>JAXCHB010000169.1:1358750-2717500 GCA_036926305.1 Uropetala carovei
GGAATTACTACTCTTGGGCGGTGGCGCCCTCTGTTGCGGTCGTCGAGCGCATGCGTGAACCGATCTTCCGTGTCGGCCACGCTGACCCGACACACTCCCCGACCACGCCCTCTCTCTCTCTCACACACACTCTTTCCGCCCCTTCTACCCTCTCAATCTAAACTCCCTCTCCACATAAGGGCGACCCCACGCTCTTTAAAAACTTCTCCTCCCTTATGCACTAACTCACCCCCCCCCCCCTTCCAATATGCCGCCCACAACTTCCTGTTCTGCTTGGCTACTTTGCACACGATTATGAATGTCTATTTTATTTTCGAGTTCCCTACACTCGTTCCACTACAGACTCTCTCTCTCTCTTCCTAACGACCCCTCGCTCGTTATCTCACTACCCCCAGCCTCTCCCATTCCTTCTCTGTTACTCTCTCGTTTTCTAAAGCTTTTCTCTCTCTCTCCTTATGCTCGCATCGCTTGACAATATCCTTGCTATACTTGCTCTGACATATTTCTGCGCTTTCCCTTTTTTCTCACTCCCTCTGTTTTCTCCCTACCACTCTACTTTTCCTGTTCCTTTCCCCCTCTCCCCTTCCCCCCCCTCTCTCTCTCTCCATCCACACTCATCTCATCTAGCCCCTTTTCTCCAACCTCTCCCTCTCTACTTCTCCTCCATCTCCTCCTGTTTCTCTCTCTCTCTCTCTTCACCTTTCTTCTCTCTTTCTCTTTTCCGCCTTCCACCTCTCTCTCTCTTCTTCCTCTCTCATCCCCCTCGCTATCTCCTTACCATACAAACCCTCTCATCTCCTTCTCTTTACGACTCACCTATTCCTTTCTTTCTCCTCTATCTTTCTAACCCATCTCCTTCATGAATCATGTTCATATATCTGTTTTGCCACGTAAATAAACTTAACGCCCATCTTTTTATTACATCTGTAAACTGTTTACCTTTTCCGCATGTTTTCTTTTATTTTAATCACATTGTTTTTCTCTCTCTTTACCGAAACTTAATTGTTATTTTACTTCTATGAAAAATATTTTATTCTGCTCTAAATGACAAATTGGACTCAGGAGTAGGAGGGAACTTGAAAAATAAAGGCATCCGTCTATATCAGGGATGGCCAAACCGCGGCTCGCGAGCTACCTTCGGCTCTTTTAAATTTCCATTCAGCGTTATGGTTATGTTTAAGGTTATGTACTGTTCGTGAATTTATGAGCACAGTGTGTCATGCGGCTCTCGAACTTTCGAAGATTATCGTATACGGCTTCCAGGTTAAGTAAGTTTGGCTACCCCTGATCTATATCTTTCTGTAACCTCTCTCTCTCTCACACACCTTTCCTTCCTCTTTACTCTCCCTCTCTCTCTCATCTTCCTATTAACCTCTTGCTCCCCCTTTCTCATCTTTCTTTTCCGCTCATTTTGTCCGTCTTCCTCCCGCCTATCTCCATATCCCTCCTCTTCTGCTCCCTCCGTCCTCCCTCCCTACCATACTCCCTCCCTCCGTTACCGCACCCTTTCTCTTCAAGCGGTTCACGCCGCATCCTCTCTCTCTCTCCCTCCCTATTACATAAAACGTGGGGGAGGACTAGTTGCAGGCTCGATTCGTAACCGCGGGACCGTGACCACTTAATTTTCGTCCGGCTCTCCGGCTGATGCGGGCGATCCTTATCCCTTTGCCTTTTTTTCTCCATCGAGAGCTCTTTTCGCCTAAAACGGCCGATCAAGATGTCATTTTAACAGCGCTCGGGAAAAAATGTTTCTGGAATGTGGGCTATGGTTTAACCGTGTACATATATATATTGTTTCGTCGGAGAATTTATGAACGCTCTTTAAATCTGATTCATTATTAACTTTTCCGAAGGTTTCCGTGTAAGCTTGGACGACATAGTCATTCTTCAGATATTAGCTGTGACCTATGATAATATGACTAATGTTTAAGAAGAAATACCACACTAACCAAAACTGTTCCAAGATAACGGTTTGCGGTCGACGTAGATGATGTAGTGAAGGAAGACGCGTAATATCATTTTCTAGGAAAAGGCCCGTCGTTATTTTTCTTATCCCTGTATCTTAGATGTCAAACGAAACATTAATTATACCGACTATTGATTACAAATAAAAAACAACTTAAGATAGAGAATAATAGCGATATTTTGTTTTTATTATGTATTCGGAAGTTTGTGTACCTGTGTACATACATGTTAATGTGTGTGTATATATACACAATATATTTTTTATATATGCGTGTGTGTGCGTGCGTGCCGCGGATACACATACATAAATACATATATGTATGTGAGTGGTCTTTATTTTTTCCGAGAAATTCATATCCGCATCTTCCTGAACTATCTCATCTATGCTGACCGCTAACCATTATCTTATTACGGCTTTAGTTATAAGGGCAGTTCTACGTAAACATTACTCATAGGAAGCTTGTGTGACAGTATGACAGGATCACATCAATGGATTAATACCGAGAGAAAGGCATTTTTCTCTAGCGCTATTTCAGTCAGAGCTCGTTTAAGTTTTACAAAATTTCTCACTCAAATAATCATGATTAAAAATTAATCACGGAGGCCACCGCTTTAGCCACATACGCATTTCATCCAAAAAATAGTAGCTCTCATCAGTTATGATTGATTTTCGAATTGCACTCATCATAGCAAATCGCCGGTGAAATTACGCATAGGTCGACTATTTTGTATATTAAGCAATCATATCATTAGCTAACATTAATATAGCTACATCATTAACATTTGTTAAAAAGAAATGAGCTTATCTGCTATATTCATTTTGAATTGTGATATTATTGTACCTCTTAACCTGAGAATAAATCCTTGCGATGTCTTTCGTAGCTTAGTATAGAAGTATAATTGCTGAAATAAAAAATATGGGACGTCTTTATCAATCGTAAAGTAGTTCATTTGACAGTTTAATACTGATATCCGTGTAAGTAAAAAGTGAGAGGCGACGTTTTAAGCTTCCAACTTTCCCCCTTGCTAAAACAAGGAAAATTCTCTATAAATAGCATTATACCGTACCTTAGCGTATACGTATATTTTTCAATTTTCAGGGTACGATTCCTATTATCCCGAACTTTGAAATGTTTTATAAAGTGTGAAGGCTTGTATTCTCGTAGAGTTCACGTGTTTGTGTGTTGGTGCGTTTCTGGGAGATATAGTGAGAGGGAGAGAGAGAGAGTAATAGGAAGTTCTTACTATCTAACGAGGTAAAGAGAAATATTCTATGCTCATATATGGTGATTTAGCGCCGTTCACGTCTCTCGATAAATCTGTTGGCGTTGCCATCCATCTCCCCGGAAACGCTTGCTTTCACTTTCCGTAATTCGCTTGCCCTTTGAGGCCGTTGGCCAGGAGCTATATTTCGTCCGACTCATCTAAACTTGCGTATTTTACTACTGGCAGTTTTTTCACCCCACAGATTTCTAACTGTTGAAATTATCTTCAGTTTCTCACCAATACCTGAATTTTTAAAATATCGAACTCCGGCATGGTGTAATGTATATACTTTTGTCATGTTTGTGTGTGTGTGTGTGCAAAACTAAGTCGTCTCAATTTCTCCCTAATAGAAATCATCGAGGTGGGAAAGAATGAAGTTAACAATAAAGAGCGTTCGGAGATAGGAACCATAAAACGTAAATGTTGTACTGAAAATTAAAAAAATAGTCTCTGAGGGGTTTTTACATATTAAGTTACTTCTCAGTAATATAAATGGAGTTAAACATCTTCTATTAGGTATAGATTTTTTTAATTCCTTAAGTCGTTCAAATTCTTCTAGATCAGGGGTCTGCAACCTTTTTCATTGTGGTGAGCACCAAGTTAAATTCTAGAGCACCACTTTACTTTTGTAAAATTAGGAATAATCAAAAATATTATAAAATCAACGTCAGAGTGATCCTTTCGCACGTTTAGAAAGAAAGCGGGCGGACAAATAAAATTAATGGAACTAAGAAAGACGATTTCTAGCCTCGCGGAAATGCGCGCTAATACTGCCGAAGAGCATCGAGGTGCTCGCGAGCACCAGGTTGCCTCTTGATAAATGAAATTCGATAAAATAAATTTACGCTTTTAAGGGAATTTAAAATAATTGGCTCGTACACTTTTCCCCGTCGCTCGCTATATGTGGAGGTTATTAAATCGGTATTCGTTAACGTCTTTTTTTTTAATCTAACACTGTTTTAAGTGGATTCTTAATTGAGACGTTGTCAATACCATTGCGATCGGAGGTTGGAGATACGCCCACTCCTCTCCTAATTTTATTTTTCGATTAGAACGGCGTCGCTTTAATCGTTTCACGATCTCCGAATTACCACGTCGGCACGCGCCATTGAAAACATAAAGCAAAACCAGACGGCTTGGAACCGAAACAGTTTTAACCCGGATCACGAAAAGCCGTAATTCATTCCGGGGCGGCAATAACTCTCTGCACAAAGATCCACGAAGGCCGGCAATTAAAAGAGAAGCTACGGTAATAACCTATCGAAGGCGGAGGGCGGTATCTTATGGACGCGAGGGCCATCTTATAAATAAAAATGAAAAATTGTAGTACTATATGTGGTCCTGGAATGAGAGACCTTAGTGTCTTAGGGATACTCTTTCTTTCTCTCCGCCTCTCTCTCTCTCTCTCTCTCTCACTACCTTTCCTTCCTTCTTCCATATTTTCTCTTCTCCCTCTTCACTTCTATCTCTCCCTCACTCTCATACACACCATCTCTCTCTCTCAGACACCATCCCCCCCCCCCCTCTCTCTCTCATACCATCTCTCCCGCACTCTTTCTCTTCCCTCTCTCCCTTCTTCTCTCTTTCCCCTCCCTCTTCACCTCAACTTCACCTTTCATTCTCACTCCTCTTTCTTCCCTTCCCTCGTTCCTCCTTTTCCCCCTCTCTCCCCTCCCCCTATGTACGCTCTCTCTCTCCATCCTTCTTTCCCCCTCTCTGTCATTCCCTCTCTCCATTCTTTCTTCCTCTCTCATTCCCTCTTTCCTCCTCCTCCCCTATCTCTCTCTCTCTCTCTCTTGGCATGTGTGTATAAACAAGACCCTTTTAAGATTCTGCGCGATATGACGGAGGTCTTTTTGTTCCCCTAAGAAGCCTCCGCGGCCGTCTTCTTCCTTCAGAGTCGCTAACGAGTTTCTCGCGACACGCGTGGGCAGGGCGGGAATCCGGTCCGTGCACCCTCGAGAAACCGACTGAAACTCATCTCTTTTTCCTCCCTTCCTCTTCACTCCCTTCCTCTTCACTCCCACCCTTCCGCCCCCTCCCCTCCTCCCCCCATACCATCCATTATCCCGTCGCTACTAGCGCGATTTTAAAGACGGCGACGCTACAGAGCCTCTCCGAGACTTATTATATTTTTTGTCATTTTTCAAGGCGTGGCTCTCTTCTCTCTCTCTCTTTCTCCCACTTCTCTTCCTCTCTTTCGGATGAGAATCTCTTTTCTCGCCGCTCCGAGAAAAGAGAGAGAGAAAATGGAGGCAAAAAAATATATCTTTGAGTGCCGGCCTGTTAAAAGGGGGCGTTACACTCTTATCCTTGCATAAGAGGGATCACAACTGAGAAAATGCTAATATTTCTACTCAGAGCCGGTTGTCTCCATTGCATTTGTAATAAATATAATTAACCGCGTCACGTAAGCTATCATAAATGTAAGAAGATATTATATTTCGAGGAATTTTTTATCCCAAGGTCTGTTATTCACAGTATTGCTTTTATAAGAAACTTCAGTATCTGCATAATCGCTTGCATTCGTATTTCCTCTTTTTTCATCATACACAAATTTCTCTCTCTCTCCTCTAACTCAATTCTCCATCCTGTCTCTTTCTTTCGCATTCTCTCTTTCCCCATTATTCCTCTGCCTCTCTCTCTCTCTCTTTTCTTTCTTAAACTTCTCTTTTTCTCTCTGAGTAGGAAACGGGTCTGGTGAGATTCCACCCCTTTTTTTCCTCCATCCAAAGAACTGCGCGCGTATATTTTTCTTAGAGCTTGACGTTTTTTTCGAGTCATGCGCCTGTGCGAGCCACGTCTACAAAATTTGAAGGAGAACGTAAAGAAGAAAAGGTTTGTTGATTTCCGCTTATGCGCTTCTTTGTCTCGGGAGAATCAATAACTACATGCAGCATCACGGAGACGGGAAATTTCGGGTATTTTTTTCTCGGTGCTTTCAGGGTAGGGGTGAGTCTGAAAATTCGCGAGATTTTAATCGTAACTGGTCGAATGAGTAAATCGTTTGCGCCTTTATTTCCGTACCGAACAAGCAATAGTCTTCTATTAGTAGCGTGAAACTCGCCTCTTAAATTACGTTTGGCTCGGCTTGTATTTCCATCGGTCTATGATTGATAATCATATCGTATAAGGTGTTGCCTGCCTATGTTTTTACCTGCGATATACTTTCAAATATAATTGCGAGTATTCGAACTGCAATTGTCCGGATGTTCACTTGTCCGCATAGAATTCAGAAAAATCTTAAGCTGTGATACATTTTCAGCGGCTGATAAACTAGAGGGATTTTGTATGAAAACTTAGAATAGATAAATAATTTTTCCGAAAACGTTTCACTTTTGTGTTGAACGTGTTTCAACCTCTCAGCTTCGTGCTCTGCGCGTGTAAAAGACGTCTTAAGAAAGTCAGTCATGACCTTAACCTAACATTTCATGTATACGTTATATATTGTACTAGTGTAATTGCCCGCCAAATATGACGGGTAGGCGTGAATTAATTATTACGTTAAAATAAAATAAAAATTAACGAAACCAACTTTTAAGCGCACTAAAACGTAACAAAATAATATAAAATCCACATAACCGAAGGTTTCGGAACGTAACAATAGTCATAGGCATTTAAAAGTTGTCTGACAAAATAAAAATTAACTTTGTTAACTGACTACACCACTTAACTCTTTATTCCAGTTAAAATGACACCTTCCTCTTATTTCTACGTGCTGTAGTTGCTAGAATTATAGAATAACTTACATATATACACTGTGCTTTATCGATATTCTTTTATAGTTCTTTGTATGCTTCCATGGTTATTATTTGCGGACACACGCACGAACAACGAAATTAATATATGTAATATATTTTTTGGTCTCCTTCGGTTAGCACGCGTCATACAGATGACATGGAAACAAATTCGATTCGCATGCAAGGTTTTAACATATGGATAACTTGTAAGCAGGAGGTGGAAGTAGCAGGTTTTCTTAAAAATTTTCAGGGTTGTGGTGGCTTTTTCGAAAAACCTAATCAAATACAAAAAATATTTTTTTGTTTTTCCCTTCTGAGAGAGGACAACCCGCTCCGTTGGAATTGAAATCTTCACTAGACCTTCGCAGCCATGTAAACTTCACTTTATTTCTTCTACAATACCATTTCAACGATTCAAAGCCATCTAACGGAAAATGTAATCATTAGAAAAATTATTGCTCGATAAGAGCTATCTAATGAAAATAGGATTTCCCAAATATCTCTCAAACAAAAAGTCGATTGTATACAAATAGAAAGACAGACAAAAAGAGGTTTTTTCTGTTAGGAAAGCGTGTAAAAACAGCTGGAGGTGGTTGTAATAGCTTATAATTACGCAGCTAAACGAAAGGAAAATCTGAATTCGAAGTGAAAATTCATATTAGGTTTCCACCTTATGAAGGAGGAAAATTATTACCTTATCAACCACTACTTTTGGAGTAGATTAAAATAATACTGTAACTATGTCTTCTAGAGATTTTGGAAAATATTTAAAATGTATTATTTCTATTATAAGTAAGCAAATGTTATTAGAATGTAGCCTTGCGTGGATGAGAGACGTGGACTATTGGATGACATGATTGGAGGAAATATAATCTTCCGTATTGTGGCGTTGGAGAAAAATGTTGAAAGTTAAATGGTCACCTGAAACCACTAAATTAGAAATCTAAGAAAGAAGAATACTAGCGTGAGTGATAAGGCAGAGAAGAGCAAGATGGTTAGGACACGTCTGGCATTTTAAAATGAATGACTGAAGGACGATTACAGAGAAAAAGGATCTAGTTTCGGTTACATAAAACAGATAATATCAAATATGAATGTTTGCAATTATAAACAAGAATTTTAAAATCATCACGCAGGGTGGAACAAAATAGAAAGCTGCAGCGATCAATTTTAATCAGTCGACAACGAGTTTTAATCGATACGAAAACACAATGCTTAACAAATTCATTGCGTTGAGATGGGTATGTTATTTTATTCAGGCTTCGGAGGGTATAAACAGGCGTAGCGATAAAAAGCGCGTAGAAGCAAAGATGTGTTCTGAGAGGATTTCGTTATTTATAAAGCGAGATCGAAATGATATAATTCACTCCTCGCGCCCAATAGGGTCAAACTCTTGCTTACCGCTGATGAATAAGATACGAGATAGGCATCGGTTCCCCAAGGCTAGGTCGCAACCCTCGACCCAATTGCCAACGGGCAGGCACGATAATCCGCCGCTGTCCAAGCGATTACGCCTCCTTAAAGGCAATTGCCGTGTCATTACGGGCAATAGTGGGCGCCTATGTGGAATGAAAATTTTCCACGGACAGACGGCTCCAGTCTTCAGAATCAGATAGGGTCCGTTGGCTGGACAAAAATGTATCCGAGAGAGACGGAAAATGCATGTCATGCCATGCGACTAAAGGGTGAGACTGTTTATTTCCTTCGATTAAATAAGAACTGACTTGGCTTCGCACGAATATAATCGGCAAGGCTTTAAATCCCTACCTTTTCATCTGTCAAATGCAAGAAATACACAACGTATCGTTTCGAATTCTTCGAAAGTGAGGTGACAATAGATCAAAGAAAGCGCTTTTAAAAGAGTTTAGCGACCAATTTCGCGATGGTATTTTGTCGATTAATCACAAATATTTCTCTAGTTTTGAACCGTTGCTCCTTCCTGCCACGCGACGAGTTTCATTTTCAACCTTAACCGCAATGTTGCGCCGCAATATTCGCAAGATCGAATGCTATAAATCACCTGCCGATATGGCGATCGCAACCATACAGCTGTGGACAACAAAGGCATTTTTGCATGGAATGGCAGTAAGGAATCCAAGATCACTACATCCCATGTTGTGTTTACATTGGCATTTACTATAATATCAAACGGATCTCAAAACACTCGTTCCCGAAAAATTGTATTTCGCTGCTATTTGGTAAGCTGTGTATAATTTCTTTTAATATATATCGTGAATTTCCCAAAAAAATTCGTTTATTACTCTCGGGAATTTCATAGTAAGTTTGATATGTTGAAATGAATTATAAATGTTTTTCATTAATTACTATATTATGCGACTGAAAGAAAAAACAGGACATGTTATTACAGTTTATGCATATTAATTTTGCATTTGTTCTATCGAAAGGCCAAAATGCATGCACAATTTTTGCATATTTGCGGAGGAAATTTTCGATGTCCTACATTTAAATTTATGAACAAACACTTTTTAAAAAACTTTTCTCCGGTATCTCCAATAGCCGCTATTGGAGATACCCGAGACAAGTATTTTTTAAAAGTGCTTATTCAGGAATTTTTTCAGCCATAAGACAAGCTCGATAATTCTCTGTTGAATTAATATATATTAAAATTATTTTTTTATGAAGGCATGTAAAGACGTATTTGAAACGCATGAATTACTTCCGTTCGAGTCTTGAACCGACTGTCAACATTTCACGCTCAAATATTTTTAATAGACAAAACTTTTAATTCTGCTCAAAACAAATTAAAGTGGAATAACTCATAAAGCATGAGTTAAAGTACCTTGACACGAGAGATATTTTTTCCCATTTCTCCTCCATAGTAGTAGGCCAGTTGGAAATCCTTTAGCATCCATTCATTCATAACCACTTGAAAGTACTAACTCATAGAATACTTAGTTTGACTTCTTCATTACCAATTGGTTATATTATTTCCTTTGCATGTTTAAGGAATGTAATTGGTAAACAAAACCCAGCAATCATGTAAGCGTGACACAGTGTTTTTTCATGAGCAGTTTGGAATTGTCTAATTTTGGGAAACTGAACTTTGCACGTTCCTCTATTGACGGAAGGGATGTCTATCTGGAAGGAAATCGAATCGAAAAAATCAGAAACATTATTTGTGAATGGGGTAAAGAAATAATTTCATTTATTAATCTTTAAAAACATCACAACATATTTTTGAGGGGGTGGAGGTGTGTAGATAAAATCTCAGCTCCAATTCCTGCCTCATTTCCGCGTCATGTAAATCCGTTAATTATTGATACGATGACGCGCAGCCATACAACTACAAGGATAACAAATTAAATCGGGCATTGAGATAACAAGAGATACTTTTTGGATGTGTCCAATGTTAAGCGATTTCAGCGGCTCGGTTACAAATGGCATTTGGTTTCATAATTGCGCGTCAAGACTCGGTGCTATAAGGAGAGGATTCTTTCCAGAATGTTAGGTCAGTGACGACAGTCTGTCGGAACTTCGTCAAGACGAATACCATTCTGTGATTGGAGCGTAAATGCGTACGTGGTGGTTTAGTTAGCGCACTCGGAAGTCTCGGTTAGCGGTCTCTTCCCGCAGTAAAAGCCTGCAAAGTCCCCCAGCACTTCTCCCATTTTCCCTCTCACTTTCTTACTCCAAATGTGCGTCCGGCGACGTCATCTTGTCTTGAACGATAAGTAACCCTCATATGTGTTTAGGACACACACACATACCTTTAATACTGTAATAAATTTTATATAAAAATCGCACCTTGTATTTTATCTTTTGAGATAGATTTTCTCGAGAGAAATCGAAATTGAAGTGCATCAAAAAAAGATTTTGTCTATTTGTTACACTTATATAACGCATTACGTGATTGCAGGAAATGTCTTTTCTCTGCTTTTAAAACTCAAAGGAGAGAAATGTTTTTTAGCGCGTTCTATTTTTAAAACGCGCTATGTTTTCACTCTTCTCTGACCGTCTGTGCAGTTGATTAAATTAAATTTGCAACTAAACTATAAGAGATAGAAGACTGAAATTTGTAGGGTATAGGAGATCTACGATACCATTTCTTAGGTTACCAACAGACATTTTTGGAGAAATCGGTACGCGGCAGAAGGTGCCTTTAAAGCTTTCAATTTAAGATTCTGAGCAAATGATTATAGATAGAAAATTATGATTTTCACTAGTTTTAGTTTTTTTTAATAGGTGGGTGACAGACGGTGCCTAAGCAAATGTTTTCAGACGGAAGGCTAAAATTTCTTAATTAAAAATTTAATAAATTAATTTGTCATACAATTATATTACTAAACATATGAAATACTTTAAATTTACAATTCTAGACAAACCTCAATAAGTAATACGCGCGTTTTCATATTGCGTCTGCAAATGAAGCTCTCAATTTTTTTTAACTGCAGTCACATGCCTCAGCGAATTACGTTTTTTACGCTTTGAGTGGAAAGATAACACGCCAGTTTGATTCAATTTAACTCTCGTATGCTTATGTCTGTAGGACAAAAGTAAAACGAATGTGGTTGACACATTACATTTTGGAGAGATAATCTCTCCTCCCCTCCCTCTTCCTCCCGCCCAAAATTAATTCGCTTTCGAGTCTATAGGTGGTGCTTAACCTAATTAGCGGCCGAAAACTTTTCACTAGGTTTCCGGCAAAGACAAAGGGTCGCGCGATCTTGTTTTTATCGCGACAGTGGCTTTTGAGGCAGAGTGAATGAGACTTTCGCTTTTCTCCCCTCCACTGGGCCATTCGTCCTTCGACCCGCTATTTGATGCATCAACGTTTGAGTTACATGTATCGTTTTCAGCTAGTTTTTCTTTTTAAATACGCTAACGTATGTACTTGAACTTCTCTCTACGTACATAATCTGCAAAGTTCTAACGTGTGTTTGATCCAAGTAGGCTAAATGTTTAGCCGTTAAGTTACGGAGAACAATCAGCTGAAAATCGTGATAAAAGGAATGGGAAAATAGAATGGTATAATAGACCATATGTGTTTTCAATTACCATCGGTGTCCGAAAACTCGTGGTGCTCACATGACCAAACATTCGCCACCTGACGCATTATATGGAAAATATTAATATAAGTGAAATTTATCAGCAACGTAAACTGCTGCAATCCGCTATAAATGGAGACCCGTGCACGGCGAAATGCATTTGATTTAAGAGCTTTGAATGAATCCAGGGAAATGAATATCCAGGACTACGCAGGGCGCAAGGAATAAATTCCTAAATTTGGTTTAAATTAGTTCTCACGTTGATTGCCGCAGTAAAAATTTTTCACTCACAGAAATTAGCATTATTTTCGCGAATTTCAAAATACACGGACCCTTGCTGCTAAATTGAGACATGCAAATGAACTGACCTTCGCAATTTCCGGAGTTTCGTTTCCCGCCTACGTATTCATTAATTCCACGAGACATTTTCATATATTAAGCCGAGAAAAAATAAGATTAACGAAACAATGAATGTCACGTGGACTAGATTAGTACAAAACTTGCTCTATAAATTCAACATTAGTCAAACACTGAAGTTTTCTTGTTAAAGTATGGCGTCACAAAGATAATCCTTCAGTTTAGGTTTTTTTAATGGATAATAAGACCTGCAAGTCTAATTTCTCAAGCTTATCAAATTGCAATTCTATTTTTGGTCGAATAAAATAATATATAAAAATGATTATTTTCAATTTTCATATTTCTTTTTTTAAAAATCCACAAAGTCAAGGTTATCGTAGTTAATTATACCGAGATTAAATTTTAAGGGAGACAAAAAAGTTAAATTGAAATTAAAGCGAGTCCATTAGAAAGTGTTTTCTTATGCCGAGCGCTTTAAAATGACCATGTAATTTTTTTAAAAAAATGAACGGGAAACGCAGCAACCAAATCGGTGGCACGAGTTTTGGTAATGCAACAAAAAAGTTGGCCAGCGAAAAATAAATATTTTAAAAAAATTCCTAACGGTCGGAAACATTTATCGAAGCGGCGACGTAATGGTTCTCTTTTCTTTGGGAAAGCGACAACTCAAGGTCGCATATTTCACGCCATTGTTGTGAACCAGTATGCGAACCTATTTTCCAAACCTTCTCTCGTCAACTTATTCTCACCTGCCCTTTCTCTCTCTTCCACTCACGTTCGACCTCAAAAAATTTCCCGAGGCTGCGAGTGGAACGACCGATTAAAAGAATAATAAAGTAAGGACGCGAACGGTGACCCACGGACACCGGTGTGCAATTGTTTCCATTTTTATATACGCGATATAGAATGCACTTATTTTTTAACCTCCACACGTTGTCCGTAGAAATTTTGGCGAAAATCTCGTTTATAACTGTTTTTACAATTTTTATTTTATTTTTTAAATCGAAGCGGGCACAAAAAAAGAAGAGTAAACGACTTGCCACATAACGAAAAACGATTCGAATGACAATTTAGAATGGTACCATGTCTCTCTTGGATCCGTTACGTCGCAAACCTGTGATATTTGTAGTGAAAGTTTTTCTCTCTTTGAAATGCGCTGTCAATTATTCTCGTCCTCTTTACGTTAAGCCAGGGTTTCCCAAAGTGGGATAAGCGTACACCTGGGGGTACTTTTAAAGGAGCTAGGGTGTACTTGGGAAAATGTACGTAATGGCTGACATCTATGACACTGGACACTACAAATCAGATTTTTCACTTTGATGTTGTTATCGAGTGTTTTACAATAAATTTCTTCACTATGTGCGCACATAAACAATACAGTATATTTTGTCTATAAAAACATTGCATGCATACATAACAGCCTTAACACTGAGTGCGGAGACATAATATTTTGTTTACTTCCGTTGACCAAGGGGACAAGACATGTGTTACAAATTAAGTCATAAAACCAAGTAAATCTAAACTGGCGAATCTGAAATACGTTGAAATTTCTATTCCTCAGTTTGGATTTGTCAGATATAAAGGAACATTTTGAAGAACTCACTGTACAATTACGATGATATTTTCCAGAAACGGACGTTTCTAATAATCGGGTGCGCAATCCATTTAATGTGGATTTTTCGTTTCCACATCTAACGCGAAAAGAACAATAAAGCCTCATGGATATTTCTACTGACGATGACTTGAAAATTAAATTCTCGAAGGTATCTTTGATTGATTACTGGGCAAAATTATCAAACGAGTATGGGGAGGTGTCTAAAAGAGCAATCAAAATTTTCATTCCATAATTTATTGTACGTAAACACGTTCGTTTTTAAATAAGTCTATCTTGTGTTATATTTGTATTATTTTATATTATTATCTTTATTATTCAACGTACTGACCGAGCATACGTCACGTTCTCGAGGCATGGCTTCACTTTCTCGCGCGTATAATGGGAATGGCGTGTACTCTTTCGTCTCCCCGCTAAATTGATGCCACCAGCGTTAATCAAGTGACGTAAATATCCCTTTTTCCTTTATTTTTTTTGCTCTAACCGAAGTGATACCGTGTGCGGTGCTTACACTTCCGCACAAATAGTAAACGATTTTCTTTTTGATGCCAACACAAACTTATAACCTATCATTACGCCAGATCAATCGAAGCACGTCGATAAACGCGAAATTTGAAATGAGTAAGAATTGAGTTATCAACTAATTTTCAAATTAAAACACCAAATAAAAGGTTGGGTTGGGTTAGATCAACCATCCCTAGCTGTTATATGTTACAGTACTAAATATTTTCTCATTATAAGTAAAAAAAATCAGAGTAGGAAATTATGAAATATTCAGCGGTTTTCCATCAAAGGGCAATGTAAAATGATTTTAATATCTTATTAAGATTACCCTTCGGCAGCAATGCTCAGCAGTCGTGTTCAGTGACGTGCACGCGCTTTTCACGACCATTTTATGGCTCTCTGTGACACTCGTCCAATGAACCATAAACAATAATTCTCTCCCGTTTAAAGCGTGTCATCGCCTATTTTTTTAAAAATCAAATCAACTCTATCGGAACGGTATAACGTCACGAGAAACGATCTCCTCAAGATGGACGTCGGCCGTTTAATTATTTGCGCGCGCTAACCTCCTCCGCCTCGGCGAAGACTGCCGTCCAATTGGCGTGCCTCGACATGTCTCTCCCTCTCACTCTCCATACTAGTTGCACATGGAGAAGTGTCGTAAGTGTGAAAAAAAAGAGAGACGAGGTCAATGCACCCCACGGCCCCAATACACTTCTGTTTCATCTCTCTCTGTCTCTCTCTCTCTGTTCGCTCTCTGTTGCCCAACCTCTTCGGAGGGAGAGAGAGAAAAAGTAGGAAGCTGTTATCAGCGAGACCTCGCGCTCACTCACGCCTCTGCTCTCTCTCTCTCTCTCGAAGGCAACGCACGGGTCGCGTGGCCGCCAAAAGGAGAGAGAGAAGCTGGTCTCTCCGCCTGTTTTATCTGCCGCGGGAGACGGAAAAATTTCTCACCCACTCAGGCGAGAAATTTATCTATATATACACCCGGCCCTCTTATAACACGTTCTGAAAATGTGCCGTGTTATGTGAATCCGTGTTCTATGAACCCAGCTTTACATTAGTAAAAGGATTGTGGACCACAACTTTTCATAAACCCTTCTGGCACAAAATTCGCTGCTGCAAATGTCGAATATAATCTTCTTATAAATATTTTAGTGTGTATGTATGTATGTGTGTGTGTGTATGTATGTGTGTTCTTTATACGTTTTTACACCGTTGAAGCTATCGAACTCAAAAGTTTCATGGATCACCTTATGGACCAAAGGAAGAACCTGGTCTTTGCAGACCATGGGGTCTCTTATACTCCATGGGGATCAACAAAATACTATTTCCATAAGAATGCTTGAGAAATTGTGTAGAGGAACCCCAAAATGCCATGCAGCCCTTCACTGATGTGGATATAAATATACCTAAATATTAACTTACGATCACGGAAAATGGCTTATTTTACGCAGGAAAGACTGAATATTTTAATTCTGTTCATGTTTTGTCGTATTACATGCTAAATGGCTCGAAATTTTCCTTTAAGCGCAAAATTTATCGGTTTTTTCCAGGCGGCAACAAAGCTAAATTTCTAATTGTTGTCCTCTTTAAAGGGAGATATACACGTAAAGATTAATGCAAGGAAAATCCAGGCCGTGGCACGCCGTAGAGGAAGAATAGATAACGCCAAGATATGCCTAAATATAGACTATGAATACTTTTAAAGTGAGTCAAATGATTTTTAAGGAATATTAGGACAAATATTATCTTTTACCATTAACATTGAAAAATTTATCGCAGCATAAATCGATACATCTACTTACATTTGTTCGGTAACCAAGATGTTGTTTATTGTTTACGTTTTGGCTAATAGTATTGACATAATTCACATAATTTTATTGCCGCTTTAAAGGCTTCGGTGCATCTATCCATGTGAATATTAAGTAAGACGTTAATGCGTACAATACAATACATAAAATAGTAAATGTAAATGTAAGCATCGCTTGCGTAATTAAGGAATGGGGAACGTTTGCCCCGATCAATAAAAATCGTTTGCCACTCTTTCCCGAGCGAAGCCGGGCGTTTAAGCTAGTAGATAAATAAAGTTGAAAAGACTATCACTGAGCGGGAGACCCGGGTTCGAGTCCCGGTCAAGTTCAGAATTTTTATCCTTCTCAATCTTTTCATTTGCAATACAGACCGGTTGTGATGAATGCTAAGATGTGATGCGAAATATGTGGGAGGTATTCTAATTTCGACGGAGAGAGGGAGGCACTGAAGGATCATCAGTGTGAATGCCTCTCGTAGAAAGAAGAGGGAGAACAGGACACCTGCAGTGACCTATCACTCTCTCAGCGGTCGTCGCTGAAATGTTCAGGGTGGTTAGCATAAGTCGAGGGGCACTTTAGTGCGATAGGTTGTATGGTCCTTTTTTAAGTTAAATTTTCTTCTCTTTTTTTAAAGTTTTATTTATCCGTTTATGCGTTCCGTTGTCCTGTCTGTGTTATGCGCTGACTCCTCATAAACCAAGTTATATAGAGACTTCGTTTTTTCGCCAATCGATGTACAATTTGCCTCGCTGTGCGCGTTTCCTTGTGAATGCTCCTCTGTCCTAAACGAAAGCAACTGGAGACTTCGGTTTTTCGCCAGTAGAATCAGTATTGATTAGTAGGGTTAAGTGAAAGAGGGGACCTTATGGTCTCAATTTCGCCCAGAAAATAAAGACAATTATCTATGTCTCATTCAGTAGTGTAGCTAGAGGTTTCGGGCCCCTAGGCAAGAATAGCTGATGGGCACCCTAAGCGGAAATATTTTAGTAAAAAGATTTTTATATATATTTTATTGGTGTTATTTTTCTCTGTGGTGGGGGCCCTCTTCAGAAAGAGATGAAAACGATAATCTGATGACAAGTGACGCTTAACTAATCGTTGTCTTTCGCTCGTGGGGCCCCTTTTGTTCGAGGACCCTTAGGCATTGCCTACTCTTGCTATACCTGTCTTGATAATTTTCTAATTCTTTGCCGACGGTTTTACAGAACTTCCATTGTCCAAGGAGGACGACATGCTTAGTTTCCATTGTTTTAAAACATGCTGAAATATTTTTTTGGCGAACTACAACGTCCTGGAATAGAAGGATTGCGAACATTTATTTCCCCTCATCAGGCCGAATATTCCGCAACGTTTATTTTCCCTAAAGAGCGGGCAAAAAAACAAATCAAGTAAGGACAGCAGAGCTGCCGATGCAGGCATTAGATGGCGTTGTTTTTTTTTTTAATTTAGACTGACAGGCGGACAAACCGAAAAAACGAGAATTGGCTCTAGCTGATTTCGTTTAGAATTTATGGCGTCAGGAAGATAGACGGACAAACCGAAAACAGAAGCGGATATTTTTTTTTGATAAACCGCTAATAAAACGAGGTAGCCACCTCTCTTGCTGTTTGCGGCCATTTCCATGTCGTGTGCTTCTCTCAAGCGTCTCGACCTTGGTTACTCTCGTATGAGAGTGGTCTGGTTCGAATCGCAGGTGGAAGGAGGGGAGGAGGGAGGAAGAGGGAGAGAGAGAGAGGAATAGAAGTGAGGATAGATCGCTTCGATAGCTCGAGAAAAAGAAACAGGTAGCGATAGAACGGTGTTTCACTCCCTCTCCCCTGCACTTCCCCCTCCAACTCTCTCCTCCCTATCTTGTCACCTTCTCTCTTTCTTCCACTCTCTCTCTTCTCCCACACTCTCCATCCCGCCCTCTCCCTCCATCTATCTTCTCCTTTCTTTCCACCTCTCTCTTTCTCTCCCCCCTCTTTCTCCCAATCTCTTCCCCGCTCTCCTCCTCCCATACTCCCCTTCTCTCTCTTTTCGTGTCCCTTACTCTCACCCTCTCTTTATCTCCCTTCTCTCTCTCCTCGCCTTCTCTCTTCAATTCTCTCCCTCCCTTTTCCACCCTCTCTCTCTCTCCCTCCCTCTCTCACACACTCTTTCGTGTTACCGAATCGTCTGACCTTCAAGGCTAACTCGTGATAATGAGGAAAAAGCGATACGTTAAAGAGATATCGGGGGAGTAAGGAATGTGGGAAAGGACAGACATGCGTTTTTATTAGGACGAGATTCAGATTAGACCGTATCTTTTTTCATCTAACCCAATGGGAAACATTTCCGAAAAATCGAGGGAATACTACGCGAAAAATTACTTTTTTTTCTTTTTCCATCCTAGCGTTTTTTGTAAGAAGGGGTAGATTTTAATCTCTTGGTAATCTATTACGGTATCTCCCCCCCCCCTCCCCTCCCCTCCCCTCCGTCTCTCCCCCCTCCTGCATCTCTCTTTCCCGCGACAACTGTGCGGCTCTCGGGTCATGCGTTCGTGAAAACCAGGATGCGGAACCACGAGGCCAAGGTGGGACTCGAAAACATAAATGACAATGAGACCTGGAGAAAGGGGTTCCTTTTTTATCTTTAGATGTTTCCGATTGCTAAGACTGGGGGAAAACGTTTTGCTTTACCGTAAATCACTCGCTCGCCATCAGATAAAGAAGTGGCCTTATTCGGATGCCTGTCATTGAAAGCGGCGTTTATTGTATTCCGCTTTTCCGAAGACTCACGAAATGGCAGTTCTTCCGGAATGCCTGCGAATGTAATATATTTATTTTATTTTTATTTATTTTAATTGTAATTTACTTGGAATTCTTATAAATGTTGTTTATTTCTATTCACTTTTGCTTATTTGTTGTATTTTCATTGCCCGTTAAACTTCTTTGGTCTTTATACGAAGGACTTATAAAAAGTAACCAAGCATATATCACTGACACCCATACCCACAGTAGGATTCGATCACAGAACCTTCACATTAGGAAGCAGGCGTGCTACACATTTCTGTACCGAGGCCGATGAGCTTCTTAACGCATGGCTACAGCGCACTTTAATCACACTATCAATCTTTGAAATGGAGAAATGCCTTTGTCATTTGATTTACAAGACTAAAATATTATAGGGTCATAGGGTATGATGTGTATGTATAACACCTAAAAATAGAAGTTTTTTTATTAGGCGTTCTTTAAATAATAAAAATGAACGCCTTATGGTCAGGTTCAATTTAGGTAGGTACTATTAAGTTTGATACTAAGGGCTTTTTGGGAAAAGAGCAATATCAGAATGAAAGAAATTGTTCGCATAACTCAAGCAGGGGTGCCAACTTTACCCGACCAGGGGTACCACCCTTACAAAAGCAAGGATGCGACCATTATCCAAGGAGTGCCACCTTTACACATGCAAGGATGCCATATTTCAAGGAACAAAAAATGGAATTTACGTCATATCTCGTAGAAAAAATAATAGTCGTAAAAAAGGAGGATTCTGAGAAAAGTTTTAGAATTAGTTATTTAACATTATTCACAATTCTTAAAGAACATCTCTGCCTTGCATTTATGCATGCATACAACCCCCCTTGGATTTCTTAGGCGTGGCTTTATCTGTAAAACGTATTATTTTAAAAAAGAATCTAAAAATTTTGTGGAAAATCCAGAGATCCGACTCGCGAACAGTTGCGTCGGAGCATTATAATCGATGATAACTCTTATGACTCCAATTAAATACTGTCACAAAAAAAATTCAAATTCAATTTCGAATGAAATGAACTGCGTGAAATTTTGAAATCGGGACTTTGTGCATTGTACGGAAAATAAAAAGATAACCTAGTAGTTCAGGGACGATTTTGAGAATGCGCCGCAGAAAATAATTCACATTTGTATAAATTTTGCACAACGCGAAGCAAATTTCTTTTTCTTAGACGGAAACAAAGGACTCGAGATTTCTCTCCGCGATGGCGGAGGCGTGAGAATGGACACCAAATATTTAACTAATTAAGAAAAAATGAGATACCTTGACTCGGAGATGGAAGAGATACTAAGAAACGAAATAGGAAATAATGGATTAGTAATTTGTCATTTGTTTATCTAAAAGTCTGCATTATGGTGCTTAACGAAATATTAGATTTAATGGACGGGTTCTCGATATAGATTCTCATTTTAAGAGAGGAGGAAATAATTGTTTTCGTTTTATCTCACCGTAGATCATAGTTTCTTAATATATGGCACTGAACTTAATCATGTCCAAAATTTGAAAGGCTCTAATTAAATTATGTTTGTTTCAGGTAATTTATTAATGCACAATTTGCGTGATGCTAGTCTGTCCGTTACTTGCAGTTTGGATGTAACGAAAAATGACAAAAACAATCATTTTACAGATAATATTTATTATTAAAAAAAATTAAACGTGCCTCATTGTTCTTTGTTATTGAATTAATCGAAACGAGTTAGAAAATCGCAGTAAATATTGCTTCCCATTTTTATTCTGGTTTCTTCATTGCGCGGTATAAATTACTATTTTGTAATTCTTTCTATCCCTCTCACTCACCTCACATTTACCATTTAAAAGTGGTACAGCATTTAAAACCAGAATCAATTTCTCATTTTCTGATGATGTCATGTAGGATGACCTGACGTTTTGCTACCTTAAGAGTGCCATACTCCCGCCGGATGAGGAGGCATTACAAGTACTGGATACGTTTTCACTGTTGCATAGCTTCTTATTGTTGAAATTCGGTAAAATTTCCTTTTTTCTGGTGTAAAATGAATCTCTAAGCTAATTCAGTAAGATTTCTGATTCTACTTAGAGAAAATATGCTTCGTTTTTTTAGCTGTAAACTTTCAAAGTATAAAATTCGGATGCTAATTCTGGCCAATTTAATAAAGCAATATTATGGATACTAAAGGTGACGCAATATGTTTCTTTTGGGAATTTGATAAATTAATTACATCTTAGCTATTTCACATTTCAAGGTTTTCATATGTGTCTTGATGTTTTCATTTAAGATACTCCCGCCGGATGACAAAGCACTTTGCAACCTCATTGGAATCATACTAATGCCGGATAACGAGACATTTGCCAACCTTAACACCATGCTCCCGCTGGATGAAGAAGCATTTGGCAATATTAATAGTATCACGTCTGCCAGTTCCAACCTTGAATATAATATGGAAGAACCTGGAAGAAGAAAGGAAAAATGGCTATATAACATTAATTTTTACAGGTAACTAACTTAGACCAGAGTCTTGTAAGGGAATTGCGAGGTTTCTATGTTGTCACACCGTGGCATGTGTCTACTACAAACACTCAACTCGGGTTCAAGGGAGGAAATTCCACGCTGAACTCCTTATTTCGCTCGATTTTATACTTGTTCCGTTAGGCGAAAGTATCTTACGTAAATATTTATGATCGGCACTACGAGCATACTCTCATTAAACTTATATATCAAGGAAACTAGAAGTTACCGCTCACTAAAAATAATCATCCTATATAATACATATTTTCGAAAGTTTGCATGTTTATGCCGCTAAAACTCAACAACTACAAAACGTAGTGACAGGACGAAGTTCTTTTTAATCTCAATTAAAATAATAGTACAATGGTACGGTTTTTAATTTTAATTAATAAGATATTTTCCTTTTTATTTTTCTCCATTGAAATATTATGGAAAATGTTGTAGCATCATTTTCGTGTGCATTTTAAATTATTTAGAATCATCGCATAAATTAGAGACTTGGATCCAGAAACGGATAAAAGTATGGCGTTTCATTTTCATACGACCGAATTTTCCGAAACTTTTAACATCAAATTTTCTAGTTTTTTAATCGAAAAAAAAATCGTCGTAATGATAACCCAATTGTTGCCGATTAGGTAAAGAACGCAAACGAAATTAAGTTGATATGGAGTAATTTTTTTAGGGATTAACATTTCTCCGAAGATTTTTTTAACGTGATTAAAAAATTTCAAAATATAAAACTACCAGTATCGAATCACTTTTTCATCGAACTGCTTTAGGTTATCAACCTTGCGTGGAAGCCTTTCATTCATTCAGGACACAACAGTTTGGCACCATCTCCTTCTGCCTCCATCCTTTCAAATTACACCTAAATATCACAGCGTTGCAAGTTTATTTTTCCATTTGATTGTGACAGCTAATTGGCAGCCACTATCTCGCGGCAAAACTGCTCGGAAATCGCTATGCAAACAGCGACGCCCGTTCGTTGCGACATCTGATTAGCAGCCGGCATCTCCAGCGAAGATCGATAGTCAAACACAAAAAGAAAATATAAAACCTTAACTGCCACGGATAAACCATGTAAAAACCGTTTAAACTGGACCAAGCGACCGAATTAAGCGTGTATTGTTACACAACCTCCGCTTTGAGTTGCAGAAGACCCTGTAAAGCGAAGCTGTGGAAAATGAGATAGGTTTTAAAGTAGGAATACGTGAGGTATTGGCTTGATGTCAACGTGCAAAGTCACATTGTATTCGGCTTGGATTCTTTTACTTACTCTTTCTTATCAACCTCTGCGTCGAACTGAAATATTTTTTTGATTTTTTATTTTCGGAGACCGTTTCCAAGTCGCGCTAAAGCGAAATCCTTGCAGTCTGAGATATTTCTGAAAACTAACGTGCTAAACTGAAAACGCTTAAGGCGAAACCATGCAATTCCAGTGACTAACGTGTTTTATTTCACACACAGGCATGTAGCATCGAGAGAGAGAGAGAGAGAGGCGTGTCCTTGTTGTCCGAAATCGCGCCTGCGTCCTTCCTCGCCCACTCCCTTCCGCCATTAGCGCGATAAATATGCCCATCCCACACGTTACACGCGCGATCTCTAAAACACGCACTCACGCACGCGCTCCCCCACCTCCATCCTTTTTCGACTGCGACCCGAATACGCGCCTGCGCGCGCGTTTCGCAACCGATCCATGCCGCGGAACAAGTGAGTGTGTCGTCAAGGTGTGGCGTCAAAGCTCGCAATCGGTTGTTGCACTCTTGCTCCCGTCGAGACGAGAAGCGAGGGTCCCGTTTTCAGCGGCAATCGAGCATTTTTTATTGGGATCATTTTGGGATGTGAAATTCCCCGCGTCCGTATTCAGAATTAACGGTGATAAATTTCATCGAGTTATTGAACTATTATTTATTTAAATATCTATTTATTTATTTTTCGGCATTGTATACACACACACGCACGCCCACATATATAATTTTATAGGTTGATGTTTTCTTGATCGATTCAATGAATCTATGGTCACAAAAAAGGTATTTATAAGTGTATTATTGGAAATATTTATTGGCCCGTTGGAGTAAACTTACGGAAGTTCGATCTAATTTCGGTTTTTTTCCGAGGGCTTGCTTGCTTAATCATTCGATTCTTATTACCGCTTGCATAATTAATCAATTTCCCCGTATACGCTGCACGGCCTTTAACTTCGTAACACAACACTGGGTATTCATTACAGCACAAACGTGTAAGACGTATTAATAGAGCCTCGCTACTTGCAGAGTTTGCGTCCCTGCAAAAATGCCACAGATGCCAAGATTTCAGATACCAAAAACAAGGGCATTTACGGAAATGGAGGTTTCGTTTCCTAGCTCAGGAAAATAAGCATCATCTATTTTTATTACAAAACAAGAGTAATCGCCCGTCAAAAAAGATGAATGTGCACGAATAAAAAGTATTATTATTAAAGTTAAAATATTCCCTTTCTCCTCTCCCCTATCTTTTTTTCCCATTCCCTCCCTCCCATCCTCCTTTTCTTTCATATTCTCCCTGACGGAGATTATACAAAAAAACTTTCAGGCAAAATTAATATTTATTTGATAAATATTATGTTAGACAGCTTTTAATATGTCCAAAGCTACTTCAACTTTCTGGAACATACTATTATGTGAATGTTATATTTTTGTCCATATAAAGCTTTGTTTCATTAGAATAAATTCATTTTATATTTCTCTTTTCAATAAAAATTGCAAGCCTACTTATTGTTAGAGAATAATGGAATATTTATGTATTTATTTTCGTTACCGTCGTATTATTTATCGTACCGAAGCGTAGAAATTTCTTGAATATGTGGACAGATGCGACGCAAATTTACAATCCCTGTTAATCATACATAGATACGTGAAACCGACAACAAACCATATCACCTTAATGACGAAAGATTTTCAAGTAAAAATACGTCAATTTTGGCGTTAAAAACTACGTTTTGTACCAATTCTACGTGCATTCGAATTTTCTACGACATGAAAATAAAATTTCGTTCTTTTAGGCGTTCAATGTTTCAAGTCTCGAGTTCCTAAGTCATTTTAATATGCAAATGATCAATGTGCTACAATCATCCCCGTGTTAATCAAATGGGGAAAATAAACAATCCTAGAATCAAACCAATGGCTTCAATGTTGTCGCCAATCATTGTCTTGATTAAGTTGTTGTTTAGCATTGAGTCGCCAGATATATTAAATCCTGTGTGTAGAAAAAACTGTACCAATAATAATGCGACAGGGCTACACAATTCATGTGCCGAGACGGTTAATTGCGTACTATAGTAATACTATCGCGGATATCCACCACCGTGGATAGCGAAGGCTTACTTCACTGCAAAATGAAATAGGCACAATATTTTTTTAAATGTCTACCTCATTGGATTCGTGAATTAAAACAAATAAACGAGACAACGGAATGGAATTGGAAACAGGTTGGCGAAAATAATCGAGTCGACAGAGAAAGGGAAGAAGAGAGTGAGTGGGGGAAGAGAGGGAGAGAAAGAGCAGTTTCAGACAGAATAACTGAGTCATTTGAGACCCGAACGCCCAGAAAACAAAAGCTATCGAGGTAGGGAGAGGGGTCCTGAGGAGGCGAGATCCCTATCGAAATATATGTGATCCACTCGACGAATTAAAAAAAAATGAGCGGAGTTTTTGTGTCGCAAGCATTCCGCAGTGAGGCGTTACACGAAATTCCACGCGGTAAAGAGCAAACTGGATTTCGTGCCCGGTGTTTTTCCTTTGCATCCCACTAGAAATTCCGCGTGTTCCCTTTAATGATTATAAATTCACGCGAAAACCTCTACGGAAAGAAGTCCTCGCTGTGCTCCGGAGGCTGTGATTTTTTGGTCGTCAATTCAAATGTGCAGTGCTCTCGCGTATAGAAAAATCAGTGCATCTCATATATATATATATATATATATATATATATATGAGTGTGGCGAATACCCGTATTCTCGAAGAACTAAAGCCGCCAAGAAGCTGAGAATATCCCCCAAAGAAACACTGCAGTCTCCGGAGAGCACGTTTATGCATCCGGCATGGTGTTGTCACTATCAGCATTTTATTTTAGATTTAATTTTTTAAAAATTTGTGTAACACCAAACTTTCATCGTAAATAAATTTCACATGTATCTCTGATTTGCCTCTTTTGAGGTATGGCTACTTTTCATCGTTTTCGAATAAAAAAAAGTCACCTTGAACTTATTAACCTAAGCAATGGGATTATTGCATGGAATAGAATCATACATACATAATGATGCCTGTCTCATATATATATATATATATATATATATACAGGACCGTGCCCAGACATTTTGCCGCCTGTGGCCAGATATAATATGGCGCCCCCTTAATTTTTTTTACTAATTGTAAGTAATTTTATTATATGTTAGTCGAAAACGATAGGAAATAATAAAAACCTATTTATTCAAATCCATAATTTTATTTCAGATCGATCTAAACTTTTGTTTAAATTTATTATCAAGTAAACTTCAAGAAGTTGATTTATTTGTGTGGAACTAAACACATTTAATTGGAAATTTTGAAATCGTGTGATAGGCTTACTTAGACAGGGCTGACTCAAGGCATTCGTCCGCCCCAATCAGATTTCAATTATCGCGCGCATAGAGTCATACAAGTTATATGAGGAATAGTTTATTAGTTTAATAGGATACAATTATTTTGATTTTGTGTGTATTTTTATGATTGATGAAATGAACTGCATTTTCACTTGTTACGGATTCCCTCAATGCTAGATCTTCTTTGAGAAATTTATGTAAAGAGCCGGATTGATTGTTCAGTTCTAATTGAGTCTTAGCATTTCTTTTGCGATATTCAGCACCAGATAATTTTTTTTTGGCCAACCATCGTCCGCCTCGGGCACGGGCTGGCCTTATGAATTTATTTTGATAGGTTTTCATTTTTGTCAAATTTTGGCGCCCCCTTTCAAGAGGCGCCTGAGGCGGTTGCCTCGCCGCCCTGTATGTATGTATGTATATATATATATATACACACATATATATATATATACATATATATATATATATATATATGAGAGACAGGCTTCATTATGTCTGTATGATTCTATTCCATGCAATAATCCCATTGCTTGGGTTAATAAGTTCAAGGTGATTTTTTTATTCGAAAACGATGAGAAGTAGCCATATCTCAAAAGAGACAAATCAGAGAGACATGTGAAATTTATATACGATGAAAGTTTGTTGTTACACAAAATTTAAAAAAAATAAATCTAAAATAAAATGCTGATAGTGACCACCGGATGCATAAACGTGCTCTCCGGAGACTGCAGTATTTCTTTGGGGGATATCCTCAGCTTCTTGGCGGCTTTAGTTCTTCGAGGATACTTGTATTCACCACACTCGATTCAGTGTTTTAAGAGGTCGCATTCACCTCGATGCCCTTACGTTTTCGACCGCTGCTTTAATATAAAATAACCCAGGTTCATTAAAAAATTAACTCTAAAAAACTACAACTTGACAATATCAGCCGTTAGTACTTTATCCTCTTTGTTTGCGACGTCGTTCTCCGTCCGGCTTTCACGCCCAATCTATCGAAGCCCCGAATCTTTTTCCGACGTCACGCACGCACCGGATCCCCCCCATAAGCGATCAATTAAAAAAGATCGCGTTAGACGTCACTCCCAATCAGCCCAATATCAGGGACCTTAAAGAGCCGCACACTTACCGGAATCTGTCAAAGGAACCGACACGCGCCTCCCCCCCCCCTCCCCTCTCCCTCCCAAAAAAAAAATGGCCCTCGGTGGTTCATATTTTTTTCGCTACAATGGGATAACAACAGGAGGTTTTTTCCCACGCCTTGTTGCATTGTGCGCGCGTCGCACCAAAACCATCTGCCGTCGCTTTTTTTTTTTTTTTAAAGAGGATGACCAACGAACGATTGAACGGAAACCTCTTAGGGATGGAAATGGGGAAGGGGGTGTTAAAAAGACCATTGGTAACGAGATACATGGTTTTTTCACGTGTGTATTCCTTTGTTCGTCGCCACCAGCGGGAGGTATGCGCGGGAAACGATGAAAATACCAATGAAAATTCGTCCGTTAAAGGCCCTCCCCGTGGTCGTCCATGCGTCAACGGTACTTTTGATATCGCGAGGCCTTTTTCCCCCCCCCCCTTATACGACCCGTGGAATATGACTCCATTAAAAGAGTGAATCAACGATTCGAAAAAGGATGCTGCACTGGGGAGAAGGGTAACTGCATCATCATAAAGGAATATCATTCTCACCATGCCAATGCTTGCCCCTAATGTGGATTTGCATATGCTTTGCACGCAAGCTGCAACCAGCAAATTTCCGTGCTCTCATGTGTACACAAAAAAACGTACGCATAATTAGACATTCGTATGAACTTACGTGCGTAAATGGATATGCTAACGCACATGCAAGCATGTTATTTCATAACATTATCCTTATATTTAACGATACTTTTGCCAGCAGACGCCATTCCAACACAATGTGAGCACTTGGGTAAAAAATATTATTCACAAAAGCAAAATGTTGAAAATTGGTTAGCAGATGGAATTGCAATACAAAGAAGCAGTAGAGATGGGACACAAGAGTTTGCAGCAGCAATTTTTTGTTCAATTCCGTAAAAAGTTTTTCTACGCGTCGGAATAATTCCGACACGGGACCAGAACTGGAAAATAAGGATGTCGGAAATATTCCGACAAAGAACCACAAATGGTTAACATTTCGGTCGCAACACGTTTGTTAGTCTCTGTAAATGATGTTTGCCGGACTAATAAATCTCAAGCGACCAAATTCTCAGCGTAAACATTTTTGATACGGTCGCCTCGTACGACTTTCATTGCAGTTTCTTTCCTCAGTTGTTAGTACAGGCAAGGCACTGTGTCTGGAACATATTATACCACAGAGAAAAACGCCACGTTTGTAACTCGCAATTGCTCTGTCCTCAGAGGAAAATGGCCCGCGCTCCCGGTAACCTAGATAATTAAGGGATGCTCGGTCGCAAAGATCAATATTGCTGACCGAACAAGCGTCGACTTTCGTGACGGGAGAATTACGCGAACGGCGATATACGATATAAACTGATGGGATAAAAAAATAACAATGCACCAACGGGGAAAACCGTGGTCGGGTTACGAATGGTTCTAAATTAGTGAAGAGAGAGGGGGTGGGTTGAGGAAACTAAAGAGAAGGGGAGTATCTGTGAGGTCATGAAGTTAAAAATGTTTCACCGACACGCACACACAAGCTAGGGGGCGCACGCTCGAGCGAAGCATAAAAAAAAGGTCAGTGGAATAGCGCAAAGACAAAAGGCTAGACCCTCATGATAGTGAGAGAGGATCCTTTCGTAAATAGAGTGAGCAAGGGTTTTTGTTATAATAGGGAGGGCGATCCTAGAAGGAAACAGCAGCATTTAAGAATGAGACCTTCGATTAAAAAAATGCCTTCGTTCCCTCACTCACGTCCTACCTTATGACGTTTCAAATTCACTCATCAATCCATCTCCCCCTTGCCTTCCCTCTCTCTCCCTCTCTCTCCCTCCCTCTCTCTCCCTCCCTCTCTCTCCCTCCCTCTCTCTCCCTCCCTCTCTCTCCCTCCCTCTCTCTCCCTCCCTCTCTCTCCCCTTTTTCTCTCTCTACATCCCTCTCTATCTCTCTTTCTTTCCTATCTCTATCCCTCGCCATTTCTCGGTCTTCATGCCTCTCTTGCTTTCTATCCTTTCACCCCCCCTCTTTCTCCCTCCTCCCCCTCCAACATTCTCTCTTCCTCCCTCCCTCTTTCTCCTTAACTCCCTCTCTCCTTCCCTCTTTCTATCTACTAATTCCCCCCTCTCACCCTCTCCCGCCTCTTTCTCCCTATCACCCCTCTCAACGTCCCTCTCCTTCTTTCTCCCTAACTCCTACTCTCGCCCTCCTCTCTTCCTATTTTCCTTCCCTATTCCGTTTCATTCTCTAGCCCTCTCCCCTTCCCCAGCCAACCTCATCTCTCCCACCTTCCATCCTCCCCCCCCCCCCCCCCCCGCGCTTTCCCTCTCGCCCATTCCTTTAGGCATTCATCAATGCTCCCTCCATCCGACAACGTCCTCATCGCGACCATCGCACCTCTCCCCTTCTTTTTCTCTCCCATCCCTCTGCCTCCGGAATGCTTATCAGAGTCGTCCCTAATTTTCCTATTAGAGGCACTTCATAGAGAGCGGAGGAGGGAGAGAAAACGCGCACGTCACGTGATCGCCATCCCATATATATACACCCCGCCGCCCTCATCCATGCTCCCCCCTCCCTCCCCTCATTTCATCCCGTTTCCTCCCTTACCACTCACTCCTCCCCCTTCGTCCATTTTAACCACTTTGAAACCTTACCCCTCCATTCCTCTCCTCTTTCTCTCCTTTCCTTCCCATCTCTCCCCCGTCTCCCTCTTTCCCCAGTATCCTCCTCCCCCCTTTCCTCCGCACAAACACCCCACCATCCATCCATTCCATTAAAGCCATCTCCTACTCCCTTCCTTCCTCCCTCTTTTATGTACCAAGCTCTTATTCCCCTCAGTCCACAAGAAGTAATTGGTCATCCAATAAGCCTTAAACATGTAGGAGACCGTAGCACTCGTTCGAAAAGTGACGTATGCTTCTCCGGCCTAACAGAGAGAGAGAGATTCTATTGAATGAGTTTAAATAATCTATTCCTTATCCCTTTGCTCTTCTATCCCCTCTTTCTCTCTCCCTTTCTCCCTTGCCGTCCTTCCCGTCCTCTCGACACTGTTCATGGACCGCGGTGGTTCCCATCCACTGGCGTTACTCTGCCGACACGTCAGTTTGGACGTCGTTGACCGGAAACATTAAATGAGGCTCGAGTAAAAATTTCTTAGAAGGGAGTATGGGAAAACAAGGATTTTGTTTTTTAAAGGGTTGGGAGGCGGAGGAATCTTTCGTTGCCGGAACTATTCGGCAGAGCGGCAAATAACGAACGGACCCCGTTTTCGAAGGGTCGCGTAATGGTTCCTCTTTTGTTGTTTCGGGTTTTCACGGTCGAGGAGAGATTATTAAAAGATGCGAAATCCCCTCGGTCTTCAACTGTTTGTGTATTTTTTTCTTCGACCAACCTTCAGACGTGGTTTATCTGGACGTGAAAAGTTCCTGTCGTATTTTGGGACTTAGGAGGCTTCGGGTCATACGTGATCATCGAAATTACAATGTATGTGTATGTATTTCCATTGGCGTATATAAACTAGGCTTGGTAGTTTTAAACGTTTATTTTTCTTAAAATTCTACGACTAAAGTCGACGTTTATTTTTCCTAAAAATCGACAAGTAATATCGACGCTTATTTTAATACATTTGATCAATTTTTTTGACTCGTGGTCGGACTTTATATTTTTATTTGTGTAAATAATGAATCACCATATGTTCTCAAGAAATAAAAAACAAAAGGCACCTAAAACACTTTTACTTTCGAGAACGTGTTTTTTGTGAGTCATTTTAAGATGTGAATAACAAACTGGTATTACTCAACGGTGTCCGTGCACTTTGATAAGCGCTGCAAGGAGTCAATAACCCATCTCAACCTAAGTATAGCATGGGGTTCAACGTCCACATGAGAGGCGTTTCACATTTGTCAACACGATAGCGACGTGGTCTTTTTCTAAAGCTTTGTTTAAACACATGAAGAATGCGTAGAAAAAAAACGATCTGAAACGAATATCTCGTGTTAAGTGCCTATGCTCTGATACTGTGTACCAATTCCGCTTCCATTCTTTTCGTCCAAGATGGTTAAACCCTAGAAAATATTAATTGATGTTGTTATTTATCCTTCGTAAACAAAAAATCCAAAAAATATGAGAAATGTTTAATTATCTAAGTAATTGTTGCCAATAAATAATTTCCGATCATAAATTATGATGAGTTGTTTCAACAAAGTTGTACTTGATGTTTTCTGAACTGCACACTGTTTTGCTGAAATTATGGCTGCATTAAAATCTATAGCGAAATGTAACCGAAGCGGAAAAGGTGCCTTTGATAGAATAACTCGTCGCATCACGTGTAATAACTGGTATTTTGCGTTCCACAATATCGCGTAGATTTTCCTCTTATTGTTGTTGGTCGTAATTTTATGAAGAGTTTACATCTTTTTCTCAAAATTAAAAATTACCCCTAGAGATTTCCTCCTCAGCCAATTGCTTTAGGGAAGGGGCGTGCAACCTTTTTACATGACGGGCCGCATTAATATATTTGTGTGGTTTGGCGATCCGTATTAGAAGTCACGAGTGCCATGGCGGGCAGGATTAGGGTTTACATCGGAACTTACTCAAGGGATTGTATGCGATTTTAAAACTGAAAATGAAGTTATAACTATTTTTAGCATAAAAACGTCGCCAGGAAATGTTATGGCAACAATGGAACTTCAAATTTACAAAATTATCTGTAATAAATATATCAGACCACGTCTTCACCAAAGCTTTGCGGGCCGCATGCAATTCTCTCGCGGGCCGTAGGGGCACGAAAATGACTTGCAAAAAAGTGCTTCAAGCTTTAAAAAATATGAATTGCACAGAAAAGATGTTTATAGGGAAAGCATCAGGGCAAGTAACAATTGGGACGATGTGGCACATGGCTAACCCACAAAAAAGTGACAAATTTACTTTCATGCGATATGATTAGAATCTCACATGTGTTTCTACCGTCTACTTATCTATTCATTTTTAACATCGAGGGCAATATTAAATGCAATTTAGAACAACCGAATAAAATGTATTTGCACATTTTCGTCGAGCCAGTTCTAGTGAGATCGACTTAATCGCCGACCTCGTCATAGCTTATGATGTACAGTAATCTTTATTTACGCCTGCTGCAATAAACGTTTCTTTATCACTCGAAGGACGATGAAAGATATAAAAATGTAAGTTAGCGATATGGAGTTATAGTAAAGAATGTTAGTTTTTCATATATTTCTTTAGTGAAGGAATGATGGCTGTCGTAAAAACAGCTATAGTGAGAGCTTAAGTAAAGTTTTAGTTTTGTATTTTGTACCAGAGAGAATCAGTGTGCTCTAACCACATAAAAATCTGTGGCAAACTATTCATATCCAACAGTATAATTTTTTCTTTATTAATGATATCGGTTTCGATCTAGATTAAATTTTGCATAGGTATAATTTTGCATAGGTATATTCTCACTGAATTAAAATCTCTTGCCCTTTGTGTAGCATGCGTTCCTCTTTTTGGGAAATTTTACGCGTTGATCAAAAAGTTATAAAGAAAATAACCTACTGTAATATTCCATCGTTGGAAATAATAAGATGAACAGGATCGTTAGGTAATTCTTAAACTAAATCTCGAGGACTTTTTATCCTTGATATTAAAAAATAAAATACCAATGTCTAATGCTTAATTCTCATGGCACCTATTAAATATGATCTCTAAAAATCCACTTTACCCGTAAATTTTAAATTCCACTCCCATTTTAAATGTTGTTTATATTTCTACAAAACGGACTATCCTAGAGATTTTCTCAGCTATTTCCTATTCTAAAAAGTCGAGCAAATAAGAAAACGTGTGTGTGCTTTTCTATGCAAGAATTAAATCTGTAATTCTTTCAACCAAATTCAAGCGACCACTCGCGACTTCCAAAGCAGTACTTGTTCTCAATAAAGCTACGCTTAATATAAAAAAAACGAAAGATATGAAGGAATTGCAACTTCCTCGCGACAATCGCAACAACGCAATTAATGAGGACAAACGCGTTCGTTACCACGTAACGTTATGACGAGTTAATCTTGGAGGGCCTTCCTTCTATAAGGTTTGAAATTCCATCCGCGTCGGCTTCTTTAAAGTAGAGAAAGCGTTTTTTAAAAAAACACCACCCTTCAACTCGTGAAAGTTGTCAAAGATATCAACAGGAGAGGCCTCGATGATCCTCCGATACTCCCCCTACGTCTCCCCCAAATCGACCGTCGCCGCATCGCTTAAAAAAAAAAAAAAGGTCCATGCCAAATAAAAACTCCTACCCACAGGGTACAACTGCACCGAATGATAGACCTCCGCTCTCACCGTTCCCTCCAAGCCCCTCTCAAACCGCCCCACCGTGACCTCTCCGTATTATCAATTCATTCATTGCCCCCCCCCCCCCCTCTCTCTCAGCCTCTCTTTCCCTTCATCTCCATACAAATTAGACCAACGCGAACGCACGCACCCCTTCCTTTCACCCTCTCCCGCTTCCCATCTTTCCTCCCTCCCGTATAAGCAAGGCTCCCCGCAGAAACGTCCACACCACACCCTCGAAAAACCCCTGTCCGTTTTGCTCCTTTAAAAACCTCCCACCTCACTCCACCACCCTCCCTCTCCACTCTCGAAACGTCTGCCTAAATCGAGGTTCCCACAGGAGGGAACAGATCTTTCGCCCCCCCCCCATCCAAACTCTCTCTCTCTGGGTTTGCGCCCCCCCGTTGGGTCCAGAGTCCGCCGTTCAGCTACCGACGACGAAGGGCGCCCCCTCTTTTACCGAAAGGTTGGTTCGCCCCACCCGAATGAAAGGAGAAAAGTTCTTAACGGTCACCGCTCTTTGAAGTGGAGAAGGTGGGGGGTGGAGGGAGAGGGACACCCACCCCTTGAGTGGGTGCTTCCTGTTCCCGTATTTATTTTGTACATAGTCCGCGGATGTTACCATAAGCTTCAGTCTGCTAACCAACAAAAGCGGGGGATGAGGGTGTGTGTGTGTGTACGTAATGAATGGGGGTGAGCTATGAACGGAACGCACGTCGCTTTTTAAAGGCATTCGTTATTGCAATGGGATATTCATGGGCGTAACTCCAGTATTGTTCGGAGTGACGTAAACGTGAATTTTCAGAACTCCCGTTGATTGAGATATATTGTCTCATCTATTCATGCGCTATTTTCAGCTTATAAATAATCATTTTCCCGATAATTGTGTATAGAGTTATATATTTAATTCTCTCTAAAACAAAATAACGCCTACCATGTAAAATATAATTATTTTATTGTGCAGCCAGATACGCCTAGTTTGTTAGAATAGTCGGTTGCGGAATAACTTCTGATGTCGGCTACCATCGTACCCGAAATATGATTATTGTTTACTCACGTGACTATCTACATACTTTTTGTATTATCCGTAATGCGAGATCGATAATTGCGTTTCTTTGGCAGGCATTGAAGAAAAGATTGTGAGATGAAATTTTAAAGTCCGAAAAGAAAATGCGAGAAAAATAATATGGTTTATGAGAAGGCTACGTTACACATGCTTCGCGAAATTAGGTCAAGAACGGATTACCTCTTACAACTGGTGGCGATTTAAAAGCATCGTAAACTTTCACGAGTACTTGAGAAACAATCGCGTTTTTTTGATAGTTTGATTGCAGAAATAACTGAAGGAATTTTTTAGAAGTTGCGTACACTCTTTCACAAATAATAATTTAGGACAAATTTTCTGTATGTACTGTGATCTTAATTTGGCCTTTATGGAACCCGAATGACACATGGAAAAAGACATATGATCTTTCAATCGCTGAAGATCAGGGGTCACCAAACTTTTTATTAAAAACGGCCACCTGATACTTTTATACACCACTACGCGAGCCACGTATGACCTTCCTAATGGCAGATAGGGCAGTGCGAAAATTTCCAAGAGTATTGGGAATTTTTTTGATTTTGTAACATGTCATACGCCTAGATTAAAAGTATATTGCATCCACGTACTCGAAAAATATCGTTTATATTACATAAGTTATATCTAATGACGTCTACTACTGGCAAAAATGCGAATATGCGTGTCTTAAAGACATTGAAGAGGTAAGTGAAATCACTGCCTTCAGGGGCCGTAGTTGGAGAACTCTGCTGCAGATGAACGGCAAATCAATTGCAAGATGTAAGGAGAGTTCGGAGAGCATGTTTTCGAAGTCGTAATCGAAGCATCGTCGAAAAATAAAGGATAACCTAATTTTATAAACGCTGGCCGTTGAAATACCACTGGGACTACTTTGCAGCTGTAATGCCCATGTGATCTAATAAATCTATTTTCGTATTTTAACTCATTATATACAAACATCAGGGTGAGACCTCTTGTTTATATAAAAATATTTCGAACGAATTTGCCTACGATCTTAACCATGGGTCTTCGAAAATTTATAATGGGAGAGATCCAGTAACAAAAGGAAACAGCCGATTCGAATCTAAAGGGTTTCACGGCTATTTGAGTTATGTCAGTTATATGTATGATAATTGTATTTTGAAGAAAAATAAATAGTCCGCGTTGCGACACATGTGAAAGGTGAACATATGTGGCTTGTGAGGATGTTATTACGGATTTATCATTGAAGAAATGAGATCCGACGAGCCCTTCTATTTTTAAATTATGTATTCCTTATTTAGAGCGCAAAAGTTTAGTTCTTGTCACTCCCACCTTGGCGGAAATGATGCAGTGTTTTCCATCAGGACCGGCCTTAGGTACCGGCGCCCCTGGCAGCTATCCTGGGCGCACAGCTCTTTGCTGGCACCCTCCCGATAGCCTTTACATGGATTATTTGCGCGTACGCGAATGCTGGATAGCATATCCCTGAGAGGCTGATCATATCGAGGGTATTGCTTTAATATTTGTCGTAATCGCTTAAAAGAATAAATGAACACGTTTGTGTTTTCTTATTCGAAGTGTGAGGGACGCGAGAAAGGAGCCTTGCCCGGAACGCCAAAAAAATTAAAAAAAACAAAGAAACCAGTGCCGTCCCTCTTTCAAATCATAAACCAATCCCTGGTTTGATATATAGTCACCCTTTCTCTCCGTTATGCTCTCTTTCTCTCTCTCCGGCTTTTCCCATCTTCGTTCTTTTCACTCCATCTCCAATTCCTCCTAATCTCGTTCCCCTCGCCATTTCTCCGAACCATTTCGTCTGCTCCCAATTTGTCCCTAGACAGCCCTCGCGCCATAAATTACGGGTCAATTTCTTTCGGACTCTGAAACCGTCACGTATTCTTCATTTCAGAGGTCGTTACACACGTGTCTCTGCGCAGTTAAAAAAAGAACGAGGTTTGGAGCCGGTGTGGAGAGGGCGAGGGGGTTTTACAAGGCGAAGAGAAGGGATGTAGAAAAAAAGCAACCTTTCTTCTTTTGTTCCTTAGCGGGATGACGTGTCCACCCTCTTTTTTGCTGAACGGGTCACGTCATCGAAAATTATATTTTTAACCAAAATATATATTTTTTTAAACGAACGACACAGTGATCTCCGACAATACCACGCGTTTTTTTGGGGTGGATCAGAGACACTTGTTGTAAGATCTTCCCTAGGTATTACAGAGTATATGGTCCTTTTGACCAAACAATATGAAGATGCGAATTTTGCTTTATTTTTACTTTCTCATATATACGAAGTATATCCAGAAAGTCTTGTTATCGCGAAAAAATGGGACCTCAAGATTTTGATGGAAATATACGTTTCAGGTGTTGCTGAATCCGAAAAAAGTGGTTTTCGCAATGCCGTCTGTTTGTCTGTCTGTGGGTCTGCATTTTCGCGGCTCTAGAGCCTAAACAGTAGAGCGAAAATGAATGAAATCTCGTACTTATGTTAGTCATTTTATCACACAGAATAGAAGCTTTGAAGAAACGGTTGACATTCCTCAATAATTAAGGGAAGTTTATTCTACGCATTTTTAAAAACAATTTGATTTTCTCTAAAACGGTTATAAAGATTTTAATTAAATTTCGTACAGTTACTTGAATTTACGTCTGAAATAATACTGCATAATTCATATTTCTCAAAAGATTAATGTAAGGCTAGTTCATTCTAGGCATCTTTAACAACAATGTGATTTTCATACAAACGGCTAAAACGATTATGATCAAATTTCGTACACTTACTTGAATTTACGTCTGAAGTAATACTACATATTTCATATTTTTCAGAAAATGAATATATATATATATATATAGTTTATTCTTGGGCAACTTTAATAACAATCGGATTTTTGGGAAAACGACTAATAAGATTTTCGTCAAATTTCGTATAGCTATTTAAGTTGACGTTTATAACGATTCTACATAGTTCATATTTTTCAAAAGATAAATAAACGACGTATTAGTATATGAGAAATTTGTACAATGTATGTTGTACCGATTTTTTAAATATTAAATTACGAAAAAGAATACTGGAATCGATCTGTATTCGACGCAATGGATTTTATCAAGTTTTCCGTAGAATGTTGATAGATCGTCTTTATTTGGGCGATATTGAGACTATTTAGCCCCTTTTTACATCTAACCAATGGATTGAGTACGGAAGACCCGCTTTATATCCTAAACCGCGATATAGTTGGCAGCACTGTAATCTGTGCCGTACAGAAAATTCAGTGAACGAATCTAGCAGAATGGCTACGCGATTCATGTAGCAGCAATATATATGTGACAGAGACAGTCGACTTGCTCCGTGCAAAAAGGACGTCACATTGGATCAAAGTTGAAGAGAGTCGTGAAAATAATGTTCCTTAATAAAACTTCCGCAGAAATGAACTCGAATTATTCGTAGATTTCCTCCGTAAAACCTATTCAAGACATCTTTAATCTGGAAAACACGGATAACGCAATACATATATGTATCTGTAATATTTTTGCGCGTCATTGCGAATCGCAAATATCGTTTCAGAAAACATGTAAGGCGAAAAACCGTGCAATTCGAGGAATAAGTGTATAGAGTTTTATACCCGCAAATCTTTAAGATAGGGAAATTATCGCAAGTTTTTCGTGAGTCTGCAGAACGGATGTTGGATAAGCCCGTCACGGGGAACTTGGAGCCGAAGAAAGGTTAATCCACGCTTCTTAAAGATCTGATATAGTGGCAGCAAAATTTTTCCTTTCGCATTAACAATCTTCCTTTCTCGGAAATTTCGCTGACCGCGAGGAAAAGATGTTCAAGGCCTTGCGAGCTCTTGGAACCAAGAAAGAAAGAAAGGATGGGTTGTCGCAGTCGGATGGTACGAAACCGCACGCGAGATTGCGCAGGAAGTGGGTATCTTGTCTCGAAGGAACATCCATCTGAAAAAGGGGAAGAACTTCTCCTGCGGTTCGTGAAGACCTCGGTCAATTGGGGTTTGATGCCATCCTGAGAAAAGCAAAAAAGACGACTGCGAATTACAGCAATAGCCAAAGTATTATTTTTTGGCTTTGCTCACTCAGATTGTACGATGCTGCGTCCGGGATGACCTCACTTCCGGTCCAGATGGCGCGCGCGTGGCGGGATGAGTATAGGCAGACTCAGCCGAAAGGGGAAAAAGATTAATTCGAATGGAGAGAACTTGAAAAAATTTAGTAAAAAAACATTTTTAGTGTATACACAATTTTATTTAAAACTGCACTCAAAGGTAGAAAATAATTTTTTCTTGTACAAAAAATATTGTTAAAAAATTTGTATGCTTCGTAAAATTGGGTGGCATTAATATGACTATATGTTAAGTAAGTTGCCAACAATAAGAACTAATTTATGAGGAAGATGAAATATAAGAATTTGAAGAGAAAAAGGCCACCTACTTTTACAAAGCATACAATTTTTTTAATAATATTTTTTGTACAGGAAAAATTATTTTCTACCTTTGAGTGCAGTTTTAAGTAAAAGCGTGTATACGCTAACAATGTTTTTTACTTAATTTTATTTTTAACTTTTTCGTCTTATAACTGTTATTAATAATGCAGTTTTTACATGCATGAGAAATAATTATGGAATATAGACTTTAATAAATTTGGAATAATTGTTGCAATGCAGGACAAATGCGTAACGAAAAATTTACCTGTTTTATCTGACTGATGAACTTTTCATTGAATAATATTTTTGATTTAGCAAAACTTCAGACGACGTGAGAGTATGGAACTCAAAATTCAAAAATCGGTACAAAATACATTGTACAAACTTTCTCATATACTAATGCGTCGTTTAGTTATCTTTTGAAAAATATGAACTATGTAGAATCGTTATAAACATCAACTTAAATAACTATACGAAATTTGATGAAAGTCGTATGAGCAGTTTTTTCGAAAATCCGATTGTTATTAAAGTTGCCCAAGAATAAACTAGCCTTATATTCATCCTTTGAGAAATATGAAATATGCAGTATTATTTCAGACGTAAACTCAAGTAAGTGTACGAAATTTGATCAAAATCGTTATAGCCGTTTATATGAAAATCACCTTGTTAAAAATGCGTAGAATAAACTTCCCTTAATTATTGAACAATGTCAACCATTTATTCATAGCTTCTACTCTGTATGATAAAATGCCTAAGTACGAGATTTCATTAATTTTCGCTCTACCGTTTAGGCTCTAGAGCCGCGAGCACAGACCCACATACAGACAGACGGCATTGCGAAAACCGCTTTTTCGGACTCAGGTACACCTAAAACGTATATTTCCATCAATATATCGAGGTCGAATTTTTTTGCGAAAGCAATACTTTCTCAATATACCTCGTATATGAGGAAGTAAAAAGAAAATGGGTCTCAGTAAACTTGAATTTCTACGTTAGTAAATTTGGACGCAAAATCTTGTTGACGCGTAGTTCTTCGTTGTTTGGACAAATAATTTCAAGGGAGTTTTAAAAATATTGTTTGAAAAACTTCTTATACGATTTAAAGAAGGAAAATCTTTTATGATATGTGGATGAATGTATTCTAAAATGGAAGCCATCAAAATTGTTTTTTGTGGGTCAAATTACACTTAAATTGTACAAATAAGCCGTTAAGTGTACTCATTACCCTAACTATGGTGGGGAAAACGGGGTATCTGCCCCGGGCGTAACTAATTGTGAGGAACGCAACAAATAGTAATTAAATAAACTAGAGATAATTTTTCGAAGGTGCACATTAACTATTTAGTAGTTAACCCCAGCCGCTAAAATAGCGGCGCTGAGCGTCCTAACAATTTCCTAATTACAAATTACATTACATTCTGTATTTTAAATGAGCGCGACCTGAGTTTATTTATACGTACGTTTGTCATCCTCTTTAAACTATTCCCGTCCTATTTTGTCTATTTAGCAACCACTTTACGACCGAAGGGAAATTTAGGAGGAAGTGCTTCCCTAATCGAGTTCCTGCGTAAAATTTTAGGCTGTCATCGGAAGAGCATTGCACTAAAAAGGAAATTTCATTCATTTTCGCCTAGTCTTTTTTTTCGGTCTTATGCTCCGTCACATAATCTTACGTTTCCGTCTTAAACCGTCCGTCCTAATGCGACAAAAAAATTGACGCGCTTCCTCGCCGTTGAATCCGAAATTCGACACGCGGTGAATCCCCTCGTCCTTATTACAACCTTACGCGAAGCATCCGTCCGTTTTTAGCTCTCTTAAACGGGACGATATCGGCTTCCTCGTGAGCTCGCGGAGTTTTGGACTTCCGTTTTCTACGTCACGTCCGAAAGTCCTCGCATTGCGGTTGTTTTCCGCTCTCGAATAAGGTAAACAATCGAAAATATCCGCGTAAAAAACGCCGGAGGTTTTTTTTTTTTAACAGCTGATATTTTTTATGTCTTCAGTTGCGATGATGGCGATACGGAGGCGTTATGAAACTGGGCTGACGCAATGGGGCATCCATAAATTACGTCAAGCAAAATATTGAAACCCCCACTCGTCACATGTCATCGCAAACGTTTAATCCTCTCCCCTTAAAATTATGTCACAAAATGTTTTAGTTTTATATAACAAGCGAGCCACTTTTAAAGAGCAGTGTATTTGTTTTTAACCTTTGAATTGTTCATTATAGAGTTTTAGGTATGCCTCTCGGAGATCACACTCTCTCTCTAAACCTTAATTTTCCATAAGCGCTGCCCCTCTCTAATCGAGGTTTTGCCAGGAACGTAACCCTCCTGGTTGGTGAGGGACTATTGTATTTATAAGGCTGGCTGTTAGTCTTCATGCATCCTACATATCGTATGGGTGAGAAAATATAATTCAGGAATGGCAGAAATGATTAAAACTGAGAATTTACCGATCGATGAATTAAAATGATAAAAAATACGGAAAACGCTAATGAGGTAGATCTTCGAGCGTAGGAAAAATACGATTTTGTCTTTAGCACGGCACGAGTATCTGCAAATCTATGTTGTTTTAAAAACACATTGGGTTATTTGGACAGCCACGAAGCGTAAAATCAAATGCTTGCCATAAAACCTAAATAATTTGCAGAATAAAAAATCTTGGCATGAATTTGCTACAATATCCGATTTTTTTTAAATTGGCAATGCATCAATAGCATGGTAGAGTATGTAGTGTTAGGACAGGGGTTCCCAACCTGGTGCTCGCGAGCGCCGTTGTACTCTTTGGAAGCCTATTTGTTCTCTTTTACAGCCTGACTGTGCTCATCTACGATGCTTATTACTCCATTTCATAGGACCAGTAATTTAATTTGCTCGGTTTATTTCTTTCTATACGTATTCAAGATCGTTAAGATTAACTTTGATGTTGGTTTGGTTTTGTCTATTATCATTAATACTCTTGCGGAAGCGTGGTGGTGCTCTTTTGATTTTTTGGAATACAACTTGGTGCTCGCTACATCGAAAAGGTTGGGAACTCCTGTGTTAAACGGTCGCGGGTAATAATCATTCCGAGGGCATTACAGTATGTTTTTGTCCTCGCGCTCATCTCAAAAGACCGCAAAGTGCTATCTATAAAAAAAGTTACAAATAAATTTTTAAAAACAAAAAAAACAAGTCGATCAATTTTCGTTTCATTAGTTTCTTTGGTTGGATAATTGTTATGACACTCGGCTAAAGTGTGTTTTATCAGTTTGTTCAAGCGCGAAAAAGAAACAGACAGCTTAAATAAGAAGAGCGATAATATTATACAAAAGCTTTCATATTGAATGGGAATTTGGAAAAATTGTAATAATAAAAGCCACTCTGTCATTCCTTATGCAAGAGAGCAGAGAGAAAGAGAGACCAGAAAGAGTATTATGAAGTTATCTTTATTATCTAACGAAGTAAAGAGAAATATTCTCTGCTCATACATGGTGATTTAGCGCCGTTCACGTCTCACTATATATCTGTTGGCGTTGCCATCCATCTACCCGGAAACGCTTTCTTTCACTTTCCGTACTTCGTTTGTATTTTGAGGCCGTTGGCCAGGAGCTATATTTCGTCCAACCCACTCATCTGACCTTCTATATTTTACTACTCGCAGTTTTTTCACCCCACAAAATTATAATTGATCAAATGAGCCGAGTTATGCAGAAAGCAACCAATCCACAAAATTGAAAAATTTCAAGTAACTTGTACACTGCATAGGGAAAACCCTATTCTGCCTCCTGCAAAAAACATCCAACCCAAACTAGTACCATGTTGTGCTTCATCTGCCATCAAACTAACCCACAATCTGTGATTTTTAAATTTAACAGTTAGTAAAAGTCTTAATATATCAGCTTCTTGTCCGTGTGGGTTGGTAGGTTTCTACGTAACTCGGTCCAAATTATCTTCAGCTTCTCAGCACTATATGAATTTTTAAAATATCGAACTTCTGCATAGTATAATGTATACACGTGCTTTTGTGTGTGTATAAAAAACTGAAAACATTTTAAATTAATTTAATTTACAGTATAAACGCTAGAATAATGTATATTATAGATGTACGTTTATAATATGAAAGGAATCATTACTGGAAGTATGTAAAGACGTTTATTAATCCAATGATTTAGCAGATTTCGATTGCTAACGTAACTCGTTCATTTCCATGCATAATTTCTTACGTCCAACGATTAACATTTATTTCGTAAGTTTACTTAAATGTTGACAGTGAACCTTGGGTGCTTCATTTAAGTTGCTATTTTGAATTAACTCTTAGGCATGGTTCACATATTGAACTATTTTAATGTTAATGAAAACCTTGTGTTCATTTCCTCCCTTCGTGGTTTTACAGTCGTTCGTATAATGTTGGGTATCTCATTTACATTGCTTCAAGGAAAATGTTTATGGTATATATGGAGCAACCGAGAGAGTTGGCCAGCTCCTCAAAATTACCGGATTACCGAAAACGCAAGATTTATGACATTTTCGAGGCTGCGTCTTCTTTTCTTCCTTCAGCACATTTCGACACAGGTCACAAAAGCGGAAAATTGGAGAAGAACGCCTAAAGCGGAAGTACTATTTTTCTTTTTTTTTGGGGGGGAGGAGGGGAATGGGAATGAAGTATTAGTTATGACTTATCATAGGGCACAAACACACACATGAGAATGCACACGAATATCCATTTTGACCCCTGGAGAGCGAACGAACACCAACAAGGAGTTCCCTTGGGCCCTTAAAACGTAAGAAAACGAGAAAGGGCATTTAAAAAAAGAAATAAAAGTCTAGGCAGCAATGGCAGTTGTTGGCGTAAATCAAATTACTAGGTCTTTCCTCGTCTTTAAAAAAAGGCCGACTCTCTTTATCTCTCTCTCTTTTTCTCTCCGAATTTTTGGGTGGTCTGAAGGAAAAGAGATGTGCGGCAGTAAAATTGTTATAGTTTTCACGCGAAGGTGAACCCCCCAATTCCCTCCTCTCCCCAAAAAGAAAGGATACGATGCCTAGGGGGGGGGGAAAGGTCGCGCAAAGGTCGTAAAGGCGTAAGGATTTCGCTGTCATGGTATCGGTTCGGGTCCGCCCTGGATACGGCTTTTTCTCTCCCTGCGATTAACGACTTTCCTCGGAACGGATAAATTTTGATGGGCGTCGCCTTGGCGTTTCGAACGGAAGCCAATGAATGGTCTTTGATGTCGTAAGTGCGAAACGTACTCGCTCCCTTTCCAGTCAAACTGGAAATACAGTAAAAATCTGCCGATGTTGTCGTATTTGAAGAAAAAGTTTGTTCCTTAGGAAGGGTCGTCGTCAGAAGGCAAGTCGTTTGCTCGCGTGTCTGATCCGCGAAAATATCTGCGTTGCGATGGTTACTTTGCGGGGCCGGTCAAGGGTCCAGGAGTGGCAGGACTGCGTGTTGCCCCGAGAGAAATAAGATTTTTTGGCGCTTTCTCGGCATCTTATCTAGACGATGATTGAGAGTAAATATATGCAGTTGATATTTTTGGAAGATGCTTGAATCTCGTTGGCCTTCCTATAATTTTTTCGTTGCCAATAATTTTTACGCAGCAACCCCAACCCCGGAGGTTTGGCAGCTGCGGTATATTGTTATTAATAAACAACCTAAGAGTAATAAACGTACCTTAAAATACAGCAAAAACGAAACCTTATTTTAATTCTACATGAATATTCTTTAAGGTTCAATCCCATTCCTTCTGCTAATAACAGCCATACTTGAAATTTGCATTCTTTATTGAAGTCCTTCATTATACTTACATTACTCATTTCGTATAGCCCTATCCTATCCGAAAGCGGCAACAATGCAAATCACCTTGACGACTATTAACTGCAGCAGCAGAAGCAGACGTTAGGGTAATATTATAAGAATTCTCGCCCGGAGACAACAAAATACCCGTACTAAATTAAAGGAAAATGTTTTGTCGCTTAGCTGCTACCTCCCCCCCCCCCCCCCCCCGCATCTATTCTGAAAATACACCTTATACATTCTTAAGAATGAGTATACATACACGCAAACACACATAACATGTATAAAGAGAGAGGACAAATAATTGTAATGACAATTTTAATATCAATAGGCACTTAAACGGGGTAATATCGAAAGGAATAGGAATAAAAATATGCATGGAAAACATTTGTCGGCGCCTATTATAAACGGTGGCACTTAATTTTCTGATCGAGGAGAAGGAAGGCTTAAGTGTAAGCGTACGTTTATCGGGATTTTTCTCTCCCCTACCCAGTCATGGTAGACATGGTATTGAGAGTGAAGTGAAAGAGGGTTAGCGAAATGGGTGACTGTGAAGAAATGGAAGGGTAACAGAGAGAGAGAGAGAGATAGATAGAGAGAGGGAGGTTTTCCGTAGCTAGGCGACCGTTCCAGTCTTCAGCGGACGATTTCCATGGCTTTTCCCCTCTCTCCTTAACCCTTTGTTTCGAGTTCTACTGGGTGAGTTCCTTGCGGGAAGTGTTATCGCTGGGGCCACTGGATAACAATGATTTTTCAAAAATAAACCACAACCAACGGGGCCATGGAGAAGTTGGGGGAGGGGAAGATGGAGGCACGCATTCTCCCTTCGGCTCTTTCCAGCCTCCCTCACAGTCCTATCAATCTAGAATCGAGGGCCAAAAAACAACAATGGAGGAACTACCACAATAACGGACGACGGCAGCTTTCAAGAGCGCAGGAGAAAAAGAGAGAGAAAGAAAGAGAAACTTCCAAACACGCAACCTTTTTAATTTATTATTTCGTGAAGAATTGAGGGGAGGGGGGGTGTTTTGGTCAGGGGATGAATTGGAACGCGGCGTCCTTCGGAAGCGATATATTAAAAAGGAACGGATCCAGAACGCGATCCATATCGGTCAAAGTCGATCCCACGAGTGTCCGCGATAACGGATATATCAATGCGAGCCATGAGAACCGAGTTCCGACGCACTCTTTTGTGCGTTTTTTTTTATGGAGTTCTGATTCGGATGGGGCATTAATAATGAAAGTAAGGCAATAGTCGTCGTTCGAGTTTCTTGTAGATCGAAGTTTTTTTTTGTGGGTGGGCTATATTGTTTTGTCTTCTTGCAGTTGGCGACAGTGACGTTCACCGAACGTGCAGTCCGTCTCCCCCCCCTCTCGATGTGGAGAAAGTGCTAGAGCAGGAGATCCCGAGCTTTTGGGTGCGGCGAGCACCATGCTGTTTTTTTTGAACATCTTGCGAGCACCGCCACACTTTTACAAAAGTGGGTATGATTACAAATGAAATCAAAGCATCGTCAATGTTATTAATTATGCTGTTTGAAAGTTTTAGAAAGAAAACAAACTATCAGAGTAATTCACTGCTGCCAGAAAAAGCGATTTTAAGCATTTTAGAAGAGCGCGGTCAGGTTGTCGAGAAGCACGACGGTGCTCATCAGCACAAGGTTGGGAGTTCTGTGCTCGAGAGTGCAGCCCGGTTGCATCCGAACTGTTTGATCGTCCCCGAAGCGCTATAAGATAGTTTAGTGCTACCTCGAAAGAGAATAGGATGCCACGGGGGAGGCGATTAATTAAATGCATAAAAATAATATGGAATTTGAATTTCAAAATACCCTTTTTAATAAAGAAAATACCTAAACGCTTTATTAGATAGATCGATTTTTTTCAAGATCACAAAACTTTCTCCGTCTAATTCCTTAAAGAGAAAGTAAAAACGGCGTATTCATCCGCCGACTCCGGTTAGACTCAATTAGTTTTCTTCGCGGTCCGTATTAGAAAAAATGTAACTCATCGCGGTCCGGATCCCTTACTGGCATAACATTAATAAAACGTCAAATAAATGTTATAATTACATATTTTTGTGTCCTTTTATTAATTATTACAGAACATTTAGAGATAATATTTATAACTACATACATTGCAAATGTATACACTTCTTTTCGACAATGATTTTCCCAAAATTTGGAGTCATATTTGTACTTGATATTTGTTTACAAATTTCGAAGAAGTTTGTCGGTTATCCGAGACCGAAACTTGTTTGTTATAAAGTTAATTTTCGAAAATGTTTATTAACATATATATGTTGAACCGAGGATACAAGTGCCGATGCTGAATTGAGGAAAAAGTGGATTATTGTGACAAGAATCGGCAAAGCTTAACCGAAATATTCTTGTATTTGTAGCGATTATTTTTATTAATTAATTGTATTATAAAATAAAATTACGTATATTTCAGAAGTTTAATGGCATCAGTAACGCGAAGAAAGTTTCATTCAGTATAACGTATGACCGATTTTTTTAAATGTCATACGTCAACTTAAGGGAACTTACAAAAATGCAAAACTAAAATAATTACTTTATTTACAAATTATTGACTTAGGTTCAGGTCACACGCGGTCCGTGAAAAATCGTTGGCGGTCCGGATGCGGTCCGCGGTCCGCCAATTGGTGACCCCTGCATTAGACCGTCTACTTCTGAGGTTGCCCGTTGGCGCCGGCACTGAGATGTAAAGACAAAAGCGTCTGAAGTAGAATGAAAGAGAAAATCGTAGGAATTGTGGGGCATTTCCGAAGGAGGGTCTCTTGATCGAGGATGATAAGAGGGAGCGTGATAGGAAGAGAAGGAAACGTTTTTTTCCCCCGTCGTCCTTTGGTTCGAAAGGCTTGCCCTTCTTCTACGATAACTCGCCTCTGGATAACAGACACACAGCGCTCTCATTGTGAAAAAACGCAGAGAGAGAGAGAGAGAAATATCTACCAAGTACCCCGAGAATGAGGGCGGAGATAAAAGAAAAAGGTAGGGACCAATGGCGGGAGAGGTTTAAAAAACGAGGGGAAGGCTAAATCCAAACCATAGGTTCTAGAGGGTTGAAGGAGCGTTTATAAGGTCGTCGCTGTGAAAGGGGTAGTACAAGAGGAACGATCATTTCGTTTTATTTTGCCGAAGTGAACGGAGGGGTTGGTTTAGTGAGGGGAAAAAAAGATGAGGTAGTGCGCTCCCACGATGACACGGTAAACTCTTTAGCAGAGATTTTTTCAAATCTTAATTAACCCTTTCATCGTCATCATAGGTAATATTACCCGTAGAAAGGAACGTGAATATTCATGGTTAGACCTGGTTCTCTACATTTTCGTGCTTTCCGCAATCTATGTAATTTCTTGGTATCTCTCTCTCTCTTCTCTTCTCAGGTCGCCAATATATTATGGCATTGAGAAATTTATTTTTAAAATGGAGGTATTTGTAAGGTTTTTTTTTGTCACGTGTTAATGTTTTTGAGCAAATCTTGAAATCACGTCAATGGCATCTTTGTGTGCCGTTGGTCTCATAATGCTCACTTTATTATGCAGTATTTTTATGTAACTTAAGATAAGTTTTTTATTAACTTTTTAAGCATAAAAAAATCCCTTCTCTTAAATACTTATTCGAACTAACGTTGAATACCCATCCGAGTTAGGATAGGCCAAGACAAAATATGAAAACAATAAAAAATATTGTTCGGCTAATTAGCTATTTCCGTCCGTTCGTTTGGAAAGTTGTTATTACTTTCTCCATTGGTAGTATAGGAGAAAGTATTGTAGGTATTCGTGGAAAAATCGTATTCGAGATTTCAACGGAAATTCACGTTTTTAGGTCCCTTGATTACGTTTTGACTATTTTCTCCAATATGTCTGTGTGTGTGTGTGATAGAACTTTGTGGGCACTCAACAGGGCCGGCGTGAGGCATGTGCAGTCGGTTCCCTCGAACAGGGCCCCGCGCTTTATTAGGGGCCCCGCACAAGGCTCAATTCTCATGTATAGAGATTTAGACAATTTTTTTAAACACATTAATACATTCCGGACGGAGAGGCTGACTGGAGGGCTATCTTCAACGAAAATTTCACAGCAAAAAAAGTCCATCGCCAGAGGGGAGGGAGGGAGGCACTACAAGCGTCATTTTTTGCGCCATACATACATAGGCCCCGCTCCCGCTCACTATCGAACTAGGCCCCGCCATGGTGCTCAACTCAAAATCTAATAATCAGATAACCACAAAACTTGACATTTAAGATTTTTATTAGTAAACGAATATCTGAAAAGGTTTTGGCTATAAATGATCAACCGAAAATGGAGGTTTATTCTTGTCGTTTTGCCGTTTTTAAATATCCCCTTTAGAACTCAATTTATTTAAATATTAAATATTTGTCATTGTCAAAGCTGAGGAGATTGTAATTTACTACAAGTCTTGTTTGAAATGTTTTTTTCATTAACTAGATTCTTAAAGAAATGTGTATTTCGATTTTTCGTCTGAATTTATGTTAAGTACGTCGCTAAACGATAACATTGTTTCTGTTGCTATGATAAAATTTCCTAATTGTTGAAAGCGGTGCGTACGCTTCCAAGGGTAATTTTAATTGCGCATCGTTTTTTTTTTTGCTATCCATAGCAGCAACTAACAATTTTGTTTACTTATTGTTTTTCAATGTAAAGATTATTGAAAGTGAAAAAATTATTCACATGTGCAATTACGGATAATTATTGTTAAGGACCCTGATGGAGAAAGCCATGTGCTGGACGCGACAGATTTTTTTTGTTTGTGGAATAGAAAAAATAAAACTTCGGTTTTAATTCGCGGCAATTCGACGAGGTATTCCGGATCGTTACGTCATTCGTTTTCTCCAAAAAACATAACGGATGTGACGGAAATACATGTTTACGAATTAGGGCCTAAGACTTTCAAGTCGGAGACTTCGACGGATTGCGCTTCGAATGGCCAGAATTGTCGGGGCTCCTAGATTGCGGCAGAGCAATAATCATTGTCTTTCTTTAAAAAAAAATTGTAAACATCACGCTGAGTTTCATCTGTAAAACTTTCGAACGACAAATTCTCGATGTATTTGCGCTCCGTGAAAACGAATTTGCGCTTGATTCGACGAATTAAAAGAAAATGTTCCGTGTCGCGAAGACAGTCGGTCACTCCGTCACAAATATATCGCTTAATCGAATATTTTCGCGCACAAATCATTCTCTTGATCGGTGAAAGTTACCAGCTTTAGTTATTTTCCCGACAAACCTAATAATCGTATTGTTCCCACTGTTAAAACGAACGAAATTAAATCGCACATAGGCGAGTCAAGTTACGGTCTCAATATATATATATATATATGTATGTATGTATGTATATAACTTTCTCCTATACCACCAATGGAGAAAGTAAAAATCCACAAGTTAGGAGTATCGAAAACGATGTCAAAGCATTCGCTTTATCCGCGGACAGAGTTTTTAGCGTTGCTATAGTACAGAGGGGGAGGAGTTTGACAGCGTTCTTGTGAAGGCAGCGGGTGAAATCATTGGAGTGTTTGAAGATGTCATTGAAAGATAGGGTAGAGTTGCAGGAGGGAGGATAATGGAGTACGTTTGACTGAGAAAAGAGAGAGAGAGAGATATGTGTGGGGGGGGGGAGAATGAGGTGTTGTTGTGAAGTGCTCGGGAGGGTGTTTTCGGTTTGAGAGGCGTTGTAGGAGGCGGGGAGTGGGAGTAGACGGGAAGGATGCGACATCTGCAAACTTTGATCAGAAGGGTTAAAAAAAAAAAAAAAACGCATGGGCAGATGCAGGGAGAACCGTTCGGACGATGAGCCGTTTTGGAAACGTTGGTGTTTTTTTTCTTTAATTCCTCGCGTCCGCGAAAAAATTCCATTTGGTGAATTTTATGAAAATGCACTTCCGAAAAGAGTGGTTTTCGCCATGCTGTTTGTTTGCGCGCAGTTCTAGGGCCTAAACGGTTAAACGAGATCGAATGACATTTCGTATTTAGGCATGCTATCATCCAGAATTTACCGTCTGAAAAGATGAACGGTATAGGGGGTAGCTAGTTAGAAATAAACTATATACCTGTACGTGAGGGAAATAGCGTTTTAAAGTTCTTTTCTTCATCATAAATAATCCATTTTCTTCCTATTTAAAAATACTGCATGCACACGTAAGGAAATTAAACGTTTGTTTGTGAGATTGTTTATGTTAGCAACAATGAAGAAGTAACCATGCAAGAAATTTCAACTCGATTTAAGACATTCTTGTTCGATTTTCTAGATAACGGAAACTCCTATGATAAAAATGTATAGGAAAGGAAATACCCTTCCTTACTAGTTCTACAACGTCTATTTGAAAAATATTTTGATATGAGCAATACTTTACTTTTTTATCACCAGTAAAGTGGTACCCCTGATTGGAGTGCGTGATTCATTTGTGCGATTTTCTTATTATATTTGATTGTAAGTCCTTAATATCAAATTTGATGAAAATCCGTTGAGTAGAAGCCGAGAACGAACACGCGGACGGACGGACGATAATAGGCTCTCACGCTGGAAGCGAAACGAGCCTAAAAAGGAAAACATCTGAACAGTAAATTCTGAGGCACGACTGAAAACTTGCATAAACGTGTACACACACACACATTTCGCGTCCTTTGAATTTCAGTGCTAATTGCGTATTTCCGTGGGCCCATCTTATTTCAACGAAAGTGAGAAAGAGAGGTCAGCGGCCTCCGAAAACTTTTACACTTGTCCTCATGCGAATGAATGTAGATTCTTTTTTCTTTTCTTCCCTCCTTAATTCTTACCTTTTTATTCCCTTAACCACCTTATATATGTATATACAATTAACGTATGTTGCTTATTCACTCTAATATCTACGTGCTCCAGTTTCTTCCGTCTTATCTCATTGCTCTTTATATATATAAACTAGTATAAAAACCCGTCAGTATGACGGGCTATCTTTAGTTAAACTTAAAATAGTTGCCTCTCCCCCTCCCTCTCACGCACTTCCCCCCCTCTACCTCCCTCTCTCCCCCCTTTCTTGTATTAAATGCACGTTTATACCCATATGGATTGAAATAACAATATGATATCGAGGTCTAACAATGGAATTGGTAGACAAGGCAACATCCCCGTAAAATGGCTAGATTTCCTCAGACTGTGTGAATTAAACGTTTAAAATGAACGATTTCGAAATGTAGGCAGAGAAAGACGAACAGAATAAGAACCTTTATAATGTTTTCTTCGAACTGGTTCATATCAGAAGATTTTAGATCAATTATTTCTAATTTTAATCTAAAAGAGAATGAAAAGCCTGCGCGTCGAAAAGTTCATTTTTACGTGAAATTACGTGTTATATTATTGGAAATGAAAATCATCCCCTGGAGTCGAACCCGGGTCTTTGATCCCGAGTTAGATACATTAAAACGTTTTGTTACTATACCATAATGCTATCCTGAAGTAAGCGGCCCGAAAAAAATGTTTTTGTGTATAATCTCAGAATATTAAATGTCTCATTTTAAAAGACATGAAGGAAATTTTATTTTCTTGCGCTGCGACACTTAATTTATTGAAACGGGTAGTCAGATGAAAGGGTAGTCGTTAGGTGAGATTTCAGTATACACTCATGTTAGATTGCAGGTCCCCAATAATAATTGGAATAAGAATTTCTCTTTCAAGTCGTCTATCAGCTTTCGTTTATGAAATAGCTTTCACAGGTGCATACAAAACAATGGCCCTCCGATTGAAATTTCTAACAAAAGGCCATCCCATTTTCGATCCCGTGTTTATTGACTGATTTCCATGTTTTAATTAACGCGGGCGACTTTAATCGAATTTTCAGGATGCTAAAAAAAAAAAAAAAATAACCGCAACTGAAGAGGAGAGCTGCTTCATTCTGTTTGACCGTTGCTGGCTGGACAGGATTATCTCACCTTTCATTCGTTTGCTTGTTGAAAAATCTACTGTGAAAATTCTAGTGGAAATCTTTATCATTATTAATTTTTCCGGAATGACCGACGAGGCATTTTTACAGGTAAGTCTTTCGTGGGGGAAAGGGGAGAGAGAGAGAGAGATGGTCGGGGAGGAAAGGGTGTTTAAAAAATAAAAATAAAAACGACACAACCGAACAATCTATAAGCGTTGAATGGAGACCGTTGGTAAGTAGTCTCGTGAGAGTCAACGCCCTCTCTGTAAAGGCAAACTTTAGGGATGGATCGCAAACACTGGCAGATCAGCGGCAGTGGTGTAAAAAAAAAAAAAAACGGTACCCGATAGGACGCGATGAATGGAAGCCATTGATGAAATCTGCGGACGAGATGTAATTCGGTTAGGGGTGTGGGTGAAGGGAAAAAGGGCGCGAGAAGGCAGGAAGGAAAGGACTTGAAGGAGGAGCCGCCGGGACGCCGGCATCTGTGTAAATACGGAGGATCACTTACTTGGCAGTCGCAGTTTCTCAATGGGAGGCTTCACAGTGCGAACATACGCAGGGGACGACTTTTTTTCGTCGAGTCTATTACTTTTTAACGGATCCTTTTTACTTCCTCCATGCGTGGTATAAAGAGAAAGTACTGTATTCGTGGAAAAAAATCGCATTCTGGATTTCAACGGAAGTACACGTACCCTGTGTAAAACAATCTTCGTAGCTACAGAAATAAAGATCTACCGCAAACACGTAAATACGTTTAATTTCTTTTCGTGTGCACAAAGAGCATAATAAATGAAAGGGAACGGATTATCTACGACGAAGAAGTTAACGTAAATACGTTAATTTCCCTTTCGTTTACCAAAGCGCTTTGTAAGTGAAAAGAATGGATAATTTACGAAGATGGAGTGAACTTGAACGTAAAGATTACATTACAATTACTTAAGTGAGGTATGTTTTCAATAATTTTCTATTGTTTTACTTATATTTCCGAAGGTCTAAAAGAAGGAAAACGGAAACTTTGAGCGTAGATGTACAGATGTATGCCATTTATTCTTGAAAAGCTTGATTTATGAATACTTTACAGAGACGGATAGGGAAACGTTCAAAATCTTAATACAAAGTTGTTTGCGTTTTAAACTTAATGTCCTTTAGAAGAACCACTTATCCAAAAAAAAAGTGTGTTTATGTAAAATATACGTTTATGTATAGAATAGAATGATGATGCACAATAATACGATGGCTTAGCTATTATGCCTCTCAATTAAACGCTAATCTCACATTCAGGTGGTACCCACGTTATAGAACAAACGAGGCTCTAGTGAACGGCTACGTGGCGGTATAACCACAAGAAAATTAAAAATGCGCTAATTTTGTCCTTGTTCGTACGGCGGGGCATCTGCCCCGGGCGCAACTGAGCAAGGGGCGCAAAAATCCGAATAATAACCAAATAAACTAGAGAAAATAATTTATTGATTTATTCATACTTGTTAATAAAAGTTTCGCAATTTTTTGATAGATGCCCTACTCTCTTCTCCTCTCATACTATTGTGGTAGACGGTTGGTTAAAGTATCTGCCAACGGATATTCCATATCGCCTAAATATCCCCATTAAATAAAGATGGATTATTCATTATTACTATGAAGTCTTCCGAGCTGAGTACATTTTTCTCAGTTCGTTGACCGCTTTCCTTCCGTTGCAACTATGTATTATAGTAGATTCAACATCGGAAGGCTCTTGGCCTACTTAGACCAAGTAGCCAATCACGAACGTTTCCCCTTCCATCGCCCCTCTCAACTTTCGTGCGGGAGAGCAGATATCGGTGCGCGTTGCCAGCTCTTGCGGATTTTCGCCATCATCTGATATACTACGCATTTTCTAATGGCAACGCATCCAGATGTCATCTCTTCGAGAGCAGGAGTGAGACTGGTTTCCTCCCCACTACCTTCCCAAACAAACAGTCTCCTATTGGCTGCTGCTAACTGGTTTTCGAGGCCAGGAGTCTTCAGATGTTGGATCGACTATAGGTAAAATCTAACTACAAAATAATGCCAAGCGTTGCTACAACGGGCATACTACTAGTAAGGTGACCAGACGTCCTCCTTTTGGAAGGACAGTCCTCCTTTTTCAATCGTTGTCCTTCCTAAACATTTTGTCCTTCCATGCCCTCCTTTTTTGAAAAAATTTCTATTTGTTTTTCCTTTTACTTAACTTTGTGTATCCACGGAACATTAATATCTACTTTGAGAACTCATTGTCAGACCAATATAACCAGGAAATCAGAAAAATCAGGAAATTCAGGAAAAACAGGAAATTCAGGTAAATCAGTAAAAACAGAAATTTCAGGAAAATCATGGAATTCAGGAAATCGGGAAAATCAGGAAAATCAGAAGTTTCAGCAAAATCAGAAAATGCAGGAAAATCAGGAATACCAGGAAATTCAGGAAAATCAGCAATTCAGGAAAACCAGGTAAATCAGGAAATTCAGGAAATACAGGAATATCAGAAAATTCAGGATAATCAGGAAATTCAGGTAAATCAGGAAAAACAGAAAACGCAGGAAAATCAGGTAAATCAGGAAAAACAGGAAATTCAGGAAAATCAGGAAATTCAGGAATATGAGGAAATTCAGGAAAATCAGATAAATCAGGAAATTCAGGAAAATCAGGTAAATCAGGAACATCAGGAAATACAGCAATATATGAAAATTCAGGAAAATCAGGAAATTCATGGAAAATCTGACTTCTCTAAATTTCCTGATTTTCCTGATTTTACTGAATTTCCTGATTTTTCTGATATTCCTGATTTTCCTGATTATCCTGATTTACCTGATTTAACTGATTTTCCTGATTTTCCTGAATTTCCTGATTTTCCTGAATTTCCTGATTTTCCTGAATTTCCTGATTTACCTGAATTTCCTGATATACCTGATTTTCCTGAATTTCCTGATTTTCCTGAATTTCCTGATTTTCCTGAATTTCCTGATTTTCCTGAATTTCCTGATTTTCCTGAATTTCCTGATTTTCTTGAATTTCCTGATTTTCCTGAATTTCCTGTTTTTCCTGATTTTCCTGAATTTCCTGATATTCCTGCATTTTCTGAATTTCCTGATTTACCTGATTTTCCTGAATTTGCTGAATTTCCTGGTATTCCTGATTTTCCTGCATTTTTTGATTTTCATGAATTTCTGATTTACCTAATTTTCCTGAATGTCATGATTTTCCTGAAATTTCTGATTTTCCTGAATTTCCCTATTTCCTGAATTCGTTGATTTTCCTGAATTTTCTGATTTTACTGATTTACCTGAATTTCCTGTTTTTCCTGAAATTCCTGATATTCCTGATTTTTCTGATTTCCTGAATTTCCTAATTTACCTGATTTTCCTGAATTTCCTGATTTTCCCTATCAAATTATTTGATATAAAGATGTAGGAGATTAACAGAAAAATCAGGAAACTCAGGAAAATCCTAAAAATCAGGATATTCATAAAAATCGGGGATATCAGGAAATTCAGGATACTAAGGAAATTCAGGAAATCAGAAAATTCAGGAAATTCTGCAAAATCAGGAAATTCAGATAATTCAGGAGAATCGTAAAATTCAAAGGAAATTCGGGAAAATCAGAAAATTCAGGAAAATCAGAAATATCAGGAATTTCAGGAAAAATAGGAAAATAAGGAAATTCAGGAATGTCAGGAAAATCTGGAAATTCAGCAATATCAGGAACTTCAGGAAATTCAAGAAAATCAGGAAAATCAGGAAATTCAGGAAATCCTGCAAAATCAGGTAAATCAGGAATATCAGGAAATACAGGAATATCAGAAAATTCATGGAAATTCTGAATTTTCTCAATTTTCTGATTTTCCTGATTTTACTGAATTTCCTGATATTCCTGATTTACCTGATTTTCCTGAATTTCCTGATTTTCCTGAATTTCCTGATATTCCTGATATTCCTGATTTTCCTGAATTTCCTGTTTTTCCTGATTTCCTGAATTTCATGATTTTCCTGATTTTCCTGCATTTTCTGATTTTCCTGAATTTCCTGATTTACCAGATTTTCCTGAATTTTCTGGTATTTATGATTTTCCTGCATTTTCTGATTTTCATGAATTTCCTGATTTACCTTATTTTCCTGAATGTCATGATTTTCCTGAATTTCCTTTTTTCCTGATTTTCCTGAATCTTCTGATTTTCCTGAATCTTCTGATTTTCCTGATTTACCCGATTTCCTGAATTCGCTGATTTTCCTGAATTTTCCGGTTTTACTGATTTACCTGAATTTCCTGTTTTTCCTGAATTTCCTGATTATCCCTATCAAATTATTTGATATAAAGATGTAGCAGATTCTCTATAATCAGTAAATTCAGAAAAATCGGAGATATCATGAAATTCAGGATACTAAGGAAATTCAGGAAAATCAGAAAATTCAGGAAAATCAGGAAATTCAGGTAAATCAGGAAAATCAGGCAATTCAGGAAAATCAGGAAATACAGGAATATCATAAAAAATTCAGGTAAATCAGGAAATGATGGAAAATCTGATTTCTCTGAATTTCCTGATTTTACTGAATTTCCTGATTTTCCTGATTATCCTGATTTAACTGATTTTCCTGATTTACCTGATTTTCCTGAATTCCTGATTTTCCTGAATCTCCTGATTTTCCTGAATATACTGTTTTTCCTAATTTACCTGAATTTCCTGATTTACCTGATTTTCCTGAATTTCCTGAATTTCCTGAATTTCCTGTTTTTCCTGATTTACCTGAATTTCCTGATTTTCCTGAATTTCCTGATATTCCTGATTTTCCAGCATTTTTTGAATTTCCTGAATTTCCTGATTTTCCTGAATTTGCTTATTTTCCTGAAACACCTGGTATTCCTGATTTTCCTGCATTTTCTGATTTTCATGGATTTCCTGATTTTCCTTATTTTCCTGAATGTCATGATTTTCCTGAATTTCATGATTTTCCTGAATCTTCTGATTTTCCTGAATTTCCCGATTTCCTGAATTCGTTGATTTTCCTGAATTTTCTGTTTTTACTGAGTTGCCTCAATTTCCTGTTTTTCCTGAATTTCCTGATATTCCTGATTTTTCTGATTTCCTGAATTTCATGATTTACCTGATTTTCCTGAATTTCCTGATTTTCCCTAACATATTATTTGATATAAAGATGTAGGAGATTAACAGAAAAATCAGGAAATACAGGAAAATCCTAAAAATCAGGAAATTCATAAAAATCGGGGATATCAGGAAATTCAGGATACTAATTGTAAGGAAATTCAGGAAAATCAGAAAATTCAGGAAATTCTGCAAAATCAGGAAATTCAGAAAATTCAGGAGAATCGAAAAATTCAAAGGAAATCAGGAAATTCTAGAAAATCAGAAAATTCAGGAAAATCAGAAATATCAGGAATTTCAGGAAAAGTAGGAAAATAAGGAAATTCAGGAATATCAGGAAAATCTGGAAATTCAGCAATATCAGGAACTTCAGGAAATTCAGGATATTCAGGAAAATCAGGAAATTCAGGAAAATCAGGAATATCAGGAAAATCAGGAAATTCAGCAATATCAGGAAATTCAGGAAAATCAGCAAATTCAGGAAAATCAGGAAATTCAGGATAATCAGGAAAATCAGGTAAATCAGGAAAATCAGGAAATTCAGGAAAATCAGGAGATTCAGGAAAATCAGGAAATTCTGAATTTTCTCAATTTTCTGATTTTCCTGATTTTACTGAATTTCCTGATTTTCCTGATTTACCTGATTATCCTGAATTTCCTGAATTTCCTGATTTTCCTGAATTTCCTGATTTTGCTGAATTTCCTGATTTTGCTGAATTTCCTGATTTTCCTGATTTTCCTGAATTTCCTGATTTTCCTGAATTTCCTGATTTTCCTGAATTTCCTGTTTTTCCTGATTTACCTGAATTTCCTGATTTTCCTGAATTTCCTGATATTCCTGATTTTCCTGCATTTTCTGAATTTCCTCAATTTCCTGATTTTCCTAAATTTGCTGATTTTCCTGAAACACCTGGTATTCCTGATTTTCCTGCATTTTCTGATTTTCATGGATTTCCTGATTTACCTAATTTTCCTGAATGTCATGATTTTCCTGAATTTCCTGATTTTCCTGAATCTTCTGATTTTCCTGAATTTCCCGATTTCCTGATTTCGTTGATTTTCCTGAATTTTCTGTTTTTACTGAGTCGCCTGATTTTCCTGATATTCCTGATTTTTCTGATTTCCTGAATTTCCTAATTTACCTGATTTTCCTGAATTTCCTGATTTTCCCTATCAAATTATTTGATATAAAGATGTAGGAGATTAACAGAAAAATCAGGGAATTCAGGAAAATCCTAAAAATCAGGATATTCATAAAAATCGGGGATATCAAGAAATTCAGGATACTAAGGAAAATCAGAAAATTCAGGAAATTCTGCAAAATCAGGAAATTCAGATAATTCAGGAGAATCGTAAAATTTAAAGGAAATCAGGAAATTCGGGAAAATCAGAAAATTCAGGAAAATCAGAAATATCAGGAATTTCAGGAAAAATAGCAAAATAAGGAAATTCAGGAATATCAGGAAAATCTGGAAATTCAGCAATATCAGGAACTTCAGGAAATTCAGGATATTCAGGAAATTCAGGAAAATCAGGAAATTCAGGAAAATCAGGAATATCAGGAAAATCAGGAAATTCAGCAATATCAGGAAATTCAGGAAAATCAGGAAATTCAGGAAAATCAGGAAATCCAGGATAATCAGGTAAATCAGGAAAATCAGGTAAATCAGGAAAATCAGGAAATTCAGTAAAATCAGGAAAATCAGATAATTGAGAAAATTCAGAATTTCCTGATTTTCCTGAATCTCCTGATTTTCCTGAATTTCCTGTTTTTCCGGATTTACCTGAATTTCCTGATTAACCTGATTTTCCTGAATTTCCTGATTTTCCTGCATTTCCTGATTTTCCTGATTTTCCGGAAGTTCCTGTTTTTCCTGATTTACCTGAATTTCCTGATTTTCCTGAATTTCCTGATTTTCCTGCATTTTCTGAATTTCCTGAATTTCCTGATTTTCCTGAATTTGCTGATTTTGCTGATTTTCCTGAAACACCTTGTATTCCTGATTTTCCTGCATTTTCTGATTTTCATGGATTTCCTGATGTACCTTATTTTCCTGAATGTCATGATTTTCCTGATTTTCCTGATTTTCCTGAATCTTCTGATTTTCCTGAATTTCCCGATTTCCTGAATTCATTGATTTTCCTGAATTTTCTTTTTTTACTGAGTTACCTGAATTTCCTGTTTTTCCTGAATTTCCTGATATTCCTGATTTTTCTGAAATCCTGAATTTCCTGATTTACATGATTTTCATGAATTTCCTGATTTTCCCTATCAAATTATTTGATATAAAGATGTAGGAGTTTAACAGAAAAATCAGGAAATTCAGGAAAATCCTAAAAATCAGGAAATTCATAAAAATCGGGGATATCAGGAAATTCAGGATACTAAGGAAATTCATGAAAATCAGAAAATTCAGGAAATTCTGCAAAATCAGGAAATTCAGAAAATTCAGTAGAATCGTAAAATTTAAAGGAAATTCAGGAAAATCAGGAAAATCAGGAAATTCAGGAAAATCAGGAAATTCAGGAAAATCAGGAAATTCAGGAATATCAGGAAAATCAGGAAATTCAGCAATATCAGGAAATTCAGGAAAATCAGGAAATTCAGGTAAATCAGGTAAATCAGGAAAATCAGGAAAATCAGGAAAATCAGTAAATTCAGTAAAATCAGGAACATCAGAAAATTGAGAAAATTCAGAATTTCCTGAATTTCCTGATTTTCCTGAATTTCCTGATTTTCTTGAATTTCCTGAATTTCCTGTTTTTCCTGATTTACCTGAATTTCCTGATTTACCTGATTTTCCTGAATTTCCTGAATTTCCAGATTTTCCTGAATTTCCTGATTTTCCTGAATTTCTTGTTTTTCCTGATTTACCTGAATTTCATGATTTTCCCGAATTTCCTGATTTTCCTGAATTTCCTGATTTACCTGATTTTCCTGAATTACCTGGTATTTCTGATTTTCCTGCATTTTCTGATTTTCATGAAGTTCCTGATTTACCTTATTTTCCTGAATGTCATGATTTTCCTGAATTTCCTTTTTTTCCTGATTTTCCTGAATCTTCTGATATTCCTGATTTTCCGGATTTCCTGAATTCGCTGATTTTCCTGAATTTTCCGGTTTTACTGATTTACCTGAATTTCCTGATTTTCCTGATTTTTCTGATTTCCCGAATTTCCTGATTTACCTGATTTTCCTGAATTTCCTGTTTATCCCTATCAAATTATTTGATATAAAGATGTAGCAGATTCTTAGGAAATGCAGAAAATTCAGGAAAATCTGTAAAATCAGGAAATTCAGAAAAATCGGAGATATCATGAAATTCAGGATACTAAGGAAATTCAGGAAAATCAGAAAATTCAGGAAATCAGGAAATTCAGAAAATTCTGCAAAATCAGAAAATTCAGAAAATTCAGGAGAATCGGAAAATTCAAAGGAAATCTGGAAATTCGGGAATATCAGAAGATTCAGGAAAATTAGCGAATTCAGGAAATCGGGAAAATCAGGAAAATCAGAAGTTTCAGCAAAATCAGAAAATGCAGGAAAATGAGGAATACCAGGAAATTCAGGAAATACAGCAATTCAGGAAAACCAGGTAAATCAGGAAATTCAAGAAATTCAGGAATACCAGAAAATTCAGGATAATGAGGAAATTCAGGTAAATCAGGAAAAAACAGGAAATTCAGGAAAATCAGGAAAATCATGAAATTCAGGAAAATCAGGTAAATCAGGTAAATCAGGAAAATCTGGATAATTAGGAAATTCAGTAAAATCACAAAAATCAGAAAATTCAGAAAAATCAGAATTTCCATGAATTTCCTGATTTTCCTTAATTTTCTGATATTCCTGTATTTCCTGATATTCCTGATTTACCTGATTTTCCTGATTTTCCTGACTTTCCTGATTTTCGTGAATTTCCTGATTTTCCTGAATTTCCTGGTATTCCTGAATTTCCTGTTATTCCTGAATATCCTGATTTTCCTATTTTTCCTGAAGTTCCTGATATTTCTGATTTTCCTGAATTTTTTTATTTTCACGAATTTCCTGATTTCCTTTGAATTTTCCGATTCTCCTGAATTTTCTTTATTTCCTGATCTTGCAGAATTTCCTGAATTTCCTGATTATCCTTAATTTTTTGATTTCCTGAATTTCCTGATAGTCCCGATTTTTCTGAATTTCCTGATTTTACAGATTTTCCTGAATTTCCTGATTTTCCTGAATTTCCTGATTTTTCTGATCATCTCCTACATCTTTATATCATATAATTTGATAGGGAAAATCAGGAAATTCAGGAAAAGCATGTAAACCAGGAAATTCAGGAAATCAGAAAAATCAGGAATATCAGGAAATTCAGGAAAAACAGGGAATTCAGGTAAATCAGTAAAATCAGAAAATTCAGGAAAATCAGCGAATTCAGGAAATCGGGAAAATCAGGAAAATCAGAAGATTCAGGAAAATCAGGAAAATCAGAAAATTCAGGAAAATCATGACATTCAGGAAGGTAAGGTAAAACAGGAAATTCAGGAAAATGAGAAAATGCAGGAAAATCAGGAATACCAGGAAATTCTGGAAAATCAGCAAATTCAGGAAAATCAGGTAAATCAGGAAATTCAGGAAATTCAGAAAATGCAGGAAAATCAGGAAATTCAAGAAAATCAGGAAATTTAGGTAAATCAGGAAAAAGAGGAAATTCAGGAAAATCAGGTAATTCAGGAAAATCAGGTAAATCAGGATAATCAGGAAAATCAGAAAATTCAGGAAAATCAGAAATTACAGGAATTTCATGAAAAATAGGAAAATCAGGAAATTCAGGAAATTCAGGAATATCAGGAAATTCAGGAAAATGAGGAAATTCAGGAAAATCAGGTAAATCAGGAATATCAGGAAAACCAGGTCAATCAGGAATATCAGGAAATACAGAAATATCAGAAAATTCAGGATAATCAGGAAATTCATGGATTTTTGTGCTCCTGTCTGTTACATTGTTATACGCGCAGGGAGTTCGTCTTTATTCCAAGACATGATTCTCAGAGTACACTAAGCCAGTGCTCTCCAAACGGTGTGCCGTGGTACATTAGTGTGCCGCGAAGAAGGCACTAGTGTGCCTCACAGTCCGAGGATATTTAATTTTCACAAAAGTGTTTGGAGCAAACAAATTCGCATACATTTTATCATCCAAAGAATTTATTCTGAAACTACGAGAGGAATTGGTAGCCCTTAGTAACGATCATACAACTTAAAATTATTATGCTACCTTTAGATGTATTTTGGCTAAAAGCTAAATATCTGAATATCCCATCGATATGACGTTCCAAATTCAACAAAGTATTTATGCGAATTTAGTTGTTCAACCCGTATTAAAAACATTAAAACATATGTTTAAAGAACCTAGAGGAAGAAGTTCTTGTAGCTCTTTCTATTAGTGAGCCAAATATAAAGCGTCTTCGTACCAAAAAGGCAAGCCCAAATCTTCTTTCGAAGAGCATAACATTTTTACATGTTGAATTGTGTGTGTACTTAATTTACAATAAAATTTTACAATTATTTGAATATTACTTTACCAATCATAACAATATAATATAATTGCGACTTTTATTTGTTTTATGCTAGTTCTTTTTCTTTAAAATGTGTATTTACGCAGTGAAATTAATTAGGGGTGGTTTGGTGCGCCGCGATGTTTCTCAGTATGCATGAAGGTGTGCCGTGGAGCAAAAAAGGTTGGAGAGCACTGCACTAAGCTACACTAATCTTTCCGACAAGCTGCTTGTTAAATGATCTTTGTCCTGCTCGCTGATTATGTTTTCTTAGCGATAAAGAACATTGTCTGCTAGAATAAATATTATATTTTCTCCTTGATTATATTTGTTTGGTTTCTGGTTTATTAAAATCTTGGTTTATACAGCGTACAATGTATCTACATGATACCTTGCAAATCACTAGACTGGTGGGTGGCAGGGGGTGCAGCACACCAAAACCTACCTAATAACGTCTCTCGTGGGAATCACTCTCCTGTTATGATCCCGTATGATCCCGTATGGTCCTTGGGAAAAACGAGCTCCGATATCGCTCGGTCCTACAGTCGATCTCACGTATTTTATTCTCGTGATCGTGCCTGTCCATGTACGTAGGTGCCTCTAATATTCCTGAGACCTCCTCTAAGAGAACTTCCGACCTAAATTTCTCCAGAAGCCTTAACCTAGCGCTAATTCTGCGATCCTCTAGCGATATCCAATTCAACTCCTTCAAGAGTGATGTGACGCTTAATTTTTGCTCATATTCTTGCTTTACGAATCTGGCTGCTCTGCGTTGGATTCTTTCTAACTCAAGTATCTGTCCCTTTTTGTACGGATCCCATATGCTGGAAGACCTGAGATCTGACCAATGATAAATAACACGTTTCTCGTACCTGTTCTGTGCTACTTCTTACTATTCTTACTATCCTTCTACATCTACTGAGGATGAACCAACGACCAGTAGAGCTGTTAAAAGACTGAGATTGGAATAAGCTGAACGATATTTTGTGGACTAGACCTACTGGGGATACCATATTAAAAAATGTTAATTTTTAGAAGAATATTCAGGAAATATTTATCTAAAGACTTGAGATACACTGATAGTAAACAATCGATAACAGACAACCAAAATGGCAAAGCAACCAACAATAATATAAATAAAAAGTACAGTTTATAAGGTGAGGCTGTTGCATTCATTTAGGAACACGTGTATGTAGTTGGGTGTAACGGCTGAATAAAAGTAATAGAAATGAAGCTATTTTCGCGAAACCATGGTGTGTGATTTTAGTTATTCAGGCTATGGGCAGAAGCATAGGGTTTTCAATTCAAAATACTTCGTCTTTTTGAACGATTTAATCTTTTCGATCCTTATGCAAGACGTAAATCCATAAGTAACTCGTAAAAAGATCCACCAAAATGACGCGTATAAAACGGTCGCCCCCTACTCATTTAGATAAAATACGATCTGAGATGCTTTCAAACTTCATTATTTTTCAATCGTCTCCGTATCAGATAGCAACAGAAAATTAAACGGTTCAATAATTAAGTGAATTATTAATTATTTTGGCTTATGTTGAAAATTTAGTAGACACACTCGTTAATTTTTCCTCTTTTTTGTAAACAAAAAATATTTTTAAGAATTTAAAATTATAATGATTTTTTAAAGGGAGTTTCGTATAAAATTGGCTGTCAAATTAACAGATCCTCTTATTGTATCCGCTCTTGGAATGCTGGTCCTCGAATCCGAAAGTTTGGGAACCACTGTGCTATTCCTTGTCATCTATCTATCAATGGTTCTCAGGAGATATTTTCTTGTGATCGCATCTGCGGCCACGAGCAATCCCTCATGGCCGCATCAAGGAAAGATTACAGAAAATGTAACGATACAGTCAGATAAAAACTTCCACATACGTTCTTATTTAATGACAACGGTTACTTATTTATCGTTAACTAGCTGAACCCGCGCAATGTTTGCGCGGTTTTTTCAATCAATTTATTAAAAAATTAAGGAGTGTGTAAAAACAGTTGATCTCAATAATTCACATTTAACTATATTAATGCATTTTCCAGGTATAGCTAAGGTTCGCGGGTTCGAATCTCGCTGAGGGCACGGCTGTGTGCGGGTATTGACAATTTATTACGCGAAGTCAGTCAGAAATGTGCATTTTAAAAGTCATATTAGAGAGGAATTGAATTCTACACAGTAATTGATTGCGAAATTTTATTTTTTTTTAAATTTCTTTGTTTATTTTTATTGAAATATATGCCCTTTCTTTTTTCCATAACAATCAATGCAACCGTTTATTTAGATTATCAATGAAGAGAAGATAACCGTGTAATGTGTTAAAAATAACGTATGTCCCTATTCTCATCTAATTTTAAATTTATGCGTGAGCCTATTTGCATTAATAAGGATTACAGATGTATAATATAATGGTCTACTTACAAAAAGGTAAGATGAAATGAAGATTCAACTGCTTTGATTAAATCGTTAGAAACGCTTCCCATACGCAGTTAACTGAATAATTATCCGTAAGTATTTACGTTGCCATGTATAAAGTTTGACGTTGCTACAGCAATAATTTCGATGCTTAAACAAAAGTGCGAAGCGAATAACACTATTCTTTCACCTATTTGAATGTTTAATTGACAACAATTGAATGGGAGGCAACAATGACGCTCGCCTTGGCAATGCCCAGAAAGTACGAAATAACAGCAAAATTTCGAAAAATGCGTATTTCTGAAAACTTCGATCGTGTAACGTAAACATCGCAAGAATAAGACAGTATAGAGTTTTAGCCGTCGAATAAAGCAAAAAGAAGAAAATCGGACCATATTTACGTATTTTGACGAATGAAGAAAAAACCTTGCACTCCGAAAAATGGAAAATCCCATGTACATTAATGGGAAAATATAATTGTCTCCTGGATTCGAACCCGGGACTTTATGAAAAATGAAAATAGTTTTCTAGGGACTCGTAGTTTGTAGAAACAAAACGCAGTGTACCGCATATCTCTACGACAAGCGGCTTTTGAGATACAGGGGGGACGGACGGACGGACACTTCCAAAATTATATATGTATAGGATTTTCTTGTACCGCACCGAAATTGTCTGGTGGCCGAACGTGAGAACCACTGGCCTAGTTGCTAAAAAGTAACTAGAAAAATAACGTCTCTCTAATCTTCGAGGGAACGATTATTTTAGTGAAAAAGAAAGAAAAAGTTTCTACTTCACAGAAGGCTCGGGTCCAAAACTGTTTCGCGAATGCCCGATTCAAAAGTAGGAGGGAAAGGGAACTTTCAGGACTGGGGAGCAAGTACGAGTAGTTCCAATTATGAACGCTGAAGCCGCAAGCGACCGGTATGTCTTCAATCTGAGAGCGCCGTGGAATGATTCAGAATCGCCTTCACCATCGGAACGCGCCTTATTTGATTTTTTGTATGTTTGTAGAGAAAGTTTTGATATCGCGAATAATTCGAGATTTTGACGAACATGCACGTTTTCGTCGGAGAGAGGTTGGTGTTAAAACCCCCCAAGGGCCGAAGTTTTTTCTTTTACTCTGGTTAAGTTTTCGTTTCATGATTATGAAACCTGTTCATTTATTTATACCAGCGATTAAACATTGGCTATTTTAAATGTGCAATTACATTTTCACCAATTGAATTGTGCATGCCTCATTTTTTTATGAACACCCTTTAGGTACGTTCTCGTGTAATCGGTAAAGGCGGAAAGGACGACCTCGTAAACCCTGGCCATTTCCATGAAATCGGCGAACGAAGAACTAACAACTGATTGTAGTGTGATGCGCACCCAGGATTTTTCGAAAAATCGAAAATCCCGTCTAAACTTATGGGAAAATAAAATTGTCTCCTGGAATCGAACCCGGGTCGATTTTGGAAATCCCAGGTACCCTATGTTACTCGTAGAGTCATACGAAGTCAATTTGCAAAGTTTGGTCCGGATAGCTCAAAGGGCGTGGGAATGTATAAGGAACACACGGACAGACATTCAAGTTTATTATATAAGAAGATTTCTTCAAAATTTCATCGAATGTGTAGTTATATAAAATTAATTGTTTAAAAATGATGAATTTTTAACAGCCGCAATAGTAAACTTTATTATATTTTTCAATATTATTTACCGCTGGAATAGCATTCCCTAATTTCTCAAAATATTCTGCTCCCTAGCTCTAATAAAAGTGCATAAACTTTAGAAATTTTTTTTAACATTTATGAATTTTTTACGGCTCAATAAATAAACATTTTCAAATTTCTATAATCCAGTTTTCGTTACTTGGTTAGATCTACCGTTAGAAAGAATTTCAGCATTGTAGGGCATTTATAGGTAACTAAACTATGAAACGTTTCTTTATATGTTTATAATATGTGATTGCATTATGCAATCATTTTTAAATATTAGCATTTTTACAATTCCGAATTATTCCTAATCGATTATGTCCAAAACCATATAACCGTGTCAAGTGTCAAATTTGTATCTCATTAAGAAGTCCCTTATAATGTTCACACTCGTATTGGGTAGAAATGGGGCAAAACCACACCAAAAAAGTTGAATTTTGCTATTTTTTATTTTATCTTCGGTTGCAACAACATTTCTATAATCGTGCTAAATTTCAAGTCTCTAGGTCATATGGAGCAGCCTCACCGTTTTTGTTCTCGTGTAGAGCAATACTGGGGCAAATCAGCCCCAAAAATGGGGATTATTACAATATCAGATTTCCTTCATTTGTCATAGTTTAACATTAATGGCATTAAAATATAAGCCTCTGATTCCCATTAAAAGCTTACCCATATGAAAGGATTAAGCCAGTTGCCTAGGAAGCCTATTGTTAGACCCAGAAAAATTACCACTTTTTCGCGATAAAAACTATAAATTTACGCTAAATATACTCGGATTTGAAATCTGTCTTCAAAAATAAGAAACTACAATTTATATCCTGTCCGACAGTTGAAGTCTCGAGTTCGTATTTTGACGGGAAGTAATTTTAAAATGCAAATATAAAAACCTCTACACCAATTTACATGTTTTCTTATGGGCAAAAAATGGGGCAAAAAGGGGCCAAAATAGCCTCTCAAAATAGGAATTTTGCCAGTTTCGGATTTTTTCCTTTCGTTGTGACCAAAAACCTATAATCCAACCAAATTTCAAGTTTCTAGCACATGTGCTTTTTTTTAACAATTAATCATATTTGGTTGTAACAATCCGTTTCCGAGCCTATTGCATTCAAATATAACGATAATTTTATTTCCTATAATATTACTTTTGCCAAATCCAGCTTCATTTCTTGTGTAATTATGCCTCGCTGAAATATTTACTTTTATGTCTTGTAAGCAAGAAACCCCTGAAAAAGCAACGTACAATTGTCCATGATTGAACACTGACTCCGGCAAATGTACACCAGATAGGTCAGCTTATTTACGTTAATAAACATTATAATGTAAAATATAATGATTTTACTTACAAAAAATGTAAGATTCCAGTATTCAATAGACGAAAGAAAGTTCAATTACTTTCATCAATAAACGCTTCCTGAATAATAATCAGTATCTATTTACGTTGCTATCCATAAACATCGATCCTTTCGTTGCTTAAACAAAAGTGTGAATCGAATAACGCTAAACTTTCGTCTATTTGTACGCTTCGTTGAATCGAATCGGAGGTAACAATGACGGCCGCCTTGGCAACGCCCGGAAAGAGTACGAAAAATCTACAAAATTTCGAATCAAATAACGTATTTCTGAAACCTTCGACCGCGTAACATGTAAACTTCGCAGGAATAAGATAATATAGAGTTTTATTCGTCGAATAAAGTAATAAAGAAAAAAATCGGTCCGTATTTACATATTTTTATGCTTGAAGGAAGAATACCTTGCAAGTCAAGAAAGGGATTCATACGTGTTATCTTATGGAAAAATGTTAATCCCCTAGATTGGCAGCATTGATTAATCCCGGCCGACCAAACCTTGACCATTCACTAAGTTAGGATGTAAGGAAGAATCTTACCAAATTTGGTTATTCTAGCTTTTATCGTTTAGGAGGAGTTCCATGAACAAACACACAAACACGCTTCAAAATATATTATAGATGACATCAGAGATCGATGCCTTGTTGAAATTAAAGATACCACACAACACCGAAAAAAGAAATTGTTGTCGTTTTCCACAAAATGTTAATGTTGTTGCATGGAGTTTGATTAAAATTCGTGCAATCAAAGAGCACAACTTTGTAAAAAATATCAAAAAATATGTATTTCTCCAAAATTATCTGTATAGCGTCCAATAAGATATGTGATTTTACGCCCATTCATACCGCCAATCTCTCTCCACTCTTTACAGAGCTGCACTGTTGCTCAGTGGCGTAACAATAGGGTGGGTCGAGTGGCCAAATGCCACGCGCCCAAGGGGTCCTCGAGCTTTTCCAATTATAGAAAAATTAAGTTTTTTTTTGCAATAACTCTTGTTTATCCTAATTTCCGAATGTCTTTCCAAATATTCATTATTTTTGGACGGAGTATTCTTAAAAAACCAAACCTTTTCAGAATACTCCCGTTAATTGATTAATAAGTGCAATTTAGTAGATTAGTTTTGTTTTTAATTGGGCATATGTACATGTTGGGAGGGGGGTCGGGGGATCATCGATGATGTTTTTCCGCGGACCCTTCTACTAGCGACACGGACGGTTCCTAAGACGCAAACCGCGCGTAATAACATGTTAATGTAACAAGTCACATTGTTTCCACCAGAAGCGTACGAACATGATCGAGTTTACGCAGTGTATATAAGGCCGATTTTATTATGAATAGCGCTATAGAGGAATGGAAAAATTTACCTGAAGAAGTTTTGGAGCCCTTCCCTCCAAACAAAAAGTATTTCTTAAATATGGTAAAATTTATTAATGACGAGCAAAAATAATAAAATAAATTTATTTAAAATGTTAAGATTCAACTAAGCAATGTATAACAATAATGCAAGAATATTTTAATCGCATAAGTATATCTGAAAACGAGAAAATGCTAAGAAAAAATCTGCTGTGATCGGGAATCGAACATCTTTAATGCATCTCTGAAACGAGAAATTGTATGATAGGGTGGTAGTTTGATGGTAGAATATCAGCCCGGCTGCTTTCGTTATTCTGCTCCTCCCTTCATCGTGGCATTTTGCATCTCTTGTTATGCTGCTTCCAAAACATTTATGGTCTGAAACTTATTCTAATGCAGGGGTGGGCAAACTTTTTTCCGAGGTGGGCCACATTAGTAGTCGTGGGCGGTTAGGTCTCACATAGGAAGTTATTTGAGAAAATGCGAAGGGTCCTATTAGTGAATATCAATTATTAATAAATTTTTAATACAATACCTTCGCTATATAAGGTTTTCCGGCCATGATTTTAACCACCAAATGTGAAATTTACTGTTTCACATTTCACGATTCTCTTTTATAAAGGCATCGCGGGCCACATAAGATGCTCTCGCGGACCAGATGTGGCCCGCGGGTCGTAGTTTGCCACTCCTGTTCTAATGGCTTTCCACCCTTTAGGTTTTCTTATTTTTCCGATATTCGCTTGATCTTGGATTTTTCTATACTTATTTTGATTAACATTCAAGCTATAGTTAATAAAACTACCTGGTTTCTCGCGGTAGTTTGTCCGATATTTTGTGGTAGCTTCTATATTTATTTAATTTTAATTCTTGCTCCGGGTCCTACACAGACTTTCCCGCGTCAATGAATTTCTCCTTTTCCGTATTAAATATTACATTTCATTCCTGATTTCTCCTCTTTTTCAGAATGACCTCCTTTATACGGAGTTGCAGCGCATAATATTCAACCGAAAGGCGGAAAAACGTACGATTCCATAGCAAGGGTCTTCTGAAGAAAGGAATATATACCAATAGCTTTTTATTTTAAACGGTTCTACGAAAAAGAAACCATTCTTGATTGCCTTCAGTCGTGATGACAAAAAATACGGTAATTGAAGAGGAGTCAGAGGGAGGAGAAAATTCTCGACAACTCGGGAGTCACAAAACCGTTACGGATTCCAACGGAGCCTCCTCCCCCGCGAAATCGGTCGTCACCGCTGACAAACTTCCCAGAAGCGCATCCCATTGATGAGAGTGGACGCTGTGTCGCGAGATGCGCCGAGGAATGAATGGATCGCGAGATCCATTGAGAAAGACGCGTTTAATTCGGGCGGGGTTTTCTGTTTCAATTGAGATCGTTTCGGCTCGGTTGCCATTTCTCGGGAATCGCTTGAGAATTTCCTCATCATGAAGTTTCCGAAATTAAAAGCTCATGAACTCGCCTGTTCTGAGCGTTAGTGTTACTTTCGTGTACTATAAATAAAAATTATAATTTCCGTTTATCGGACGACACAGAGGCTGCTGAACCATCAGTAATTACGCTGTTTAAGGATCAGTCAAACTTGGTTTTTCTTTCAGCAAAAGGATAGTTCTGGTAGGTTATGGTCAGAGGCGCCAACTTGCCGGGGCGCCTTCTCATCAAGGTATTTGTATCTACATATTATTGGAATTCGACTTGGGAATGTTTCCTCCTTTGTCCGAGTGAAAAGGGAAAGTTGGAGATACTAAAATGACAAAATCTTCCGGGCAAAATTTTTCCGATCCCTTGAGATACGCAATCATATGACTTGGGGTCGCTAGAACACATATCAGTGGCGACCGAAAATGGGTTCAACATAGGAGTCGTCAAGAGGTGGGGGCGCTACTCTGCTAATTGCTATCCCCACCCTAGCGAGGAGCTCCAACTGAGGCGGCAATCCTTCCGTAAAGTATGTACCATCGACCTTTACTACAAATCCTTTCGCTGGAAGAATACCAGGTGCCTACCCTTTTTCTCCCACTTACCGAGTCTTGGAAATCCCAAATATGTTTTAACCCTAAAACCACAATGGGGTCTGATTGACCCGAGCGTTTTAGACTTTTCCGTTTAAGACTCGTAATTTTCCGAATTTGACGCCGGGATCTCCCTGTAAATAAACTTTGGGACACTGTCGATACTGCCAGTCAGGTGACACCGTCAGTAGTGACTCAGACACTGAGTATGTACTACAAACGTGAAATCCGAGTCGGGTCAGCCAGACCCCAGCGTGCCGCTTGAGGAATTTTTTGGGCGCTAAGTGAAAATTGCATTTTTCGTTTTTTTTGCTATTTTAAGTATCTTTTAACATGTTTACACAGTATTTATTGTACACTAAGTGTATTTATTGGTTTTAAGTAACTTCTGACATTTTTTTATACAGTTGATGCACTTTTGAACCTTGGAACATTTTTTACAGTTACTATGGCTTCTCAGTACAATTTGCGACCGCGGTTGTGTCTAATATATTTTTGCATTTTTTTACAGAAAAAATTGTTCCAAGATTATTATAAGCGAACCTTTATTTACTCCATTATTCACTTTTTTAAATTGTTAATTTTCACTTGCCGATATAATTAGACTTTTTTTTAAACGTAAATTAAATATTTTTTTCTTATAGCCTGGAATCTCTAATTTTAGAATATTCTCGAGTTTTTTTCATTTCCATCAACCAAAAATTCTTTTAAATTAAAAACCGCACCCCTTGCGTTTCACTTATTTTCGCCATATTTGTATTTGCATTTATTGCTACTGCGTTCACAAAATTGTTTAAAGCTTAACCTCACCTGCACATATGTCTTCCTGAGGTTCCAGTGAAAAGAAATCACTACATATTTGTTAAAAAGACCGAACAGAAAGGGAGATAACAGTGAAAGAAGAGCTTGGGGTCTGTTGGACCCCAGTGTGCCGCTTGAGAGAAACATTTTTATGTGTGCTGGTGTAGGGTTAAATCGGTTTGGTATAGCTTTTCCGAAAACTAGCTTTCCTTACTCCTTCACGATCTCCCACCTACGTTAACGTTCGTGGTCCCCGTGACCGCTATGGTATCCGTGAAGGCCTGTCATGAAGCCGCGAAAATCCACCACTGGAATGTGTGTTTATGTATGTATGTAGGTATTTGTATGTATGTATGTATATTTATGCTTTTCTTTTATTCTCTAAAAATTCAGTGTATTATTCAATTATTTGTAGGGAATATTTATGTTACTTTATATTGAATTATACTCTTACTACCTGGTCATATGGCCAACTTGTAACAATGTGCTTAATAATAATAATAATAATAATACCAATAATAATATCCACAGGAATAATCCCAAAAACATTACATAAAAGCCTAAAAACTCCCTGTATTAGCCCTTACACCTACATACAATTACAAAAATCAGTTATAATAAACACATGCTCAATAACCAGAAAATTTCTCAACCATACCGAAAATTTATAAAATAATAAAAAATGAGAATAAGCTTGAGGATCTACTCCGCCTTTTCTTATAAATCACCGAGATATATCTCGAGAATAAATGAATAATAATAATAGAAGGCAGTGATACTCTCCACCTGCGGAATAGTGCGACAGTTTCTAGGAATTACTAACATTTGAGAAAGTTCCCACTTGGGCATTTGCCCCGTGGGAATCTAATGTAAACACCAGAGCTTTAGCTGTGAGAAACATAAACAAAAAGAATAATAATAATATTAACCCGTGTGGGGTTTTCCGTCCCCGATCGGGCGCGTCCCCAGGTGGTGGATAGGGGAATGCCCGGCAGATATGCAGGGTAGGTGGGAAATAAAAGACCACCCGTGGACCAAAACGGAAACAAACCCAGGCAAGACTGTTCCCATAATGGGTGGTAACCTGGTCGGCGTCTGATCCTAGTGAGACGGCCGTCTTACATGTTCACCTGGGGGAAGGTATAAAACCCATATTCTTAAATGAAAATGTCGAATAGTGATAATCGGACAAATGCCGCTGCACGGGGTCGCCGGTAGACATGACATTATGCGAGGCAGTGATGGTATGAGCCCGAATACCATCTCCCAAGAAGCTAGGGAATCTCTAACATTAACCGCAGCCACCCAGAAACAGCCAATGCTAAGTGTTACCTCTGACCAGAATCGGAGGGCCATCAGCATTCCGCAAAAGCATAAAATGGAGTGTAGACATGAACCAATATGTATTAGAGACATATCTCAGATGAACTGAAAACGAAAGAAACAGAACAGGATATAGGCAGCGGTTACACACTTTGGTAACAAAGAAATACCCAAATCTGAGACTTACAGAACAGAATGTTGCCGACCGTGTTAACATCATACTTAAGAAGAAATACCTACCATCACCAATAATAAATCAGATGCGCCAACAGATTGAAGATGAACTTCAACAACAAAACCAACAACCACCTGACCCAATCAGACCCGAGCCAAAAAATTCAATGTTAAACATAGAAATAAAAAATGAACAAGTCAATATATATCATGCAAGAGGCCAACACACAAGACGTGTTAAATACAGTCAAAAACCCATCACAACAACAAGAACTCACAATGGAACAAATAGAAACACTCCAACAACTCAAACTGGAATTTGACACAGCTAGAACATTAAATGAAGGCACCACACCAGAAATCATTTTCAGACCAATATTAACGGTTAATGCAACTTATTAAGATAACAAACGAACGTATAATTAAGCCCACAGTCCATAATATCAGGGACATGGAAGAACTACAAGACATAATATATTTCAGCGCAATAGCAGTAATTAAAGCCAACAAGGGGAAAGTAATTGACACACACAACAACACAAACAACAATCAAGAAAAGAAAAAGCCACAATGGGAGGTCAGGATAGTTTAACAGATTGAAACACTTAGAGCAGATTATGCACGACTCCTCGAATATAGGAATGGGCGAAGATTGGATAGACTTATATGCAAAATTAAACGAATCAAGAGAAAATATCAAGTACATACCATCTACGAACCACCAAATCATAACATACAGGAATTCATAGACACAGTAAAGCAAAAGTTAACAAACTACGAAGATACAGTAAAGTCTCACATAACGCGGTAGTTGCGTTCCTTGAAATCGCGTTACATGAAGCATTAAGTTAATAGGAAATAAGGGGTTAGGTTCTAATAGGGTGACCACATGTCCCGTTTTTCGACCAATTTTTCCTCAAATGTCCCGTTTCCCGTGTGAAATCAATACGGGACGCACTTTGTGCCGTATTTGCTTATTATAAGAAACTTGCAAAATTTCCCGTTGAATTTCAACGAATTTAGTGAAGCTACTACAGCACAACTCTTTAAAATATATAGTAGATACTTTTTTACTTACAATTAGCTTTTCTTAACAATTAATCATATTTGGTTGTAACAATCCGTTTCCGAACGTATTGCATTCAAATAAAACGATAATTTTATTTCCTATCATATTACTTTCGCCAAATCCAGCTCCATTTCTTGTGTAATTATGCCTTGCGAAAATATTTACTTTTGTCTTGTAAGCAAAAAACCCGTGAAAAAGCAACGTACAGTTGTCCATGATTCAACATTGACTCTGGTAAATGTACACCAGATACGTGAGCTTATTTATATAATAATAACCGTCGTCCGTTGGTTGGTTGCTTGGTTGGTCACGCTATGCAAACGCTAATAACTCGAGAAATAATAATGATAGAAACTCAAAATTTGGTAGGGATGCTTGATTAACACTTCTTCAGAGAATGACAAATTTAAATCGCGAAAAAATTCCTTGGTTCGTCTACAAGAGAGGCATTTCCATTTCCCATTACTTTACATGTAAAACGCGATTTTTCGACGTGCAGGCTTTTATTCATTTGGAAATTAAAATTAGAAGAAATTAACAGACGATCTTCGGATTTGAACCGTTTTGAAGAAAAATTTATAAAGTTTCTTATTCCGTTCGTCTTTTTTCGCCCACAGTTGGAAATATTCCATGTTAAACGTTTAATTTGCATATTTTGTGGAAATATCGCCATTTTAACGTGATGTTGCTATGTCGACCATTATCATTGTTTGCTTCAATACGAGATAGAGAGAGAGATAGAGGAAGGAAGGGGAGAGATTGGCGTGTTTTGCGGAAAATAAGTATATTATCGTAAATATAAAAAATTTGAAGTATCAACAGTGTCATTTTAGAAAAATTGGAAATAAAAAGCATTCTTAAATTAAAATCTTTGTAAACCATACGTGCTTACGAATTTATATTTTTATTCCTCGAATTAATTTCGTAACAATGGCCGAAGTTTGGAAACGAATATAAATTAAAATTCAATTAAAATTAAAAGGAGATTTAAAACTGTTAAGAGGCAATTTTCGAAGAAACAACAGTGGATCTTTTAATGAATTGAATTTTTTTTATAAAAGGAATTTTGGTGCTTATTTAATACAGAGTGAGTTCGAAGGCTTATAATCCATTTTAATCTAATAACAGTGGCTATTATAGTTTAAAGAAAGAAGTTTATTTATTCACTTTACAGAATGAATTAATTTTAGGCTAGCATTGTCTATTATAAAAGGAGTTACTTTGGAATTTACAGTATGTAAAGTGGAAGTTGTACTGAATTGACTCAAGTATTTAGGGTACTTTCCTGTTAACGGGAATACCTAAAAAAATAAACACGTATTGTTGTGATATGTTATTGTTGTATTTGTTTGTTAACAATGCGTAACAACGGGGGAATTACTTAAAAATCACACTTTTTTGAAACTTATTTACTAATAAAAGCAACATAATTACTAATACAATCTAAATTTATGTTACTAGGGGGCCAGTATGTCTTTATGGCATTTAAAATAGGTGGAAATATGTCGATTTCTTTGCTATGTTGTCGCCACATGAATACTTCTGCTGACAGGCTTTCGCGTTGCATTTCCAAAATATTCTGTCTCAGAAGTAAAGTTTCATATTGCACATTCGCCCTTTAGATAAAATATCGTGGTCTTGAAGCAAAGATACAGCTTCTTCTTCACTCCTCGGCAAGCTCCACAAATTCATCAATAAGGGATCAACGTAAATATCTTAACGAGATTTGTTACGCATTGTTAACAAACAAAATATCACAACATATCAAAACAATACGTGTTTATTTTTTGAGGTATTCCCGTTAACAGGAAAGTACCATTTCAAAGCAAAAATCAATTTAAAACTATTGAAAGTTGTTGTTTCGGAAACTGAGAAGTCCAGAGTGGTGAGCGGACGCTAAACGATATTAAGGTACATTTTATTCCAAAATCTATTTAAAGTATTATCAGAGGCAATTGAAGATTGAACAAATTTTTTTGTTACCGGAATTCTGCTTATTTCATGAAATTGAAATGCTAATGCATTAATCCATTAAAATCTGTTAAGAGTGGCTATTTTAGTTGAAAGAAATATATGTTCCTACATGGCACTTCTATTTACTTTTCAGAATGAATGAATTTTAGGTTAACATTGCATATTATAAAAGGATTTTCTTTGGAATAAGAAGTTTGTTATGTGGTTATTTTAACTGAATTGAATCAAGTTCTCTTCTAAGTTTGAAATCCATTTAAAACTGGTGGAAGTGGTTGTTTCGGAAAATGAGAAGGCAAGAGTGCTGAGCAGACGATAAACGATATTGAGGTACATTATATTCCAAAATCTATTTAAAGTATTATCAGAGGCAATTGAAGATTGAACCAGTTTTTTGGAACCGGAATTCTGCTCATTTAATAAAATTGAAATCCTAATGCTATAATCAATTTAAAACTAATAACCATGGCTATTTTAGTAGAAAGAAAGGCAGTATTTTATTCACAGAGAATTTCTGTGAGATTTAATTAATTAATTAAAAAACTTATAATATAGAAATATTCGATGGTTAAAACAGTGCACAATTTTATTCTTGCGATTTTTACATGTTGCATTGACGAAAATTTAGATTCATTAAACCCGTTGAAGGGAGAGAGGAAGGTAGAGGGGGGAGCGAGATAGAGGTAGAGGTGGAGAGAAGGGGGGATGGTTGGAGAGGGTGTGAGAGGGACGGAGAGAGGCAACTATTTTAAGTTTAACACTAGTACTAGTGTGATTACCCGTCAAATGTGACGGGTAGGCGTGAATTAAGTATTAAGTTAAAATAAAACAAAAATTAACGAAACCAACTTTTAAGCGCACTAAAATGTAAAAAATTTACATAAAATCCACATAACCGAATTTTTCAGAAAGTAATAATAGTCATGGGCATATAAAAAGTTGTTTGGCAAACATTTATTTTAATAAATATTTATATGTTAAGCATACTAAATAATTCTATGTGAATTTTATACATAAATGTAAATAACCTAATTACAATAATCGCTGTCCCGTATATTACGAGACGTCCCGTTTTTCGGTCAATTTTTCCTCAAATGTCCCGCGTCCCGGGTGAAATCAATGCGGGACGCGCTTAGTCCCGTATTCTTTTATGAAAATAGATATATTTATCAGATACAATTAGGGTAACCACATGTATTTTAATGTGCCTAGGTAATAAATGCAGTGCTCGGAATGAGCCGGAACGAACCCAGACCGCACATGTATCGAATATATCGGCGATTAGTTCCGAATTATATTTTCCAGAATCCTTAAGATGAAAACTTACATAAATAAATTTTTGTAGCTGAAGTTTATGTTTATTACTGACGTTACATTAAAATATGAACGTAAGATTAAAATACGAAATATCTTTATGTTTGGTCGATCTTACGTTGTACATTCAAAGGTAATGATCGTTTTTAGAAATAATAAACAAATAAATGCTACTATGGAAATACTTGTCATAAAAAGGCGCATTTCGATCAGTTGGTCACAGGCGCAGTATTCCTAGCTACGGCTCCGGTCGCTGCATTCAGTCACAGAGGAAAAGTGAACTAGGGAGAGGGAGGGAAAGAGAGAAGGAAAGAGGGATAAATGGAGAGAGGGGGAAAAAGAGAGGAATGGAGAGAGGGCAGCGGGAGGGATAACTGCAACTGCGCGCGATGTTGCAACTGCGGTCGTGCCGGGCATCCGGCTGCGTGGCGTTTGTTGAACCCCGAGAGCGAGCAAGTCTTTCTTTTGCAGCAGCACCACCCCAGCCGTAGGGAGAACCTTTTCTCGCGAATATCAGCCATAGTAAAAGACTGCCACGCAACCAACTCACAGTCGTGCTTCCGACTTAGGTGTTCGGTCTACTTCATTTTATTATTTCTTCTCATATCACTTTTTAGTTGTGAACTCCACTCTGATTATCGTTTTTTTTATATTTATTCTATTGGTTCACTGCCGAGGGGAGTTTCCCCCCGATATTATATGGAAATGGCGCTTAATCTCTCCTTGATCGATTCACGTTTTTCCGCTTTATTTGATTACGTCTATAATTATTTTCCAGCGAAGTTCCCGAGATCGACTTTTGCATACGCAAGCTGTCCATCCCCGGTTTCAATCGATGAAGATTTTTATCATTGCATCGTCTGCCCAAATGTAGAGGATCCAAGAATATCAGGCTTGCGGTTATTAGAGTTTCCTGAAGCCGCTTGAACACGCTAACGGTATGTAAATTGTGGTCAACCGTGGATTAAAGTTTTAGAAATACATAGTTAACTCCGTTATATCAAAACTAAAAAAATCGGTACAACATACATTGTACAAACTTTCTCATATACTAATGCGTCGTTTAGTTATCTTTTGAAAAATATGAACTATGTAGAATCGTTATAAACATCAACTTAAATAACAAATCGAAAGTTTATGAAAATCGTTGAAGCCGTTTTCAAGATAATCAAATTGTTAAAATTGCCCGGAATAAACTGCCCTTAATTATTGTTCAATGTCAACCGTTTCTTCATAGCTTCTATTCTGTGATAAAATACCGAAGAATGTACGAGATTTCATTAATTTTCGATCTACCGTTTAGGCTCCATATCAGGGGTCTCCAACCAGTCGATTGCCATCGACCGGTCGATCTTTGGTCCCTTTAAAGTCGATCGCTGAATCTTGCCTCAAGGATATTACTTTTTATTGAATCATGTTGAGCCGATATAGATTTTTTATCGGGCTATGCAGGTGATTTTATAATCGTTCAAAAATTAAGAGCAATTAGAATGCATAAAGCAAATAATATAGATATCTCTCGATATCAGTTCTCGCAGCGAGACACGAGCATATCGTTGTTTATATCGACCCTGAGTATGCTTAAGTGTAGCTCGATACGTGGTGTTCCAATCGCGAATTATTGCAAAAGGCAAAAGTTTGAGGCCAACTACGACTTTATGTGTGGCTTGATTAACTAATTCAAGTTATGTTTTGGTCGATTTCTTCCATCTGCGTGCATATTTATTTAAAAAGCCTTTTTCTTCAACTTCTAACGAAAACTCGAATAAAACTTTGTTCCAGCTTGTCTAACTCGAATAAAAAGTTTTTTGCGATTAAATTGGAATGACGTGTTAAGCAGGACATTTCATGTTGTGATGCTGGTTTCGATGTCTCTTAAAGTTGGGGAGAAATTTGCGGGGATCCCCCTCTGCTCAACAGTATTTCTCGTATCGAGGCTCATTCCGCTGGGTCGATCCTCGGTAAATTTACAAATGAATAGTAGATCGTGGGTGGCGAAGGGTTGGAGACCACTGCTTTCTATATGTATATTATTACACCCCTTAATGCATATAAAACGTTTCATTAAAATAAATTTATAAATTCCATTTTTCAGTTTTAGTCAAAAAATTAAAAACTTACTCAGCTTTCGTAGAAAATGTACACAAAATCTTTTTTTTAAATTCAAGAAATTTAATCTATGTATCTGACTTATTATATAAATAATTATCATAGATATAAATATGTTATAAATAAATAATGATAAAAGACAGTTCTCAGTGTGTGTGTGTCAATGTGTGTCTTTGTGTATGAGTGATGCTGACGCTGCATGCAAATTAACCGCAAAAACATGCGTGTAGTGCATTATTGAAACATCATCATATCTCTGAACGTCCAAAAAACCACAGAAATTAGCATGTCTACAATTTAGAAATTGTTAAGTTGATGGAATGAGGTAAATAAACAAATATTCATTGAATATTGTGTTAGTGAATTCAAACCTAGTGATTAAAACTGCTATTTTTAAAAAAAGTATTAGAGTACATTTACTGTGGAACCTGGGTAGCCATATAATCTTTGACTGAAACAGACACATTAAATTCATATAATTATATTTTAAATAAAACGTTTCGTGCACAGTAGGAAGTAAAAAATATAAAATTCACAAAATTATATGTTAAAGGAAGTTAAAATAGTTTTAGGCATATAAAGGTTTTGTAGCATAATTTTTTACAATAACTCTTCATTGATATTTCTTTTCAATATAAATTTTACATTAGCAAAACTATTTTTACTTCATGGAACATTCAACTATGTGAACTTTACATTCATTGGTTATTTTTTAAAGCATATAAAAGTTGGTTTCTTTAATTTTTTTATTTAAAATTTACTTTAACTGAATACTTAACTCATGCACGCCCGTCATTTTTGACGGGCAATTACTCTAGTTACGTAATACAATCCGCTAATCTAATTTACTAACGGTGTGAAACATTAACGCAAAACTTGCATGTTTCGGGGTCGATCGAAATATATGCATAAGAAATCATGGATAAAGTAAACAAGTGGCGTACAAAGGAGTTCCTCGAAGATGCCCGTAGATTGCAGGAGGTGCACTATGGATTCCTGCACGGTTCTACTTATGACGTCGTTAGGCGAGGGGATTTGGACAAGTTTAAAAAGATTCTTGAGTACTATCTACCGGAAGAAAAGGCAAGGGAAATGTATGACACACTCAGTCAAGGAGAATCCGAGTTAACGTTCAGAGTTTTGATCGTTACTTGTAACTCTGATGAAGGTTTACTCACCGTTCCCGTCATCAAAGTTTTAGAGGCTGGAAGAGAGGTTTTTTTTGACTGCCAGGGCCGTAAATATCCAGATTGGGAGAATTTTTTATCCTATAACAAATTGCCGAAGTGCTTGATGATGTATCCAGAGAATGGTTCTTACGTTGAAGAAAACGGTCAGGTTAAGCTTGGACTTAAAGAATCACCATCTGCGAGCGAACTAGCCGAAATGGATGAATGCTTGTTGGCAGCGGCAGAATTCGTAAGGAACATAAGCTCAGCAGCACAACTGATAGGTCTTTGTAAACCCGATGATTATCGTGTAAGGTGGGCATCTAATTTGTCCAATGCTTACATAGCTGGTCACCATTCGTATAAAATATACGATCGCTACACTCATGGTCAGTCGATTGGTTTGCTTGATGAGACAGCACGAGGACATTGGTTTGGCCTAGGAAGAGGTTTTGTTCCATTTGTCATTTCATATTTTAAAAGTCATGATTCTCTACCGGCAATTTCTGCTTCGGAAAATGCCAGTCATTTGCTGACAAGTTATCAAATTGACGTGTCAAAAGAAGACCCGATAAAAGCTCTCAGTTTAATACATGACCAAATTCTTTGTTATGAATTGCTTTACTTCACTAAAGATGCGGCTGCTTACTTCCAACAACTCTTATGCCCTGAATTTGATGTAAGAACGCTAATGTTTAATTTAAGAAGTTTTCTGGATGTAGAAAAGTTACCTTCTACATTGAGACAATTGTTTTCTGTCGATGACTTGTCGTTAAAGAAGGTTGCCCAAGACATAATAAACTGCGGTAAAGTAAGCCTTCCAGTCGTATCTGAGATGATTGAATTTTCTTCAGGAAAAAAGCGTAGAAAAAGAAGGAACAAAAAAAATAAATGTCACAAGGAGTAAATCAAGGGATCAGTCAATCCAAGTAATTATTTGCAAGGATCGGTTTGGAATCAAAATTGGTTAATGTTAGTTTAAGAAAGCCCTGGCATCATGAAGAGCTAATCCTGATATAAAGTGTTTGCTATCAAAAGAACTTAAAATGTCGGTAATGATAGCACCAAAATTGGAAATGGCCAATGATTCACTCAATGGATCTTAGCCAGCATTTGATGGAGTGGCATGATTGAATTAAATTTAAAATTTTTTATTTACTGCTGTACTGTATTTGGATCAATTACCGGAAATATTGAATATTTCCTATGAGAATATGTTTTGTACCAGTTGCAGTTACGAAATAAATTTCACTTTTATATGCATAGATCATATCACTTTCGCCAAATCCAGCTTCATTTCTTGTGTAATTATGCCTTTCTGAAATGTTCACTTTTATGTCTTGTAAACAAGAACACCTGTGAACGTATATTTGTCTATGATTGAACACTGACCCTGAAAAATGTACAACAGATGCGTGGGCCTATTTACGTTAATAAACATTTAAAATCTAGAATATAATGATTTTCCCTTATGAAAAAGGTAAGATTCCAATATCAATAGAAGAAATAAGGTTCAATTACTTTGGTCAATCGTTATAAACGCTTCCCACAGGCTGTTTCCTGAATAATTATCAGTGCCTATTTACGTTTCTATGTATAAAAATAAATGTCCTGCTTTCTATTAATCACAAAAGTTCAATAGGATGAGTTTAACAATTAAAGGACACAATGTAACAAAAAGAGAATAGAAAATTAAAAAAACAATATATTTTATGTTTACCTCTCTAATCCCATAATGGATAAATAACAAATTAGGTAATTTCGGCTCACAACTAAATCCTTAATTTCCTTAAGTCGTTCTTAACCTCTACTTTCGACGGTGTGGCCCGCGAAGAGGGCGGAATTGAGCTATTAGTCCGCGATGTTTGCAGAAATGGATCATGTGGCCTTCGGGCTGAAAAGTTTGAGCACCACTGGTATATACAGTCATCGGTAATAGGAGCCCAGTAGAGCAGGTTGGCTGTCATTACGCTTCGGGATTTAATGGGAAAATCCTCATGACTGCAGAACTAGTCAGCGAATCGGTAGCCAGGTATTCAGTAAAGAATTGCGAGTGAAGGCAATAAGGTCTCTTTTGGCGGTGTCAGGAAGATGCAGTAGCAGTTAATAAGCATGTAATCTCTTTATATATTTTCCTATTCCCTGGGCAAAAAGGAGGGGCGTATTGTTTGATTCAAACATGACTTTAACTTTGTAGCTCTGATACTTGGCCACTGTTGCGCATTAGGTTTTAACTTTTTCTTTGGAAATGCCATTAGAGTTTGGTACCACTTTCTTCTTCAGCAGCACTGCATTTTGTCGTAATAGGGCTCATTTCTGTGATTCCCTATGGCTCGTTCGTTACCAGCTGTCAGTAGCGGAATCCTGACGTATGCTTGGTTTTGAATAAAAGTGTGATGGGATATTGACAAGTGCTCTCACGTAACTTTTCAGTGATTTATTATGTTGTGAACATTTAAGGTGTGGTAATAATTGAAAAATGTAAAATCTTTTTAAAATTAAGTTCTTTCCTTATACCTATAGGAATGGAAAAAAAGAGGAAGAGAACGTAATTTCAATGAAGTTTTGACGAAAGATTTTCCTTTTTGAAAAAAACAAATAGAAGATACTGTTAGGTTGCGATGAATGTAACGGTGAGTTTTCTGTCTCCCATGGTGCCAGATATGATATCACAAAACATTTAGCAACAGAAAAGCATAAGCCGCTTCCTGTTCTAACTTAGAGGATTTCTTTCGAAAAACTAATTTCGCTGAAAAGGAAAGACAGTTAGCAACAGCAGGATTATTTTCATTCCATGTAATTAACCATAATCAAAGTTTTAGGTCAATGGATTTTACATCCAAAAACTGTTCGAAAAAAAATTTTCATGTGCCAGAACATTCGTTGTCGTTTGTTAAAGGTGGAAATTTTTAATATATTACAAAAATGCAATATGTATATTGGACGTTAATCGTTTCCTGAAAATTAAGGCGAATAAAAGATTAAAACATATTTGGGTACTTTTCTATTAACGGGGAGCCCAAATTCTCTACGCTTATTATATCTCGTTTGACTGTTGCTAATCCATGACTGATTGGCTGGTCTCGACATTTACAAACCCAATCTCCGGACAACGTGGAGGGTTTCTTTGGTTCCGGGCGAGGCGAAAGGCGTGGTAGCGCCCTCAGACGACTACCCATTAAAACAAAGCGAGCCGAAGGCTCGTCGATATATCCTCTCAATTTGCGGCGCAACATTCAAGAGGAACAAATTTCCAACTCGTGAATTCACCTTTTTACTGAATGATTTTCTATTGCACTTCCAGTAAATTCTGTTGTGGAAGTACATTTTCATTTCATGACCGTTGGTGCACTTCCTCATTTTTCGTAATATTCCTCGATTTTGAAGGAAGTTCACTGCCTCCTCTTCGGTTTTTGGAAGGCCCCACAGGTTCATTTTTTCTCATTTTCAGAGTGAAATGAGCTGTTCAGAGCTGTTAAACATTTTACAATGACCTTATTTAAGTCATTGTTGTATTTTTAAATAACTATCTTATTGAGGTCATTGTTGTATTTATAAATAACTACAAAGCATAAACATTAACAATAAGCGTAGAGAATTTGGGCTCCCCGTTAATAGAAGAGTAACCATATTTGTTATTTGTGTCGAAGTATTTAACCGATCGGAGTGGATTTTAAACAGTGTTCGGAATGAACCGGAACGCACCGGAACGCCGCTCCGGCTCGTCACACGCGCCGATGATACCGTTCCGTTTCGTCAGACGTAGAAATACCGTCCCTTATAATAAGCGTTCCGTTTCGTAAAAATTTCCATTCCACTAACAATACAAGCGTTCCGTTTCGCAACATTTTCCATTTCAAGCACAAATTTTAACCTGCTTCAAGGGAAAGGCCAATCATCACGCCAGGAATAAATTAGTCATTTAAAATATACTTTAAGTTAATTTCAAGAGGATATTCAGTACAGTGATAATATAATTCATAGTGATTCATTGGTCAGATAGGGGCCGGTTAAGTAAAAGGCACTGGCCTTAAGGAGAGCATGATTCAAACGACTTTGGATAACTATTTTTTAAATAACACGAAAAGTGAAATTCGTGTTTAAAATTTTATTTGTTATAAACTTGTTTATATTATACATATATCTCAAAATTAACGTAACCATCCAATTATAATATATGAAATAGATGAAATAGATGTGAACTTTATTTTAACATTTTATTATTTACCATACATAAAATACACAGCCTCCGGATTATTGAATCAGCCGTTTAATTGAATCAAATAACGGTTTCCCGACTTGATTCTAATAAGCGGAACCCACTGTATATACGTACATATACTATACATACTAGTAATAAATGTGCTTGCATTCTGCAAGCATTTTATCTCACCTTATTATAAAGAGTAAGAGCCGACAAATAAATTTAAAACGCAAAAGTGCCCTGCACCAATTTCAATGCTTTTCTTATGGGAAATAATCTCAAATTCAAGGCTGTCTGGAGTCGAACCGATGACACCTACGAAGGAGTTCTCAAATAATATGGAGATATTCTCATGACATCTACAAACCCTGAAATATCAGCTCTTTATTCCTCTTAGATCCGTCTATATGCAGGAATTAATTTTTTCCATGCTTTCTTATGGGAGATATACCGGGTCGTCTGGAGTCCAACCCAGAACACTTGCGGTAAAAATGATAACGGTTCCCAATATATCTCGTGGATATCTAACAACCCTCAAAGTTTCAATTCTCTATCTTATCGGAAAGTGCCCGAAATTAATTTTCAAAAATGCCGCAATGCTTTTCTTATGGGGAAAATATGCAACTTCCCGAATTTCTGGAGTCGAACCCATGACACTTAGATAGGAGATCTCAATTTTTCTGTCGATTTCTCCATGCCATCTACAATTTCTGAAAATTGTACAGTAAAATCTCGATGCAACGTATCTCTACGGAGCATGAATTTTTATACTTTATACTGAAAGTACGGTATACTGAAATACCCATAAGGAGTACAGTATTTTATCTGGAAGTATCACGGTAGGGGTTGGGCATTCTGGCAAGTCCAGCTAAAACCGAAACCGACGAGAATGAGAATCTAGCAAGAGATATAATTCCTAGAACTTTAGATTTTATCTCAATGCTATTGTGAAAATACGATAGGGATAACTGATGATCGGTTCTAAATATTTTCAGTTTGGAAATTCTCTCCTTTTGGGATTTTGGCGGAATTCCGCAGATATTTTCGTGCTAAAGACTAATGATGCCTTCAAAGTTGGTGTGAACGACTTGAATGTGCAAGAATTGGTTATAGTTGAGTCATTTACGGATGAAAGCATACGCTTAGACTACAAAAATCTTTATTTGGGACCTCGGAATTTAATACGTCGAAGCCTTCTAGCGCTGGAGTTGTTTGAAGTCACAAGGTCCCCCCAATTGGAGATCGTCATTATACATATATATATATATATATATATATATATATACATTAGCGTAATTCCCGTTGAAATACCAACGGAAGAATTATAGATAGATTGATTATTAATATTTGCATTTAAAATAATTAATAGCACACTATTACATATGAAATATTCCGTCATATATTACATTTCTAGTGAATATTCTGTTGTCGTTTAGTAAATGCCTTTGGTTTTTATTTTCGGCTATAAAATTCTGATATTCTTCTCCCACCTTGTTCTCGTCAATGCTACATATAATTGTCGGTGTGCAAAGTCAGAGAAATAATTATATGTATACATATATAACGTAGGGAAAATAATTAAATTTCGTGCACTTGACGTTATGATTGTTTTAAAATTGTACTCTGTACTTGCGAAGAAAGAAAGCTTCCTCGAATCCTCAATAATATTCTCCGTCGTTATGTAAATAGAACTCTTTAAAAGATTTAAATTAAAAACTAACTAATTAATCAATCAACGGAATAATTTCTTTGAATACTATCTGAACAAAAACAAATACCAATTTATTTCAACATTGTAAACTGTTCTCTTGACGATTGAATGGATCATTGTATTGGAGATCCTTATTGACAAAAAAATAAAGTAATTGTTTATCGTAGAAACCGTTACATAAACATACATAAGTGTTTATTATATAATGATTCCCGTCGTTTTCGCCGAAAGAAAGGTAAGTGATATTTCGTTACTCTAAAATTAATTTAATGTGTGAAGTGCAGTGATCATCGAAACTGACAATGAGATATGGTATCGTGTAATATTACATAAGAGTTATTTCGAGAACCATTTAACCGATATCAACCAAATAAATAGCCTGACCGTCTTCTGAAAGCTCCTAGCAGTTATAATAACTACCGCAAGGTGGCAGCACCAATCAATCTTATTTGCAAAGACACAGACAAAAATACAGAAACTGCCCCCTCCCCTTATGAGAATATGTTTACAGGAGTCACCGCTACATTGTGGTGGTGCTGTATACTGAAAATTACGAAAAAGTTGAATATCTCCGAAATGGATGGTTCTAAATTTGTTTCAAACAAAACCTGGAAGAAATATTATTCTCTACAACTTTGATCCCCATGAAGATCACCAATTACGACGTTTTTAAGGAGATATTTGACGGAAACCGAAAAAACCGATTATTAAAATTTTTTTAATGTTTCAAACTTTTTCAAAACATTTACCATTAGAAGAAAGAAAATATTAAGGTTGGAGTGCTGTAATTTTCAGAAGTTCTAGATAGCATGGCCAGAAAATTTGAGAAAAATCAAAAAAGCATTTAAAATCAGTAAAATCGCACGGACTCTTTACTTCGACGCACTTCGCCGCGGAGAAACATGCGCGTAGGAAGTTGCCCTTTCTTGCGATTTATTGTTGCTTATAGGGGGGGGGGGGAGGAGAGTGAGAGAGATGGAGGAAGGCAACAATATAACCTTAGTTAAAGATTGCCTGTATTATTGATGTGCGTTTATACTATTTATATTACTATGTTTTAGTGATATTTTTGTATGGCGTTGTATTCTACATGGCAAACCGTTTTTAAAACAACGTAAATAACTCAGATAATTAGATTTAGATTGCCCACAAATTCTGATTGGATCAATCGTTTCATTAATTCCAATTATTTCTTAAACGTTATGTATTTACCTTTTTGTCCTTCGTTAAATTAATTAATTCCTTTTGTTAATTCATTTTGTGTTAATCATTATGTTCTTGAGGGTTTTAATTACATTTATAGTTTTGAAGATATTATTTATAGGAGTGCACCGTTTTATTCTTGCGATGTCTGCATGTTGCACGAACGACATTTTAGATTCCTTTTGTTAATTCATTTTGTGTTAATCATTATGTTCTTGAGGGTTTTAATTACATTTATAGTTTTGAAGATATTATTTATAGGAGTGCACCGTTTTATTCTTGCGATGTCTGCATGTTGCACGAACGACATTTTAGATTCACTAAACCCGTTGAAATTCAACTGGCACTTATTTAATAAATTTGTAACTAAAAAGTTGTAAATAAAATATTTTAAAAAGTACTTTAAAAGAAAAAAAATTTTAATTTTATGTAATGAGGATCGACTAACGAAGATTATAACAAGCTACATATGTAAATATGGACTAATGGGCAGTAAACAAGCTCCATAGAAAAATCTACATAATCCGGAAATTTTTTTGGACAAATTCACAAAATTTCAAAGTATCATTTAAAAAATAAACATTAGACCGTTGAACTGAATCAATTTGTCCAAAAAAATTTCCTGATTATGTAGATTTTTCTATGGAGCTTGTTTACTGCCCATTAGTCCATACTTACATAGCTTGTTTTAAGCTGGTTAGTCGATCCTCATTACATAAAATTAAAATTTTTTTCTTTTAAAGTACTTTTTAAAATATTTTATGTATAAATAATTCCTAAACAATATCTGCTATGGAAAATTGTTTCAAATGAAAGTTGTAGTAAATTACATTCTCTATAACCCTTGTATAGAATTGTTTATACAATAATGATGTTTTAACGGAGAAATATCGCAAAAACCGAATTGGGTTTCGAATATACCTTGACTTCCGGTTAACCGTTATTCTCCAAAACCTAATCAGTTCTTTGTGCTCATGCTAAAGTGTTATATATGAAGTTTGGTAACGATATAGTAAGTAATTTTTGAGTTAGAGCGCCCACAATCACATACACACACAGACATCATTCCAAAAATAGTCTAACAATAAACGTGTTCTAGGGACCTCAAAACGTGTATTTCCGTTCAAATCTCGAAGTCGATTTTTTTCGTGAACACAATACTTTCCCATTAATACGTATGGAGAAAGTAAAAATATGAAAAACAAGGATCACCTTCCTTAACGGAATTTATGGACACTTTTTTACTTTCTCCATACGTATTAATGGGAAAGTATTGTGTTCACGAAAAAAATCGACTTCGAGATTTGAACGGAAATACACGTTTTGAGGTCCCTAGAACACGTTTAGACTATTTTTGGAATGATGTCTGTGTGTGTATGTGATTGTGGGCGCTCTAACTCAAAAATTACTTGCTATATCGTTACCAAACTTCATATATAACACTTTAACATGAGCACAAAGAACTGATTAGGTTTTGGAGAATAACGGTTAACCGGAAGTCAAGGTATATTCGAAACCCAATTCGGTTTTTGCGATATTTCTCCGTTAAAACATCATTATTGTATAAACAATTCTATACAAGGGTTATAGAGAATGTAATTTACTACAACTTTCATTTGAAACAATTTTCCGTAGCAGTTATAGTTTACGAATTATTTATAAATAATCGGTGTTTTCGGTTTCCGTCAAATATCTCCTTAAAAACGTCGTTATTGGTAATCTTCGCGAGGACTAAAGTTGTAGAAAATTACATTTCCTCCAGGTTTTGTTTGAAACAAATTTTCGTAGAACCATCCATTTCGGAGATATTCAACTTCTAAATTTCGAGTATACAGAGCCAACACCATGTAGCGGTGAATTCTGTAAACTTATTCAAAATATACGTAATTTACGGCAATAAGGGCGACTGTATTCCTTTACGAGACGAAATGATAATTTTGCCTCATAATGCTATTTATAATAATTTAAATATCTAAATATATAATAATATATGGAGAAGGGCGTGTTGGCCACATCAGATTTTTAGTTTAACGTTCATATATTTGTTCTGTGAAAGTTTTCTCACTTTGAGAATTTACAATATGCTGGGGTCATTCTTGCTTGGGGTGGAGTAGCTGCAACCTTGGCGTGAGCGATCCTGGGAATCATTCCTGACGGAGCAGTCGCTCCGGACTCCTACACTGGCACCGCGTTTCCCTCCTACCTTCTATGTGCCCGGCGTGGAAGGAATTATGGCTGGTTACCCAGAAAAACATACAAACAATCAACTGCATTTTCCGAGAAATGGAAGATATCGTATCTCTTTCATAATGCTTCGAGCCTTAGATATATGATCTAATTATTTCGAAAACTATCTCAAGTTATAAGAATTCGAAATTTTGATAGCATAAAAGTCCGATAAAACGGAAGATCATCATTAAAATTATCGCAAAATGTAAAAAAATATACAAGTGAAACCGTTGGCATTGAATCGGTCGCAAAGACGAGAGCAGGTAAAAGTAAACTTTTAAGCTTACGCAACGAAATTGGAATGTCGAATCAGTTGCAATACTCAGCGCCGCAAAGCGCGAGCGCGGGCCCTGGGGCAAATATCCTCGCCGAGTCCCTTTTCTCTGTTTTACGTTAATAGAAAAGGGAACCGAGCCCCTCGGCAGACCCAGGGCAGCGAACTCTCCCTTCAAACTTACATATCAGATATATGTTGGTAATATATGTATCATATCATCATTAGACTTGGCGTGGTTCGATTAACGTCGATAAACAAAGAATTCGTAAAAATCAAATATTTGACGAAAATTAATTGACGTCGATATGTGTCGATTTTTCATCACTAAATTTTTGCGACATTATATGTCATGGTTATTAGTTTTGTTTTCCAAATTAACACCTAGTGTATTTTAGTATCAAAAATGCAAAGCGTAAAAGAAAATCGGTACTTATCATAACAGACGACCACATTAGAATTGGGATTTCCTACACTTTGCGTTGTGAAGTCCCCCTCGACATTTTTAAGAAACTGCGTATCATGCGTTGCAGTAGTACGATTACAGGAGAGTATATCCTAGTATGAATGAAAAATGATCGCCTGATACTAATAAATTCTCATAAAATTTACATTTCAAGAGCCATATCGATAATCCATCCTCCGAAGGAGAGTTTGCCATTCTCTTGACCTGATGTTGAAGAAGCATCGTTCCGTGTTTGCGTTCCGTTTTTTTTTACATTCCTCGTGATTTTTTTTACCAATAAGGAAACTTTTATTCCATAATATTTACGTATTAATTTGATTATATATTATAATAGCGTAGCAATAAGTTAGTTATTGAATGGTCCCTCTATCCCTCTCTCTCCCTCTCTCTCTCCCTCTCTCTCTCCCTCCCTCCATCCCTCTTCCTCCCTCTCTCTCTCCCTCCCTCCCTCTCTCTCTCTCCCTCTGTCTCCCTCCCTCCCTCTCCCTCTCTCTCCCTCCCTCTCTCCCTCTCTCTCCTTCTCTCTCCCTCTCTCCTTCCCTCCCTCTCTCTCCCTCCCTCCCTCTCTCTCCCTCCCTCTCTCCCCTCCTTCACCCTCTCCCTCTCTCTCCCTATCTCGTATTAAATGCAAAGCACGCTTACACCCATAAGGACTGATATAAGAATAGTATTTTGAGGTCTAACAATATAATTAGTCACCATGGAAACATCCCGTTAAAATGGCAAGATTTCGAACTGTGGGCGAAAAAAGATGAACAGGATAAGAAACTTTATATTTGTTTCTTCAAAATGGTTCAAATCCGAAGGTCGTAGGTTAATTCCTTCTAATTTCAATTTCCAAATGAATAAAAGCCTGCACGTCGAAAAATCGCGTTTTACATGTTAAGTAATGGGAAATGGAAATGCCTCCATTGGAGTCGAACCAAGAAATTTTTTCGCGATTTAAATTCGTCACCACCTGAAAAAGTGTTAATCAAGCATCCCTGCCAAATTTCGAGTATCTATCTTCATTACTTCTGGAGTTATTAGCGTTTAAGTTAGCGTTATAGACAGAGAAAAGTTAGCGTTATAGACAGAGTGTTGCTTTTTATTATATACGATTCCCGTCGTTTTCACCGAAAGAAAGGTGAGTTGTTGACGTACATGTGGCGCTGACCTATTGGGCAGAATGAGAACTACATTTCGCTGTCGGCCATCTTGCGTACCTTACAGAACAGTGTTTTTATTATAGAGAATATAACATTTGGGATTCAAAAGTAGCCTACGACCTTCCTACTTGTGAAGAAAGTATCTGTTGAACGTTTGATTACTCTAACTTTAACGGTGTGGAAATGTATAGATGCGCAAATAAACAAACAAACAAACTTTTATAAATATATATAAGATATATATCATGTGCAGGAAGCGTCTATATATAATAAATAGGAGGATACAAAATTGTGAGACACTTCCAGACAGGGCCGGCCCGAGGTATCGGTGAGCCGGGCGGCTGCCCGGGGCGCCCAAGTATTGGGGTCGCTAACCCTACCATCTACATTACTTGCAAATGGCTAAACACTGAATACCAATTTATTGCGTGATAGGCGGGAATCTACACAAAATTCCTTTTACCTTTCATTATCCATCATTTTACAGGGCGATGAATAAATGAACGAGCTCTTTTAAAAATAGCTTATCAAAAGTTTACGGAGGGGGGCGCTGAGCAGTTTCTCGCCCGGGGCGCCAAAATACCTCGAGCCGCCCCTGCTTCCCGATGTGCTAGAAACTCTGAATTTGGTACATAGGTAGGTCTAGTGGTAAAACCGACAGAAAAAAACGAAAATTACCTTTACTTTTTGGCCGCTAAAAAAATCCTAAAATTTAAACAAATATTTCATGGTTTAGGTATTTATAAATGCGCTACAATGCTAAAACGTGTCGACCCATCTACAACTTTATATTCAGTAATAATAATAATAATAACAATAATGTCTCCGTCCATAGCGTCCCGGATTTGTGAGAGTGCACTGTATTCATTGCATTTCATGAAAATTTTAAGTCCCTTGAAGTTTGTACTAACGAGGTTTTGTTGTTATAATAGGTAATGGGGATTTCGCGTGCTAACCGATTTCACAATTTTTTTTAAAGAATGACCTCTTGTTTGTCACTTGTTTGATAGCGCTATCGTCTGATTCAGGGAAAAAAGATTAAGCATTCCGAGTAACCGGTTTCAAGCGATGGAAGACGCTGGATTTAAAAAAATGCTTAAAAGTTAACCCACGCTGTTGTCTCTTTACGAGCGGAGTCCACTGTACCGAAGAAAGATTTGGTGACGCTGTTATTAGTATAATGTAGAAAACTGTAACGGCGTGCATATCAATGTTTTAATTTAATTTATTTTATAACTGAACCACGTGAGAAAAATTTGCCCATGCCAACATTTTGTTTGGATATATTTATAAAAGTATTAACCTTTGTGCAACTATAATAAATTTTTATAATATTTTGAACTTTGAATTTCATAATGTTTTTATTTCCGATAAGACATACTATACACTGCATGTGGTACTTTCAAAACCTTGGTTGTTACTTTCTCTCAGTTTTTAATACAGGGACCTAATCGGAAATACTCTGTTTCAGGCAGAAGGCCTCTTCAGGGATGATTCAGGGTATTTAAGTTTCTACTTACTTTTTATAGTCATTGAGGAGAAACGTTAATATGAATCAAGGTATTCTTATGACGAATTTCTCTTTTTTAGAAGATCTTAATTCTTAAGAAAGTAAAAATTAAAATATTTACAAGAAGTATTCTTCATATTATACTGTGTCAGAATTATCCCATTTACTGACTGTAGGGACAATCCGTTTCTGAGTTTGGGACCTCTGCTCTAAACGCATTTTTACGCAAATTCGGTCAATATTCTGTTTCTGTCTTCAATAAAAATGAGTGTTAACCGTGAGGAGGCTGTTTTAGATCTTTTCCTTTCCGTTGAGGAGGTTTCTGTTTCAATGGGAAGGAACATTTTCGATTTTTACCATATGTCCTTGGAAGTTCCACTTTACTTTTTCTACCTCGAAGTGTATCCCCCCCCCCCCCCCTGCGTGGTTAGGGGGTGGAGCATGTGGAGGAAGGCCAACTATATAGAAGGCCTCTCTTTCCCTCCCGACGTGGGACGCGATAATTTCGTAGTCGTTTGTTGATGTCCAGAAAAATTCCCACTTTTTTCGAGAATAACTAATAACTTACGCTAAATCTTTCCGATACTTTAAATCGCGAGTTCGAAACTTGACGGGAAATAATTTTTAAAAGAAAACATAAAAACCTCTACCCCGATTTACGGGCTTTTCTTATGGGGCAATAGTGGGGCAAAAACAACCCCGGAAAATTAAAATTTCAATTCTGATAATATATAGCGTAGTTTATGTAAGATTTTTTTGTTTTTATCCTTAAAATATTATATTCTCGCGATTCCAATGCATTGGCGCCCGAAGAGTTTGTCCTGCGACGAATTGACGTGCGACGAATTGACTGCGACGAGTTGACGGTAGACCGTTAAAAAACAAACGCCAAATCTTCTAGCCAGCTGTTCCCAAACTATGGTGCGCGTACCGCTAGTGGTACGTGAAGCTTTTGCCAGTGGTACGCGAGCAGAGTGAAAGGCAGCAGAATACCTGCTTCGAATAGGAAGAAGCAGGGACAGATCAATTGTGGTAGGTGAGTTTGGTGCCACATTCACTACTACATTCACTACATTCATACTTACTAGTACTATGTGGTACGAGGAAATTTTGTCATGTTTTTGGCGGTACGCGAAAAAAAAAGTTTGGGAACCGCTGTTCTAGACAAAGTCTATTTAGCCAAAATTGGCCCTCGTTAAATGCCTGTAATCCTAATGCGGGCCTTCCATAACATCCATCGCGTCAATGGAACCCTGGTGCCTCTTCGAGTTTGACATGCCTGCCGTAGGGCATATCTGACACAAAACACACAAAAAATCTGATGTGGCCAACACATGACTTTCTCCATATTTGGGGTATAGATATTTAAATTATTATGAGTAGCATTATAAGGCAAAATTATTATTTCGTATCGTAAAAGAAGACACGTCGTTGCCGTAAATAACGTATATTTTGAATGTTTACAGAATTCACCGCTACATGGTGTTGGCGCTGTAGGCTGGTATTAAGAAATATATCCGAAATGGATGGTTCTACGAAAATTAGTTTCAAACAAAACCTGGAAGAAATATTATTCTCTACAACTTTGGTCCTTACGAAGATTACCAATAACGATGTTGTTAAGGAGATATTTAACGGAAACCGAAAAACCGGTTATTTATAAATAACTCCTAAACAATAACTCCTATAGAAAATTGTTTCAAATGAAAACTGTAGGAAATTACATTCTCTATAACCTTTGTATAGAACTGTATATACAATAATCATGTTTTAACAAAGAAATATCGCAAAAACCGAATCGGGTTTCGAATAAACCGCGACTTCCGGTTAACCGATATTGTCCAAAAACTAATCAGTTCTTTGTGCTCATGTTAAAGTGTTATATATGAAGTTTGGTAACGATATGGCACGTACTTTTTGAGTTAGAGCGCCCACAATAACATACACACACACACATCATTCCGAAAATAGTCTAAACGTGTTCTAGGGACCTCAAAACATATATTTCCGTTGAAATCTCGAAGCCGATTTTTTTCATGAATACAATACTTTCCCATTACTACGTATGGAGAAAGTAAAAAGAGAACAGAGGGAGTAGTATGCCCGATGAGTAACGCACATGCGTCTGCAACGGCTTCAGGCGTTTGTCGACTCGAGCGTGGTCGGATCTTATCTTGCGTGCAGTAACGTGCCTCCCACGTCCATATTCGAGAAGCTTCGCAAACTATGCCCGGCTGCCTTCCCGCGGATGCTTTTCGAATGACGAAAAAGATATCTTATTCGCTTCGTTCCCTTTGAGGTACATACATACGTATATGAAACAAGTAACGCGAATAATCTTATAATTTAGAATTTATGGTGATTCGTTTTAATTAGAGTCGTCAAGCAAAAATGGCGTCTAAACATGAGGCAGGCATTTGTCGCGCCTGCAAAAAACAACTAAATAATTTAAATAAATTACCTTGTGGTGGTATCTGCAAGTCCAGTTATCACCGGGAATGTACTGACATCACAGAAACGGAGTTTTCTGTCATCCGAGGAAATAACTCCATCATCTGGATACATACTATGTGAAGCCTGTGGCGCTAACCTCTCCGACGTACTACGAGACGAGACCACGCGATATTTCGAAGTTTGAAAATTCTAAGAATGAAGTATCTGATAGCCCAGAGGATGTGTTATGTTTTGGAAAAATCCCTTACAAGCAACGGTTCATCGAAAATTAACGTATATAACTTTTTCCAACCCTTTTGTTTAATTTCTACCCCTAATTAGAAAAGCATGAAATCGTTGCAGGACAATACAAATTTTTATTTTAAATGAGTTAAAATTAATATAAGAGCTAAGGACATGAACAATTCTATAGCCGAAAGGATGAGGTTTATGTTTTGTGAAAACAAAATTCAAATCCGTATCGAATGAGTGCACACGATTGTTTTTAGGCGCGTTTCGCTTACAGCGTGAGCGCCAATTATCGTCGGTCGGTCCGTCCGTCTGTCCGTCCGTCCGTCCGTCCATCCGCATGTTCGTTCTCGGCTTCTACCCAACGGATTTTCATGAAATTTGATATTAAGGACTTTCAATCAAATATAATAAGAAAATCGCAGAAATGAATCACGTACGCCAATCAGGGGTACCACTTTACTGGTGACAAAAAATTTAATTTTCGTCATATCTCGTAAAGTATTGCTCATATCAAAATATTTTTCAAATAAAAGTTGTAGAACCGATAAAGTAGAGTATTTCCTTTTCTATATATTTTTATCGTAGGAGTAGCCGTTATCGAGAAAATCAAACAAGAAAGTCTTATATCGAGTGGAACTTAGAAAATTCCTTGCATGGTTACTTCATTGTTGCTAACATAAACAATCTCCCAAACAAACGTTTAACGTGTGCATGTAACAGCATGTAATACTATTAAATAGGAAGAAAATGGATTATTTATGATGAAGAGAAGGACTTTAAAACGCTATTTCCCTTACGTACAGGTATATAATTGCTTCATAATACTCCATTGCACGAAACCCGCCCATTAGTGATACGTTGTACACTTTCCTAACTTGTTTCTTTAAACCTCCATTGGACGCGTGTGGTCTGTGAGATCAGAGAATTTTGAATTTTGCTGTCACTTCTATAAAAATTTTTTTAGAGAACTGAAACTCTATGTAGCTTCCTAACTTTTGATACGGCATATTTTCCTCAAGTTGGCTTGAATTTTTTCAAGGCCGTTTTAGCGTGAGGCAGCAATGTGGTCTAATAGACCACACCCGCTCACTCGTGTAACATAGGAAATTATAATCACAATATTTCCATCATATGGAAATTCAAAATGTACATTCCTAACAAACCCAATAAATACGGATTAAAAATTTTCTCCGTTTTTGACGCTAGAACAGTTTATACGTCCCATATGAAAATGTTGCTGGAGTGCAACCGGATGGTCCTTATAAAAAAAATAACTCAACAGCGGCAATAACGGAACGAATGTGTTTGCATCATTCTGGTACAGGAAGGAATGTTACTACGGATAACTGGTTCACCGGATTGCAGATAGTGAGAACTTTGCTTCGTGAACATCGTGAACGCGAATTGCCTCCGCAAATGACAAATATAAAAAAAGACAAGTAAACACATTTTTGTTCTGTTTTACGGAAGAAAAGACGTTAGTGTCCTATGTCCCTAAAAAGGGGAAAAAATGTTTTAGTAGTCTCTACAATGCACCGAGACGATAAAATTGACGGTAGCACCGGTGACCAAAGAAATCCAGAAATGATCACATTATATAATTTAACAAAATGTGGTGTTGACGTACTTAATCGAAAGATAGCATCCTACAACGTAGCCAGAAACGCCAGGAGCTGGCCAATGGTTATATTTTATGGCCTATTATTGAATGTTAACTCGATTTTTCTGCAAATTCTGTAAATCTTGGCTTTGTTTGGAACATAGTGTGTCCTGTTGCATCACATGTGCTGAAAAACTGGGGTAAAAGTTGATGGCTTGGAATTGTTTATATGATTTACTAGCAGGCCTACGCAGATATTCTGCGTGTAAACAGTTGATAATCATCCCATTTGGTCAATGCAAAATCTACAGCTTGAGTGCGAAGTTTTACAACTTTGCACTCAAGCTGTAGATTTTGTTCCACAGTACCAAACAAATGCATGGAAACAGAATTAAACAAAGAGTTGTGTTTTCATAAGTAAATCTTTCATAAGATACACCTTCCACAATTGCATTGCTCTTTTTTACCACCTTTCGTTTCTTATCAGATTCTTTTCTTTCAGTTAAGCTTCGTTTTCGTCTTGGGGCCATTATATACAAAGAAAAACTAAAAACAATTTTAACTTATTAATTCAAATCAAATAAACAAATTTGTAACTGAAAATTCCAATATATGTCCTTTCTTTTTTATATAACAATCAATGCAACCGTTTATGTAGATTATCAATGAAGAGAAGATAACCACGTAATATGTTAACAAAAATAACGTATGTCCCTATTCTCATTTAATTTTAAATTTATGCGTGAGTCTATTTGCGTTAATAAGCAGTACATATGTAGGTATAAGATAAGATAAGATTCCAGCATTCAAGTAATGAAAGGAAGATTCAACTGCTTATAAATGCTTCCCATACGCAGTTGTCCGCAGTTAACTGAATAATTATCCGTAAATATTTATGTTGCCATGTATAAATGTTGACAATGCTACAGCAATAATTTCGATGCTTAAAAGTGAGAAGCGAATTCTTTCACCCATTTGAAGTTATAGTTGATAGTAATTTAATCGGAGGCAACAATGACGGTCGCCTTGGCAACGCCCGGAAAGAGTACGAAATATCCGTAAAGTTTCGAAAACAATTGCGTGTTTCTGAATGATTCGACCGTTTAACACGTAAACATCAGAAGAATAAGATAGTATAGAGTTTTATCCGTCGAATAAAGCAAAAACGAAGAAAATCGGTCCATATATACGTGTTTTAATGAACTAAGGGAAAAAACCTTGCACTCTGAAAAATCGAAAATCCTGTATAAACTTATGGGAAACTATACTTGTCTCCTGGATTCGAACCCGCGCATTTTCTCGAAATTAGAATGAGAATGGACAAATCTACACGGAATTTGGAGACGTGTGAAGACCGCGTCTCTCTAGCTATCGTAGTTGTCGAGTTATTACTGGAATTATGTGAATGCCAGGCGGCCACATACCATCGACGGATTTTAATATATAGATTTTTGTGAGCTTTCTTTTATTATATTATACTAGCAGAACTTCCCGTTGAATTTCAACGGATTTAGTGAATCTAAAACTTCGACCGTGTAACATGTGACCATCGTAAGAATAAGATAGTACACAGTTTTAACCTTTGAATAAAGCAAAAATGAAGAAAACCCGTCCGCTATTACCTATTTAGATGAATGAAAGATTAAAATCTTGCACTCTGAAAAATCGAAAATTACGTGTAAACCTATGGGAAAATAATTATTGAACTACGCACCCCCCACCCCCAATTTTTTACCGCCATGTAGCCTATGTTATCCGCAGGATAAAATTATTTACCGATGCGAAGTTTTGTGACGATATCTTCAAAGGTTTGAAAATCACAATTTGTGGAAAATCTACGTCTAATTAAGTTACTTATGTACGTAGTTTTAAAAACAGTTTGCTTTGGAGAACTCTATGCCACACTTTGTGTTTCGTTCTTCGCTACTTCAGTTTATATTAGGTATATATTATTGCTTTTAGTTTATATTATGTATATATTATTTCTTTTAGTTTATATAAGGTATATATTACTTCTTTTAGTTAATATTACGTATTGTTTATAACGGTTGTCACGTAACTAGTTAATCCAACAATACGCTCATTCCCGTGTTATTTAAATGGGAAATATTAAAAGAGAAATTCATTCTTAATATAAAATATGTAGTCTAAATCACTTTAAAAACCCTTCCATTTTCCTTAACTTTTTATTGCGGTTAAAATGGCACCTTCTTCTTGCTTCTATGTTTTGTAGTTGTTGCGCTATAAATGCACAAACACTCTTCAAAATATTTATAGTAGAGATTAGAAGATAATTCAATTAAAAACAAAAAATATTTGGTTTCCATGTAAACAAATTAACATCGTACACAGAAATTGACAAAGAATATTACGTTAAAAATTTTCCCGTATAAATGCATTGCCTCTCAATTTCGGCGACAATGGGAGTCGTCATGGTAGCTTATAATTGGTATTGTAGTAAAACTGATAAAATCACGTATTTTATTGATTCTTACCGCATTTCTGCGCGAATTCGACCAGAATTCGGAATCTGCCTTCAAAAAAATAAACTTTATTCTTTCCCACTAAAAAGTGTCCAAGTCTCAAGTTCGTATCTTTATTTTAAGTAATTTTAAAGTGCAAATTCAAAGTAGTCTACACTCATCCCTGTATTTCAATTGCAGGACGCGGCAAAATACGTGACATTCGATAATTAAATCGTTCGCCATTTCGAATCAAAGTGACAGACAGATACAAAACCTTGACCATTCAGTAAGTTAGGATGTAAGGAAGAGTCGTACAAAATTTGGTTATTCTAGCTTTTATCGTTTAGGAGGAGTTCCATGAAAAACCCGACAAACACAAAAACACACCCTTCAAAATATATTATAGAATATACCCGTGAAAAAGCAACGTACAGTTGTGCATGATTGAACACTGACTGGTAAATGTACACCAGATACGTGAGCCTATTTACGTTAATAAACATTATAATGTAGAATATAATTATTTTACTTAAAAAAAATGTAAGATTCCAGTATTCAATAGACGAAAGAAGGTTCAATTACTTTCATCAATAAACGCTTCCTGAATAATAATCAGTATCTAATTACGTTGCTATCCTTAAACATCGATCCTTTCGTTGCTTAAACAAAAGTGCGAATCGAATAACGCTAAACTTTCGTCTATTTGTACGCTTCGTTGAATCGAATCGGAGGTAACAATGACGGCTGCCTTGGCAACGCCCGGAAAGAGTACGAAAAATCCACAAAATTTCGAAACAAATAACGTATTTCTGAAAACCTCCACCGTGTATCGTGTGAACTTCGCAGGAATAAGATAGTATAGAGTTTTATTCGTCGAATTTGGAGTACATAAAGCAGCACATGATATTTTGAAACGGATTTTGCCTCAATGGCGACCATCGAGTAATATCTATCATCCCACCTATCTATTATGTGTGCGTGTATATATGTATAGTATGTACACACACGTATATATGCATATCATCATCATCAGCCTTTATCAATTCATTGACAGACAGATTTATTGTTGACAATTTTCCATTCATATTTTCAACAATACCTTTTTTTAATGGCTCCCCTTCATTTGTGGTTGAGCATTGTTGCCGAAGCTGGAGCTTACGTGAGTGATACGGTACGAAATAAAATTAACCAGTGTTATATGTTGTGCTGTAGTATATTCACTAAATCCGTTGAAATTAATCGGCACTTCCGCTAGTATTTTATATTTATATTTTACTTTTAGTGTTGGTTTCATTCTATTATATTTGAATTTTATTATTTTGAATCTTTAATATACTTACCTACATAAATATATACGTAGGTAACAGTAATTTTTGGCGGGAATTTATGCGAGTGTAGACAGATGCGACGCGAAGTTATAATCCCAGTCAATCATAGGCAATTACACGAAGCCGTCAACAATGCAAAATAACAATGAACTCCCGAGCGGTTAAGGGGTACCTTGCAGGATTCGAGAACCGGCCCGAGGTCCACGAAATCTACTCCCATGCCCCCACAAAAACTTCCAGAGTCTCCGGTTCAAGCCGATCACTCGACTCCAAACCGTCGAACCCCGGTCGGTCCGCGGGACCATGCTGCATACGGTCAGACGCATGTCGATCCCCATGACCCGCCGGAGTCGGTGTACTTCGGAGCATAGATCCCTGAAGGAATCCAATATCTCCTCAGAACCCAGATCCTGCGCGTCATTGGTGCCCACATGCGCCACTATCCGCAGCTTGGAGCATCCCGTGCCACTTGCCGCCGCCCGAACCGCCTTCGTCACCTGAGGTACTGTTCCGCCTGGAATACACCAGGAGAACACCCGCTCATCACCCTCCCGGCGAGCCCTTTCCCTCACGGATGCCACCAAACGCCGGACGTTTGAACTACCTATTAACACGATTCCCTCCCTCCCAGCCCGACTTCCCCTAGGTGCAGCGTCCCTCGAGGCGGAGGGAGCGGATACGGCCACAGAATTCGTCGTGCTATCCTCCAAGAGCACTTCGAATCTGTTTTTGACGGAGATAGGGTCACCTTCCACCTTCCCATCTCCCCGCCATGACCGCCCCACTCCCCCGCGACCTCGGGTAGCCACCTTCCAACCGTCGGGTTTTGGACATGAAGCCATCCCTTCCGGGTTAGTGTCGACCACGGCTCTCTCTTCGACAACCCAGTCAGCATTCGCTCTCGAGCTAGCCCGAGGTACCACCTTGGTACGACAAGGCGTCTCAGAGGTCCCCGCATCTTCACTCCCCTTCCGAGCAGCATCCAAATCCGCAACCTTAGAGAGGAGCTTCGCCACCATCCTCTCAAGTTCTGTGATGCGCGCTTGGAGCAGCTCACATTCAACAGAGCTTTTGAAAAGAGCAACAGAAGACCTATGGGAAGCCATACCTAACTAATTGTAAGATTAATAAATTTAATTTATGTGTACTTGAGAGCTAGATAGGAAATAGGAGCGCGAGGATTGGAAAAGGATTACTTTTTGTTGCGAGAAAGCGACTTGGGACTGTCTACGGTGAAAAGAGTTACTTGGCCTGACAATGAGACGAGTTAAACGTCAACTCCAATAGAAAAGGGGGATGAGTTTGGCGATAAGAGGACTGAGCTCCGTGAACCGCGCGGTAGGGGTCTTACTTGGTGAAAAACAACCTATGGGTTTTGCCTGAAAGCCTTGAGTCAAGGTCAACTACAAGAATAGGAAGTGAAGGGAGGGTGCTGAACTACACAAGTAGTCTCGCGGATACCCAGCTAAGGGGTCATGTGGGTAGCACGAAGGGGAGCCTTAGCGACTATAAATACCGTTTTTGGCTACGGGGACCCCCAGGTCTGGGTGACTGCCAGGGGACGACTATAAATGTGGCCTAGACTCGTGTGATCACAAAGGAAGCAAGAGAGAGAATGAACTTTTTACGGGAAAGAATCCTCCTACTTCGTTCCGATTGGTTCCCTTAAAGTCACGTGAGTCGCAAAGATAGAATGAACAGATAATAGTCGTCCAAGACAAAAATACAACGCTGCTATTAGAAACGTGTTTTTATACAATGTTATATCCTCTTGACTGTTGCGCCGCAAATTGAGAGGATATATTGACGAGCCTTCGTCTCGCTTTGTTTTAATGGGTAGTCATCTCCGGGCGCTACTGCGCCCTTCGCCTTGCCCGGAACAAAAGAAACCCTCCACGTTGTCCGGAGATTGGGTTTGTATATGTCGAGACCAGCCAATCAGTCATGGGTTAGCAACAGTCAAACGAGATATAATAAATGTCATATTGTTGTTGCTTTAATTGTTAAATCATTTAAAAACGCGCATGTTTTGATCTTGGACGACTAATAACAGACCTAAGCCATAATTTCTTTCTAATACTCTAATACTCCACAGTTTGATTTATATATATCCTTTAACATTGTCAATGCATTCTTCTAAACCTAAACAGTTCAAAATATAACATCGTACAACAGAGTTTTTCTTGGACACAATAATTTCACTTTTCCAGACTTCGAATAGCTGTTTCCGTGTGATACATCTTGTTACTGAAAAATTAAAATAAAGAGAAGTTGTACAAAGTAGCAGCTAATTTCTATTTTACAGGACGAGCGATAGTTACTTTATATATAGAATATTTAAGCATAACGGTAACCCGCGGAAGTTTTTTTGTAGACCTCGCCAAATATAAAATACAAGCAACAATTTCAACTTAATATTCTGATTTATATTTTGCGAAGTATAAACAATAAATTCAGGAAAAAAGTGCACATAATGAAGAACATACCTTCAAGAGAAGCCTCCATTTTAGTAAATAAATTTGCTTTGGAGATAACTCGTGTGACGATGTTGACTAGCACAAGTGCGAAACACGACTGGAAAAAATAATTACGCTACCCAGTTATTTTGCCTTCTCCTGGTCCTTCTGTGTTGGTCGCCTGGTGGCTATTGTTATATTTTACGGTGACACATTTATTCCATTTGGTAACAGTACATCAATTGGACATTTCTGAGAAAAAGTGTATTGGGGTTTTGTCTGGTTAGATTTGCAATCCGAACCACTGTGCGTCGATTGGATGATACTCTCACGTGACATGAGTGACGTCAAAGAGGTTTCCTAACCCCTTCCACTGCTGACGCGAAGGGATGTTTTAAAGAGCTATTTTCTTTTAAGTCTCGTAAAAGATGGATTATGTAGTGATATAGTAAAACCTAATAGGAAAATCTGAAAAATGTTAAATATTATTGCCGTTAAACATTAATAAAATTTAAACGTATTTTATAGTTCATATATTTCAGATTGAGGAACGGTGATGAAGCTTTTTATGGAGGTAAAAATCGTCAAAAAAATTAAATAGTGATTATGAAAATTTTATATTATAATAAGTTTTGTTATTATAGACCACTAAAATTTTTAAAAAGTACGTATGAAATGGACGACCATTTCCATAAAAAGCAGCTGTGTTTCAAATTTTTAAGGTGCCGTGCTCCACTAAAGGTAATCAACAAAACCATACGGAAAATATTTTAATTCCTATTTTATTTTTATATTCCTTTTTAAAGCCTATTTTTCATACCCAATCTCCATAAATAAGCACCGAAATACATGCAGGGCTATATAAAATTGAATTTTTAAATTAGTTAGAATTAAGATAGAAACACCAAACAAAAACAGTAAAATAGCTAAACGAATGAAGTATCGTATTTTTGAAGAGAAAATTTGAATCCTTGCCGAATTGATGTAAAAATTAGATTCCTTCTGACCTTTTGCATTATATTGGTAGATATAGCCATCGATAAAATATTCCGGCTTTGCTTTCCTGGATTTAATAATCTCGACCGATGACATCTTAATGAGTCTATTTTAAATGATAAAAAATATTACGGTACCTACTTGTCACATTTTTAACAGTGATGGCAAAAGAAAAAATAAGCTCTCTGAAGATGCCTGAGTAGGTAGGCTTGCCAGTTGTACTGATTTAGGAAGTAAAGTAATGACTTTCTATTGCCTTTTTTGACATGTACTTCTTTTCAATAATTTTCAAAGAAGTATCACAATGTACTTCTTTTTGTCAAAAATGAAAAATTTTCTGGCAAAGACGTAATACAGCGCAGCTAATATCATTGTTACATAATTACATTTAATTGACTTAAATTCAATCGGTAAGACTGCAATTCGTTTATTCTTTCATTAAATACTCTTTATTGCGGCTTCCTTTCTCGAATCCATCTTTGTTACGTGAACATTCAAACTGCGCGCAACCGCAGTCGGACTATGCTAGTCAGTCAGGCGCCTGTTTCCAAGCGAGAAAACGAGAACGTGTAAAAGGACGGGCATATTTTCGTTCCTGGCAAGTCGGTCAGGCGCCTGCTTTCAGGAACGAAAACAGGAACGTGTAAATCGGGACTAAGGCTAGTTTATTCTAGGCAACTTTAACAACAATTTGATTGTCTCAAAAACGGCTCTAACGATTTTGATCAAATTTCGTACAGTTACAGTAAACATCTACAATAATACTACCTATTTCATTTTTATCAATGGATGAATATAAGGCTAGTTTATTCTTGGACAACTTTAACAAAAATTGATTTTCTAAAAACAGGCTCATACGATTTTCATTTTCTAAAGATAATTAAACGACGCATTGGTACCCATATATGAGAAAGTTTGTACAATGTATGCTGTACCGATTTTTTTAGATTAAAATTAGAAAGAATTGACCTACAATCTTCGGATATAAACCATTTTGAAGAAAATATTATAAACATTCTTATTCTGTTCATCTTTTTCCACCTACAGTTCGAAATTTCTCAATGTAAACGTTTAATTCTCACAGATTGAGGAAATATAGCAATTTTAAGAGGATGTTGCCTTGCCTACCAATTCCATTGTTAGAACTCTGTATCATATTGTTAATTCAATCCTTATGGGTATAAACGTGCTTTGAATGCTTTTAATACTAGAGGTAGAGGGGGGAGCGAAAGGGAGGGGGAGAGAGGGAAGTAGAGGAGAGAGGGTGTGAGAGGGGGGGAGGGAGAGAGAGGGGGGAGAGGGAGGGAAAGAGAGGCAGCTATTTTAAGCAGCAGAATATTCACTACAAAAGTTGTATATGACAAAATATTTCATATGTAAAACTGTGATATTAATTATTTTAAATGAAAATAATAATAATCTATCTATCTATCTTTAATTCTTCCGTTGATATTCCAACGGGCATTGCACTAGTCTATAGATAAAAGCATCAGCTTCTTTAGCGATAGGATGTCAGTCAAAAATTTTTATTGACAAAAATTACAACTTTTCTTAGTTTATTGTTGCTCCCATAGTATAATATGAAACCATAAAACAATGTTTCCAATTATAATGATTACAGAGTTAATGCAGAAATTCGCCGATTTAGGAGTAAACAAACAGATATTTCTGAAATAAATTCATTCACAAAAACACAAATATTATCGTTTTAGTACTGGTAAATTTCCTACAATTTAAATACATTCGGAATGAATTTTATCTAGGGCAAGTGGAATGAAAAAAGGACAATTTTTTTTCAAAATGAACTGCTACAATATCCATTCCCATAGAAAATCCTCAGTCACTGTGCTTGCTCGTGAAAACCAGCAAAATATCTTAAATTAATTACGCAATTTAATCATACTAGCCTTTAAAAAAATAGATAGAAGCCATTAACCATTTCCAATATCAATGCTATCATACCAACCATTACTTTAGATACTAAAACAACCCAGTTCATATTAGACTTATCAACAAATAACTACCATTTTTCAGGATCCCAAAGAATATTTTTTAATCAACTTGAATCATGTAACTAATAGAAATGCGTTCTTGCAGATAACTACTTGCTTTCGGAAGATCAGCAGCATCAATCGATCAATAACTTCACCCGAAGAAGCCAGATTTTGGCGTTGGCGAAGCACCACTCGGCCAACTTCACAATGGAGTGTATCTCTAAAAGATTCACCCAGCACGTAACCTCGCTTAGAAAACCTAAACTCCGAGTTCTTTTTTTCTGGATTGCAGCCGATCTCCTGAAAACTGCCATTTACTTCTTCCTTTTATTCTTTTTGCCTTTACCTTTTAATTCTGAGGGAAATTCGCTCATTCCATCTGAAAGAGAACGATCAAATTGATTGCAGACTGTTGAGTCCCGAGCAACTTTCTTCAACGCAACATCATCCACAAATAGTAATCGCCTGATTGACGAATGAAAGGAGTTTACATCCAGAAATCTTCTTAAAGAATGCATTAATTTAAGCAAGTCAAAATCTGGAACTATAAGTCTTTGCAAATAAATAGTTGCCTCGTCGGCGAAGTAGAGCAAGTGCTGACAAAGAATGTGCCCCCTTATGGAATTGATAGCATTTGGACAGCTGTCCAACGGTTATCGAGTCGCTCACCATTCGTACCAACTTTGTGACCGCTTCACTCACGATCAGTCAATCGATTTGACCGATGAAGCCGCGGCGACACATTGGTATCACATCGGGAATGGTTTCGTATCATTTGCCCTTACATATGGTAGGTGTGAACATCATACGGAAATCATTTGTTCGCAAAATATTATTCAAGTTCTGGCACTTTGCCAAAGAGAATTTTCGAAGAAGGACCCACAAAATGCTATCAATTCCATAAGGGGGCACATTCTTTGTCAGCACTTGCTCTACTTCGCCGACGAGGCAACTATTTATTTGCAAAGACTTATAGTTCCGTAATTATTTCTTACACGAGACACTGATAGCACGTAAATATCGTTTGACACACAAATTATTTTCGGCTTCAAAAACATATTTTAATGTGAACCGCTTCTAGTAACAATCAATAATTTTTAAGGAAACGAATATTAGCCTTCTAGAGGGGGAGCGAGAAGGAAGTTGGTATTACGAGGGTCAGAATGTGCAATTAAATCTGAAAGGATTGGTTGACCAGTACTAGGGGTCATTAACACATATTAGCTTCCATATGTATGAGCACACCAGAGCATACTTCCACAGTGAAAATGCTTTCCGCCGGCCCCACACCACACACTTCGTATTGACCGGCTTGCGTATCAACTTTATTCCTTTCAGACTTATTGTAGTCTTACGAAACGGTAAAACCCGTGTAAATGCAAACGAATCAAACATATACACTCTCAATACTTGTATTTTCCATTAAGTAATTCCAATTGGTAAACAGAATATGAATTCTAATTTAACATAAATTATCAATGACGTACTTATACCTTCGTAATTTAAATTTTTCATAAACGAAAATAAATATAACAAGATTAACTTCTGTAAAGCTTTAAGCTATTATTTCAATCAAACCATAACAACTTACGTCATACAGATGGCTTGTGACTGGTAAATATAAGCTCCATGAAAGCGAAGGAAACTTTTATCGACTAATGTGCCACCAAAGTTACTCGAAATATGGCTTTTGTTATATTAACACAATTTTGTTGAGGTTAACCTGCACAACTACGATACTAAATAAGTGTGAAACTCCCAACTGATTGTGAGTGTAAGTATCATGGGAAGTATATATCTACAATTATTGATAGTAATGATCACGGGCGTGACACTCCATGTATAAAAAGTGGGAACGAGTACGCACTGCCACTGTGGCTGGCCTCAGGAACTACTCGGGCCCCCTCCCCTTATTGTATCTCCCCCTCACCTTATCGTATCCTCCCCTCTCCTTATCATATCTCCCCTCCCCTTATCTATCCTCCCCTCTCCTCATCATATCTTCCCAGCCCTTGAAAATCGTATTACGCCTTGCTTTTTAATTTCTTTCGTACTTATTTTTATACGTTTAAAGGATATTAATCATTATGATATTATCAAAAACATATAATAGTTAAAATTTCAAATATTTTATTGTTCACTCAAAATACAGGAATTAGTTAAACATTGATAAAATAACGTTTTATGAAATAAAAGCACATTAAAAATACATTTTATCCTTTAGATATAAAGGAGATTTCGTTACAGTAACAGTGCTGCAGCTACGCTTAATGAAGCGCTAACAAAAATCCACGTTACTCATTAACATTATAGATATTTGTGACATTCAAAGCATACAATGAAAACACATATCAAGTTCGTTTACATAGGAGGATATGTTTAGGTTTCTCTACTTGACGACAGGGTATTGGCCATAAGCAACCGGAAAAATTGAAAATCTTAAAGAAATTGATTACTTACGGGTGGTTTTAACCCCTACATACACATTAGACATCAAATGGCCATAAGGAAAGCGTTAAAATCGGTTAAGACATTTTTTTGCTTGACTTGTTAAATTATTTACAATCAACACAAAGATCAGATAAGCAATATTTATGACATAAAGTATTTTGCTTTTCCAAAATTACATAATTTGAATATGTGCAGATTTTGCAAAAAGATACCTGTTTTAATTATAAAGCACACTATTTTTCGCTCTTGCAACAAGCAGCAATAGTAATTAACATCATAATGAATTCAATGCCATTTCCATAAAATGCTTTGCCATTAAACAATGGATGTTATGGGCCTTACTCTAATAAATTATTTCTATCCTGGGGTAGGACACAATGGCACCCTCTTTTTCCAAGTTATCACTATGAGCTTTTCAAGAGGGCAAGAGCTAAGACTTTATCATTCAAAGTGAACCTATGGCCTTTGCTCTTCCTTCCTGCTTCCCTAACTTGACATTGCAGAAATGATGAGACAGTCAGTGAGAGATTAGGATTGGAATCTTTATAACCTAGACTTAATGCTTTATTAGCTGCTTGCAGCCTCTTTTTAAAATTATGTAGCCTCTTCGAGGAACGAGAAATGCTCCTTTTCAGAAGCCGATTACCTTTATAAAGATGCCTAGCTTTTGGAGTCAACTCAGATAACTTCCTGACACCCAAACTTTTTGAATAGATTCAAAAATAATCATAAGTAATAATACAATAAGAATTTATCACCTTTCTGAAGATTCCGTAGGAAAAAGAGACCTTCTGGAAGATTGGCCAACAGATGCAGATTCTGAAAAAATATAAATATGGGGAAATGACTAAATATGTTGCATATTCCTACACTGCTTACAAACATGTCCACAATCTTATGTCCCTCTATTTTGTTATTTCTTAGAGTCAAAAAATATAAAAATCAGGCATTGTTTAAGTAATTTATATTATGTAGTTCAATTCAACATCTATTTAAGTAGAACATACATTCTGCTGACCGTAGGAGCTTCACAGGGGTCACAATCCACCCAGATGAGCAGCTTCTATCTCCTGACTTTTCAGCCCAAGCATCAGAAATTCCTTCAGTCCCTAGTAAATAATTAAAAAATCACAATTTAATGTTTCTGATGAACCATGGAATGCACGCTATTAAAGTGTAGCCTGTAGTATATATAGTACCTTTTCCTGCTCAAGATGGTCAAGGGATTAACGGATTAACTTCAGCATAAATACCGTTACCCGTTACAACCGTTACAACAGTCGCCTCTAACATCTAAAAATAAGTGTCACCCACTTTCTCGGAAAAAACAACCAGTACCACTTCTCCGAATAACCGAGGAATTCAACGTCAACATCTAAAATCACTAACTAAACCGCACAGCAATACTATTTCAAACACATCTATTCAAATTTGTAACGTTCGAAACAGTCGCGCAGTGCTGCCGTTCCCCCGAGGTGGAGGGACGCGTAACTTGGTATCCACGGACAAATGCTACTACTAGCGCTAATCTGGTTGGCCGCACTAACTACTTGAGGCCTTCAGAAAGCCCTTCTAGCGTAATGTAAGTGCACGTCCTGTGGTAATGATATCTTTGTGACAGTACCAAGCTGAAACATAACAATTCTCCCTAACACTTCCAGCCTACCAAAATTGTTCCTAATAAGGCAGGTATTGTTAGAATCCTAATAAATTTTCGCCAATCCGTAATTTGGTTTGAATGATTTTTTTTTCATATCGATTCAGCAATGTTTACTAATTTTAAGTGGCCATTTTAAGAAATATTCCAAACAAAATGCGGTAAATTTGAACCCAACATGAACACGAATAAATGCAATTATGAATTACAACAATCGTGTACAAACAAATGCGAGCGAAAATTTAACAGCGTATAAAATTAAGTGTTGACGTAAATTTACACTGAAAATTGCATATAAATTTTTTAAAACATTGTGAATGTTAACATTTACATATAAAAGCCAGTGTAGTGTTAGTGTCAGAGTTGACCAAGCACTGAAGGAGGCCCTGATGCGAAAGCAGTGAGGGTCCCAAGATGTTAATATTTATAGTAATATGGAACGATTTATGAAGCCTCAGGTTAATTTTGTAACTTTTACAGAGTTATCATTGAAAAACAGTTTGGCAAGTGATCTTTAGTATAACTTTTTTGCATAATTTACACTCCATACTTAAATAATTGAGAAATCGAAACTTAAGGAGTCTGGATGCCTCGCGTCTGGTGCACCTCCATTTTCGCTGGGCCTGCATGGTTTTATAGTGTTCCACGTGTTTGGCAAAAAATCATTGGTTTGCTGGTTCAAGTCCCTGTCTTTAGAAGACTAATTTAATATTTTATCAAGCATGTCTAACTTTTCAGTCATACATAGAGAAGCAAGTAAATCAGATGTATTGCTTGAGGAACTTTCTAAAGCCTTCACAATATATGTTAAGAAATTTAAATGCAAGCTCATGGGAATAATCTTCATTTTAATTTTCCTGATAAGTTAAAGATGACAAAGGAGTTGGAAGAAGTAGAATGGGAAAGTCAAGCTCAAAGAAACATCATGGCCCTATTGAACTGGGAAATGTTATAGAAGGGCCACATTAGGGTTAATGTTGTATAATGAGTGCCAGAGTTGGCAAAGCAAGCTTTATCTAGAACATTAGTTCTAAACTAGGGGTGCAGGGCACTAATGCAAGGGGTTCAACGATGTTCAACTTAAAAGCAGTGCTGTAGTGGAGTGTATACAGTGCTATACTCTGTATACCCTTTACTTTTCTCGAATAAATAGTGTACACCCTCTGCTTTTTCGAACAAATAGCATATACCCATGCCTTCAGAAAAATTATATAGGTGGATTGAAAAAAAACAGCTCATACATTTCCTCCTGGCATCGTAACATTACAGTCGTGTAATTTGCTGAAAAAAACTCAAAGTTTTTCTTTAGTTACAGTATATAAACCCTCTGTTTTATTTTTGATTAAAGTGTCACTTCCGTTACATTTTAACTAACAAGAGAGTGCCTTACACTTTCTTTTAATAAGTAATTAAATAATTAAACTCATGGAATTTACTTAGAAACAGGAATAAATTAAAACTTATTTCAATACAATTACAGATCATAAACACGTTAGTAAATACAAAATGTAATGATTTGCCTGTATTAATACAAAGAAAATATGATAAACTCCAATAAATCATACAAAAGGTACATAATTATGAAGGTTGCAGTGGCTATTATGGTTATCTTTTTAACCCTCGAGCTGGCACACCCTATCATTTTACATGAGCAGGTGCATGGTGTATTTTGTACACCACTTAAGGTTTATAGAATAACTCATGAATTTGATTCATCTATTGGTATATTTTTATTAAAACATTGTTTAGCCTTTCATCAGACATAATCTCTATAGTAATATTTGATTAATTAAGAGTAGAGTTAACATTAAATGGAAAATAATACAGAGAATTGCATATTGATTTTTGTTTATTAATCAACACATATCTGTCACAATTCTGAACTATTATTCTCATCATCACATGCCTCATCACTATATGTTATTCTAACACTAGAGTAATGCCCGTTGCAATATCAACAGAAGAATTGTAGATAGATATATAGATTATTATTATTTTCATTTAAAATAATATCACACTTTTACATATGAAATATTTTGTCATATACAACATTTCTAGTGAATATTCTGTTGTTGACGGGTTATCTTTAGTTAAACTTAAAATAGATGCCTCTCTTTCCCTTCCTCCCTCTCACACCCTCTTCCCCTCCTCTCTCCTCCTCCCTCTCGCTCCCCCCTCTACCTGTCCCCGCCCCCCCCCTCTCTCTCGTATTAAAAACGTACAAAGCACGCTTATACCCATGAGGGTTGAATTAACAATATGATATAGAGGTCTAACAATGGAATTGGTAGCCAAGCCAACATTCCGTTAAAATGGCAATATTTACACAAAATATGTGAATTAAATGTATAACATGAGGGATTTAGAATTGTACGCGGAAAAAGATGAAGAGAATAAGAAACTTCGTAATTTTTTCTTCAGAATGGTTCAGATCCGAAGATCGTTCGTTAATTCCTTCTAATTTTAATTTCCAAAACAATAAAAGCCCGCACCTCAAAAAATTGATTTTTACACGTTACCTTACGGAAAATAGAAATGTCTTCCTTGGAGTCGAACCCAGGACTGTTTAGGAGATTTATTTTAGTCATTACCTTAAAATATGTTAATCAAGCATCCTTGCCTAATTTCAATCTTCTACCTATTCGGGAAGTTTGTTAAAACCCTCTATATCGGCCATCGTGAAAGCGTGACTAATCAACCAACAGACCTGGGCTATTATAGTATAAATACTAGCAGAAGTGCCCGTTGAATTTCAACGGATTTAGTGAATCTAAAACTACGATCGTGTAACATGTAGGTAAACATCACAAGAATAACATAGTACATAGTAAAGAAATAATGAAGAAAACCGCTCTGCATTTACCTATTTAGATGAATGAAGGAAGAAAATGTTCCACTGTGAAAAATAGAAAATTACGTTTAAATTTACGGGAAAATAATTACTGAATTAAGTTCTCCCTCCCCCCCAAATTTTTTATCGCCATACAGCCTATGTTTCCCGCAGAGTAAAATTATATACCTATGCGAAGTTTCGTGACGATATCTTCAAAACGAAAACTGTAAGTAAAACCAGCAAAAACACAATAATCAACGGAAAATGGATGAACAAAGGAACAAACGAAATTAATTAATTTTTTCGAAAGATAAAAAAGTAAATAGAGAGCATTTAAGAATCACAGAGTGAATATTATTCTCCGGCTATTACCTCGATTCTCTCATCCATGAGTTCTGTTACGAGAAAATTGTTTACATGAACAATACTTTGAAAACAGTGAAACGATTTATCTATCACAATTTGTGGACAATCCACGTCTAATTATTTGTTACCTACGTAGTTTTAAAAACAACTTGCTTTGGAGAACTCTATGTCACACGAAAATATCATTAAAAACTATTTATTAGTAATATTTCAATTAAAATCAACAAATATTTGGTTGCCATGTAAACAAACAAAATCGGACACAGAAATTGAAAAAAACGATTTTAAGTTTAAAATTTTTTCTTTATGAATGCATTAGACTCTCAACTTCGGCGACAATGGGAGTTGTCATGGTAGCTTATAATTGGCATTCTCATTAAACGTGTCGGCCGACTGTATCTTGAGCGTGTCCCAGCGACGAGAGACAAATTCCTGGAGTGGGGGATACAATCGGCCGACTACTTGTCGACAAAAGATCAAATAAAATCGCTTGTTCTTAGTTTCCCACCAGAAATGGAAAACATCGCTCAGTCTGTACGTGTCAACAGTTGTTTCTCAAAGTGGATCAGGTATGTACACTTAACAATAATAACAATAACGATAATTGGCATCAGCTTCAATTATTCTTGGAGAATCGCCTCTAAATCGGTAGCTGACATCCTGACGATATTACGAAAACCACTCACTCCGACTTCCAATTTCAATTCGGACATCAGCCCATCTCCATATTTTCGCCGTTGTCTAAAAATTTTCTTTTCCACCGACGTTTTCGTTTTTTACTACAAATAACAATAAACGGGTCAATTTCCGTCCATTCCATATTGGATACTAAATCAGTGTGGACGCGACACATTGTATCCCGGCAATCGGCCGACTCCATCTCCACTGTCGGCCGATTGCATCCCGACTGTCGGCCGACGGTCGGAATATATTCTCCAGCGATTGTTTCTCAGTCTGTACATACCTTAATGTTAGATCAGAGCGCACTAGAAAATACGTCCAAATAGTCGCTAAAATGAGAAATATACCTACACAGATCTTTTTTCCCCATACGACAAGATAGGCCAACAGAGGCATTCATTGGAGTTCAATTGGTGCTGTGACACCCCCTGCCATACACTTCTGGCGGCTTGCAGTGTATTCATGTAAATGTAAAACGTTTCAGGGGTACAAATTTGCTAAAAGTAGTACGTTTGGTACCTTAACATTTTGCATTCTTTTATAATTTTCACTTTATGTTTTACCAAATTAACCTAATCTACACATTGTTCTATGTAACCTTAAGATGCAAAACTTCCGCGGGCCGCGTTAACTTCAACAGTGGGCCGCACCTTGTGCACCCCTGATCTAAATCAATTTGGCTGGCAAAATATGAAATTGTGTTTCAGTTTGCTTCCCGTAATATTTAACCAGGAATAAGGTGTTAGAATGTGCGAAGACTTTACTAAACATACCTTACGAAACAATTTACCACTTCTGTCGTATGAAATACGTAAATGACTGGTAAAATATTCCCATGCTGGGAATCAAACCCGGGCCTTCTGGGTGAAAACCAGATATCCTAGCCATTAGACCACATGGGATATCACATACTAGAGTTTACGTGTGTACAAAAATTGTAGTTGCGTTTATTATGCTTGAGCACAGGGCCGCGGCGGCCTATGGATGCAAGGGGTGCATTGAACTCGTGCGGCAACATATTAGGGGCCGGTTTCAGGCGTAAGCGACGTAAGCGGACGCTTAAAGGCGCCACTTCAGAGGAGCGGCAAAATCAATATTTCCAATTTTGACATTTTCATTTTTTTAAAAGGTTTATTGCACAGAACTTGAAAACATCGCAAAAACTATATTTTATGCCAAGATATGTCATTTACATTCAGGGTCAGTTTAAGGTGTAAGCGACGTACCCTACCGCGTACAGGTGTTACCTAAGAAGGGCGACAAGATGAACGTTTTACATTGTCTAAAACACGCCGATCCTCTGTGCACTTTCCTTAACCTCTTCAGCGGAATGTATACACGCAAAAGCAATAACTATACTGCTAAGTTTCATGTGCTTTTAGGGATTACGCATTGTAATTTCAAATAACCTTCCCGCCCAAAATACTGTGAACCTTCAATACTAGAGATTGTGATTACTCAGCGTTTGTCTCTTTATGCAGCTATTTAAAATTCGGGATCTTTTTCACGTAGCTTTCCTCTCTGATCCATGATAAATGACTTTGCAAAGAAAAAAGTCCGAAAAAACTTAATCTCGTCCTTTTCGAGAAGTTGGTTCGTAAAGTTGCAATATAAAAATATTCGGGAAGATAATCATTACATAGTCATTTTGTCATAAGGCCAGTGAATGTTTTATTTCTATTTTCTGAAAATAATCAGCTGACCATTTTTTTTTTTAAATAAAACTAAAATGTTTACTTTTATTTTTTTTAGTATATCATTAATATTAATTCATGCCTTTAATATCCAGAGGGGCAGCAAATTTTCACCTCAATTACGCATATTTTTTAACTGAAACTGGTCCTAAGGGGCGGCAATTCACGGGCGGAGTCAATAATTTTTCTTATTTTTATGTGTTTAGCACAATTTATTTCTTAAATTAAATACAACTTTTAATCTTAAAATCGAAAAAAATCTGGGCCTGGATGCTTTTATAAGTCCATAAGGGGCGGCAAAAACTGCTTGCACTCGGGCGGTAAATATACCCGGTGTGGGCCTGCTTGAGCACATTGATATTATTATTTAAAAACCGTTAGGCTATTCTATGGAAATATACTCTGTTATTGTCATTGCGGATGTGTTATGGTCGAGGGAGTATCGAAACCTTTTTGCTGACCCAATAACAATATTTACCGAATACTTATTATTCAAGCGGAAACATTATTTGCAGTAATTTAGATATTGAAAATCAGATAGATATTCGAAATTGACTATTGAAAATTAACTTTCATTGTTAATACATTTTCCGATGTGTGAACATTTCACGTGTGTACACTTCAAATGAAAGAAATTATTTTTGAGCATGAATATGGGTTAATCGCTTGCAGGGGCTAAGATAATGCAGCGAAACCAATTCCTAAATCCTATCATTAGGTAAATGTATTTTCTTTATTTTGTGAGATAAATTATTTGAAAGTGGCATCCCTTGAAAGATAATTTTAAATCCTATATAGGGAAACTTAATTTCACTCAATATAATACACCATTTAAAGATTTTCTAACTTTTATAATAGTATAGTAAATTTCAAATCCGTGTGTATTTCTTCAGTTCTTTCAAGTTCTTTTTAACATTAATAAGTACACAGAATAGGGTAATAACATTTACTTCCGTATTTCTCTCTACAGTAGTTGAAAACACATTTATCACCCTCATTTCGATTATTTATTATAATCTACATCTTATTAAGGCTTTACCTTCTTTTTGGTATACACTGTAAAAGGAAAATAAATTCAAATACAACCTCTAAGACAGGGGTCAACAACCGGTCGTTCTCGAAGCATGCCGTGGTCGATCGCGCAGGGCTTAACAAAAATCGGGAAATTGAAAAGAAAATCATGCCTATCATTGTAAGGTTGAAAAAAGTTTCGATTGTTCACGCCGATAAAAACAGTAACAAACGAATTTATCTCAAAATTCCACACAATTTTATTCATAAGTGACGTCATCGCTTACAGTCAGGCAATAGGGTGTGGACCATAGAGTAATAATATATTCTATTATTACTGTATGGTGTGGATGTGTCTGTGAACAGTTACAACTGTCACAACCAATAACAAGAGCTCGTGCACTAATCGTATGATCTTATGTCATACGTTCAGCGGCGTGGTTAAGTCTGTATTATGTCGTTTGGTAGATCAGTGTTAATTTCAATTTGTCGCTATCGGTCGTTCCGTTATAATTATTACTGTTTGTGTTTTTAACTACGCCTTATTATTTAATAGAGTAAAAGTAAATAATTAAAAATCTCTGCCCTTCGAAAGGAGTGCCGGTTGCAGTGTGCCGAAAAAAAACAAAAAATGCAGAATGGGAACTTGAGTTTTTTTCCCAAGCGTAATTAGAAAATGCATGTGCTTAATTTGCCATTCCAGTGTACCGCAGTTGCAGATCCAAGGGGGTGGCGATCGCCCCCTCCTTGGATAACCCAATTGCACTTCACTGGACGCTTTCTTAAATTCATTCCGTGTAAAAATCCTCAATTATACGCCGCAGATTAGGTCTGTATAGTGGGAGATAGAAGGATTCAGATAGGGCTAGGGATTTTCAAAATATAGAGCAGTTAACAGGGGCAGATTCAATAGGTGGAGGGGCGTTTGCCCCCCCCTCCCCCTTTGAAAAGTTTCTGGATCCGCCCCGGGTGTAGCGTTATTTAAAAGAGGAATTCATGAAAGACATTTCAACACCAACCATCAAAATATGTGTACAAAGTTCCTTTTAACAGTGAAATAAGAAAAAATAAAGTATAAGAGCTGAAAAACTATCTCAGAGGCCAGCAGACAGTGTTTACAAAACAAGTAGAAAAAACAAGGCGACGACTACCCTTGCATTTATTCGCATTAACAAAATATTGGCCATAAAGAAAAAACTGTTTGAAGATGGAGAATACATAAAACAAGCATTCTTGGAAGCTGCTGACTCCTTGTTTCATGATTTTAAAAACAAGTATGACATAATTTCAGCAATAAGTTCAATGCAGTTATCAGCTATGTTACGCGTCAAGTAGAGTTGATGGCTAGTGACATAGTTTTTTAGTTACAAACTGACCTAGAGTCTTGCTCTTATTTTTCAATGCAGCTGGATGAATCCACTGATGTGGTTGATAAAGCTCAGTTGGGCATATTTGTGTGCATGGTGTTTAATGATTTTGATGTGAAAGAAGAACTTTTAAAATTACCTATTAACACTTGAAGGACACACGGGGCAAGGATATTTATAATTCGATTAACCATTTCAAAATGAAAATAATATCCCTTTGAATAAATTGGTCAGCATCACCACTGATGGAGCTCCAGCATTCACGGGTGTCAATAACAGTTTTATTGCATTTTGTAAAAAATCTGATGTGGCCAACACATGACTTTCTCCATATTTGGGGTATAGATATTTAAATTATGATCAATAGCATTATAAGGCAAAATTATTATTTCGTATCGTAAGAGAATACAGTCATTCTTATTGCCGTAAATTATGTTTTGAATATATTTACGGAATTCACCGCTACATGGTGTTGGTGCTGTATACTGAAAATTACGAAAAAAGTTGAATATCTCCGAAGTGGATGGTTCTACAAAAATTTGTTTCAAAGGAAACCTGAAAGAAATATTATTCTCTACAGCTTTGGTCTTTACGAAGATTACCAATAATGACATTTTTAAGGCGATATTTGACTGAAACCGAAAAAAAGCGATTATTTATAAATAATTCCTAAATAATCATCGCTATGTAAAATTGTTTCAAATGAAAGTTGTAGGAAATTACATTATCTATAACATTTGTATAGAATTCTATATGCAATAATGATGTTTTAACTGAGAAATATCGCAAAAAACGAATCGGGTTTCTAATAAACCTCGACTTCCGGTTAACCGTTATTGTCCAAAAACTAATCAGTTCTTTGTGCTCATGCTAAAGTATTATATATATGAAGTTTGGTAAGAATATGGCTAGTACTTTTTGAGTTAGAGCGCCCACAATCACATACACACATATGCACACAGAGACATCATTTCGAAAATACTCTAAACGTGTTCTAGGGACCTCAAAACGTGTATTTCTGTTAAAATCTCAAGGTCGATTTTTTTCGTGAACACAATGCTTTCCCAGTACTACATATGGAGAAAGTAAAAATGTGTTGAATTTCCAGACTTCATTCAATATCACTGCATAATACACCAGCAAGCACTTTGTTGGAAATTTCTAAACATGAATTCAGTTATGCAACTCATTATAAAAGTTGTTAATTCTATACGAGGAAAGGCTATGCAAAGATGTTTGTTCAAAGAGCTGACCAAAGGACTTGAATGTCAATATGGAGATTTATTACTGCAAACGGAGGTGTGATGGTTGAGCAAAGGAAAAGTTTTCAGCATTTTAGGGAATTGTTGCCACAAATTATTACATTTTTGGAGGAACGTCATCAACAATATGAAGAACTAAGTGATGTTTTGTGGCTTAGAGACCAGGATATTTCTTACAGATATTACAGCAAACCTAAATGCATTAAATTTAGAATTGCAAGGCAAAGATAAAACCGTAGTGCACATGATAAGTGCAGTGCAAAGTTTTTGCCAAAAATTAAAACTATGGAGATAGAATCTTATAGCTAAGGGTTCAAAACATTTTTGTTAAACGTTTTGCAAAACTTACACTTGATACTTGAATAATTGAGAACTTCTGGGAATTCCACTAGTTATGGCTGGATAAAAGTTATTTCCCTCTTCTTGCTCAAATTAAGCAATACGGGGGTGCATGTACGATGAGGTAAAATAATCAATTTCAAATTAATGATTTCATTAGGTTTTCTATAATGTATGGTGCTAGAACTGTAGATACAAGTACCTTTTATGAAATAATATTTTAATTTCACAAATTCACTACCACCAAATATAAGTTGATGATTGAAAAAGATAGTATCATGATGGCACCAGAGTTGGCCAAGCACTGAAGGGGGCTTTGGATACAAATATCAATGGAGACCCCACTCTATTAATATTTATAGTAATAACACACGATTAATGGAGTCCCAGTTTAATATCATAACTTCCACGGAGTGCTTCTTTATTAGAAATCAGTTTCCAAGTTATTTTTGTTAAACGTTTTGCAAAACTTACACTTGATACTTGAATAATTGAGAACTTCTGGGAATTCCACTATTCGGGAGCCCTGATCCTCCCTTTGACTGGCTCTGGATGTAACAGGTTTAATATATTCTTTTCTTATCCTGTGATACGGTTTACTGAAACATTTCTAAAAGAATCTATAGAGAAGTTTTCATCAAATTTGTTCCTTTTATTCAAAATATCAAATCTTTTACATTACATTACAAAAAGTAATGCTTTTGCTGCATCACAATGAAATTTAAAAAGTTTCATGCATATTTATAATCATTCTCATGCTTATACACAATCATGAAAATATTTTATCTTTGATGATTACAAATTCATATTGGAGTTAATTCCAGTACAGAAAACACACTAACTTGCTTTAGGGAGACAACAGCAAAAGGTTACTTGCTGAGACAGATTTAGACACCCTTCTGCCAAACACAAGATTTTTTAAAATACATAGAGCAAAATTTACACAATTTTCCTCAGTAACACATGATAATTTATTGATTTAATCAATCACATTGAGTATTTTATAAAATTTATGACAACATAACATGCGGAGATATTTTAAGCTTGATTTATATTTCTTTTTAATTAAACCATTCTGTACATTTTGACCTAAGCCTGTGTAAGTCAGTGACAATAACATATATTAAACTCAAATGATCTGATAATTAAAGCAAACATTGATTATAAATAAAAAATCAATAATTTCAATTCATCAAATTGCCCTTACAAATACTGGATAAGAGCCACAGAGGGAGTCGAGCATATCCGTTTTAGGTGCAATAATGACTGTCATCTTCTTAACTTTCGAGATTAACACAACCCATTTAATTTCAGCTTCAAAGACATTAAAATCAACTGAAAAACTTCCCAATGCTTTCTTACCAAGATTAACCAAATCCTGTAAACAAATAGATTCATCCATGCTGCTCCTAGGTTTGAAAAGTTCAATGAAGTTCTCAGTTTTATTGGTAGAAAATCTAACCTCTTGAAAATTAATAGAATTTATCCATGTAATATTACGCCTTCCTTCCATAAACTGATTAATGTTACTTAATTTTTCCTTACAAATCCTGTCTTTGAAATATTTTTTGAAGCCTTCCCAATCAATATTTCCATCCTGGGCAGATGCATACTGTACTGCATACCACAGTAACTGTGGAAAACATTTTGCAGAAGCAGAAACTAAATCGTTCAAGGCACACTTTCCAGTTCCAACATCATTAAAAATCTTCCTGCCATTTATCATGATATCTTCAATGTTTTCAACTTTGTAGTAACGGCGCATTTCTGACATATTTTCATACTTCTTACCACCTCGACAAATTTCAGTCACTCTAAACTGCAGTTGATCTCCTGAAATATTATCACATGACCAAGAATGTACTTCTTTCATTATGCTGTCTACTTTATCCATTGTTTCTGGGAGTAAGTCATAAACTTTAGTTGATAAACCATTATTTATTTCACTGCATTGTTGCACGTCATGTGCAACTTTCTTTAACGGACCAACACCTACATTTATCAATTGCCTGAATGTAGAAGAATAATCTTTATCCAGATAGCTTCTTAAAGCAGAAATTAATTTGCTTACATTGAATTCACGATTTGAATTAATACAAAAATTTAAATGCTTTTGGAAAAAAGCAGTTGCTTCCTCAGTAAAACAGATCATATGTTGACAAAGAATATGACCCCTTATTATACTTATTGTTACAGTGATGTCTCCGTCGTTTTCTGAAAAAGCTTTCTGAAAAAGTGTCAACAATTTAACGAGATTTTGCCGATCAGCTTCTCCTGACGGTTCACAGTACTCAAATCTCCAATATGTCATAGCAAATGTGATAAACCCATTTCCAATGTGACTCCAGTGTACTCGTGCATCTTCATCACGCAAATCAATTGATTGACCATGCTGGTAGCGATCGAACAGATGATACGAATGATGAGCAACTTTATAACCATTAGACAATCCAGATCCCACCTTTGCATAAGAAGCATATGGTTTGGCAAATGCAAACATTGGTGCAGCTGTGCTCAGGACACTTATAATTTCTGCTGTTACATAAATGTATATATCAGCTTGAGACAGCACACTTGAAGATGGTGAATCCTTGGTTCCCAGCTTAACCTGACCATTTTCCTTAATGTAAGAACCATTTTCAGGATACATCATTTGACACACTGGCAATTTGTTATAGGACAAGAAATCCTCCCAGTTTTCATACTTCCTGCAGTGATCGTCAAAGAACACCGGCCTTCCATTCTTTAAAACCCTGATGACAGGAACAATGAACATACCCTTATCAGAGTTACAATTGATGATTAAAATTCGGTACTTTAACTCACTTTCCTTTTCAATGAATTTGTCATAAATTTTACTAGCCGTATCTTTCGGAAGATAATGACCAAGAATCATTACAAACTTGCTCAAATCTTCACGACGTATGACATCATAGGAAGAACCATTTAAGAGTTCAAAATGTATTTTCTGCACCCAACGAGCATGTTTGACAAACTCCTCTTTAGTCTTCATTGTTACTTAGACCATGAAATCTGATGTCCTGTGATTGGTCCTAAAAGATAATTCATGCCTCATATTAGATCACCGGCCAAGGCACTAACTATTAAAATTAGATCACTAAATTTACCAATTATGTCATGGTCCAAGAAGCAAAGTTAATGTTTCTATGCGTACTCATTTAAAATAAAAACCAAAAATATACTGGAAACCCAGATGGATAAGACGAATTATTGAATGAAACGTAATCTATGTTAAGTACGTTCCGTAATTATTTCTTACACGAGACACTGATAGCACGTAAATATCGTTTGACACACAAATTATTTTCGGCTTCAAAAACATATTTTAATGTGAACCGCTTCTAGTAACAATCAATAATTTTTAAGGAAACGAATATTAGCCTTCTAGAGGGGGAGCGTGAAGGAAGTTGGTATTACGAGGGTCAGAATGTGCAATTAAATCTGAAAGGATTGGTTGACCAGTACTAGGGGTCATTAACACATATTAGCTTCCATATGTATGAGCACACCAGAGCATACTTCCACAGTGAAAATGCTTTCCGCCGGCCCCACACCACACACTTCGTATTGACCGGCTTGCGTATCAACTTTATTCCTTTCAGACTTATTGTAGTCTTACGAAACGGTAAAACCCGTGTAAATGCAAACGAATCAAACATATACACTCTCAATACTTGTATTTTCCATTAAGTAATTCCAATTGGTAAACAGAATATGAATTCTAATTTAACATAAATTATCAATGACGTACTTATACCTTCGTAATTTAAATTTTTCATAAACGAAAATAAATATAACAAGATTAACTTCTGTAAAGCTTTAAGCTATTATTTCAATCAAACCATAACAACTTACGTCATACAGATGGCTTGTGACTGGTAAATATAAGCTCCATGAAAGCGAAGGAAACTTTTATCGACTAATGTGCCGCCAAAGTTACTCGAAATATGGCTTTTGTTATATTAACACAATTTTGTTGAGGTTAACCTGCACAACTACGATACTAAATAAGTGTGAAACTCCCAACTGATTGTGAGTGTAAGTATCATGGGAAGTATATATCTACAATTATTGATAGTAATGATCACGGGCGTGACACTCCATGTATAAAAAGTGGGAACGAGTACGCACTGCCACTGTGGCTGGCCTCAGGAACTACTCGGGCCCCCTCCCCTTATTGTATCTCCCCCTCACCTTATCGTATCCTCCCCTCTCCTTATCATATCTCCCCTCCCCTTATCTATCCTCCCCTCTCCTCATCATATCTTCCCAGCCCTTGAAAATCGTATTACGCCTTGCTTTTTAATTTCTTTCGTACTTATTTTTATACGTTTAAAGGATATTAATCATTATGATATTATCAAAAACATATAATAGTTAAAATTTCAAATATTTTATTGTTCACTCAAAATACAGGAATTAGTTAAACATTGATAAAATAACGTTTTATGAAATAAAAGCACATTAAAAATACATTTTATCCTTTAGATATAAAGGAGATTTCGTTACAGTAACAGTGCTGCAGCTACGCTTAATGAAGCGCTAACAAAAATCCACGTTACTCATTAACATTATAGATATTTGTGACATTCAAAGCATACAATGAAAACACATATCAAGTTCGTTTACATAGGAGGATATGTTTAGGTTTCTCTACTTGACGACAGGGTATTGGCCATAAGCAACCGGAAAAATTGAAAATCTTAAAGAAATTGATTACTTACGGGTGGTTTTAACCCCTACATACACATTAGACATCAAATGGCCATAAGGAAAGCGTTAAAATCGGTTAAGACATTTTTTTGCTTGACTTGTTAAATTATTTACAATCAACACAAAGATCAGATAAGCAATATTTATGACATAAAGTATTTTGCTTTTCCAAAATTACATAATTTGAATATGTGCAGATTTTGCAAAAAGATACCTGTTTTAATTATAAAGCACACTATTTTTCGCTCTTGCAACAAGCAGCAATAGTAATTAACATCATAATGAATTCAATGCCATTTCCATAAAATGCTTTGCCATTAAACAATGGATGTTATGGGCCTTACTCTAATAAATTATTTCTATCCTGGGGTAGGACACAATGGCACCCTCTTTTTCCAAGTTATCACTATGAGCTTTTCAAGAGGGCAAGAGCTAAGACTTTATCATTCAAAGTGAACCTATGGCCTTTGCTCTTCCTTCCTGCTTCCCTAACTTGACATTGCAGAAATGATGAGACAGTCAGTGAGAGATTAGGATTGGAATCTTTATAACCTAGACTTAATGCTTTATTAGCTGCTTGCAGCCTCTTTTTAAAATTATGTAGCCTCTTCGAGGAACGAGAAATGCTCCTTTTCAGAAGCCGATTACCTTTATAAAGATGCCTAGCTTTTGGAGTCAACTCAGATAACTTCCTGACACCCAAACTTTTTGAATAGATTCAAAAATAATCATAAGTAATAATACAATAAGAATTTATCACCTTTCTGAAGATTCCGTAGGAAAAAGAGACCTTCTGGAAGATTGGCCAACAGATGCAGATTCTGAAAAAATATAAATATGGGGAAATGACTAAATATGTTGCATATTCCTACACTGCTTACAAACATGTCCACAATCTTATGTCCCTCTATTTTGTTATTTCTTAGAGTCAAAAAATATAAAAATCAGGCATTGTTTAAGTAATTTATATTATGTAGTTCAATTCAACATCTATTTAAGTAGAACATACATTCTGCTGACCGTAGGAGCTTCACAGGGGTCACAATCCACCCAGATGAGCAGCTTCTATCTCCTGACTTTTCAGCCCAAGCATCAGAAATTCCTTCAGTCCCTAGTAAATAATTAAAAAATCACAATTTAATGTTTCTGATGAACCATGGAATGCACGCTATTAAAGTGTAGCCTGTAGTATATATAGTACCTTTTCCTGCTCAAGATGGTCAAGGGATTAACGGATTAACTTCAGCATAAATACCGTTACCCGTTACAACCGTTACAACAGTCGCCTCTAACATCTAAAAATAAGTGTCACCCACTTTCTCGGAAAAAACAACCAGTACCACTTCTCCGAATAACCGAGGAATTCAACGTCAACATCTAAAATCACTAACTAAACCGCACAGCAATACTATTTCAAACACATCTATTCAAATTTGTAACGTTCGAAACAGTCGCGCAGTGCTGCCGTTCCCCCGAGGTGGAGGGACGCGTAACTTGGTATCCACGGACAAATGCTACTACTAGCGCTAATCTGGTTGGCCGCACTAACTACTTGAGGCCTTCAGAAAGCCCTTCTAGCGTAATGTAAGTGCACGTCCTGTGGTAATGATATCTTTGTGACAGTACCAAGCTGAAACATAACAATTCTCCCTAACACTTCCAGCCTACCAAAATTGTTCCTAATAAGGCAGGTATTGTTAGAATCCTAATAAATTTTCGCCAATCCGTAATTTGGTTTGAATGATTTTTTTTTCATATCGATTCAGCAATGTTTACTAATTTTAAGTGGCCATTTTAAGAAATATTCCAAACAAAATGCGGTAAATTTGAACCCAACATGAACACGAATAAATGCAATTATGAATTACAACAATCGTGTACAAACAAATGCGAGCGAAAATTTAACAGCGTATAAAATTAAGTGTTGACGTAAATTTACACTGAAAATTGCATATAAATTTTTTAAAACATTGTGAATGTTAACATTTACATATAAAAGCCAGTGTAGTGTTAGTGTCAGAGTTGACCAAGCACTGAAGGAGGCCCTGATGCGAAAGCAGTGAGGGTCCCAAGATGTTAATATTTATAGTAATATGGAACGATTTATGAAGCCTCAGGTTAATTTTGTAACTTTTACAGAGTTATCATTGAAAAACAGTTTGGCAAGTGATCTTTAGTATAACTTTTTTGCATAATTTACACTCCATACTTAAATAATTGAGAAATCGAAACTTAAGGAGTCTGGATGCCTCGCGTCTGGTGCACCTCCATTTTCGCTGGGCCTGCATGGTTTTATAGTGTTCCACGTGTTTGGCAAAAAATCATTGGTTTGCTGGTTCAAGTCCCTGTCTTTAGAAGACTAATTTAATATTTTATCAAGCATGTCTAACTTTTCAGTCATACATAGAGAAGCAAGTAAATCAGATGTATTGCTTGAGGAACTTTCTAAAGTCTTCACAATATATGTTAAGAAATTTAAATGCAAGCTCATGGGAATAATCTTCATTTTAAATTTCCTGATAAGTTAAAGATGACAAAGGAGTTGGAAGAAGTAGAATGGGAAAGTCAAGCTCAAAGAAACATCATGGCCCTATTGAACTGGGAAATGTTATAGAAGGGCCACATTAGGGTTAATGTTGTATAATGAGTGCCAGAGTTGGCAAAGCAAGCTTTATCTAGAACATTAGTTCTAAACTAGGGGTGCAGGGCACTAATGCAAGGGGTTCAACGATGTTCAACTTAAAAGCAGTGCTGTAGTGGAGTGTATACAGTGCTATACTCTGTATACCCTTTACTTTTCTCGAATAAATAGTGTACACCCTCTGCTTTTTCGAACAAATAGTATATACCCATGCCTTCAGAAAAATTATATAGGTGGATTGAAAAAAAACAGCTCATACATTTCCTCCTGGCATCGTAACATTACAGTCGTGTAATTTGCTCAAAAAAACTCAGTTTTTCTTTAGTTACAGTATATAAACCCTCTGTTTTTTTTATGACTACAGCATTGATTTAAAGTGTCACTTCCGTTACATTTTAAGTAACAAGAGAGTGCCTTACACTTTCTTTTAATAAGTAATTAAATAATTAAACTCATGGAATTTACTTAGAAACAGGAATAAATTAAAACTTATTTCAATACAATTACAGATCATAAACACGTTAGTAAATACAAAATGTAATGATTTGCCTGTATTAATACAAAGAAAATATGATAAACTCCAATAAATCATACAAAAGGTACATAATTATGAAGGTTGCAGTGGCTATTATGGTTATCTTTTTAACCCTCGAGCTGGCACACCCTATCATTTTACATGAGCAGGTGCATGGTGTATTTTGTACACCACTTAAGGTTTATAGAATAACTCATGAATTTGATTCATCTATTGGTATATTTTTATTAAAACATTGTTTAGCCTTTCATCAGACATAATCTCTATAGTAATATTTGATTAATTAAGAGTAGAGTTAACATTAAATGGAAAATAATACAGAGAATTGCATATTGATTTTTGTTTATTAATCAACACATATCTGTCACAATTCTGAACTATTATTCTCATCATCACATGCCTCATCACTATATGTTATTCTAACACTAGAGTAATGCCCGTTGCAATATCAACAGAAGAATTGTAGATAGATATATAGATTATTATTATTTTCATTTAAAATAATATCACACTTTTACATATGAAATATTTTGTCATATACAACATTTCTAGTGAATATTCTGTTGTTGACGGGCTATCTTTAGTTAAACTTAAAATAGATGCCTCTCTTTCCCTTCCTCCCTCTCACACCCTCTTCCCCTCCTCTCTCCCCCTCCTCCCTCTCGCTCCCCCCTCTACCTGTCCCCGCCCCCCCCTCTCTCTCTCGTATTAAAAGCGTACAAAGCACGCTTATACCCATGAGGATTGAATTAACAATATGATATAGAGGTCTAACAATGGAATTGGTAGCCAAGCCAACATTCCGTTAAAATGGCAATATTTACACAAAATATGTGAATTAAACGTATAACATGAGGGATTTAGAATTGTACGCGGAAAAAGATGAAGAGAATAAGAAACTTCGTAATTTTTTCTTCAGAATGGTTCAGATCCGAAGATCGTTCGTTAATTCCTTCTAATTTTAATTTCCAAAACAATAAAAGCCCGCACCTCAAAAAACTGATTTTTACACGTTACCTTACGGAAAATAGAAATGTCTTCCTTGGAGTCGAACCCAGGACTGTTTAGGAGATTTATTTTAGTCATTACCTTAAAATATGTTAATCAAGCATCCTTGCCTAATTTCAATCTTCTACCTATTCGGGAAGTTTGTTAAAACCCTCTATATCGGCCATCGTGAAAGCGTGACTAATCAACCAACAGACCTGGGCTATTATAGTATAAATACTAGCAGAAGTGCCCGTTGAATTTCAACGGATTTAGTGAATCTAAAACTACGATCGTGTAACATGTAGGTAAACATCGCAAGAATAACATAGTACATAGTAAAGAAATAATGAAGAAAACCGCTCTGCATTTACCTATTTAGATGAATGAAGGAAGAAAATGTTCCACTGTGAAAAATAGAAAATTACGTTTAAATTTACGGGAAAATAATTACTGAATTAAGTTCTCCCTCCCCCCCAAATTTTTTATCGCCATACAGCCTATGTTTCCTGCAGAGTAAAATTATATACCTATGCGAAGTTTCGTGACGATATCTTCAAAACGAAAACTGTAAGTAAAACCAGCAAAAACACAATAATCAACGGAAAATGGATGAACAAAGGAACAAACGAAATTAATTAATTTTTTCGAAAGATAAAAAAGTAAATAGAGAGCATTTAAGAATCACAGAGTGAATATTATTCTCCGGCTATTACCTCGATTCTCTCATCCATGAGTTCTGTTACGAGAAAATTGTTTACATGAACAATACTTTGAAAACAGTGAAACGATTTATCTATCACAATTTGTGGACAATCCACGTCTAATTATTTGTTACCTACGTAGTTTTAAAAACAACTTGCTTTGGAGAACTCTATGTCACACGAAAATATCATTAAAAACTATTTATTAGTAATATTTCAATTAAAATCAACAAATATTTGGTTGCCATGTAAACAAACAAAATCGGACACAGAAATTGAAAAAAACGATTTTAAGTTTAAAATTTTTTCTTTATGAATGCATTAGACTCTCAACTTCGGCGACAATGGGAGTTGTCATGGTAGCTTATAATTGGCATTCTCATTAAACGTGTCGGCCGACTGTATCTTGAGCGTGTCCCAGCGACGAGAGACAAATTCCTGGAGTGGGGGATACAATCGGCCGACTACTTGTCGACAAAAGATCAAACAAAATCGCTTGTTCTTAGTTTCCCACCAGAAATGGAAAACATCGCTCAGTCTGTACGTGTCAACAGTTGTTTCTCAAAGTGGATCAGGTATGTACACTTAACAATAATAACAATAACGATAATTGGCATCAGCTTCAATTATTCTTGGAGAATCGCCTCTAAATCGGTAGCTGACATCCTGACGATATTACGAAAACCACTCACTCCGACTTCCAATTTCAATTCGGACATCAGCCCATCTCCATATTTTCGCCGTTGTCTAAAAATTTTCTTTTCCACCGACGTTTTCGTTTTTTACTACAAATAACAATAAACGGGTCAATTTCCGTCCATTCCATATTGGATACTAAATCAGTGTGGACGCGACACATTGTATCCCGGCAATCGGCCGACTCCATCTCCACTGTCGGCCGATTGCATCCCGACTGTCGGCCGACGGTCGGAATATATTCTCCAGCGATTGTTTCTCAGTCTGTACATACCTTAATGTTAGATCAGAGCGCACTAGAAAATACGTCCAAATAGTCGCTAAAATGAGAAATATACCTACACAGATCTTTTTTCCCCATACGACAAGATAGGCCAACAGAGGCATTCATTGGAGTTCAATTGGTGCTGTGACACCCCCTGCCATACACTTCTGGCGGCTTGCAGTGTATTCATGTAAATGTAAAACGTTTCAGGGGTACAAATTTGCTAAAAGTAGTACGTTTGGTACCTTAACATTTTGCATTCTTTTATAATTTTCACTTTATATTTTACCAAATTAACCTAATCTACACATTGTTCTATGTAACCTTAAGATGCAAAACTTCCGAGGGCCGCGTTAACTTCAACAGTGGGCCGCACCTTGTGCACCCCTGATCTAAATCAATTTGGCTGGCAAAATATGAAATTGTGTTTCATTTTGCTTCCCGTAATATTTAACCAGGAATAAGGTGTTAGAATGTGCGAAGACTTTACTAAACATACCTTACGAAACAATTTACCACTTCTGTCGTATGAAATACGTAAATGACTGGTAAAATATTCCCATGCTGGGAATCAAACCCGGTCCTTCTGGGTGAAAAGCAGATATCCTAGCCACTAGACCACATGGGATATCACATACTAGAGTTTACGTATGTACAAAAATTGTAGTTGCGTTTATTATGCTTGAGCACAGGATGCAAGGGGTGCATTGAACTCGTGCGGCAACATATTAGGGGCCGGTTTCAGGCTTAAGCGACGTAAGCGGACGCTTAAAGGCGCCACTTCAGAGGAGCGGCAAAATCAATATTTCCAATTTTGACATTTTCATTTTTTTAAAAGGTTTATTGCACAGAACTTGAAAACATCGCAAAAATTATATTTTACGCCAAGATATGTCATTTACATTCAGGGTCAGTTTAAGGTGTAAGCGACGTACCCTACTGCGTACCGGTGTTACCTAAGAAGGGCGACAAGATGAATGTTTTACATTGTCTAAAACACGCCGATACTCTGTGCACTTCCCTTAACCTCTTCAGCGGTATGTATACACGCAAAAGTAATAACTATACTGTTAAGTTTCATGTGCTTTTAGGGATTACGCATTGTAATTTCAAATAACCTTCCCGCCCAAAATACTAGAGATTGTGATTACTCAGCGTTTGTCTCTTTATGCAGCTATTTAAAATTCGGGATCTTTTTCACGAAGCTTTCCTCTCTCATCCATGATAAATGACTTTGCAAAGAAAAAAGTCCGAAAAAACTTAATCTCGTCCTTTTCGAGAAGTTGGTTCGTAAAGTTGCAATATAAAAATATTCGGGAAGATAATCATTACATAGTCATTTTGTCATAAGGCCAGTGAATGTTTTATTTCTATTTTCTGAAAATAATCAGCTGACCATTTTTTTTAAAAATAAAACTAAAATGTTTACTTTTATTTTTTTTAGTATATCATTAATATTAATTCATGCCTTTAATATCCAGAGGGGCAGCAAATTTTCACCTCAATTACGCATATTTTTTAACTGAAACTGGTCCTAAGGGGCGGCAATTCACGGGCGGAGTCAATAATTTTTCTTATTTTTATGTGTTTAGCACAATTTATTTCTTAAATTAAATACAACTTTTAATCTTAAAATCGAAAAAAATCTGGGCCTGGATGCTTTTATAAGTCCATAAGGGGCGGCAAAAACTGCTTGCACTCGGGCGGTAAATATACCCGGTGTGGGCCTGCTTGAGCACATTGATATTATTATTTAAAAACCGTTAGGCTATTCTATGGAAATATACTCTGTTATTGTCATTGCGGATGTGTTATGGTCGAGGGAGTATCGAAACCTTTTTGCTGACCCAATAACAATATTTACCGAATACTTATTATTCAAGCGGAAACATTATTTGCAGTAATTTAGATATTGAAAATCAGATAGATATTCGAAATTGACTATTGAAAATTAACTTTCATTGTTAATACATTTTCCGATGTGTGAACATTTCACGTGTGTACACTTCAAATGAAAGAAATTATTTTTGAGCATGAATATGGGTTAATCGCTTGCAGGGGCTAAGATAATGCAGCGAAACCAATTCCTAAATCCTATCATTAGGTAAATGTATTTTCTTTATTTTGTGAGATAAATTATTTGAATGTGGCATCCCTTGAAAGATAATTTTAAATCCTATATAGGGAAATTTAATTTCACTCAGTATAATTCAAAGATTTTCTAACTTTTATAATAGTATAGTAAATTTCAAGTCCGTGTGCATTTCTTCAGTTCTTTCAAGTTCTTTTTAACATTAATAAGTACACAAAATAGGGTAATAACATTTACTTCCGTATTTCTCTCTACAGTAGTTGAAAACACATTTATCACCCTCATTTCGATTATTTATTATAATCTACATCTTATTAAGGCTTTACCTTCTTTTTGGTATACACTGTAAAAGGAAAATAAATTCAAATACAACCTCTAAGACAGGGGTCAACAACCTGTCGTTCTCGAAGCATGCCGTGGTCAATCGCGCAGGGCTTAACAAAAATCGAGAAATTGAAAAAAAAATCATGCCTATCATTGTAAGGCTGAAAAAAGTTTCGATTGTTCACGCCGATAAAAACAGTAACAAACGAATTTATCTCAAAATTCCACAGACAATTTTATTCATAAGTGACGTCATCGCTTACAGTCAGGCAATAGGGTGTGGACCGTAGAGTAATAATATATTCTATTATTACTGAATGGTGTGGATGTGTCTGCGAACAGTTACAAGTGTCACAACCAATAACAAGAGCTCGTGCACTAATCGTATGATCTTATGTCATACGTTCAGCGGCGTGGTTAAGTCTGTATTATGTGGTTTGGTAGATCAGTGTTAATTTCAATTTGTCGCTATCGGTCGTTCCGTTATAATTATTACTGTTTGTGTTTTTAACTACGCCTTATTATTTAATAGAGTAAAAGTAAATAATTAAAAATCTCTGCCCTTCGAAAGGAGTGCCGGTTGCAGTGTGCCGAAAAAAAACAAAAAATGCAGAATGGGAACTTGAGTTTTTTTCCCAAGCGTAATTAGAAAATGCATGTGCTTAATTTGCCATTCCAGTGTACCGCAGTGGCAGATCCAAGGGGGTGGCAATCGCCCCCTCCTTGGATAACCCCATTCCACTTCACAGGACGCTTTCTTAAATTCATTCCGTGTAAAAATCCTCAATTATACGCCGCAGATTAGGTCTGTATAGTGGGAGATAGAAGGATTCTGATAGGGCTAGGGATTTTCAAAATATAGAGCAGTTAACAGGGGCAGATTCAATAGGTGGAGGGGCGTTTGCCCCCTCCTCCCCCTTTGAAAAGTTTCTGGATCCGCCCCGGGTGTGGCGTTATCTAAAAGAGGAATTCATGAAAGACATTTCAACACCAACCATCAAAATATGTGTACAAAGTTCCTTTTAACAGTGAAATAAGAAAAAATAAAGTATAAGAGCTGAAAAACTATCTCAGAGGCCAGCAGACAATGTTTACAAAACAAGTAGAAAAAACAAGGCGACGACTACCCTTGCATTTATTCGCATTAACAAAATATTGGCCATAAAGAAAAAACTGTTTGAAGATGGAGAATACATAAAACAAGCATTCTTGGAAGCTGCTGACTCCTTGTTTCATGATTTTAAAAACAAATATGACATAATTTCAGCAATAAGTTCAATGCAGTTATCAGCTATGTTACGCGTCAAGTAGAGTTGATGGCTAGTGACATAGTTTTTTAGTTACAAACTGACCTAGAGTCTTGCTCTTATTTTTCAATGCATCTGGATGAATCCACTGATGTGGTTGATAAAGCTCAGTTGGGCATATTTGTGTGCATGGTGTTTAATGATTTTGATGTGAAAGAAGAACTTTTAAAATTACCTATTAACACTTGAAGGACACACGGGGCAAGGATATTTATAATTCGATTAACCATTTCAAAATGAAAATAATATCCCTTTGAATAAATTGGTCAGCATCACCACTGATGGAGCTCCAGCATTCACGGGTGTCAATAACAGTTTTATTGCATTTTGTAAAAAATCTGATGTGGCCAACACATGACTTTCTCCATATTTGGGGTATAGATATTTAAATTATGATCAATAGCATTATAAGGCAAAATTATTATTTCGTGTCGTAAGAGAATACAGTCATTCTTATTGCCGTAAATTATGTTTTGAATATATTTACTGAATTCACCGCTACATGGTGTTGGTGCTGTATACTGAAAATTACGAAAAAAGTTGAATATCTCCGAAGTGGATGGTTCTACAAAAATTTGTTTCAAAGGAAACCTGAAAGAAATATTATTCTCTACAGCTTTGGTCTTTACGAAGATTACCAATAATGACATTTTTAAGGCGATATTTGACTGAAACCGAAAAAAAGCGATTATTTATAAATAATTCCTAAATAATCATCGCTATGTAAAATTGTTTTAAATGAAAGTTGTAGGAAATTACATTATCTATAACATTTGTATAGAATTCTATATGCAATAATGATGTTTTAACTGAGAAATATCGCAAAAAACGAATCGGGTTTCTAATAAACCTCGACTTCCGGTTAACCGTTATTGTCCAAAAACTAATCAGTTCTTTGTGCTCATGCTAAAGTATTATATATATGAAGTAAGGTAAGAATATGGCTAGTACTTTTTGAGTTAGAGCGCCCACAATCACATACACACACATATGCACACAGAGACATCATTTCGAAAATACTCTAAACGTGTTCTATGGACCTCAAAACGTGTATTTCTGTTAAAATCTCAAGGTCGATTTTTTTCGTGAACACAATGCTTTCCCAGTACTACGTATGGAGAAAGTAAAAATGTGTTGAATTTCCAGACTTCATTCAATATCACTGCATAATACACCATCAAGCACTTTGTGGGAAATTTCTAAACATGAATTCCGTTATGCAACTCATTATAAAAGTTGTTAATTCTATACGAGGAAAGGCTATGCAAAGATGTTTGTTCAAAGAGTTGACCAAAGGACTTGATTGTCAATATGGAGATTTATTACTGCAAACGGAGGTGCGATGGTTGAGCAAAGGAAAAGTTTTCAGCATTTTAGGGAATTGTTGCCACAAATTATTACATTTTTGGAGGAATGTCATCAACAATATGAAGAACTAGGTGATGTTTTGTGGCTTAGAGACCAGGATATTTCTTACAGATATTACAGCAAACCTAAATGCATTAACTTTAGAATTGCAAGGCAAAGATAAAACCGTAGTGCACATGATAAGTGCAGTGCAAAGTTTTTGCCAAAAATTAAAACTATGGAGATAGAATCTTATAGCTAAGGGTTCAAAACATTTTCCTAATTTGCCACTGTAGATTAATAAATATTATTAATAATAATAATTAACTTGAATTTTTTATTAAAAACTAATATAAACATCCTTGGAAATAGTGGTTGATCTTGAGATCTCAATTTTTTTTTCAAGTAGCTCATATGATGTTAAAGATTGCCAACCACTGCTCTAAGATATGCATCCAATGCACTGCAACTTAAATAACTTCTACAGCCAAACACATGAAACCCTGCGATGTATCAATTTCAAAACAGTTCCTCAAAACACAAATGTTCGCACATAAAACGTCTATGATAGTTATGACTGGTTAAAGTCATTTGCCTCTTCTTGCTCAAATTAAGCAATACGGGGGTGCATGTACGATGAGGTAAAATATTCAATTTCAAATTAATGATTTCATTAAGTTTTCTATAATGTATGGTGCCAGAACTGTAGATACAGGTACCTTTTATGAAATAATATTTTAATTTCACATTTTCACTACCACCAAATATAAGTTGATGATTGAAAAAGATAGTATCATGATGACACCAGAGTTGGCCAAGCACTGAAGGGGGCTTTGGATGCAAATATCAATGGAGACCCCACTCTATTAATATTTATAGTAATAACACACGATTAATGGAGTCCCAGTTTAATATCATAACTTCCACGGAGTGCTTCTTTATCAGAAATCAGTTTGCAAGTTATTTTTGTTAAACGTTTTGCAAAACTTACACTTGATACTTGAATAATTGAGAACTTCTGGGAATTCCACTATTCGGGAGCCCTGATCCTCCCTTTGACTGGCTCTGGATGTAACAGGTTTAATATATTCTTTTCTTATCCTGTGATACGGTTTACTGAAACATTTCTAAAAGAATCTATAGAGAAGTTTTCATCAAATTTGTTCCTTTTATTCAAAATATCAAATCTTTTACATTACATTACAAAAAGTAATGCTTTTGCTGCATCACAATGAAATTTAAAAAGTTTCATGCATATTTATAATCATTCTCATGCTTATACACAATCATGAAAATATTTTATCTTTGATGATTACAAATTCATATTGGAGTTAATTCCAGTACAGAAAACACACTAACTTGCTTTAGGGAGACAACAGCAAAAGGTTACTTGCTGAGACAGATTTAGACACCCTTCTGCCAAACACAAGATTTTTTAAAATACATAGAGCAAAATTTACACAATTTTCCTCAGTAACACATGATAATTTATTGATTTAATCAATCACATTGAGTATTTTATAAAATTTATGACAACATAACATGCGGAGATATTTTAAGCTTGATTTATATTTCTTTTTAATTAAACCATTCTGTACATTTTGACCTAAGCCTGTGTAAGTCAGTGACAATAACATGTATTAAACACAAATGATCTGATAATTAAAGCAAACATTGATTATAAATAAAAAATCAATAATTTCAATTCATCAAATTGCCCTTACAAATACTGGATAAGAGCCACAGAGGGAGTCGAGCATATCCGTTTTAGGTGCAATAATGACTGTCATCTTCTTAACTTTCGAGATTAACACAACCCATTTAATTTCAGCTTCAAAGACATTAAAATCAACTGAAAAACTTCCCAATGCTTTCTTACCAAGATTAACCAAATCCTGTAAACAAATAGATTCATCCATGTTGCTCCTAGGTTTGAAAAGTTCAATGAAGTTCTCAGTTTTATTGGTAGAAAATCTAACCTCTTGAAAATTAATAGAATTTATCCATGTAATATTACGCCTTCCTTCCCTAAACTGATTAATGTTACTTAATTTTTCCTTACAAATCCTGTCTTTGAAATATTTTTTGAAGCCTTCCCAATCAATATTTCCATCCTGGGCAGATGCATACTGTACTGCATACCACAGTAACTGTGGAAAACATTTTGCAGAAGCAGAAACTAAATCGTTCAAGGTACACTTTCCAGTTCCAACATCATTAAAAATCTTCTTGCCATTTATTATGATATCTTCAATGTTTTTAACTTTGTAGTAACGGCACATTTCTGACGTATTTTCATACTTCTTACCACCTCGACAAATTTCAGTCACTCTAAACTGCAGTTGATCTCCTGAAATATTATCACATGACCAAGAATGTACTTCTTTCATTATGCTGTCTACTTTATCCATTGTTTCTGGGAGTAAGTCATAAACTTTAGTTGATAAACCATTATTTATTTCACTGCATTGTTGCACGTTATGTGCAACTTTCTTTAACGGATCAACACCTACATTTATCAATTGCCTGAATGTAGAAGAATAATCTTTATCCAGATAGCTTCTTAAAGCAGAAATTAATTTGCTTACATCGTATTCACGATTTGAATTAATTAGAAACTTTAAATGCTTTTGGAAAAAAGCAGTTGCTTCCCCAGTAAAACAGATCATATGTTGACAAAGAATATGACCCCTTATTATATTTAGTGTTACAGTGATGTCTCCGTCGTTTTCTGAAAAATGTTTCTGACAAAGTGTCAACAATTTAATGAGATTTTGCCAATCAGCTTCTCGTGACGGTTCACAGTACTCAATTCTCCAACATGTCATAGCAAATGTGATAAACCCATTTCCAATGTGACTCCAGTGCACTCGTGCAGCTTCATCACGCAAATCAATTGATTGACCATGCTGGTAGCGATCGAACAGATGATACGAATGATGAGCAACTTTATAACCATTAGACAATCCAGATGCCACCTTTACAGCAGAAGCATATGGTTTGGCAAATGCAAACATTGGTGCGGCTGTGCTCAGGACACTTATAATTTCTGCTGTTACATAAATGTATTTATCAGCTTGAGACAGCACACTTGAAGATGGTGAATCCTTGGTTCCCAGCTTAACCTGACCATTTTCCTTAATGTAAGAACCATTTTCAGGATACAGCATTTGACACTCTGGCAATTTGTTATAGGACAAGAAATCCTCCCAGTTTTCATACTTCCTGCAGTGACCGTCAAAGAAGACCGGCCTTCCATTCTTTAAAACCCTGATGACAGGAACATTGAACATACCCTTATCAGAGTTACAATTGATGATTAAAATTCGGTACTTTAACTCACTTTCCTTTTCAATGAATTTGTCATAAATTTTACTAGCCGTATCTTTCGGAAGATAATGACCAAGAATCATTACAAACTTGCTCAAATCTTCACGACGTATGACATCATAGGAAGAACCATTTAAGAGTTCAAAATGTATTTTCTGCACCCCACGAGCATATTTGACAAACTCCTCTTTGGTCTTCATTGTTACTTAGACCATGAAATCTGATGTCCTGTGATTGGTCCTAAAAGATAATTCATGCCTCATATTAGATCACCGGCCAAGGCACTAACTATTAAATTTAGAGCACTAAATTTACCAATGTCTATGTCATGGTCCAAGAAGCAAAGTTAATGTTTCTATGCGTACTCATTTAAAATAAAAACCAAAAATATACTGGAAACCCAGATGGATAAGACGAATTATTGAATGAAACGTAATCTATGTTAAGTACGTTCCGTAATTATTTCTTACACGAGACACTGATAGCACGTAAATATCGTTTGACACACAAATTATTTTCGGCTTCAAAAACATATTTTAATGTGAACCGCTTCTGGTAACAATCAATAATTTTTAAGGAAACGAATATTAGCCTTCTAGAGGGGGAGCGAGAAGGAAGTTGGTATTACGAGGGTCAGAATGTGCAATTAAATCTGAAAGGATTGGTTGACCAGTTCTAGGGGTCATTAACACATATTAGCTTCCATATGTATGAGCACACCAGAGCATACTTCCACAGTGAAAATGCTTTCCGCCGGCCCCACACCACACACTTCGTATTAACCGGCTTGCGTATCAACTTTATTCCTTTCAGACTTATTGTAGTCTTACGAAACGGTAAAACCCGTGTAAATGCAAACGAATCAAACATATACACTCTCAATATTTGTATTTTCCATTAAGTAATTCCAATTGGTAAACAGAATATGAATTCTAATTTAACATAAATTATCAATGACGTACTTATACCTTCGTAATTTAAATTTTTCATAAACGAAAATAAATATAACAAGATTAACTTCTGTAAAGCTTTAAGCTATTATTTCAATCAAACCATAACAACTTACGTTACTTGTGACTGCTAAATCCATGAAAGCGAAGAAAACTTTTATCGACTAATGTGCCACCAAAGTTATTCGAAATTTGGCTTTTGTTTATATTAACACAATTATATTGAGGTCAACTTGCGCAAGTACAACACTAAATAAGCGTGAAACTCCCAACCAGGAGTGTGCACACCGTCATTGTTTGAATGAAGTTACTCCTTTAGATGTCAGGTGCCACTAGTGTCGCTGAAATCAAGCGCGCGCGCCTTCTAAACGTCAGGTTTTCTAATCCTCGTAAAATTGTTAATATAATTGTTCGCAAAATTCTACATAAAAATATGAAATTGAAAAAATAACAAAATTATTGAAGGTCAATAATATTGCTTTATTTAAGCTTCACTAGATGTAACAAGTAAATGCCGTATGTTAAAGTGAAAAACCGTAGCACTTAAGCAGATTGCAAACTTGCTTTTGCAAAAATATCACAAATTATTTGCAGAATTATCAATGCAGTTCTAACAGTAGCATTTCATTTGATATTGCAAACGGGTCTTTGCAAACATCACAAATTACTAACAGAAATTCACTCAGAAAGAAGGCACAGTTACATCACAAATTACTATCTGATATTCAATCAGAATGAAGGCACAGTTGCAGAAATCTCAGTGCAGTTCAAGCATTAGCATTTCAACAGAGATCACACAGGGATAAGTCACAAAAACTGGAAATCCACAATGAGTCATCCACTGGTATTGCATACACAGGATAAACAGTGACACCCTTAACATGATATATATATATAGAGAGAGAAGATCATATCAAGGTAGTAAAATATACAAGTACAAAAAATTAAAAAAATAAAAGATATATGTATATATACAAATACAAAGCAATATATACAATATATCTAAATTAACAGAATATGTAATTCCACATAAAAGCAATAAAAGAAAGGTATATTGAACATAATGAAAAACAAATTCAAAAACAAAAGCATACATGTTAACTCTGAGAGGCATGATGTACTATTTGTGCTCAAGTACACAAAAGCTAATGAGCATTGACATTAAACTGATAACATTACATACTACAAAATACTTATAAAACTATAAATAATGAATAATAAAATTTACATATATACATATTTACAAACAAACATACCATATTCCTAAATATTCAATCATAAGAACATAAAATGTATATGCATACTATGAAATACTTACAGAACTACAGGTAATGAATAATAATCTATGATACATATATACAAACAAATTTCGAACAAACTGGCATTATACTTCCACTCTAGGTTAGTTGTGAAATTTAATTTGTGATTCCTGTCATTGTTTAACATTATTAGCATAATTGCAAAGGTGCACTGGGTGTTATTTACAACGTAATCACGAAATACAAAAGTGTCACACGGCGAGAACAATAAATGCAGAAAATAAACACATTATAACAATTAGCAGGGTTAAATGCATTATAGGAACTGCTGTCATATTAGGAGTAAAGTTAATGCATCAAAATATATCACTTACATATATCACATCTGTCTGCACACGTAACTTTCAGTTTCTTTTCCTCACATAAGGATGTGTTGAAAAAGTCAATTCAGTCTATATAACTATTTGATGCCCTTTTGATTCTCTTTACTGACGCATTATAACCATAATTTGTGCTGTTAAAGTTTGTATTAAATGCACGATACTTTCTCACAGTTCGAGGAGGAAATGTTATTACGTGCTAAAAGGCTACAAGAATCAACACAGTTATTCAACAACACAAAAAGATTGTCTGCTTCTATTCTTGCGCTAAGGAGTATCTACGGAAAGAATCTCCAAGTGCATACAATAATTCACATCAAAGGTGAAACGTAATTTAAAAAACGTAAGAATTTATGCCGTAAACTTTCCACTCGATTTAATTGACCAATCTTATATGACGACCAAGCCACCGATTCAACAAATGACATATATATCAAAGCAAACTGGATAAATAACGTTCAAAATTGTATGTTTTGCATTGAAAGGCAAGTATTCGTACGAAAAACATCAATTATAACTCCTAAAGCGACTTAAGAATTACATTTATAATTTACGAAATTCACATGAAAATATTCATTGATATAAATTTACTTACAGTTCCTTCACCCTTGGGAAATGAAACAACCTAACGGAGGGATCGGCTGACGAAAACATACACCCCGAAACAGAGCACAGGGAACCCTTTGCATCGGATACCTCCATTTTCAGTCTTTGGCGCTCTTTGCTAATAGCGGCTCTTATTTTTGAAAAATGCGTTGATTTCAGCGACACTAGTGACACCTGACATCATCTAAAGGAGTAACTTCATTCAAACAAATGACAGTGTACCTACTGATTGCTAGCGAAAGTGACAGATAGCAACGACATCTTTGTGACAATACCCACAGTACCACATAGTACCAAACTAAAAGATCCGTAGCCTACCAAAATTGTTCATAATATGGCAGTTACTGTTAGAATCCTAATAAATTTTCGCCAATCCGTAATTTGGTTTGAATGATTTTTTTTCATATCGATACAGCAATGTTTACTAATTTTAAGTGGCCATTTTATGAAATATTCCGAACAAAAAGCGGTAAATTTGAACTCAATATGAACACGAATAACTGCAATTATGAATTACGACAATCTTGTACAAACCTGATCGAAAATTTAACAGCGTATAAAATTAAGTACTGACGTAAATTTACAATGAAAATTGCATATAAACTTTTTAAAACATTGTGAACGTTAATATTTACACATAAAAGCCAGTGTAGTGTCAGAGATGGCCAAGCACTGAAGGAGGCCCTGGCATGGAAGAATAATAGGAAGCGCAGCTTCCATACGGACAATGGTAATACGTTGACGGCAGAGCGATCTAGCGGTAAATACGAACTGAAGCGCGTCTAATTTAAACTCAAGCGGCAGACCAGGTTTTGGCGGTACATTTGAATTAAGAAGCTAGATGACGTATTTAACAAGTTTAGGACTCAAATTAAAACAAAACAACTGGGTGCAAGATTTTTATTTACTCATGTAAAGAATAACAATACAACATTTATAAAAACACAGCATTCTTTTCCGGATAGAAATACATTCATAAATAACAATAATATTTGTTCCGGCGACTCGTTGGTAAAGGCAAGTGGACAGTATAAATTAATAAATGCTAAAATTTTCTAAAACTTACCAAGATGGTTTGGTGTTGAGTGAGCTTTGGGAGAATGTAAAACATCCTCAGTATCCCTCGGCTCATCTACAAGAATTAGAATACGATAGGATTAAGTTAACGAAATTCGAAAAACCGGTATATAATAAAATTGAAGTTTCACTGTATACCATGTATAATACTGAAACTTGTTTCCATACCTTCAAATACGCTAGGAATGGCATTCGCTTTTAGGAGAGGCCGAGAGAATCTGCTGCGGAAATCATTCTCTGTAAAATGATCACTGCAGACCCTATACTTCTTCATACAGTTGATATCCGCAGACATTAAATCTTCCCTCAGGCAAAATTTTGCCCTAAATTATAAAGCAGAAATGGGCATCAAGACTAATAACAAAAACACGTAATTCTCAACTTAGCACAAGTATTCCGTTTTATGCGGTGTCTCTTCTTTAAGCTCACCTCGAAATATACTTCGGAAATCCGAAATCTTCTTGTCTACCCTGCAACCGTTAAAATTGTTGCACCAATATGCTGCACAATAAGCATTCCATTCCATTTCAACAATTAGAAAAACACCACCACTTTCCCTCGCGATTTCCAACGAATTGGTTTGAACAGTATGAATCATGGAAGAATAATTAATTATTATTATTAATTATTTCTTCCATGGTTTCAATAATGAGTGTGGAATGGGTATTTTTAGACTCACATTGACCGATACGATTGCTGCAGGCGTAACCATCAGAGACATCTATAGGTATTCGGGAAAAGATCGAGGCTGCACTTCCTATTATTTCTTCCATGGCCCTGATGCGAAAGCAGTGAGGGTCCCATGATATTAATATTTATGGTAATATCGAACGATTTATGAAGCCCCAGGTTAATTTTGTAACTTTTACAGAGTTTTCATCGGAAAACAGTTTGGCAAGTGATTTTTAGTATAACTTTTTGCAAAATTTACACTCCATACTTAAATAATTGAGAAATCGAAACTTAAGGAGTCTGGATGCCTCGCCTCTGGTGCACCTCCATTTTCGCTGGGCCTGCATGGTTTTATAGTGTTCCACGTGTTTAGCAAAAAATCATTGGTTTGCTAGTTCGAGTCCCTGTCTTTAGATGACTAATTTAATATTTTATCAAGCATGTCTAACTTTTCAGTCATACATAGAGAAGCAAGTAAATCAGATGTATTGCTTGAGGAACTTTCTAAAGCCTTCACAATATATGTTAAGAAATTTAAATGCAAGCTCATGGGAATAATCTTCATTTTAATTTTCCTGATAAGTTAAAGATGACAAAGGAGTTGGAAGAAGTAGAATGGGAAAGTCAAGCTCAAAGAAACATCATGGCCCTATTGAACTGGGAAATGTTATAGAAGGGCCACATTAGGGTTAATGTTGTATAATGAGTGCCAGAGTTGGCAAAGCAAGCTTTATCTAGAACATTAGTTCTAAACTAGGGGTGCAGGGCACTAATGCAAGGGGTTCAACGATGTTCAACTTAAAAGCAGTGCTGTAGTGGAGTGTATACAGTGCTATACTCTGTATACCCTTTACTTTTCTCGAATAAATAGTGTACACCCTCTGCTTTTTCGAACAAATAGCATATACCCATGCCTTCAGAAAAATTATATAGGTGGATTGAAAAAAAACAGCTCATACATTTCCTCCTGGCATCGTAACATTACAGTAGTGTAATTTGCTCAAAAAAACTCAAAGTTTTTCTTTAGTTACAGTATACCCTCTGCTTTTTTTATGACTACAGCATTGATTAAAGTGTCACTTCCGTTACATTTTAAGTAACAAGAGAGTGCCTTACACTTTCTTTTAATAAGTAATTAAATAATTAAACTCATGGAATTTACTTAGAAACAGGAATAAATTAAAACTTATTTCAATACAATTACAGATCATAAACACATTAGTAAATACAAAATGTAATGATTTGCCTGTATTAATACAAATAAAATATGATAAACTCCAATAAATCATACAAAAGGTACATAATTATGAAGGATGCAGTGGCTATTATGGTTATCATTTTAACCCTCGAGCTGGCACATCCTATCATTTTACATGAGCAGGTGCATGGTGTATTTTGTACACCACTTAAGTTTTATAGAATAACTCATAAATTTGATTCATCTATTGGTATAATTTTATTAAAACATCGTTTAGCTCTCATCATCATATGCCTCATAACTATATGTTATTCTAACACTAGAGTAATGCCCGTTGCAATATCAACAGAAGAATTATAGATAGATATATATAGATTATTATTATTTTCATTTAAAATAATTTCACACTTTTACATATGAAATATTTTGTCATATACAACATTTCTAGTGAATATTCAATTGTTGACGGGCTATCTTTAGTTAAACTTAAAATAGATGCCTCTCTTTCCTTCCCTCTCCCCCCTCTTTACTCCCCCCCCCTCACACCCTCTCTCCCCCTCCTCCCTCTACTTCCCTCTCTCCCCCTCTACTTCCCTCTCTTCCCCCTCCTCCTCTCTCCCCCCACTTTCTTTCGCATTAAAAGCATTCAAAGCACGTTTATACTCATAAGGATTGAATTAACAATGTGATATAGAGATCTAACAATGGAATTGGTAGGCAAGGCAACATCCCCTTAAAATGGCAACATTTCCTCAAACAGTGTGAATTAAATGTTTACATTCAGAAATTTCGAACTGTAGGTGGAAAAAGATGAACAGAATAAGAAACTTTATAATGTTTTCTTAAAAATGGTTCATATCTGAAGATTGTAGGCCAAATCTTTCTAATTTTAATCTAAAAAAGAATGAAAGCCTGCATGTCATAAAGCCAATTTTACGTGTTAACTTATTGGAAATAAAAATTATCGCCTGGACTCGAACCCGGGTCTTTGATCTCAAGTTCAATACATTAAAACGTTTTCTTATTATATCATAATGCTATCCTGAAAATTTCATCAAATTAAATTCAGTTGTTTGCCAGATATTAAGCTTCAAAAAGCATTACATGACAAAGGGACAAAGTGACACTGTCTTTTATATTAGTTTTATAATGTTTTTTGAAAGTAAATTGATTGTGTAGCATGATGGCACCCCTGGTTTTCACCAGGTCATGTGACCGCTGAGAGTGCCGCCATCGGAAACTTCTAAAAAGCTCATGAGTGTCAGTAGTGCCTGTAACAAGCATGCAGTTAGTGTCGCCTTGCGCATGTACAGTCATTTTCAAAAGTCAAGCGACACGGCTCGGTCACGCCACACATAGGCCGGAGCTGAAAGTTCCGAGTATGTTGGTACCCATTGCTTGAGGGGAAGGAGGAGGGGAATGATAGGAAGGGGTGGAAGACTGAGGAGGTGGGTTTTGAAGCCTGGGTAGGCGGTGCAGGGAGAAACGAACGGAATCAGAGCCGGTGAGACAAACGCCATTCAACAGTGCGAGAGCATCCAATCCAACTCGGAAAAATGGACTCTCTGAGAGGTTGCCTTCGCATGCCAAGGGTAACAAGAAAACCTCCGAGAGAAGGAGGCGTGTAAACGGTTCGAAGAGAGGGGAACATGAAGAATATTCCGAGTCTAGAAAGCTCTTGCGCAAAAGATGCAATATTTTCATCTTTGTGAGCGTTATTAATGCGAAAAGCTAGGTTGCACTTCACTTCGGAAAGCGTAAAAAATCATCAATGGGTCAATGGGAAAAATTATATAATACTCCCATAAATTAGGATAACAAAAATGAGAGTTGTTGATTTTGTGGAGATCCTGAATGAGCATCTTCTGCCTATGTCAGACAGATAGTGCCAGATGGCGAAGACGTGGTAGTAATACAAGATAATTAATTCATCGTTAGATACGACCGGTGTAACTCGACAATTTTTTTGACCAGAACTGGATTATCAATGTTCTGCCCTGGCCAGCTCGCTTGCCGGATAGGAATCCCATTGAGAACTTATGGGGTATAATGGTGAATGAGTGGACGGAAGGAAAGTTCAGGACGGCAGCCGCTCTTGAAGAGAATGTTGTGGAACTCTAGGGCTCAATCGGACGACGACCACAAATATGTGAAAATTTAGTACGGTTCATTAACCGTCGAATGCAAGGAGTGATCGACTCAGGCTGAGACTTCACTAAATACTAAAATAAAACACTAAATAATCTTTCATTGTTTTCATTGCCTATTAAATGCTGCTAGAATAAAATTTTTATTAGAAAATTTAAATAAAGGCAATATAAAATGTATCCACTATCTGTGAGAAAAGTGCTACATGTGATAAATTGCCATTTATTGGAGTTTTGGTAAAACTGATTGGATAAAGGATTAAATATTTCCTAACGTTCTCCCGAAAAAGCAATTTTCGTGCTGACAATTTCTTGACGCTTGAGTGATACAGTACGGTGGAATAAAAATTTTATTCCGGCGAGCGAGCTGGCCAGTGCAGAACACTGATATTCCAGTTCTGGTCAAAAAAATTGTCGAGTTACACCGGCCGTAACTAACGACAAATTATCTTGTATTACTACCACGTCTTCGCCGTCTGGCACTATCTGTCTGACATAAGGCAGAAGATGCTCATTCAGTATCTCCACTAAATCAACAGCTCTCATTTTTGTTATCCTAATTTATGGAGTATTATATAATTTTTGCCCTTGAACCATTGATGCTTTTTTACGCTTTCCGAAGTGAAGTGCAGCATAGCATTTCGCATAAATTACGCTCACAAAGATGAAAATATTGCATCTTTTCCGAAAGTGCTTTTTAGACGCGAAATATTCATTTATGTTTCCCTATCCCATTGTAAGACATCACTGTGGACTTCGAACCTTTTACATGCCTCCTTCTCTCGGAGGTTTTCTTGTTACCCTTGGCATGCGAAGGCAACTACCGAGACAGTCCTTTTTTCCGAGTTGGATTGGATGCCCTCGCACTGTTGAATGGGTTTTGTCTCACCGGCTCTGATTCCTTTCGTTTCTTCCAGCACGCCAGCCCAGGCTTCGAAACTCACCTCCTCACTCTTCCACCTCACTATCATGCCCCTCTTCTGCTACCCCTCAAGCAGTGGGTACCAACATACTCGGAACTTTCAGCTCCGGACTATGTGTGGCGTGACCGAGCCGTGTCGCTTGACTTTTGGAAATGACTGTACCTTGCTATCTAAATTGTTTCCTTGAAATAAACGTGGTTAATGTTGATCCCGACTTGTTTATTGATCCCGTAATCGACAGACCCACCACAATTGCATGAATTACATTTTATTGTTGTGTCCACATTTTTTGCTCGTCCACACAATACACACCTTCCACGTTTTTTTTCACCTGTTGTTCACATGTATCATCATTCTCAATGGGTTCTCAATATTTAGATAGAAATGTTTTAACATCATCTGGTAGTGGATTTATTTTGACCCGTTGAGTTAGATACAGCTTCAACAGCAGCAACAACAACAACAAATTCTTCAAAAATTTTCTTCTAGGTTGCTTAGGATTTGAAGAGTAAAGAACCTGCGCATTGATCCCTGCTATATACATTAGTGAGAAGAATACTGCCATTGGCCATCGTTGTGTCTACTCCACCTTTGGTCATATTGCAGTCCATTATTATTATCGGTTTATGAGTTTCCTCATCAATTTCTGGCGCATTGTGCATTGTTGATAATGCTATTACTGTCTTATTCTTTCTTGACATGTAAGTTACAATTGCTGTATCCTTTTGAAAGCCAAATAATGACGACTCAACTTCACCACTTTTATTGCTTGAAATTCCACTGGGATCTCTTTTTTGTTCTTCCTCAAAGTGCCAATACATGTAATCTTCTTTTTCAAAAGAGATTTGGCTAGAGGATAACTGGTGTACCAGTTATCAAAAGTAACTTTCCTATTCATTCTTACAATGTCACAAATCAGCCTATTCACAATATCTTCCGGCTTATTGGATACTAAGTATGGCCCATGTTTTTGTTTTCCACAGTAGATTTCTAAATTGATCATGAAAAATGTCTTTGAATCAAACGTTGCATATATTTTGATTCCATACTTTGCGGGTTTGTTAGGAATATACTGAACAAAATTGCATCGACCACGGAAAGCTTCCAATTTTTCGTCAGTTGTCACAAAAGTGCCAACATTGTATGTGTTCCTACAATTCATTATGAACTGATCCAGCAGAGAATATACGGCTGCTAATTTATCACTTTCTCTTCTTACAGTTCTTGTTGCTTTGTAGTCAAATCTTAGAGAACATAAAAAGGTTAAATATCTTTTATAGCTCATACAATCTGTAAGAATCTGTATCCCCGTTCCATCTGAATTACATAGCACCAGAACATTTGTGTGAGGTCCTATTTTGATCCCTATGAGATAAAGTAACCCCAATGGAGCCATAATTTCTACTCTTGATGTTTCTTTTGCATCTCTGTCCCTCGAATATTGTTCTATTACTTGTTTACTCTCAATGTAAATATTTGTATTTTTTACGATATAATCTAACATGGCAATGTCAATTATCTTATGAAATGCTGAAATTTAATCTGTGATCCCCCTTGCAACAGGCTTTGGGTCAGGTAACACCGATAATATTTTCACTTCTTATTGTAGACTTCTTTAAAAAGTCCTTTTTTATCCACTTACAAACTTTATCCCTTCCAAAAACACATTCACTATTCAGAGAATCTTCGTCTTCTGAGCTGCTGGAATCATCTCCTGAAGAAGTCAGGAAACTCTGCTCAGATTCACTTCTGTGATTGCTCTTGGTAATGACTTAATTCAGTGGCGTAATGTACATGTAGCAAACAGATGCAATGCACTGGGGCCCTCAGCCATAGGGGGCCCCAAATGGCTGGACATCTTACGTCGATATTATAAAAGACTGTGAAAAAAATTCTGAGTGCATCACTTTCAGAGGCCCTGCTCTCTTACATATGAATGGAAGAATTAATGCAAGCAGCTTTACCAATACAAAATTGCTATTTCTCTACCATACAGTAATATTCTAGAACATTCTTCATTGTTTCTTTTCGGGACTACAAATTTGGAAAGATGTTTATATTAGAAACCTTTCCAATTCCACATAGGTGCAACTAAGTTTCCTTTATGGTTGTGATCTAACCTTCCTACCATACTTTCTTGTACAGATACTTTAAAAATTTAACCATTTTGTACCTGATGATGTAAACAAGTTTGGAAGCCTATCGTTGTGAATTAAAAAGAGGAGAAACATGAGCCTACGATGGGAGAGCCTGATGGAGGATTCCAGCTACTGTGAGAACTTTGAACGTACGATTAAAGGAGTGGAAGTGCTAAGAAAGCAGTGGCATAGCGCACATTGTATCTATTCTAGCAATCACTTTGCTAATTTCACCCTCATCTACATTTCCATCCAATGAGGCGATCAGTCAGTCTTGTTCTGTGTTTTCTGGACCAGGAAACAACTTCAGTTTGGATATTCGGTGCTTCTAGAGAATAAAGCAGACTTGTTTCACAGATGTTAGCTTTTGTTTATAACTTATTTCTATTCAGTTAATATTATATTTAAAATCTGAGATTTCTCTTGTAGGGAAAGAATTATTCAATTATTAGATTTTAATTTGCATACATCATATCATAAAGTATGGTATATCATTCCTTGTTTCTTTTTCAATTCTGAAAACTTAAATGAAAAACACAATTTTTACATTAAAATTTCTAGCCTATCGGCATCAAAATAATGTGCCCTGGACTTTCACGATTTACTACGACCTCTACTTGAAACCTCAAAATATTTCATTTCTAAAAATATTTTCACCTTAAAGATAACTTTAATTCCTTTCTAGAGAAATTTTTAAAATTTTTTAGAAATGGAGTTCTGATTAACTGTACTGTGATATTTAACAGAATGTGCCATGAAAATGACACAGTTTACAAAAAATTCTATGATCCAAAAAATATAAAAACATTAATCGCCCAGTTTTGGGCGAAATTGGGTAATGCGGTGTTGCCAGGCGAGAGAGGTCGTAGTAAATCTTGCAAGTCCAGGAGCACATAATTTTGACGCCGATTGAAGTACTTCTTTTGAGTTCACGCAAATAATTAACAGCGAAAGATAAGTTTTTACGACACTCTTATCACCATATTTAAAGTTTAAGTACTCTATTAATCGATTTGATATAATTTGATTTAATCTAATGCTGATCATAAAAATGTGTATTTCTACTACAGTATTCTCAATTTGTCTTTTATCTCCAAAAATTACCAGTTAGAATAATTAAAAATAATTTTTATAATCTTATCTATAGAGAATGATGTTGCCCGTTCTTGACTTGATTGGTAACAACAATCACAGAAATAAAATCCAGAAGGAGAGAGTTAATAAATTGAATATCATGTGTTAAATGTTTTATATTATGTATTTTGAATATTTAGAATGTTTATAAATATATAAATGTTAACATATGGTTGTAAATAGTTAATTTTAAAGAACATTCCAGTAATTAGTAATTAGCTTAATAAAATATCAAAAAATCACGTTCTCATTGTATTATTGCTTTCAGTTTCATAATATAATTAATGAAAGGGGCTCCGAAAGTTGAATCTTGCACTGGGGCCCCATAAGAGATTATTACGCCCCTGACTTCATTTCCTTCATCAGATTCATCACTGTCTATGGCCTCTTCATCTGACGATTATTGAAATAATCCTGCAATTTCTTCATCTCTCATGCAACAGTCCCTAAAATAACAAACGCATAATTGAAAATTGCGGTTTTCTATATGAATGTACCAACATTATTTTACTATTGAAAGTATAAAGTCCTATCCCTTGATTTTAGTATACAGTAAGTCCCCAACTTACACGGTTAATTCGTTCTGAAGGTCACCGTGTAAGTTGAAACCGGTGTAAGTCCAACGATGCTTAAATACGATATATTTTTTGACATATACGTCCGTTTCAACGGATAGTTAAAGCTAAAAAAGTAGTGCTTATGTGATGAGGGTTTATAGTTTGTTTATGAAGAGCAGTACAGTAACGAGACACAACTTGCACCCATGGGATAACAAATCTAAATGGCAAAAGTGACGCTGTCAGCTGTGCGTCAACATACAGTAATCCCTCGGTTTATGAACTTAATTTGTTCCTCGAAAACTGCTCGTAAGGCAAAAACTCATAAAACAAAAATTAATTTCCCAATACATCCCATGTTACAAATTTTATAAACAATAGTTACATCATTAAAGTTGGGAGGCCGTGACGTTCTGCACATTTGAAAAGATTTGGGAACCGACGAAAGCCGAGAATAGGTGCCGGGAAAAACGATTAGTTTGAGAGAGGAAGGAAATCGTATAAGCAAAAATTGGCTCGTAAATTGAAAATCAGGTATTAATTTGTGGATCTCGTATAAGCGAAAACTCGTAAACCGATTGCTCGTATACCGAGGGATGACTGTACTAGTAACACCATCTATTGTGTGGCAGTTGAACTAAAAATCAAGCACGCTGATAAGTTGTCATGTTTCTGTGTCTGTTCCTCTGAATCTTTTCCACATGTCTTACCATAGGTGCTGATTTTCCATTCTTTCCTTTTCCACCACCCAAGCTATTAGCAGTCAAGAAGTATGAGGTCACAGAAGAGGACGTTGGAGGAGAAGGAGGATTTGGTGGCAAAAGAAGGCTTCGAGCCAGAAGACCACCTCGAAATGCATTGGCAAGGGAAAGTGCCAAGGACCAGGCAAGTGCATCACCAGAGCAGATCACTGTGCTTGCCCAGAATGCTGACACAGCAAAGCCTGTGGTTGTTACCATAGCAAAAAATACCAAAATTTATTATACAATGGAAATGATGGGCTTCCTTGCACAAAGTTCATTTCAACTGTGCTGTAAACTGATATTTAACTGCTAAAATTTGAGAGATCAAAGTCATTAAATTCTTTAAATTATCTGGGTTGAAGTTGTTGAAATGTTAATTCTACTATTCTAAATCCAATTCATTTAACCTCTCGATACCAACCAATGTATGCTGCATGTCCAGAGCAGCAGTATCTTATTTTTCTTTGATATATTTTATTATTTCTTTAATACCTTCATATTTTTTTAAGGAGAAAACTAATGTATTTTTATTTTTACAAACATAATCTAGAAGAAGCTCAGTTATCTGGCATCTACGGAGATTGAAGAGTGCTGGTTGCATGAGCAAACATACATTTTTTAACCCTGCAGTACTCGCGTGAATTTTTCGAACATCAAGTACTCGCATGGAGTATTCCTGACACCCCACATGCATTTTTCCTAAAAAAGAAATTTATCATCAGTATTTGATAAATTTTTAGTAGGTATGTTTTTTTACCATTTGTAATTATTTATAAGTTAACTTTAGCAAAATACAAGATGATTTAGGATTATAAATATATTTCGTAAGAAAAAGTGTCATTCTTATGAACCTTTTCAGATGTCAATAGGTGAAGTAACGGTTGATAGATGTTCGAAATATATGCATACTAACATCAGTGCTGTAAATACTTCTGAAATAGAAACACCTTCTGGCCAGTTTAACGTAAACAATTCATACAACACACAATCTAAATCATCAAATTTCGGAGTATGAAGAGTATGCCATTTTTCAATGTTTTTCACACTTTCTGATTCCACATTAAATTTTTTCAACTTTTCTGTTTGTGCTTTTATATCATATATCATTGATGAGCCAATATTATACACCTTCATAAGTTCATTATGATTTTCACCTATTTCTAGTCTTCTACATACAGTAGAACCTCACAAACCCGGCAACCTTGGGACCTAGCATTTGCCGGGTTTTTGAAAATTCCTTAAGTAATGTACATTTTTGGTAACTGATTATATAATTCAAATTATGAATAACAATTAAAAGGGAACCCATTATCAATAAAGAGTACTGCTTATCCATGCACTAAAACGAGGAATTATAAAAGAATCATTAAAAAGTAAATAACGAACGTGAAATAAAGCGTACAGCTAAAACCCATTTACAACATTATTTTCATCACACATTATTCTCAGAATTTTTTTTAAACAGATCAGGCAAACTAGCTTGCTTCATGCATTTTGATTTTTCCTTCATAAGTTTAACTTGTATTTGATACAAACACGTAATCTCTTAAAAATCAATGCAAGAGCATTGTTCTAAAGCAGATATTGTATCTGTGACCAACTGTATACAGTGATCTATTGAAGATTTGTCCATAACTATCTCTTGATCATCATCACTTTCATTTTCTTCATCTTCTTCATGCTCAGGTTTCAAAACCATGTCCACTATTTCACATCAGTTAGCTGAAGTGTGACAGGTGCGTCATTGTCGATATGAACCCAGTTGTCAATGTCATCTTCTACCACTCCTTTTGCTATTGTGAAAAATTTTTACTTGCTGTATCAGCATTAGGCCTGAAATAGGTACACCTTCACTTCTTCACTGACAAAACCACTCAAATAATACCTTATCAACAATATTTACCTGGATTGTGTAGTGTTTTACGGCTACACATAGCTTTAGGTGTATCTCACACTGCATAAAATTTCAGTATTTCCGTTTTTTACTTTCTCCATACGAAGTAATGGGAAAGTATTGTGATCATGAAAAAAATCGACTTCGAGATTTCAACGGAAATACACGTTTTGAGGTCCCTAGAACACGTTTAGAGTATTTTCGGAATGATGTCTGTGTGTATGTGATTGTGGGCGCTCTAACTCAAAAAGTACTTGCCATATCCTTACCAAACTTCATATATAACACTTTAACATGAGCACAAAGAACTGATTAGTTTTTGGACAATAACGGTTAACCGGAAGTCGAGGTTTATTCGAACTCCGATTCCGTTTTTGCGATATTTCTCCGTTAAAATATCATTATTGTATATAAAATTCTATACAAAGGTTATAGAGAATCTAATTTCTTACATCTTTTATTTCAAACAATTTTCCATAGCAGTTATTGTTTAGGAATTATTTATAAATAATCGATGTTTTCGGTTTCCGTCAAATATCTCCTTAAAACGTCCTTATTGGTAATCTTTGCAAGGACCAAAGTTGTAGAGAATAATAATTCTTCCAGGTTTTGTTTGAAACAAATTTTAGTAGAACCATCCATTTCGGAGATATTTTGCTTTATCTTAATTCCAGTATACAGCGCCAGCACCATGTAGCTGTGAATTATGTAAACATATTCAAAATATACGTAATTTACGACAATAAGGACGACTGTATTCTTTTACGATACGAAATGATAATTTTGCCTTATAATGCTATTGATAACAATTTAAATATCTATACCCCAAATATGGAGAAAGTCGTGTTGGCCACATCAGATTTTTTCTTCTTTAAGTCATACACAGTGGAACTACCAATGCCATATTCTTCACAAAGTCTCTTCATTGAAGTACCTCTTTCAAGTTTTCTTAGTACCGTAATTTTCCAATTATAATACGCACCCTATATAATACGCACTCATGTTTTTACGAGTGAAATTTGAAATTTGTCTTATCACCATGTATAATATGCAACTAATTTTTTGTAAAAAGATCACTGAAATTTTTACTTGGTTATTAGCAGTATTGAGACAGTTCTCATCTTGCCGCCAAGTGAGGTATGTGCGAGTGTTTACAAAAATTTCACGTCTATATATTTTGACTCTCACTTTAAAGATTGATACAATGTATAAAAACATGTCTCAATGTCGCATTGTGTAATAATCTGATCAGTTTGAATAGCAGTTCTCGCCTTACCACCAAGCAAGATATTTGTGCGAGTCTTTACGAAAATTTTACGTCTATATAGTTTTGACTCTCACTTTAAAGATCGATACAATGTATAAAAACATGTCTTAATGTCACACTGTGTAATAATCTGGCCAGTTGGAATAACAGTTCTTGCATTGCCACCGAGCGAGATAGTTTATGTGAATATCACGTCTGGTTCTGACTCTGTCTTCATCCTTCATCGTCTTTATACAAGCCAGTCGAGGTATGTAAAATAATATTTTTTGTTCGCAACATAAATTGATTTTTTCTTAAAAAGTGTGGCTTTAAAAAGTGCTGCCTCACAAACGTCATGGATGGATCTGAAGACGACATCACATGGGATGATGATTTCGCCGAAGTGGATAGTGAGGATGAAGATGACATTCTCAGCGATGTCATTTACGTAGGCGATGAAAGAACACAAAATCGCCAAGGAATTATTTGAGGACAGCAATAATGAATTCAAAGGCTAAGATTCGAGCAGATAAAAGTAAATAAATAATTATTCTTATTTTTGTTTTGAAAAACGATATTTGAAGGATTGTTATCGAAATGCACTGAAATATATGATTTATTGGTAAAAATATGTCCGAAAATATAAACTATTTCCTTACTAAAAAAAGTTGTATGCACTTGTTACCATATGTAATACGCACCCTAACTTTTTGTCAATTTTTCATGAAAAAAATGCGTATTATAATCGGAAAATTACGGTAATTCCACTTTTTTTTACTAGTGAGATTTTTCTGTTTACATATTGTAACACCACTTATGGGTTGTCTTCTTTTTTTGAAGCCATGTCAAAATAAAATTTAATAAAAGTACTAATTGCATTAACAAAAAACAATTGCTATCACCACGAATCTAAACATGTGGTTCTAATGAGGTAAACGAAACAATGAAAATAAATAAGCATACATCATTTAAAGTAATTTCTAGAGTATTAGGATTTTTTACATATAACTCAAAAAAGTGCTGAATTTTTGAGATGCCGGTTTATGTTTCACACCAAGTTTCTTATAGTTCTTTGGTGGCATAACAAATGGATAGGGTAACAATATAATGACATAATTACACCAGCACAAATAACTGATACTTTCCAAAGAAGGAAAGATATTAGAGCATCTGGTGGTCACTTTTGGAAGTAAATAAATTATTTTTCAAATTTTCTGGTTGCTTGAGCTTTCCGGATGGATGAATGCCGGATAAATGAGCTTTTACTGTATTTAACTATCCTTCATAATAAATATATTGTGCTTTCTTATCTTGAAGTCATTTTTCTATAAATTGTGGCATTGAGAGGTTAAGCAATGATATTTTAAAATATGTCAAGGAAAAATTTAAGTGTGAAGATTTTGTGTGTGAAAAGCTGTACTCCAGTGACAGGAATAGTTCTTTTAAGATTGGGGCAAGTTCTCAACTTTTGGACAACCTCAATAATGGTGATAACTGGCCGAATGGTGTAATTGTTAGGAAATTATTATTATTATTATTATGCCAAAAATTAGGAGACCCATAACAGATAATACCCCTACAATACAAAAACTTGCTGCAGGTGTTTCTAACCCAACATCACCGGAATCTGTGGTACATGTTCATACTACTGCCAATCCAGCTGTTATGCCTGAAGCTGACACTATTACTCTCACCACTGAGAAGATGATAACCTGGCCACAGGCAGGTATTTCCAAGAAAAAGACTGATTTGTGATTAAATTCAGAAATTTCGGTTGATCCTTCTCCACACTCATATAATAAAATTAATACTAAATCAGGCTTCAAGGTTTTAGTTTTAAATATTCATTGTCTTACCAACAAACTTGCTGATCTAGAATACCTAGCCCTTGCTCAAAAGCCAGACTTTTTATGTGAACATTGGTTGACAACTGTTTCCATATCCTTTCCTGGATATATCTGTGGTAGTGCCTATTGCAGACAACTTCATAAAAATGGTGGTGTAGTGCTTTTTGTGAAAGTGGGTATTAATTTCAAGGAGTTTTCCTTTGATTTAAGCCACGTTAGTCAGGAATTGTGTTTTGAATGTGCTGCCATAAGTTTCTCTTACTTGCAATATGATTTTCATATCATGACGATATACCGCTCACCACTCAGCTGTTTTAATTTGTTTTGTGATAAATTGGATAATCTTCTCTTCTTGCTTCATAATAACCCCCGTAAGCCATTCTTAATAATTACTGGTGATTTTAACTGTAATCTATTGCAGAATGGCCCTGAGCAAAAAAGGTTCCTTAGTCTTCTTCAATTCTATAACTTAGCTCCACTTGTTAAAGTTCCAACAAGGATAACATCATCTTCCCAGACTCTCTTAGACAACATCTTTATTGACTTTGACAACCTCAGTATTTGATCCTCTACTATCTGACCACCATGCAGTACTTTCACTTTTTAATTTTCCCATATCCTTAACTACTTCCAACCCAGGTCATCTTATTAGAAAATTTAACGATTCCAAAATCCACCTTTTCAACCATCACTTAACCAATCAAGACTGGTCTGAAGTCTACAACGCTCCTTCCTTTAATGCTAGCTTCTCAACTTTTTACAATATTTATATTTAATTATATTTTTCCCTGTGTATTCTCTAAATTTAAATCAAAAGCTAATAAAAAGTGGATTACTCCTGAAATACGTGCACTGTCTCAGAAAATTAGAGAGCTAACTCATAGCAACAAGTATTATGGCAACCCAGAATCCCAACAGTATTACATTGATCTCAAGAAACATTACAGGCTTCTTATTACAGAGGCTAAAAAACTTGCAATGATTTTAGAATCCTAAATTCATCCGATAAATCTAAAGAAGCTTGGAAGGTAATAAATAATAGCATCGGTCTCAGGAAGAGGGAATCTCTCCCTATTATAAGATATGAGTTTGGTGATGAGGTAACAGATCCTGTAATAAAAGCTAACACATTGAATACTTTCTTCCTGAATCAAATTCAAATTTCACCTAGCACATCGGCCTCTATTTCCAACAATTCACACTCTTCAAAGACAATCTATTTACAACCCTGTAGTGAAACAGAACTTCTTTCGTACTTGTCTAAGATAGGAAAGAAGGATTCTGCTGGTCTTGATGAAGTACCTGGGAGACTTTTTAAGGAATGTGGATACGCAATAATAACCCCTTTATTATATCTTATCAATCAGTCTCTCAGCTTAGGTGTCTCATTGTAGTCTCATTATAAGCAATGGCAGCCCAGGAGGCTAATGATGATGCAGGGTCCACAATATCTGTTACAAAAAAGTTTTTACATGCTGAAACATTAAAGGGGACATAAGAAAATTTTCTGAGTCTAGATAAGGAAATGCACTCTTTCTCATTGGAAGATTTCATTTAACATTGAGGAATTAAGACTTTTTAATTTTTAATAACTTACCTAAGGGATTTACTAACTTACTTTTTAATCTAGACTGTCATTCATTTTTTAATATTTAAATATGTTTATTATACTTCACACTAAAAAGCTTAAAATATATTTCAGTATGTAAGTTTTTGTTTCTGTTCTTATAAAAGCTGCATAACTTTAATGATTTATGTTTTATTTTGAATGATTATATATTTTAACTAACATAAACCATTAAAAAATATGTCATTCAGAAACAGTTGTTCTGTTTTGATAGTTTAATCCTTTAATTAAAATCCCTGAATTTGTTTCATAATTTTTTGTTTTTATGCTTTGTCACTATTATGTCATATAATGACTATTTAAGTTAATTTCACTTTTAAAAATTTTCCTTTAACATATTAGTTGATACTTTAATTTTTCAGCAAACATTATCAATGCTCATAACGAAAATTTTGCTTGGCATATCTCTTAAAGGAATATAATACAGTAACAGCAATTTATCAGTCAGTCAACAAAAAAATCTCTCATGCCATGCAGCCTTTTCTAAAGAAATAAACAAAAATTTTAAATTTTGTTGCAGAATATATAATTTCTTGTATTATTTTTCCAATTATCAAAAATTTAAATAGAATTCACATAATGAATTGAACAAAATATCCTTTGTCTCCCCAAGTAAGAGGAGGTCATTAACCCATCAGCATATTTAACATTCACTCTCTTCCTCAGTAAAATAGCCTGTAACTAACCATCTGATAGTTTAGAGGAAAGAAAGACACCTGTTATTGACAATAGAGTGGTTTGTCAGTCAGGGTGAGTTTCAGTGAAGAAATATATGTAAGCAAGCTCTGGTTAGTAGATAAAATAATTAACCTCTTTAAGGACATTAAGTTCCATTATTTATTGATGGAAATTGAAACTTCCAGCTGAGAGACTACCAGTTTACAGTTATCTTATTTTTAGGTCTGCCAATCAATAACAACTTTAAATCTCAGTTTAGTATCTTAATTGTAGGGTTATCTTTAACTAAATGAAAAAATGACCAAAAATTAATTGGTTCTTAAGGAGGTTGAGACTGGAAATAATAATAATATATTTATCAATAAAGAAAATATGATTATATAACACTTCAAATTTAGCCTTGTAATAAATGTTATTTATTAAACTTAATACAATAACTTGCAACAAAAATCATTAATATAACTTTAGCTTGGTAAATGGTTAAGAACTTGTTTATAGAACATATGTTATATTGTCACTTTAAAAATTTGCTTGTCTCAAAGAACTAATTAAAATTTATTTTTCGGGCTTTTTCTGCACAAAATCATTTATGTCCTCATACTTTAATTCTGATGCTGTTTCACTTTCAATATAAATTATCACTATATTTGTCAGTCTCTCTTGCAACATAGACAATCGCAAAGTTCTTATCATTCTGAGTTTCGAAAAAGCTCTTTTATGCTGTTGCACTTTTTACAGGTATTGTAAGTAGTATATGAAATGTTACCAATATTTTTGGAAATGTCTTAGAAATGGTTCTGTGATTTAAACTCAAGCTATTATTTTCTGTAGGCAACCTGCTTTGTAGCAATCTAAGTTAATCTAAAAATTATAAACCGTTAATTTTTGATGAACTGTTGCTTGTAAGGAATTTTTTCAAATTATAACACAACTTTTTCAAGTCAATGTGTGTATTTTTATACCATAAAACGGAAATTTTTAACTCCCTAATGCAGGGGTTCCCAAACTTTGTGAAATCATGGAATCCTTATATTCAAATATTTTTCTCACGGAATCCTAAGAAGTGGTAAGCCAAATCGAAATAAAATTAACTTTAAAATCATTATAATGTTTAATTACATAATGTAACATACAGTACACTGTTTACAAGCGAGGCTCATGTTCCCTGGAGTAAATAAGAGAAGGAAGAGCTTATAAGGTCTTTTCCTCTAAAGCCGGCTCCACACATTCGTTATTCGCCGAGTGCCGAGCCACAAATATTCGTCGCTCGCCAAATATCTAGTAGTGTGGATGAAACAACGAGTACCGATGTCCGTCATTCGGCGATCCACGGTTATTTCCTGTCGAGAGAGACAGTAAAAGAGAACGAGTCAAAGGGACGAATATTCGGCAAGCCGCGATGTTTTTAACCCTTTCACACATTCGTTATTCGCCGATCGACAAATGTTTCTCCACATTGATGCCAGATCGTGGGAATTTTTCCCTATTCGCGGAAAATTCCATGCGGATCTGGCAGCATTGTACCTTCCGACCCAGTAAGTACTCGGTGCCGTCAGCCGTCAGTCAGTTGTAAAGTGTATGCCGTGCGGTCACTTGCGCCGCGTTCGTATGGAGTGGTCCAATGAAGCCGTCCTGGAGTTCTTAGAATTTCAAATAGGCGCAGCTCGTGACAACAAAAGCGACACTTGCAGCGACAACAGTATCTTCACAGTCCAAATCCATTTTCACTGCAGAATTTCAGCATACTACGAACATTCGCTCATTTCCCGCATTTCAATACAAATATTCGGGATTCGGCGATGGACGATTAGTGTGGAGGCAGTTGCGAGTGGCGAGGAAAGTATTTACTCGTTACTCGGCAAGTGATCACGAATGTTCGGCACTCTGCGAATAACGAATGTGTGGAGCGGGCTTAACGCGAAACCCCTTTTAGCTTCAGAGGATAATGAGCTAAAAATACCATGTTGTGAACTCACCGCTCGCCACGTTCTTGGCTGAATTGTAGGTCGAGGTGAGGAGGGTAGCAAGCGTCATCAGCGCGCTGCCCTTCGTTCCGTAAGACGATGACGTCGAACCCAAGTCTGCTGTCGACGTTGCCGTTGACTCCGTCGAATGGAACCCGGTCGAGGACTGTCCGTATGGAGTGGTGATGGTTGGGAGCGTGGAATCGGCTGCCGATGCGGCGGCGCTGGAGAGTGAGCTGCAGTGTCGAAGTAGGCACGGTGGCAGTGGAGAAGGCTCCGGAAGTGTAGAAGGTTGCCTCGTCGTAAGGGCGCGGGATGGCGGAAGAAAGCGTAGGCGAGTCCGGACGAGAGGAAGGCACTGGTGGTCGCCGAAGTTGGAGGAGAGACGCTCGGACCCATCGTGGAGCCGTGCATCGGACTCACCGTAGTTCCCATTCTTCGGAGTCGGGTCCTTCCGAGGTTTATCCTGGTTCGAGAAAAAACGTGAGTTTCGTCAGATTATTTTGAAAAAATAATAAGGAAAGAAAAACTTTTTATCTTGACCTCGAAGTACGTGGTTTTGTTTACATGTTCGGCCGCAGCGTGAGGCAGGGTTTTTCAAATCATGGACCACAAAACGTTCGATAAGGGCCTCAAGGAAGGGTCGATCTAAGATATTTTGACGCGAAATTTAGGCTACATTGTCAAGATAATCAAAATCAACTAATGGGATTTAAAGGTTATTAATTTGTACAGCTTTTATTTTTAATACGTCCTCAGAATTTCTTAATTGACAATATGTTATAAGCTATAATTTTGGTGGACCGAATACCATATTTTCTATTATTATTGACCTGCTGAGAAAAAAGATTTGAAAACATCTGTTGTAAGGGGCGCGTAGAAAAGTAAGACGGTTCGCAGGTTTCACGAGTCATTCATTAAGCAGCTGGAACATAGAGGTATGCTGTTAGATAAAAAGTTTTCCACTTTTATTTTATTGCGATGAGTCTCTTTTCGGTGGGGACGGGCGTAGTGAACGTCCCCTGAATGGGGAACGGCCTATGGGCCCTTCTGAATCATATATGCCATAACCATTCCAGCTGTGCCTTTTAATTTGCTATACACTTGGTGGGGATGGGGTTGAGCAATGTTTCCCAACATTTTCTATGCGCGGCATACTTTCGAAGAAAAACAATTTCCCTGTAACCTCACCATTGAACAACGTTGTTTGTTTTTACTTTGGTGTATTGCAATGTTTCGGCGCAGTCATTTGTTGTCAACAGTTTTTTTGTGGAACGTATGTCGCCTTAATGACTCATCAACGTTTCCTATACGCCGATTTATCTATATAACGTTTTTCGTGGCACCCACTTTGGGAACCACTAGAGTTGTTTAATGTGTTTGTTTTTGTATACTGTGTTCGTGTTTCTCTTCGATATTTTTTTACAATGCATGCGATTAAAATGTATGAATTCAAATTACGTTTTGAAGGTAAGGTTACGAAATGTTTTTTTTGATTAAAACGAATGTTTTAAATGTCGAAAAAGCCGGTAATGCATATTCCACCAATAAATAGATTTGATAGAAATATTCGTTCGTAAAAAGTGCTCGGAATTCGACCTCAGTATTCGGAAACAGAAAAAAACACCCTCTATGACCGGATAATGATGCCTTATTAGTGCAGTTTTTATGCAGGACTCGTCACTTCCGTTTTACTTTCATCTAACCGCACGCAGTGTTGCGCTGGCTGGATACGTTCACCGCTTCATAACACTTTTTGATGAATTTCGTAGGTTAAAACTTTGCCCCTCTGGCTCTTATTGTCCCGACTTTTTTATTTTAGAAAGTTTTGGGGGGAATTCATACCTTGAAAATTATATAAGTTTTATGTTTTATGGATGCCTCGTATATTTTTCATCAGTGGGAGCAACTGGAAGAAAATTGGATACATTTAAAAAATATATTTTGACGAAACTTTTAATGTCAAAGGACTAAAAAAAAATTCTGGATATAAGTTCTTAGCGGTATGATGCGATCCTCTTCCTTCTACGTGGTGAAGGAGTAAACTTGTTATTCTCTGCTCCGAGAAATTTCTTTTTGGGAAACATTATTTTCCGCACGATATAATTTTTTAAAAACGTCCTACCAACTCGTGCGGGCAATTCTGTTTTGTTTTTCAATGTTTCTCAACTACTTTGAGCCTTCGGCACTACGGCGTGTGATTTCATTATTAAAATCGAGGCAGGGGTTTATGAAATGGGTTCTGGGATCCCGCAAACTTTCTAAAAGCTGTTTAACAAGATATAACTGTTACTTTTAATATATCTTGAGCAAACTCGAGAGATGAGAATGAAGTCTTAAAAGCAATATTGGGATCAAACCTAAACTTAGCGGTCGGAAATTGCAACGAATATTACAACTACAATTACTTCTTTTTTTAACTGCCGCTTAAAAAAAAAGAAGCTTATTGATGACATTTTCATGACGTGATGATACCGGGAAAACATTTTAATTCAAGTACCACTCGCTTCCATAGATTTATAGCCAGTTTTTCCCTCATCCGAATATTATTTTACCAAAGTTGATGTCTACATGCCATTCGATAATCTCATATTAGGTAAAGGAGCTGAGAAGCAGATCTCGCCGTTGCGTTTCCTTGGATATCCCAAGTTAAAACTTATACATATCATTTCGGTGTATTGAAAGCTCTCGTTCATTCCGACGAATTCGGAGAGAAAAATACGCGCCAAAATCTGCAATAAGGTCAAAACGGTTTGATATTTCAAATTTTATTTTATCGAAAGATTTTTTCGGTTCCTGATATGAAATTGGAAGTGCTTTCAACCTGCCAAGATAGAACATAGAATTCGCTTGCTGCAAAAGAGCATTCCTAAAGTATTCGAACTGTTTTTATTACCACCTCAAGAGGACAAATATATTGAAGTCATGCTGTTAATTACGTACGTGCGATACAGCCTTTAATATCAAAATATATTCTTTCAGTGGGGTCACGCTTAAATAGTCTTATCTAATAGTATCACGGATAAATTTTTTTTATTCTTCGTCGTTATCAGCGGAAAATCTCGACGTTAGAGTTATTCGCATTGCTTGCAAATAATTTTCAGACTATGGGCGTAGATTGCCTTTTAATTTTTTTCCCTATTATTAGTTTCAGAAATTTTGTTTTTAATGTTTTAGCGTCAGTTTGATAACCTTTTCTTGCGAAGTGGTGAAAAATCTGTAACACTCGTGACTCACGCGTACAGAATTTGTTTGGCAAGCCAGTCTATTCCCGCTAGTAGCATTTTAAATCATTTAGTAGCTTTTTTTAAGCTCGTGTGAAAAATCAACTAAATCAACGATACGAGAAAACTTTTTCTCGATAATTAGACAAAAACTGTAGCATGTTCATGTTGAACGGAAAGTACTAAATACGTTCATTCGAATTCGGAAGTCTACTACTAGATTGTACGATAACTTGGGGAAGATATTTTCCGGTGCTAATAATTGATAAAATGCATTTCTATAACTCAAAGTTTCAAAAGTCTTCTTCTTTTGAGGTTTGTCCTGTACTGTATACATCTGGATCACGCCTACCTCCGTAACGATACAGTATATGTCACGCTGAAGTTATGAATCGATTGGCTAAGTTTTTGATGGTACCTTTTTTAAACTGGCAAATTAAATTACTTGGTTTCATCGCATTTTTTTCCTCTTTTGGTGCGTGAATTGAACTTAGTTGCCAAATCGTTGTGCTTTCTTACAACCTATCTATGGGAACGTGTGAATTGCTATATATCGTTGGAATAATACGATCGTATGACATCTTTTAGCTGCCACTTCACATGTTCAAATGTTAATAATTAAAAAAAACAGTAAATCTAGATATCCAAAGGTCGCAATCTAGAAAAGGAATGTGAAAATTTCACTCCCGTTGTAGTACATAAAATTTGTTATCAGTATATTTCCACCAAAGTTCATTTTTAGGCGCGTTTCGCCTCCAGCGTGAGCGCCTATTGTCGTCGATCTGCCCGTCCGTCTGTCCGCATGTTCGTTCTCGGCTTTTGCCGAACGGACTTGCATAAAATTTGATATTAAGGACTTAAAATCAACATATATATTAATCGAGTAAGGGAAGGTCATGTCCGTCGCAACCCAAAGCGAAGCTTCCCCTCCATTTTCACTCAGCCATGCTTGAGGGGAAGTAGCTGCACCGGCCGCGAGGGGGGCACGCGGGTCGCTGGAATGGGGCTTCGAGCCTCAGTGCGCGGGGCGGCAACGCAGGACAGCGGGTGTCGGGGGCGCGCGGGTTGGGCAGTGAAGTGCCTTCTTACCATAAGACTCCAACGGAGCTCCGATTTCGGAACTGTACGGGCAGCTAGTCAAAGATAATAAGAAAATCGCAAAAATGAATCACGTAAACCAATCACGGGTACCACTTTACTGGTGATAAAAATGAACTTTCCGTCATATCTCGTGAAGTGTTGCTCATATCAAAATATTCTTCAAATAAAAGCTGTAGAACTAATAAATTAGAGTATTTCTTTTCCTATACATTTCTATCGTAGAAGTAGCTGTTATCAAGAAAATCGGACAAGAAAGACTTAATTCAAGTTGAACTTACTATTAGAAAATTTCTTGCATGGTTACTTCTTCATTGTTGCTAACATACACAATCTCACAAACAAACGTTTAATTTGCTTACGTGTGCATGCAATATTTTTAAATAGGAAGAAAATGGATTATTTATGATGAAGAAAAGAACTTGAAAATGCTATTTCCCTTACGTACATGTATATCATTTCTTTCTAATACTCCATTGCACGCTGCGCATTGATACGCTGTACACTTTCCTAACTTGTTTACTTTATCGATTACTTAAACAGAATGATAAAAATGAGGGAAATAGATGCATAAAAAACTTTTTAGCCAACGTATCGGTGTATGCAATCCCAAAAATACGACCCCTCCTGCATAAATTTAACTGTTCCTTGGGACCCACTTGTTAGATAAAATGACGCTAAATCGACTAAATGACTCATATCTCCAGAGGAGTAAATGTAGACGTGATGGAGAATAACACCGAGATAATATTCCGGCATCATTTGGACTTCTTTTAATCGATCTCCATGGATACAAAATAGAAGCGAATCGACCGCAGATCATATCGCGTAGAAGGGAATTGAATAACGTAGTCTGGAGATGGACATGGATGTCGCTTCCAAGCGTTTCCCTATAGTTTACGTGTAACCTCTTCCGTCTTCCGCTTAGCCCAGGCAGCGGTAAGGACGTTCGGATCGTTAGTTTCCTTCACATCGCCCACCGTTCGCCATTTCTCTACATAGCTGTCTTCTGCGTGGCCCCTTAGTCCCCTTCGACCCCATAGTACCTTCCACGACGTGCACCTCGTTCGTTTTCCACTGGCCTCTTTCTATGGAATTTTCCGTTACATCTTAGTTTCCGGCGCCTTTTGTTAGGAAAGCTGCCTTCATCCATTCAACTTAGGAGACCGAAACCCTATCTCAATTTCTCAACTCTTACCCTAAGGCCACTGCAGCGAGAAATGTGTAGCGAGTAATGTGCGGCATGAAATGTGTGAGCGAGGCGGCCGAGGTTTGTCCGTCCACTACGACGAGTTTCTCGCTCAACTAGAAATGTGTTTAGTTTCGAACGGTGCGGCGACGAAGTCGGACGCGTTCGATGTTCATTGTTTAAAAAGCACAAATGTATTCAGTAATAGTTTAAACTTTTATATAATTGATTCTGAGTCTGATGATTCAGAGGAAAGTGAAGAAGGAAATGTAGTTTTGCTTTATTTAGCAACGAAGAAGAAGAAATCACGGCGGTTCTGGATAAATCGCTACGTTTATTCCAGGCGGACATCTGGAGAATTTCACAATCTAATCCCGCAATTTGACGATGAAACGTATAGACGATACTTCAGATTGACGAAACAGCAGTTCTCCGAAGTACACAATTTGATAAAGGATGATATAAGAAAGAAATTCACGTCATTCAGGGAACCATTTGGTACAGATGAAAAATTAGCTGTATGTCTGAGGTGAAGTACCTGATACTCCAATGAATTTCTGCTAGATTTTATTATTTTCAGTTTTATAGGGAGCGTATCAGCAAAATCAAAACTTTAATTCCCTCTTAGAAAATAATTCCTAGCGAAAATTATATAAGTTATTGATTTATTATTAATGACAAGGATACATCGGGAAATGCTTGGGGAGGGGGTCAATGTGTAAGAGAAAATTCGCTCGGCTAGCGACTTGAAAGAGGTTTCTCGCTCGACACATTTCTCGCCTCGGTCAAATGTATGGACCCCTTTTCATCCTATGCTTTCGATTTACACATTTCTCGCCGCATATTCCTCGCTACACATTTCTCGCTGCAGTGGACGGCGGGCCTAACGCGTTGACGACCGGTTATTTAAAACCCGCCCGCATCCTAAAGATTTTTTTAGTGTTTTACTTTTAAACGATTCTCTTATTTTTGTTACGGTTAGGTAACGATAGGAGCACGTCTTATTTTGAAACAGAATCATGCAGAAAATCGAATAACCGGCGTTATAATCTAAACGTTTTATAATGGAACTTCCATTATATTGTGCCGCTCACAACGTCTTGCGTTGTATGCGCACATTATTTTATAACAATGCCTCTTTATAATACTTTTAAAATAATACGCTACCTAAGGATAAATTCCAAGTATTTCAGATGTTAAACCCAATGTTATTTTATTGGAAAAACTATTCTTTTGTATAAATTAGACCTTCGAATTGCACGGTTTCGCATTGCGCGTTGTATATTTACTTTTCGGGAACTATTTAGAATTCAATTTGAACATGGTTTCAGGACGGTTTTCAAACATTAGAAAACAGAAAAATTTCAGTTCGACCCAGAGGTTATATAAAGGAATAAGAAAATAATTCTGAATAAATTGTAACTGAGTTGTTGCATGTTGAGACGGCGCTCAAATGTAATCGTATGTGTTCCTTTGGGAAAAACCTATTACCACATTTCACCGTTTCGTCTTTCGCTGTATTTTACAGGGGCTCATATACAGCGGAAAGTGAGAAAGATAGGTGCATACAAAAAATATATTTCTAATTATGTCCACTGCAAAAATTGCTACAACTGGGCATCGGACAATAAGGGCCTTACATTAAGAAATTGCAGAGAAAATTTTCATAATTTATTGGATAAAAATATCCATAACTATAGTTTTTTTGCTCTTATCCGCGAGCATCAATCTCATTGCGACTTGCCGACATTAGGAAATCATACGCGATCCAAATGATGTATTGTTTAATTCCTCAGTTTAATGCCATTACGAAGATAAAATAATGAACTTCGCCGACCAAAGGATATCCTTTGACGCAAAACATTCGTGCGCAAACATATTAAGGCATATACTATAGAGATCTTTACTTATCAAAGGACGCAACAACTTTCGCAGTATAAGCAATGAAAAAACATCTTTATTGTTCGGAGTTTTATTCAAAAGCATTTGCACACACTTTACTTTTCCTTATGGTCGTACCTCGTAATAACTCGGGTTGGACGCCTGAAGGGAGGAAGGGGGGACTTTCATTTTTACCAAGACCTTTGTCTCCGAGCAAGTCACGAGCCTTCGTTCACCCTTTTGGTTTTGATCCCTCTTGAAACTTCGACATTGAGGCGGGAGACGGCTTACGCGACGTTATGTCAACCCTTTTTACACCATTGGCTAAAAACCTTACGGTAAAGCGCCCCGCGGCCATCACGTCGGTTTAACAGAGTCTGCGGTGAAGTGGTCGGCCCCTTTGGTTTCCTCTTAATCTCTTTTCTTAGAACATGCGAACATACGTAAGTTTACCCGAGGAAACTTCATATATAATATTATATATGTACTCGTAGATATATGTACATACTCGTATATATACTCATACTGGCTTTACATGGCAGGAAAACGAACGTTCATTTTTTTGTTTCCCTCGCGAGTTCGCTTGATTTTTCTTCTTTCATTTGCCTCGACGGCATCTGATTTGTTTCACTTAAAACGCCGAGACCAGGCGGTAGGAGATAAAAATATTTCTTCCCGGTGATTTTTGGAAAAAGAAGTTCTCAGAGTCTCATTCCGGAGTATATTTCCCAGGAGGTATTTTTTACGTCGTCTGTTCGATATATTTTTTCTTTGCACGCGCCAGATCGAGAAAGACAATCTTTTCCAAAGGGACGGAGGTGCATTGCGTTTTAGTGACGGCTGCGAATAAGTAAAAATAAATTCCGCGGTGGCGTCTGCATCGCTGCAGGTAAGGTTAGAGCAGAAAATAATCCCGATGCTGTGCCCTATGGCATTAAGAGAATACTAGAGGCCTATTTTATTTTGTGTTATTAAATTTTTAAAACTTCTCTGTGTACAACGTTATTTGTGACTGGCGCTCCTTGCTTGTAACCTGGTATTATCTGAATTTTAAAAGAATTTTGAACTATTGAGCATTCCACATGCAATTGTTCATGTGTAAAGCAAGGCTCATGTAGAAAAATACCAGATTTGCCAAATATCCCATCCAATCCCTAAGGCCAGTGATGGCGAACCTATGGCACGTAAGACGATTTTGATTGGGACACCAACGAAAGGCGAAAACCAATCAAAGCATTTATCGTACTGATTTCGTGACTCAGAGAAACATTTGTGTTATTTAGTTAACTATTGTAAAATTAGTTTTATGGTTACAAATTTCAAACTCTTATGTCTTGATCACGAATTTAATTTAGTTGGCACGCAAAAAAATGGACTATTTTGGCACGCGAGGCGGAAAAGATTCGACAATTTCAATAATATCGGCACGCGGGCAATAGAATAGAAGGTTCTCCATCACCGCCCTAGACGTAAGGTAGCTTCTAGTAATTTTCAATCGCTACGTTAGGGAGAACTACCTGTACTCTCTACATGCACGCTCTCTACCGGAAGCTTAAGAGAACGAAATTCACCTAGCAAAAAATCTTACCTCACCTTCTGTAATAATATCAAGGATAAAACAATCGAAGAGACGCTTAAAAATGCTTCGCTTAGGAATGCGTTCCTTTCGAAAAGTTGAATTCATCTTGGGTGTAATCTAGAACGGTGAATTGTGAAATTGTGAATTTTTTTTCCGAGATATTTTTTTCCGTTTATTTTTGACCGAATCTATTTCCAAGTTGAGTAATTCTTTCCTACAGAAAAAATCCTCGCGAAGAAGGAAATACACTCATCTTAAAAGAGGTTGATGTTTTTATAGCATTCCGAAAGTGAATAGTTTGCATGAATCTGAAGGTTTTTAAAAATAATTTTGGATCGATGGTCATATATCGTCATCCTCTGGGAAGACGCTCATTTATTCGAAAATACTGTTAGCGGCACTTTAATCCCCATGTGAAACCCCTCGCACAGTTGGAAACATCCAAAATTCAGGAAATAAGATCTTTTTAATCGGATCTTAAAATTTTAAGAGGCTTATAGCTTATGCTCCGCGAATTAGAATCCGAGACGATTCTCATTAAGGAAAATTTTCTTATGTTCGTTGCCATCGTTACCGTTAGCGGTCTGTCTGCAGACAGATCCGCAATTTCGGGTTAAACCTGGTTTTTCACATCGTCCTAGCCTTTGCTGCAACCTTCTTAGTTTCATGTTAATACCCTTCAAGTTCTTCACGTTTCTAATTGCTAATGCGTATGCTATTTGGTTGAACTAAAATGTTCCTAAAAATGACCTTGTAAGAAAATAATCCTTCTAGTACGATTGTTAACGAATCGCTATCCGACGGTTTCCTAGGCGACATGCATACGTCAAACGGAGCGTTACGCGGTATTTTCGATTCGTTGCGAACGAATCTTTGCTAAATTTATCTCCGATGAACCTTAAAAGAGGGGGGAAAAAGTCATCTTCCGGATCAAAACGCGCCTAGAGGAGCGATTGGCAAACGAAATAAACACAGCACTCCAAAGGCAGTTAAAAATCTATATACCGTGACTCATTTTCAGTCCATCTCGGATGGAGTCACGCTAACCGATCGGGTCATTCCCTCCTCAAAAGCTTTTCTCAGATAAGAAACCCGTAGTATTATTTGGCAGAGGGCGGAAATTTCCCGAGCTCCGATTCGAAATTTCGGAACTTTCCTGGGGTGGATTCGAAACTCCCTTTTTTGTGAACGACTTTCATCCTAACCTTTTTCGTGGTTTCGGTGCGGTATATCTTAAGAGTTGCACATTAAATAAATTCCGGTTAAACATACTTATTAACGTATTGATTTGTTTCCGTAGCTAATGAAACTGAGGGGAGCAAAAAAAACGCAACGGCCATTAGTAAAAAAAATAACGGATGCGACATACGTTGCACAGACTTTCTCATATCCGTGCGCTCGCTACGTCGATGCGTATTAACCCTTCTGCCTGGTCAAAATTTAAATGCCGGTAAGCCCTATTCGCGGTAGTAAATTTTGCAAAAATTTTTGGTGGCGCAATTTCGTGAACAATATTTTATAACTTTATTAAATACAGATCAAATATCATAAAAATTTGGTTATTGTAGAGAAATGTTTAGTAAATACAAAAAAAATTACGGCATAGTTGGTGTTTTACCCAACTTACACTCCTCTGGTGACACTAGTTTCCTAAAATTGCAGTTTCGTGTGATGTTTTAAAACAACCTTCTAAACATAAGCCTACATCACACTCTGGGCACCAATACACAGTACTCTTCGTCTTTCCATTAGCAGAGCACACTTGACATCTTCTTTTGGGCCTATATTTTTTTCCCGTTGCCGGTATGTTTTCGATGAAGTGCCTCTCGACTAAACGGCACGGTGATGGCTGTATGGGTGGTCGCCTGGCGCATGGTGACTGTAAAAGACTCCCGTACTTTTCCAACAGTTGTTGAATTAAAAGAAGACGAAAACTTAGATTGTCCACCTTATTTTGACAACTATTGAATGTTACCAATTTATTATGCACCGAAACATTTAATAGCCGTCTAAACAATTTTATGTACCACTAGCTGAAAGTACCCGGCGATGCCCGGGTTATGCCAGACACGTAACCAAGTGACCAAGAGAAAGTCGTCTTTACACTGTAATCCATAAATCTTAAGAATTTTAACTTTTAAGAACATTCAAAATGGGATCGAATCTTTATTAAAGCATACTTACCTTCTAATTACAGCAAATGCCCCATATATTGCTGTGCGGTATGTGTGTCATTTACGAACCAAAGAAGCATTTGTCACTTTCTGGGGAAATGTTGGCGTCCTAGAAAAACTTATATAGATTAGACGTTTTATTCGCAACCACAAACTAATGTCGAGTGACTTCTATGGATAGTATTATAAATGTGCGTTAGTAAGCATTACAGATGTATAATATAAAGGTTTTACTTACCAAATGGTAAGATTCCAGCATACACACGATGAATTGTCGTAATAAACGCTTCCCATACGCAGTCAACAGAATAATTATCCTTAACTATGTACTTTGCTATACATCATTAATTTCGATGCTTAAACAACAGTTAGAAGCGAATAACGCTATTCTTTCACCAATTTGGAGGTTTAATTGGCATTAATTGAATCGGAGACAACAATTACGGTCGCCTTGACAATGTCCGGAAAGAGTACGAAATATCCGCAAAATTTCGATAACAATTGCGTATTTCTGAATGATTCGACCGTGTAACATGTACACATCGCAAGAATAAGATAGTATAGAGTTTTAGCCGTCGAATAAAGCAAAAACGAAGAAAATCGGTCCGTATTTACGTATTTTAACGTATGAAGGAAAAAAACCTTGCACTCTGAAAAATTGAAAATCCCGTGTAAACTTATGGGAAAACAAAATTGTCTCCTGGATTCGAACCCGGGTCGATTTTGGAAATCCCAGGTACCCTATGTTACTCGTAGAGTCATATGAAGTCAATTTGCAAAGTTTGGTCCCGATAGTTCAAAGGGCGCGGGAATGTATAAGGAACACACGGACAGACATTCAATTTTATTATATAAAGATTTGTTACATCTTTTACGTTCTAAGAGATAGGGCTGAAGCTTTTGGTCTTTCAAATCCGCTCCTCTCATGGCCGTATTATATTCTAAAATACAAATAGGTTTAAATTTTCCATCTTTTTCCCGAAAATTATTACAATGGAAGGTTGTAATAAATGGTACATCTTTTTTATCCTTCCATTTCATAACCATTATCCCATCACTCCCTTCCTCAGCTTGGCAGCTTTGACTTCTTTTGGAACATTTTTTCTATTTACACGCAAAGTTCCAGCTACATTTGTGCCCCGATTCATCAAAAATTTAGCCAAATCAGATGAATTGTAATAATTGTCCATCCATAAAGTATAACCTTTTCTAAATAAAGGTTCAAGTAATTTATCACAATTGCTGACGTTTTGAGTCCATCTGGAGTTTCTGAAATAGAAATTGTCACGTGTCTGATTCGCAAAGCTCAAATGTTTTTATGCCAAATATATTGTTTGAATGACAGACGTCCCTTCCAAAGCGTAAGAGATTCATCCACAGCAATATTTACCTTTGGCAGATAGATACTTTGAAATTTGTTCTGCAAATAATTAATGATAGGTTGAATTTTGAAAAGTTTTTTGTTTCCGGAATAATTGCATATTTCTGAATTGTCAATAAAATGAAAAAATTTTGAGATGCTTTCAAACCTATCTTGAGACATTGTTTTGGGGAAAATGCTTGTTTCCAAAAGCGGATTTCTCGAAAAGTAAGAGCGGATTGTAGGCTTTTGTACAATACCCATCAACATTATAATTCCCAAATAAATGTAAATTTCACCTAAATCGGCAGGTTTCCATTTGTTAAATCGAGATCTGAAAGACAATTCTACATTTTTTATGTAATTTTCTGCATACCGGTTAGTCTCCAAAACGATTATCTCGACGCGCGATTCGATATCCATATAGCCAGAGGCGTACCTATTCGATATGGCGCCTATGGCAAAATTTTAGGAAACACATACGTTATGTAGGATATAATTTTTTCTGCGTTTTAATCAAGGATAATAGCCTTTCTATTATATATAAATTAACGTTTGAGTAATAATATAAGACTTATTTATGGAAAAATAAACTTTTGGCTCTTCTTTGCAAGCGGCGCCTATGGAAAATGCCACCTTCGCCATACCCTAGTTACGGCAGTGCATGTAGCTAATTTTGAGTGAATAGACAGTGTGTGAAAATCCATAAGAATTAACTATCCCCCATTTTCGCTCGATAGGGTTTGCTTCATCAAGGCTTCTGTTCTGGGTGCTGTATTACAAAAATACGAGATCCCAGCCGGCCGGGTTAGACGTTAGTGCGCCTGCCTTCTAACCCAAAGGTCGCGGGTTCGAATCCCGCTTCGGGCATGAATATTGTGATGTATGTTGATTTTCACTAAGAGAATTTGACGGTGCAAAATAACCTTAGCTGTTGACGCACCTAAAAACCTAATTACTACTACTACGAGATTCCATCAGATTCTGTTAAACGGTTTAGCCCCTGGAGTAGCACACATGCGACAATGGACATACGTAATTACAACAAGTCAGGGAAGAATTGCAGAGCAAATTATACAAGGTGCTTTTTTCCCCATTCAGCTAATTCTAGATGCACCAAATTTTTATGATGTCTAGCTCTCATGTAGACCAACATCTCTTGAAAATTTAGATTCCTGAGATATTGCTCGCACAGTTAGACATACAGGCCGAATAAATAAGCGATATTTTATTTTTTTAAAGCGCTAAAAACACTTGCGAAGCGATCTAAAACAGGGCATCGAACCGGAACCGAACCGAAAACCCTGACCAAAAAAACCGATATTTTTGGCCGGAGTGGAGCCGAACCCGAACCGAAAAAACTAAATGTGTTGAACCCGAACCGAAACTGATATTTATTTCGCTCCTTTATTTCGGTTCGGATAAAAAGTTTAAGCTAAAGGCGGAATTTTCCACGTTCAAATGGTCATCGCCTCCCTCACGCTCTGTCGCCATGGGGTCCAAACCTTCACGAAGTTCACTAATCCTCAAGTTCCTTGGTTCGTTTTCTAAGATAATATCTACCGACTTCAGGAAATTCCATGGGGAAACTTACACATTTGAGAATTCCTTGAACCCTATGAATGCCTAGTGGGAGAAGAGAAGTTTTCGTTATTGTTATTGTGGGACCTTGACTTCAAACGACTACCGGCGCTAATACTTCTCAGTCTAAATCACAAACCAAGGGAGGAGATAAACCCGGTGCCGGCATTAGCCTACTCTTAACGAGAAACTCCAAGGGGACCAACGGCTTTACGTCCCTTCCGAAGGACGGAGCGCTGATTCGCGTGCTCTCCTCTAAACACGCAAATAGGGGTGCCGCTAAACCTCTGAAAAAAACTCTACTTTCGCAGGATTCTTACTCGGTTCGCATCGGGTATGTTCAGCGTAGCAGGCCAACGCCCTCGCCAGTACGCTCCTCTGTTTTAAATACTATTTTCAAGAATCTTCCATTTACCCTGTTGCTTTTAATTTAGTATCAATGAATGTTTTCTTTGTGTGTTTGCAAAATTCCGTCATAGTAAATACAAATTCTTAATGAAAATAACGTAATGTCTTATTCAACTTACTGACACTTATTGAGACAACGCGATCTGTTATTTTGCCGCAAGATTCGTGAATAAAAATATTAATTAATAATTCATTATTAGGCATTCCAGCTTTAGCGCGTATTAGCTTCGTTCTGCCCGTTCTTCTATCCGAATGCAATTCTTTTCCTCGTAGCTATTCAGCGTATTTTAATGAAATTTAATACTAAAGACTAAGCACAGTAAATTAGAAAATGAATAAATTAGAAAATGCATAACATAATAAGTTTAGAATGCTCTATTGCAGCAAACGTGCTTATTTACATTTTCCTAACCTGTTGACATCTTTTGCGACGCATGTATGGTTTGTAAGTTATTCAATTCTAAGTAAATCTTAAATAAATAAAATACATACTAAATATTTAAATTGTTATAATTTATTTTCGTGTTTTAATATTAGTTTTTTAATAAAACTATTGTTGCAGTGAAGATGTATTTGATTTAATTAGAAAATTACGTAAATTAATTAATCAGTTCTTGAAAGTTTCCTAAAAATATTTTAAGGTCGGAGCGAAAAAAACGGGTTCGAACCGGTTCACTGATGATTGCCGGAGCGAAACCGGAACCGAACCGATATTTATTTTGAGTGAACCGGAGCGAAAAAAATTACGGTTCGATGCCCTGATCTAAAATCGCTGCATTCACCAAATACTTCAATTATAATTTGTTTTATCTTTGCAATAATTTACCTCTGTACATTCAGCGTGTGAGACAATAACAAGTCCGAGAGAAATTTTAGAAAGAACCTCTTAAGGCGTCTCATCAAAGATTGATATCATGGTCGTCGTCGTCCCCCCCTCCCCCCATACATCATGTCCTTTTCCGATGAACTTTAAACTCGACTAAATCGCTCACAACATCACTTCTCCCCTATAATTTCTGAACGCGATAAGATATAACTTGAGAAAATTCCTTCCCTGGTTTCTTCCCCTCCCGTCATTTCCTGCCCTCCGAAATCCGTCTTTCTTTCTACTTCACCTCGCAACACCTGTAGAAGACACGTGTATATGTTTTTAAACTCGCGACAGACTCCGCCACCCGACATTGTCAACCCAATCTGTAAAGGGTCACACACGCTTGTATTTTTCCCCCCTCCCGATGCGTCGCTGTCAACGCGGTCTGAAGATAAATCGGGTGCATGCGAGGATGACGTCCCCTTCAGGGATTTCAACGTGTGTGAAAGATACATTTATACTATATTTAGTGCGCGCACCTGCATGTATGCGCGCGTGAGCACGTGCGCTTGCGTGGCGTCGCGTTTCTGAAGAAGACAATTTATGTACGGATGTAAATGTATTTATACGAACGAGCTTAAATGTACCGTAAAGGTTTAAGCCCTTATCCGCTTACTCGAACCTGGGTAAAGTGTGCATCTCGAGTTACATTACTTTTGTTTTTTAATGTTTTGTATCTTGCATTCTTCCTTTTCGTTCAAATATAGGGGCTCTTTTGATTCAAATTAAATAAAAGACTAATCCAAAATCGTACATTTACAAAGAGAGCAAAACGAGGAGCAAATAATATTAATAACAATCACAAATAAATGTAGAGGAAAAGGGTAAGAGAGGAGCTGACTTAGCAAATACATTGTATCACAGTGTGTGCCTTTCTACGATTTCATCTATTCTTAACGCTAGCACTTATTTCTTTACCCGCTTTTTCTTTGCCAAGGCTATACACTATTTTGCTTCCAATCCTTTTCTATTCTCATGGCAATGTGCGGGAATGAGAGGGAGGAATATCAGTGTTAATGTTCGCTACCTGATGAAGTTTCTCACTGAAAATAGATTTGAGGATATCGCGAAGGAAAGATATAGCATTTACTCTCTCACTGTGTTTTTTAAGATAAAAAAGTGAATATGTAAATATATTACACGTATATGGCATGGAAACTTCTGCTCTTTATGGCGCCCTCCATACTATGGTGCCCTAGTCAGTTGCCTGTTTTGTTACCCCGTTCCACCGGCCCTAGACATAGCAGAAACCATAATCAAGTCCTTCAAAAAATACTGAATAACGAATTACACGGATGGGAAGGAAGATAATTTCTTGTGGGAAGATGATATTGAGCTCAAATGTTAAACATCTGATCCAGAGTGGGATCCTTAAGATGTTTACTGTAGAGCTGTGTACGGGCCTTATATTCTAGGCCTGGCTCATACAAATTCGGACCTGGCCCGGCCTGTACGATGTCGAGGAAATTGTAGACCCGATCTGGCCTGAGAGATATTACGGAGGACCAGCGTCACTTGCATGATTTTTAAAGACAGGCCCTGTAATTAATTCCAAAGGATCGACCCGTGCAGGACTCTAGTTGACAGTACTAAACTTGTGACAGTGTGCAATATCTCTAAAAATGTGTAAAACCAAATTTCCCTGATAGATGGACACAACACAGTATTTTCATGTCACCAGCGAATGACACTTTCTGCAGCACGGAGAAGCAGTTCAAATTTTGCTTACTTATACTGTACCCTCAAAGCTGAAGTTTTCAAGGTTCATGGTAGGCCTTCATGGCTAACATAGCGGTCCAGGGTACCACGAAGTCCCCACTTTACTGTACATTCATTCTACTTCATCCTGCTCCTTCGTCACCTTTGGGAAAACATTTTTTTATAAATTGATTAACAGATTTAGGAAAGGGCTTAAAGATTTCCACTCAAGAATGTCTCGATTTACAAATGGTTTCTTGGCAACGACTGTTCTTTGGAGCCTATATTTCACTTTGTACCTTTGGTCATTTTTTCTATGCAGTTAGGTTTCTCTATCCCCATTAATAATTTTTCCCACGCCCCTTCCTTATTAAACATCCCACGTAACCTATTTATCGTAGTTTCCTTCTAGTAGTAGTAGTAATTAGGTTTTTAGGCGCATCAAGAGCACCGTCAAATTCTATTAGAGAAAATCAACATGCATAACAACATCCATGCCCGAAGCGGGATTCGAACCCACGACCTTTGGGTTAGAAGGCAGGTGCACTGCCTACCATTCTAACCCGGCAGGCAGTTTCCTTCTAATTTGCAATGATTCAAACCCTAGCGATTTTATCATTTCTGTTACATTTTGCCTTCTTGTGCTTCCCCAACACACATCTGGCAGCCTTCCTTTATACCTTTGACAGCTTTTTTACCTGCTCTACTTCGTACGGATCTCATACATTTGTTGAATATTCAAGTATTGGTCTTACATTGCATTTATAGGCTATTTCTTTATCGGCCTTCCCTATCCCCTTAAAGTTCCTCATCAGCCAATGCAAGGATTTATACGCATTTCCCACAACATAATCGATGTGCCATTTCCACCCAAAATTAGTTGAGATATTAATTCCTAAATATTTACAGTACAAAGGGTTCTCGCTTAACTGCCTAGTTACGTTCCAACAAAACAACATTAAGCGTGGAATTTTCTCCCATAAGGATCGATGGGATAAGGGAAGGTTGGGTTTTACGTCCTTCTCATACAAAGTACAACATTTTTTAAAGATTTCAACACCTTGTAAAAGAAACACTTTATAAAAACACACTTTCATCTTGCCTTCTCATAACTTTTATAACACATTTAAATAATTGTCTAGACTAACTTTTAAATGTTTTAATGATGCGACTTGATGTCACTGGGTACATGTTTTGCACCCAGTCGGAGGACACGAAGACGCAAAGGGATGGACGTTAAGTTGAACCATTTAGATGTTAAGCAAAATCAATAAATGTTGGACGTAAAAGTGAAAGGGCGTTAAGTGGGATGATGTTCCCTGGGGACCCCATGTACTCTTAGAAATAACGTCTCCCACTAGCTCATACTGCCTAGATTCCTTAAGTCTTCTTTTAGTAAGTGTTATAAGCTTTCTTTATTTCCATTTTATGAATCGTTATCCATTCTCTAAATCTCCTTGTAAACTGTTCCTATCATTATCGGTCTCCATTATGCAGTGATCAACAAAAATATGTATATATATCGGAAGTTATATTTTCAAGGAGATCGTTGACGTAAATGAGGAACAAGTACATATGTATGCGTGTTAATAAACCACTTCTGGTTTGTTCTGCAAAGTCAACCTGCATAACATCAGTATTAACATTTAAACACTGCATAACTTCACCAATCTGGGGATGGGAATAATTAATTTGAAACACGAATGGTTACAACGTGATTTATTATAGGTTTTCTGTAGACAATTACATGAACAAAAAAATAAACTGGATGCTTGATGCCTGGCAATTTCTGAAATAATGTCTTCCAACTTCACTTGAAGGCTGGCCAATGGTTCAATGATTACTGATGGAACAATCTCTTCGGTTCAAGTGTTCAATTGGTATTGCTGAAATGAAAAAAGCAGGTTATTGTAATTTCTCAATAATCAATGTTATAAGAAGTTAATTACTCCTAAATTGGAGGATATTTTAATTTCATGAGCCGTGGTAATTAGCCTTGTCTCCAAAGTCTCATGATAACCGATTGGAAGATGACAAAGAAATGGATCATTAGTTTGTTAGATAGGAAGAATGACAATAAATAAAAATAGAAAATATTTTGAGGCAGATGATAAGAATAATTAATAAAGGAAGCTTTGTAAAGTTACGAAGATAAAGAATGTGACTCATTGAAACTCTCTCGATGCTTCCATCAGGTATCATAGTTTCGTAATACCTGATGATATCCTCCTCGGCAAAGTGAAGCCCACAGACAACCTTGATCTTTGCGGGGTATAATCCTCCTCCATTTCTGAAGCTGAGCTTCATTCTGAAAGCAAACGATTTCAGTATGACATTATCAATTCATTTAATATCCTTTCTACATTAAATAAATTTATATTTACTGACTAATGTGTACTTACCCTTGTCTTGAAAACACTTGTGTTTTTCACTCCCAAAATCTTGTTCACTCGTACTGTTTTGCTATAACCTGTCGAACAGCCAGGAACAAAGCAACACTTTGAATTTCACATCATTATGGAATAAAATATTCCGCGGCAGATGCAGAAAATTTCACTGAAACGAAATGGATTCAACAAGTATCCGTTTGACCACGTGCTAACTATCACAATTCGTAGCGATTTGTAGCAAACCAAAGAACATCAGCACCGCCAAGCTGGAAATAATACGCTGCGACTAAATTGGCAACAAAATATACCCTCTTTCAGTGAGGAGTTGTATCTCCTTATTATACCCTCCATGACTGAAGCTTATGCTTAGGTTTCCTGAGGGGATGTCCCGCTCCCGTCATCCTCTGTATTTTATTTTCCGCTCGTCTTCGAAGATTATCATCGGTCTCTACAGCCCTTTTCCTCAATATTCTTTTAAACTGTTCCTGGCCAGATGACATATCTTCCAAAATGCTTACCCCCGTCCTTAGTGCCTCCTGTCCGACCGCATGAACTCCGCTTTTGAGAAGTGGTAAAACCAAGCGAAAAAGACCACCTAAAAAACTACCAATACCATTTCCTTTTTGGAAACTCGCCCTGCGATACACAGTTCCCACTCCCGAACCGACTTCATCGAGATAATATCTCGTGTATGGATCCGAATCTCTCTTAGCATCTACCATCCTTTTGCTGCCTGCGAAAATGAACTGTTATTACCGACGTACCGTAAATGAATGGGGTAGGAATACCTGAGTGCCCTCTTAAATCTATTTCAACAGTTTCAAATTATCTTTTTAAAACGGGATAGTAGAAAGGCCGTGTAAAAACAGGCTTACATCATGGTCTAATTTATTTTTATCGGCCGTGGTACTAACAATCCTCATGAGTGGAGAAACGGTGTTGCCTATTATGTGAGTTTTGGCAACATCGCAGTATACATATATTTGAGAGAGATATCCGAGCGATAGATCTGCCCAGCTGATAGCTTTACGTTGCATTACCAGGTCCTTACCTGGCTCGAAACAGAGCTGTAAGGCCAAAATCTCGGATACGATGAGGAGATGTCTGGCTTTGCATGCACAGAGACTCGCTGATTAGCATCGACCAAAAATACCACTTTTTCTTTGGAAGGAATTGTGGATAATTCAGTATTGATTGCACGTAAGAGTTCTCCGATGCCCTTGTAATTCGTAATTTTAATCCACGAATTCAAACTTTCGGGATAACCTTCCCACTTGACGAGCGCTTCCCTTCTAGCTCCTTTGCCTCTGTAAGCGATAATTTTATCTATTTTGTATTCTTGTGAAGAGGCAACATGGATGCGTTGCAATTCGGGCTCGTAAAACACACCGTCAATCTCCACACCATGAAGATCTTTGATGGTATAAACCACGTGATCTCTTTCTAATCTTTTTTATTTTGAACACCTCTACAGACCAATTATCCGTATATCCCTTATCGAACGTGGACTTTACGTTCCCTATCCTCACCAGATCATCAACGTCATAACGAGGAGCCTTAAGTTTTGTTTTCTCCTTTGAACCATACAAGTTTTTCCAGACTTTGTAAATATTTTCTTCATTGACATCTTCAGGAGCCATTTTAATGGAGGAATGTGTTGCATTGTTATAGCCATTCAGTAGTTTTGATATAACGTCGACGTATCGTCTGGTATTAAATCTCGTAAAAAAGCACCACATTCGTGTTTTAAGAGTCTGGTTAAAGCGTTCAACGACACTCGCCTTCACGTCGGGATTTTGTGTTACATAGTAATTTATATTTTTCTCTTTGAAAAATTTTCTCACCATTCTCGACGTGAATTTAGTTCCTTTGTCTATTTGGAGGTTTGCATTTACTTTTGCGGAAAATTTGCTGAAAGCCCTTCTTCATATGTGACCCCGTTTTGCTCTTCGAAGGTATTCCCCATGCATACTTGCTGAATACATCGATTACCGTTAGTAGGTAATTATAACCATCATTGTAATTTTTCAAAGAATGCATGTCGTTGAGGTCAGCCTGCCATAGTTCATCTTTCATGGTCACAAAATAACGATTTCTTGAAAATGTTCTACCGATCGGTTTATGAATAGTATGTTTCTTCTCCTTCTAACCATTTTTTAACTTCTTTTGGTGATTATTTTCCATGCAATTCACTTACTAGCGTACGTTCTCTGGTAAAACCTACAAGATTCGCAGGATTAAAATAAGTGTCAGCAATACTCATTATAAACAGAATTTTGACCAGCCTTTAATCTTGTAAGGTGAATACCGAAATTTTGTTTTTTTCGTGTGAAAAGTTGTTGTCGATTCAGCAGGATCAGTTGTTCCTTGTTGAATGAATGACCATCTTCTTCTATTGCCTGTATATTCTTGCGGTATATTTAATTCATGCAAAGCGGCGCTAAACACTTCCCATCCTTTGGAGTTACTATGTTTCCGGGGTCATAAATCTGTTATGTTTGAGTGGGGTAGAATTTTTCCATGATAGCTTACAGCTCCCCGATCATCCCAAGATACTGTGTTACTCAGTAAAATCCGATCGTAGAACAAACGCACTTTTCTCCGGAAAGTTTGCGGCACGGATTTTAATATTTTCTCTGTTGGAAATGCTCTGCTTTCCCACTCTTTATAGCCGTCATTACTGCTCGACTGAACCTCGTTGTTTGCCGGCTTTTTCGCACCATCATCATTAGCATGTATTATCGGCAAGTATATAGGTTTTTTTCTTTCTCCACAAGGTTGAAATATTTTTGCAAAATTTCTCTATATTTCAACCACTTCTCATGGTCTGACATGTCTTTTCAAGTAATATATTTCTCATTTCTTCATCCAACCGTGTCATTTGTAAATTTTCATTTCTCTGTCTAAAACGATCGATTGCGTCAGAAGGTATTAACAGCATCTTCTTTGCGTGTTCCATGTTTACCCGAATAGTGAACCAACTGCATCACTGAGTAGAGTACTCAAAAGTAGTGGGAGAAATGCACCACCGGTTTGTATAATATCTCATTTCTTCTTTTTCCAACACTCACCACTTTTGATAAATTTTCTTAAGATCTTCTTGTGACGAACTAGTTTGCGTTTATGACCTGGTTTAAGAGATATGTTGCCTTTTAACACATTAAGGGCGCATTCGCAAATCAACTTCATTAAACTTTTATCGGCCATTTTTAAAATCGCTACACGTTGTGAAGGTTTGGTTCTGTAAAGAGCTCGAAGGATGTCGCAACAGCTCCGAACAGAACGAGACATCTTTTTCAAATGAACTGTGTCTCTCAGTGCTGCGGTTTTTAAGTTTTGGAATATAAACTTGGGTAAAACCATCTTCCGCAAGTATCTTGGATCTTATACGATATTCATCTGGCATACACTGTTTTAAGCCGAACAGAATGTATCCATGAGGTATCAAAGTCACGTCTCTAAAAGCATCTTGAATAAATTTTAGATTTTCTGGATAAATTTGTCTAGAAAGGTGGAGGATTTGTGCTTTGTCTCGTGGATTTTTGAAGCACACAATATAATGGGTATTGAGAGATATGTCGCGTCTGCGTCTACCTTGATGAAATAAATTTTGTGTTATGAAAATCATGCTCAATCCTCTATGATGTGATCACTTTGTAAAAAGATCTACCACGTGGTCATCAGACTCTCACATAAAATCATCAAGTATGATTAAACGGCCATTTTGCGAATCTTCGTCATCACCTCTCAAATCGTCCAAGTATGGTATTCCTTTGTAAAATTTAACTTTGACATTCTTTCTCAAATTTATCGGTACCGAGTGTACCTCTGAATACCACCAAATAATATCCTCTATACTACCATCCACCATAGAACCAATAGCATTTATAAAATTTTCCATGAAAACTGCTTTCCCCGACCCTGTAGGGCCTGCAACGATAGCCATGAACGGATGTTTCCATGTGATTGACATGATGACGAGTGAAGGTATAAAGGTCGATTTTTTGTTTTTAATGGGAATAAGATAAAATATATTTTAAATTAAATTTTTATTAAATTGTCTTTATACAGAATTTCTTTATACAAAAGGTCCCTGAAGATAACTGATTCGGAACCTATATACAAATAAATATGGAGATACAAGGATTAATAAAGAGATAAATACATAGTTGAATAATACAATAACGTGATAACTAATAAATAAAAATAAAAAACAGCTTAAATATGACAAGGGTGTTCCAAAATAACTGTCATATTCCTTTAAAACATATTTACATATATATAAATAACAAATAAATATATAATCAAATAATAGCAAATATAACAAAAATAAATAAACTCAAATATAACAGATAAATAAACTCAGATATAGCAAATAAATATATAAACAAATAGTTCAAATATAACAAATAATGAAATATAAACAAATAAGTCCTAATATAACAAATAAATTCAAATATAACAAATAGATATATAAATACACAAATAAATAACATCGGTAAACAGACTCATTTGCGCAGGCTGCCATTTGTGAAAAGAAAATAACTCTGCGTGGAGTGGTGGTACTCCTTAATTATACACCATTCTCGAGACCTCTTTGAGCAAAATCATACACATGACACATTTTTAAATCCTATACCCATACGGTAATGTACCATATTCCCCAACTCTTCGCCGTTTCGTGTACACAACACGGTAAACCTTCGTTTCCGTGCGGGTCACTACATTATGCCGTTTTGTTAGACAGATTTGTTGGGGAATGATATTGTTACAGGGGGCGCGTTGTGCACCACCATGTCCTAAAGTTTTTAAAGCACACCGTGTTGCAATTAGAGGCATTCATCGAAATTCCTTTTACCTTACAAATAGATTTTTTATTATCATGGTCGCCACCACAGACAAACTTATATGCATAGTTTTTGGGACCCCGCGAAACGAATTCAGATATGTACGATCCTTCCCCGTACACACTCAATTCATCCGTGAGATCGTCCAAATAGCACCAGGTTGGTGGCGACCATTCCCCCTCTTTCATAGTGAATATTATACTGTCAGTATCCCAATAGAGTGCCCTCTCACTTAGCTTCTCCAAATAATTATATAATACGAGATGGGCTTGTGCCATTGTGTAACCCGCTATCGGGACACTGACATTGGGATGTGTTTCTCTGCCCTCTATCTACATAATTAATAAAGATTGAATCTTCATTAATTGGCAGAATCCCGCTCACTATAAAATTAGGGTTCATTAAAATTCTAAAATATTCCTCTGAATCATTTACAATTACTGTACAGGCGAGGTCCTCTCTCTGGCCAAATTTACCGCAAAGAGAGTTCAGGATCAGTTGTGATATTGACCTCAGACCCGCATTGTATTTTATACAATCATAATCTAAAGAAACACCCTCCTTCGACAATATACCAGCTACATAGGATAATTTCTCACCCTCTGTGACGCAATTTTCAGGCCATCCACTGGCCTGTTGTTTAACTTTTAAAAAATTGTCAATGTAGCCGGAAAAAAGACCGCTCTCTTTTTTATGAGGATCGTAGTAAGTAACCTCGTAACTCCATAACTCTATCATCTCCAGAATTCTGTACCCCTTAGTGATGGCACGCTTCACTTCATCCATTACCCATATCCCTGGGAATTTTCTGTCATCGATAGAGTTATGGAAACAGTCGGTTTGCATACTACGCTCAGTGCACGTTCTACAGAGAGGAAATAGTAATTTTCTGCCTATATGAACAGGGAGGACGGAATGATAAAGATCAGATGGAGGGAGCACCGTACATTTCAGAATGCCTTCCTTCACACTCGTTCAATGACCGGCACTCACTACCGACATAAATTTTCGGATGGCTTATTGGTACTTTTTCCATTTATTAACAAATGAATAAAGTGAACACACATCCAAATATTTTACCTGTTCCCCATGACTCACACTGTGATATAGTTTCACAGCGTTTGTTCTACCGCCAAAGAAAGCGTCTCGTGCTTTAAGAGGGTCCTTTACAGCATAGGAATGTTTATATAGAAACTCTTATATCTGGGTTCGATTGAAGGAATTCATCGAATTCGCACTCCCAAATTTCTGTCAACGAACAACCTCTATTTAAGAGATGCTAGCGAAGATACATGGTGACTTCGGACCTTGCGCCCATTGTTTCATTTTTCCTGTTAGTAATCGACGTACTATGGTCAGGAAAACATTTTGGAGATCCGTGAAAATAACATCCGTAAAACTCATAAACAGTTACACCATTTTCACTCTCCAAGTACCCATCCACTCTGTAGCCACTATATTTTACCTCACGACCATTTGTGGCGTGACTTATTTTAATATTCCGCCTCATCTCCTCGGACAACAACCACATAATGGCCTTATGTGATTGATTATCCTTCCAGCGGTAACCTCCAGAAGGTATAACACCTATGGTGTTATCCTTGAGAAAGTTTCTCTTATAAGTTAAGAGACGCAGCGGCTATGGTGTATGTATGAAAGGAGAGACTTTTGTCAGACAGTGAAATTGCTTGCTAAATTCAGAACGCGCGGATCTTAATTTAGTGACATCATTAAAGCAATACCCTCTCATTTCTTTCTCTAAATCAAACAGTCTCCAACTGTCTCTCGTACCATCTGTCAAAAATCTCCCTCTCACCGTTTGTCATCGATTCGTAACCAAAATCTTCTTTGGCTGGAATCGAACCAACATACCGACGATTTTCTACCCTATTGAAAAAATGAGGGAAGTGACCCTTTTTCAACGGTGTGTTGAAACTGAAGGCTCTGGGTAACTTGGAGAGTGCCATTGGTAGAAAATTTAATGAGTCGATAAACCAAAATTTCTTAACCTCCATACTTATAATCTTTTTTCCGGTCATTAGTACTTTAGGTGTCCATTTCAGTTTATCGACCATGTATCTCAATAAAAACTGCACGTCATAGGCTCTAGAATTATGCGCAATGCATATAATTTCACTGAAATTAGATCTCGGTAATGTTAAATAATTAAAGAGATCACAAATAGGATCACATGAATCGAACGTGTGATGTCGAACACCGCACGAGTGACAAATGTGATCGCTATTCGTGACATCTGCACAGATGGCACAATTATTTTGGACTATGCATAGGACAGGTATATGTTCATAAACAGAACCCGACAACGGTCTGTCTTGCCCGCATTCAATGTCATAATACATGTATAACACGACGGGTTTCTTCCTGTCAATGCCCATGAAACATAAATGATCAAATTTCTCCTCCTTCTTGCAAACATTACAATAATACATATAGTATCTGTGCGGCTCACCATTCTTATTTAATTTATACATGCTGTCACAACTCTCACAGTATTTTTTCTTTTCATAAACGTTATTTTTGAGATGATTGCCCCTACATACATTGCCAAAAAAACATCTATTACAGTCTGTGCATTTTACTTTTTTAATTGTGATGTCACAGGTGCTCTCAGCATCACACCGTAGACATTTAAAGCAACATTTCTGTCCGTACTTATTATTATATGGCGTATGACACGCATGACAATAGTACGAGCACGAAAATGCCCCTGTCATCGATGTAATAACATTATAATGACCTTCGCCATAAATGAGATCGCTGTGCCTTTGCTGTTGGTTTAGCAATGCTGTTTTATGCTCAAATAAAATTTCCCTCCCCTTTTGACACCCAAACCAACGCCACCTAGATAACGAGGCCTGACTACTTGAATGTGACGTCATCAACCGAAGGCTTACGCATAAGATATGCAGATGCGTATGCTAAAATAGTTGTTCGTTAGTTGTACCTCCTGATAGGATTTCAGCGTTTTTTCTTTCGTTCAATGCTGAATGATAATACCCCCATCTTAATCATCAATCCATTCCTAAGTCAGGATCATTATATTTCAATGTTTCATATAAGATACTTAAAGAAATCTTGAGTCATCTATGCCATTATAAGTAAAATAACGAAAATAATAATTGAAGGCATACATCTTAAGGGACATATTACACTACAAAATATTTTAATAGTAATAGTATTTTTAAACTAATTAATTGGCCATTATATTCCTTAATACAATATTCCTTATAACAATAGACTGAATGGAGAATTGAATGACTTAAGGTTTCATTTAATTTGATGTTTTATTTATCGGAAATCGAGGTAAAAACCAAATAATATATATATATAAATAATATGTCCATGTATTCATCGCAATGATTTTGTTATTGACTGCTGGGTGTATTAATTTGGTTATAATCATTATTATAGTTCGTATTTGTTGTAATAAAAAGGAGACTATATAAAAATACTTAACGTTCTGAATACAGATAAATTGAAGAAATAAATTGAAAGATTCCCATGGCTTCATACTACACATTAGAAAGATACGAAAAACTAATTCGAATTAAGTGAATAACAATGTATTTCATTCCTCAATAGAAAATAATTACACTTTATATCTTCAGGGGGGAAAATTTGAGAAATAGATTAATTTGTATAACGTGCATATGTAAAATTTATAAAAAACAAGTTAATGTTAATAGATAGATCACAATAAATTGAAAACAAATCAGTACCCACTAATTTTACGTTAAATTACACTACTCTCTTTATCAGACAATAACTAAAGTACATTATAATTGAAATTAATATGTACTTAAATATTAAATTTAAAATATTCCTTCATAAAGGCAATATAATTTTAAAACTCACTGAGCAATACAGATATCAACGAAGATTATCCTAAAAGTAAATTTTAGAATGTTCTAAATTAAATAAATTATGTTTTGCCTCTCTTATTTACATAAACAAAGCATTAACCTTGAATTAATTTCAATGCATAATTGCATTTACAACCAGTAACCGAACACTTGTTCACCATTTTTAAGAAATAAAAACACCTCGCAAATGATATGACGTATTTCAACAGTCTTTAAAAAGACTTGAAATATATTTATATATATATTAACGAAAATATAATACATTTGCAATGAAAGGATGATAAAGCGCGAAAAAATATCAAAGAATGGTAACCACGTGTTCACACAACAAGAGAAGCCAAAGAAAAGCAAGTTATCTAGGTAGTGCTAGGTAGCGTTCTTTGGCCGCCGACCTGTGACGTCACAGCTGAAAAGCTCGACAGTACTCAGGCCTTGTTATCTAGGTGGCGTTGCCCAAACCCCCGACGTTATCTTTAATTTTCTTTAAAATTTTTCCGCACTCTTCATGCATTGCTAAACCAACATGATAGCTCTCGCTAGACATATTGTGGTGTCATTCGATATAACAATTATCGATTTTTTTTAAAAAAAGTCTTCAAGATAGAGACTGTTTCAATAGGGCGTGCGACCTAACCCTAATGGCATGTTCACATGCTGAACTTCAACCCTTAAATTGCCCGTAGTTAATAATTGGTCGTTACTCGGAACTATTTTCTCTATACAATTCGTTATATCATCCGCAGAAAGCTGGTCTGCTCTCCTGAACGGTATGCAGACCCTCTTCTCCGGTGCCATAACATCATGCAATGATAAACCAATCCTATCGCTAGGTTTCACACAGTTATCATTGATTTGCTTAATGACCTGTTCAAAACAATCGTCAACCCATATCATGGGATTGACATTGCTCGGCGGTCTGTGAATCTTGAGGTCCAGAACACGACCTCTTAAATTGAATTTTTTAAAACATTGGGCTGTGTCTGACACTATGGTGAATTTTTGGCTTGATCACCAATTTCATCTTCTTCATCTCCTGCTAAAATTATACGACAATCGTGTCCGCTCATTGGCTCCTCCTCCTCCTCCTCTGATGTTTCCTCCTCCTCCTCTTTTGATGTCACATTAACCTCTTCGGGCCTGGAAAGGTCCTGCTACCCTTCGATGCCTTCAACGGTGTTTACACAGGTCACCTCCTCGTCCTCCGTCTTATCCGTTGACACTTCTTGCCCCTCCTCCACCGCTTTCACCTCTTCCATCTCCCGAGGTTTATCAACCTTCGCAACTAATAATAAGAATGAGAAGATGTAGAAGAGGTAGAATGATAATGGTAATAATAATAATAATAATTGAAAATCACAATTATGTTACCTTTAACAAACGATGCGGGCACATCACTATCGTTGTCTGCTAGATCGTTTGTCATCATCGCTGCAATTAAAACAATTTTGTTAATTGCTTTTTGTAACAATAATAATAATCTATAATTTTCTTTTCTTAATTATTATTGTTATGAAAAATAAAATTGATACCATACCTTTTGACCATTTCGATGGTGGTGGTTCCTCCATAGCGCTCCTCTTGACGTCACCGCCCTCAGGTATGGATTCGGTTGCCATTAAATGAAGGATTTCTGTGTTTTTACACAACAAAAAGTCTTAAATTTTTATCTTCCTCCACCAGCCACTTGTTGCCTGCCGCATCTAATAATAATAAATAATAAAACCCATTGCATGAGCCACATCCTCGAAATTCTTGAATGAACAAAATACTGCAAAGCTGCCTCAGCCGCTCTCTTCTTGGTTGTTCTTTTTGAGCGACCTGCCTCTCTAAAACACTGCCCATTATCCTGTATTAAGCAAAAAATTATATGTAAGAATACTATAAAACTTGAAAGTCAAATTATTCATTTGAAAAGATATAAACCATGACATTCATCTTAAAATCATTAACAGTGAAAATTTTTAAATCAAAACATTTACTGAAATAATTCAAATTAAATATAAAATATCTGAATAAAGAGTTTCAATTGTCAGCAGATATCCAATGAATGTGCAAATAGCAAAGATCACACAATTATCAAGACCTCAAGTCTAGAGACCACACTTGTGCATATCATGACTCTCGGTCAATGACTTAAGAACGTCTTAATTGGTAATCTTCGTGAGGACCAAAGTTGTAGAGAATAATATTTCTTCCAGGTTTTGTTTGAAACAAATTTTTGTAGAACCATCCATTTAGGAGATATTCAACTTTTTAAATTTTCACTAAAATTGTTTAAAATATAAAAGCATAAGCAAAACTCGAGAAGTCACAAATGTCTTTTGTGTTGGCGTGTGGTATATATACTAAATGAAGTCATCACGAGAGCCAACAGTCTGGATTCTTGCTTTAAACTTTAAACATCCCCCATTTGCACTCCTCAAGAGCAATAACGTCTTTCATGAGGCTGTGCCTTTAACATGACGTGCTACATCAACAGTAAAACAAAATGATTTAGTGGCCACTTTATTTAAGCTAGCTGAATTCTGCTTATAAACATTTCAAGAGGCCAGCCTTCTCCAAGTTGTTTATACTAGGGAGGCAGATATACTGACCACGAGGGTCAAGGGTCTGGCTGCGCTCCACATACGCTCTCTTAACCTCTTCTGTTTACCAGTGTGCGTGAGAATCAATGTACGTATCACCGGGAAGTATGTACGTAGGTGCGAATATATGGTGTCAACATGTAATGTACGTTAAGCTGAAGTGCGTTAAGCGGACGCTGCCTGTACTAAGAAAATTGGTGTAGTTTGATGTTTATTACCACTGTTATCATATTTTTTACTGGAAAATCATATATATAAAATAGAATCATCTGCCTCTATTCGGATGTATATGATAATATTAGAGGAATAAAATGTTGCAATTTAATTGCCTATTATTTACAGCATAGTATATATACAGTACAGTGCAATATGTTTGTATGGATTGCCAAAAGCACAGAGGAATTATGCATGCTCATCTGCTTCATAAAACGACTAATGTTAACCTATCGTAGTGACGTAGTTATAATTATAATAATGCTTGAGTATTCAACCTCTTAAGAAAAGAATATTTTCCGAACGTATATGATCTGAAATAAAGCAAGTATGTTGGAAAATCGGTGAGTATCCTAAAGTTACGAGATTTGACAGAATTATAAAAAAAAAATTATTTTTCTGAAGAATTTTATTAAAGTTTGAAAATCTATAATGGAAATTTGATAAATATAAGCAGTTCCTCCGTATCCACGGGGGTTACCTCCCTGGGAAACTGTGCAAATATATAGATACTGAAAGGTTTTGGGGAAAATGAGGTTAAGGGAATGAACTCTTCACGCTCTTCTCACATTTTCCTCCGCACGCCTTTCATTATCTTTACGGTTAGTTTACTAACAGTACTGTACCCAGTTGCAATAAAGTTTTAGAAACTTCAGTTAATTACATGCATATGAAGAGAGAGGTTGACAAAGACACACTGATAGCTCAGCAAACACTCACATTTGTGGCAGGTACATTTCTGAGACAGCTGCGAATGATGACACCGCGAATAATGACCCCCAAAAACATGTAGAAAAAATTGGTTAAGGTTCAAGTTACACATAAGTTACTGTTTTTAAACAAGAATAAATTATTTAAAATTAATCATCGTTCTCCATAAACTCCAAAATTATATCACGTTCAGAAACATGTTCAGCCATCTTCTCGACGGTTGAAAGAGCTAACTCTCAAATGTAGGATATTTATTCATCTCCTTAGCTATTATTATTATTACCATGTGTTTTGTAAATTGTTTATGTACTTACAACTAGTGTAATGCCCATTGAAATATCAACGGAAGAATTATAGATAGATTATTATTATTTTTACACTTTTACATATGAAATATTTTGTCATACAAAATTTCTAGTGAATATTCTGTTGTTGACGGGCTATCTTTAGTTAAACTTAAAATAGTTGCTTCTTTCCCTCCCTCTCAAACCCTCTCTCCCCCTCCCCCCTCCCTCTCATTCCCCCCTCTATCTCCCTCTCCTCCTCCTCTCTCTCTCTCTATAAAAGCTTTCAAAGCATGTTTATACCCATAAGGATTGAAACAACAATGTGATATAGAGGTCTAACAATGGAATTGGTAGGCAAGGCAACATCCCATTAAAATGGCAAGATTTCCTCAAATTATGTGAATTAAACGTTTACATTGAGAAATTTCGAACTGTAGGCGGAAAAAAATGAACAGAATAAGAAATTTTACAATGTTTTATTAAAAAGGGTTCATATCCGAAGATTGTAGGTGAATTCTTTCTAATTTTAATCTAAAAAAGAATGAAATCCTGCATGGCGAAAAATTGATTTTTACGTGTCTTATTGGAAATGGAAATTATCCCCTGGATCTCAAGTTCAATACATTAAAACATTGTGTTATTATATCATAATGCTATTCTGAAAATTAAGTGTTTATATAAAATGGAAATCTGGTTCTCTTGATTTTTCAATAATGTAAAGCAGCCACTGTCATTAATTTTCTTTTGTCATCTAACAGAAATAAAAGACGACTCTGCTCATGATCGGCGAATCGCTGGCTGCTTAAGTGATGACATCTTTAGTTTAGGCCACTGCTTGGAAATGGCGAGGATCATATGGACGTCTCATCACACACGTGACATCACTCTGCCTCGCAACGTCACTACTTCATGGTATGTACTACATACTTCTTTTGATGTTGAGAGGAAATAACATTTGTTTCATGGGCTTTGACGAAAGTGAAGTGCGTCCTGCGGTCAGGCAGCATGAACAACTGGAATTCACCTTTCGCGGACATTGAAATCGCTACAATAATACTATGCACATACGTGAAACCGAGAACATATAGGCCACGAAATTGGTGGAATTCTATTTATTGAAGAAATATAAACTAGACATACATTGAATGCTTCCGAATTTTCCTGTAAATATCTTTAAATGTGTAATAAGTTAAAAATATTCTCTACTCTTAAGTAATTTTTACTACGTTGTAAGGAACTCAAATTTTGGTTGATAAAAATTAATCACGGTAGTGTTGTTTTTAGACTAAAAATTGATAAATAAAGAAATAATTTTTTGAATAACATTTTTAATATAACATCGCATTAAAAGTTAAAATGTATTCTTTGCGCTCAACATATCTCTAGGTTGCTTTATAAAAGTATCAGTTATACACAACCTATGAAACATTATCTAAAGAATGCTTCACTACGAACGGTGTTTCTTAGTTTTGAGTTCCACGATGTATTTTTAAAAAACATTCCACCGTGCGAGTTGTCCCCTTCCGAAAGGGTAGGACAAACATGACCCCTGAAACTTTTTAAGAAAGTATGCTTCCGTCTCTTGCTTTAACAAGGATATCTTGTTCTTAGCTTCAGTGAGGAATTCCTTATATGTGTTCGATACAAATTTCAGCTTACATCGCCTATGATATAAACATTCCTTCTACGAAGTTATAAAGATCCCATTAAAGTGTCGTTTGTTATGGAAGGCTAATAATAATCTTTATTATGAGTGATATTTAGAAAATGATGTCCTATCCTACATATAACTCATACGAACACAAACATCCATGTCCTAGGCGGGATTTGAACCCGTGACCTTAGTTTCTGTTGGCAGTTACTCTTACCACCAGTCTACCAATGCTGAGGATGGAAACTTAAAGGTGGAAAGGTTAAGTTGCAAAGATTGTAGTGGCGGAGCGAAATCACCACCTTGCGATACATTGGTTATACACATGAATACAGACAGAAAATTCATGTGGGGAAATCAAGATCAGCGGCCCCCTCCACCCCCTCCCCTCCACCCCCCTCCCCTCAACCCCCCTCCACCCCCCCTCCCCTCAACCCCCCTCCACCCCCCTCCCCTCAACCCCCCTCCCCCAATTTTTGCAATATTGGCCATAAAAATTTTTCAATGTATAAGATATGTATGAAAGGGATAAAAAATAACTATTTATTATTTCATTCAAGTACAACATACAGGTAGATATAATAAAAGAATACAGTGAACATTCTGTAGTCATTATTAATTCGTAACAAAACTAATTATTTTTGTAATAAAAAAGTAAACTTTTTTACACAATTGCAATTGTTTTTCGTGCTTTCAATTCTTATCTATCCTATTTTTTTCGTGCATTCTATTCTTCCTCGTCTTTTAATTTTGTGATGTCTTTCCATTTTTCGTGCCTTTTCAGCCTCTTTCTTTTTGAGTATTACGCTCTCTACTGTTTTCATGCCTTCTACGGGGCTTTCCCGTTTAATTGTTTTTCGTTTTTATTTTATTTTTTTCGGGATAGAGCCTTTTAATTTTTCCTCGACTTTAAATGTTTTTGCTCTTAAATTTTCCGCTGTTTTCAACACTTGATTTTCTTTTTCTATATTTTTAATTCTTTAAAATCTTCTAATTTTTATCATTTGTTTTTTGCGTTTTCCGTGCATTCTATTCTTCCTCGTCTTTTAATTTTTTTGTCTTTCCATTTTCCGTGCCTTTTCAGCGTTCTATTTTCTTTTGAGTGATCGCGCCATTAATTTTTTTTCGCCTTTTAATTGTTAGACTCTCTAATTTTTTCCTGCTTTCTACGGGGCCATCCCGTTTATTTTTTCCGCGTTTTCGTTTTTTTTCGGGATCGCACCTTTTAATTTTTACATATTTTTTCCTCTCCTTTAAATATTTTTTCTGTTAAATTCGCCGCTTACTTCCGCCCCTTTTAATTTTATTTTTCTATATATTCCATAGTTTTTATTTTTTTCTTTAAATTTTCTAATATTTATCGTTTGTGTTTGGCGTTTTCCAGTCTTTCAATTCTTTTCTATCCTAATTTTTTCATGCATTCTATTCTTACTCGTCTTTTAATTTTGTGATGTCTTTCCATTTTTCGTGCCTCTTCAGCCTCTTATGTTCTTTTTGAGTATTACGCTCTCTACTGTTTCATGCCTTCTACGGGGCTTTCCCGTTTTCATTTTTATTTATTTATTTATTTATTTCGTGATCGCGCCTTTTAATTTTTTCCGATTTTTTTATTTTTTCCTCGCCTTAAATTTTTATCAAATGTTTTTTTTTTTTTTTTTACCCTCGTTTTCTACGAATTTAAAATTTTCTAGCGATGTATATTTTTTAAATGAAAATTGTAAAATATTTTCCTAGAACTCGATCAGAAAAAAATAATTTTCTGTAGTAAAAATCTTCATGAGTGTGTTCCCGCAGTGCGACACAAAGAAGCGGGCCCGAACCTGCCCAGTCGAAGAAAATTTTCGCCGTAGGAACGGGACTACGACGTCCGTTTACCCCCGTACGCTAGTGTCTGGGACAGGATTCGAAACCGCTTAGCCTTGCATTGATGGGGGAGCGCCTTAGCTCACTACCCCACTTGGCCGACGCGGATTTGTCGTGTTGAACCTGCACTGGCTCGGCCGGTTGGCGGTGAACGTGACGTCATAGTCGGGGAACGGGTAGGGTATGGGTCTATAGCAGCGCTTCTCTACAGGTGGGGTGCGAATATTAAAGAAAATTTTCATTCAGTTTTGAATACTTTATATTGCTTTGTAAATATTGTTATGTATATAGTTGTATCGCTACAAATTCTTTCATATTAATCCTTTTATTTCTTCTATTTCCGAAGTACGTTTTTAATGAATATAGTATTTTTAACCCCTTCCAAGTATTCCTCGCTTTTAATTATTTTTTTCCAGTGTTTACTGTATTTTTTCGGAACTTCATTGCTCGTCTTATTTATTTCTGCGAGATTGCAGTATTCATTTTATGGTGCTAATAAGTTTATTATGACGTTTTGAATTTTGATTTTTTGTTTTATAGTTTCCGTACCTTTTAAATGTTTGCCCTTCTCGCGGTTTTTATTTTATTGTCACTCCAAGTTTTCCATGCGTTATTTTTTGCTGGACGTTCTTTTAACTTATTCGGCTTGTATTAGTTTCCTTTGGTATCTTTCAATCTTTTTTATATTAAGAATTTATTAGTATTTTTAATGTTTTGTTTTTTTTGTTTATCGTTGCGTTTTCAGTTGGTACTTTTAAATATGTATTTAAATATCTTACAAACCCTAATTTTTAGTAGTAATCTTCCGCGCATTTAAAATTTTTGGTCTTTCTCGTTTTTCCGCGGGTTTTAATTCTTGCCCTTCAAAGTATTCCATGCCTGCTATTTTTTGTTAGACGCCCTTTAAACGTATTTCGCTTGTATTAGTCTCGTTTAGTATTTTTCGTCTTTTTTGTAGTTATGTCATATTAATGTATTTTCACTTTTTTACTTTTTTTTAATTGTCTGTGTTAGATTTTTCTTATCGTTTTATTTTTAAACGTTGGTTTTTCTATTCAACTTTCAGTGAACAAAGTGGAATATTGTTTTATATAGAGTTAGATCGCTACAAATTATTTGATTTTAATTATTTTAATTGTTCTGTTGTATGACTCGTCATTAATTTTTTTAATTATACTAATTATAATTTTTTTTCGAAATTTGTATCCAAATTTTTCCAATTATATTACCAATTTTTCCCAAATGTTTCAAATTTTTTCCCAAATATATTTTTTCTATAATAAACTTTTAAAAATAAATTTTCCCTAATATTTTTTAAAATACCTTTTCCAAAATTTTCTAATTTTTTTTTCAAATACATTTTATTTTAATAATTTAAAAAAATGTTTTTAAACAACTTTTTCCAAATAATTTTTTTTCAAATAGTTTTTTTAAATAGTATTTTTCGAAATGAATTTTTTTCCAAATAAATTTTTTAAATAATTTTTTTTCCAAAATATTTTTTTGTAATAATTTTTTTTCTAATAAATTTTTCCAAAATAATTTTTCCCACAATTTTTTTCCATATAATTTTTTTAAAGGTTTTTTAAAATTTTTTTTTAATCTTAAAAAAAAATTTATTAATTTTTTTACAAAATATTTTTAAAAATTTTTTTCAAATTTTTTTCCAATTATTTTTTTTAAATAATTTATTTTCCAAATAAATTTTTTCAAAATAATTTTCTTTTCCAAATAATTTTTTTCCAAATATTTTTTAAATAATTTTTTTCCAATGTTTTTTCCTAGATAAATTTTTTTAAATACATTTTTTACAAATTTTTTTAAATAATTTTTTTTAAAATAACTTTTCCGAATAAAAAATTTTTTTCAAATATTTTTTTTTTTCAAATAAATTTTTAAAAAATAGTTTTATTTTTAAATAATTTTTTTTCCAAATAAGTTTTTCCCAAATAAATCCCCTATCTCCTAACCTCCCACTCTCCCCTTTCTGCCCCACCCCCGCTTTCCCTACCTCACTCTCCCTACCTCACTCTCCCTACCTCTTCTACTCTATCTCCCCCACCTATCTCTCACCCCCCTCCCCCTCAACTCTCTCCCACACCTCCCTCTCCCCCCCCCACAGCTCCCTCTCTCCACACTCTCCCCTGCACCTTCCTCTCTCCCTCCCACCTCCCTCTTTCCGACACACCTTCTCCCCCCCGACCTCCCTCCCCCACAACTCCCTCTCTCCCCCACACCTCCCTCTCTCCATACTCTCTCCTGCACATCCCTCTCTCCCCCCCTCCCTCTATCTGCCACACCTCCCTCTCTCTGCTACATCTCCATCTCTCCCCTACACCCCCTCTCTCTACCCCACAACTCCCTACCTCCCTCTCTACCCCACAACTCCCCTCTCTCCCCCACCTCCCTCTCTACCTCACAACTCCCTCCCTCTCACCCATCTCCCACACTTCCCACACTCCCACATCTCCCTCTCTCCCCCCCCCCCCCCCTCCCTCTATCTGCCACACCTCCCTCTCTCTGCTACATCTCCATCACTCCCCTACACCCCCTCTCTCTACCCCACAACTCCCTACCTCCCTCTCTACCCCACAACTCCCCTCTCTCCCCCACAACTCCCCTCTCTCCCCCACCTCCCTCTCTACCTCACAACTCCCTCCCTCTCACCCACCTCCCACACTTCCCACATCTCCCTCTCTCCCCCCCTCCCTCACTCCCCCCCGCTCTCTCTGCCACACCTCCCTCTCTCTGCTACATCTCCATCTCTCCCCTACACCCCCTCTCTCTACCCCACAACTCCCTACCTCCCTCTCTACCCCACAACTCCCCTCTCTCCCCCACCTCCCTCTCTACCTCACAACTCCCTCCCTCTCACCCACCTCCCACACTTCCCACACTCCCACATCTCCCTCTCTCCCCCCCCCCCCTCCCTCTATCTGCCACACCTCCCTCTCTCTGCTACATCTCCATCACTCCCCTACACCCCCTCTCTCTACCCCACAACTCCCTCTCCCCCCCCCCCACAACTCCCTCTCTCCCCCCCCCCCCCCCCACAACTCCCTCTCTCCCCCACAACTCCCCTACCTCCCTCTCTCCCCCACCTCCCTCTCTACCTCACAACTCCCTCCCTCTCACCCACCTCCCACACTTCCCACACTCTCCCACATCTCCCTCTCTCCCCCCCTCCCTCACTCCCCCCCGCTCTCTCTGCCACACCTCCCTCTCTCTGCTACATCTCCATCTCTCCCCTACACCCCCCCTCTCTCTACCCCACAACTCCCTACCTCCCTCTCTACCCCACAACTCCCCTCTCTCCCCCACCTCCCTCTCTACCACACAACTCCCTCCCTCTCTCCCACCTCTCCCTCTCTCTGCTACATCTCCATCTCCCCTACACCCCCTCTCTCTACCCCACAACTCCCACACTCTCCCACACCTGCCTCTCTCCCCCCCTCCCTCTCTCCCCCCCTCCCTCTCTCTGCCACACCTCCCTCTCTCTGCAACATCCCTCCCTCCCCCCCCCCCCCCCCCCTCTCTGCCACACCTCCCTCTCTCTGCTACATCTCCATCTCTCCCCTACACCCCCTCTCTCTACCCCACAACTCCCTACCTCCCTCTCTCCCCCACCTCCCTCTCTACCCCACAACTCCCACACCTGCCTCTCACTGCCACACCTCCCTCTCTCTGCTACATCTCCATCTCTCCCCTACACCCCCTCTCTCCCCCACAACTCCCTACCTCCCACTCTCCCCCCCTCCCCCTCTCTGCTACATCTCCATCTATCCCCTACACCCCCTCTCTCTACCCCACAACACCCCACCCCCCCACAACTCCCTACCTCCCTCTCTACCCCACAACTCCCTCCCTCTCTCCCACCTCCCACACCTGCCTCCCCCCCACTCACAACTCCCTCTCTCCCCCACAACTCCCTACCTCCCTCTCTGGATCTAGGACAATTCACCGACCACAATTCACCGAAGGAAAATTCACCGACCACAATTCACCGACGGAAAATTCACCGAAACCACAATTCACCGAATCACAATTCACCGAATCACAATTCACCGATCCACAATTGATCGAATGTAGTATTCACCGACATTTCCAATTCACCTTATGAAGACGGGGAAGAGCGGAAGTAATATAAGCGGAATGTTGGCAACAATGACACGTAGCAATAAACCATTAACGTTTAAGGAGGAATGGGTATGGGGAAGATAGAAGGAAGATGGAATAGTATGACAAAATGAAATAATGGCATCATGGATATCCTTCCATTACAAATAACTCGTACATGAATAATAAATAAACAAATTAAACTCACGGGAGTAGGGGGAGAAGAAGGGGAAGGTTAAACATTAAAGAAAGTAATACTGGCACCATGGGTGTCATTCGATTGCAAATAAATCGTAGATGAATAATAAACAATAACTCAACAAATTACGCAACCAAGGCTTATGGTAGTGGGAGGGAAGGGGGAAGGTTGAACATTTAAAAACAGAATACGAGCACCATGGGTGTCATTCCATTCCGAATAAATCGTAGATGAATAATAAACAATAAATAAAAAAATTACGCAACCAAGGCTTATGGTAGGGGGAGGGAAGGGGGAAGGTTAAAATCCAAAAACAGAATACTAGCACCATGGGTGTCATTCGATTGCAAATAACTCGTATGTGAACAATAAAAAATAAATAAACAAATTACTTACTCTCCTCTTCCTCCTCCTCCCTCCACTTCCCCCTCCCTCTCCTCCTCCCTCCTCTTCCCCCTCCCTCCTCTTCCCCCTCCCTCTCCTCCCTACTTCCCCCTCTCTCTCTCCTCCCGCTCATCCTCCTCCCTCCTCTTCCCCCTCTCTCTCTCCTCCTACTTCCTCACCTCCTCCCTCTTCTCCTCACACTCCTCCCGCTCATCCTCCTCCCTCTCATCTTCCTCCCTCTCCTCTCCCTCCTCCCCCCTCCTCTTCCCCTCCCTCTCCTCCTACTCCTCCCTCTCCTAGTCCTCCCTGTCCTTCCTCTCCTCTTCCCCCCCTCTCTATCCTCCCTCCTCTTCCCCTCTCTCCCTCCTTCCCTCCCCCTCTCTCCCTCCTTCCCTCCCCCTCTCTCCCTCCTCTTCCCCCTCCCTCTCCTCTTCCCCCCCTCTCTCTCCCCCCTCTCTCCTCCTACTCCTCCCTCTCCTCCTACTTCCTATTCTCCTCCCGCTCATCCTCCTCCCTCCTCTTCCCCCTCTCTCTCTCATCCCTCTACTCCTACGTCCTCTCCTCCCGATCATCCTCCTCCCTCTCCCGCCTCCTCCCTCTCATCCCCCTCTCCTCTTCCTCCCTCCCCTATCCCTCCCCCCTCCGTCTCCTCCTCCCTCTCTCCTTCCTCCTCTTCCCCTCTCTCTCTCCTCCTTCCTCTTCCTCTCTCTCTTCTCCTACTCCCCCTCTCCTAGTCCTCCCTCCTCTTCCCCCTCCCTATCCTCCTCCCTCCTCCCTTTTCTCTCTCCTCCTACTCCTCCCTCTCCTCCTACTGCCTCTCCTCCTTCCTCTTCTCCTCCCGCTCAACCCTCCTCCCTCTCATACCCCTCTCCTCTTCGTCCCTCCTCTTTCCCCTCCCTCTCATCCTCCCTCCTCTTCCCCCTCTCTCTCTCCTTCCTCTCCTCCTACTCCTCCCTCTCCTACTTCCTCTCCTCCTCCCTCTCATCCTCCTTCCTCCTCTTCCCCCTTTCTCTCTCCTCCTACTTCATCTCCTCCTCCCTCTTCTCCTCCCGCTCATCCCCCTCTCCTCTTCCTCCCTCTCCTCTCCCTCCCTCTCCTCTCCCTCCTCCCCCCTCTACCCATTCTCCCTCTCGTCTCCGCACTCTCATCACTCCCCTCTCTCCCTCCACCTCCCTCATCTCTCCCTTCCCTCTCTCCCATCTCATTACACCTCTCCTCCTCCCTCTCTTCCTTCCCTCTATCTGCCTCTCCTCCTTCCTCTCCACCCACCTCTGTCCTCACTCCCACCATATCCACCTTCCCCCTCTTCCTTCTCCCACCCCATCTCTCTCTTCCTCCATCTACCTCTCTCGCTTGTCTTCCCTCTCCCTCCCCACCTCTCTATCTCCCCCTCCAGCTCCCCTCCCCCCTCCTCCTCTCCCCCAATTCCCTTTTCCTTCCTCTCCAACTCCCTCTCTCTTCCCTCAGTCTCTCCCCATCCCTCCTCCCTCCCCCGTCCCCCTCTCAATATCCACCTCTCTCCCCCCTCCATCTCTACCTCCTCCATCTACCTCTCTACATGTGTGCGAGTTGATGAAAGTCCATATGCCTAAAATTAAAATGCTGAAATTTTTATTATAACAAGGTTTCTCAGAATATACCGACTTCATTGTAAGATATAGTGTAAAATGGAAAACAATGGAAAAAATAATGTAATAAGAAAAATTAATGTAGAAATAATCAGCACACATTCTGATTTCTTTCTCTGCAGTGAAGGCTGAGAGCACCACAGCATGGCTATATAGATCCTGACATCTCCGTCACATCTGCAGATCGTGTCCTTCGTCCTCGGATACCATGCATATAATCTTCACAAACACCATCGTCAAAGGGATGCAGCCACATCTATGAGAGGGTGGAAGAAATACTTTCATCCATTTAATCTTATAGATAACCATTGCTCATTACTATAAAAATCTTTGTACACAATTGTAATTCTGATGCTATTTGTATATTCAATGACTGATTAAAAAATCATCATATATATAAAAAAGTATGAAGTATGTCTGTCTATTCCCTATCCACAATTACACTACCTCTATATCTTTGAATTAAAATGGCAGAATCACAACCTGTATACATTTCCAATCTCATCTGGAAATATTGAGGCAATAATATATGAAAGAGGAAAAAAGTAAGGTAAGGTAAGTAGTAAGAAAAGTAGATACAATCAGAAAAATATGCTACAAATCAGAGGAGAGAAGTTTTAGATCATAAGGTGTCACTATAAAACTACATGCAAATTAATGAGAGAACATTCTTTCTTTCAAATATTTATCATAAATTAATGGAATATACCCACTCCCCGATTACCCCTCTTAATTGGTTCCAGGAAAACAGTGCTAATTGAAACCTCTGCTCCATAAGAAATGAAATTATAAGCTTTAATTCGTTTTTGAGATTCTATTAATGGAAATGAAAATAGTAGTATTATATAAATAATAAACCAAAGTAATCTTTGTTAACCATATAATGTAACACAGAATAGGTCATAAATTGCATTTCAATTATATTTAAAATTGAACAGTAAAATTAGAATATAAATGAAGGTACAGATTGCATTTTACAAAACATATATATAGATCTCACGCTTAACCCATCAGCACCAGCCGTCCTTCTTTGAAGACAGCTAGTTGAACTGCTATTGTGCCAAAATATATGACGATGTCTTTCCGTTTATACTTTTATATGAATGAGAGAAGTCTGAGACTATTTGCATGCATATTACTTCGCTAGAAACGTTTAGTCTGTGGTTGACCGCCAACCAAAAAGCACGAAAAAAATGTTATGTTCAGCTACAAAGAAATTTGTCCGTAATTAAAATTAATCAAAGTATTTTATAAATTATGTAAAGTGCATTTCGTTGTAAATACTTTAATTTACCGTAAGTAAAAATCGTTTTATATTTATTTGTATAATTTCTGTTTTATTTTTCAAGTTATTTTATGCCATCCTCATATGAGGATGCTGGGCGCTTATATATATAATTAGTTTTGAATTGTAGCTACAATATTTTAATAAACTATATACAATTTATCATGGATAGAAGGGTTTTTTCTCGAGAATAAAACTTTAATGGACTGGAAGAGGCTATTCTTGCTATAATGAACGAAGAATCTAGTGACTATGAAAATGCTGAAGAGTTTCAAATATTATTCCAGCAAATTTAGATGAACTGACGGACTGGGAGCAATTTGATGATGACGTTTTATGTGGACCTAATTCATTTCCGCACGATATTCCTGGTTCCATTGAATGAACTGAAAGATATATCTCCGAGAGGTATATTTGAAAAGCTTCTTAGTGATGAAATTAAAACAATATGTTTGTGACCAAACTATTTTATATGCAGAACAGAAAAACCATGCCTTTGACATTAGTGTGAATGAAATGCAAACATTTTTTGCCGTTTTATAGCTGACAGGTTATATAATTGCATTGGTTTCACGACGAGGACCTGAGAGTTTCACTTATTTACGAAAGCATCTAACGAGATCGATATTTAGAAATCAAATTATTTTTGTACATGGCTAATAATAGCGAAATAGGGAAATTTCAACACCAAATGGCCACTTATGAATACGCTTATAAAAAGTTTTGCCAATGGGGTTTCTTCCAAAAAGACTTATCAGTAGATGAATCCATGTTAAGTATTTTGGACACAATCCAGCAAAATAATTTATAAAAGGAAAACCTGGTTTGGGTACATAAACTGGATGTTGAGCAGTTCTTCTGGGTATTGTTATGTCTTTGATGTTTACTGTGGGAAAAATCTTAATCAACCAGGACATTCCAAATCTTTACCTGTAGGCCCTAGAGTTGTGGTCAATTTGTTGAACCTCGAACCAAATTCCTCAAATCATGTGGTTTTTCTTCGATAATTACTTCACCACTTATGCGTTACTGGTATACCTCAAAAGGAAAATAATCAGAGCAATGGGAACTGTAAGAGACAATTGAGTTCATAATTGTCCTATTATACCTTCCAAGGATATGAAAAAAAAAGAACAGAGGAACTTACGATTACCGTTTTGACGAGAATAATGACATATTGTGTGTAAAGTGGAAGGACAACAATGTCTGCTCTATCCTAACAAACTATGATTTCGTTGAACCACTGCATTATGTAAAATGATGGTCTAAAGTGGAAAAGGCTAAAATTAACTTTCCTCAACCTGCATCATTTGCTATAAATAATGGTGGCATGGGGTTGCAATCTCGAGTTGAGCAATTTTCATGAAAAACTGTAAGAAATGTAAAAAAACATTATGTATGGAAAAGGGTTGTTACGAAAAATACCATGTATCTGCCTAACGTCCTCATTTGAGGACGGCAATTTTTGTAAAGAAATATAGTAAATTTTGTTGAATTCTTTTAATATATTGTTTTATTTAGCATTTATCTCACCAGTGAATGAATAAGAACAATTTTTGCCCGGCCGTTTTCTAGCCAGTGCTAATGGGTTAATAAATCAAGCAGGAGTATTAAGGAATTGCAATAAGAGTTAAAAAAGAATACCCATATCTAGTAATATTAAAGGTGAGGCAACAACCACTATACAGTCACACTTTTATTAACACAAAGAAAATTGAAACACAATAACATAAAGCCATTTCTGTTTACTACAGACATGAACTGAATGATTGAAGTTACAGTTCAATTAAAAGAAGACAACCAATAACACAAACAAAATCTTATATCATAACCTTACTACATTTCGATAAAGAAATATCGATTCATAAAAGAAATATCACATGTGCTTAATAAACAAAGGAACGTGGAATGAGACCAATAAAAGAAGAATTCAAATATCTAGATATTACATTTAAAAAACTGAACAAACGAAATGGGAACAATAAACAAAACAATACAAATGATTCAAATACTAGCCTTCTTTTAACAGATAAAAAATGACAGAGATGACGTGGTTTTCTCATTTTTAGAGATTTTTTACAAATCGCCTATGTACTCACTTTGTCTGTTCCTCCAATTGTGCAGGCAATATCTCTGAAATGGTGCAACATAGAGGAACCAAATTTTCAGGATAAGTTACTGCATATGAGAGCTATATGTGGCAATCCTAAGTGTTAAAATTACAATTTTCACAAGCTAGTGTTGTCCCATAAAAAAACACGTAAATCAGTGATAAGGTTTATATATATATGCTTTTTAAAATCATTTCCCATTAATATTCTATCTCAGGACTTTAACTATTGGAATTGCATCATTGCCCATACCCTCCCACCAACAGTAATAACTACCGTATATCTTCGAGTATAAGGCAATTCGAGTATAAGTCGAAGTGTACTTGTTAGCCTAAAACATCACCTAAAATCCAAGTCTCGAGTATAAGTCAAAGCAAAGAAAACGAAAACAAGATAATTTTGAAATTTACAAAAAATAATATATATAATAATATACTGGCTAACCTTTACTTACGAACATTCAAGAAATGAAAAATTCATATTTACGAACATTCCACATACCAATGAATTGCGCCTCCCACTTCATTTACGAACACACCCTTCCACGCGAACATCGGTCACAGTAAGAACACAAACTTGTTATCACTTGTCATTACTGGTCGTGTTTATGATCTCAATCGTTCAACAATTGCAACCATTTTAAAAGACAAAAGAAAAATTTGTGATCATATTCGCAATGCAGGCTCTGTTCAGTCCATGATTAAGTAAAAAACAAAATGTCATTGTTGAACAAATGGAACAGCATTTAAGAATTTGGATTCAGGATCAAAATTTAAAAAAAAACCAATGCTTCAGTAATGAACTGATTCTTCTCTTCAATCCACTTAATTGGGTTAGTTGTTTAAAGATCAAATAAATTTTAAATTTTCCTTTGAAACTAACGAGTAGGGAGGCTAGTACCCTCGGATTTTGTTCAAATTTCACATGGTGATAGCTGATGTGTTCCGATTTAACGGGTAACTTGCCGTTTGTGTGAATAGGCCTTGGTTGTCGAGATATCGGTTTGAATTTCGGCCGATTTCCGTGTGCTTTAAGACTCGTGAAAATCATACCACTAGTATGAGCAGGCCGTAGCCGAGTTGGTAAGGAGTTGGGACCATATGTCCGGGGTTTGAGTCCCGGTTGTGGAATTTTTCTTTTTTGATTTTTATCTTTTTTAATGCTGAAAAAATGTACAATTCCCATTATTAATTTATTACGACTGTAAAAATTTAAATTGTACTATTTTTCTCGATTATAAGGATATATTTTTTTATTTTATAGTTGCGATTCAGCAATCTTTTTAAATAAATTCTTACACTTTTTATTGCTACAAAATAATTTGCACCATTATTTTGTATTATACATGAATACCTTATAAATTAATTATTCAGATTCTTCTTTTGAAAAAATCTCATGCGTGCCGGCAAAGTGGGGGATGAAAATTGTCATAAAAACAAACAAAGCAGAAATGCTTCTGGCACCAGGAACACACAACAAACGCAACATTTTTGCATTCACATTTCCTCTTACGCAGGCTATCGTGGAAACAAACTTCATTTACGTTCATAAGAACACTCCTTGTCGTCGTTAATTTTGACACAAACCACGCATATTTAATCATGTCTTCGAAAATGGGTGCACGCAACTGGTGATGAATTATGGAGTGAATTTTCAATGCATCGTCTCTTGTATTAATCTGACTGTTCTCTCGCAATAAATACGTACTGTTTTGCAGGCGCTTTATGAAATTTTTGATTTGCCTGTAAAAATAGACGTCGCAGGGTTGGCAGAAAGCGCAAGATATAAGTTTATTAAAGTGGAAGTAAACTATCTACTTTAAATGTATGCAAAAAAGAATCAAAATGACTGAACACCTACAATTCATTAAATCTTTAGCTTGAATAGAAACATTTTAAAATTTTCACTGCCTTCCAATAAATAGGAAAATAAATTACCTCCTATGATGAAACAAGATTGTTATACATATACAGCATGAACCAGTAACTAATATGGGTTGTATAAGTACTAGAAATGTAGGATTCTCGGAATCATGGATTTATCAAACGAACAACAAATGTTAATTACAGTCGCAATTGTCAGATTAGGAAACCTCAGGGTCATTGATAAATTTGAGGAACATAAAATTTATCTTTTTCCTCCTAATTGCACAAGTGAGCTCCAGCTTTTGGATTAAGGAATAATACAATCTTTTAAAGAACTACTGAAAGATTTTTGTACAGAAAGCAGTGTTTCTTCTGGAAGGTGGTAAGGACCTAAATCAGCTGATGCCTTATGTTACATTTATTTAGCTTGGAAGCATGTCAAGGAATCTACTATTAGAAATAGTTTCAAGAAAGCTGGCTTTTTGTTGGATAATGTAGATGTCATACCCAAAGAAAAAGTATAAGAAGGTGCTGAGTGGGATCAGCTTCAGACAGGGACAACATTTGTTGAATTTGTTAATATAGACTCAAACGCAGCGACATCTAAAATTCAGTCAATTGACGATGTTGTTCTGGCGGAAATTGCTTCCTTGTAGGATGCCATGGGGATTTCTGCCTCCTTCTCTGAAACTTCTACAACTAGGAATTATATTTATAGGGCTAATGTGAAGGTGAACTCGTTTGATGATTTGAATACCTTGAGAAACAAATTCATGACATTCACAAACAGAAGGATTATAAATGGAGAAATATATTATTTTTTGGAAAAGTGAATGTATTAATAATACTACAGTAAAAGCCGATTCTAACAGCACCCATGAGACCAGAGTTGTGCTGCTAAAATGAATATGTCGCTATAACGAATGGTGCTGCTAAATCACATTCTAATTACTTTGATGGCATATTTGCTATCTTTTAACATTCTTCTTCCCTATAAGATATTGTATATGTTGTTCTTCATTATCTAATATACTATTTTTTGCTGTAATTATTACTGAGTAAAAAATCTATCTTAACTATATATTAATTTTACATTGACGTCTGCCGACATTTGTGTACAATTTATATTGCCATATTCCTCGAGAACCATTTGTCATAAAGATATACAGTAAACAGCGTTAATGTCTACCTGCTGTTAGGTCCCTGGAAAAATATTTTCGTTTGCTAAAGTGTCCCGGGTTCGAATCCAGGAGAATGATATTTTCCCATAGGTTTTCTGATTTTTCAGTGCAAGGTTTTTTTCCTTCATTCACCAAAATATGTAAATATGGACCGATTTTCTTCTTTTTGACATTATTCGTCTGCTAAAACTCTATACAATTTTATTCTTGTGATGTTTACATGTTACACTTCGACTTTTTCAGAAATACGCATTCTTTTTCGAAATTTTGCGGATTTTTAGTACTCTTTCCGGATGTTGCGAAGGCAGCCATCATTGTTGCCACCAATTCGATTAATGCCAATTAATCCTTCAAAGAGACGAAACAAAAGCATTGAACTGTTGTTTGAGCATTGAAATTAATGATGCATAGAAAATAAATATTTACGGATAATTATTCTGTTGACTGCGTATGGGAAACGTTTCTAACAATTTAATCAAAGCAACTGAATCATCCTTTCATCGTTTGAATGCTGGAATCTTATATCTTCTTAAGTGAAACCATTATATTATATAGCTGTAATGCTTATTAACGCAAATAGGCTCATGCAAAAATTTCAAATTATATGAGAATAGGGAGGCACATTATTCTGTAAACACATTATATGGTTATCTTCTCTTCATTGATAATCTAAATAAATGCTTTCATTGACGTCGGCTTTATAGTAGGTCCTGTAAGAAGTTAAAAGCAGTCGTTGATAGACACTTGAAGTAAAGCAATTGTTTGTGAGTTCATCTATAAGGGTGCAACAATAATCACTGAAACTAAGGTAAGGTAGAATTAAAAATTTTTCCCCTTTGAATATACTGCGATATTAAACTAGCATTGAGTAACTCTGTGACATTGTGATCATGTAATTTGCTTTAATATATTAATGTAAAATCGCAGAAAATTAAAAAATGCCAAGGGGTAGACCAGTGAAAAGGAGAGCTATTAGCCCAGCTACAGCTGATAGAGAAAGGAAGAGGAGCCAGAGATCAAACGAAGAGTATGGTAGGAAAGAGAGAGAAAGAGATGCAGAAGCTCATAGGATTGCCCATGGAGCAAAAAAGAAGAAAATCGGTCCATATTTACGTATTTTAACGAATGAAGGAAGAAAACCCTGCACACTGAAAAATCAAAAATCCCATGTAAACTTATGGGAAAATATAATTGTCACCTGGATTCGAACCCGGGACACTTTAGCAAACGAATAGATTTTTCCAGGGACCTCATAGCCAGTAGAAACAAAAAACTGTTTACCGCATATCTTTACGACGAACGGTTCTCGAGAAATATGCCGATATAAATTGCAAACAAATGTCTAAAGACATCAAAGTAAAATTAATGTATAGTTAGATTATGAACTGTACTATATTATATATTAGTAGAACTGCCCGTTGAATTTCAATGGAGTTTGTGAATCTAAGACCGAACATGTAAACATGGTAAGAATAGGATAGTACACAGTTTTAACCGTCGAATAAAGCAAAAATTAAGAACACCTGTTTGCGACTAACTATTTAGATCAGTGGTTCTCAACCGGTGTGCTGCGGCACATTAGTATGCCACGAGGAAGGGAATAGTGTGCCGCACACTCCAAATATATATAATTTTTAAAGTATTTATGTATTTAATGTACAATAAAATGATACAATTATTGCTTTACCAATCGTAACAATCTAATATAACTGCGACTTTCATTTGTTACGCTAGTTTTTATCTTTTAAAATGAGTATTTATGCAGTGAAATTAATTAGGGTTGGTTTGGTGCGCCGCGATGTTCTTAAGAATGCATGAAGGTGTGCCGTGGAGAAACAAAGGTTGAGAAGCACTGATTTAGATGAATGAAAGAAGTAAATCTTGCACTCTAGAAAATAGAAAATTACATGTAAACTTCTGGAAAAATAAAGATTTGAAACTTTCCTGGCAGATGATTGTGATGAAATTTTCTCGGATTTCTAGCCGGGTTATAGAGCACTTAATGGCCGATGTTTTGGCGACTATCTCTGTAATCATCTTTTAGAGTTTGTCTAATACTCAAGATATCCTGTTTATTAGAAATGCAATATTCCAGAACGATAAATAATACGTTGTTATGTACTGCTATTGTTATTCAAATTTTGTTTATTTAATTAATTAAAATGAAAACGTAAAGAGAATTAGGTACTTTCCTGTTATACCCCCTGCTCGCTCAGTTTTTATTTCGCGCTTCAAACTGTCACTACTGGGTTTGGCAAACTCGGGTATGCGAGCGAAATTAACATTTGACGTGCAAAATAAAAACTGCACGAGAATAAAAAGCCTTTTCCTGGGATTACAATCAATTATTGAAGCTAATTTTGGCACAGATTTTAATTCTGCTTTCAAGAACAAGCAACTCCATTCTTTTTTCTATATAAGAGGTTTTGTCCCGAGTTTGTATGTTAATTTTAAGTAATTTAAAAAAGTGTTTTTGTATTGGCTTGCACAGAAACCCGTGCTACTCTTATGGCCTATTGAAATTGGACAATGGGTTCAAATATTACCTCAAAAAAACGCTAGGTTAACCAAACCTTGACCATTCACTAAGTTAAGATGTAAGAAGGAATCGTACCAAATTTGATTGTTCCAGCTTCTATCTTTAAGGAGGAGTTCCATGAACAAACAAACACACCATTCAAAATATATGAGATAATTAAATAATATTAATAAGAAAATATAGAGTAAATTATATTTTTAGCCCCCTCCAATGCAAAATCCTGGCTGTGCTACTGGTCGCAATATCTGTAAGGTGGGCACCTAAGTCAATCTTTCTTATTACTTATAACTAATGGTAAATGTTAATGCTTTTTTCCTTATGTCTAATTACACTGCTTTCTTTAGCACTTATCTTCTTGTTAGAAGCCATTTTTATGGAAGAAAAACTATAACTTTTTAAATTAGAGAGACTGAAGAAATAGATGACTCTATATCCTTCTATAGCTTTACATGCAGACCACAAAGCAATGAAAATAGCTTTTAAATGCCCTTCTATTTATTTAGGTAGGCCAGAAATAAATGTTACCTTATCGTACATTTTAAAATGATAGTAGTAATTGGAGTTGACTGAATTAAGTTATAACATTCGAATTTTTAAGTCAAACTTGTGCCATAAAAACTCAAGACCAAAAGTTTGTAAACTAGGAGTTTATCTATATAGATATATAGCTAACTAGGGAGCCTGTTTCCACAATTGCAGCAAGTTTTAGGTGACATTGTAAAACAAATGTTTTCACGCTGCTCCAGAATAAACATAACCCATCGCCTAATGTTCTTTTTCATTTAGATTATCTGCAAAGAGAAGATAACCATGTAACTTTCAATATGTTAAAAAAATAATGTACTTCCCTATTTTCATCTCATTTTAAATTCATATGTGAACCTATTTGTGTTAATGTATAAAATAACTTAGAAAAAGCAAAGATTCCAGCATTCAAACAATGAAATGAACACAGTTAACAGAATAATTATCCGTAACTATTTCTTACTATGTATCAATTTCGATGCTTAAACAAAAGTTCAAAATGAATAACTATTCTTTTATCTATTTGAATGTTTAATCGACACTAATTGAATCAGAGGCAACAATGAAGGTCGCTTTGGCAACATCCGGTAAGGGTACGAAAAATCCACCAATTTTCAAAAATGAATGCATATTTCTGAAAACTTCGACCATGTAACGTAAACATTGCAAGAAAAAGATAGTATTGAATGTTAGCCATCAAATAAAGCAAAAACTAAGAATATCGGTCCATATTTATGTATTATGATGAATGAGTTAAAAAACTGTGCACAAATTGACAGGATATCAGAAATAATTTGCCTATGACGATTCCAGTAATATAATATAAGATAGAGTACACATTTATTTTTCATACGTTTTTGGAAAAACACCATCGTTCTGTGGTTTCATTTTTCTAAAAATAATGCATATTGGAAGCCTGTGTGCACTTGTAAGGGTATTGTACATTTTATTATTTTTTATTATTAATATTTCTTGATTATTAATCATGGACCCATGGACTATTTCCAAGGACTTAAGGGAGTTCACAGTCCCCAGTTTAGGAAACACTGACCCAATGAAATTTTATTTACTATTCTGACATTTCAGCAAAATTGAATATTTAACTGAAGGATACAAAATGTTCATTTGTAATATATCAAAATGATAATATTTCCTATATTCTAATTCACAATTATTTTGAGGAAATATTCCTTTACTCTTCCCACTCTTTTCCCATGCACTTTTATCCCTTCAAATGCTATCCCTCCCCTCCCTCCTCTCCTATCCATTTCCATTCTCCTGCATTCCCATTCCCCTCTCTTCCCTTGCTCTCTCCTTCCTCCCTTCCCCTCCCCATTTCTCCCCAAACCCACACCATTCTCTGCCTTTCCTTCCCCTCATACCCATTCTCTGCATTTCCCTCCCTTCTCTTCCCCTCCTCTCCCCTTCTCCCCTCCCCCATTGCCTCAATTTCTCAAGGTCAACTACCCTCCCATTCTTCCCTCTCCAACTCTTTCACTCCCCTCCTCTCCCCTCACCTCCCCCTCCCTCTACATCTCCCCTCCCCCTACACCTCCACTCCATTGACTCAACTTTTCAAGGTCAACTACCCTCCCACTCCTCCCTCTCCACACTTTCACTCCCCTCCCCTCCCTCCACTCCCCTCCATACACTTCACCAACCTTCCTCTCCCTCATTGCAAGTAATCTCCTCCCATATTAATTATCACACTTTCATATCAAATTCTTTTCCACTTTTCAATAAAAGTCACCCTTGTCTCCACTTTCTTTTTTACATTCCCACCCTTTTCTGTCCTACCTAATATATGAATCGAGGGCCAATTCCCTATTCTATGTTAAACTGGTATCAATACTTTCAATCTGACACCGCTTTAATAGTAAAATATAAAGACTAAATTTACCATATATATTATATATAGCTATTTTATAATTACACACAGTACCTGTGCAGCTGCATGGTATTCCTCCACTTCCGACCTGCATGCCTTCTTTTGTCCACGGGCCTTAGTTGATGGTCCTGCCCTGATGCTTCCGTGATGAGGTTCCCACGTTGGTACTCTGCTGCAAAAGTCAAATTACATAAATTTAATGTGACTGAGTTACTGTGACAAATCTTCAAATTAATAGAAATGTACACAGCATTAATACCTCGCGATTTATTGGGAGAAGTGCGAAACTTACCTAATCAGAGTCTCATCCAGACTTTGCTGACGCAGCTTTTCCCTCCAGGTAGCATCAGGTCATTTTCCAGGCTGGGTGCAGTCCTCATTTAAGCTGCATGCCATCTCTGGTCCACAGTCCCTCGCTGATGGTCCTGCGCTGATGGTCCCACGATGAAGCTCCCTCGTTGGTACTCTGCTGCAAAAGTCAAATTAGATGAATTTAACATGACTGAGTTACACTGACAAATCTTCAAATTAATACAACTGAACCTCGCATAATAACGTGTGAATTATAGGGAGACGTTTTGTTCATCAAACATTCCTTTTTCGGTAAAAAGAAAAATTCACATCTAGGAAACTGCACATATAAAACGGATTATTTGAAAATTTACAGTGACCTGACTTAAAATTTGAAATTAAATTACTAAATTTAGAGAATGTGAATGTTATGTACTGTGTCTGCCCGAACAGAAGCCGACCCCCAAAAATTTCCACAATCTTTTGGCAAAATCGTAAATTTCGTAGATTTTATGCTCAAGTGTGCCGGGCATTCAGGCACATCTTAGAATACATTATTCGAGATCGAAGAAATGTGTGGGAAATGGTTTAGTTGTTGACATTTTGAAATATTAGTCCAGTTAATAATTTTGCGTTGCTGAATAATGTTCCACATTCAGTGGCAATAATTTTATCCATCATCATTTTCACAAAAGGTCAAATATAGTAACAGCGATCTCGCCAAGATATTTTTTCATCCAAGTCTATTTCCAATGAAATTAGCATTTACATTGCCTTAAGAAATGAATTTTTATAATTATACACGTTCCATGTAAAGTTTTACCAAAATTCAAACAGTTGAGCATTCAAAGCGTCAACGCATTTTGCGTAATCGTCTATTTACGAAAGCGATCTCGCCAAGATATTTCTTCATCCAAGTCTATTTCCAATGAAATTAGCATATATATTGCCTTAAGAAACTGAATTTTTATAATTATACACGTTCCATGTAAAATTTTACTGAAATTCAAACAGTTGAGCATTCAAAGCCGTCAACGCTTTTCATGTTATCGTCAATTTACACAAGCGATCTCGCCAAGATATTTTTTCATCCAAGTCTATTTCCAATGAAATTAGCATTTACATTGCCTTAAGAAATTGCATTTTTATAATTTTACACGTTCCATGTAAAGTTTTACCAAAATACAAACAGTTGAGCATTCAAAGCCGTCAACGCATTTTGCGTAATCGTCAATTTATGCAAGCGATCTCTCCAAGATATTTTTTCATCAAAGTCCATTTCCAATGCAATTAGCATATAAATTGCCTTAAGAAACTTCATTTTTATAATTATACACGTTCCATATAAAGTACAATGTACAATGTAATGTTATGGCGGTATCCCAAATTCTGGCGTCAATGCATGTACTCGTGCGAGTGTCTTCGAAGCGATCAACACACCTTGTTTTCGAAGCGAGCGACCAGAACCGCCGTTGTGGCAAATACTTTGTATGCAGCGTTTTCTTTGTAGTTTTATTGCCGTTTTAAGTTGTGTTCTTACACTGTTATGGAAATGAACGAAAAGTTAATTTCCGAGATCCAAAAGAGTTCCATCTCATAGAATTTAAAAGATAAAAATTTTTTAATCATTTTTGGCCGATTACCAAGGCCGAAGATGATATTCAGAGAATCACTAATTTATGCTAATGGAGATATTCAGCTTGGTCCTCGGCCGAATACTGATTTTAATATTCGGTCATTCGGTATTCGGCCAAAATGAGTATTCAGCACATCTCTAATTAATATATGTCTATTTACCCCAATATCCAGACGTTGGCAAATGTCAATTTTCTGTCGTAAAGTAAGCACCATTCGCTTCTCTTGTTTTCTACTACTGCTGCCACTACTCATGTTCTTTAGGGTATCATTAACTGTTTATAAAATAAGTTTAATAACAAATAAAATTATTACGCAGTATGTCACAACTGTTGACACCTTGAAACAGACGAGGAACTACTCCCAATATGTGGTTAAGCTTATGGAAGATCAGTCATGACTGTGGCGACATCTATTAGAGAATTGGAAAATGTAAGTTCACCAAAGATGCCATTAGAGCGAGTTTACCACTAGAATGGTTGCAGTTAAAAAGAGCTTTTACTGTACAGAGTTCATATTTCTCAATAAATGAATATAAGACAATTGGATTTTCTAATAACTGCTCATACGATATCAAATTTCATATAGATATTAAAGATGTTAACATGGATCCTACATATTTCATATTTTTCAAATATGACTAATCGATGCATAAGTATACGAGAAAGTTTGTACAATGTATATTGTACCAATTTTTTAATTCCACATCGAGAAATAAAGTAACGTGAATTACGTGATGACATTGATTATGCGAGTAAAGACAGTATTATTTCACGTATGTAAATACCAGTCAAAAGATTATTCTAAAAATTTGTACAAACTAAAAGATCCAAGGACATAACTCCCTATTTCCTATTAACGTAATGCTTCATATAATGCAATTTCAAGGAACCCAACTACCGCACCATGTGAGGTTTTATTGTATATGGTAATAGTCTTGTTTTCTCATTGTCACTGTTTTAGCAGAAAATGGTATTTGAATTTTGCAAACCTTAACTCACCAGAGTCACATCCAGGCAGTGCTAGGCCAGTTGGGATCTCCTTTTTAGCTGCATGCCATCTCTGGTCCAAGGTCCCACGCTGATGGTCCTGCGCTGATGGTCCCACGATGAAGGTCCCTCGTTGGTTCTCTGCTGTAAAAGTTAATTTAGGGAATTTTAATTTGAGTGAGTTACTGTGACAATCTTCAAATTAATACAATTATACCTAGCATTAATCCCTTCGGGTGCCTGTTTCCTCTCACTCTATACACTTCTTTTGCCTCACGTATTCATTTCCTTCTCCTATAAACACTCCGAAAACATTAATTTCCTACTCACTGCCTTTTATTTCAACCGAATAATGAAAGCAACGAAATGATATGCATGGGCCAGCTAAAAGGATGTCATCATCTCTTACATATGAGGTTTCTTCTGTGATTTATGTGGTATACTGTTTGTAAGCAAACAGTCTCATTACGCACCTATATGCTGACTGCTGGAAAAATATAATTTCTTTTGACGACTGAGCTCGGCTCGTAACACGACTGAGATGTGTGAGGATGCTATCATGAGCCGACCTGTTATTGCAACCAATGAACAAAAACAACGAAACGATATATATGAGCCAGCTAAAACGCCATCATCAACAACTCAGAAATATGTTATTTCTTCTGTGACTTATATGGTATGCTGTTTGTAAGCAAATCCCCTCGTGCACCAATATGCAAAGTGCTGAAAAAATTCTTTTTCGACCAAAGGCCTCAGATGTGACCATGAACGAGTTGAGTGAAGAGGCTATTACAGAAGAACTAAATAATGAAATTTTGTTCCAGTGATTTTGATACTTCAAATGATTCAGAGCTATGCAAAGTTTCAGCTGGAAGTGATTACGAGGATGATGTTACACAACTTCTTGCCGACAATGATCTTCAATCAGGTGAACTGCCCTGTGTGACTCACAATTGGAATGATACTAGTGTTTTGATGTGCTTGGTGATTTTGTTGGTGATAGTAGGTTTTTTTTCAAAAGACCATAGATAAACCAAAAAATATGCCCAATTCAAAAAAAGCAAGTCAGGGAGGGTTGATAAAGAGTGGATTGATATTACAGTAAAGGAACTAAAGGCATATCTTTGAGTGCTTATTTACATGGGAATATTTGATTTTTCAGAAAACAGGAATTATTGGTGTAGTTCTTATATTTATTGCCCTATGGTTCATAATTATATGACTTTTAATTGGTATAAGGCTTTTTCAAAATATTTTCATGTGAGTGACATTACTCATGAGAAGAAACAAGGAGATGAGGGTTATGATATTATCTATAATGTTAGGTCAGTTCTAGATACAATGGACACAGTTCATCAGAAATATAGGCCGGGTTGAGAGCTAGAGATTGATAAAGCAATGGTTGGGTTCAAAGGACGTCATAATATAAAGCAGTACATCAAAAATAAGCCGAAAATATGGGTCTTCAAAATTTGGGTTCTTGCCGGTCCTCATGGCAATGTGTTTATTTAGGAATAAAAGAATAGAAATAAGGACATGACTGTTGGTAACCAAGTTGTGATCAATGTACTAGAAAAAATTATTTTTCACCAACGTAGGCCTTATGAATGTTTTGTATGAAAACATATGTCTGTGCAACTACCATACTGAATCATAAGGGTTGGCCAGAAAATTTTAGGTATCCTAAGAAACTAAAGCTAAAAAGAGGAGAGTGTACAGTACTACATCACAGTGTATTTACAGCCACAGTATGGCATGACAACCTAAACATATGCATGTTCCCAACAAATTATGACCCTAATACAACCATGTATGTGCAAAGAAGAACGGGAAAAGGGAATGAACAGATTATAGTTTCTAGTCCCTAGACTATCACCAAATACACAAAATTGATGGGCGGTATTGATAGGGCTGACCAGAGAAGGTGCTATTATGTCTTGGAAAGAAAAACAAAAAAATGATGAAAGTATTTGTTCTTCTTTGTATTCAACAGAGCAAAGTTAACAGCTTTATTTCATAAAATGAAACCAACTCCCAGCCAAGTCTAAGGATTTCAGGCTAGCACTCCAATAGCAAATGATTGCACATTTCACTTCCTGTAAAACCCCGAGGCATAAAAGAAGTTTGTCCCAGGTTGTTTCAATGAGGAATCCCCACAAACTGGTGAAAGGCAGGAAAAAAGTGTGTCAACTTCAGCTGCGAGAAAAGGTGAGCCCCTTCTGAAAAAGGCATTCTGATATCATGGAAGTGTTACAATTGTCACTTAACCACTATGCAAAGTAGAATGCTTTTTTGGAATGCCACCAGGAAAAGGGAGTGGAGGTGGAAAACTAAAACCATTAAAAGGTAGGAAAATTTTTTATAAATTATAAATTAAGTAAATTATTATTGTAAATTTCAATAAGATACGGTAATAACTTACTGAGTTACTATCATTTATGTGAACTACTGTTCTTGGAGTGCGATTCTTGCAAATTAATAGGCTTAAAACTGGGGATACTGGGTATTTAAATTTGGTTAGGAGAGTTAATAACTCACGATTTACAGTGAGAAGTATTAAACGGATCCAAAGGATTATTTTTTCCGCAAAAAGAAATATTCACAAATACGTTATGGCAAAAACTAATTTTGGGGAATAGACTGCAGATACAAGATTGTTTGAGGGGTTTGAGATGTTGGTGGTTGAAAGGAAATCCTTGCCCCTGACAAAGTACTGCAAAGCAATTACTGTACTCTTGAGGTTATAGTCATTTTAAATAAATTTACCGTGGAAGACTTCAAATTAATATTAAATTGTTCTCAGAGACTATTTCATTTTCCATGTAATTTTGCTCAATTTAAATTTTAAAGAGTTTAAATTTTTAATATTTTTTTATTTTGAAGTCTTAAATATCCCAACAGTATTACTTAAAAGTCAAAGAAAGGTAAACAATTAAGGAAGACCGAGTTTTATAAAATGACACGTACTATTTACTATGCACTATTTACTGGCAATGCTTGTTTACCCAATGGTTCCATAATTTTATTATGGATGAAGAACAAGTTCACAATAAAGTTAGAATTTTTACTGCATTACAAAAATATATTTAAATCTTCAGCTTAAAAAGGAAAATTTGAAAACTGTCAGTACCTTCCAGAAAGATAAATAACCTTCAATTATGAAACTAGATAAGGTAAGGTGTTATATAACTTTTACAAAAGTTCTAAATTAAGTTTAGCAAATCAACATTGTTGATCAAGAAGGAATTTATTCCACTGAAATTGTTGTAAATGTTGTCCCTCCTTACCAGCCGAACTCATGATCGATAAATAATAATTTATTTTTTCCTTTTTAGTGCATAATATAAAAGTGATTATTTAAAAAAACTTTCAATTAATTTATATCTAATGAAAATGATGCTTCTACAATGAAAGACAATATAAGTTTATATGAAATTGCAGGTTATGTCGATAAAATGTTAACTGATGAACAAAAATCTGATCTGATATTTAAATTATTATGAATAACATGATAAGGCAAAATTTTTATTTAGTGTCTAACAATAAGTAGAATAGTCGTCCTTATTGCCGTAAATTATATGTTGAATATGTTTACAGAATTCACCGCTACATGGTGATGGCGCTGTATACTGGAAAATACGAAAAAGTTTAATATCTCTGATATAGATGGTTCTACGAAAATTTGTTCCAAACAAAACTTGGAAAAAATATTATTCTCTACAACTTTGATCCTCATGAAGATTACCAATAATGATGTTTTCAAGGAGATATTTGATGGAAACCAAAAAAACCGATTATTTATAAATCATTCCTAAACAATAACTGCTATGGAAAATTGTTTCAAATGCAAGTTGTAGGAAATTACATTCTCTATAACTTTTGTATAGAATTGTATATACAATAATTAAGTTTTAATGGAGAAATATCGCAAAAACCTAATCGGGTTTCGAATAAACCTTGACTTGCGGTTAACCAGTATTGTCCAAAAACTAATCAGTTCTTTGTGCTCATGCCAAAGTGTTATACATGAAGTTTGATCATGATATAACAAGTACTTTTTGAGTTAGAGCACCCACAATCACATACATCCATCCATCCATCCACACACGCAGACATCATTCCGAAAATAGTCTAAACGTGATCTAGGGACCTCAAAACGTGTATTTCTGTTGAAATCTCGAAGTCGATTTTTTTCGTGATCACAATACTTTCCCATTACTACATATGGAGAAAGTAAAAATAGAAGTTTTAGCCAATCTGTGGTCTCCGACACAAAAGTACAAAGATCCCGCTAATAAAATTGCTAAACAAAATCATCGCTTTCAGTCAATTTGGCTACAAACCTATTCATGGCTTGCATATTCAGCAATAGAAGATTGCCTGTCAAAAATAATTTTCTCTTTGCATGCAATATTTTAACAGCACTACAAAAAATATGTGTACATTTTCTACAATGTCTGCCAGTTGTGTCTGCAACGGGAGAATCTTTGACAATGGCACTTCTTACAAATTTCAAAGTTTGGCATAGACTTCAAATATTTACGGGGTCAAGGATATGACAGTGCTCCATTGATGTCCAGAGAATTTAACAGCGTTCAAGCGCATATAGCCAAACTACACCCTTCCGCAATTTATGTGAGTTTTGTTTCACACAGTTTGAATCTGGCAATATCAAACTCTACGGACATGCAAGATATATGAAATTGTATTGGTATTGTGGAGAAGGTTTATGCATTTCATTGAAACACCCAAACGCAAAGAGGTTTTACTAAGAAAAATCCTTGAAAGTGCATGTGAATCAAAACGTCATGGTTTAAAACAAATGTGCCCAACCAGATGGGTTGACAGGCATGATGCCATAATGGTTATGGTGGAACCGTTTGAGCCAGCCATCCATGCTTTGGATGAAATAAGTGATTTGACTGAGAGATGCATCTACTTCTGCAGATTTACTTTCAATGGTATTCGCCAACAGAATTTCAAAGTATCATCGCTCATGCTAGAAAAAAATTTTTATTTACCGCTAAGCAAAACACTGCAAACTGATAATGCTGATCTCAGCAGAGCTCTTCGCCATGTCAATGATGTAGAATCAGCATTCAAGCAAATTCGTTCGAATGTAAATGAGGAATTTAAAAATATTTATAAAAATGCATAAAATAAAATCAATACTGTTATTGGAACCAAAACTAGATATACCTAGACAAGTAGGTAGACAAATTCATAGAAATAACTTAGCGACAAATTCGCCAGAAGAATATTTTAAAATAACTATATTTTTGTCCTTTTTGGATAACTTTTACCAAAAAAAATTTACCAATTTTCAAAAATGAATGCATATTTCTGAAAACTTCGGCCATGTAACATGAAAACATTCCAAGAAAAAGATAGTATTGAATGTTAGCCATAAAATAAAGCAAAAACTAAGAATATTTATGTATTATGACGAATGAATGAAAAAACTGTGCTCAAATTGACAGGATATCAGAAATAATTTGCCTATGACGACTACAGTAATATAATATAAAATAGAGTACACATTTATTTTTCATGTTTTTAGAAAAACACCATCACTCTGTAACATCATTTTTTTCTAAAAGTAATACATATTGGAAGCCTGTGTGCACTTGTAAGGATATGATGTTCTACATTTTATTTTTAATTATTAATATTTCTTTATCAATACTCATGGGCCAATGGACTATTTCTGGGGACCCATGGGAGGAGTCCACAGACCCCAGTTTAAGAAACACTGACCTAGTGAAATTTTATTTACTATTCTGACATTTCAGCAAAATTGAATATTTAACTGAAGAATACAAAATGTTCATTTGTAATTTATCAAAATGATAATATATTCTATAATTCACAATTATTATGAGGAAATATTCCTTTAACCTTCCCACTCTTTTCCCATGCACATTTAACCCTTCAAATCCTACTCCCCCCCACCTTCCACTTCCACACTTTCCTCTTCCCCTCCATTCCCATTCCCCTCTCTTCCCTTGCTCTCTCCTTCCTCCCTTCCCCTCCCCATTTCTCCCCAAACCCACACCATTCTCTGCCTTTCCTTCCCCTCATACCCATTCTCTGCATTTCCCTCCCTTCTCTTCCCCTCCTCTCCCCTTCTCCCCTCCCCCATTGCCTCAATTTCTCAAGGTCAACTACCCTCCCATTCTTCCCTCTCCAACTCTTTCACTCCCCTCCTCTCCCCTCACCTCCCCCTCCCTCTACATCTCCCCTCCCCCTACACCTCCACTCCATTGACTCAACTTTTCAAGGTCAACTACCCTCCCACTCCTCCCTCTCCACACTTTCACTCCCCTCCCCTCCCTCCACTCCCCTCCATACACTTCACCAACCTTCCTCTCCCTCATTGCAAGTAATCTCCTCCCATATTAATTATCACACTTTCATATCAAATTCTTTTCCACTTTTCAATAAAAGTCACCCTTGTCTCCACTTTCTTTTTTACATTCCCACCCTTTTCTGTCCTACCTAATATATGAATCGAGGGCCAATTCCCTATTCTATGTTAAACTGGTATCAATACTTTCAATCTGACACCGCTTTAATAGTAAAATATAAAGACTAAATTTACCATATATATTATATATAGCTATTTTATAATTACACACAGTACCTGTGCAGCTGCATGGTATTCCTCCACTTCCGACCTGCATGCCTTCTTTTGTCCACGGGCCTTAGTTGATGGTCCTGCCCTGATGCTTCCGTGATGAGGTTCCCACGTTGGTACTCTGCTGCAAAAGTCAAATTACATAAATTTAATGTGACTGAGTTACTGTGACAAATCTTCAAGTTAATAGAATTGTACCCAGCATTAATATTTCGCGATTTATAGGAAGAAGTGCGAATCTTACCTAATCAGAGTCTCATCCAGACTTTGCTGACGCAGCTTTTCCCTCCAGGTAGCATCAGGCTGGGTGCAGTCCTCATTTAAGCTGCATACCATCTCTGGTCCACAGTCCCACGCTGATGGTCCCACGATGAAGCTCCCTCGTTGGTACTCTGCTGCAAAAGTCGAATTAGATGAGTATAATGTGACTGAGTTACAGTGACAATCTTAATATTAACACAATTGAACTTCGCAGTAACAATAAGTGAATTATAGGGAGACATGTTTTGTTCATCAAACATTCCTTTTTCTGTAAAAAGAAAAATTCTCGTCTAGGAAACTGCATGTATAAAAAGATTTATTTGAAAATTTACGGTGACTGCCATAAAATTTGAAATTAAATTACCGAAATTTAGAGAATGTGAATGTTATGCAATATTTACTGGGAATGCTTGTTTAAGCAGTGGATCTATAATATTATTACAGTTCAAGAAGTAGTGCACGATAAAGTTAGAATTTTATTGCATTACAAAAAAATTCATAAATATTTAGCTTGAATAGAAACATCTTAAAATTTTCACTGCCTTCCATTAAATAGGAAAATAAATTACCTCCTATTATGAAACAAGATTGTTATACACATACAGCATGAACCAGTAACTAATATGGGTTGTACATAGGTATTAGAAATGTACGATTCTCGGAATCATGGAGTTATCAAACAAACAACAAATGTTAATTACAGTTGCAATTGTCAGATTAGGAAACCTCAGGGTCATTGATAAATTTGAGGAACATAAAATTTATCTTTTTCCTCCTAATTGCACAAGTGAGCTCTATCCTTTGGATTTAGGAATAATACAATCTTTTAAAGAACTACCGAAAGATTCTTGTACAGAAAGAAATGTTTCTTCTGGAAGGTCGTAAGGACCCAAATCAGCTGAAGGTAAACGTGCTAGATGCCTTACATTACATTTATTTAACTTGGAAGCAGGTCAAGGAATCTACTATTAGAAATAGTTTCAAGAAAGCTAGCTTTTTCTTGGATAATGTAGATGTCATACCCAAAGAAAAAGTATAAGAAGGTGCTGAGTGGGATCAGCTTCAGACAGGGACAACATTTGTTGAATTTGTTAATATTGACTCAGAGGTAGTGACATCTAAAATTCAGTCAATTGATGATGTTGTTGATGATTATTTAGAAGAAAATGTAAAAACCACTGATTATGAGGTTTCAGAGGAGAAGCCTGAAATCCCCATGGTATCTTACTGGGAAGCAATTTCTGCCACTTCTACAACTAGGAATTATATTTCTAGGGTTAATGTGAAGGTGAACTCGTTTGATTATTTGAATAACCTTGAGAAACGAATTCATGACATTCACCAACGGAAGGTCTATAAACAGGGAGAAATATCAGACTATTTTTTGAAAAGTGAATGTATTAATAATACTACATAGTCCATACTTCTCAATACATGAATATAAGACTAGGTTCGGCAACTTTAATAACAATTGGATTTTCTAATAAGTGCTCATACGATATCAAATTTTGTATAGTTATTAAAAATGTTTATATTGATCCTACATAGTTCATATTTTCAAATATAGCTAAATGATACATTAGTATATGAGAAAGCTTGTACAATGTATATTGTACCAATTTTTTAAATTCCACATCGAGAAATAAAGTTGTGTGAATTACGTGATGGCGTGGATTATGAGAGTAAATGCGGTATTATTTCACGTATTTAAATATAAGTCAATAGATTATTCTAAAAAGATATACAGAATGTAAGATCCAAGAACCCAACTACCGCACTACGTGAGGTTTTACTGTATATGATAATAGTCTTGTTTTCTCATCATCGTTTTAGCATAAAATGTTATTTGAATTTTGTATACCTTACCTCACCAGAGTCGCATCCAGGCAGTGCTGTGTACAGCTTTTTCCGCCAGGCTCTGTCGGTCCATCATCTTCCAGGCTGGTTGGGATCCCCTTATTAGCTGCATGCCATCTCTGGTCCATGGTCCCACGCTGATGGACCTGCGCTGATGGTCCCACGATGAAGGTCCCTCGTTGGTTCTCTGCTGTAAAAGTTAATTTAGGGAATTTTAATTTGAGTGAGTTACTGTGACAATCTTCAAATTAATACAATTGTACCTAGCATTAATCCCTTCGGGTGCCTGTTTCCTCTCACTCTATACACTTCTTTTGTCTCACGTATTCATTTCCTACTCCTATAAACACTCCGAAAACATTAATTTCCTACTCACTGCCTGTTATTTCAACCAAATAATAAAAGCAACAAAATGATATGCATGACCAACTAAAAGGTTGTCATCATCTCAGACATATGAGGTTTCTTCTGTGATTTATGTGGTATACTGTTTGTAAGCAAACAGTCTCATTACGCACCGACATGCTGAGTGCTAGAAAAATATCATTTCTTTTGATGACTGCACTCGGCTCAGAACACAGCTGAGATGAGTGAGGATGCTATCGTGAGACAACCTGTTATTGCAACCGATGAACACAGTAACGAAACGATATAAATGAGCCAGCTAAAATGCCATCATCATCTCTGGAATATGTTATTTCTTCTGTGATTTATGTGGTATGATGTGGTATGACGTTTGTAAGAAAAACTCCTCACGCACCAAAATGCCAAGTGCTGAAAAAATTCTTTTTCAACCAAAGGCCTCAGATGTGACCATGAATGAGTTGAGTGTGGATGTTATTACAGAAGAACTAAATAAAGAAATTTTGTTCCAGTGATTCTGAAAGTTCAAATGATTCGGAGCTGTGCAAAGTTTCACATGGAAGTGATTACAAGGATGATGTTACTCAATTTCTTGCCGACAGCGATCTTAAAGCAGGTGAACTGTCCTGTGTGATTCTCAATTGGAATGATACAAGTGTTTTGAAGTGCTTGGTGATTTTGTTAGGGATAGTGGCCCTTTTCATTATATGGCTTCAGGTGTGAATGAATTTTCTTACATGAAATAAACCCAAAATAAGGTATAAGGCTATTTCAAAATATTTTCATGCGAGTGCCATTACTCATGAGAAGAATCAAGGAGATGAGGGTTATGATATTCTCTATAAGGTGCAACAACCAGACTGAATTGCTGGCGTTGGCCTCACATTTTTCTTTTATCCAATTTTCCCTAGCTTCATCTATTACCCTTCTTAACTCATTATTTATGTGTCTATAGTTGGCTCTACCTTCTTCACTGCATTTTCTTCTCTCGTCCATTTTATCCAGCATTTCCTTAGTGATCCATGGTTTTCTGATTTTATTCTCTTTTCTTCCAATCTCTTTATTTAAGGTATCTTTGATACTAGCTTTCATTTCCTCTCATTCTGTATCCATGACCTTCAGTTTGTTTTTACAATTTTATAAGGCAATCTTCCAACTTCGTGCTGAATGCATCTTTCTTTTCTTTCAGTTTTTCTAGGTCCCAGGTCTGTCTTTCTCTTCTCGATTTCCATATTTGTTTAACCTTTATAGTTACATTGCCTATTAGAAGGATGTGATCTGAATCAATATCTGCTCCTGGTTATGTCTTAGCATTTTTTATGCTGTTCCTGAATCTTTGTTTTCTAGGATGTAATCTATTTGGCATCTCATTCTATCTCCTGGGCTTTTCTAAGTGTACAGCCTTCGCTTATGGTTTTTGGACCATATATTAGTCACTACTAGGTTGTTATTATTGCAAAATTCTACCAGTTTTTCTCCTCCTCCATTTCTTTCCCCAAGTCCATATTTACCGACAACATTTTCTTCTCATCCGTCTTCTACTATGCTGTTCCAATCTCCCATATTATGCAGCTTATCTTTCCTCAGCCGTCTTCTTCGTAAATCTCGTTTATTTGTTCAAACATCTCCTCGACTACTTCTTCATGATTGGACATTGGCATATATACCTGGATTATCAACATGTAGACTGAGACTGCTTTTAGCTTTATTGCCATCAATACAAGAGCTACTCCCCTTACTCCACTATTTCCTCCCAAGTAAACTACCGTGAATTATTCTGAGTCAAACTGCCTTTTCCCTTCCCATCTAGCTTTGCTCAGCCCTATGATGTAACTAATATGGCTTGTATATGAGGATTATATATTAGCAGTACCTTCTAGAAAATTGAGAAGTAAATGATCTTCAGTTATGAAACCTGATAGTTATGCATTTACACCATGACCCAGTAACTAGTATGGCTTGTATATAGGGATTATGTCTTACTGAAAATTATCTAGTTTGTAAAGAAATAATTCAAGCTGGGTACAATATTGTTCCCTGAAATTTAATGATTGATGCTGGAATGGAGGACTCTGCCAGATTGTATGACACTATTTTGGAGAATGTTTTTCAAAGATAATTTTTAAAGTGGATTATTTTTGCCAACCCATATTCTTTCCATTTACAAATATCAGTATATTTGAAAATAGTCTATCTCAAATTGTGATTTATTTAGGACAACATGGTAGTTGAATTTTGCAAACCTTACCCAAGCAGAGTCTCATCCGGGCAGTGCTGGGCACGGCTCTCCCTCCGGGCGCTGTCGTCTTCTTCTGGGCTGGGTGGTCCACTTCTTCCTCCTCTTCTTAGCCGCAAGCAGTCTTCGGTCCATGGTCCCCCGTTGGTGGTCCCGCGATGGCGGTCCCGCGATGCCGCCCGTGATGCCGTCCCGCGATGCCGTCCCGCGATGGCGGTCCCGCGATGCCGCCCGCGATGGCCGTCCCGCGATGGCGGTCCCGCGATGCCGCCCGCGATGCCGTCCCGCGATGCCGTCCCGCGATGCCGTCCCGCGATGCCGTCCCGCGATGCCGCCCGCGATGGCCGTCCCGCGATGCCGTCCCGCGATGGCGGTCCCGCGATGCCGCCCGCGATGCCGTCCCGCGATGCCGCCCGCGATGGCCGTCCCGCGATGGCGGTCCCGCGATGCCGCCCGCGATGCCGTCCCGCGATGCCGTCCCGCGATGCCGCCCGCGATGCCGCCCGCGATGGCCGTCCCGCGATGCCGTCCCGCGATGCCGTCCCGCGATGGCGGTCCCGCGATGCCGCCCGCGATGCCGTCCCGCGATGCCGCCCGCGATGCCGCCCGCGATGGCCGTCCCGCGATGCCGTCCCGCGATGGCGGTCCCGCGATGAAGGTCCCACGTTGGTACTCTGCTGCAAAAGTCAATTTATATAAATTTAATCCTACTGAGTTACTGTGACAATCTTCAAATTAATACAATCGTTCCTAGCATTAATAATATGCGATTTATAGGGAGAAGTATTTATTTCTTTAAAAAGATTCCTTTTTCTGGAAAAAGTTATTCACAAATACTTTGTTGCAAAAGCTGATTTTGGAAAATAGACTGCAGAAACATTGTTAGAAAGGTTTAGGATGATGGTGGTTTAAAGTATATTCGTGTCCGTGACAAAGTAGAGGGAAAAAATTATAGTGAAAGTTCACATAGGACGAATTGACAACACAGGATTTCATTAAGATGCAGTATACAACTCTCTACCTAACCTCAGAAGATACAGTGGATCGCCTCACTAACAAGATATAAGATGCAGTTTGCCAAGTCAAAGCCAAAGTTAACCTTTAATTTCTAGTAAATTACAAATGAAAACTTCAAATTAAAACATTTTAAGGAGAAAATACTGACAAAATGATTCATGCCATTATGTTACCTTATAAAAATGTTCGTCGAGAGATTTGTATGTGTGCTTCTCATATTGTGCTGATATAACAGAGCTCTGCAACCCATGTGCCATGATAAAGCCCTTGATGTGATGCGGTATATTGTATGTTACAAGTAAGGGAAGGATATTACTGAGTTTTATTAGCCTCCAGCTATGACCACGGAAAATACATTTTTAATACACAGCGATACTATATGGCCAAATTCGTTACACTGCAAAGCTGCAACATAGTTACTTCTTGGAGAAACTAACAAGTCAATCATACGGAACAGTTTTGGGTAACACAATCTCCACAGTTTTGTTTGAAACTGATGTTGCAATGTGAAAAATTCTGCAGTTTTTCTACTATGATAAAATCGGGAATTTTTTTGTTTTTCGTTACGTGTAGTATTATTATTTTTTCTTAATTCCACATCTAGAAATAAGGTTGCATGGACTATGTGATAGCATGGATTATGCAAGTAAATGCAGTGGGGGAAGGCAGAGTAGTGCCGATCAGTGCATAATACCGATCATCGTTGTAGAGGCAAAGGTAAAGGGAGTAAGAGTGATTGATTGCTGCTGGAATGTGTCAACAAACCCAGTAACCTCACACAAAGTGAGAGATCACTTGTAAAGTCACTTTCTTTGCAGTTATCACTGATTTATGTATTTCAGTATTTTTTATGTAACTATCAACGTTCATTCAAATCAAGGAAAATCAAGAAATTCTGTTTTTCATTTATATACCATGCTTGACTGTAGGATCTACCACATGAGTGAGAACAGTTTTGAAATCAGTTCATAACCTCAAAAAGTTTTGGTGGCTGATTTTAATCAAAGGCCCACGGTTGGAGTAATGCCAATCAGAGTGATTGGCATTACCTAGGGTTTGTAGACATAAGGCAAAAGCCAGTCATGTCCGGTTTTTTCCCCCTCAGTCTGGCCGGCATTTTAAAATTCAGTTATTTGTCTGGCCTTTCTTTCCTGAAAGTTCGTTGATGGCTCCCTTCCATATCTTAAGCTTGTATCGTATTTTGATTGGAAAGCAGGTAGAATCAAAACAAAAGTGCTTGAACTAGAAGCCACTACCAATGAAACTACTGATACCATTTCATCTTATTTATTGGAAAAACTGGATATATTTTCTCTCTCTTCAAAATGGGATGCATTTACAGGTAACAATGCCAATGTTAATTTTGGAGGCATGCATAGAAGCGGGGTCAAAAATGTTTTCGCATCCTTGAAACAGAAACCAAAAAGGAACATCGTGGGCAGGGGCACAGCCAGGGGAAGTGCAACGGAGCATATGCACCCCCCACTGGTCCTAAGTTAAATTCAAGTACATTAAATCAATGGTGAACGAACCTCACAAAAGGGGAATGGTGAAACATAAAATGCACAATGATCTGCTTCAGTGTCTGCAATTGTAACAATTTTACCTATTCGTATCCATGGTTTTTAGTTCGTTCCAGTAGTATATACATGTGAAGACCTGACTAATACTTTAATAACAACTTGAATGCTATTGGCTTGAATACGAATTATTTAAGAGAATAAGTGTATGATAGCTCTGCAGTGACGTCTGGCAAATTCAAAGTCTTACAAGCCAAAATATCAGCAAAATACCAGAAGGCTTTATAAAATATTGGTGTATGAATATTAATATTTTTTATTGCACCACCAATTTCAAATTCCTGACTGTGCCCCTCATTGTGGACATTGGACACCCAGCACATATTCTACACAACTGTATTCAGCATGGTGCAGATGTATTGAAAGTTGACATACAATCTCTTATTCTGAAAATATTAAATTGCTTCTCTCTTTACATCATTCGGACAGAGGCTTTGCAAGATATTTGTGAATATGCATATATCAATTACCAAATATAATCCTGAAGTAAAACCAGATAGATTAGTTTATTTCCAGCACTACAAAGACTTTTGAGGTTGTTTCCTGCATTGAAGGAATATTTTCTATCTGTTAGTAGGCCCCCAACTATTATAAAAAGCATTTTTGAAAATGAATTTTCAGAAATGTATCTCTAGTTTATGCTCTCACTATCTTCTGTCTTCCAGAACAAATATCTAAATCTGTGTGTGGAAGAATTAAAATGGAAAATGCATAGTTATGTTTGGGAAGTACGATAGTGAACCTAAGCCCAATTTTGTTTGATTAATGCTAAATTTGCGATGTCAAAATCAAAAAACGTTCCCCTAACCAGTTATTTCTCCCAATCAGTTATCCACAATCCCCAAGATAGTCAGATAACACAGCTTTTACTGTATATAACAATCATTAGGGTTTGCCATTTTTTCACTTTTAAAGAATCTTTATTTTGAAATCTTGAATATCCCAATATTATTACAGTAGAACCTCATAAACCCGGCATTCAAAAACCTGGCATTCTCAAAAACTCTACACTTTTTTAAAAGTTATATGTAAAAAATCCTAATACTCTAGCAATTACTTGAAATGATGTACACTTATTTATTTTCATTGTTTCATTTACCTCATTAGAACCACATGTTTAGATTCGTGGCAGTAGCAATTGTTTTTTGTTAATGTAATTAGCACTTTTGTTAAATTTTATTTTGACATGGCTTCAAAAAAGAATAAGACACCCATAAGTGGTGTTACGAAACGTAAACAGAAAATTCTCACAATTGAAAAAAAATGGAATTACTAAGAAAACTTGAAAAGGTACTTCAGTGAAGAGACTTTGCAAAGAATATGGCATTGGTAGTTCCACTGTGTATTACTTAACCCTCCGGTACTCGCGCGGGGTAGATTTCTACCCCACCCATCACATTTTATGACGGTTTCCCTTTCGTTCGGTTTTCGCTGGCCCCTCCTTTTCAGTAGCTGGAATGACACATGTGCGGAAGGTTTTTAGGCAAAAATCTGTAGTATTGTGTCGACCGTTTTTGAGTAAGGACGCTTTTTCTTAGACGGCGTACGGCGATCTGAGACGGACATCTGAGATATATCTCCTTTTGTGGAAAATATTGTTGCTGTTTTGGAGAATTAGTTTTTAATACAACAATTGCTGATTTTTTATAATTCTGTCCCATCCTGAACAACTTTTAAAGGATAAATATTTTTTGAGGTGAGTAAAAAAACTTTTTTTCTTTTCACTTTCTCTCCGCATAAATAATATTATTTATAGTAAATACTGAAAATTTTATATACTAATAGTTTCACATTAATTTATTCATACTTTTAGATGTCAGGTTTGAATACAGAAATGGATTTTCAGCAAATAGCACTTCTTTTAGACCAGTCATCAGATGAAGAAATTTCTGATGAAGATGTGGGATCTTCAGAAGGTAGCGCCAATGAATCGGAGCATGCTACAGACACGGAACAAGAAATTTCCGATTCAGAAATTGAGGATTTGCATGAAAGCGAGGAAAATGTTTGGTATGGAAGAGATACTACTACGAAGTGGAGGAGAGAGGAACCACGCCGTAACGTAAGAAATCCTGTTTATAACATTGTATCGCAAGCACCGGGCTTCAAGGGGGTGAAAGATAGTGTGAAAACCCCTCTTGAATGTTTTGGTCTAATGTTAAATACGGACATATTAAAACACATTGTAAATTACACTAACATCCAGATTGATAAAATAGCTGAAAGTTACTCTCGTGAAAGGGATGCAAGACATACTGACGAATTAGAAATCGAGTGCCTCTTCGGTCTTCTTATTTTCGCGGGAGTTTATAGATCAGGTCGGCAAAATGTAAAAGATCTGTGGGATCAAAGTGGACTGGGCGTTGAAATTTTTCATACTTCAATGAGTTATCAAAGATTTAGATTTCTTCTGCAAAGCCTTCGATTTGACAACATAAATGATAGAGTCGAAAGAAAGGAACTCGATAAATTGGCACCAGTAAGGGAAGTTTTTGATTTATTTGTACAGAACTTCCAAAAATGGTACATGATAGGAGAATATGCGACAGTGGATGAGACTCTAGTTGGGTTCCGGGGACGGTGCTCCTTCAAACAATATTTGCCAAGCAAGCCCGCAAAGTATGGGATAAAAATATTTGCCCTGGTAGATGCAAGGGTCTTTTACACCTTCAACCTGGAGATATACGCCGGATTGCAGCCACATGGTCCTTTCAAACTAGACAATGCGCCGAGAGAGGTCGTAAAACGGTTGGCTGGCCCAATCCTTGGGACAGGGAGAAACATAACAGCTGACAATTGGTTTTGTAGCGTTCCCCTTGCCGAAGATCTGCTTACGAAAAAAATAACGTTGGTGGGAACAGTAAGAAAAAACAAAAGGGAGTTGCCACCACAAATTATAAACACTAAGGGCAGAGAAGTGAAAAGTAGTTTGTTTGTCTTTAGAAATAAAATGACTCTTGTGTCATACATTCCAAAGAGAGGAAAAAATGTAATTCTAATGTCCTCAATGCACCACCAAATAAGTATAGACGAAACAACGAGAGACGAAAGAAAGCCTGAAATAGTAACCTTTTACAATTACACTAAAGGGGGTGTTGACACAGTTGACAAAATGTGTGCCACATATAATACCGCAAGAAACACAAGAAGATGGCCACTAGCAATTTTCTTCCATTTATTGAATACAGCAGGAATAAACGCCTTGATAATATTCAATCAGGTCAATCACGAAAACAGAATGACAAGGCGAAAATTTTTGCGTGAACTATCCTTGCAATTAACACGGCCGTTCATCACAAAACGAAGTACCATGAAAATGATCCCAAGACAACTAAAGAGAAAAGCTGATGTATATGGCGAATCTTCAACATCCATAGAAAAGCAGGAAAGATCTAGAAAGGGGAAAATCGGAAGATGCAGTAAATGTCCAAGAAGTAAGGACGTAAAAACTTCAAATTTCTGTGAAACTTGTGATAACTGGACCTGCATAAAACATTTGAAAAAAATATGTGAAGAGTGTTTTGAAAAAGAGTTATTATAGTTATATTTTTTTAACTTTTATTTTTTATGCATTCTTATATTAAAACTAATTGTAATTTGTCTATTTTTACTGTATTACAATTTGAATTTTGCTATTGCACACCCCAAGGAAATGTGCAATATTTTTGATGTTATAAAACAATGATTTGAGGTTTATTATTTTTATTTTGCTCTAATATTATTAAAATTCTGTAAATGTGTATCAGACATTTGAAAAGGAATCTGAGAAAAATGAATGTGTACGAGAAATCTGACAAAATGAGGACGCTTTCAAAAAAGAGGAATATTATAATAACTATTCTTTTATAAACCCTTGTTTTTCATGTATGTTTATAATGAAAAGTAATTGCAATTTTACCATTTTTCAACATATTTTGTATGTTTTTCCGCCTAGAAAATGTATGTTCCGTATTTTTTACATTATAAAATATTGATTTAGGGTTTTGTAATTTTTTAAAAGTAATATTATTAAATCTTGTTAAAAAACGATATGTTACTTATGTTTCTATTTAATTGGATTTCTATTTATAATTTTTTTTCGATGAATGAAATACATTTGGCAAACATAATCCAAGTTTTTCATCTGGGGTTAAAATCTACCCCGCGCGAGTACTCGCGTTTGAAAAACTCGCGCGAGTACTGGAAGGTTAAAGAAGAAAAAAAATGGAAATATTGAAATTTTATGCAGAGTGATACACATAAAGCTCTGTGTAGCCATAAAACACTACAAGTCCCAGGTAAATATTGTTGATAAGGTATTGTTGAGTAGTTTCGTCAGCCAAGAAGTGAAGGTGTACCTATTTCAGGCCTAATGCAACAAGTGAAAAATTTTCACAATAGCAAAAAGAAGTTGGCATCGAAAACTGAGTTGATATCAACAATGATGCGCCTGATTCCTTTTTCTGCAAAAATAAAGATTCACAAAGAAAATATTCCCGTTCAGAAACAGGGAACTTAGTCTGCTATGGTATTTCAGTGGTTGAATATCTACCCGGCAAGTGGAAGAACTGATTTCCAGAGATAGCATATTTTTTCACCTATTTCTACATTTCCCATTCACAAATAGGTTGGTGCAAAAGCTGATTTTGGTGGAGGAAAGTAAATACTTGTCTCTGACAAATTAGAGGGAAGCAATTAATGTTCTCTTTGATATAATAGTTAATTTAAATAAATTTAATCCGGAAGGAAAATTAATAAAATTATCCTCAGGGCATATTTCATTTTCCATGTAATTTTGCTCAATTTCAATTATAGACTTTTTATTTTTAAATCGTGAATATCCTAACATTATTACTTAAAAGTCTAAGGAAGGTAAACAATTAAGGAAGACAGTTCCGAAAATGATTCAGAAATTTATTTTAAGAATCTGCAGGTATATAAAGAATACCATATTTAATCGATTGTAAGCTGATATCGATTGTAAGCTGACATCGATTGTAAGCAGACATCGATTGTAAGCCGACATCGATTGTAAGCCGACATCGATTGTAAGCCGACATTGATTGTAAGCCGACATTGATTGTAAGCCGACATCGATTGTAAGCCGACATCGATTGTAAGCCGACATCGATTGTAAGCCGACCCCTACCTTTCTCAAGGGCACGCAAGGAAAATTCCATGTGTGTACAGACGTCCTAATTTTCCAGGACTTGTTGCAAAAAAAATATCCCTAAGTATGAATGTCCCGTTTTTTCCAATTTGTAATTAAATAAAAAGGGTAGCAGCTAAAATTATGATAACACAAATTACGTTATATTCAAGCATTCAATACAGTTTAACTAAAATGTAATTTCTCCGGGTTATCTCCCAGATCTTTAATCTCGCAACAAAAATATCCATTTCTCTCTTGTCTTCTCTAAAGGCTCACACTCGACCCATCAATCCCGTAGCACCATTGTGCAGCAAGATTTGATGTTTTTTCCGCATATGCTATCCCTTTTCGTAAAGTCTCAAGAATAACGCGTTCCTCCCAAAATAGGATTATTAAGAAAAATCGGCACAACATTCATTGTACAAACTTTCTCATATATGGGTACTAATGCGTCGTTTAGTTATCTTTAGAAAATGAAAATCGTATGAGCCTGTTTTTAGAAAATCCAATTTTTGTTAAAGTTGCGCAAGAATAAACTAGCCTTATATTCATTCATTGAGAAAAATGAAATACATAGTATTATTGAAGACATAAACTCAAGTAACTGTACGAAATTTGATCAAAAATGTTAGAGTTGTTTTTGAGAAAATCGGATTGTGGTTAAAAATACGTAGAATAAACTACTCTTAATTATTGAGCAATGTCAACCATTTCTATGTATACTCTGCTCAGTATGATAAAATGCCTAAGTACAAGATTTCATTCATTTTTGCTCTACCGTCTAGGCTCCAGAGCCAGTAACAGATAGACAGACGGCATTGCAAAAACCACTTTTCTGAATTCAGCGACACCTAAAACGTATATTTCCATAAAAATCTCGAGGTCGAATTTTTTGCGATAACAATACTTTCTCGATACTTCATATGAGAAAGTAAAAAATTAAAAAACTCGCCAAAGTAAATGGCAAAAATTATGCCTGCAAAGGCACAAGGAAATGACTTTGGCTCGAGGAATACTAGGATTATGTACACGCACATTAGAGATATGGCTCAAGAGTGAATCTATCAAAACATATTTCGATTTTTACGACTTGATTCTAAGCCAAGTGGCAATTTACACAGAGATAATACAGTAAAAAAAGGTCAGCTTAAAATTGACTAAATACGGTAACTGAAAATTTACAGGGACTGCCATTAAATTAGAAAACAAATGACCAAACTTTATAGAATGTGAATGTTATACACTATTTACTGGCAATGCTTGTTTCAGTAATGGATGCATAATTTTATTAGGGATGAAGGAGTAGTGCACAATTAAGTTAAAGAGTTTTCACTACATTACAAAAATTGATATTAAAGCTTCATAGTCTGGAGGACTCAGCCAGTTTGTATGGCACTGTTTTGGAGAGTGATTTGCAACGAATATTTTTAAAGAGGATAATTTTTTCAACCCATATTATTTCCATTTACAAATACCCGTATATCTGAAAAGTGTCTCGATTTCATTTCGTCATTTATATAGGACAATATGGTATTTCAATTTTGCGAACCTTACCCGAGCAGAGTCGCATCCGGGCAGTGGTGTGCGCAAAGCTCTCCCCACCAGGTGCTGTCATCTTCTTCCGGGATGCGTGATCCTCTTCTTCCTCCCCTTCTTAGCTGCATGCCGACTTCGGTCCACAGTCCCACGCTGATGGTCCCACGGTGGTACTCTGCTACAAAAGTCAATTTATATAAATTTAATCTTACTGAGTTACTGTGACAATCTTCAAATTAAAGAACTGTAACTGGCCTTAATAACTAGAGATTTATATGGTCAAGTATTTATCTGATAAAAAGATTCCTTTTTATGCAAAAACAAATACAGTAAAACCCCATTACAGGCAACTCCCTAGATTCAACTGTTCGAGATTCGATAAATTCAAGATTCCAACCCGTCGACACCTGCTTATTCGACCCATCGAAACCTGCTTATTCGACCCATCGAATTTGGAACTAGTTTACACGAAGTAATTTTCATCACGACCAAACACACGAGGTTTAGTTTCAGTGTAGACATAGTTATTTCTTCTCTAATTGTTTGAATTTGTACTAATTTCACTTTTTTCTGTTAATCTTTTAGTTAAATTTATTTATTTTATTGATTTATTTATTAATTTATCACTTGACATGATATCTAAAAGGAAATGTAATTGTGATAATGTAAGTAAATCAAATAAAAGAGTTCATAAGACTCATAGTTATGAATTGAAATTAGAAATTTTAAAGCATGTTAAGAAAGATGAAAGCTATACTGAATTCGCACGATTGTTTGGAATGTGTCGTTCAACTATTAGCACTTATGTGAAACAGAAGGATAAAATTCTAGAACGTGATAAATTCAGGTAATTTGATAACAACAATAAACAGTCCTAGTCATGGTGTTGTGATTCCTAAAACGGAAAAACTTTTAAAACTTTGGGTAACTTTGGATCAGTGTCAGAAACACATTCCTATTACTGAGACCATGATTAGAGCAAAGGCTAAGGATCTCTATGATGATTTGAAGGAAAGTATAGATGAAATTTCTGTTGATGAGCCTCCATTTAGGGAAAGTCATGGCTGGTTTGACAGATTTAAGATAAGGGCAGGTTTGCATAACCTTAAATTAACTGGTGAGGCTGCAAGTGCAAATACCGATGCTACCTCAAGTTATCCTGATGAATTGTGTGCATTGATTGAAGCGGACGGCTATTGTTCTCATCGTGTTTTTAAGTATGACGAAACAGTTGTATGTATAGATAGATGTATGCAGGTATGTTGTCCGGCTCGCACGAGCCAGACCGAGCCATCTGCAGAACATATTGCATACATTATCTTTGAAGTTTGAAACAAAAATTTATTTCTTCCTTTTTAGTGCAAAAAAATAAGTTATACATTTAAAATATTTATTATTTAATTTACTCATAACATAATATTGTTGTATTAACATATTATTAATGTTATCTATCTTTATAGAACGTGAGGTGAACCTTTTTTCCGAGATGCGAGAAAGTATCCCCCGATTATAACATACAAGTGTATGGAAAAACGGTGTTCGACATTCAACAATTTGAGGTTTGACCATGTTTTCAGGAACGCATCCCTGTCGAATCTTTAGAATCGCCTGTATTTCGATCCCAGATATTTCAAAGTTGGTGTAATTCGAAGCTAAGATCAGTCCCCAGCCCACACCATAGGATTTTGCATATTTTTTCATGCGGATTATTCAAAATACGCCTACAATGAAATTCGAACTCATGATGATGACACAAACAGTTCCTTTAATTTGAAACCTCGATCCTGTATAAGTGGAAGGTTCGCACGTGCGCCATCATATCACATTTTTTTCCTCATTTCTCGCACATGAAATACATATAGCCTCCCAAACAGGTGACTCCCTTTTACTTATTTAATAGTAAGATGACTAAACATCCCATTTTCACCGGGACAGCCATTTTTTATCAAAAAAGCCATATTGTACCGTTTTGAAGTCCATCGCAAATAAAATTTAGATTATCTGTGGTATAGCCGATATTCCTTGTAGAAATGTAGGATTCTCGGAAACATGGAAGTTATCAAACAAACAACAAAAGTTAATTACAGTCGCAATTGTCAGGTTAGGAAACCTCAGGGTCATTGATAAATTTGAGGTGGAAAACCTGGTTTCTGCAAATAATATCCTGCCCAGATTTAACCTAACTTATTCCCTTCGAGTTTTCACAGCAACGCTAGTCGGATTCTCTTTTGATTGTGAGTTTTGTCCCAGTCTGGCATGCTCGTGCTCCCGACTGTAAAGAAAGTTTGTATTTGCCTTTTTTGCTATAGATCGTTATAGTGACAGATCCAAAATTAAAAAAATCATGCGAAAATTTTGTCCCATTCTTTTCCTTATAACAACAGAAAATGTCTCATTTTCACCTTGTTGGAATGTGGTCAACCTATTTTAAAGTCAACGTGAAATAAAAGTCTTTGATGATTCAAATAAATGAATCAGCTTATCCTCGCATCACTGTGAATGATCACATTCTCAATTGGATGCCAAAATTTGAGAACCAAGCTGAAATAAACAGAAGTTGCAAGAACCCTTATTATCTCAGTCCTCATGCTTTACCATACCTCGCAAAGGTTTTTCTCATGAAAAACAGGTATCTTCTAGAAAAGACCATGTAATATTCATTACTGTCACTGAACCAATCTTTAAATAACACTGTACGAAGTTATACCGAATATCTCTGAAAATATCATGCCTTTGTTTTACCTGAGAATAAGTGATGAATAAAAACAAAAACCTAGTGGTTTTACCCAGTGATGAGCTGAAAAAAATATTAAGAACCAGCTCTCAAAAAATTCATAAGGAAATTTGGGCAAGGGTGGCAGGATGCCTACATGACAGAGGCACCATATCGCTCTAGTTTAGTGATACCATTCCCCTAAGAAGCTAAGAAGTGTTCGGTTTGTAATATATTCCGTTTCATACACTGTCAGTAATTGACTATCAGATAGGGCAAAATGTTCTCAAAAGGACAAAATCAATAAATTTTCTTAATTTCTAAAAATTTAACAATCAGCTCATGCAAGCTAGCAGAAGCCTTCTTCTCATCATTGGTTTTACCATAATGTCATACAAGAAGAGCACAATGTAATATTTATGCAGCAAATGAGTGATACTCTTTCGACGTGCAGTTTAACTTCTTTTCTTCGCAGCATAAAGGAGTAACTTGAAATGTACTGAGAAATTCAGGATATTCAATTGAGACTTTTTTCACATGTGGCAGTCTTTGTGAATTGCAAACTAAGTGTTCACTTCAGCTCCGTTCGAATTTGCCGTGTATACTAACAAGAACAGATAAGATTCGGTACTGTGGTTTTGCTACCCAAGTAAACGTTAAAAAGTTCAAATTTTATCAAAGTTCTTTTATTTCCAAACTGGATATTTCAAAGTCGTAATTTTTTGGTCCCTTAAACTTCGAAATAACGAGGTTTTACTGTATTCACATATAGTTTGGTGCAAAAGCTGATTTTTGAGAATAGACTACAGATACCTGAGTGTTAGAAAGGTTTCGTATCACGGTGGATGAATGTCAACCCTTGTCTCTGATGAAGTAGAGGGAAGCAATTACTGTTCTCTTTGATGTAGTAGCTAATTTAAATAAATTCAATCTGGCAGGATTCAAATTAATAACATTGTCCTCAGGGCCAATTTCATTTTCCATGTAATTTTCATCAATTTCATTTTTAGAGTTTTTATTTTAAAATCTTGAGTATCCCATCATTATTACTTAAAAGTCACAGTAAGGTAAACAATTAAGGAACACTGAGTTCTGGTAAAGGCGTATAATGTATTTTAAGTACCGTATTCACCCGAATCCAAGACGACCCTGAATCTAAGACGACCCCCCATTTTGATGATTCCAAAAGAGAAAAAAGCTCAAATTGACCTTCATGACTACAAAAATTATAAATCTTGTGAAATATTTATTTTCTCTTATACTTTTCTTGAATGTCATTGTCTTTTAACATTTTAAAATCACAAGATCACATCACAAATAGAACCATTCAGGTTTTCAAACAAATTAAATGGTAGCATTCATTTTAAGATAACATTAAAAATAAAGTAAATACATTGAAAGAATATACTCATTTCAGGACAACAAAATAACATTTCAATCCAAGTGCTGCATAAAATCATTTTATTGTGTTAGTCATCATCACTGTCTATGCAACCTTCACTATTTTCCTCATGCTCACTATCTTTATCACTCTCAACTTCATCTGTCTCCCACAAAACATCATCCTCACTCCCATCCATGGCATTAGATAAGCAGCATTTCTTAAATCCTTTCACTATTACTTTTGCATTTATTTGTTGCCACGATGCCTTGATCCATTGGCAGAGCATTTCAACTTCAGGTTTCTTAAGAGTTCCTTTTGGTGTTAAAGTGTGAGTTCCACTCTGTAACCACTCAGAATACAAAACCTTTAAATTATTTTTAAAACACTTATTGACAGCAACATCTAAAACTTGAAGTTGCGATGTCATTCCTCCAGGTATTACAATAAGATCAATATTCATTATGTTTTTAATTTCAGGAGATAAGTGTCCTTGAATGCATCCAGTGAAAGCATTGCTCTTTGTTTCAGTAAAGCTCCTGGCCGTCTATTCCACACCACATGTAACCAATCTCTCATTAGTTCTTTAGTCATCCACCCCTTTTCTTGACACCTATTATTCCACTTGGCAAATGTTTCTTAGGCATTGTTTTCCGCTTTAGAATCACATATGGTGGTAATTTAGTCCCATCTGCTAAAACCGCCAACATTACCGTGACTCGCATTTTTTCGTTGCCTGTAGTTTTAATTAGGACGGACTTCGCACCTTTTTCATTCACAGTATAATTAGATGGCATGTAGAAGAAAACCGGAGTTTCATCGGCATTTCCTATTTGGCTCAAAAGGTAATTATTGGTTTTTCTAAGTCCAATTATGTATTTCTGGTAAGCGGGAAGTTTTTCAACATAGTCTTCTGACAATTTCTGACACAGCGAAGTTCGTCGCCGTAAAGAAAAATTATTTCGTCGCATCATTCTCACGCACCCACTTCTGCTGGCCTTGAATTCTTGCAATGATATATTAAGTCCTCTAGTAATTTCATTAGCTTTAAGTATAATACTTTCAGTCGAAACAGGCATACCGTTCTTCCTCATGGTGCGCACAAACTTGACTACTTCTTCTTCAATGCCATGAAATCGGCCTAATTTTGGACCACTGAGCGACTTCTTTGTGGCTTTGGCTTTTTCTAGTTCCTGTTTTGAGAGTTTCCATCGACGCACATTTGCCTCAGATACACCGAACTTTCTTCTCGCATCACAGTTTAGTTTTTTCCGCGTAATTTATCACGATCAGCTTAAAATTTGTATCTTAGCTCCGGATAATTCCTTTGTTAACTTTCCCTTTGCACTCGTGCCACGTACTTCAACATGATCTGTCATTTTAACTTAAGGGTTGTGCATTTAAATCAAGAATGCACAACTCAAAATTACTGTCACACTTATTGAATCGCGGTGCGTCGTTTGAAAGGGGAATCCCAATGATTTCCGCTCTCATTTGTTTTGACATTACGTGCCATTACGTGCAAGATGAAAGTACGTCGTCTGTGTTATGATCGTCGACGATGATTATTAGTCTAAATAATTATTATTCCCGTCATGTTTTTCTTATTGTTATTACTATTTGTTTATTTCACTTCTTTATGTACGTACTTGAATTTGCTGTTGTGAATTGTTTACTCTAATATACCATTTGTTGTAAAAACCATTGATTAAATGCTTAAATATACTTCGTATTCGAATGTAAGACGACTCTTGATATTTACAGCTGAAAATTTGGAAAAAAGGTCGTCTTAGATTCAGGTGAATACGGTAATCTGCAGGTATATAAAGAATATTTGAAAATTTACAGGGCCTGCCATGAAATCAGAAAACAAATGACCAAACTTTATAGAATGTGAATGTTATGCACTATTTACTGGCAATGCTTGTTTCAGTAATGGATGCATAATTTTATTAGGGATGAAGGAGTAGTGCACAATTAAGTTAAAGAGTTTTCACTACATTACAAAAATTTATATTAAAGCTTCATATAAAAAAGGAAAATTTGAAATTTTCAGTACCTTCTAGAAAATCGAAAAATAAAGGATCTTCAGTTATGAAATCTGATAGGCATTTACAGCATGACGCAGTAACTAATATGGCTCGTATATAGGGATTATATCTTACTGAAAATTATCTGGGTTGTAAAGAAATAATTCAAGCCAGGCACAGAATATCTTTCTCTGAAATTTAATGATTCATGCTAGTATGTAGTAACTCAGCCAGTTTGTAATTTTGGAGAGTGATTTGCAACGAATATTTTTAAGGGGATTATTTTTTCAACTCATATTATTTCCATTTACAGATATCTGTATATCTGAAAAGTATCTTGATTTCAATTTGTCATTTATATAGAATATGGTATTTGAATTTTGCAAACCTTACCCGAGCAGAGTCGCATCCGGGCAGTGGTGTTCACAGCTCTCCCCACCAGGCGCTGTCGTCTTCTTCCGGGATGGGTGATCCTCTTCTTCCTCCCCTTCTTAGCTGCATGCAGCCTTCGGTCCACGGTCCCACGTTGATGGTCCCACGGTGGTACTCTGCTACAAAAGTCAATTTATATAAATTTAATCTTACTGAGTTACCATGACAATCTTCAAATTAATACAATTTTAACTAGCATTAATAACTAGCGATTTATATGGTCAAGTATATATCTCATCAAAAAGATTCCTTTTTCTGCAAAAAAAATATTCACTAATGGGTTGCTGCATAAGCTGATTTTGGGGAATAGAGCGCAGATACGTGATTCTTAAAGATTTTGCATCACCGTGGATGAAAGTAAACCCTTGTCTCTGACAAAGTAAAGGGAAGCAATTACTGTTTTCTCTTTTATGTTTCTTTTGAGCCCTCTTTCACAGCCTCCTCCGAACGTTTTTTCACGTTTCCCTTTGAATATTTTTCATAATCACGAGCTTTTTAGAATGTTTATTATGTTATTGATATCGATGGATAACATGAGCAGTATGTGTTTCAGTAATGGATGCATAATTTTATTAAGGATGAAGGAGTAAGGCCCAATTAAGTTAGAGTTTTCACTACATTACAAAAATTTATATTAAAGCTTCATATAAAAAAGGAAAATTTGAAAATTTTCAGTACCTTCTAGAAAATCGAAAAATAAGAGGATCTTCAGTTATGAAACCTGATAGTTAGGCATTTACAGCATAGACCCAGTAACTAATACGCCTTGTATATAGGGATTACCATATTTACTCGAGTATCCAGCGCACATTTTTTCCCATAACGCCTGGAATAAAGGGGGTGCACTTCTTACACGAGTATATCTCAACAGGTTATAGAAATTGTGAGTATCGATAGTAAATTCTCTGTAATATGCTTGCATCTATGTTTATATTCTTAAAAGGCGTCGAATTCTACGAAGTATATGCGAATGTATACGACCAAGCAAACGTGTATGTTACACCTGCGCTGCAAGCAAAACTCGAAAAAGTAGGCAGAAAGAATTTGCCGACTAACTGATAACTATAGTTCAATGACTACTGAGGGTTACCGGCTTGTAAATAGATAGGTTCAAGATTGGTCCTTTTCCCTCATCCACTTCAAGGAATTCAGAGTGGTGAAATTTTGTTGCAAATGAAAGATTTCATAGTTCGAAAGGAAGACAGAAATCCACATCTCAAGTGTTTGGACTTGTTTGTTCTCAACCTTCAAATATTTACTCAAGAGACGATACACGAAAAAACTCCCCATTCACCCAAGGATGATGAACAAATAATTCGTGAAGCTCCACATCTGTTCGTAATTTTACGTCAAAAACAGAAGTGAGGAAGAACTTGCGTAACAATACAACAAAAAAAGTTAAGGGGTTAAGAAAAGAGGACTAACAGTGAAGAGATTTTTGCTAGTATCGTCATAAAGAGATCATCCAATAAACTGCGTCACGTAGAAGGGAGAAGATGCTTAACTTGAGCGGAAGTTGTTCCAGGGAGTGGGAATCAGTGACTTAAAAAAAATTATTCTGGCTCGAATTAATTTTTTCCCTCCAAACCAGCCGAAAAATAGAAGTGCGCAGGGTACACAAGTGTGTGGTAAATACGGTATATCTTACTCAAAATTATCTAGTTTGTAAAGAAATAATTCAAGCCAGGCAGAGAATATCTTTTTCTGAAATTTAATGATTCATGCTAGTGTGGAGAACTCAGCGAGTTTGTATGACACTATTTTGGAGAGTGATTTGCAACAAATATTTTTAAGGGGATTATTTTTTCAACCCATATTATTTCCATTTACAGATATCCGTATATCTGAAAAGTGTCTTGATTTCAATTCGTCATTTATATAGGACAATATGGTATTTGAATTTTTCGAACCTTACCCAGGCAGAGTCGCATCCAGGCAGTGGTGTTCACAGCTCTCCCCTCCAGGCGCTGTCGTCTTCTTCTTCCAGGTTTCCTCTTCTTCCTCCACTTCTTAGCTGCAAGCCGTCTTCGGTCCATGGTCCCACGGTGGTACTCTGCTACAAAAGTCAATTTATATAAATTTAATCTTACTGAGTTACTGTGATAATCTTCAAATTAATATAATTTTACCTAGCATTAATAACTAGCAATTTATGTGTGTTTATCAGATAAAAAGATTTCTTTTTCTGCAAAAACAAATATAGTAAAACCCCATTATTTTGATCTGGATATTTCAAAGTTGATGTAATTCAAAGCTAAGATCAGTCCCTGGCATACACCATAGGATTTTGCATACTTTTTGGTACGGATTATTCAAAATACACCTATAGGACAATATTGTTTTTGAATTTTGCGAAGCTTACCAGAGCAGAGTCACATCCGGGCAGTGATATTCACAGCTTCTCCTGCAGGCGCCACTGGGTCGTCTTCTTCCAGGCTGGGTGGTGTCCCCTTCTTAGCCGCAAGCCATCTTTGGCCCACCGTCCCGCGTTGATGGTCCTCTGTAATTGTCAGTTTAGAAACTATATATAAACTAATCAATTATTTAAAAAATTATATATTATTATTACTCATTTAAAACCTAGCATCAGCTTCTAGAATAATATTGGTAATCTTTACGCTTTTGGCCCTCGATTCATCTATATATTCCAACCCCATATAATTGCCTGAAATTCTTACACACCATGTTAACTACTTTGCCTAAATTCTGTTCTGACACTTCTATCTAATTCACTGATTTATCATTTAGCATACATCTATATGTTTAAGTTCTATATTTATCATACTAGTATAGTATATTCTATGGAATTAATGCATGCAACTTAGGTGTAAAGAATAAATACCACTTTATATCAGCATAAAACATTTTAACGATGATAACAATAATACTAAGCATTTTCTGTATGGTGAATGTACAAAACATTCACCTACTTTTAATGCTTACCTCCATGAATAGTAATATAATATTATCAAGATGAAATATAGAGAAATTTATTTATGCTCGACCACATAAATCTTAGCAGAAAATTTAAAATTTCATTAATAATTTGGTGCTTGGCCCAGGTTCAATTCCTGACCAAATGCAGAATTTTTCTCTTAAATTTTAACATATATTACCATTTTTTTAAATAGAATTTTATAGATAAGGCAAATTATAGGCTGAATGTGCATTCTATTCATGCACTGACAAGAATAATACCATGTCAAACTTTGTAAAGTAATATTAGATTATGCAGAAGTATTATATGCATGTTTTAACATATAATAAAAATCCATTTAGCCATTTCTATTTTCCTATTAGATCATTATGGTCATTGAATGCTTCTATGAATGCTTCAATGTTGAGAAATAAGCTATAATATAGGTGGTTCTTCGCATTACTTCTTCTCCTCCATTTTCTATGTAGTATCATTTAAGATGCTGTGCTGAAAAATAAACTAAATGAAAAGACATTGAGTCATTAATACAAAAGTCATAAAAACAACTTTTGTCAAATCTCAAACTTAACAACATATTATTTAAAAATTGTGATGAATCTCACCATCTCTTCTATGAAGATTGCTGCGAAGGCTGATTTTCGAATTGTTAATTCCATCGATCCTCTCTTTTTTCATCTTCAATTGCTGGAATATTAAGCTACCATATTATTAGTGTACAAACATTTAAGCAGAGATGATATGAGTGACATTTTTATCTTATTTGAATGAGGAATACTTCATATTATAGTAGAAATTCATTGATAGAATTGAAATTTTTTTGTAATTCTTAATATAAAATTTTCTGTCCAAGATAAATTTTTGAATAGTGTAAAAGTTTGATGCAACTAAAAATCTTTTCAGGATTGGTGTTATTTACTTTATACTCAACTTGGTCTATTGACAAGTTATTCTCCTTAGATGATTGCAACTTAATGTAAGCATTAAGAAACAAAAAATAACATTGATTTCAAAACTATTAAAATAATAAGACAAGCAATTAATTCTGCTCCATTATTATATAAATACCCTTTTGTTTGTTCAAGCAAACAAATGACAATCCACAGCAGTCTTCTGCAGCCAATTACAAGGCAGGGCCAATGGTGTTTTTCTGTGTTCGAATCAAATTAGCATTCATCACTTGCTTTCCTACATTTATCAAAGAAAAACAATAAACAGCTGCAGACATTTAATAATAGTTTTTAGTTAATATTTTGCATAAATTTATGGCTGATAATATTTTAAAGAATTTGATTAGATGACATTCCAGTCTTTGAATTGTTTTGCTAAAACCCAAATAACTATGAAATCACAATATATATAAGAACAGTCAAACTTCAATTACAGTTTCCTGGGTTCTTCTAATAAAATAACACCTACCTTTAGGTCTTAATTACCAAGAACTATCTGATATATTATCTCTCTCTCTCTCTCTCAACTGGCTTAGGCTGGAAAAGGGCTGTAAATACCAAAAGAGCAACATTATCCTGTTGGACCAAAAATTCCAGAATTACACTTGGACCGACCTAACCAAAACATAGCATTTTGAATGCTTCTATTAATTTCATAATTTTTGTAACTATGAAATTATAAAATTACCGTATATTCTGGCGTATAAGTCGACCCCTACTTTTTTGGTTGAAAATATGGGATTAGGCATGTGTTCGCTGTATAAGTCGACCTCCACTTTTTCACTTAAAAATACTTCTCATGAAATTGTTTTCAGACAAAATCAAAGTCTTGTACAATTCAAGTTTTAACAAAACAGAAATAAACATAATAATAATAGTCCTTGAATACTGTTTATAGTCTGTGCTATTCTTCTTGAGCATTCTATATGACAAGTGTTTTAATTTCGACCAATAAGAAACATTCTCGGAGAGCTTTGACCCACTAAAAAAGTTTCCTATAATTCGATTTATGTCGGCTGCTAATGATACAATCGAAACTTCCCCAAAATTCGACAGTTGAATGTCGAGCGGTAGAATCTCGGGCGTCATCTGCAGAGCACAGGTGATCGCTTTCGATCTCTGTGATGGCAAAATTCAATAAAATATTACATAAGGATAGTTTTCATAATTGCAATTTTCCCCTTTTCAAACAGAAAATGATTTTTATTGAAATCGAGACTTTGCAGTGCATTTTATGAATATCTCCACCGTGTGTGGGATGAGGACTTAATAATTTGTCAACTGAATGTGAGACAGATGGTCACACTGATTGCGGTAAAATCCTAGAAATTGAAATTCCTTCATCATGGCTTCGCTTGCAAAAAGAATGAAATATGAAGCTGGTTTCAAGTTAAACATAGTGAAATTCGCCAAAGCATCAAATAACTGTGCTGCAGCAAGGAAATTTGGTGTTAGTGGAAAGCTGGTGCGAGATTGGAGAAAGAACGAATCCAAAATGATCAAGTTGCCAAAGACAAAATGTGCAATGAGAGCCAGCAGCAGTCATTGGCCTGATATTGAGGAACATGTTTCGGAATGGGTGCTCAAAAATCGAAAGAATGGCTACATCATCACCCGAAATGCAGTACGCATATATGTGCTTAGGTGAGCTAAATCAAATCCAGAACTAAACAAAGGATTCAAGGCAACAGCTAGTTGGTGTACCCGGTTTTTGAAAAGAAAATCACTGGTGTTGCGGCAGAAAACCAAGATTGCGCAGAAACTTCCTCAAGATCTCGATGACAAAATTACCAGTTTCCAGCAATTTGTAATTAGAATGTGGCAAACACACGAGAACCCATTATCTATCTCACATCCATAACATGGATGAAACGCCTATTAATTTTGATATGCCCAGCAACCGAACTATTGACTTAAAAGGTGCAAAAACTGTTATAATAAAAACTACCGGGCATGAAAATACAAGATTCACGGTTGTCCTAGCCTGCTTGGCCGACAGAACGAAGTTGAAACCCATGGTGATTTTCAAACGGAAAACTAAGCCAAAAATTAAGTTTCCCGCAGATGTTTTTGTTCATTTCCATGAAAAAGGATGGATGGATGAAGGTGGAATGAAGTTGTGGGTAGATAATGTTTGGAATAGGCGACCCGGTGGCCTATGTAAAGAGCGTTGCTTACTTGTTTGTTACGTTCCGATCCCACATAACAAAAGACATCAAGAAGTGCTTCAAAATAAATAATACGGATATTGCTGTTATACATGGGGGTGCGTCTCTACTTCAACCTTTGGACGTGGGCCTCAACAAGCCATTTAAGGATCACGTTCGTGCCGAATGGAATAAGTGGATGGTTGACGGAGAAAAAACTTTCACGAAAGGTGGAAATGTACGTGCAGCACTGCTTAATGTTTTGTGGGAATGAATTATAAAATCGTGGAATGATATTAAAGCAGAAACCAACATCAAGTCATTCAAAAAATGCGGAATATCGAATTCCATGGATGGGGAGGAAGATAATTTATTGTGGAAAGATGATAATGAACTCGAACCTTTAACATCTGATACAGAGTGGGACCCTTATGAGGTTGACAGCACTGAAATTGCTCGAGATGAATTTCATAAACTCTTTGGGACGGATGAAGAATGCGAGGAATTTTTTGGATTTTAAAATGTACAACTATTCCCAAAAATGTAGTGTCGATTTTTTACTTATTAATTCATTGGTTTCATTTAAAAAATGATCATTAAAGGCCAAATAGAAGGCAATAAAAACAAGTCTGAATTAGCCATAAAACCATACTGCCATCTATTGACAGTATTTCTATTTATCCTTCGTTTCTGTAATTGTAAATAATCGTTTATATTTTTGAGATTTGAGTACCTAATAAAAAGAAAAAACTACGATTTGAATTTTTAATAACTATTAAAATTAATTATTTCAAATCTTATTAAATAAATGTCGGAAAATGTAAACAATGGAGCAGATGATTCAAAATGGCGATCACCTACACTGAGAGATCAACAGTATTCGTAAATATCGATTTTATTCATGAGCAGTTTAATGTTTATGTTCGGCATATAAGTCAACTCTAAGTTTTAGGAAAATTTTTTAAGCTTCAAAGGTCGACTTATACGCCGGAGTATACGGTAAATCAATATAAAGTCTGAATTCAGATATATCTCATTTTTCATTTCATTTTCAAATTGAAGCGCTTTCTTGAAAGACTAATATAAATGTTTGTTTTTAAGGAGAGTTACTTCAAAGTATTCAGGAGCAGGGCAAGGGTGAGCCTAGAGGTGATGGTTTCAGGCTGCATTTATATAGGGGTGGAATTTCACTTTTTTCCCTTTAATTTTTGGGGGCAGAGATTCTTTCACTTGCCTAAGGCTCCATTATTCAGCACTCCAGCCCTGAAAGCACTAAATACAAATATAAATTATTAATTGAAGTTTATAATTCTTCTGCTAATTATGGAGAGGACTGACAACCACTTGCATGAGATTTATTTCAACTAACTGAACAGCTAAGAATCTAAAAATAGCACTTCTTGAAGATATTTTTTTCTGAAGAAGATTGAATTATTTTTCTAATATATGGGAAAGTGCTACAAAATATTGCTTTTTAATTATACAAATAGTTAAAACAATTTTTATGACTATAAATCCATGTGTGCTTTAACAGCACAATCTGGGATTTTCATGGTGTCAGGAGAGGTATTGTTGGCAAACCACTTACAGTTGAATTAAAATAGTTCCTTGGTACTCCAAGCTTTCAGGATTATGGCCTTAAGTAATAAATGATTCTTCAACCCATTAAATATTTCCAAACCTTCCTCAGGCACATTTTCTCCAGGCAATCCCTCAGTAACATAATGAAAAAAACTGATGTGGCCAACACATGACTTTCTCCATATTTGGGGTATAGATATTTAAATTATTATGAATAGCATTATGAGGCAAAATTATCATTTCGTATGTAAGTTGTTAAGGAGAGGACTTGGTCAGTACAGCTCCGTTTCGGTCGGAAACCTGCTTGCTCGATGGGTATCATTTCAAGTCACCACGAACAATGGAAGTACACAGATAATGACACAAATGGAGAAGACTTAGTTAACTGGGCGGAAGACGAGAATTTACCTTGTTTTTGATGCAAAAGATCGTGGCACATTTAAGTCAGCTTCCTGGAGACAAGAGTACAACCCTGATCTATGCTTCGTATACACTGACGGTAAAAATCAACCTCTGGCAGCAATGAGAAAAGTCCTCTCTGACTTCTCATACAGCCAACATCGCCCAGTTCTCATTGAAGTGGGAACTCAAATTCCCTTGGTGACCTCTGTCCCCCGCCCAAGGTGGAACTTTAAAAAAGGCCAATTGGCTCTCATTTTCAGAAAAACTTGACAAGTGCCTAAGATGGATTCCCCCCATGAGTGGAAACTATGAGAGATTTGTGGGCGCAGTGATAAGCATGGCAAAAAAGTCTATCCCCAGAGGGTATCGGAAGGAGTATATTCCTGGATGGAGCGAAACAAGCGAGAACCTGTATCAGGAGTTCCTAGAAAGTGGCGACCAAGAAATTGCAGACAAACTACTACATAGCCTTGACGCTGCTCGCTGAAAAAAATGGATGGAGACTGTCGAAGCTTTGGACTTCAAGCAGTCGAGCAGAAAAGCATGGTCTCTCTTACGAAAGCTGGGAGGCAGAAACCCCATTGTACGTGAAAACACCTCCCTTACTCCAAATTTGGTTGCATCACATATCGTGTCAACACCTAGAGCAGCAGTGCCCAAACTACGGCCCACGGGCCAGTTCCAGCCCGCCGCACACTTTAATCCGGCCCGCGAAGATACTTGAAGCATAAATCATAAATTATCATAAAACATTTAGGAATTGTATAAATTATACCATAAATTAACTTTCCCTCGCTTATTTCATGGCAAAATAATGCTTCATATATTTTTTAGAGATAGTGATGGATATCCAATGAGTCAATCGTCTTTCTTCTTTCACGATGAACTCTCTTGAAAGAGATATGCGCGAAGGTGACCATCATGCGGATACGTGTTTACACAAACAAAGAAAGGAAAAACACACTTATAGTTGTGATGTGTTACTCTGTACAGAATAAAATGCTCGAGTTCAAAACTATGAGCAGTTAGTCTGAGACGAGTATGCAATTGCATAAGAAGTACAAGTGCGCAGAACCTCAACCAAGTGAAAGAATCGGAGGTAGTGCTGCATTTTTGTTATATTTAAATAAGTGAAACACAGCAAATATTATCAAAAATTTATAAACTTCATGTTGTTGCTTGAAACACATATTTCTTATGGCTAAATATTTATATATAATTATAATTAGTTTTCATACAGACTGTGTTGGGACGCTGAAACTGAATCGAAAAAAACGTCCCGAAGCATGTGAAAGAAAAGAAGCTAGGGAAAGGAGAAATAGTTGCACATGATTCAGGTCCAGTATCGTTAATCAAATAGTGCAACAAAAATGTTACTACCTTTAATAATAACGATACCAGAGTAGTATGTTTAAAGGGGAAGGATGAAGTTATTCCTGCTTCTGTGAACTATTACAATCAGAATATGGGTGGAGTGGATTTGAAGGATCAGTTGTGAGTGTATGTTAAAAATCGTGGAGCATATATACCCAGAAAAGATTGAGCTTTTAACAAACGTATCGCTCTCAGGAATGGCAACGACTCGAAGAACAGAAGAGCATGGTCAAGATTTTTAATCTCAATCGATTAAAAAAATGTGTAAATTTTGATGTTTTTTCTATAGCTTTGAATGAAAGTAATGACGTTGGAGATACAGCACAACTTATGATAATAGTCAAAGGAATTGCTAAAGATTTTAATGTTACACAAGATTTAGCGGCTCTTTGCAGTATGTAGGGATCTAAAACTGATGAATATATATTTGACTATGTAGAAAAAACTTTAGAGAAATTAAAATTGAACTGAGAAAATTTAATAAGTGTAACAACCGACGGTGCGAAAACATGTGTGGGACTGGTGCAGGTTTAGTTGGAAGAATTAATAGTAAAATGCACGAAATTGGGATAGAAAAGCCATTAGCATTGCATCGCATTATTCACCAACAAGCTTTAATTGGGAAAGCATTGAAATTTGAAGAAATTATGAGAACAGTGATATCAGTTGTGAACTACACACGATCAAATGGATTGAATCCCAGACAATTTAAAGAATTTCTAAATTCGATCGAAATGGCTTATGGAGATATTCTTTATCATTCAGAAGTAAGATAGCTAACAATAAGTAGAGAAAAATCTGATGTGGCCAACACATGACTTTCTCCATATTTGGGGTATAAATATTTAAATTATTATGAATAGCATTATGAGGCAAAATTATTATTTCATATCGTAAAAGAATACAGTCGTCCTTATTGCCATAAATTACGTATATTTTGAATATGTTTACAGAATTCACCGCTACATGGTGCTGGCGCTGTATGCTGGTATTAAGATAAAGCGAAATATCTCCGAAATGGATGGTTCTACAAAAATTTGTTTAAAAAAAAACTTGGAAGAAATATTATTCTCTACAACTTTGGTCCTCACAAAGATTACCAATAACGATGTTTTTAAGGAGATATTTGACGGAAACCGAAAAAACCAATTATTCATAAATAATTCCTGAACAATAACTTCTATGGAAAATTGTATCAAATGAAAACTGTAGGAAATTACATTCTCTATAACCTTCGTATAGAATTGTATATACAATAATAATGTTTTAATGGAGAAATATCGCAAAAACCGAATCGGGTTTCGAATAAACCTCGACTTCCGGTTAACCATTATTGTTCAAAAACTAATCAGTTCTTTGTGCTCATGCTCAAGTTTTATATATGAAGTTTGGTAACGATATGACAAGTACTTTTTGAGTTAGAGCGCCCACAATCACATACACACACAGAAATAATTCCGAAAATAGTCTAAACGTGTTCTAAGGACCTCAAAAAGTGTATTTCCGTTGAAATCTCGAAGTCGATTTTTTTCGTGATCACAATACTTTCCCATTACTTCGTATGGAGAAAGTAACAAGTTAGGAAAGTGTACATCGTATCACAAATGAAAGAAATTATAGTATACCTGTACTTCTTCATCATAAATAATCAATTTTCTTCCTATTTAATAATATTACATGCACACGTAGGGAAATTAAACGTTTGTTTGGGAGATTGTTTATGTTAGCAACAATGAAGTAACCATGCAAGAAATTTTCTAAGTTCAACTCGATATAAGACATTCTTGTTTGATTTTCTCGATAACGGCTACTCCTACGATAAAAATGTATAGAAAAGGAAAGACTCCACTTTACTAGTTCTACAAGTTTTATTTGAAAAATATTTTGATATGATCAATATTTTACGAGATATGACGAAAATTTAATTTTTTGTCCCCAGTAAAGTGGTACCCCTGATTGGTGTACGTGATTCATTTTTGCGATTTTCTTATTATATTTTATTGAAAGTCCTTAATATCAAATTTCATGAAAATCCGTTTGGTAGAAGCCGAGAACGAACATATGGACGGACGGACAGACCGACCGACCGGCCGACCGACCGACCGACCGACCGACCGACCGACCAACCGACGATAATAGGCGCTCACGCTGTAAGCGAAACGCGCCTATAAAGTGCTCCGCCGATTTTTTCAGTTAAGAAGAGAAATTGAAATATTTATGACAGAAAAAGGGCGTGAAGTTGATGAAATGAATGACCCCCTTTGGGTTTGGAAACGTGCTTTTTTGTCAGATTTGGTAGAACACATTAATTAAATTAATCTACTGAGGTAGTACATGTGTGAATTAATATTTTCAAAAATGAAATGTATAAAAAATAAGTTTCGAAATAAGTTGACCGATGATAATCTACAAAATATTCTGAGAATATCGGTCACTGAGGTGGAACCTAATGTTTTACAATTCTGTAAGGAGATGCAGGCCCATGGATCACATTGATGTGTTTATTGTTTCTATCTTTTTACCTATTGATTTCCAAATCTTCATTAAACTTATTTGTACTTTGTCACTGTATATGTTTTTTATATAAAGTTTAATAGTCAACATGTTGATTTTATGCATTGATTACGAATACATGAAGTATATTTGTTTCATTTTCAAATATAAATATTTTCTAATTTAAATTATACAATAAATATGTAATTTTTCATTAGAAAAAATGTATTTTTATATACGACTATATATTTAAAAATCTTTGTAGCTTACCTACCTATGACTATAGTTCAATCCGGCCCGCTGATAAAAAAAAGTTTGTGCACCACTGATCTAGAGCACCGAGAGACCAAGACCATACGATCCAAGTGAAACGGGAACTTAAAATCCTGAAATCAACAAGTGCATCTGAAACTGAGTATTCCCGATCTTTCACCACTGAGGATATTGCAGCCGCACTAAAAGACATGAAGGCAGGAAAGGCTCCGGGTTTTGATGACATCCACCCGGAGTTTCTTCTATACTGTGGAAAGTTTGCGAGAGAATGGCTAGCCCGCTTCCTGACTAACATCCTCCAGACCGGAAATATTCCCCGCCTGCTCAAACGAACGAAAATAATCGCCATCCTAAAACCAGGCAAACCAACTGATAGGCCACAGAGCTATCGCCCAATCGCTTTGCTGAGCGCAAGATACAAACATACACCATAATTTCTTTTCACGGACAACTTTACCTTACAATATCGCAAAGTCGCCTTATTAATTTATTTGCCAGCGATAATTCATGAAGGTGGTGTATTTTTCTGAGTGAATTCATTACAATTTAAATTATATTCAGAAAATAAACAAGTAAAAATCATGCAGTTGCTGCTTAAAAGCGAAAACAGAAATCAAGCTATTCTGTTTAATCAATATGGATGAATGTAAATCCGCGAATTTTTAATTCTGCGAAAACTCTTAGAATTCAGCAACACTAGTATTGCTTGATTAATAACTGTGTATTCTGGTAGGACTTCCTAGAAGTTGTCACGTAAATTGAAAACGTAAATACCTGTAATAAGTTTTTAATTTAATTGCTTATGTAAATTGCTTATATAAATGTAGAATGTTTAATATTTTGACAAGATTATTTTATTGCTAATCAGTATTTTATGTTAATGTGATTTTGTTTGTTACTTTGAATTATTATTTCACCTAAAATTGAGTGTTTAGATAATATAAATGTAGAATGTAAATAATTTGGACAAGATCTTATATTGCTAATCAGTGCCAATATTTTTATATTTTTAATAAAATTTGATGTAAAACAGTATGCGAGTTATTTTTCATTGTGTTTAATCTATGCTCTTTTTCTGTTTTTGATTCCTATGTTTGTCGGTAACCTCTTTATAGTGAATCTCTATATATCAAGACGGCAAATATCTGGTCCCTTCAATTTCGATATATAGAGGTTTTACTGTATAACCAAACCCCCATTCATACGTGGCGGCCACATTTGTAGTTGCGTTTACATCATGCCTTCGCAGGCCACATAGAATGCTCCTGCGGGTCGTAGGTTTCTATAGATTGTGTTTATAGTACCAATAACTCCATAAAATAAAGTAATATCAATATTTATCTGCTTTTTGGGTTTTCAGGAATGAATTATACATTTATAACATTGCATCTAAGGGAAAACAGCCCTCAATATTAGTCTTTTCACTTATTGTCCAGTTTCCACGGAACCAATTAAGGACGAATATCGAGAGACACCTGTACATACTAGAATCATTAACTAAATAAAATTATTTCAATTTGCTTATTCTATGTTTTTTGTTTTTGATATGTGTTTTGTGGGGTCTATCTTGCAAGATTGTAAACATTACAGCAATCAGCTGATGAACTAGTGAAATACAGAATATTTGTAGAGGATGGAATTATAACTATAGAAGTAATTAGATGTTCTATACATATCATTAATATATGTATAACCTAGATTATCAATAATTATTGTGGTTTTCCCCTCAATTCACCAAAAAGCGAGGAACTGGTTTGAGTTAGGTTCACTTTAATTTCTGATTTTAAGTGCACAAAAGTGTTACCTGTGTATAACACACACCCCTACTTTATGACCTGAAATTTTGTCTTCAAAGTGAACATTATACACGAGTATATACGGTATTAAATAAATGATACAACTTAACATTCTGGTGAAAATTGAGATAATACTTCCTTTCCAGGACAGCAAATCCCAAACCTCACTTATTTTCACACAATGCAACTTTTCTTGATAATTCCTAATTATCTCAACCACTTCCTAGAACCTCCACTTTATGCACTTGCTCCTTAGGTTATACCTCACCTTTTCCTCCTCTTTATATTCATTAAGTTTTTTTCCCCTATAATAATTTAAAATTCTGGAACCTATGTTAGACTGTGAATAAAGTTTTTGTTCAATTATGAAAGGTTTTTAATTCTAACTAGCAGTCTTCCATAGCTAATTATCTAACTCAGATTCATCCAAGGATGGCTGTGGTAGTTTAATAAGGTATGATTCAGGCAACCGTCAGGCATATCACTAATGAGTCTTTTTTTGCAACTTTTCATACCTTGTAATCTGAATTACCATGAGTATTCATGAGTAAAGTAAATAGCCATCCTAAAAATATAAAAATAATAATTATGAGAATTACTCCATTAGCTATAAAATTTTAACCAAAGCATGTGGTCAACGAAAAACTACAACTACACAAAAACACAAAACCAATCACAACACAACTAAAACACCAAAATTATTTCTACTCAAAAGCCAATGAAGTAACATGCAATATTAAACAACACACTAGATTTCGAAAAACAAATACAAATTAAATCACACTATCACTTTTAAAACATGCATCATACCAACAAACAAAAAACATACACCTTAACATATAGCATTCCAACTAATTTGGGTTTCCAACTGCTTTGAAGCTAATGTATTGAAGACCAGGTAAGCTTGACATTATTTATTTTTAATACTAAGCATTCACTTAAACTTCATTAAACTTGCAAATTAAAGAATCGGCTAATTTCAAAAATATCAACTTTAAGGTGATAATTAAGGAGAGCTGACTTTATGTCATCTTTGGTTCATCATCATAGACATTCTGTAATTTTACAAATTTTTTGACTTTTCCAACAATCTGTAGAACTGATAGCTTTCCTCTTCACCTTCTCATAACTATCCCTCCCTCCTTTCTTCTAATTCATTTAATATTCCTTTTCTCTTCTAACCTCTTTGCCATTTATCTAGCATCCTCCCTTCTATGTCTCGTATTCTATGCTACATTCCATATTAAAGTTTTCACTACACTTTTTTATATCTTTTTTCAGCATATCTGTCCACAACTCTCTGCATCTTATAATTGCCCTTTGCTCTCCATATTCTTGTCCTGATCTCTTTTGTAATTCTGCCATCCTTAGACTACTGTCAAATTGAGTCAAATATTCAACATGTTCCAGCATTACCCTCTCCACTTTAACACTTAAGAGTGCTAAAGACGTTTGGTTAAGTCTTCAGCAGTCAGTCATTTACGTGCGGGAGATGTTGGTGAACGTCCTTCATATCTCCAAGCTATATTAAGCCGAAAGACATTGAGAAACGTCTTCAGCATTTCACTACGGGATAGCTATTAGTCCTATGACTACGCAGTTCTTTATTTTGCTGATGGATGGCAGATAGCTTGGCTTTTCCGATTTTTTTTTCAAGACGCTTTTCTCATATAGTTCACGTGCTTATGGCGCTGCTGCTCCCGTAGGGTTTGCTAAGTAGTTTTCTGTTTTTGTATCACTTTTTCTGTTGTAATGATGGCCGAAAAAGTATATTCAGATGCACAAATATTTGATATACTAATTAGTTCATCTGATAGTGATGATACATCAGATTCAGATGACTATAACTATGAAGATGCTGAAGGTTTTACTCCTGATGAAGGTGAATGAATAATTACTTACTTTCCTTTTAAATTATAGTGTATTTGTATCGATGATTAACAACTGTAATAACGTATTTATAGATAATGGATGTGAATAGGAAAAAGAAGTACCTCTTTCTGCATCTACTTCCCGTGGAATCAAAAGAAAACTGGACACGCAAACTTCGGATTTATCTTCAGATTGGGATACAAATGACAATCCACCAACAAATGAAGTATATACAGGTTTACAAGGACTTTTAGCAAAAACAGGGCTTGATGAAACGTGCAACGAACTAGTTTTTTTCACATTTTATTAGCTCAGAAATAATAGCAAAAATAATGGAGTAGACAAATCTGTATGCTCGTCAACAACTGGCTCATATTTGAAGTAAGGGATCGATGTTGCCTAATTCCAGGTACAAAAAATGGTCAACTGCCACGATATCTAATATAAAGGAATTCTTAGCTATTTTCCTGCATATGTCTATAAGCGAAAGGCCTGCCTATTCAGATCATTGGAGTACAGATCCAAATGTATCCTGCAATTTATGTCCTAATATAATGTCTCTGGATAGGTTCATGTTGCTGATATCATTTTTCCATCTAAATGACAATGGAAAAGAAAGGAGAAAAGGATATGATGCACTCCATAAAGTTAGGCCCCTCTTTGATCATTTGAAATCAAAATTCCTATTATCCTTCTGAGGAAGTAACTGTTGATGAAGCTATGTGCCCATTTAGAGGTAAAATTTCGTTAAAAGATTATATGCCAATGAAGCCTAATAAGTATGGCTTGAAGCTTTATGTATTAAGTGAATCTAAAATGGGGTATATGTGGAATTTTGAAGTTTACCACGGGAAAAATGGGGATATTGATAATAGTTCCTCTAGCGTTGTCATCCGTCTGCTTGACAAGTTAGCTGGGAACGGACACACAGTTTATGTAGACAGGTTTTACACAAGTGTGAAATTAGCATCAGAACTCGAAAAAATTAAAATTGGGATTGTTGGAACAATGATGAAGTCAAGAAAAGATATTCCTAAGCCGATGAAAGAAGCTTAAGTGAAGAAAGGGGAAAAAATATTTCTTAAGAAGGGTAATGTACCGATTGAGAGATGGAAACATAAACGGGATGTGTGGGTACTTAGCACTACGCATGTATCTACAATGGCAGAAGTGAAAAACAAAAAAGGAATAGTGACAAGTAAACCAATCAGTATTGTTGATTATAATAAAAATAAAGCAGGCATGGATTTAGCAGACCAGAAATTGTCTTATGGAGCATTACACCATAGAACGAGAAAATGGTGGAGAAAATTAGCATTTCACCTCATTTTGATGGCAGCATCAAATGCGTGTCTTTTATACACTCGTACAAAAAACACAAAACTACCACCCACTAAATTCCTTCAAAATGTGGGCAATCAGATGATATCTGAAAAAGAAGGGATGAGATATGAACCTCTAGGTTCTGGCAAACTTTCACGTCTATTAGGTAGGCATTTTCCTACAAGAATGGTGAAAAGTGACAAAATTTGTCAAAGAAAATGTGTCGTATGCTCAGAGACTCTTAGAAAGCCTGATGGGAAAGCAGGATGAAGGACACATCATACGAATGTAAGGAATGTAATGTGGGTTTGTGCGTGGATCCAAGTTTCACCATATACCACACACAAAAAAATAGTTATAACTATTTCAAAAAAGTTTTATCTTTAATAATATGTACTCTACAAACATGTACCGTATGTCCTCGACTAACGTCGTTAATTCATTCCTGAAATTTGCGACGTTGAACGAAAAAACGTTAAATGAATCAATGTTTCCCATAAGAACCCATGTTATACAGTAAAATCGGTTCCAAAAACTCCAGCTCAAAATCTCTCGAAATACAATAACACATCATATATTGTATTTTATGAAGCTATATGGTGCCTTTTATGATATAAACGGTATCTAAACAAATAAAACAATAAAAATCAACAATGAATATAAAAATGGCATTAAATAAATAATTAATACAACATACCTTTATTTCAACGTGCCTGAAATCGGAAAATGCTACATTTCAAATAAGTGCCTCCAGTGACAAAAAGATGAACTACATAGTAGCGACCACGCGAAATGTCATATGAACGACAGAAAACGACTGCAATGCATGTTTTCAAAAATGTACCGAGTGCCACGAACACTTTTATAGATGCATATTCATGTGAATTGACAATGCTGTAAATGAAATACAACAAATAAAGTATTTCTTGCAGCAGTTAAAGCATTTTGTATCTTTTTTACTGAACTTTGGGTTACAAACAACAAGAAAAAATACAGAATAATTTCAAAAATCCATTTAAAGGTATTGAGAGGGGCATTTTCACGGCTCTTGAATTATATTTTTATAGTTTACTGCATGGTGGCCTTCTTTATCTCATTGAACAGCTGTTTATAGCACTCTATATCCCTTTCAATGGCCCTGCACACTTTTCCACTCCTTTCTGAATCAAGGTTCCTATCCTTGAAAATGGCCATGGCACCCTCCAGAAGTTTCATGGCCTCACTGACATCTGCACAGGTAAAGTTTTTCATTGGGACGTTCTCCTCAACGTCTTTCTCAGATTCATCAAAAGCCATCTGCTGCTCCAGCTGAAGAAGATCCTCTGTTTGTAATTCTTCTTGGTGAGATTCCAGCAAGTCCCGCACACCTGCATTGTGCATCTCTTCAAATCCAAGACTTTTTCCAATCTTGACAATTTCTTCTTCAATGGCTTCAACTGATACTTCAAAGCCTTCAAAATCTTGAACAGGGTTAGGATAGACTTTGCTCCAGGATTTGTTAATCGTGGAAGATTTAATGTCTTTCCAGGCATCAGAGATGTTGCAGATGGCCTTTCTTATGTCATAAGCCTTCCAGAATTCATGAAGAGTGACAGACTCCCCTTCAGTCGCTGCCATTGCTTGGTAAAAGGTTCTGCATAAATCATAGGCCTTAAAAGACTTTATAACAGCTTGGTACATCGGTTGAAGTACAAATGTAGTGTTTGGCGGCAAATAAACTACCTTCACATTTTCACTGAGTTCATCAAGATTTGGAGGATGACCTGGACAATTATCCAACAGAAGCAATGCCTTATTTGTTAGATTATTTCTCTTATTATAGCGTTCAACTGCAGGACAAAAATAGTTAAGGAACCAATCAGTGAAAATTGTTTGAGTAACCCATGCCTTCTTATTACTTTTCCAAATTACAGGCAGGCGGTCTTTGAGAAATCCCTTGAGAGCCCTCAGATTCTGCGAGTGGTAAACTAACATAGGAATTAGTTTTAAATCAACTGCTGCATTTCCCCCAGCAAGAGCGTTAGGCGATCTTTAGACATCTTGAACCCTGGTATGGATTTTTCTTCTTTGGATATGTAAGTTTTGGAAGGCATACGCTTCCAAAACAAGCCAGTCTCATCAACATTATATATTTGTTGAGGACTGTAACTGCCTTCCTCAACAATTTCACTAAATGTAGTAATGAAAGCACTGGCAGCCTCATTATCGGCACTGGCTGCTTCACAACTTACTTTAATAATGGCACGCAAATTTGCTCGCTTTTTGTATTTGTCAAACCACCCACGACTAGCATTAAAAGGTTCAGGATTACGGATGTCTTTAGTAAGGTCACCAAAGAGAACTTAAAGCCTTCCTTTGAAACCTATCTAAATCAACAGGCTGCTTTTGGCGCATTTCATTTTGTACCACAAAGTAAGCAACCGTTCCATTTCAACCATAATAGTACTCCTATTACGGGATATAAGCACTATGCAAAGAGGAGTCGCAGCTCTTCCAAATTCTTTAATTTTGTCCGAGTCCTTCAGAATTGTCGTTATCGTCCTAACTGGCAAACTCAAAGTTCTGCCTATGTGTGGAGCTGTTTCACCTCGTTCACGGCGCTTAACAATATCAAGTTTTGATCCAACATAATTGTCTTGTGCAATTTTTTCGCTGGTAACATATCGCCATTACAGCCACTTGCCTTTGAACCCATTGCTAAAATAATATTGTACTAAATTAATTCAAATCAATTAGAACACTTTCCGCGTTCAATTGCGGCGATCCTATACAGCTGATAGGATGCTGCACAACTGCTGCACATGAACGCAGTTTTTTTTCGTGCGTCATTTCATTGTCAAATTGGGGCAACATTAACTCGAATCATCAACATGTAAATTCGAATATGGTAGTAATTTTTGAACGACGTTAACACGAATCAACATTAGTTGAACCAACGTTAAACGAGGACACACTGTAATGTCTTTTTTCTGTTAAGATTATACATCAAATATACTTTTAAATAGATACGTATAAATTTTCAATTTTTCTTTTTTGAAAAAACAGCATGGATGTTTGTTTCATTATTAAAAAATATGTTAATCGGTTCAAAATCAAAATAAAATGTAAGCAAGAATGATATCTGTAATAAATAAAAAGGAATTAAACATATAAGTTAAAAAGTTTTAAGGTTACGAATATTTGTAAAAGTGCAAAATATGCCAGCATACAGAATGAGAATGGCCTCTCTCTAAGTGTTAACATTGATGTACAATTCTCCATCCTTGGTAAATCTTATGACTTAGTTTTTCTCATATTAATAATTTTCATTCCAAATGTCTTTACCATTTCATTCAAGGAACAAACTAACATCTACAAGCACTTCTCAGTAACACTATGAGGTACAGTAGATGGATTCTCATATGAATGTTTCCTCACACACTAGATTCTTTATAGGTGTTTCTTTTTATTGATAATGATCTGCAAACTAAGAGCAGTTCCAAGAGAGAAATAATAATTAAATTTGTGTAATATTGGAAGAAAATTAATAAAGTAAATAATTTTATGGCTAAATAGCACAAATAACTTTACATGGGAATGAATTCGGAAAGTATTTGAAGTTTTCCTGATTAAAATTCAATAAAATTAAATAAAGGACTCACCAGATCACATATGCTCGTTGATTCTAAGTTATCACAGGAGATGACATTCCAACTTCAGCTCACAACAAACAAAATTCCTTAGAGTAAACTTCCTTATGAACATTAGCTTCTTTGACGATAGCACAGAGAAAAGTGATCACCACTTCAGCATAAAGAAAAACGGCAGTGCGGGATTTTTGTTCAAAAGTAGAATATTTGTGGCTGAGTATGGGTTGAGAATCTCAACTCATATTCAGCCACAAAACAAAATTGTTCTGAGTACCAATATTAATACTGCACAGATTTGCATCAGAAAAATATGCAGTTTTAATGAATACTTTTTATAATTTAAATGCAAAAGTAGATAGAAAACTGGGTAACTACATACAATTGCAGAATAAAACAAATTACAGCCAATTAATATGTGTACTGCTCTTAAAAAAAACTGTTAGTTTAATAGAAAATTATGCTCACTGCATCAAATCTGCAAAACTAAATTTGTCTTCAATTATTATTTAAATTTTTATTTAAAATTAATTTAATATTTATATAAAAATGAGGCTTACATTTATACGATGAATGACCCAAGTTTCTCTCAAGGCTGGTAAAATCCTGCTATCCACACCAGCTAAAATTTTTGGAATAAATAAAAACTTATTGATCTTTGATCATTCTTAATTTTCCAAATCAAAAATTACCCAATATAAATTTTTTATCGACATAGGCAGTCCTCCCACTTATGACATAATTGCTTCCTGAAACACCCGTTGTAAATCGAAACGTCGAAGTTCAAGCACATTTTCCCATAAGAGCAATGTCAAAAATTTGGGTTACGTTCCTGTCCCAATGCCCATATAATACGTATCTAATATATAAAATTGGCTTCGTTGTCATGTGAGAAATCAGAACTCTGTAATGTTATTTTTAACAAACTTTCCGAGTAGGTAGAAGATTGACATTTGGTAGGAATGTTCGGTTCTTAAAGTAGAAGCCATTTACGAAAAAAAAATTTCCAAAATCGACCCAGGTTCGATTCCCGAGAAATAAAATGTCTTACGTTATATATAGTCGGTCTCTTACGTTGGTCAACAAGTTGTGCAGTTAAGACCCATATCTGAAGTCTTTTTAATCCCTTCGATCCAGCAAATATTCTTCTCATCAATGACTTGATTCATGTCCATATTTTAACCTTTGTTGTAAATTTTTATATATTTTTAAATTTGGGCATCTACTTATGAACATGTTTTAGAAGAATTGTTCCAATGTTTAACAAATGGTTAATTCCAGAAATCATGCATCAATGGGGGTAAATTACAAATATAAGAAGGGAAGACACAAAGTTGCAGTATCCCTCAAACATCTCCAGAACCAAATTTAATACATTTTCTTGATGATTATGCAAAGTGGTCAACGATGTTCCAGAGTTATAACTGTGAAAATCATTAATGTCCCAAACGTGTTGATATCCTCATCAGCATTACCCAAACATGTATATCATCAAATCACTAACTTAGCAACTTACTAGTTAAAAATATTATTGAACCCCATCACCTCTTCCAGGAAGATTGCTGCATAGGTTGATTTTCCAATTGTTGACAATTCCATTTCCATGGATCTTCAATTTTCTTCATTTTTGAATGCTGGAATATTAAGTTACCAGGTTATTCTTATTCATACATTTAAACAGAGATATTAGGATACTTGTTTAATTAAATGAACAAGCATTCATATCATAGTAAAAATTCATTTATGGAACTGAATGTTTAAATTATTCATAACATCAAGTTACCTGGTTCATGGCAAAATTTTGAATAGATTCAAAATTTAATACAACCACATAATTTCAGGATTTTCATTAATAACTTTACTCTCAACTTGGTCAATAGACAAATGAGTCTTGTTATACGATTGCAAATCTCATGTAAGCAGTGGCATATTCTCCATATAAACGCATTTACTGGTGATAAACCTACCTTAGAGATCCAGAAGATATTTTTGATGAACTGTCAAAAAATAATTCTGCAAGCCTAGCCAACCAAAAATATTTTACTGTTTTGAATGCACTCTCGATGACGTGCTAGGCGCATTGTTGTCAGATCAATGGCCTGTCCATTTTCTATGCAGCAGTGGTGTCTTGCAGATCTCCTAGTGCAGAATTTTGGCGGTGTATTTATTTTGACAACATCCCAGCCTCTCAACCTAAGGAATTGACGTTGGAAGGTGTAGGAGGGAGGCAGGCCAGCATCCCACGCTCTAGGTTACCCGCAGACTTTTAGTGGTCAAGTTTCTGCATTTGATTTTGAGGATTTGAACTACATAAATTAATTGATAAATCTAGTCAATACAGTGTGGGATAATATGTACTGTGATTAGAATCCTGCTGATGCAGATAATTTTATTCAGAAAAGGGATATATCAGCCAGCAGAGAGGGATTTTTGACATTGTCACTGATTTTGTTGGTGATGGGAATTATAGACATTTTGGGGGTTTCCCAACCTGATGAAAGGGAGTCAGTACAATCATTTACATCAGTCCACCAGACGGTTACTTTGGAGAAGGTAGTGGCCATACTAAAATGCAATGCATACTATAATGCAATCATAAAACTCTGGTTCAGTTCTTCCATGGAAGAGTAATATAGTATTAATAACAATAACTTAATAATATCACTCAATTTCTTGTGGTTTATGCACATAATATATGCTAAATAGGGGAACATTGTTGCCCTATATCAACCCTAGAATATTTTCTTCCAATAAACAATACGTTCATGTTTGTTTTGCAGAAAGAAGAATTTATCCCACTGACTGAGGCTAGGGTTGGCTTTACATGATAATTTATCCCAAATTGACTAATATCGTTTGCAAAAAGTACAAAAAATTGAACTAATTTGAATGCATGATTTAGCTAATTGCATTCTGATGCCAGTGGTTTAAAATTCAATGCCACATTGACACCATACCCGGACTGATCTAGGCTTGAAATTAAATTACATGAAGTAATTTGCGGCATTGTATGCATAGGAAGCAAAAGACACAAAAATATGTGCACACTTTGAGGAGGATGTAACAGCTGATTGAGTGTCACACAGACACACCAAACACCACCAAAGTTTACACTCTCCTAAGTTTTGTAATTATAAGTAGCAGTATCTCCCCTCGTGTGGTAAATACCAGGGAACCAAAAGAACGAACTGCTGGTAAGAGTGATAGGTTATGAGTGTCATTCTCAATTTTGGCCAAAAACCGACAAACGTCACCCTATTTTCCAAAGATAATATCAAAGCAGACTTCTAATCACTCCAAATGAAATTGGTCATAAGCATTACGATTTAAATTTCTCATACCACTGCATGTAATTTTTAGTTTAGCTTATTTGTTGCATTCCAGTATTAAATTCATCTTGAATAATTACATTTAATTTCGCATGCTCCTTGTAAGTCAGACAAAATGCTATTGAGGTTGTCCCTAAGAATATGCAACCATGCTAAAAGACACTCGCTGAGGGAAAATAATTGCGATGAACCAAGCCAGTTGGTCAGGATCTGCCCCTGCATGTAAGCATTAAGAAACAAAAAAACAAGAACATTAATTTCAAAACCATTAATATAATAAGATAAGCAGTTAATTCATTGTTATACAGTTACCCTTCGTTTGGTTATGCAAACAAATGTCAATGCATTGGTCTCCTGCATACAGGGGCCATGGTCACTTTTCCATGTTCAAATCAAATTCACATTCATCACTTGGTGATTTCCTGCATTAAGTAAAGAAAAATATGTAAACAACGAGATACTTTATAAAAAGTTTTTGTGAAAATTTTGCAGCAATTTCTTCTAACATATCATGCATGGCTACATATCGAATACACTTCCCCATTTAATATACTTCACTCAATGTCTTGAATGTATCAGTTTTACTCCATATAAATCCAGCTCAAAATTTCAAAATACAGGCAACTCCTGAGATTCGACCAACTCGAGAATTCAACCGGTCAAAACCCGCTTATTTAACCCAGCCAATTGATCGGTCAAATTAGAAACTACTTTTCGCGAAGTAATTTTCAGCCCGCCCAACCACAAGATGTTTAGTTTCAGTGTAGACATCGTTATTTCCACTCTAATTGTTTGAATTTGTGCTGATTCGACATTCGACTGTTCGAGATTTGACCACGTTTTCAGGAATGATCCCCATCGAATCTTGGGAGTCGCCTGTATAAATGGCCAATAAAAATTTCTCTCCAAGATGATTTTTTTAAAGCAGTGTTTTCCAAACTACTTTTCTTGTGACCCTATTGAATGCATCATGGGCCAGTAGAAGAGAAGACGACATTAAAAATGTTCCAATTTCATTTTTTGTTGATTCACAATAAAAAACAATGTATACTCACCTCATATATATATTAGAAGTCAACTTGTATCACAATTTATGTTTTTCTAATAAAATAATCACCTTTAACTCTGAATTACCAAATCAACTGTCTGATAACTGCCTAAATTTTCCTTCTCCCTACTGGCACAGGTCAGAGAGCTGACAAAGGGCTGAAAATGCCAAAAGACTGACATTTCACATTGGTCCAAAAATTCTAGTGGCAATTTTGCTCCATAATTATACAATTACCCTTTCTTTGATCAAGCAAACAAATTACAATCTGTTGCAGTCTTCCACATCCAATTTTTCTATGTTCAACTTCAATTCACATCACTTATCACTTTCCTACATTTATCAAAGAAAAATAAATGAAGAGTTACAGACATTTCATAATTTTTACTCAATATTTTTTAGTAATTTTCTCTTCATATAGCAAGCATATTTACACATTAAAACACTACCCCATTTAATAATAATATATATTACACAATGTCTTGCCATGGAGAAGTTTTTTGTCACGTAAATCCAGTTACTTCTCTGATATTAAATTTCATTTCAGATTCCTTCCTGTAAAAAAAATTCAAAAATTTATTGTTTTTCAAGCTATTTCTCTCATAACCCAGTGGAATGGAAGACTACTAAAAGAAAAGTATTTTCTGACTTCATTTTCCATTCATTTACAATAAAAAGCAATACATGCTTAAAATAATGCCATTTATTTAATGGGAGTACTTCATTCACTGGAATTTTGATACATCTCTGCCAATTTTGCTACATTTTTACTCGATTATGAAAGATTCTTAACTTCACCTTTCCCAGCTGAATATCTAATCCATATTCATCTAATAGCAGATTCATAAGGTACAATTCAGTCAACACTCTAGCACATTACCGTTGAGCCAATTTTTCATAACTTGTAATCTGAATTACTATGAGTATTAAGGAAATGATTAAGTACATAGCCATTTCAAAAAAATAAAAATTCTAATTGATGATGAAGATTATCCATTAGCTACAAAACTGTTAGAAAAAACTGCATAAGACCTCATAATAACCCAATACTACCTGTACATATAACACATTGTCTACACACAAAACACAAAATCCATCACAACACAGGAATATAAAACACCACGACTATTTCTACTCAAAAGCTATTGTGGAATCATGCAATATTTAAAAAAACAAGATTATAAAAACCACAAATACAAATGAAAACACACTAATGTAATGCATCCTACACCAAACAAATCACTTCTAAAAAATGAACCATACGTACTTACAAAAAACTTCCATTGCAACATAATACACACCAGCTAGTTTGGTTTTCCTATTACTTTGAAGCTAATAGATTCAAATTCATTATCAACAATTCAAGCCAAGCTTGATGTTACTTTTTAATACCAAGCATTCACTCAAAAATTGTTCAAAATTACAAATTAAAGAATTGGCTCATAGAAAAACATCAAATATGGTGATGATTTGGTCCTTATCATTCCTCAGAAAACCTTGTTTTCAACCCACTTAATCTTTCCTGTCTCACAGTACTTCTCACAAAAGTTTCAATAATTTTACATTTTGAATATGGACGATCTGAACTTGTGACAGTCACTTGAATCATTAGAATTAGAATAAATATCTCACAAATGTTGGAAAAACTGGTGGCTAGCACAGCATTTTCATTGAGTACTTTTACTCTAGCTTTACTCATAATCTGATACCAAGCAATTGTTTTATAGTATTCAGTCAAAGTCAAGATGCTAATGGAGACATGAAAGAAATTTTTTTAAAATGCTTTTTCTTGAATTACTTAAACAGTTGAGAAAGTAAGATTAAAGTTTATGGTTAGTAACACCTTAACAGGACTTTCACATAAAGTATTTGAAAGGCCATTACCTCAAGCAGCATTTTTTTAATGGGAGACATTACAGAAAAGTCCCTGCCATGTCACCTACAGGGACCGAGGTGGCATTTTGTCCTTTTTCCAGGTGGCAGATTTCCAGGCAACGGCAGTGTATAGAACTTTTATATTAACTTAGAATAATACAAAGCACTTTGTTTAAAGAAAATAACAGCTTGATTTTAATTTCTCAGTTTATATTGCTGAAACATTTTGAAGACATTTCTGAATATATTGGTAAAATTTTATATACAGTAGACTCATTATCCGTGTTGGATTAACCGGGATGCCCAAAAAATAAAAATAATGTACCAAAATAATTTTGTATATGAGATGATGGCCACTAAAAAACAATGCAACAGTGTAACAGAGGCTGAGATCGCAGGTGGTATGCAGTTGGAGGAATGAATAGCAGGGGGAGGGGAGTTTAACACTTCTGATTGGTTGACGAGATTTAAGCAAAGACATGGCATTTGTCAGATTGTTATCCAAGGTGAGATATTGCGCAATGATGAGCCAGCAAATGAGGAATTTGTCTCAATTTCAGCATTTCATTGAAAATGAATGTTTCATGTCAGAACAAATCTATATTATACTGGAAATATTTACCTCAAAAAACTTTAGCTCATGAAACTGAAACAAGTGCTGCGGAGCATAAAATTCAAAAACAATGCCTCACAGTTTTGTGCTGCAGTAATTCCGCTGGGTCTCATTTTTTGAAACAGTGTGTTATTGGGACTGCCAAAAAACCTGGTGCTTTCTCATCAAGGTAAAGTTTTATCCAATTTACCCATCGATTACTATAACAATAAGTCAGCATGAATGGACAGAGAAATTTTTACGGAGTGGTTTAAAACAAAATTTGTTCCTTCAGTGCGTCAAAACTTAGAAATTCCAGAGTTGCCACAAAAAGCTGTTTTAATCTTGGGCAATGCCCCTAGTCACCCAAATGAAGAAATTTTAAAGTATGAAGATGGAAATATTTTCGTGAAGTATTTAGCTCCGAATGTAACAGCTTTGATCCAGCCTATGGATCAAGAAGTGACACAAAATATGAAAACAATTTATCGAAGAACTTTACTGCTCAAGTTCAAAAAGGAAGATGGTAATGAATTACTGTTGCAAAAACTTTTACCGGGAAATGAGGAATTTCTTGATTTTGAGGACAGTTTTAATGAAACGGTACCTGAAGTATTATATAATTTACAGCAGGTTAATGGCTGTGCGAATGTTGATAAGTAAACTGTGCACGAGTGGTTAAATACAGATAAAAATTTGGTTGGTCATGAATTATTAAATGACGAAAAAATCATGAAACGCATTACTACTGAAGGTGAACCAACAGCCACCAACGATCTAGACCAGGAAAAAGACAACCTTATACTAGAGTAAAGGATCAGTCACAGCGCTGCTTTAACTCAAGATGAAACTCTGCTTGATTACTAGGAGCAACAGCAAGACAGCAGCCTTTTTGAGAAACTAATGCTGAGAAATCTGTGCAGCACTATTTGACGAAAGGCAAATAGGGGATAAAGCAAACTTCCTTGCTATCTTATTTTAAATGAATAAAGTAATTTCATACTATGATGTTTTTCTAAATTTTAGAAAAATTTTTGTACATTTTATATGGATGGTGTATTAACTGGGATTTTGATTATCCGGGATTATATTTCCTAGTCATCCTGGATAATCGAGTCTACTGTACCACTTACAATTCCCGTAGCAATTGAATAAGCATAGAGATTTTCAAAATTCAAATTGATAAAGACTTCTTTAAACTCGTCTATATCGCAAGAGAGACTAACAAATTTAATGATAGTTTATATTGATGGCGAAATTGTCAAAATTAATTTATGATGGCATAATAGATGGTTTTGTGGAGAAAAAACCTGAAAAACAATTAGTTGCATGTGACAGGGGAATATTTAAAGTGACAACGTAACAATGTTTTATAATTAAGTTCTTAAGCATTTAACAAAATAAAGTTATTTTAATGATTTCAGTTACAAGTTATTGTATTTGGTTTAATAAGTAGCATTTGTAAAAAAAATTGTAATTACTTTCATTTAGCTGAAGATATGCCAACAATTAAGACAGTAAACAATGATTTTTAGTTTTTAGGGATTGGCAGATCTAAAAATAATATCACCATGCATTCTTCCCTGTGAAACAACTGGCTTCATCTCACCATGAAATCCATTCCTCTTGCAGGTGCATTCCTCTATGTCATGGGAGGGGAATCTCCGGACTGTGAGCCGCATGCGGCCCCCGAGAGAGAGGTGTGTCCTGCAAAGCAGTGATGAAAAAGAGACCTGTAAAATTTAACACATGAACTCATTTTTTTTAATCCTAATAATAATAAAGCATTTAATTCTGAAATGTTAATCCTAAATACCTAATTTAGAATTGATTTCCACTTACATGATACCTTATAATCTCTCAGTAACTTCGATTTAAACTCCAATAAGGCCCACCAAAGCATTGGCAGCTTCCAATGCAGCCTGCCATGTGGAAAAGGTTCCCTGCTCTTGCTCTATGCCTATATACAGAAGTGCCTGAACATCACTCTGGCCATTTTAACGAGGGCTGATGGACAATTTTAAGAAATTAACTATTAAACAAGCTGCCTCCATCCTAAACACGAATATGAAGAAGATAACAGAGATTGCAAAATGTCGAATGAGTTTTTTAAATATATGCATTAAAACCAACAAAAATTTGTTTGCCTTTTACCAGAAAGCATTTCTTAATGATTCATTTAGAAAAGAAGTTCTTGCAACTTGATTGAAGTGCTAACATGGAGTAAGATTTTTAAATAACAGAATAGCACATCAGTCAGCTAGGAAAGTCACTGTACCCGTTGCAAAGTGTGCATTCTTAAAAAAATGTTTAATAGTAAATTTTAAAAATAAGCTATATGACACTTCGATAGTTTTTCAGGATTTTTTAAAAATGCACGTACTTTATATGTACGACAAATATTTTTTGGAGAGCGCAGGGTCTCTTTAAGTGCTGGGCACAGTGCAGTCGCACTGTTCCCACCACCATAAAGACGGCTATGTAGCACATATCCCCTATCATTACTCTATGAAATAACTTAACTAAAAAAATATTATAATAAATCAATTATTACAGAACATTGAATTGCAAAAATATGATGATTGGCTGACAATGTGAGCTGATGTTGGATATAAAAACACTAAAATTAGAAGATTTTGCTGCCTTTTGCCCACAGTGGCAAATTTCATCACCTAACCCCCTGTAGAAGTACCATGTAATTTTGAATGATCGGCCAGAAAAACGGATTTATATAACCGAAGTAAATGCTACTATTTTAAACATTGCTGTACTGGAGCGTATACGCCGTATACCCTCTGCTTTTTCAAATAAAGTATACCCACACCTTATGAAAAATTATACAGGTCGATTGAAAAAAACAGCTCGTTTTCTTCTGGCATAGCAACATTACAGTCGTGTAATTTGCTCTAAAATAACTGGGTAAGAACTCTTCCTCTAACTTTTAATTTAGTGTAGTGTATGTACCCTCTGCCTTTTTTACGACTGCAACACTGAGTTTATAACACGGTAAACCATCATCCACGCTCATAATATGCTTCGGGAGTATCACGAGGGCTGTTGAAATGATTGGTCGTTGAAAACCTTTCCTGAAATTTGGTTTCCATGCAATTAAAATTATTTCGCACTCTACGCGGTTCGCCCCGAGTCAAACACATTGCCTGCCCCCTTATATTTTCATAAGTCCCGAAATATGCTAATTGAAGGGCCATGGGCCCCGGGGCTGTGGCTCCTTTTGCCCCTTCCCCTTTTCGGAGGCCCTGGCGGTTCGTGCCCATGTAAGATACGAGGAATCTCATTTCGATAAGTTTCGTATTTAGTAGCAAAATTATTCATTGCACTGCCAATATGCGACGGGCCTGCACGTACGTCGACGTTCAATTATAATAATGCAAAGACCTGTTCGCATATATAAATTTAATCTACATAATTCCAACGATCGCAGGGCAGGGGCAGCCGTAGAGGTACATACCTATCAAACGACCCGGTAATTTGTGAAGAAAACCTGCCCAGCCCCGTCCCATCACTATTACAGGCGAATGGATCAAATCTTATCTAAAATTAAGTAAAATAACGGGATGTTTTCTATTGGAATATGTATATATAAATGGAATAAAAGCAATAATAGTATGTAATTGGTATAAAACGACATTGTAAAACACTGCCCTTGGCCTTACCGGAAGGTTATGTGTCCAGTCCAACCCTGGCTCCAATTCCACGTAATGACGACAGAAGTGCAGTCGGCTGTTTTACAACAAAGAAAGTATTCACGGCAGCAGACAATATACCATTAAACACGTTCTCAGTCTCTTCTTATACTTCAATGGAATAAAAACATCTTAGTCCGTCACTCACCCTTCTTAATAAAACAAATATTCTTTCTTCTTACAACTCTCGTTAACCATCAGCTCCCGCAGCGTTGTAAAATGTACTCCGAACGAACCAAAACAAACGCACATACCCGATTGGCTGTGTGGAAGAGTGGAAGCAGCCCTGGCCTTACCTTCCTCCCTTCCACCCACTCCCACCACTTTTCCTCTCTCTCCACCCCTCCTTTCTCTCCCTCTCCTCATCGCTAACCCCCGCCGTATCTCTGAATCTTCTTCTAAAGCCTCCCCACACCATTCGCCCCATCGAACACTTCTCTGACATACCTTTCTCCATTTCACTACTTCATGCCATACCAGCACAAAATCTCACGTGTGCCCTTACCCTCCCCTCTCTATCCCCCTTTCTCTCGCCTCGCCACATGACCAGGGCCGGCGTGATATGGTATGCTACGCAAAGGGACCCGGAAAGTATGGCCCCCAAATTTTCTCTTTATGTACAAACTGCGCAATTTACTCATTTTTTACCTCATTTATGATGACATGCAGTTAATTTGCGCATTTTAATTGATCGTGTATGGGGCCCTTTAGGGCAGAAGTGAGCAAAAATTCCCCGCGTGGGGCATTTAAAGAAAATTCTGCCTCATAGAAATAAATCTATCTATCAAAAAAGTAATACGGAATATAAAGTGCTGATTCTATGTAAATAGAGTACCTCTGTCACAACCGTCTCATTAGCTCTGCTCACGTGACAACCATGGTCGGAACAACTTGCAGAAAAAGAAGGAGGCCGAAATCACCGCCCCTGCATATGAACACTTCCGCGTCTCCATTTTCCGTCTTTCTTCCAGTCTTTTTTCTTATAAATATGTTCTTCCGTCAAACCCAGTTTATCTCTCGCATTCCACTTCCTTTTCGCAACCCTAGATAAATTCCGTTTTATTCTCCTCGCAGATTCTCGCGAGAACCGACCCTCTGTGTTAGGGTTTCCCAAGCTGTGTTCCGCGGAACCAAGGTCAAGGGCGAACAGGCTACCAAAATAGGTCAGGGAAATTTGTGGCGAACGACCCTCTGTTGAGCTTTTCTTTAAAGAAATTTTTACCGCGATCAAGATTTTCGTTGAGTAACTTATATGCCTCACTGCCGCCCGTGTGCAAGTCCCTCTTTGGACGCCTTTACCACTGCACTACAATTTTTGGAAATATTAAATTTAAATCGTTTTTAAAAATGTATTAACAACATCCATGTCAGGTTTTATTTTTTTCTGCAAAATGTTTATTTCTCGGTACAAATCCATTCCATCAATATCCTTCTCTTTCCTAATTTAATTTGTTAATTTTTTCTAAGTTCTTGCAAGAACTCATCTTCTCATCATCACTCATATTTCCCGATTTCGAAATGTAATAGAGGAAACCAAACAAATTGCTATGCTCATTTAACAAAGAGAATATTTCATTTAATGAATTTATTTTCTTATCAAATATTGCGAAAAGTGAATCTTATAGTATGATTGGAGGTCATCGATGCATTAATCTGGATGTTCATATTCGAACTTGTCTTTTTTTCATCTTCTGGTATAAACGGAATTTCTGCACCTTCTTCCACGTCATCACGCCTGCTAATCTGCCCTAACACCCATAAGAGCTCTACCCTAAACTGCCACTCAGTGTGGACAATGACGAATGAATAAGTTATGATTAAGATTCATTTGTTAAAATCTATTATAATTTGTTCCGTTCTCCTTTTTATTGCACGTGTAGGAGGAAAAATTGGTTTTCGAAAATCTCTTCCGATTTACGAATTTTCGGTTTACGAACTACTTTTCAGGAACGCATGGTGTTCGTAAATCGGGAGTTTACTGTATTTATTTTAATGTCTGTTATAATCAGTAGCGCACACAGGATTCTCTCAAGGGGGGTCCGAAATATTTGACAAGCACAAAAGTTGTATGCAAGTTATATCAATGTCGCGTATTGCATTATTAATTATATTTATGTTAAAAACAAAGGGTGCAAACCGTCTCCTATTCCTTTCTATAACTATGTATATTTCCACAGTTTAGAAAAAGTCACAATTTTCGAAGGAGGGAGGGTCCGGACCCGGTGGACCCCCCCTCCCCCTGGTTTTAATTTTCTAAAAAAATTAATAGCGATGTTTATTCCAATTATATTAGAAATTATCAAGCAAAAACAAGTGAAAATTTAAAAATCAACTTTTATAAACAACTTTTATACAGACAAGACATCCAATGCAGTGTAGATTTTATGATAACAAAAGGGCGCTACTGTTATGGTAATAGGTTACATAATAATACCAGGGTGGTGTTAGTCGGTCATTGACGCACTCAATATAGCAAAATAAATTGAATAAAAATATTTCCTTGTAAATTTCCGTTGACAATATTGAGGATCGAACAGGTACAAATTAGAATTTATATGTTTATTAATTAATATGTTCTATTACACAGTTAAAATGATGGACGTTAAAAAGAAAGAATAATATAGTAAAGTTTGTGGTTTCTGGCTGCGCTACTGCGGCGGAGGTAACTTTGATTATCTTTGCAGATTAACTCGTCATCTGGCGGCAGTAAATTTGATTCTCTTAAGGTTGCCCATTAACTCCTCATCCGGCGCCGGTAGCTATGATTCTCTTAAGGTGGTCAATTAACTCGTCATCCGGTGATAGTAACTATAGTTCTTTTAAGGTTGCCAATTAACTAGTCATCCGGCAGCAGCCAGTGTCGTAACTACGGTATGGAGAAGGTGGCATTTGCCATAGGCATTGCTTGCAACAGACGCCAAACGTTCCCGAAAAAAGTGCCAAAGGTCATGTTCCCACAAATAAGTATTGGTTTAATACTCAAACGTTAATTTATATGCAATAAAAACGCTATTATTCTTTATTAAATTGCAGAAAAAAATATTCCTACATAACTAAGGCGTTTCTTAAAATTTTGCCATAGGCGACATATTGCCTAGGTAGGTATGTCTCTGGCGGAGGTAACTGTTTCTCTTAATATTCTCAGAATATAGCAACTTAATTGATGAAGGTTTGTAAGATATAGTGTGAAATGGAAAACAATGGAAAAAATAATGTAGAAATAATCAGCACACATTCTGATTTGTTCTTCTGCAGTGAAGGAGAGCACTGCAGCATGGCTATGTAGATCCTGACATCTCCGTCACACCTGCAGATCGTGTCCTTCGTCATCGGATACCATGCATCTATGAGAGGGTGGAAGAAATACAGTGCACTCAACACTTTCATCCATTAAATCTTATAGATAACCATTGCTCATTACTATAAAAATCTTTGTACACAATTGTAATTCTCATGTTATTTATTGTATATTCAATGAGTGATTAAAAAATCATCATATATATAAAAAAGTATGAAGTATGTCTGTCTATTCCCTATCCACAATTACACTACCTCTATATCTTTGAATTAAAATGGCAGAATCACAACTTGTATACATTTCCAATCTCATCTGGAAATATTGAGGCAATAATATATGAAAGAGGAAAAAAGAAAAGTAAGGTAAGTAGTAAGAAAAGTAGATAGAATCAGAAAAATATGCTACAAATCAGAGGAGAGGAGAGAAGTTTTAGATCATAAGGTGAGAGGGCAAAATGAATGCTGTCACTATAAAACTATATGCAAATTAATGAGAGAACATTCACTGAGTAATTTGCAATCCAAATTCACCGACTTTTTCTCAAATTTCTATCACCAAAACTATAAATTGTAATTAAGTGCTCTCACCAGCTTCTTTACAGCAAATGCTCTACTTACCCTGGCTAAATTTTACAATTGGTGCATTACAGTACAAATAAAAGCTATAGACAGGAAAAAATGGTTATTAATTTTTATCCACTCCATCTTTTTATCAACCTATATTAGCAATGCATGAGTTGGTCAGAGGCAGACTTGCCTAACCCTTATCACTTTGATTCAGATAATAATCTTCTCTTAACAGATATAAAATGACTTTTAAATAGAGATAACGTGGTTTTTCTCATTTTTAGCGATTTTTTACAAATTCCTTATGTATTCACTTTGTCCGTCCGACTGTGCAGGCGATATCTCTGAAACGGTTCAACCTAGAGCAACCAAAATTTCAGGATAAGTTACTACATATGACAGATATATATGTGGCAATCCTAAATTGTTCAAATTCCAATTTTGTCTCATAAGTAAAGTACATAAATCAGTGATAAGGTATACATATTTCCTTTTTAAAATCATTTCCCATGAAGATTTGAACTCTGGTAAAACTATTGGAATTGCATTGATTATTCATATCCTCCCACCAACTATAATAATTAAAATTCAATTCTTTCTTTCAAATATTTTATCATAAATTAATGGAATATACCCACTCCCCGATTACCCCTCTTAATTGGTTCCAGGAAAACAGTGCTAATTGAAACCTCTGCTCCATAAGAAATGAAATTATAAGCTTTAATTCGTTTTTGAGATTCTATTAATGGAAATGAAAATAGTAGTATTATATAAATAATAAACCAAAGTAATCTTTGTTAACCATATAATGTAACACAGAATAGGTCATAAATTGCATTTCAATTATATTTAAAATTGAACAGTAAAATTAGAATATAAATGAAGGTACAGATTGCATTTTACAAAACATATATATAGATCTCACGCTTAACCCATCAGCACCAGCCGTCCTTCTTTGAAGACAGCTAGTTGAACTGCTATTGTGCCAAAATATATGACGATGTCTTTCCGTTTATACTTTTATATGAATGAGAGAAGTCTGAGACTATTTGCATGCATATTACTTCGCTAGAAACGTTTAGTCTGTGGTTGACCGCCAACCAAAAAGCACGAAAAGAATGTTATGTTCAGCTACAAAGAAATTTGTCCATAATTAAAATTAAAGTATTTTATAAATTATGTAAAGTGCATTTAGTTATAAATACTTTAATTTACCGTAAGTAAAAATCGTTTTATATTTATTTGTATAATTTCTGTTTTATTTTTCAAGTTATTTTATGCCATCCTCATATGAGGATGCTAGGCACTTATATATATAATTAGTTTTGAATTGTAGCTACGATATTTTAATAATAAAACTTTGATGGACTGGAAGAGGCCATTCTTGCTATAATGAAAGAAGAATCTAGTGACTATGAAAATGCTGAAGAGTTTCAAGTCAATATTATTCCACCACATTTAGATGAACTGGGAGCAATTTGATGATGACGTTTTATGTGGACCTAATTCATTTCCGCACGATATTCCTGGTTCCATTGAATGAACTGAAAGATATATCTCCGAGAGGTATATTTGAAAAGCTTCTGTGATGAAATAATACAATATGTTTGTGACCAAACTATTTTATATGCAGAACAGAAAAACCATGCCTTCGACATTAGTGTGAATGAAATGCAAACATTTTTTGCCGTTTTATAGCTGACAGGTTATATAATTGTTTACCATAAGAGCAAATGTATTGGTTTCACGACGAGGATCTGGGAGTTTCACTTATTTACGAAAGCATCTAACGAGATCAATATTTAGAAATCAAATTGGTTTTGCACATGGCTAATAATAGCGAAATAGGAAAATTTCTACACCGAATGTTCAAAATTAGGCCACTTATGAATATGCTTATAAAAAGTTTTGCCAATGGGGTTTCTTCCAAAAAGACTTATCAGTAGATGAATCCATGGTAACGTATTTCGGACACAATCCAGCAAAATAATTTATAAAAGGAAAACCTGGTTTGGGTACATAAACTGGATGTTGAGCAGTTCTTCTGGGTATTGTTATGTCTTTGATGTTTACTGTGGGAAAAATCGTAATCAACCGGGACATTCCAAATCTTTACCTGTAGGCCCTAGAGTTGTGGTCGATTTGTTGAACCTCGTACCAAATCCCTCAAATCATGTGGTTTTCTTTGATAATTACTTCATCACTTCTGCTTTACTGGTATACCTCAAAAGGAAAATAATCAGAGCAATGGGAACTGTAAGAGACAATTGAGTTCATAATTGTCCTATTATACCTTCCAAGGATATGAAAAAAAAGAACAGAGGAACTTACGATTACCATTTTGACGAGAATAATGACATATTGTGTGTAAAGTGGAAGGACAACAATGTCTGCTCTATCCTAACAAACTATGATTTCGTTGAACCACTGCATTATGTAAAACGATGGTCTAAAGTGGAAAAGGCTAAAATTAACATTCCTCAACCTGCATCATTCGCTATAAATAATGGTGGCATGGGGTAGCAATCTCGAGTTGAGCAATTTTCATGAAAAACTGTAAGAAATGTAAAAAAACATTATGTATAGAAAAGGGTTGTTACGAAAAATACCATGTATCTGCCTAACGTCCTCATTTGAGGACGGCAATTTTTCTAAAGAAATAAAGTAAATTTTGTTGAATTCTTTTAATATATTGTATTATTTAGCATTTATCTCAACAGTGAATGAATAAGAACAATTTTTGCCCAGCTGTTTTCTAGCCAGTGCTGATGGGTTAATAAATCAAGCAGGAGTATTAAGGAATTGCAATAAGAGTTAAAGAAGAATACCCACATCTACTAATATATAAGGTGAGGCAACAGCCACTATACAGTCACACTTTTATTAACACAAAGAAAATTGAAACACAATAACATAAGCCATTTCTGTTTACTACAGACATGAACTGAATGATTGAAGTTACAGTTCAATTAAAAGAAGACAACCAATAACACAAACAAAATCTTATATCATAACCTTACTACATTTCGATAAAGAAATATCGATTCATAAAAGAAATATCACGTGCTTAATAAACAAAGGAACGTGGAATGAGACCAATAAAAGAAGAATTCAAATATCTAGGTATTACATTTAAAAAACTGAACAAACGAAATGGGAACAATAAACAAAACAATACAAATGATTCAAATACTAACCTTCTTTTAACAGATATAAAATGACAGAGATGACATGGTTTTCTCATTTTTAGAGATTTTTTACAAATCGCCTATGTACTCACTTTGTCCGTTCCTCCAATTGTGCTGGCAATATCTCTCTGAAACAGTGCAACATAGAGGAACCAAATTTTCAGGATAAGTTACTGCATATGAGAGCTATATGTGGCAATCCTAAGTGTTAAAATTACAATTTTCACAAGCTAGTGTTGTCCCATAAAAAAACACGTAAATCAGTGATAAGGTTAATATACATTTGCTTTTTAAAATCATTTCCCATTAATATTCGATCTCAGGACTTTAACTATTGGAACTGCATCATTGCCCATACCCTCCCACCAACAGTAATAACTACCGTATATCTTCGAGTATAAGGCGATTCGAGTATAAGTCGAAGTATACTTGTTAGCCTTTTAAGTTTTCTGCAATTTCTATTAAATAATTTACAAAGCCAATTTCTTTTTTGATGTTTTTATAAGGGATGTTTGCTTTCGGGAGCCGCACTAAAGTCCTTAAAGAGCCATTTGCGGCTCAGGAGCCGCAGGTTGCCAACCCCTGCTCTAGGCTATGGTCGCTAGTAAACATAAGAGCAAAGTTAGTATGATTTATTAAGATTGGCCAATTTTTATACTTTTTAATTAATTATTTCTCTTAAATTAAAAGGCGTTGGCCCCTACTTCCAAAATGGTATTTTTTTTGACCTGAACTTTCCACTGGTAGAAGATGAATCAAATCTGAGTTACACTCCGTAGCCTCTCCTTGTGAGTTATAGCTAGTATCATGCATTCATTGAGACGATCATCAGTTAACTGAGATCTGTACTTAGATTTTTAATATTTCATTCTTGAGAAACCTTTTTCACACAAATATGTTGACCCAAACCATGTGTTCATTCGTTGGAATGTTTCTTTCAACAAAGGATATTTTTCTTCTTCTACCAGCATCCAAAAATCCCTTTGTGAAGCTCTTGCCTTCAACTGCAAATCTGATTGAAGTTTAATAATTTCCATTTCTATATCAGCAATGCTTCTATGTATTACCGTATTTAATCGATTGTAAGCCGACACCGATTGTAAGCCGACCCCCACTTTTCACAAGGCCACACAAGAAAAAAAATTTGATTTTAACCCTCTCGCGACCGGACCGCCCGAGAATGCCCATAAATTTTTATACTCCCGATCGCGGGACCGCCCGAGAACGCCCGGAAAATATGGCTTCTCTCTCGGAAATGAGGTAGTATACTACATAAACACGAGATTTAGATCGTATTTGGCAGATTTTTCTTAACTTTGTATACGAAGAATTTTTTAAAAATATTCGATCGAAATTCGCTATTTTTTTTTACCCCGAACAATCTAATATGTCTCGCAGTAATTCTCCTACTTCGGAAATTTTTCAAAATATATATTTTTGGAGATTAATCTATAACTGTTTCATTTAATGTTTCCCATTTGGTGGCCATCTTGAATTTCTCCGGACTTTTAATGCCAGCAGGTGCCCCACATCTCAGGACGTGAGAGGGTTAAAGTATTAACTAAAATTACAGTGACATAAAATACATATTATTCACTTATTCATAACAACTTCTACGAAAAAAGTAATTTGACCTCGTTAACCCCCAGGATCTTAATATAATAATACCTCGGGAATGAATTATGTAAATAATACGTGGTGCGTCAAAGTCTTACAGAACACAGCAATAGCGCTCATATGCGTAAGGAGCTAACACAATGTTTCATTTTACTCGTGAATCGAAGCATTTGCCCTCCCCTGCCCTCCCTCCTCCACCTCTCATGTTTCAGTGTTAGCTCCTTACGCATACGAGCTCTATCGCTGTGTTCTTTTGCGACTTTGACGTGCCACGTATTATTTACATAATTTATTGCTTTGTAGGTGTTCAGTCAATTTGATTCTTTTTTGCATATATTTAAAGTAGATAGTTTACTTCCACTTTAATACACTTATATCTCGCTTTACAGACATAAATTCATTGACTACTTTTTTTTGCCCCAGATTCTAAGCCGAGTGCCAATTTCTGAGATGGTTGAAAGGTAAAAAAAGGTCGGCTTACAATCGATTAAATATGGGCCTTTTACTATTTCTTCTGACATTTTACTAACTTCAACATCATCAAATGGATTTAATATAAATGTAGCAGTTGTTTGAATCACATGAAAATCAAGAAAACGAGCTTCAAATTCATTTTTAATTTCAAGGTTTTTAGAGTATGTATTCATGTCAATTTCCATAAATTCTTGAGCTATTTTGTTTGATAGTTGATGTTTGTTCTCTCTTTCCTATCTCATTCTAAAACTGTTTAATACAAGGAATAATGCAAAAATATAACAACGAATCTGGAAACACAATATCCGATAGGTAAAATTAAGTTCATATACCGTATCTGCCTGAATAGAAGCCGACCCCGGATTTAAGCAGACCCCCAAAAATGTCCACATTCCTTTTGATGCAAAAACGCCTTGCAAAATTTGGCGGAAATCCGATTACTTTTAGAGGTCGCTATTTTGTTTCAAAGTTTCAATTTTTATGCGAGAATATCATTTTCACATATTCCTTCATATCTCGTCACCTGTAAGACCTACAGACCTACAGAAAATTTTGTTTAACATGTTCAGTGCGGCAGGGATATTGCTGCTCGCTCCCCCACCCTCCTATCTCTCCCCTTCCCCATCCCTCTTCCTCCCCTCCTCCCTCGCCCGCCGCTTTCCATCCGTCCGAGCTGCAAGTCTGCGCCTGTCCGGCATTCGCTCTCGCTGCTTCCTGGAAATATCCCTCATGCTAGTAGTATCTCGTGCGCATTTCTGCAGTCGCGCTCAACATGCAGCGGAGGAGTGACACCGAAGTTTGGCTCATAGAATGATAAAATATTAGGATGTAAGCTTCCATCAACCCGTCAAGTGTTACAGTTGCTCTTCCATCGCCACAACACACTGAAAGAGACACTAAGGCACAGTGCTAGGCAGGCCATCGAAGAAGCTGTCAACTTCTGGAATAAGGCCAGGATACCAAGGCAGATGGTGAGTCGTGCAACTGACAAACAATGGACTCACCTAAAGAAAAACCGAAACAATCAGTCTGAAACTCAGAGAGCTCATAGAGAGGATTTCACTAAAGATGTGGACTGCTTATTCGATATTGTTTATGAAAATGCCTTGACACTGATGACTGTTAAAGATGACCAGGAATTTATCCTTGCACAAAGGGAGCATGATCGAGGAGGTGTTACGGGATCAGTAGATGTGAAACTGGCATTGAAGGAGAAGAGGTCATTAACTAGATCAGCAAGATTAAAGAAGGAAGCCTCTCGTTGCAGAAGCTTTGAACTTAAAGTGGAATTGGAGGGAAGTAGTGAGGAAGACAACCAACATGACGACGATATGTCAGGAGAATGCCGGGTGGTCGAAAATAAAGCTCAAAAATCAATGATGTCACCGGAAGTGTGTGGAGTGCTTGATCGGACTGGAACTTCAAGTCGCAACGCCGCAATCCTCATAAATTCAGTAGCCTCAACCGTAGGTGAAAATGTACAGGATTTATCTGTTTCGCACAGAACTGTGCACCAAGCGAGAAAGAAGCATCGCACTGAAGTTGCCGCTACAGTTAAGAGGGATTTTCATCTACAGCCCCCTCTTCTGGTCCATTGGGATGGTAAAATCATGTCTGATCTAACAGGTGAGGTGGCATGCACTGACAGTCAGTGATTTCAAAGAGGTTTTTTTGGAGTGGGGATAGGTGACAATCAATGAATTGTGTTGCTCATTCTCAATAATTATATCTTGCAGGAACTGACAACGTGGACCGCCTTGCAGTTGTAGTGACTGGCGAAAACACAGAGCAAATTCTTGGTATCCCTAAAATTGCTTCAGGGACCGGAGCTCTACAAGCGGAAGCTGTGGTTAATTTTCTGCAGGAGTGGGATATTGCAGACAAAATTTGTGGACTGTCATTTGACACCACGAGCACCAATACAGGCAGAAAGAATGGGGCCTGTGTCCTGATAGAGCAGAAACTTGGGAGAGAGTTCTTGTATTTTGCATGCAGACATCACGTACTTGAGCTTGTCCTCAAGGCGGCATTTGAGGCGGTTATGCCTGCTTCATCTGGACCTGATGTCTCCATTTTCAAAAGATTTAGGGAAGCATGGAAAAATATCAACCGTGGTATGTAAAGTAAAAGGGGTCAAGTATTATTCAATCCCTTTTTTTTCATTAGATCAAACATCAAGTTGGATGTTTTTTGTTACTTTGCAGGTAAATTCCAGGCTGCAGATCAGGAAATGCTGGATTCCATACCCAATGCAGATGATGTCATACTGTTTTGCAAAGAACTGCTTGAGGTGGGATAAATTTTCAATTTTGGGCTTGGTCATTACATTTTCCAAAAATTAAAGGTTCCTAATAGGAATTATGATCTTATTTGATTTTTATAGGGTTTCCAGCCACGCGACGATTATAAAGAGTTTTTAGAGCTCACAATCATCTGTCTTGGTGGAGTGCCTCCCAATGGTGTCAATTTCGAGCAGCCCAGGGCATTTCACAGAGCGCGTTGGATGGCCAAGGCAATATATGTTCTGAAAATTTGGCTCTTTAGGACAGAATTTCACCTTGCAAAAGGAGAAGATGTCTTCCGATCGTTAACTGTTTTTATTGTTTCCACATATGTCAGGTTCTGGTTCGCATCTGCTGCGGCTGTGCGGGCTCCAAACAATGATCTACGCATACTGAAACAATTGAAGAAGGAAGCTGGGCGGTCACGCTTGTGGAAGGCAGCCTATGACAAATTTTCGAATCATCTATGGTACCTGAGTGCTGAAATGTTCCCCTTGCATTGTTTGACTTCACGGTGACAAAGGAAGCGAAAAAGAAGATAGTGGAGGCTTTTCGGGAGAGGGATGGCCTGGAAAATCCACCAAAGAGAGCTTTCATATGGGAAGGCGATGTGGATTGTCTGGAGCTCCATGATTTTGCCAGCAAGTCATCACTTGTTTTCTTTGAATGCCTTGGTATTTCTCCTGCATTTATGGACACTGAGCCGACAGAATGGGAGTCACATGATAGATTTAAGGAAGTTCTTTGCAAAGTGAAGCATTTGCGTGTTATGAATGACAGCACAGAAAGAGATGTGGGTCTGACGAAAATGTACAATACCATTCTTACAAAGGGAGAAGAGGATAAACAGGCTCTCCTTCAGACTGTAGCGGAGCACAAGAAGGCCTTCCCAAAGTGTACCAAAGCTAAATGGTTGTGAAAATTAGCAAAATATTTTGTGTATTATGTGACGTTTCACAAGTTTTCCTTATATTTTGTGTTATATTTTTGAACTTGTTGACATTAAATAGCATAAAGCATGTATTAAGTATCATTTCTTATCAATCCAAAACTCATGTATTGAGTAATGAGACTGTTTAAGCTTTTCAGCTGGGGAAAAAAACCGTTTTTGCCCCTTTGTGGTAGGCAATCGAAAAATCTAAAACACGTCCCTCAAAGTCAGTATGGCCCAAAATCGATAGAACACCTCAAAACTAACAATTTACTTTCTTAAAAATTTTCTGTAGGTCTTATTGGTGATGAGATATGAAGGAATATGTGACAATGGTATTCTCGCATAAAAACAAACTTTGAAACAAAGTAGCAACCTCAAAAAGTAATCGGATTTCCACCAAATTTTGCAAGGAGTGTTTTTGCATCAAAAGGAAATTTTTTACGGGTTGTTGTGGTGAATTTTCGGAAATGTTTCATTTTTGGCACACCCTAGTGTATAATTATAAAAATGCAATTTCTTAAGGCAATGTAAATGCTAATTTCATTGGAAATAGACTTGGATGAAAAATTATCTTGGAGAGATCAATTTACTATATTTGACCTTTTGTGAAAATGAAGATGAATGAAATTATTATCACTGAATGTGGAACATTATTCAACAACGAAAAATTATTAATCGGAGTAATATTTCAAAATGTCAACAACTAAACCATTTCCAACTCATTTCTTTGATCTCGAATAATGTATTCTAAGATGTGCATGAATGCCCCACACAGTTCAGCATAAAATCTATGAAATTTGTTTTTGCCAAAAAACTGGAAATATTTATTTTTTCGTAGATTATCACCGAGTCCACCGGGATTACTAGGTAAGGTTCCTCATTAGGTCCTCAATTTAGGTCATTACGATATAACGTTGCTGCGGAATGCTATATGTAAATTATTACTGTCACAGAAAATCAATATCTCTTGAAACATTTCTCAGTATTTCGGATACTTAATTTATGGCTGTGGACAGCAAAAAAAATTTGCGGATTGCATGCAGCTTCCAAGTTGCTTTAGACGGAAAGGTATATTTTGTAATGATAACTTTCTTGAAACTATTTTGTTGTGTAGTTTCATTTGATAATGATGCCCCCATTTGATGTTACAACTACAGATACTGAATTACGACTATTAATACCTCTTTTGATATCTTTTAGTTTGATAAGAAAAAGATATGAAAAAATTGTACTTTCAAAAATGTGCATGGTATTTTTTTAAATAACGCCAACATGACAGAAAACTTACATTTTACGATTTACTGAAGTTACAACTATCGAAGTAACTGTCGATAGTGTACGCTTGTACGTAGATGCTATAAATGTAAATGTTTGTTTACAGACGTAATAGAATTGCAACTTTAGTTTGTTTGCCCATTTGCTTTGTGCTATCTCTTTAGTTGTGGAATTATTATTTGAAAATATCTGCTGAGTCCACTTAAGATCGTCGCGAATGGCCAAAATTGGCGGCCGCAGGATACATCATAAACATATCGAAAATGTATCATTAATTGAAACAATGGGATGATATGGAAGACATAATTAATCAAAACCATCGTAAAACAATGGACAACTGTTCTAGCATTAATATTTTATCATCGTAAATGCCCAATAAAAATGCCTGAAATTTCAAACACATCTATTGAGGCAAGTGAAAAAAGTTCCCCGATATGGAAATATTTCAAGAAAATTCCATATAGCAATGAAGCAGTGTGTAATGTATGTAAGAAAAGGCTGAAAACACCCACTGGTAGCACAACAACCCTAATTCGCCATATACAGAAACATAAATTAATTCTAAATATTTAGAAGAAAGGCAAAAAGAAGTAAAGAACAAACAGAAAAAATCATCACCAAGACAAAAAATCGGTACAACATACATTGTACAAACTTTCTCATATACTAATGCGTCGTTTAGTTATCTTTAGAAAATGAAAATCATATGAGCCTGTTTTCAGAAAATCCAATTTTTGTTAAAGTTACCCAAGAATAAACTAGCCTCATATTCATTCATTGAGAAAAATGAAATACGTAGTATTAATGTAGATGTATACTCAAGTAACTGTACGAAATTTGATCAAAATCGTTAGAGCCATTTTTGAGAAAACTGAATTGTTGTTAAAGTTGCCTAGAATAAACTAGCCTTATATTCATTTGTTGAGAAAAATGAAATATGTACTATTGCAGATGTATACTCAAGTAACTTTACGAAATTTGATCAAAATCGTTAAGAGCCGTTTTTGAGAAAATTGGATTGTTGTTAAAAATGCGTAGAATAAACTACTCTTAATTATTGAGCAATGTCAACCATTTCTATGTATACTCTGCTCAGTATGATAAAATGCATAAGTACAAGATTTCATTCATTTTTGCTCTACCGTCTAGGTTCCAGAGCCAGTAACAGACAGAAGGCATTGCGAAAACCACTTTTTCGGATTCAGCAATACCTAAAACGTATATTTCCGTAAAAATCTCAAGGTCAAAGTTTTTTGCGATAACAATACTTTCTCAATACTTCGTATGAGAAAGTAAAAACATTGTTAAACACGTTTTTAAATCCTGTGAAGATGGGTGATTCGGACCATCGAGCAAAAGTAATAACTGATAAGATTGGGAAGATCATATTATGATATTATTATGATATTATTATATTATCAACCATATTCCATTGTAGAAGACAAAGGATTTAAAGAATTAAACACTGTTCTGTAACCTAGATATCAAATTCCCTCCAGAACTGTTTTTTCTAGAAAAGTTATTCCAGATATGTACAACAAAAGGAAATCCAAAATCAGGTAAGAGTCGGAACAAGAAATCAGTACATTTGAGTCATTGACATTAACTACTGACATCTAGACGTCAAGATCTCAAGATAGCTACATTTCTCTAACATGCCATTTTATTAAAAAAGATTTTTCAGTGAAGCAATATGTACTTGCTAATTCTCACTTTCATGGTCAGCATACGGGGTGAGCATTGTTAACAAAATTAAATTTAGTTCTGGAAGAGTGGAATTTAAGGAACTGCTCAGTTCCAATGTATATAGTGACTGATAATGCCAGAAACATGAAAGCAGCAGTATCTGGTACAAGATTGACATCAATATATTGCCTTGCTCATACGATCCAACTAGCAGTCAACGATGCCAAAAAATCAACTCATGGATTCAGTGAACTTTGTCACAAAGGAAGGATAATTGTTGGACATTATCAACACAGTGTTCAAGCAAGGGGAAGACTAAGTGTTTTACAAAAGAATATGGGAAAGCCTGTACATAAACTTATTCAGGACACTGAAACCAGGTTGAACAGTGAATATCATATGTTTGTTAGGCTTTTAGAACAGAAAGGACCGATTTCAGCTGATTTAGCTGAAAATAGTAGAATAGAAAATTTCAGCCAAAGTGAATGGCTTATGATAAGCTCCTTGGTCAATATTCTTCAGCCCATTAATCAAGCTAGTGTAGAACTGAGTGCTGACTCATATCCAACCTTATCAATGGTAATCCCATTTATAAGCAGTATACAAACTATTCTAGAAAATCACATTTCAAAGGGTGTTCAAGGAAGTGGTTTGACATTTGTTAGAAACTTACTGCAAGCTTTCAAAGTTCGCTTTCCTGATTACAGGACCTCATAACCTAATGTTATAGCAATGATAATTGATCCAAGGTTTAAAGCAATACTTCTATCAAAAGCAGTATTCAAACTGGCCAGTGACCTATTTCAGGAAGAATCTTGCATAAAATTGAAGTTAATGCAGAAAGAGAAACTACTTCCCAACAAGTCGAAATGGAATATTGTCAAAACCAAGCTTCTTCTTCCCTTCCTCTTTGATAAGCTAGTGAAAAAAAATCCTGTGAAAAGTACAACAATGTGTACATGACCAAATTTCTACCTATTTAGATGAGGCAGTTATAGGTATGAACGAAGATCCATGTGCTTGGTAGAGAGATAATGGTGAACGTTTCCATTATAAGCAATCTATTGCTCGGCATTATTTGGTCAAATATAGTAATAGCGATCTTGCTAAGATAATTTTTCATCCAAGTCTATTTCCAATGAAATTAGCATTTACATTGCCTTAAGAAATTGCATTTTTATAATTATACATGTTCCACCTTTACCGAAATTCAAAACCGTCAACGCATTTCGCATAATCGTCAAGTTACGCAAGCGATCTCGCCAAGATATTTTTTCATCCAAGTCTATTTCCAATAAAATTAGCATTTACATTGCCTTAAGAAACTGCATTTTTATAATTATACCCGTTCCATGTAAAGTTTTACCAAAATTCAAACAGTTGAGCATTCAAAGCCGTCAACGCATTTTTGCATAATCGTCAATTTACGCAAGCTATCTCGCCAAGATCTTTTTTCATCCAACTCTATTTCCAATAAAATTAGCATATAAATAAGTCACCAAATAGAGCAACAGAACCAAGAGATAAAACAATTAACACTGAAGAGAAAGAATTTTCTAAAGACATACTGCATGAAGGAGGCCGATAAAAACACCCAACGAATAGTCTGTTTCTTTTTAAACGATAAGGATAGGGATTAGGAGACACCTCACACCACACACTTTCACAGTTATTTTCTATGTCTGAAAATGCCGCCACAAGCTAAATGCTGCCTGAGGCGGTTGCCTCACCCTTGGTGCCAGCCCCGCTCCCATTTTTACCTTTAAAAATCTGATGTGGCCAACATATGACTTTCTCCATATTTGGGCTATAGATATTTAAATTATTACGAATAGCATTATAAGGCAAAGTTATTATTTCCTATCGTAAAAGAATACAGTCATCCTTATTGCCATAAATTATATTTTGAATATGTTTACAGAATTCACCGCTACATGGCGGCACCGCTGTATACTGGAAATTAAGATAAAAATCTGATGTGGCCAACACATGACTTTCTCCATATTTGGGATATAGATATTTAAATCAATATGAACAGCATTATGAGGCAAAATTATCATTTCGTATCGTAAAAGATCACAGTCGTCCTTATTGCCGTAAATTATATTTTGAATATGTTCACAGAATTCACCGCTACATGGAGGTGGCGCTGTATACTGGAAATTAAGGATGGCAAGTACTTTTCGAGTTAGAGCACCCACAATCACATACACACACACAGACCATTCTGAAAATAGTCTAAACGTGCTCTTGGGACCTCAAAACGTGTATTTCCATAGAAATCTCGAAGTCGATTTTTTTTGTGATCACAATACTTGCCCATTACTACATATGGATAAAGTAAAAAAGCAAAATATCTCCGAAATGGATGGTTCAATGAAAATTTGTTTCAAACAAAACATGGAAGAAATATTATTCTCTACAACTTTGGTCCTCATGAAGATGACCAATTAAGACGTTTTTAAGGAGATATTTGAATGGAAACCGAAAAAACCGATTATTACTTTCTCCATACATAGTAACGGGATAGTACTGTGATCAAGAAAAAAATCGACTTCGAGATTTCAATGGAAATACACATTTTGAGGTCCTTAAAAATGTCGTAATTGGTCATCTTCGTGAGGACCAAAGTTGTAGAGAATAATATTTCTTCCAAGTTTTGTTTTAAACAAATTTTCGTAGAACCATCCATTTCGGAGATATTTTGCTTTTTCTTAATACCAGTATACAGCGCCAGCACCATGTAGCAGTGAATTCTGTAAACATATTCAAAATATACCTAATTTATGGCAATAAAGACGACTGTATTCCTTTACGATACGAAATAATAATTTTGCCTTATATTGCTATTCATAATAATTTAAATAACTATACCCCAAATATGGAGAAAGTCGTGTTGACCACAGATTTTTTTATAATTAATTCCTAAACAATAACTGCTATGAAAAATTTTCAAATGAAAGTGGAAGGAAATTACATTCTCTGTAACCTTGTATAGAATTGTATATACAATAATGATATTTTAACGGAGAAATATCGCAAAAACCGAATCGGGTCTCGAATAAACCTCGACTTCCGGTTAACCGATACTGTCCAAAAAGTTATCAGTTCTTTGTACTCATGCTAAAGTGTTATATATGAAATTTGGTAACGATATGGCAAGTACTTTTTGAGTTAAGAGCGCCCACAATCACATACATTACACACACACAGACATCATTCCGAAAATAGTCTAAACGTGTTCTAGGAACCTCAAAACGTGTATTTCCGTTGAAATCTCGAAGTCGATTTTTTTGGTGATCACAATACTTTCCCATTACTACATATGGGGAAAGTAAAAATGTGTACAGTAGACAAAAATAATCCATAAATAGCGAAAATAAAGCAAGAATCAGCATTCCGTCATAATTTCACACCCAAGGTCCTACGTGCTTCAAGTGTGGCACTTGTTTCACTTTGAAGTATAGATGATCGCTCGCTGTTTTTGTCTCATATTTACACAGCTTTCTTTGTTACTATTTCATAAATTATTTTTACTAATAAGTTCAATTTTTTCACTGGATGTCATAGTTGCAATAAAAACAGACAAAAAATAATAATGACAAATAATGATTTTCTCATGGGGGAGGGGTTTCAACCCCCCCCCCCCCCCCCCTCTGCTACACTTCTGGTGTGTGTAGATTTAGCTTAACCTGGCCTTACTCCGTTTTCCTCCCTCCTAGTATACCATGACCTGACCCTCACACACCTTCCCACCCTCCAACTGGACTACTGTGTGTTTACATTCAACTCATACGGAATCGTGGAGTCAACAGACACCATCTCAAAGTCAGAGTTAGATTATCTATGCTCATGACTGTACATCCTTCGGGCATAAACAACTTATATAATTTAACACCATATTTATGAGATTTCCCAGGGATATACTGACGAAACATAAGCCTACCACTCCAAGACACCAATGATTCATCAATAACTAAATTTTCACCAAGTATCTGAATTGATTACAAATGAGGTCTAACAGATGTTTGAGATTTTATAACCTGTTTCCATTTGCTGAGGGCACATTACTCTCATTTAAATTAAAACATTTGAGCAAATTTTCAAAATGTTCACACACCATTCTACAAATAAGTTCATTACGATACATATCCTTTTTTAACCAGTAGAGATGCAATTTCAAGAGATGTTTAATACCCATGATGAGAAGGATTGCTATAAACTTTTGTACTTCACTTTTATCAGTGTCTTTCCACTTACACAATTGAACAGTGATGTAGCTGTTGGGAGCTAATGATTTGCTGAGAAAATCTATTAGTTTTCTTACATTATTAGGTTTAACACTTCATTATTCACAAACTGTTTGTATCTGAAAAATCTAAACCACACTATACACTACTGCGACCATTATAGAGAAAGCAACATTCAATATTAGAAAATGGTCCTCATCATAATTCTGATCCTCTACTAGCAATTCCAATAATATCTCCTCCAAAGGACAAAATTTCTTCATGAGGATCATCCTCTAAAGACACTGACTCAATATCCTCTTCTGAATCAGAGGGTTTGTATGAATCATTTGAATCCAAAATATAAGAAAATGAAAAATTTCTTTCAGAATCCATGGGTATAATGATGAACAAATAAATGTATGCATACAGAAATTATACAGAAGTTTTTGTTTAGTGTATCACATTCAGAACCCCCAAGAAAATTAACTGAGAAAAACTTTGAAGCTGTATACTGCAATAAACAAATGAGCCACATGGGGCAAATATCCACTAGATCTAAGGGACGTGTCTGGACCCAATCCAAAAGGGGCAATTATCCTGTAAGCCTGGGAGAGACAACCTGACCTGAACCAGTGCAAAAATGATCGGCAAAACATAACACAAGAAACCTCAATCAACTCTAATAACATACCATCCTGCTATTTGCTGGTTTGCAGGGTTTATACTGCATATGCTTACTAGCAACACTTTTGCATTCACAATATACATATATTATTTTTACAAAAAATAAATATCAATGAGAAAAAACATGGCAATTTTTCCATGTTTTCATAAGTTTCTATTTACGCTGGTCAACAAGTTGTGCAGTGAGAACCATATCTGAAATAGATTTTTTTAATCCCTTTGATCCAGCAAATATTCTTCTCATCAATGACTTCATGTCCATATTTTAACCTTTGTTGTAAATTTTTATATATTTTTTTATTTGGGCTTCTACTTATGAACGTGTTTTAGGACAACTGTTCCAATGTTTAACAAAGGGTTAATTCCAGAAATCATGCACCAATGGGGGTAAATTACAAACATAAGAAGGAAAGATACAATTAAAGTTGCAGTATCCCTCAAACATCTCCAGAACCAAATTTAATACATTTTCTTGATGATTATGCAAAGTGTTCAATGACGTTACAGAGTTATAACTGTGAAAATCATTAATGTCCCGAACGTGTTGATATTCTCATCAGCATTACCCAAACATGTATATCATCAAATCTCTAACTTAGCAACTTACTGGTTAAAAATATTATTGAACCCCATCACCTCTTCCAGGAAGATTGCTGAATAGGTTGATTATTCAATTGTTGATAATTCCATTTCTTAATTTCCATTTTCTTCATTTTTGAATGCTGGAATATTAAGTTACCAGGTTATTCTTATTCATACATTTAAGCAGAGATACTAGGATACTTGTTTAATTGAATGAACAAGCATTCATATCATAGTAAAAATTCATTTATGGAACTGAATGTTTAAATTATTCATAATATCAAATTATCTGTTCATGGCAAAATTTTGAATAGATTAAAAATTTAATGCAACCAAATATTTTCAGGAATCCCATTAATAACTTTACTCTCAACTTGGTCAATAGACAAATGAGTCTTGTTATATGATTGCAAATCTCATGTAAGCAGTGGCATATTCTCCATATAAACGCATTTACTGGCGATACCCCTACCTTAGAGATCCAAAAGATATTTTTGATGAACTGTCAAAAAATAATTCTGCAAGCCTAACCAACCAAAAATATTTTGCTGTTTTGAACGCACTCTCGATGATGTGCTAGGCGCATTGTTGTCAGATCAATGGCCTGTCCATTTTCTATGCAGCAGTGGTGTCTTGCAGATCTCCTAGTGCAGAATTTTAGCGGTGTATTTATTTTGACGACATCCCAGCCTAAGGAATTAACATTGGAAGGTGTAGGAGGGAGGCAGGCCAGCATCCCACGCTCTAGGTTACTTGCAGACTTTTAGTGGTCAAGTGTCTGCATTTGATTTTGAGAATTTGAACTACATAAATTAATTGATAATCTAGTCAATACAGTGTGGGATAATATGTACTGTGATTAGAATCCTGCTGATGCAGATAATTTTATTCAGAAAAGGGATATATCAGCCAGCAGAGAGGGATTTTTGACAATGTCAAGTTATGCGCACTGATTTTGTTGGTGACGAGAATTCTAGACATTCTGGGGGTTTCCCAACTTGATGAAAGGGAGTCAGTACCAGACTGTTATGTTGGAGAAGTTAGTGGCCATGTGTTCTATTTAAAACCATACTAAAATACAATGCATACTATAATGGAATTCTGGTTCAGTTCTTCCATGGAAGAGTAATATTGTATTAATAACAATAACTTAATAATAATAGAACTCAATTTCTTGTGGTTTCTGCACATAATATATGCTAAATAGGGGAACACTGTTGCCCTTTATCAACCCTAGAATATTTTCTTCCAATAAACCATACGTTCGTGTTTGTTTTGCAGAAAGAAGAATTTATCCCATTGACTGAGGCTAGGGTTGGCTTTACATGATAATTTATCCCAAATTGACTAATATCGTTTGCAAAAAGTACAAAAAATTGAACTAATTTGAATACATGAGTTGACAATTCGGAGGGATTTAGATAATTGTGTTCTGATGCCAGTGGTTTAAAATTCAATGCCACATTGACACCATACCCGGACTGATCTAGGCTTGAAATTAAATTACATGAAGTAATTTGTGGCATTCTATGCATAGGAGGCAAAAGACACGAAAATATGTGCACACTTTGAGGAGGATGTAACAGCTGATCGAGTGTCACATAGAGACACTAAACACCACCAAAGTTTACACTCGCCTAAGTTCTGTAATTATAATTAGCAGAATCTCTGCTCGTGTGGTAAATACCAGGGAACCAAAAGAACGAACTGCTGGTAAGAGTGATAGGTTATGAGTGTCATTCTCAATTTTGGCCAAAAACTGACAAACATCACCCTATTTACCAAAGATAATATCATACCAGACTTCTAATCACTCCAAATGAAATTGGTCATAAGCATTACGATTTAAATTTTTCGTAACATTGCACGTAATCTTTAGTTTCGCTTATTTGTTGCATTCCAGTATTAAATTCATCTTGAATAATTACATTTAATTTTGCATGCTCCTTGTAGGTCAGACAAAATGCTATTGAGGTTGCCCCTAAGAATATGCAACAATGCTAAAAGACAATCACTGAGGGAAAATAATTGCGATGAACCAAGCCAGTTGGTCAGAATCCGCCCCTGCATGTAAGCATTGAGAAACAGAAAAAACAAGAATATTAATTTCAAAACCAATAATATAATAAGCAATTAATTCATTGTTATACAGTTACCCTTTGTTTGGTTATGCAAACAAATGTCAATGCATTGGTCTCCTGCATTCAATAACAAGGCAGGGGCCATGGTCAGTTTCTTCATGTTCAAATCAAATTCACATTCATCACTTGGTGATTTCCTACATTAAGTCAAAGAAAAATATGTAAACACTTTGAGATATTTTATAAAAAGTTTTTGTGAAACTTTTGCAGCAAATTCTTCTAACATATCATGAACGGCTACATATCGAAAACACTTCCCCATTTAATATACTTCACTCAATGTCTTGAATGTATCAGTTTTACGCCATATAAATCCAGCTCAAAATTTCAAAATACAGGCGACTCCTGAGATTCGACCAACTCGAGAATTCAACTGGTCGAAACACACTTATTTAACCTAGCCAACTGATCGGTCAAATTAGAAACTAGTTTTTGCGAAGTAATTTTTGGCCCGACCGACCACGAGATGTTTAGTTTCTGTCTAGATATCGTTATTTCCACTCTATTGTTTGAATTTGTGCTGATTCGACATTAGACTGTTCAAGAATCGACCACGTTTTCAGGAACCCATCCCCATCAAATCTCAGGAGTCACCTGTATAAATGGCCAATAAAAATTTCTCTCCAAGATGATTTTTTTAAAGCAGTGTTTTTCAAACTACTTTTCTTGTGACCCTATTGAATGCATCATGGGTCAGTAGAAGAGAAGACGACATTAACAATGTTCCAATTTCATTTTTTGTTGATTCACAATAAAAAAAATGTATACTCACCTCATATATATATTAGAAGTCAACTTGTATCACAATTTATGTTTTTCTAATAAAATAATCACCTTTAACTCTGAATTACCAAATCAACTGTCTGATAACTGCCTAAATTTTCCTTCTCCCTACTGGCACAGGTCAGAGAGCTGACAAAGGGCTGAAAATGCCAAAAGACTGACATTTCACATTGGTCCAAAAATTCTAGTGGCAATTTTGCTCCATAATTATACAATTATCCTTTGTTTGATCAAGCAAACAAATTACAATCTGTTGCAGTCTTCCACATCCAATTACAAGGCAGGGCCCATGCTGTTTTTCTATGTTCAACTTCAATTCACATCACTTATCACTTTCCTACATTTATCAAAGAAAAATAAATGAAGAGTTAGAGACATTTCGTAATTTTTACTCAATATTTTTTAGTAATTTTCTCTAAATATAGCATGCATATTTACACATTAAAACACTACCCCATTTAATAATAATATATATTACACAATGTCTTGCCATGCAGAAGTTTTTTGTCACGTAAATCCAGCTACTTCTCTGATATTAAATTTCATTTCAGATTCCTTCCTGTAAAAAAAATTCAAAAATTTATTGTTTTTCAAGCTATTTCTCACATAACCCAGTGGAATGGAAGACTACTAAAAGAAAAATATTTTCTGACTTCATTTTCCATTGATTTTCAATAAAAAGCAATACATACTAAAAATAATGCCATTTATTTAATGGGAGTACTTCATTCACTGGAATTTTGATACATCTCTGCCAGTTATGCTACATTTTTACTCGATTATGAAAGATTTATTATTTCACCTTTCCCAGCTGAATATCTAATCCATATTCCTCTAATGGCAGATTCATAAGGTACAATTCAGTCAACACTCTGGCACATTACCGTTGAGCCAATTTTTCATAACTTGTAATCTGAATTACTACGAGTATTAAGGAAATGATTAAGTACATAGCCATTTCAAAAAAATAAAAATTCTAATTGATGATGAAGATTATCCATTAGCTACAAAACTGTTAGGAAAAACTGCATAAGACCTCATAATAACCCAATACTACCTGTACATACTTATAACACACATTGTCTTCACACAAAATCCATCACAGCACAGGAATATAAAACACCAAGACGTTTTCTACTCAAAAGCCATTGTGGTATCATGCAATATTAAACAAAATAAGACTATAAAAACCCCAAATACAAATGAAAACACACTAATGTAATGCATCCTACACCAAACAAATCACTTTAAAAATGAACCATACGTATTCACAAAAAACTTCCATTGCAACATAATAAACACCAACTAGTTTGGTTTTCCTATTACTTTGAAGCTAATAGATTCAAATTCATCATCAACAATTCAAACCAAGCTTGATGTTATTTTTTAATACCAAGCATTCACTCAAAAATTGTTCAAAATTACAAATTAAAGAATTGGCTCATTAAAAAACATCAAATATGGCAATGATATGGTCCTTATCATTCCTCAGAAGACACACTACTTTGTTTTCAATCCACTTAGTCTTTCTTATCTCACAGTACTTCTCAAAAAAGTTTTAATAATTTTACATTTTGAATATGGATGATCTTAACTTGTGACAGTCACTTGAATCGTTAGAATTAGAATAAATATCTCACAAATGTTGGGAAAACTGGTGGCTAGCATAGCATTTTCATTGAGTACTGGGTTAACTACTAAATCACAGTTAACGTCGCTTTTCAAGAAAGACCAAAATGAAATCAGCTGTGCTGGCAATTGGTAGGATATGTCTCTGCTCTACTTTTACTCTAGCCTTTCCCCTCTTTACTCATAATCTGATACCAAGCAAGTTGTTTTATAGTATTCAAAGTCAAGAGGCTATTGGAGACATGAGAAGTTTTTTTTAAGTGCTTGTTCTTGAATTGCTTAAACAGTTGAGAAAGTGAGATTAATGTTTATAGTTAGTAACATCTTAACATGACTTTCACAAAGTACTTGAAAGGCCATCACCTGAAGCAGCATTTTTCTAATTGGAAACATTACAGAAATGTCCCTGCCATGTCACCAATGGGAACTAAGGTGCCATTTTGCCCCTTTTCCAGATGGCAGATTTCCAGGCAACAGCAATGTATAGAACTTATATGTTAACTTAGAATAATACAAAGCACTTTATTTAAAGAAAATAACAGCTTGATTTTAATTTCTCAGTTTATATTGCTGAACCATTTTGAAGACATTTCCGAATATATTGGTAAAACTTTATATACAGTAGACTCGATTATCTGTGTTGGATTAACCGGGATGCAAATTAACCGGGATGCCCAAAAAATAAAAATAATGTACCAAAATAATTTTGTATACAAGATGGTGGCCACTAAAAAACAATGTAACAGTGTAACAGAGGCTGACAATGAGATCACAGGTGATATGCAGTGTGGAGGAATGAATAGCTGGGCAGGGAGTTTAACGCTTCTGATTGGTTGACGAGATTTAAGCAAAGACATGGCAGATTGTTATCCAAGGTGAGATATTGAGCAATGATGAGCCAGCAAATGAGGAATTTGTCTCAATTTCAGCATTTCATCGAAAATGAAGGTTTCATGTCAGAACAAATCTATATTATACTGGAAATGTTTACCCCAAAAAACTTTAGCTCATGAAATTGAAACAAGTGCTGCAGAACATAAAATTCAAAAACAATGCCTCAAAGTTTTGTGCAGCAGTAATGCCGCCGGGTCTCATTTTTTGAAACTGTTATTGGGACTGCCAAAAAACTTGGTGCTTTCTCATCAAGGTAAAGTTTTATCCAATTTACCCATCGATTACTATAACAATAAGTCAGCATGAATGGACAGAGAAATTTTTACGGACCGGTTTAAAACAAAATTTGTTCCTTAAGTGCGTCAAAACTTAGAAATTCCAGAGTTGCCACAAAAAGCTGTTTTACTCTTGGGCAATGCCCCTAGTCACCCAAATGAAGAAATTTTAAAGTACGAAGATGGAAATATTTTCGTGAAGTATTTAGCTCCGAATGTGACAGCTTTGATCCAGCCTATGGATCAAGGAGTGACACAAAATATTAAAACAATTTATCGAAGAACTTTACTGCTCAAGTTCACAAAGGAAGATGGTAATGAATTACTGTTGCATAAACTTTTCCCGGGAAATGAGGAATTTCTTGATTTTGATGAGTTTTAATGAAACGGTACCTGACGTATTATATAATTTACAGCAGATTAGTGGCTGTGCAAATGTTGATAAGTAAACTGTGAACGAGTGCTTAAATACAGATCAAAATTTGGTTGGTCATGAAGTATTAAATGACGAAAAAATCATGCAACGCATTACTACCGAAGGTGAACCAACAGCCACCAATGATATAGACCAGGAAAAAGACAACCTTATACTAAAGGATCAGTCACAGTGCTGATTTAACTCACAATGAAACTGCTTGATTACTAGGAGCAACAGCAAGACAGCAGCCTTTTTGAGAAACTAATGCTGAGAAATCAGTGCAGCACTATTTGCTGAAAGGCAAATAGGGGATAAAGCAAACTTCCTTGCTATCTTATTTTAAATGAATAAAGTAATTTCATACTATGATGTTTTTATAATTTTTAGAAAAATTTTTGTACATTTTTTATGGATGGTGGATTAACTGGGATTTTGATTATCTGGGATTACATTTCCTAGTCATCCTGAGTCTACTGTACCACTTGCAATTCCCGTAGCAATTGTATAAACATAGAGATTTTCAAAATTCAAATTGATAAAGACTTCTTTGCACACATCTATATCGCAAGAGAGACTAACAAATTTAATGATAGTTTATATTGAAGGCGAAAGTGTCAAAATTAAATTATGATGGCATAATAGATGGTTTTGTGGAAAAAACCTGAAAAACAATTAGTTACATGTGACAGGGGAATATTTAAAGTGATAATAACGTAACAACGTTTTATAATTAAGTTCTTAAGAATTTAACAAAATCAAGTTATTTTAATGATTTCAATTACAAGTTATTGTATTTGGTTTAACAAGTAGCATTTGTTAAAAAAAATTGTAATTACTTTCATTTAGCTGAAGATATGCCAACAATTAAGACATTAAACAAAGATTTTTAGTTTTTAGGGATTGGCAGAACAAAAAATAATATCACCATGCATTCTTCCCTGTGATACATCTGGATTCATCTCATCATGAAATCCATTCCTCTTGGAGGTGCATTCCTCTATGTCAGGGGTGGGAAACCTCAGGACTGTGATCCGCATGCGGCCCCCGAGAGAGTTGTGTGCCCTGCAAAGCAGTGATGAAAAAGAGACCTGTAAAATTTAACACATGAACTCATATTTTTTTTAAATCCAAATAATAATAATGCATTTAATTCTGATATGTTAATCCTAAATACCTAGTTTGGAATTGAAGGCGAGACCATGTAGCACATATCCCCTATCGTTACTCTATGAAATAACTGAACTAAAAAAATATTATAATAAATCAATCATTATAGGACATTGAATTGCAAAATTATGATGATTGGCTGACAATGTGCGCTGATGTTGGATATCCAAACAATAAAATTTAGATTTTGCTGCCTTTTGACCACAGTGGCTAATTTCATCACATAACCCCCTGTAGAAGTAGGTACCATTTAATTTTGAATGATTGATCAGAAAAACGGATTTATATAACCGAAGTAAATGCTACTATTTTAAACATCGCTGTAGTGGAGCGTATATGCCGTATACCCTCTGCTTTTTCAAATAAACACCGTATACCCACACATTACGAAAAATTATACTGGTCGATTGAAAAAAAACAGCTCATAGGTTTTCTTCTAGCATCGTAACATTACAGTCGTGTAATATGCTCTAAAATAACTGGGTAAGAACTCTCTCTCTAACTTTTAATTTAGTGTAGCGTACCCTCTCCTTTTTTTACGACTGCAACACTGACTTTATAACAAGGGAATCCATCATCCACGCTCATAATATTCTTCGAGAGTATCATGGGGGCTGTTGAAATGATTGGGCGTTGAAAACCTTTTGTGAAATTTGGTTTCCATGCAACTAAAATTATTTCGCACACTACGCGGTTCGCCCCGGGTCAAACACGTTGCCTGACCCCTTATATTTTCATAAGCCCGAAATATGCTAATTGAGGGGCCACGGGCCACGGGGCTGTGGCCCCTTTTGCCCCTTCCCCTTTTCGGGGGCCCTGGCGGTTCGCGCCCATGTAAGATACGAGGAATCTCATTTCAATGAGTTTCGTATTTAGTAGCGAAGTTATTGCATTGCCAATATGCGACGGGCCTGCATGTATGTCAATGTTCAATTATAATAATGGAAAGACGACCTGTTCGCATATCTAAATTTAATCCACTTAATTCCAACGATCGCACGATGCACTAAGCTCCAAGCAGGGGCAGATGTACAGGTACATACCTATCAAACGACCCGGTAATTTGAGAAGAAAACCGGCCCAGCCCCGACCCATCACTATTACAGGCGAATGGATCAAATCTTATCTAAAATTAAGTAAAATAACGGGATGTTTTCTATTGGAATATGTATATATAAATGGAATAAAAGCAATAATAGCATGTACTTGGTATAAAACGACATTGTAAAACACAGCCTTTGGCCTTACCGGAATGTTATGTGGCCAGTCCACCCCTGGTTCCAAGTCCACGTAATGACGACAGAAGTGCATTCGGCAGTTTTACAACAAAGAAAGTATTCACAGCAGCAGACAATATACCATTAAACACGTCCTCACTCTCCTCTTATTCTTCACTGGAATATAAAATCATCTTAATCCGTCACTCTTAACCTTCTTAACAGAACAAATATTCTATCTTCCAACTCTTGTTAACCAACAGCTCCGCCGCCGGTTCAACATGTATACCGAACAAAACAGAACTAACCCGATTGGCTGTGAGGAAGAGGGGAAGCAGCCCTGGCCTTACCTTCCTCCCTTCCACCCACTCCCACCACTTTTCCTCTCTCTCCACCCCTCCTTTTTCTACCTCTCCTCATCGCTAACCCCCGCCATATCTCTGAATCTTCTTCCATATCCTCCCCACACCATTCGCCCCATCGAACACTTCTCTGACATACCTTTCTCCATTTCACTACTTCATGCCACACCAGCACAAAATCTCACGTGTGGCCTTACACTCCCCTCTCTATCCCCCTTTCTCGCGCCTCGCCACATGACCAGGGCCGGCTTGATGTGGTATGCTACGCAAAGGGACCCCGAAAGTAGGGCCTCCAAATTTTCCTTGTATGACCATGACATATCGTCATCGATAACTGGCACAGTATATTTATAAATATCGATACAGATAAATAGGCTGTGTTTAGGGGTCAGATGTGAATACCAAAATCACTATCTGATGGCCACAAACTAAATTTTCTTTAAAGAAATTTTTACCGCGATCAAGATTTTCGTTGAGTAACTCATATGCCTCACGGCCGCCCGTGTGCAAGTCCCTCTTTGGCCGCCCTTTACCACTGCACTACAATTTTAGAAAATATTAAATTTAAGTCGTTTTTAAAAATGTATTAACATCCATATCAGATTTTATTCTTTTCTGCAAAATGTTTATTTCTCGGTACAAATCCATTCCATCAATATCCTCCTCTTTCCTAATTTAATTTGTTAATTTTTTCTAAGTTCCTGCAAGAACTATCTTCTCATCATCACTCATATTTCCTGATTTCGAAATATAATAGAGGAAACCACACAAATTGCTATGCTCATTTAACAAAGAGAATATTTCATTTAATGAATTTATTGTCATATCAAATATTGCGAAAAGTGAATCTTATAGTCAGGGCCGGCTCAAGACATTTTGGCGCCCCAAGCAGATTTCAATTATGGCACCCCATCGATACATAAATTTTACATTAAAATTCGGTAGTTTAATAGTATAATAGAATATAATTATTTTGAAGTTTTGTGTATTTTTATGATTAAACAGTTTAATAAGAAAACACGGTTTTATTCACAAAAAATAAATTTGAAATGTCACAAAGAAATTATAAATTGTGCGATACTTATTTCAATGACAATGAGATTGATTGGAAATATTTCATCGACATACATATGTACGGATGGGGCTCAATCAGTGGTTATCAAATTTTCTGGTGCGGTAAGTTTCATAAAGAAGGCATCGAAAAATTCAACATCGACACATTGCCTTATTCATAGACAAGCACATGTTGCAAAAATAAAGGCAGTGACGATCTTATCTAAAGCCAATAGTACAAATTGCTCTTTGAATGAAATAGAAAGGATGAAATTGATTCTTGATTGCAAAATGCACTTGGGAGTCTGTGAATACTGCGAAGGAAGGATGCAAGGGAAAAGGAACCGACGAAACGAATAGATTCAAGCCTTATCTTGGAAGTGATCTTGGAAAGACGTTCCGAAAAAAATAATTTAAAAAATGTAGGTCGGGATGAAAAGCGTGCTTTATCGTGAATAAATGAGACTTCAAATGTATGACTGATTACGAACTTCAAGAGCAAGATGAACATCGCCTATTACTTGGAATCATTACAACAAAGGACAACTTTCGTTACAGAAGCAGCTTACGAATTTGTTACCAATTTAAAATTGAAAACTTAAAACGACCTTCAGGATGAATTTCTTAAAAGGAAATAAAATATCCCAATACTAGAGTTAATTACCAAAAATTTTAAAGAAAAAAATCTCTACGTTAAACTGCTTACCAAAGTTTGGTTCAAGAAAGAGTACAATAGCAACAAACTTATTTGAATTAAACTAAAAAATAATTTAACCATACAACGTGACAGATGTACCTATATAAAAAGATCGAATAAAAATATGTATATACCAACTTCCTGGTTTAGAAAATCTTCGTTGATCGTAGACTAGGTATAGCTCCAACCTCAGGGTGAAACACCCGCTTTTATCAATAGGAAAAATAATATTTACACTAAATATTGACGTCTCTTCTTGAGCAAGGACAAAAACATACCAATTATGCCCAAGGAAAACTAACCTGCTATTACTTGATAACAGATTCTTCAAACGCTAAAAGATGCACACCACTCGACTGACGTTTCCACAACGATGGGCATATTGGAGCAAATGCGGACAAATACTTCTTTTTCGATGTCATCAATGCAAAATGCAAGGGAGGAGGAAATGTTGAAGGAGAAGGGGTTGAAAACAGTGGTGTAAGAATATGTACCCTGCCCTCACACACCCTAACACAGAGTAGCAATTACTAAGAAGCAGTAAAAGAAACCCAAAAGATATGTATTTCGCCCTCAAACAAGAGCCGCAACCAATCAACCGAGAATTCTGAATGTGCCTGAATGAGTGCACGTGGAAACAAAGAGGAACCGCAGGAGTGAGGGTCTTGGGATATCCCGTATCCTCCTCGGACTTTGTAAAGATTTCCTTGCTCTTGGGCACCCTTTCAAATGTCTACCGTTGGCCAACTTCTGATGAGACTGCAGAGGATAGTAAGGCGGGGGCGATGCCGAGGCATGACCTTTCTCCCCCTCCAACCTAAGGGAATGCTTCTCTCTTCAGTCCTTTGGTGCAAGGGGTGCATTGCACCCGGACAGAAACCCTCTCGGGCGGCAAATCACAGAGGGAATCAGCTAGAAATATTAGGGGCGGTGAGAACTACTTTCACCCGGTCGGCAAAGATCCCCGACATGTAACAGCATTAAAATGTTAGAAAAACCACATCCAGCCATCTGTAATCGGTGGATTTCTCGGAAGCCGCTTTCGGAAATACTATTTGGTGTAGAGCTACCCCTGAACATTCATTTGATGTCACATTTTTACATTTTTTCGCCAGCTGCAAACACTAAACATATCAATGGAAAACCCATGAAAAAACTAAATTGAGGTATTTTCCAAAACATTTTGCCAGGAAAATTTGGCGCCCCTAAAATTCAGCGCCCCAAGCGGTCGCTTGGTCTGCTTGTATTGTTGAGCCGGCCCTGCTTATAGTATGATTGGAGGTCATCGATGCATTAATCTGGATGTTCATATTTGAACTTTTGTCTTTTTTTCGTCTTCTGGTATAAACGGAATTTCTACACTTTCTTCACGTCATCACGCCAGCTAATCTGCCCTAACACCCATAAGACCTTAAACTGCCGCTCAATGTGGACAATGACGAATGAATAAATTATGATTAAGATTCATTTGTTAAAATCTATTACCTATAATTTGTTCCGTTTTCCTTTTTATTGCACGTGTAGGAGGAAAAATTGGTTTTCGAAAATCTCTTCCTATTTACGAATTTTCGGTTTACGAACTACTTTTCAGGAACGCATGGTGTTCGTAAATCGGGAGTTTACTGTATTTATTTTAGTCTGTTATAATCAGTAGGCACACAGGATTCTCTCAAGGGGGGTCCGAAATATTTGACAAGCACAAAAGTTGTATGCAAGTTATATCAATGTCGCGTATTGCATTATTAATTATATTTACGTTAAAAACAAAGGGTGCAAACCGTATCCTATTCCTTTCTGACGGCGCCCATGAACCCAAATTTCAAATAACTATGTAGGTATGAAGGTGGGAGGGTCCGGACCCAGTGGACCCCCCCCCCTCCCCCTGGTTATAATTTTCTAAAAAAATTAATAGCAATGTTTATTCCAATTATATTAGAAATTATCAAGCAAAAACAAGTGCAAATTTAAAAATTAATTTTTATAAACAACTTTTATATAGACAAGACATCCAATGCAGTGTAGATTTTCTGATAACAAACATCATAATTAGACTTGGTATGATTCGATTAATTTCGATAAACAGCAAACTTGTAAAAATCAGATATTCGACGAAATTTAATTGCCGTCGATAAGTGTAGGTTTTTCATCACTAAAATTTTTGCAAAATTAAATGTCATGGTTTTTTAATTTGGTTTTCCAAATTAACACCTAAAATGTATTTTAGTACCAAAAAAGCAACGCGTAAAAACAATCGGTACTTGTCATAACAGATGACCACATTTGAATCGGAATTTCCTACACTTTGCATTGTGAGGTCCCCCGTGACATTTTTAAGTGACTGCGTATCTTGCGCTGCAACAGAGTCCAAAAGTACGAATTAAGTGAGAGTAGATCTTACAATTAGTATGAATGAATACCGATAGCCAGATGTCCCTATAGTACTTTAACTAATAAATTCTCATAAAATTTACATTTTTAGGGGTCATACGTATAATCCATCCTCCGAAGGTGAGTTTCCCATCATCATCGTTCTGTGTTTGCGTTCTAGGCATTTTCTAGATTCCTCCTGATTTTTTTTATCAACATCGCAACTTTTTCCTTCATAATATCTATACTATAAGCTCAAATCTTACAGAGGATGATATAGGATATGATATATAGGAGGATAGTAATGTCTGGCCCAAACTACAATAGATGGAGAGCTGAAATTTAATACATAGGTGAATCGAAAATAATAATCAGAATAAAAATTGCAAAATTGCAACAATGTTTATTTCTTGGCCGTTAAAAATTACAAACTATTTTGCTAACATTTCATGGTTCAGGTACTTCTATATGTGCTATGAAGCTGAAATTTTTTCTAGTGGTAGAATTTGCCAAATAATGAAAATGGGATTATAGAAATTTGAAAATTTTGATTCATTTGGCCGTAATAAATTCTTAAATGTTAAAAGAATTGACTAAAGTTTATGTAGTTTCTGATGATCCAGGAAGCTGAAAATTTTAACAAAGTTAGGAAAATTTGTTCCGGTAGTAAATAACATTCAAAATTTCAGAAAAATTTTATAATGTGGCTGTTAAAAATTCATAAAGTTTAAACATTGAAATTCATATAAAAACACTTCTAGAGGTACTATATCGATGAAAATTTGCGTAAATCTGAGGTATTCAAAACAAATACTGAAAACCTATAAATTTTTTATAAATACAAATTTTAGGGGTTGTTTTTACCCCAATATTGACCATAAGGAAAAACACGTAAATCGGCGAGAAGGTGCAAAATGTTGCGTTTAAAAATTATTGTCTGCTCTTACTCTTTACATTAATGTGAGTGAAAATGTTTGCATAATGCAAGCACACATTCACTAGAACAAATGTCTGGCCCAAACTACAATAGATGGAGAGCTGCAATTTTCAGAAATTGTAGATGGAATGGAGAAACCGCCAGAAAAATTGAGTACTCCCACATAAGTACCATGGGTTCGACTCCAGAAATTCCGAAAGTTGCGTTTTTCCCCTTAAGAAAAGCATTGTGGCATCTTTGAAAATTAATTTCGGGCACTTTCCGATAAGATAGAGAATTGAAACTCGAAGATTGTTAGATATCCACGAGATCTATAGGGAACCGTTATCAAGTTTACAGCAACTGTCCTGGGTTCGACTCCAGACGACCCGGAATACCTCCCATAAGAAAGCATGGAAAACAGTAACTCCTTCATATGGATGAAACTAAGAGGAATAAAGTGCTAATCCTTAGAGTTTGTAGACGTCAGGATAATATCTCCATATTATTTAAAAACTCCTGCATATGTTTCATCGGTTCGACTCCAGGCAGCCTTAAATTTGAGATTATTTCCCATAAGGAAAGCATTGAAATTGGTGCAGAGCACTTTTGCGTTTAAAAGTTATTTGTCGGCTTTTTTTATATTAAGGTGAGAGAAAATGCTTGCAGAATGCAAGCACACCTTCACTAGTATCCTATACTACATATATCCTCCTCTGTATGAAGAGAGCTTATAGAATGACTAGTGAATCCTATACTATACATATCCCCCTCTGTAAGAAGAGAGCTTATAGAATGACTAGTGAATGTGTGCTTGCATTCTGCAAGCATTTCCCCACACTAAAGTTAAGAGTATGAGCCGACAAATAATTTTTAAACGCAACAGTTTGCACCTTCTCAACGATTTACTTATGGACAATATTGGGGTAAAAACAACCCCTAAAATTTATAATTATAAAAAATTTATAGGGTCACACAAAAAGTGCAACTCATGCTTATTACGCCGTAGAAAATACAAACGTGACGTCACGACGACAAAGCATTGAAAGGCGGAAAGAGAGTCGCGAAACGTCTACAATTTCAGCGCTCTTCACATATCTAAGTTAGTATCTCGAAAACGAAGCAAGATATCGGAATGAATCTTTTAAATGATGAAAAGTCAATCCTTCTTCTACATTTCACAGGAGACACTTTTCTTCTATCTATAACAGAACGTAAGTTAGTCAGAGACTATTTTCGGGATGTTTTTACGATGCAGCCTTCCAGAAAACTATTTTTAACAACAACTGTATACGTTACATCTACTACTTAATGGGTTTGTCAGCGTGTAGAATGTTTGTATAAGCAGCAGATAAAATTTCACGTGATTCCGGGGAATACACTGCGAGTTATCGTCGTTTAAGGAGCGGAGCGGATCTCAGCGCGTCTACGGCTAGGTGCATTTATATGAATTTCATTGTTTAAATTTTATGAATTTTTAACAGCCATAATATAAAACTTTTATGAAATTTTCAATGTTAGTTACCACCGGAACATTATTTCCTAACTTTGTTAAAATTTACAACTTCCTGGATCTTAAACTTTGCATGGATAACACGTCCCTACTGAAAATCTTCTTAGCATGTTCCATAGAGGTTCTACGGAATTCCATAGAACCTCTATGGAAATCCATAAAAACTCTATGGAAATCATTAGAAAACTCTATGGAATTCCTTACAGCTTAAGAAAAAGAAAAGAGATTCTTGTTTTTCCATAAGCCTCTATGGAAAATCTTTCCTTAGGGCTATATGGAAATCCATAGAGCCCTGAGGAATCTCTATGGAAATCCATAGAGCCCTGAGGAGTCTATGGAAATCCATAAAGCCCTAAGGAAGCTCTATGGATAACCATGATTGAGTCAATTACTACTACTTGCATTCTACAAGTAGGAAAAAGAGGAAAAGAATGACAGGAAGTTTTAACATAATCATCTACTAGTAAGTTTTCCATTCAATCTACAACATCTTAAAATTTCAGTTTGGGCTGAACATTTGTATCCTCCTATATGAATGGAATTAATTTTAACGATTTTTTTAGGGAGATATACCAGAAAATCTTAAGTCAAACCCCCATTTACCCCATACTTGCATTTAATCAGATAACAGTTCCAAATGGATCTTGTGGATATCTAAAAACTGTCATAGTTTAATTTTCTGTCATATTGAAATTACCCAAAGTTGATTTTCATAAATGCCATAATGCTTTTCTATGGGAAAAATTAAATAATCATTATAACTGGAGTCAAAACTATGATATGTATACATATTTACAGATATGAGATCTCATTATTTGAAGTAAACATGAAGTGGAATTTCAAATTACTAAAAATTTTATTTAAAACTAGCAGAATTTCCCATTGAATTTCAATGGATTTAGTGAAGCTACGACAGCACAACATACAAACTCTTTAAAATATATAGTAGATACTTTTTAACTTACAATTAGCTTTTCTTAACAATTAATCATATTCTTCATGGAGTATTTTATATTTCCCCGAGGATTAGACTCACATCAGTATGAACTAGGGTTCCTGGATGTTAACACCATGGCCAACCATATTTACCATTGAATTGACTTAACATGTTAACCTGACACCTTGCTTTAGTATCAACAACACAACAAATTGCAAAAACTCATGATGTTATTTGAGTGCCTTTAAAACCTTGCTCAGACAGAGTAATAAATTCATCAACCATAGGTTTAAAGAATGTCTGCATGCAAGGCTCACCAGTGCCAAACCATACAGCAGAAATAAGCATTTCATAATTCCTTACTTTTGCTGGTAACTCGTTCATTAACATCAGAATTGCCCAAATGCAGGAATAATTGCTTTTGAACATACTTATTCCATCTGTATTAAATGTGACTGTTAGATCTTGTTCTTTTAAATTAACATCTTTAATAAGTTTGTGGTACATACTACCATTAGTTATATCTGTAATGTCTTCAGTTATGCCCATTGTACTGCGATTCAGCAAATAGGCAGCAAGCTGTTCATCACTAAGTAAATCCTGCAGTTGAGCAGTTATGGGAGTTGTGACAAACATATTGCAACTTCTTAATATATTATTCGTGTTGCAGTGTGGGCAATGCATTTCCCTATTTTTGTTATCAAAGGAATAACTGCAGTTTGTTAGAAGCAAACCTTTGCATAACTGGCGCACATAATGATATTTTAAATTATCCTTTGCGTCAAAAAGTTTTTTATTAAATATTTAGAATTTGGTAATGTAGTAATACCCATTAAAATACTAACCATTTTCAGCAAATCTTGTACTGCCTCAAAAGACAAGCTAAGTCTGATTGAAAACAATAACACCATGAACAAAACTTCAAACATTTTGAATCCACAACCAGCTTCACCATCAAAATTCATAAATTTGTTTGATTCCTGAGCTGCTCCATCATCTTCAGTTTCATTTTCATCAAATGAATAATCAGGTGATTCAAAATCTGATTCACACTCGGATTCATACATACTGCTACTGTTATCTGCCTGATCAGACGAATCACAATCTGATGTCACAGTCTCATAAATAATGCTTCCAGGTGAACTCATGCTAGATGTAGTGGTCGCTCTGGAAATTACAGATTAGATTTTTTTTGTGAGGTGAAACAACTCCGAAAAGCTGCAAAACATTGACTAATATGACAATTTTTATGACGTGCACATTTCTTAAATTTATTACTGAAATTAAAGAGCTGAACTTACCCCTCCAGATGCTGTAGGTCAACAGATTCGGTTTCTGAATAAGTTTCATTTTTTCTTCTAACACCGTTGACGAATCAATTTGAGGCTCCTGAAACCAATACTAGTCCACGAATTTAAATAACTGACATTTTTCATGCCTATTTTCTATTAAATATATCATAATTTTTTACGTGTGCTTTCAAATATGCAGCATTATCATTCAAATCACCTGAGTATAATAGTCGTCGTTCTCTTTATCTACATAGTTTTCGTTTTCACAGTATCGTATTTTTGTCCTTGGTGGCACTTCTGCGGTGCTACCAGGCTCTAAATAAGCTTTGTAACGTCGCCTAAGTAGCATACCTAAAAATGTAAGTAGCCATAAATGATCAACGTTACAAAAATCATTACCTATTAAACCACCCTAGTACATATTATATTTAGGTAATCATGAAGTTTAGTCACTTTCATTATGAAAGAGGTTTTAGCACTCAGGAACACCCAAATTCAATTTTTAAAACATTTATTAATTTTATGTTTAATAGAAATTCAAGTGAATCACAAAACACACAGTAAAAAGCTACTAAAAAGATCTGAATCACGAAATGCATTTCACCAAATAAATTACATTGGTTCCATTTTCGGCGCAACAGTCAAGATGATATAACGTTGAAAGGATATATTGACGAGCCTTCGGCTCGCTTTGTTTTAATGGGTAGTCGGCTCCGGGCGCTACCGCGCCCATCGCCTCGCCCGGAACCATAGTAACCCTCCACATTGTCCGGAGATTGGGTTAGTAAATGTCGAGACAGGCCAATCAGTTTCTTGTCTGGAGTTGGGGTTTGTAAAAACTGATTCGCCTGTCTCGACATTTACAAACCCAATCTCTGGACAACGTGGAGGGTTACTAATGTTCCGGGCGAGACGAAGGGTGCGGTAGCGCCCGGAGCCAACTACGCATTAAAACATAGCGAGCCAAAAACTCGTCAATACATCCTTTCAATGCTGTTTGAAGTATACATATCCATTTACATAATAAAAGTGACCAAACTTCATGATTACCAAATTTTCTATTAAATATGATATTGTTCAGAATGTCATTCTCTGCTGTAACCTATTGCGGCAATTCATGTTAGTTTTATAAACAATATTTAAGGTACCTAATTCAAATGAATTCTTCACAAGTGATATTTGGAAATATAATTTCAAATGAATACATCTTCAGCTTATAATCCTGACTCATGATTTGTGAATTAAACTAATCTAAGATCTTTTTAATTTAAGAGATTACAAATTAGGGACCTGTTGCTGGATGTTTATCGAAATAGGTAGATGATAAGGAAGTGTGGCTCTGATGTAACATGTTTAAATAATACAATATATTTTATATTGAAATGCATTGTAGTGGTTTATTTTGCAGTAATTAACATAAAGAGTTTTGATTCTTTCTTTTAAGTTTTGAATTTAGACATTCGATGAAGAATAATATGAAGATATCTCAAACAGAAGTTTAATCAGTTAAAAAGTTATTTTTTATTGAACCAAACCTTTTTGTTAGTATATGAAGGCCTCCAAAAGACTTTTGTTTCTTTTATTACCCGCCTCATTCATACATGTTGGCTCTAAAAATGTTTACTATCTCTCAATCCCTCTATATTTTTTAATTCTATTTTTTGTATTTTGAAATTACTAGCAAGTCATTTGATAGTATTAGATATCTCACTGTTGTAATATGACCTGCTTACTGTCATTCAATACCTATATCATTTTAACAAAATAAGAGACTCCTGTATACTTTCCTACTGTGTTATCTTTTGTGGTCTCTTTGCATGCATCCCTCCAGCCCCCTCTATAGCATGATTCTCCTTATATAGGGGCCGCAATTCCTGAAATAAATGTTGCTGCTACTATAATAGAAAATGTGGTGTCGTGTTGCATTCTCCTATTTACCAAATATAAATTTCCAGGCTAAATAGATAGAACTACAGGGAAATATTGTGAATATGCAGTAAAATCTCCCAAAGGCCATCTATGGTACCCTGTCAAGTTGGTTGCATTAGAGAAGTAAGTTTAGGTGACAGCAGGAAATGATATTTCTTTAAAGGGTGTTCCTAATAAAATAAAACTGATAATTATACACTGAGGATGGCTGCTTTGTAGCTTAAATGTGCATTTCGGTATCCAAATTATATTATTTGTTGTTTCAGTCATTGTCATCATCAGATTCCAGCCATAAGATGGTTTTGATCTTTCATATTTGACATTAGTCATTTATGAGAAAAATAACAATTCACACTACCATAATAGTTAAATTGTTTCTATTAAATTTTATTCTGAGACAGAACAGCCAAACTTTTATAAAAGGTCCTTGCGTAGAATGACAAGACATCAATCAGGCCATATTAAGACTTTTGTGGCCTGATTATGGGAAATTTTCAAATAAATAATGTTTTATTCTTCATTTTGATTGGCTACGCAAATAGTGTCTGAGGTCCAAACAACTATACATAAGTAGTAATTCATTCACAAAATTTTTAATGGATGAAAATCAAATTGTAAGGACACTTAATGAATGAAGAATGGCTACCTTGTACTGTTGCTGGATATCAGCACTACATATTTCCATAATATATAAATTGCAGGCATTTCTGAATATTAATACGTCATGCTATTAGATTAATAAATTAACTGCCACAAACAGCAAATACATGAATGGCAAGTCATGTAGGCAATCGGGAGTATGGATTCATTTCCCCCATCTTTAAAATCAAATTAACTTTCCTAAAAAGGCATATTTTTTGGAGAACAACATTACATTAAAATAAATATATGTAGAAGTGTAAAACTAAAAATATAATTATTACCACTCATTTATATAGCAGGCTATAGTAAAATCAGGTTTTTATTTCATATTTATAATTGTTCTTAACAAAGGATTTAACCTCAACCCTCAGCATTAAATGTGGATTAATATTTACGGCAATATTGTGCAATATTACACCTGCATAAGGAGATCTGCAGTGCATAAAATTAATGAATAAAGTGAAACAACGAGATGCACAAATAAAAACTATGTTTATGTGCAACATGTCACTACATCATCCCTGCATAAGCTTTTGAGTCTCTTAATCAAATTGTTTCACCACAAAGAACTTTATTTTAATTTTACATTTTTCCCTTCCTCCTATGAGTCTGTCAAATCTGGGTATTGATACATTTTTAATTTCTATTTGGTAGTTTGTATATTTCTGCTCTTGAATTCAAATCCCAAAGAATGTCAAATAACTAACTTTCTTTATTAAATTCACCCTGGTCAGGTCTATGTCATGCTTTCTTGAGTGAGATCTCTTGATGAGATAGACATCTCATGAACTAGAGAGCAAGTTGTGGGATAAAATCTGTGAACAAAGTGCTCTGGCAGAGCTGGAAAGACTTTGAGCTTCACCAAAGTTCAATGTAAATAATTTAACCTAAGTTTATGTAAATAAAATTAAGTTAATGCATATAAAGTATTATTTATATAAATGTTATCCATAAACATTCATTTTTATATTATCACTTGTTTCTAGAATAAAAGCACTACATATAGGTAACCCTTGTTTAGATTGATATGTGCTTGGAAAGTAATGTGCTAAAAATCTACAAAACAAAAATAATTTCTCACATAATTACAGGTAATATATAAAGAATTCCCTCCTTATGAAAAATTATTTTGACATAAAAATTAGTAAAATCTGTTACTCAAAAGTAATCACTGCACATATAGAAAACAATAAAGCACATAGGGATCAAAGAAATGATAACTTTTAAGTTAACACTTACCAATTGCTTCTTTTTAATGGTAGGTACATTGGCATATTAATTGGGAAGGAAAATAATGGTAGATGTGACTGACTTATTTTTGCACAACTTTTTCTACAGACTCCTTCCTCTAGCCATGCTGTTTTTAAGTCAATGAGCTCTGAATCATCACAAAGGGAGAAGTAAGAAGTTTGTAAGAAAATTGTGCAAATGTAATGTTAGGATGTAATTTGGCTCAATAAAATGAAATATTATCTTATAATACCAGTGGTTCCCAGATCTTTGCCCTCTTAGATCAACAAAATTTTGAGTTTTGTAGAGCAGCATCCCACAAGTAGTAACTAGTGGCACCTTTTAATTATCAAAATAATATAACACTTTTAAAATAGCCATTATATTTGAACATTTGGAAGTATTTTTTACAAGAAGAGCAAAAAATTAACTAGGTTTTTTCAACACAAACTTTAAATAATACAATTAAATATGTAACTTAGCAAGATTTTAATTTTCTATTTTTATCAGCAATTCATAAATCTAAAAATAGATTGCATAATTTCTTTGGGCTGTTGGAAATTAAGTGATGGACTGGTACCAGTCTGCAGATTACCATTTGGAAACCACTGGCCTAGACAAGATTATGATTGACATCAGGGACTAAGGGAGGATATGAGGTATCAGGGCTCCCGAATAATGGGGAACACAAAAGTTCTCAATTATTCAAGTATCAAGTGTAAATTTTGCAAAAAATTTTCCAGAAAATCATTTCCAAGCTGATTTTTACTAAGAAACACTCTGTAAAAGTTATAACATTAAACTGGGGCTCCATCAATCATTTGTTATTACTATAAATATTAATATCGTGGGGCCCCCATTGGCCGACTCTGATTGACATTGTATCTTAATGTATGCTTTTACCAATAATAAAACTATGTATAGTTCCTAGACCATTTAAAATAAAAAATGAGCCATTTGAAAGCAAGATAAACAAGGGACACCCACACATATGTATGTAGTATTATTGGAGATGTATACTCAAGTAACAGTATGAAATTTTATCAAAATCGTTTGAGCAGTTTTTAAGAAAATCAAATTACTGTTAAAGTTGCCTAGAATAAAATAGCCTTATATTCATTTTTTGAGAAATACGAACTATGTAGTATTATTGAAGACATAAACTCAAGTAACTGTACGAAATTTGATCAAAATCATTAAAGCCGTTTATGAGAAAATCAAATTGTTGTTAAAAATACGTAGAATAAACTACTCTTAATTATTGAGCAATGTCAACCATTTCTATGTATACTCTGCTCTATATGTTAAAATGCCTAAGTACGAGATTTCATTCATTTTCGCTCCACCGTTTAGGCTCTAGAGCCAGTAACAGACAGACAGACGGCATTGCGGAAACCACATGTTCGGATTCAGTGACACCTAAAATGTATACTTCCATAAAAATCTCGAGGCCAAATTTTTTAGCGATAACAATACTTTCTCAATACACTTTGTATATGAGAAAGTAAAATGACTATTGATGAGACAAATAACTGTCACAGCCATAGAAAGGATAGGTAAACTAGATACACATCCTCGGCAATCTTTCAGTGGTATTTGTTAGGATGGGCAAGTGCTATAAAAATTTCTTGCTGATAAAACAGCTTAACTGGAACATGAAGTTAGGCCGAAAAATGACCAACAGAAAGATTCCTTCTTGAAAACATAAAAGAGGATATATTTACAAGCAAAGCTAATTAGATGTGTAGCAATATTACTTTTATTGAACCTGTAAATTGAATTGAATATGAAGTGCAGATCTCACAACCATCAAGGAAAAGACTCAAAATATTTATGATTCTATCAATACTGATTATTCTCCTGAAGAAGTGAAGGAGTTTAATACCAGCAGTGGCTGATTTCACTGATTCCAACAATGGCATAGCTATTGGTCAATAGTTATCTAGGTGGTTTTTACTCCCTTTATTTTTTTATAGATATAGATTACTTTTGATGGTTTTTGAGCTTCTGAAAAAGTACCTTGCTGAAGAGAATTACTGAGAAAAGTAAGATGTCAGATATAACTGATGGCTGGATATTATGACTTTCCCTGGGATTTCATCAAGGCACATTGAATTTTTTTCCCTAATGACATGATATATTTGGAGAGTTCCGAGTTAAAACAAGGACGAAGATTATTGTTCTTGTTCTGTAAGTCAGAGGTGAACTATTTTTGGCTATGAGATTATTAGTAAGTGTTGGCTAATGTTAAGGGATCTGATATTGAGATATCATTGTCAATTATAATTGTAGGCACTATGGAGGTAGAGCATTTTCTATTTCCATTGACTTCATTTTAAATTTTCCAGGCCTTTTTAGATTTATTGATGGCTAAGATCATTCTATTATCTTTGTATGATTTTTCACTTGTTTAATAAGTCCCTTATAGAGACTTTACTTTCTTGTAGTGAACACGAGTCTCTTTACTTCTAACCAATTTGTCCCTATAGGTGATTATCTTTAATTTACTGGAAAAGGTTTTCAGTTGGTCTGAAATCCAGGGTTTTATGTTAGAGGTTTTCTTTTTACTTTCTCCATACATAGTATGGGTATACGAAAAAAATCGACAGAGATTTCAACGTAAATACACGTTTTGAGGTCTCTAGAACACGTTTAGACTATTTTCGGAATGATGTATGTGTGTGTGGATAGATGTATGTATGTGATTGTGGGCGCTCTAACTCAAAAAGTACTTATCATATTAATACCAAATTTCATATATAACACATTAGCATAAGCACAAAGAACTGATTAGTTTTTGGACAATAACAGTTAACCAGAAGTCAAGGTTTATTCGAAACCCGATTTGGTTTTTGCGATATTTCTTCGATAATACGTCATTATTGTATACATTGACCATTACAAAAAATGTAGAAAATATAATTTCCAAAGTTGTAGAGAATAATATTTCTTCCAAGTTTTGTTTGAAACAAATTTTCGTAGAACCATCCATTTCGGAGATATTGCTTATTCGTAAATTTCCAGCGCCATCACCATGTAGCGATGAATTCTGTAAACATATTCAAAATATAGAGGAAGTTTTCTCAGGTTTCCAGCCGGGTGGTGTGGAATAATGCTTCCGACGCTACGGCAACTTTCTCTGCTGCCATCTTCTTCTCCTTGAAGATGGCAGCAGAGAGAGTTGCCGAAATGTCGGAAGCATTATTCCACACCACCCGGCTGGAAACCCGAGAAAACTTTCCCCATATCATTCGCCGGGAAAGACTCAAATCCTTTCATATTCAAAATATAATTTATGGCAATAAGGACGGCTGTATTCTTTTACGATAAGAAATAATAATTTTGCCTTATAATGCTATTCATAATAATATAAATATCTATACACCAAATATGGAGAAAGTCATGTGTTGGCCACATCAGATTTCTTTTTAACTTTAGTAAAGGAGAAAGCACAGTTAAAGTAATACATTCTTTGCAGCCTATATTTCATTTTGTACCTGTGGTCATTTTTTTCTATGTAGTTAGGTATCTCTATCCCCATAAATAATTTTTCCCATGCTCCTTCCTTATTAAACATCCCACATAACCTATTTAGTTTCCTTCTAATTTGCAATGATTCAAACCCTATCGATTTTATCATTTCTGTTGCATTTTGCCTTCTTGTGCTTCACCAACACACATCTGACAGCCTTCCTTTACACATTTTACAGCTTTTTTACCTGCCCTACTTCATATGGATTCCATACATTTGTTGAATATTCAAGTATTGGTCTAACAATGGATTTATAGGCTATTTCTTTAGTGGCCTTTCCACTCCCCTTAACATTCCTCATCACCCAATGTTACGATATATATACCTTTCCCACAACATAATAGATGTACTGTTTCCATAAAAAATTAGTTGAGATATTAATTCCTAAATATTTACAGTACAAAGGGTTCTCGCTTAACTGCCTAGTTACGTTCCAGAAAAATCAGACGTTAAACAAAAAGACATTAAGCGAGGAATTTTCTCCCATAAGGATCAACGGGATAAGGGAAGGTTAGGTTTTGCGTCCTTCTTATACAAAGTACAACATTTTTTAAACATTTCAACACCCTGTAAAAGAAACACATTATGAAACACATTTTCATCTTGCCTTTCCATAACTTTTATAACACATTTAAATAATTACCTAGACAAACTTTTAAATGTTTTAATGACATGACTTGGTGTCACAGCATACATGTTTTGCACCCAGTCGGAGGACAAACATCACATAGACGCAAAAGGATGGACGTTAAGGTGAACCATTTATACGTTAAGCAAAAACATCCTCAATAAATTTAGGACATTAAAGTGAAACAGCGTTAAGTGGGATGATGTCAAGTAGGGACCCCCTGTACTCACTTTTAGAAATAACGTCTCCCATTAGCTCATACTGCCTAGATTCCTTAACTCTTCTTTTAGTAGAGGTTATAAGATTTCTTTATATCCATTTTATTAATTGTAATCCATTCTCTAAATCCCCTTGTAAACTGTTCCTATCATTATTGTTTTCCAATATGCAGTCATCAACAAAAAGATGTAGAGGTGACTCCTGAGATTCAACAGGGATGCGTTCCTGAAAACGTGATCGAATCTCGAACCGTAGAATGTCGAATCAGCACAAATTCAAACAATGAGAGCAGAAATAACGATGTCTAGACCGAAACTACCCCTCTCGTGGTTGGGCGGGCCAAAAATTACTTCGCATAAACTAGTTTCTAATTCAACCGATCGATCGGCTGGTTTGATTTGACCGGTCGAATTCTTGAGTTGGTTGAATCTCGAACTGTCGAATCTTGGGTGTTGCCTGTATATTGGAAGTTATATTTTCAAGGAGATCATTGACATAAATGAGGAACAAGTATGCATGTGTGTTAGTAAACCACTTGTGGTTTGGTTCTGCAAGGTAAACCTGTATAACATCAGTATTAACACTTAAAACACTGCATAACTTCACGAATCCTACATTTTTATCAGAAATTACGAACAAAAAATAAAATAAGTTAAAATAAATATAATTTAAAATCTACAGAGATGAGAATAATTAATTTGAAACATCAATGGTTATAACATGATTTATTATAGTTTTTCTGTTAGAAATTAAATAAACAAAAAATTAACGGGATGCTTGATGTCTGGCAATTTCTGAAATAATCTCTTCCAATTTGACTTCAAGCCTGGCCAATGGTCCAATGATTTCCGATGAAACAATCTCTTCGGTTAAAGAGTTCAAGTGGTATTGCTGAAATGAAAAAATACAGGTTAATGTAATTTCTCAATAAGCAATGTTATAAAAAGTTCATTCTCTTAAATTCAAGTATATTTTCATTTCATGAGACGTGGTAATTAACCTTGTCTCCAAAAGCCTCATGATAACCGATTGGAAGATGATAAAGAAACAGATCATTAGTTTGTTAGACACGAAGAACAACAACAAAAATAAAAAACATTTTGAGGCAGATGAAGATGAGAATATTTAATAAAGAAAGCTTTGTCAAGTCACGAAGAGAAAGAATGCGACTCATTAAAACATCATAAAGTAAAGCAAAAAGTTAAAGATGCTAGGGAAAAGGATTAAGAAGATGTGACGTGGTATAAGGACAAAAAATTACAAAAACCTTGGGAGAGAAAATTATACAGTAAAACCTCTTTATAACGAATTTGAAGGGACCCAATTTTCAGCACTTTGTTGTAAGGAGGTTCTTTGTATGGAGGTTTTTTTTCAGATTTATCATATATGCATATTAGCATATTTTTCTTGGTTATACTTTATTTCAACACTAACATTTTAGTTAAAGAATGTTTCCAAAAAATTCACTTTATGATAAAAACAATGTATTATTTTTTCATTCCTGTAACAATCTATATGATGTGGCAATTTATGATGTAGAGCAGGGATGGTAAACGATTTTTGCGTCGCATGCCAAGAAAGTGATTTGAATTATGGGAATTTTTGTTCGCATGCCACTAGTTTACTCCTTCTCTAAGAAACTTCATATTTTATACAGAAAATAACAAGATTACGCGTGCCAAGTAAAATCGTAAGCACACCATTTCTGGCACGCATGCCACATATTTACCATCCCCGATGTAGGGCATCTGAGCTATATCATTATTACTGATCAAAACTTGGGTTACTTTATACTAAATTTACTTTTTCAGTATTCAAAATATTTAAATGGCAAACTTTGCTATTTTTAACACTATGTACGTTAGGGTGGTCCTTATTTTATAGGGGTGGGAAAAATTTTTAAAATTTTTTTTCACGACACCCCTCAAATTTATTCCATTTGGTAAGAAAGTAATTTGTACCAATTTTCATCCCCATTCGATGAGGGGAAGATGTGGCGCATAGCAATTAAAGTTGGAAAATTTAGAGATTTTTCTTGTAATAAGAAAGAACCCATTTTAACCTTTTCCCTGCTGCTCATAGCCATCGGCAGATGTCACTAGAAGCAAAAACGGGTATGTACGTCTTGAGCAGTGAAAGGAAAACGACCCGAACGCATACACTCTCCATTAGCACGGGCGGAGCGACGGAGGCTGGGTGTGTATACTCGCCCACAGCACTGAGTGGCCATCGGCCGCCGGACGTTTTTACACGCCCATAGCAGTGAATAGGTTAACTTGTAAAGCTAGGGACTAATTTGTGTAAGACTGAGAATAAAGTGGCAAATGGACACAAGAAAACGCGATGAAATTTACTTGCTCGCACATGATGAGAGTCAAATTGTCGGCTCTAAGTTACCATCAAATGGACAGGTGTTAAAGGTGCTTTTCTATAATTTGCAGAAAGTGAAATTGAATTTGCGTTCTAGTGCTCATTTGGTTGTGCAAGAAGTGTAAGTTTTTTAGGAGAAAGCACAAATTCCAACAAAAAAATTTCAGCACAGCGTTGAGAAGTCGGAGGCACTTTATAAAAGGTGGAAAGCGTTGCAGAAATCTTCCAGGCAAAGAACGGAAATGCAAATGAAACAAGAGGATGAGTTCATCAAAGCACTTGATGATCTTTTTGATATCGCGCACACGGACACCTTGCAAATTATTTCCGGGAAGAAGACCGACAATTTCTGCTATAGCAAAGACAAAAAGGATGGCCAGGATGTATGGTTGGATGTGACCACGTTTTGTACTAAAAGGAGAGGAGAAGGGCACGTCGAGAGGAGAAATAGGCATTAAAGCAAAGCCGGTTGATTGAATATCAAGCAGTGCTCAGTAAGTTATTATAAAATGTTAGTTGTCAATATTTCTATTTTCTTTTCTATAAGTAATAGTATTTTTTTTCAATTACAGCTGAGGCACAACAATTTTCAAGCAGTAGCAGCGAAGATGAAGGAGGAATCGAGTGTGAAGCTGAAGGGCCTACAGAAAAATCTGGCCCAAGTATTCCTTCTTCCATTCCGGTGAAAAAGAGGGCTCGCAAAGATATAATCACAATGAAACTCATCGCTACACTCGACTGATGCAAAGCGTGTGACAGAGATGCGGTCCACATTTGAACAGCAGCTGCTGAAGCGCTACATCAAGACGTAAAAAATTTGGTTATTAATCCATTGTCGATTCGTCGCGCTCGAGAATGTTTGCGTGCAGAATATGGTCCGAAATTACGTGAAGTATATGGTGAAAAGTTACCGTACACTGAGATGGTAAAATGCTTCCTTCATTGATGAACAAGGAGTTCGTCAATAGATTACCAGTGATCATTACTTTTTAGGGATAAGGGGCAACTGCTTGGAGTTCCGGAAATACCTTCTGGAAGTGGAAGAGATCAAGCTCTTGCTGTGTATAACTTACTGGAGGAGTGGAACCTCACCGACAAAGTTCAAGCGCTCTGCTGCAATATGACAGCTTCTAACACAGGAAGTTTGCAGGGTGCTTGCGTTATGTTGGAACAGCTTAGTAAGAAATACATCCTGTATATATATATGAAATCGTCTTAAGGAGCATCTTCGACAAGAAAATGGGTATATCATAGGGCCCTAATATCGCCCTTTTCAAATGCATTCAAAAAAATTAGTCGAAAATTGAAAAGGTGAATTTCAAAACAGGGATGGAAGACCAGCGAGCTCGGGTGAACATGAGGGGCATGGCAGAAGAAACACTGGAATTTGCGATACACAGTTTGGAGGAACATCATGCCAGGGAAGATTATCGGGATCTCCTTGAACTGATGGTTATTTTTCTTGATGGTGCTGCTACTCGAGGAATATCGCTTTGAGTTCCAGGAGCTTTTCACCTTGCTAGGTGGATGGCTAAGGCCATCTACTGCATCAAAATATTTTTTTTCGAAGCGAGTTTCGTTTAACAGCTAAAGAAGAAGTTGGTGTACATGATGTATGCATTTTTGTGGTACGCTTGTATGTGAAAGCGTGGACTAACGCACCGATTTCTGTTAAAGCTCCTCTCCAAGATTTTGAATTTTTAAAAAGTCTTCAAGCTTACAACGTTATCGATTCTCAAGTTAGTCATGTAACTCTCAAAAAATTTTGTTACCATTCGTGGTACCTTGTGCCAGAAACCACAGCACTGGCATTTTTCAACTCCAAAGTAGTAAAGGATACAAAACGAAAAATAGTGCAAGGATTATCTGACGAAGACTTGGAGAACTTAATTAAGCTTTTCTCTGTGAAACCAAAAGACATCACAAACTACTTAGAGAAGGGACTGGAAAAATTCGTCTCTACCGGAACGGAAAACATTTTTTAAGGTGCAATATAGAAACCAATTTCCTCAAGAAGAACCCTTCGACGTGGAAAGACGACAAAAACTACAAAGTGGGATTACAGATTGTCAATCAATTACAAGTCATCAACGATGCTGCCGAAAGAGGTGTCAAGTTGATGGAGGAGTACAACAAATTAATAACAAAAGACGAGGCTCAAAAACAATTTCTTTTGCATGTAGTACCGGCATCAATTTCCCGATTGTAAAAGAGCAACACTGTCAAAGGAGTTGTAAGAAATACTGTTGTAATAAACTTCTTTATGTTTAAACTATGTCTGTATGTTATTGGAAGACCTTTCCCGGATATTGATTTTCAGGCTTAGAAGTTGGCATTGGTCACAACTTCAACTGCTGTCTTCCTGTTATCTGATGGGAGCCAAATTTTGCACAATTTTTTTTCGACAAATGGAACAAATTTAGGGGGTGTCATGAAAAACATTCGGAAGTCGAAAAATAAGGACCACCCTAATGTACATTAGAGATGATAATATATCAATATATAGCAAAAAATATTAATGAAAAAATATTTTTAAGTACTTTATTTAAATAAAAGTTACATATTCAGTTGGGCTTCAACGTTTACCACAAAGAGCTACTAATGAGAAATTATCTATAGATAATTTATTTATAAAAAAGAATTTATATTTTATTATGTGTTTAAATAAATTTTCATACTTAATTATATATACAGGCATACCTCATATTTCGTGGGGTTACATTCCTGAAAACACCATGAAAGGCAAAATCGCAAAAGAGAAATAATTAAGGCAATGGGAAATACAGAGTTTGGATCCCAACCTAGCAAGAATGGATAATTTGTCCTCTGATTGGTAACCACAGAAAAATAGAGAAAGAGGCAGAAAAATATAATTCAGTGAAATAGAAACTTAGACAAGATAAAAAAAACATGAAAAAAGTATCAGAAAATAAAACCTTATTTAAGTTCCGTAGTAGAATCGAGAAAAATGAACGGATGTTGCCTAACTTGCAGAAGCTAATTTCCAAATACAGCAGACCCCGTCTTTCTCGGGGTGTTACATTCCTGAAAATGCTGCGAAACTTCACCAATAATAAATGATGTGTAAAACGTATAGCTTAAGCATTTGAACTATGACAAACCTGACCAAATACCCCAATTATCCTGAATATGAAGGATCAAGAGTTGAGGGTAGGGCTGCCACCTCTCTGATTTTCGTAGTTTATTTCTGGTCTCTGGTTTTAATAAGCAGACTCCGGTTACGGTATGTTTTTCGGCCAATTTTCCTCAAATGTCCCTTGTCCTGTGTAAAATCAATACGGGATGGACTTTGTGACAAAGTGCGTCCCATATTATTACATTATGACTTCTTCTAAATTTCGTGTATCTATAAGTCGTTACAATGAATATTTCTGTATACGTATCTTGAAGACAATTTGATCAACTCAGACTCCGCATTGGATTTCATAAGCCACCGAGGACAGATATGTGATGCAATGTTATGTATTGTTGTAACATCATTAAAGAACCATACATTGTCGCATGAGCATTTTTTCAAAAATAGTTAATATAATTTTTTTGCTCATATATCTCCAGTTTTGGATTCCTCATAAGGTCATATCTCTGGTTTTGGAATACTCAAAAGGTGGCAGCCCTAGTTGAGGGTTGAGTTTTTCCCCTTGGGGGTTCCCTGTCATCAAAAAGACAGAAAGCTTCTGAACGGTGATACCAGTTTATAGTTTGCAACTTTTCGCATGTGAAGGAGCACAAAAGTGAAGGAGGATTGCTTTCTAAAAATATTTAAAAGTACAGGTGAGTCCCGAGATTCGACAGGGATGCATTCCTGAAAACGTGATCGAATCTCGAACTGTCGAATGTTGAATCAGCACAAATTCAAACAATTAGAGCAGAAATAACAATGTCTAGACTGAAACTAAACCTCTCGTGGTTGGGCGGACTGAAAATTACTTCGCGTAAACTAGTTTCTAATTCGACCGGTCGAATTCTCGAGTTGGTCGAATCTTGAACTGTCGAATCTCGGGAGTCGCCTTTATATATAAGTATATATAAGACAAGTGTATCTAATTTTTTTAATTATGCATATATCTACAGAATTTGTGAAAAACCGGGTAAGTCAACTTTTGATGAAAAACGAGTTTACTGAGAGTAAAGATGGGTCTTGACCAGTTCCATCTTGTGTAAAACCGGGAAAGTCGTAAATCAATTTAATGCCATGCCACGGCTGCTGGAAATAATGAGGTAAATCAATTTTGGTGTACGATTACTGGTAAGTCTACTTACACCATTTCATTCACAGAAACCTCACAAAGGAAAAAGCGTTGAACTCTAGTTGCATCGTTTTGCTCTGTTTTGTGTTTTCTATTTGCGTTAGTGAAAAACCATGCAAGTCTGGATACTTTGATTTACTATTTGATTTCCAACGCCGCGGTGCGCCGGAAGATGGGAAGGCAGACTTACGACAATGTAACATTTGTAACATTTTCGATAGTATAGAAGATAGAAGATACTGTTACATGCTATCAATTATTGCCCATGTGCTCATATTTACCGCACCCCCACTACTGGGCACTTTTTCTCGAGTCATTTAAGTCCTGTTCTTTTACGGCAAACGTTCAGCTATGTTTAGTCGTGCGCGAATTTTGGTAAATTTGGCGAAACGATCATTCAGTGGAGATTCCTCAGATTCTGACGCCAATAACAATAAGGAAAAAACTGATTGTGTTACCGGAGAAGGAGATGAAGCCCGCAATGGTAAGTATAATGCTATACATAGTTATTTTGAATGACTTAATTGCCCAAGAGGCATAGTGCACTACTAGAAGAGAGTGCTTGCAAATTGCAAGCATAGTATTTATTAAGCCTGTATTTCACGAAAACTTAGTCAAGGACACTTGTAAATAATGAAAAGCATCCAAGAAAGCTCGTAAAATAATTCGTAGCGGTGTAGGATTTAGCGATTCTCGTGGACTTTAAATTCTTCCGGTAAGATCGTCTTTCCTCAATTAAAAAATCAATAAATAATATTTATCGGAATTTATTTGAGTATACTAGTGAATATATTTTATATGTACTTTGAAATCGTAATGAATGCATTCCCATAACTGAACTTTACAATGAGTTAAAATCACGAATGTTCTGTGTGTCACCCGTAGGCGTAAAGACTGCCGCGTGTTTTGCCTATGTCAAATGTAATTTCGCATAATCCGAGAACAAACCAAGATATCGGAATGAATCTTTCACCGAAAGTCGTATTAGTTCTTCTTATACAATCTATAGGAGACACTTTGTGTCTATCTCTAATAGAACGTAGTCACAGTATGTAGGGAATGCTTCCGAAGAACGTTTGGTGAGACGACAGGTTTCATAGAAAGGGTGGCCCAGGAAAAGAGAATTTCACAGTCCGGTGTCATTTCATCTGATGGTAGAGGGGAGGCTACTCCTTCAAACAAAACATCAGAGGAGGCCCTACAAGATGTTAGGGATCACATTCTCTCCTTCCCAAGCTACGAGAGCCATTACTGCCGAAACAGGACTATTAAGCGATTCCTATCTTCTGACCTAACCATTTCCAAAATGTATGACTTATACAAGGAAACTACTACAAATCCTGTATCATTAACCCTTTATAATACATGTTTCCACGAACTCGATCTGGCATTTAAGAAACCGAAACAGGATACCTGCCACAAGTGTGACTTGATGAAAATGAAGATAAATATTGTGGAATGAGATGCTAAAGAAACAGTGATTGAGGAACATGATGCTCACCACCTGCTGAGGAAGCTTACGAAGCCAAGCGACGTGATAAGGAACTAGCTCAAGGGAATGATACTATGGCAGTTTTTGCTTTTGATCTGCAGCAGTGCCTACCAACTCCCTACTTGACAACATCTGTGTCTTTTTACAAAAGGCAACTGTGAACTTTCAACCTTACTTTGCACAACTTGAAGACAAGCGAGGCTGCCTGTTTTATGTGGGATGAAACTGTATCTGGCAGAGGGGGCAATCAAATAGCTTCATGTCTCTACCAGTTTATTCTCCAGTTACCAGCCCATATTCAATGCATTATATTCTACTCAGATACTTGTGGAGGACAGAACAGAAATAGTATTGTAGCGTCTATGTTCTGTTATGCTTTACAAAACAGTGCACATATTCGAGAAATTCACCATAAGTTCTTAGTCAGTGGTCACTCACACATGGAATGTGATACGGGTCATTCAGTCATTGAGAGGGAGAAGAAGCGAACAGGAATGAAAATAAACCACCCCAATGACTGGTATCAACTTATGAGGTCCTGTAGGCGTAAGAATGTTTTTGTTATGGAAAGTAAGCATTTCTTTGACTTTAGAACCCTGATCAAATGGAATGGTCCTTTCCAAATGAAGAAAGCTGACACCGAAGGACGAAAATTCCTGTGGAAGGAAACTCACTGGCTGAAATACACAAAAGAATCGGGAAGCATTTTTTTAAAAATTCACTGGCTGAAGAAGAATCGTTTCGAGAAATGTCCACCCTAAGACGTGGTAGGAAATCACTGTCCGCTTCTCTACCATTACTTCATGACAGTCCTGTACCAATCAGCAAGGAGAAAAAGAAGGACATCTTAGATTTACTGCCATTAATTGACAGTGTATTTCATGATTTTTACAGAAGCTTAAAAGTGGACAACATCCCCTCGATTGATCCAGACTTGGAAGAAGTAGATGCAGATGCAGAAAGCATTCAGTGATACTAAATTAAACATTAAAGTGATTACAAAAATGAAAAAACTTGCTTGAGAATAATTTATGTTCATGATGTTGATTAAATTTTGATCATTTAGAATTGTTAGTCACGTTCAAAATCTGTGGTATGTATGCAAAATATGTTTTTCCACTTCACTCAAAACTGTGTAATTCGATCATTAGTGTCAATGATAACCGGCAAAAACCGGGTAAGTCACGATTTTAGCGTGGCTAGAACAGGAAGGTAAGTATTTTATCCAGACCATAAGACGTGGCAAATTGTACTTAATTCCCCTCAAAATAGACATACATGAGGTTCATTTCCTGAGAGAATCACATTTCTATCTTAATTACCCGATTTTACGTCTCATCTCAAACTTTCTTTTCCTTCTCCTGTAAAATTTGGTTTTGAGTACTTACCTGGTTTTTCACAGATCTTGTAGATATATTACATTAATGCACTCATATAAATATTTTTGCATATTAGAATAACGCAACAATATTTTTTCAGGCATGACCATGATAGAAAATGTGAGGAAAAGGCGTTTCATTCCACATATAAAAAATTTCGCATAGCCTTTCCCATGATTTTTCTCTGCGAAAGAGTGAAACATGAGACCGCGAAAGACAAAACTAGTCAAAAATGCAGAACCGCAGAAGATCGAAATATGTGAAAGACGAGGTCTACCTTATCACTTGAAATTACAACAAATACTACACTTCAAATCATTCAGGTGAGGTCATAATAACAGCATTAACACCCACATAGATGGCAACGATTTCTGCTTTACAACAGCACATACAATAATTTTTTTTATTTCCCTATATGGAAGTTTGTTTTTAGTGGAACGGGTGCGATCTTTATTTCATAATTGGGAGGTTTTGTAATTATGAGAGGTTTGTAATATAGAGGTTTTCTATATAGTTTTATTAGTGAATTTTTCGGGACCGGCAATAATTTTCGTTATATGGAGTTTTTTATTCTAAGGGAGTTCATAAGGTAGAGGTTTTACTGTAATAAAGAAATACAAAATGAAAGATTACAAGCATTACATAGTGAGGTAACGAAGAATTGAAGAAAAGACTTAAGGAGTTTTTCAGCAGTGATAAAGAATATCATTCAATGAATTGTGATAATATGAATTTTGACAATTCAACTGAATGCAAATGCTTCCATTATAAGTATGAACTAGAGGACAAATTAAAAAGTTGGCAGGTGCTGAATATTATTCACTAAATGGTTAGAAATCTAACTTAAGTTAAATTAAATTCTAGATATTAATTCTAAGATATATAGAGATCCAAGTAAAATTATACTGTTTAATATCTAAATGCAAGTAAAAATAAAGTCAGACATTAAAAATGACTTGTAATTCAACAACAAGATACACCCAGTTCTCTATTTACGCGCTCTACATTTATGCATTCTCGAAAATACGCGATTGGAGAAAATATCCCACCTCCCGAAGATGCGCGAAAATTTTCATAGATATGCGATTTGGAAAAAAATCTCGAAAATTATTCATCTGCCAGACAAATAGCAAAATCTACGCAACATGCCTCCTTTGAATTGAAAATAGTAAAAATAATAAACTTTAATACAAATTCCTTTATTTTATACAACTGTTTATAATTGTTATCGCATTGTATTTCCTAAAATTTTATTATTGGCGAATATTTTATATTTTGGTATTTCACCTAACATCCAAAATAATTTTGCGACCCACAGTTTGAGAAACTCTGTTTTAGAGGATTCGGATATTTTCAAGCCTTTAAGGAATTCTGAACTGGACACTTTTTTCGGAACTTGTAAATAGCGAAAGTGAGACACGAAACTTCTCTACCACTCAGTTATCCTCCATTAGTCGTCTCCCTCCGGTGTGCATCGTTTTCCCAAATGAATGATGCTGGTGAAGAAAGGAATAACCCTACTCTAGAGACAATCGCTCCACAAACCTTCACATCTTCTCATCAGTATTCCGTCAGTCAAACATATAAACAGGTAGACCTTGTCTTTTACTGCTTCTCTATTCGCGGTTTCGCGAATCCCAATTTGTGACCGGTTTCTTATTTTGCGATATCATGTTTCGCTCTTTCGCGGTAAAAAATCACGGAAAAAAGTTTTTCTTCCACCATGCGACTGCGAATTGTAACTATATAAACTTCTGAATATAAACAGAAACGAATATTTTAGCTCCAATGCAGGCAATATATTTTTATCTATAACGAAAAACCTACATGATGAGTAATTTGAAAACTTTCTACATCAGTGGCCGCAACAAAAACGCACTGCTAATAACATTTGATGCAAGACTTGATGGTGAAGTTTAGTAACTAAATTTAATCTTCGGTGTGCAATATCACTCCTCTAAAACGAAAATCAGACCGCTTCTAAAGATAATCCTTTAAAAACTTTGTTTCATTTGTGGAAATAGCCTCTGCGAGGTAGGCAACCCACGCTAATAAATATATTAATGCGAATCTGAATAGATATGTGTTGTTCTGTGCCTCCCCTTCCAAACCAAAATCCTGGGTACGCCACGGTAATCTTTTACTTTATTGTAATGTATTTGCTTTTCTTTTTACTGCAGAAAAAATATGTTCTTTCCAGTCAAGATATCCTTAATTTATAATATTATTCAAGTCCTAAGTCAGGCTCTTTAATTTTGTTTCGGATGTTTAAATGACATTATTCATAATCTTCTTGAATAAAAATGAATGTTTAGTTAATAAAGAGAGAAAAAGAGTGATGATAAACAATCAATATAAAAATATGTACTGGAATTAAAAACAGGAGAAATAAAAATATTAGAGCTAAATATTTGAGCACCCATTTCTTCTGTCTCCGCTCGTAATTAGAGAAAATGCTGTTTTCGCTCAGTTTTTACCGGAGACTTTTTGAAGCCAGCCCAAATATACTTTATCATACTCTATAACATTGATAAATTTCTACACAATTCTCGCATGCAATGTCAAATGATTTTATATTAAAAGACGGTACTGTACATGCTATAATGCACTAGATTTGATGAAAATAATCATTTATTGACTTAATATGTTATATAATGCACGCTGTTACATGTTTTAACTTATTTCTTATGAAGATTTTTCATGACCTAGATGAGTACAGAACTTTTCTGGAATGCCTTACATTGAAATACATGTTAAATAGCTCTCTTTTTGCGCATTCTCCATTTACGCAGTAATTTCCAGGAACCACCTATCGCATAACTATGAGAACTAGGTGTATATGCTTTGAAGGGAATTATTATGGCTTAAATTACTAAATAATTATTATTATAAATAATATTTTTAAGTGCTTGTTCTTGAATTTTTTTGTAAAACCCTAATGATAGAGCTAAAAATAATAAATAATACAGTACTCAGCAAAATAATGTAGAGATTTCATAAAAAATGTAGTGCCAGGAGAACAAGAGAGCAAGTTTGTTCAAAGATTCTGAAAATCAAACTATGATGGAGAAGCGACATTATAGTATAGTGCATTTCAACAGGTCGTGCAGCTGGGACTCATGGTATTCCGCTCGCATTCGGGTTATTTTGCTTTGGCTACGATGCAATGTTGCCAAGTTTCCAATTTCGTTCACTTCAACAGTAGCTGTGGACGAGTGAAGTTCTATGCTTCGACAGATCTGAATGAAGCACATTCATGCTTTACGCCGTCGCCAAGATAAGTGTGAGCAATCATGACAACAGCGCTTGTCAAGAAATTTTGAAGGGTGAGGGAAATTTAAGAGCTCTTATTGGCTGACACTTTCTTCCCCTCACCCTATGGATCTAACCGTAGACAAGCCTCAGCCGCACGAAATGCTGAAACTCACTATAGTGATAACATGAGCAATACATATCAAAAGTGTCAGAGGATAACTTTCTTACCTTAACTTTTGTCACAACCCCCTTGATTGCCAACTTGGCTGATGACAGCATCTGAACAGCTTGGTTAGACGCGCAATTCTGAACACATTCCATATACGCTATAATGAAATAAAATCAACATGAAAAACTTTGCACTTGAAAGCTCTACTGATTGTGAATTAATTAAACCAGAGAAGTGCAACTTTGAGAAGGATTAAAATTTTTTGCAAGAATAAAAACAATGTGAAAATTACATTCACTATTAATTTAAATGGGTATTTTGCTATATAAATAATGACAAGAATAATGGTTATTTATTCATATAAAATATTATGGTATTTTCAATTCATTAATACAAAAGTTACATCAGAAATTATAATTGATGGGATGATCAACTAGAGATGACGTGTGATGTATGTGATATGGGCAAATCAGGCAAAGGGTTAATTGTCACACCAAATTATGTCATCTTTATTTTGTAATGGGGGCAACATATAAAAACAGAGAATGAAGCGAAAAATCTAAACTTGAATCAGAATTGAACCCAAGTCTTTCACTTACTGGCTATAATATTAGAGGTTTCAAGGCAGCACGATAAGTGGCAGAACTAGGCTAGAGCCTGGACTCTAAGGGAGGAAGGGGAGGCAGTCAGAAATAATTTGTAGCTATAGACTTAGCCAGGGCCCTTGATAATCATAAATTCAATGACATGGACAATGCTATGATAATGGCTCTAATGTATGAGGACATAGAAATAGTTTGCAAAAATGAGTTACAGTACAGTACTGAATAAATTGGTATGGTTGGTCACCTTAGTTAACCCAGCAGTACTCGTGCAGAGTTCTATGGACACCCCAGCCATATGTTTTATGACAGGGTTCCTTTCCCTTGGCCGTTATGACCCCCTACCCTTCAGGAGCTGGAATGGCATGTTTTGAACCTTTTCTTGTAAAAGTTCTTAATTTCTTGCTGTTATTTCTTGAGTTTAGACATTTTTTCTGTGATGGTGCACCTGTTCATGTTGCTAATATACGTGTTTTTTCCTTCATTTGGACATAATTCACATTTTAGTGTGACATTATTATTAACATTTATGGCCCTGGTGTTTTTTTATAATTTTTTATCACCATTCAAATATAAATTTTTTTTGTTTTTACTTTCTCCATACGTAGTATAGGGAAAGTATTGTTAACACAAAAAAAATCAACTTCGAGATTTCAATGGAAATACACATTTTGAGGTCCCTAGAACACGTTAAGACTATTTTTGGAATGATGTATGTGTGTGTGTGGATGTATGTGATAGTGGGCGCTCTAACTCAAAAAGTACTTGTCGTATTAATACCAAATTTCATATATAACACTTTAGCATGAGCACAAAGAACTGATTAGTTTTTGGACAATAATGGTTAACCGGAAGTCGAGGTTTATTCGAAATCTGATTCGGTTTTTGGGATATTTCTCCGATAATACATCATTATTTTATACATTGACCATTACAAAAAATGTAGAAAATATAATTTCCTACATCTTTCATTTCAAACAATTTTCCATAGCAGTTATTGTTTAGAAATTATTTATAAATAATCAGTGTTTTTCGTAGAACCATCCATTTCGGAGATATTTAACTTATTCGTAATTTCCAGCATACCGCGCCACCATATTCAACATATAATTTATGGCAATAAGGACGACTGTATTCTTTTATGATACGAAATAATAATTTTGCCTTATAATGCTATTCATAATAATTTAAATATCTATATCCCAAATATGGAGAAAGTCATGTGTTGGCCACATCAGATTTTTTGTTGTGATTTCCATTTACAGTATATAAATGTATTTCTTTTTACTTTCTCCATACGTATTAATGGGAAAGTATTGTGAACACAAAAAAAATTGACTCCGAGATTTCAACGGAAATACACATTTGAGGTCCCTAGAACACGTTTAGACTATTTTCGGAATGATGTCTGTGTGTGTGTCTGTGTGGATGTATGTGATTGTGGGCGCTCTAACTCAAAAAGTACTTGTCATATTAATACCAAATTTCATATATAACACTTTAGCATGAGCACAAAGAACTGATTAGTTTTTGGACAATAACGGTTAACCGGAAGTCGAGGTTTATTCGAAACCTGATTCGGTTTTTGCAATATTTCTCCGATAATACGTCATTATTGTATACATTGATCATTACAAATATGTAGAAAATATAATTTCCTACATCTTTTATTTCAAACAATTTTCCATAGCAGTTATTTATAAATAATCGTTGTTTTCAGTTTCCGTCAAATATCTCCTTAAAAACATCGTTACTGGTAATCTTTGTGAGGATCAAAGTTGTAGAGAATAATATTTCTTCCAAGTTTTGTTTTAAACAAATTTTTGTAGAACCATCCATTTCGGAGATATTTTGCTTTTTCTTAATACCAGTATACAGCGCCAGCACCATGTAACGGTGAATTCTGTAAACATATTCAAAATATATGTAATTTACCGCAGTAAGGACGACTGTATTCTTTTATGATATGAAATGATAATTTTGCCTCATAATGCTATTCATAATAATTTAAATATCTATACCCCGAATATGGAGAAAGTCGTGTTTCGGCCACATCAGATTTTTTCAAAAACATTATCTTTACAAATATATGTTATCAGTAAAATAGAATGAACACTTATCATAATGAGAACAAAATAAAACAAAATTGAATGAAAATACAGTGGAATCTCGATTAAAGTTTCCCGAATTTATTATGTCATTATTGGTGAATGCATCTGGCAGGGAACTTAGATTGTCTTGACCGCCACAATGTAACAAATTAAATATAGTAGGTACAGGTAACAATTATTTTGTGTGATGAAACTTAAAGAAGTTGCAGTGACGTCATCACGTGTAACACATTGGTGGAAGGATGCAGTATTTTTACAAGGCTATCCAATTGTGCTATTTGTTTAAATACCATAATTTTCCAGTTATAATACTGGACATAAATCACTGTGGGAATACTCGGTTCTAGTTCAGTCATGGAATACATAGGTAATGGATGAAGTTAATACATCACCGAGGGCGAAAGTGGCACCACTCCATTTGAGGATAGACTTTTGAAAATGACTGTACATGTATCCCATGTGACCTTGTAAAAGGGAATAGTCCCGTTAATAAAATTATTATTATTATTATATGAAGAATAACCTCCTACATTACAGAAATTTGACACCTAGAATGCCAAAAGTGACGTCTTCAAAATTATATCACCGTTGTTACACTTGCCTCATGATTCCATTTCACCTTAATACTTTTCACTCATTTACTTATGCGAAGAAGACATATTGTGTAAAAAAGATTGTACAAAATGTTTTTTTTTAAGGTAAAGTGACCGTAAAATGATGTCATGCTCTTTTACTGCCAATTATATTACATCGCATCTTTTACGAAGTATAGCTGAGACAAAAATTGTTTCATTGTGATTACATTTTCCCCACACATACGAAAATTTTCCTTCCCCTCTGTAGTCGTTTGTCAGTCCACTGTGTTGCAGTTCACTTGGAAAGTCATATGCTCATACTGTCGTACTCACTTGGAAGCGTACATCCCAGAAGAGATGGCAGAAAAATGCAAGAAAATTGTGTTGAGAGGGAAGAGGAAAGAATCACTGAGTGCATGAGTCACAGCCTGGCACTCCAGTACGTGGACAATTTACTTGATTACATAGGGCAGTAGAATTATCAATACATTGATATTATAGCTGCAATAATGAAAATGTATCAAATACTGATGATAAATTTCTTTTTTAACAAAAATACGTGTGGCGCGTCAGAAACACTCCGCACGAGTACTGACCTTTGAAAAATTCATGCAAGTACTGCAGGGCTAAGGGGGGCCATTTTTTCTTGCTCTGGGGCCTGTAGCTTATTTGTTCTGTCACTGAGTATGATTATTTGTTCTTAAATTAACGGGAAGGGACATGCTCAAATTACAGTTCTAGTCGAGAATTATTTGGAATTGATATGCATCTGTGAATAAAAGCTGAAACACTACTTTCCTTCATGACAAAATAATATGTTTTATTTTACAGAACATAAAATTTATATTTATTATGTGGAGTCTTAATGCAATTTTCTTTTTTATCTTTAAACAGTTATCAGATGCATTCATTAAATGTTCCCAGTGAAAAGTGCAACTTAAAACATTTTTCTAATGACTTTCAACAATTTCTAAATAATCAATGACTTTTTAAAATTGGCATCCATGTTAGACCACAATTAATGAAAAATTTAATATTGTCCTTGGCATGCATCATGAATAATAAGGGTGAGAGGACAAAAGGAAGCAAATTAATCTAGAGATTAGGTAAAACACTGCCAATTACCATTTGCAAGTCCTTCACTCATTTCTATAGCCTCAACACAAGATTTGACATCTTTCTCCCAATTAGGCACTTGGACAGCGCTTCTGTGGCCTTTCTGCAGGAACTGAGCGACTTTGGTCAGAGTTTCAACAGTAGGGTCACTTGTTCCTGATGTCAACTTAGCATAGAGAAGCCAAACTTTTGCATCGTTTGTCACCTGAAATTGATAGATGAAATGCTTTCAAAATATTCCAGACAAGGGCTAGTTGAACCTGGATATTGCTGATGTAAGGAAGACAACTTTACAAGAAAATGGCAATGGAAATATCATGCCCAAATTTTTGGATGTAACAGAAGGCAAGCTATAATAACATTTTTGCAATTGTAAAAAATATTAATAAACCAAATTCATTTTTGTGGCAGGCACCAAAATAAACATGTAGTTAGAGACTATTCAAAAATCTTATATGCAATCAATTTTCTACCAAAGCTAAATAGTAGAAATTAAGAAAAATTTTTGGGGTTCATTTTACTGGAGATTCTCTGATATTTTATTTTTAAAGTTAAAATTTCAATAAATAATAATAAAAACTAGAGATTAATAATAGATACAATATACACATGCACGCACGTACACACACACAGTAAAACTCCATTATAACATGGGTTTCAGGAGACAGTGTATACCCGCATTATCGGCAACCCACGGGATTTCAGGAAATTTTGCGGGAAATCATTTTTTTTAAATGCGAAAGTATATGCTTTATAACAAATTTAATTGCAAAATACTATAAAAATTGATATCGTATTTTGATTTAAATGCATAACTTACTTTAATCTGTGTTTTTAAAATAGTCTGATATAATTTCTTCATCATTCTTATAGACAGTGATGGGAGTTTCATCACCTTTGCGAACCCAGGCCACAGATCATTTACCTGTAGTCTATCATCAAGAGCATTGGAAGCTTCACGTGCATCTTCTTCCGTAAAACCCAAGAACTCTTCTTTGTCTACGATACTATCGCTTGCTTCAGCGATGCACTTGGACCAGCAATTTTGAATTGTCACAGAACTTATGTTCTTCTATGCCAATCCGGTATTGTAGGCCATATTCTTCAGTGTACCTGTTTTCTGAGTTTACGACAACAGTGAGCAATCCCTGCCAATAGTAGGCTTTAAAGGCTCGGATAATGCCTAGGTTCAAGGGCTGGATAAGTGCAGTAGTATTTTTTGGTAAAAACATCGCTAATATTTTTCCATCTCTTGATTTCAGAGAATCAGAAGGAGGATGTGCAGGGTAGTTATCCAGCAGAAATCGGGCTTTTTCATCCAGTTTTAGTGAACATAGGTAACTCTTTACCGACGGCACAAAATCGTTGTTGAACCACGACATGAAAATATCATGAGTCATCCAGGCATTCTTACTGCTTTTATAAAGACAGGCAAAGATGTCATGTTAATGTGCTTGAAACGTCGAGGACATCGGCTAGCAGTGCATCGCAGTAAAATTTGAACCAAGTTGTTTACGAAGGAAATAAATCGCGTGCGCACGCACGCATGCACACACACACACATCTAACTATATATTAATTTTACATTGACGTCTGTAGACATTTGTGTACAATTTATATCGGCGTATTTCTCGAGAACCGTTCGTCGTAAAGATATGCGTTAAACGGTATTTTGTTTCTACTGGCTATGAGGTCCCTGGAAAATATTCTCATTTTCATAAAGTCCCAGGTTCAAATCCAGGAGACAATTATATGTTCCCATAAGTTTACACGAGATTTTCGATTTTTTAGAGTGCAAGGTTTTTTTCCTTCATTCACCAAAATTGATAATTTTCGACCGATTTTCATCGTTTTTACTTTACTGGATGGCTAAAACTCTATACTATCTTATCGTTGTGATGTTTACATGTTACACAGTCGAAGTTTTCAGAAATACACAATTGTTTTCGAATTTTTACGGATATTTTGTACTCTTTCCGGTCGTTGCCAAGGTGGCCGTCATTGTTGCCTCTGATTCAATTACTATCAATTGTACCTTCAAATAGGTGAAAGCAGAGGCGTAGCCAAGGGGCGGGGGGGTTTATGGGGTTCAAACCCCCCATGAGAAAATCGAAAAATTATTTGTTAATATTACAACTATGACATCCAGTGAAAAAATTAAACTTATTAAAATGCCGTGTAAATATGAGACAAAACAGTGAGCTGATCATCTATACTTCAAAGTCAAACAAGTGCCGCACTTAAAGCACGTACAGCCTTAAGTGTGAAATTATTACGGAGCGCTGATTCTTGCTTTATTTTTGCTATGTATGGATTATTTCTGTCTACTGTACACATTTTTAAAGGTAAAAATGGGAGCAGGGCCGGTGCCAGGGGTGAGGCGACCGTAATGATGGGCAAAACCGACTAATAATAATCGACTAAGTCGATATTTCAAAAAAACCGACTAAATCGATTTTTTAGAATTAGTCGATTTAATTAGTCGTTTCACATCCGAATGAATTCAAGAATGACTGATTCGAATAAGATTAGTCGGATTTTGTATTCGTTTTCCAGCACTATTTGCACGGCAATCTAACAATATTTGATTTCAATATAAGGTTTCCGTGACTAAAAAAGTTTGAGAACCCCTGCCATAGGACAATCAGTCAGGACAGGAAAATTAGTGATACTTTGGTGCCTCGCACCCTCATCCACATAGAAACTGGTATAGCATATTTTGTCTTGCATTTTTTGTTGCTTTTAAAATTACTTACAATTACTGTAGGACGTTCTAGTAATTTTGATATCTTTGTATAATTTGTATTGTCTTATTTCAGGTATTTTTTGCATTCGTTTGAAATTATTTTTTCACATCATATATTTACAAATTTTATATATGTGTAACTATGTTTCATTGTTGTATCTTTTGTTTGGTTTTGTAAGTTTATATCTTTATATGAGTTTATACGGAAGAATGGGGTTTAAAGCCTCAACCTCACCCATGTAAAGTAGATTAAATAACTAGGAAACTAAATTATATACTCCTAATTACAATTCATTTTTGTATTTTTTTTTCAAAGTTCTACAACAGACTGAATTAATTAGAATAATGTTGTTGTTCAGATGAGTTGGTACTACCAACTGAATAATATCATTAGGCGGCCGTGCAGATAACGCTGGAAAACGGCTAATCTATTCGAATAAATCATTAGTTGGCTGTGCAGATAGTCCTGGAAAACGACTAATCTTAACCAACTAATATCGTTAGTTGGCCGTGCAGATATCACTGGATTACGACTAATCTTAACCGACTAATATCGTTAGTCGGCCGTGCAGATAGCGCTGGAAAACGACTAATCTTAACCGACTAATATTGTTAGTCGGCCGTGCAGATAGCGCTGGAAAACGACTAATCTTATTCGAATAAATCGTTAGTTGACGTGCAGATGGCGCTGGAAAATGACTAAACTTATCCGACTAATATCGTTAGATGTGTGGCACTGAAAACCAACTAATAAATCGACTAATTAATTGATTTTTTTGGTGGGCGATTCAACTATCAATCGATTTTTTTTATTAGTCGATTTGCCCATCACTAGGCGACCGCCTCAGGTGGCGTTTAGCTTGGGGCGGCATTTTCAGATGTATATTGAGACAAAAATCAACCGCCATTGAGGATTTGCGGAAAAGAAAAGGGTGCTCATAAATTGTCGTTCACCAATTCAACATCAATTAAGCGTACCTGATTTTGCACTCAGCGCAGTAAAAAAATAATATGATTTTTTCAAATATCTCTCTGAGACTTTCTCTTCTTTGTATCTTTCGTTGGCTTCTGTTTCATGTTCCGCTTAACTAAATTCTTAGCATCTAGCATTTCTTTCCTTGCCACATCTTAGTTCCCAGTCAGAATTATGGAATCACCGGACTCAGTCGTGTTAGAAGATAACTCTCCAAAAAGTACAAGTCTGCAGGTATCATCTAATGTAGGGCAGCCTGTCCGAGAGTAGTTTTACGGTTACACTCAATTTCTGCAGAGGATTCCTAAGTGCATCCTTACCACTGTTTCAGCCAGTAACTCTGACATCTTCTTCCTGGATAATCTTTACATCTAGGTACGTAATTGCTCATCAATATAATGGCAGCATTTTTATCAGAAAATTGGTATATATATCGTATTTTGTAGGAAACAGAGGAATTCTAAAATACTAATAATCATCGTAGAAATGTGGAATTTTAATCATAATATAAATTAAATAATAATAATTAATTTTCAAATCGAAAAAACTACCTAAGGTGGCCAAGATCGGTGCGTTCGCAGTATTCATATAGCTTACAGTATCGTGAACACTATTGAATCTATTGATATGCAATCTTATTCAAAGAAACATGTGAACGTTTCTAAACATTTCATCCGCAGGGTGTACCTTTCTAAAACAAATAGGGGAAAAGTTTACCACAGGTCAATTTTTTGACGTTTCGACTGAAAATTTTCAAGAAAATGTTGCGTTACTGATTTTTTTTAAGACAGATCATTATTAATATAGAAGTTATAGTTACAAAATCATTATTCATAAACATTACAGAAGTCATACACAAAAAGTTGTTGCATTTTGTTCATTAGAACCGGAGATATGGCGACGGGAGAGGGTTTTCTATGCAACTTGAATGCGAGAATCTTTCCCTCGCATCTCGGACTCACTCTCGGTCAAGAGATAAACATCGTAAATTTCTTTGAGGGGTTTCATTGTAACTGACATAAGATACGTGTGACCGATGGCTTCTTCCTTTTGTGCCGAGATAAGATTCGTCTCAGAATTATATAGGGTGTTTACACAGACGAGTTCCACATTTCGCTACTTTCATGAACATAAAAACGCAAAAATTAATGTATATTATATGCACTAAATTGTAGAATGGAGCTGAAAAAGTAAACGCCAAAGGTTCCTCTTTTGAAATATATCAAGATTTTTTGGAATTAAGATAATTCATTGGGTCTAAAAAATATAAATGCTGTTACTGTGCAAAAGTGCGGCATAAAGTACACTCGCTACAGACAGCAATTTTTGATGCGACGGCCCTGAATGGGAGTTATATAATTTAATGCATCTAGTAACATTATATAGAATTTTATATTTCATATTTTAATTAGAGTATTGGTAGCGATGAGTTTTTAAACTAAAAATTTAAATGTCTCGGATAAATGACTGTGACTTATTGTTAGTATTTTCCAGATTCCTTAAGATGAAAATTTACATAAATTAATTTTTATAGCTAAAGTTTATATTTATTACTGATGTTATATCAACCAAGCATACAAGATATTTTATATTTTAATCATACATTATACATTCAGAGGTAATTTGCTTGAACGTTTTTAGAAATAATACATAAATGCTACTATAGAAATACTTGTGTTATAAAAAGGCGAATTTTGATAACTTGGCCATAGGCACCAATATTCCTAGCTACGTCCTTGTTACTATCGTTGTATAAAATGCAATTGTGATAGGAAAAGAATGTACAGTAGTCCCTCGCCATTCGCGAAGGTTAGGTTCCTCAAAACCCTTGCGAATGGTAATTGGGTATATGGAAAAAATAGGGTTTGGTTCTTCGAGTCCCTATTCCAGCATGTAACTTGCATTTTTACCCTTCAAAATATAATAATACAATACGTACTGTGGAGTTCTGAATAAATGCCACATTTTATTAAAGAGCAAGGAACCGATCTACACACGCTTCGATGACGTTGGCGATATCCCGTTTATTTTAATTATAAATCCCATGAATTACATTATATTTTAAGAAAATTTTTCATTTCGGTGAGGCAACACAATTTAGGTATTTATTTTTAACAAAAAAATCTATATAGGGATTTATGGAACACGTGTGTAAATCATTAAATAAAGTAAAAATGCTTTGCCTCCGGCACACCGTGGCAGGGTAACCCCCCATCCGGTATATAGCTCTGACCCCCCCCCTTGGTCAAATCCCGGATACGCCACTGGATGAAAGAATAGCATTATTCGCTTCGCACTTTTGTTTAAGCATCAAAATTAATGAAGCATAGCAACGTAAATATTTACGGATAATTATTCTGTTGACTGCGTATGGGAAGCGTTATTAGCTGTGTCAATAACATTTGTATAACAAACAAGCTCCCAGGGCATTGCGTTTTATTTTAACTTGTGCAGTTAATTTGTTTTTTTGTTTTGTTTCATCGTTTGAATGCTGGAATCTTACCTTTTTGTAAGTAGAACCATTATATTACACATATGTAATCCCTATTAACGCAAATAGGCTCACGCATCAATTAAAAATTAGATGAGAATAGGGATGCATGTTACTTTGTAAACACATTATATGGTTATCTTCTCTTCATTGATAATCTAAATAAACGGTTGCAATGACGTCGCTTTTATAGTAGGTCCTGTAAGAAGTTAAAAGCAGTCGTTGATAGACATGAAGTAAAGCAATTGTTTGTGAGTTCGTCTATACGGGTGCAACAATAATCATTGGAACTAAAGTAAGGTAGAGCTATTAGCCAAGCTACAGCTGTCAGAGAAAGGAAGAGGAGACAGAGATCAAAGGAAGAGTATTGTAGGAAAGAGAGAGAAAGAGATGCGGAAGCTCATAGGATTGCCCATGTAGATGAGGAGCGGAGAGTACAAGAAAGACAAAGAAATAGGAAAACACGTCAAATGAATAGGGAACAAAGAAGATCTAAGCTAGGGCCGAACTATTTAGATTATTTGCATTTCACTAATTACATTAGTTATTCAATCAAAATTATTTCACTAAACCTTCAGTTTATTTAAATCACGTTGAGGATCGGAGATCCCGGGCTGCCCTACTAGAATGTATAAATAAATAACATGTGGTGATAGAGAAGTTCGTGGACTGACGCCACCAGATGCGCCAGACTAGAGATAGATGCATTATACCTAGATGGTATGAAAACCTGTTTAATTTTGCACGCCATGCCCCTTACCTCGTCCTCATAGGTTACATCAATGTTGAACAGTCAGCTGTTGAGTGCAGACGTGTTTTTCTGTTTTGTCAGATTTTACAGTGCGAAAAATGGATGAAAAAATAGAGCAAAAATTTGCATCAAATTTTGCTGCAAAATTGGGAAATCGGTTACAGAAACTATTGAACTATTAAAAGAAGTCTTCGGGGACTGTGCTTTCGGCAAAAGTACCATTTGTAAGTGGTATGCTATATTCAAAGATGGCCGGGAATTGGCCCAAGATGACCCTCATGCTGGATGTCCATCCACTTCAAAAACTGCCGACAACGTTACACGAGTGAGAGATCTCATGCATAGCAATCGCTGATTGACAATAAGGGAGATTGCCAATGACCTAGAATTAACGTTTTATGCAGTTCAGTCCATCTTAACCAAAGATTTGCAGATGTGGCATGTGTCTGTCAAATTCATTCCGAGAATCCTAACCAAGGACTAGAAGAGATGACGTGTTGAAGTGTGTCAGGAACTGCTGGAATGAGCTGAAAACGATCCAAATTTCATGAATTTAATCATTAAGGGTGATGAGACATGGGTCTATGGTTATGACCTTGAAACAAAAGCCCAATCATCGCAATGGAAGAGTCAAGGTTTGACACGCTCAAATGTTAAAACAATGTTGGTCATTTTCTTTGATTCTTCGGGCATCATTCACTATGAATTCATTCCTTCATGTCAGACAGTGAATCAGCAATTCTACAAAAGTGTATTGGAGCGACTGCGAGAAAAAGTGAGCAGGAAATGGCCTGAACTTTGGCGTGATAAGAGCTAGATTCTGCATCAAGATAATGCACCAGCCCACTGTGACCGAATTTTTGGCTAAGTGTAAGGTCCCCGTGCTTCCGCAACCCCCTTATTCACCAGATCTATCCCATTGTGTTTTCTATTTATTCTCAAAAATGAAATTGCTGCTCAAAGGGAAAATATTTGACACCGTTGAAGTGATCCACGAAAAGACTTCCAAAAATGCTTCCGCAAGTGGAAAATTTGCTGGAATCGTTGTGTTCAGGCCCAAAGGAACTACTTTGAAAGGGACAGCCCGCAATAGCCCGTAAGTACCCTCATTTGTTATTTACAGCCTTAGTCCACGAACTTTTCAATCACACCATGTATATCTATCAACAGTTATAAACTCTTTAGTTGTATGGCTGTTATACCATATTTACTTGTGTAACCTGCACCATGGTGTACCATGTGCATCCCTATTTTTGGGCAAGTTCAGAGGGAAAAATATAAATTTGTGCCGGAATAAGTTGACATCTGAGATTTAAAAAAAAGTCTGCCTCTTCATTGATTCCCCCTTCTGGAAACAAGGTCCACTCAAGTTAATCATCTTCTCCCTCCTACCTGCATGACATAATTCATTGGGTGATCTCTTTATGCCAAAATATCCTCCTCAGTGAAAGGAGTATCAAGGGCTCACGATGAATTCAGCGAACACATCAAGATGTGAGGGTACATGAGTAAATACAGTAATTTCTAAGCTCAAATAATTACAATAATAACTACTGTATTTACTCGAGTAATAGCCACAACCCCGTTTTCAGAGCTAAATATTCGGAAAAAATGAAATTTGTGTAATGCACTTCCAAAATTTTGATTTTGATATTTTACAGCAATATTGGTTGAATAATATATCTGAAGCAGAGCTTGATGATACAATTATGGCAAAAAGCAAATATTTAAGAAGTGACCTAAAATGACTTTTAATACTTTTTTTATTCGGTAATAAGTGCAATTATTAACACATTCGCTGTGAACACGATTTTTCCCGAGAATGTTTTTTTTTAATTTTTACACATTATGTGTGTTAAGACCCTTACTTTCATAAATAATAGCTGTCTCAATCCCTTTTATCGCTGAAACCCTAATTTGCCAACCGGCGCGGCGGCGCTTCAGTCCTCAGATGAGCTTATGTATAGGCAAACCTGCACTACATCTTTACTTGCGCTGTTTTTTCCCCTCGAAATTTTCATAATCCATCCAAAAATAAAACATCAGTACAAACTTTCTCATATAATAATGCGTCGCTTAGTTATCTTAAGAAAATTAAAATCGTGTCAGCCGGTTTTTAGAAAATCCAATTTTTGTTCAAGTTGCCCAAGAATAAACTAGCATTATACTCATTCATTGATAAAAATGAAATACATAGTAATATTGCTGATGTATACTCAAGTAACTGTACGAAATTTTATCAAAATCGTTATAGCCGTTTTAGAGAAAATCAAATTATTGCTCAAGTTGCCTAGAATAAACTAAACTTATATTTATTTTTTGAGAAATATGAACTATACAGTATTATTGAAGACGTAGACTCAAGTAACTGTACGAAATTTGATCAAAATCGTTAGAGCCGTTTTTGAGAAAATCGAATTATTGTTAAAAATGCATAAAATAAACTACACTTAATTATTGAGCAATAACAACCATTTCTATATATACTCCGCTAAGTATGATAAAATACTTAAGTACGGGGTTTCATTCATTTTCGCTTTACCGTTTAGGTTCCAGAGTCAGTAACTGACAGACAGGCAGATGGCATCGCAAAAACGACTTTTTCGGCAAAGAGAAAAGAATTTCCAAAATGATCCGCACAGGCATAAAGGTAGAACCTTACTGAAGACTGTACAAAAGTTGGCTACGTTACTTGGGGAACGTATACTGTCCCACACACTGTTTGAAACGAATAGGAAGGAAGACGCCAAAAGGCGGCGGCCGGTCCTAAGTAAATACCTGAGCGCCGCCTATCGGTGGCACCCACACCGAATGTGTTAAAGAAACTCAACCAAGGTTCATCAGTGCAGCAGCTTTGTTCCATATACCATGTTGAAACAACAGTATATGAAATTAACACTTTCAGCCGAATAGTATTTTCTGAGAATTTCTTAAATCCGAGGATTTTTTTTCTGTGATATTCCTCCTTAATAGTCTACTTATCCTGTTCGAATGCAAATTATTTTTTTTTTGTTGAAAAGTAATCATTTTTTGTCGAAATTACACTTTTTCTTTTGTTTTTTGAACATTGCCTACACCTCTTTTGGACCCTCCTATCATTTCTTTTTTCACAGTATTTTGTAAAATCTGAATCTATTGATATTATAGAGGGTCTCCATAACACGGACTAATTCTGCTGAATAGTTTCCTTTGCAAGGGCGTCTATGATGGACAATCTGTATTTGTACAAGGTCATTTTATTATAACTGAATTTTTTGTACAGGAGAATTTATTAACATCACCGAAATCAAAAATTAAAGAAAATATTAAAAGCTTTTATCAACAAAAAAGGGAATATTAAACCAACATAGTAAAAGTTAGGAAAATGTGGAGAAATAAAACACTTCGACAGAAACACCTATTAAAAAATGCCACTGTTACAAAAAAATAAAAACTCGGATGGAGAACCGACGCATAGCACGTGACAGGCAGGCCTCAAATGTGACCGATGTGAAGGTTCGAGAGTTATACCTGCAGAAATGGGAGGGGACGAGAGTTTGAAAGCCGAAGCGGAACTGCGTAGTTGCCTGTCATCTATTGATAGCACTCGAATCTCGGCAAAGTCTGAGTGTCATCTATTGATGGCGCTCGGCTTCAATGTGTTAAGAATTATTATGTGTACTTTAACAATCCTTGCCGATATGGTAGTATGCAATATTTTATCGCTTTTTCACATTGTTTTGTTTCGTTAGTGATGGTTGTAATGTAAAGGACATAATAAAAAGAATTAAGCATATTATTGATTTTAAATGCTGCCAATTCATATAATAACTTTTACTTGGAATATGCAGACATTTTATTTTCTATTAAGCTATATTTTCAACAAACACTTTTATTTATATGAAATATATATCAACTGGTACTCCTATCACATACTCCACCCCCAGAATACTCCGTTGTTTTTAATTGGAAATTATCCGTGGTCCGGAACAGTCAAGAACCCAAGCTTTTTGAATTAGCAATGCTTGACTGTAGTATTAATAAGTCAGGGACCTATCCTCCTTTTCCTTATAAGCCATTGGTTTCAATCAACGTGGTTTCCATCTTCATAGTATTCTGTGCGAAGTTTGAGTGTCTACTGATTTGTAAAAAAGTTAACAGGTGGGGGTACAGCAAGAAAGACAATGAATACATTTCGTACATTTTACTGTGGATAAAAATTAAGCTAAAAACTACCTGAGCAGTAAGCCGGCCAAACAAAGCAAGAGATTTTGCCTTCAGCCTACCAGCAGGCACTCCCTGATTGTCTAGCTCATTTTTTGTGACAGCTTTAACCAGGATGTCTAATACCTCTGTATCCACATGCTTCTCCTTCAAATCCAGTATCCGATGATAAGCACGTATCACCTGTACATAAAAGATGATAATGCAGATAGCATATTATTTAATCTACCAATAGCATACATGCAATTTAGTGTGTGACAATAGTATCCTAGAATGATACCAAGGCCAATACCAAAAAAACCTGGAATACGTTAGAAAGATTTATTATCAATTAAATGAAATGAAAAATCTATGAAACCAATCATCTAGTATTAATGAACAATAATCAAAGCATTTAGAGAACTTAAAAATCTATAACAAGTTATTTTGATAAACAGCAAGCATTTTAAGTACAACTGTAGTTTCTGGTACATTACAAACATAGTTTTGTCTAGATGAGTGATGGTCTATATGAGTCATTGTCATATGTTTTAAATCTATTTATTAAAACCATATACAGTGAAACCTGTGAAGTTGGCCACCCCTGTAAGTCAGCCACCTGCCATAATTGGTCGCATTTTTATGAAACTGGCAAAATCATATTAATTTACACATGGCCAACCCTCTTTAACCTGGTCACTTGTCTATCTTGTATCTTGTCCATCTTCTCGCATTTTGTGCTATGATTTTGTATATATTCTAACCTTTCTATGTTGGCCACACAGAACTGGTTGGTGAAGTCAACAATTAGAAACATTAACAAAAACAGGGATGTGATTCTGAAGGCTTGGGAAGAGAACTGCAGTAATGAAAGGAAACAAAAATTAAACAAAACGTACAATGAAACCATACAATTTTTTCAGAAATGTCATGCAATGGACATTGTTGTTACCGGGCTAATGCTTCAGACAAAAGCCAAAGAAACTGCACAGAGGCTTCATATAAAAAATGGGTGACTGGAATAGTTCAGGACAATGCACAGCATAAATATCTGAGTCCTTTCTGGTGAAGCAGCAGCAGTGGACATGGAAGCAGCAGCAGTGGACATGGAAGCAGCAGAAGAGTAGAAGTCAAAACTATTAAATGTGTTGAGTGAATACCCTCAAGAAAATCAGTTCAATGCAGACAAAACAGGGTTGTTTTTTTAACAGATACCCAGAAAAAGCCCTGTTCAGAAAGGGGAAAAATGTAAAGGCTGGAAACTTTCCAAAGAAAGATTAAGTATGGTTTTGTGCTGTAGTGCTACTGACCCCATGCATTGAAAGAACAACGTGTGGACACTAAACATCTCCCTGTTAAGTGGTGCTCCAACAAAAAGGCATGGATGACCACAACAATATTTGAAGAATGGCTAATCAATTTGGACCATATGATGAAGAAAGGAAAATGGAAAATCCTGTTATTTGTTGATAAAGCTACCAGTCATTGTGGAACAAAGATAATTAGCAATGTAACAGTGAAATTCCTTCCGCCGAATCTGACCTCTGAAGTTCAACCTCTAGACCAGGGAATTATACAAGCTTTAAAAGCACGTTATCGTAAGAAGATTCTACAGTATCTTGTAACAATCGCGGAAGCTAGCAGTACAAAGTCTGATTTCAACAAATCAATATCAGTGCTACATGCAATTCGATGGTTAAGTAGTGCCTGGGAGGAAATATCATGAGAAACCATTGTGAAGTGCTTCCGACAAGCAGGTTTTTATTGCCAAGAGGAAGCTGATGAAGAATGTGAGGAAGATATGGGTCTAGCCGAAGGGATGTTCTCTTCCATTAGACATTCAGAAGGATATGGTCTCTGTTGACGAGATGGAAAGTGCAGATGCTGACCTTATTGTCCACGCAGAAGTGCCAACCACACCAGAAGATATTCTTGGAGAAATTTTTCAAGAAATGTAATAGGCACCTCCAAACCAAGAGTTGTGTTGTGAAAATGATGATAATGACATAGTGAAAGATGAACATGTTAGGCCACCTCAAACGCACAAGGATGCTCTACAGTGTGTATCACAATTAATTATGTACTCTTTGGCCTACCAACCTCAACTCATGGATTATCTTTTTCGCTTGTACAATAATATTGAAACACAGTGGATTGCAGCTAAGATGTTAACAAGGCAGACAAAAATCAGTGAATATTTTGCTGCAAATGAAGAACCTTGATATTGGTTAGTCTCAATTAAGACAATTTTATACCTATCATACTGTATCTGACAATCCACTAAATGGTGGGTTGTTTTGTTACTTGATTTATCATGCTGAGTTTTGTATTTTTTGATTAAATATTAAAATTCATAAGTTGAAGTATCTGTTTATTTAATTCAGAATTAAAAATTTGATATAAGTCTGTCCAAGTTATAGGGTCACAAACAAAATAATGTTCTTCAAAAACCTTAACATGAAGGAAGAGGTAGCACATTACAATAGTTAATGTATGTATTTAAGAATATAGACAAAAAATTGAATTTTTGAAACTAGTCTAACAATAAGTCAGCCACCTACATAAGCTGATCGACTTTGTGTGGAACCACGGGTGGCCAACATAGGTTTCGTTGTATTATGTTTTATTTATAATTAAATATAATTTGATGCAAAAAAATTTTTTTAATGCACTATTAATTCCTAGCAATTTCCTAAATTTTAATAGTGAACCTCGATGTAACAAAATGCCAAAAATCTGATCCCTTCAATTTTGCTATACAGTCAGCCCCTGGTTTTATGACAGGTTATGTTCCAGGCCACCGTCGTAGAGCAGAACCTATTATTTTTGGGGTCTGTGGACATTATAGAAGTAATACAATATGTATAAACCCATTTAAACGGTGCACTACAGCATGCAAAACTGGCAGCTGGGCAGTGTCATGTTGTAAGCAATGTTCCCTCTAAGTTGTGCACATGCACAACCAACGTAAAGCTGGATTTGGCAACTTAAAACTGGATTATTGGTAAAACAAACATGAAAGCGGACCACCGTAAAGTGGGGGCTGACTGTATAGAGGTTTTACTGTATTATGCATTAAAAACAACTTAAGAGTAAATTATAAAGAACATTGTTGCTCTCTCACAAATTCAATCATACTTTTTTAAAAATATAACAATACTAACCTCCTCAAATTCTCCACAATCTGTACTGACAACCATCAAGTTATCCCAAACCTTCCAATTCTCAAAATTACATTTGAGTGCTTCCTGTAAAGCCTTCCATGCTCGTGCCTTCTGCCCTGATTTCACATAGGCTTTTGCCAAGTTGTTCCAAGCCTCAAAATTCTATATGAAATAAAAAATGTGGGGATGATACAGACATTAAAAATGAACATTCATCAGCATTTCATTAACTGTAGTACAGTCAAAGCTCACAAACCCAGTTTTTGAAAAGCAAATAAGAACAAGAATAGGTAACACAGAGCTCGAGTTTTCAAGTTTAGCTGATCTTAAATTATAACTATAATCTAATCTCAAGTGTATTTAGTTTTAAATTTTATTTCAACTACATATGGTGGCACGTGTGTACCCACAGGTACAGCATTATTCTTACATATTTTTCTCTAACACCCAGTATGCAAATGGTTCTTTATTCATACATTTAAGTACAGTAAAACCTCTATCTTACGAACCTCCCTATAATGAAAACCTCATAATGAACTCCGTTCTCAGTCCTGGAACACGTAAAATGCATACAAGAAACCTCCCTATAACGAACCTCCATAACTACAAAAATCCCGTACAGCAAAGGCTTAACCTGGCCCCTGGAATTTAATCCACCTCCATACAACGAAATTTCGATGAAAACAAAATCGTATACATTGCCTACTGCTGGATTGTCTCGGCACAAAAACAGCGTCGCCGTAATGCCGTGCGAGACATGCCGAACTATGTATATAACACTCTGAATCACCATCCCTAGCTGGGAACAGCCGAATGAGAGAATGCTTGCTGATTACTCTTCAAGCTGTCACCATCGCAAAATGTCATCGTCGAATTATTGTCATAACTAAAACTCATTCGAATCAACCACCATCACTTACATGTAAAGTTTTTCCGGCTGTTGTTACTCAAGTGAATAACAACTGTCTTAACTGGGTGAATTATTACAAGGTATATGGATGTGATATAAGAAAAAATATGGGAAATGAACGAAATTGATACCTCATCAGTCTGTCTGTCCCCATGTTTGTTCTCAGCTTCTACCAAACGGATTTTCATGAAATCTGATATTAAGGGCTTACAATCGAAGATAATAAGAAAATCACAAAAATTAATCATGTATGCCAATCAGGGGTATCACTTTACTGATGACAAAAAATGAAATTTTCATCATATCTTGTAAAGTATTAGTCATATCAAAATATCTTTCAAATAAAAGTTGTAGAACTAGTAAAGAAGAGTATTTCCTTTCCTATACTTTTTTATCGTAGGAGTAGCCATTATCGAGAAAATCAAACGGTCTTAATTTGAGTTAAACTTAGAAATTTTCTTGCATGGCTACTTCTTCATTGTTGCTAACATAAAGATTCTCACAAACAAATCTTTAATTTCATTACATGTGCATGCAATATTTTTAAATAGGAAGAAAATGGATTATTTATGACGAAGAAAAAACTCTAAAATGCTATTTCCCTTACGTACAGGTATATAATTTCTTTCTAATACTCCATTGCATGAAACGCACCCATCTGTGACACGTTGTACACTTTCCTCACTTGTCTTACTTATATCTCCAAATGTGTAAAAGATGGAGAGCTAAAGGTTTGAGTGTACATTTCCACAGTGATGCCACATTCTTGAAAACTTTACAGAGAGAAACATTCAAAATTTTAATACAAAATTGATTGCACTCAAGACTAAACTAAACAAGGATCAAGTGACCGAATATGTGGCTGGTATAATAAGATGAAAAATAAAAAATGCGCTAATTTAGTTATTTTCATGGATAAAACTCTACTTGTTACATTAAGTTACCATTCATGTCAATCAAATGTAATGGCCAGATCAAATTTTGAAACTTTAATTCCATAAATAGAGCAATGAATCTGCAGTTTACTAATTTCCAGGCAATTTCAGCCTTCCAGGGAAGATCAGTCAGGAGCAGGGAGAAATGTGGTACAAACAATTTAAAGGCTTTGTGAGAAGTAATGCAAGAAGTAATGCAAAGCAAATGAACATAGACAATAATTTTACTAACAATAAGTCTTATTGAATGGTCCTGTTTTTGAGAAAATTCGTTGTAATGTAATCCTTTCTTAAAATTGGATATTTTTGTAAGCCATGTTGATATTCCGTATCACTCTTATGATTTACGGGAGGTTTGCATTCAGTTGCTCTGTACTACGGGGTGGTTGAATATTTTGCTGAGTTAGGTTAGTATTTCCTAATTATGGTATGGATGTCTGTAGTACCAACTATGGGCTCTTTGCTTCGTGTATATGTGAGTCTATACATCGAGAACTTATTGCTGCACTTTGATTCGACTAGATTTGAGCCAACCTAAAAGCACCTTTAAGATATGGCGTATGGTGCAGTCGCTTCACCGCATGGCCCTGCGTAATAAATAGCATTATTTTACACTGACAAGACCCATGTTCTGTCAGCGAGAATGCCTCCTAAATCAGTAATTATTTAAAGCTAAACAGAATGACTGTGTATTCCAAAGAATATAATATGCACAAAAAATTTTTTGTCTCAATTTCACGAGCCCTTGTAATATGTACGATGCATTTTATAGTGAATTAATAATGTGAGATATTTTATTTGCTATCGTACTCAAATACTCTGCCCCATTATCAGACGGGGTGCATAAAAGAATCGAATGCATTTTAAGGTAAAGTCATTCTTCTTATCTTGCACTTTTATTCGTAGCGAGACATTATTATTGACTATTGTTTTCATAGAATGCACTATTATGATAATGAACGTATTAATGTTAGTATAGATTCTTTACGTATTGTTACTTGTATATTCAATGGTTTGTCAGTGGATCACTTGATTAGATGATACCCATGATTAAGCCTGGCATGGTATAGCTGGTCTGCCCCCTGCATTTATGCAAGCCTCCATGACCTCCATACAATGGACACCCCTTTTTTTCAGCCCTGCCAATTTCGTTATACGAAGGTTTTACTTTGCTATTGTTTCATTAATTTTCCTGCAAAATTATTATAACATTTAATTTATTTGCATATTTATTTATTCATCTTTAAGTTTACCCCAAATTTCTTCAACGATATATTTTATGTTGAACCACAATTTGGGCTCCATATCAATCAATAATCTGTGATCCTCAGGAATCCATACACGTCTTGGCCTCAAATTTACGGATTTTAGAGATTTGAATGTAGTGTTAAATGTGGATGACCAATGATCAATGAAAAAAATACACACATTAAACGATTTATAATATTTTTACTGTATTTGCTTACTAAATTAAAATGAAAAATTATTGTTAGTTCAAAACCTATACACATGTACATTCTTCAAATTTCTTTCAAAACTTAATGCAGCATAATATACACAGAGACTAGGATACACATGGAGATTATTTTAATCCTTTTCAAATATTACGAGTGCTTGTTAGCATGAGTATTTTTATGAATGTTATAAATTCACAACATATTGACGTTTCATTATTTTAAAATACTCTTAACAGATGCAATGATCTCTATTCAAAACTTCAAAATATAGCTTATTTACCTGAATATTAGACTAACAGAACTACTATTTGCTGAAAAAATATTCCAACTTCTATTTCTAATGACTTTCTAATATTCAAGTAAATATGACACAATTTTATTTGTAAAAGCTCATTTGTTATTTCAATACAAGGTTAGCAGATTTAAATTTAATTTTTAGTGATATTATTATCATTAGTAACGAACTCTGGGTTGAGCATATACCTCGGTCTCTAGGGAACAATATCGCCTATATGCAGAAGCAGCTAATTCCCAGTTTTCCACAGTTAAAGCTGAAAATCCTAGTCTAGACCACAGGAGTAGTTGTAGACTATTGATCTCCAAGGATTTCTGCATATGTGGAATGGCTTCTGCATGCTATAAGAATTTATCAATTAAAAATTTAAAAAGTCATACAATATAAATGTTACAAGCTTAACTAACATAATGAAAAAACAAATTTTAAATAAGACGAAAATTACATATTATCAAAAATATTTAACTATTGTGAGTTGGAATGTATAACAAAAAATTCCAAAACTTTCACCATAAAGAGATACAAATAATTTAATTAATATATTATGAAGAATATAACTCACTTTCACAAACAATGGTAAAGTTATTGATGACAATCAAGGGTTTATGTAATATAAAAAATTTTCACAAGCTAGAATTTTTGTTTTCACATTGATTTCAAAGCAAGCACGCCTGGTGACCATCATGATTCTGTACTTCAGACAGAGAACCCACCTGATGGGCTTTCTGTTGGGAGAGGAATACCATGTGGATGTTTGTTTTTCATCTAACAGCCCAATCCTTGGGCTTCTTGTATGCCTTAGATACAAATTTGAAATTAGAGCGGTGACTATTTCTCTGACTTGCGGCATATTTTCATAATGTAGCTATTTTAACATGCCAAGTTTTTCGGTATACAATTGTCCACTATACATGTATTGTGTAATCAATATAACATTTTCTTACAAAGGAAGGTATTTGAGTGTCAGCTCTCAATTTCTTTAAATTTTGGCGTTTGCTAGGTCATGACAAAAAAAAACTTATGGAAGTTCCTATTACAGCTATGTACGTAGATAGGCCAGATAAAAAAGTACCAAGACTTCAGTTTCCTTCAAATCTGATGGTGGGAAAACTGTTGAGAATTTTTTGCTATTTCTTTCGAATTTATCTTTTTTTACATAGATCCCGAGATTTTCATTGGAATTCGTTGGATTTTGTATTTTGCCTATCTAAATACATAACAATAATCAGGGTTCAATACAAAATGAAATTACTGTATTTTATGGTCAATAACGCATGCATTACCTACACAAGAAGTCAAAATCTAGAAAAAAATGACTGTGCATGTTATACATAGGAAAACAAGCAAATATGTAAAACAGGTTTTATGTACAGTTATTTTCTCTCATTCAGTTTTATGGCATGAATTTACGTGATTTGGCAAAATTGGATGATGACGAAAGATTTTTCACTGCTAAAAACCTAATATTTTCAATTTTAAAAGAGGTTTACTGACATATTTGCCTTGTGTTAAAATCAGTGGTTGGCAAATGTATGCACATTCTTTTGCGCTACCTTTCATTCAAGTCCCGAGTTTTATCATGATTATAAATATATTTTTTTAATAATAAATTTTCGACTGCTCGGTATATGTATACATTTTAACCACATTTCATTAAATTATAATACCTTGATTTTTCAACTTGAAAATACTAGATTAGGCATATGTTCCATGTATAAGCCGACCTCCAATGTTTCACTTAAAAATACTTCTCATGAAAATTTTTCTGACAAAATCAAGGTCCTGTACAATCCAAGTTTTAACAAAACAAATAATAAAAATATATAAATGTTGTTTAGAGTTCGTGCTATTCTTCTTGAGCCTTCCATGTGACAGGTGTTTTAATTTTAACCAATAAAAAACTGTTATTCTCAAAGAGCTTGATCAACTAAATAAAGCTTCCTATAATTCGAATGATGTAGGCTATTAACAATACTATCGAAATTAACTTTACCTAGTGATCGTGATCAATCTCTATGGAGGTGAAATTCAATAAAACATCGTATGTGTACCTCATCCACCTTTTTTCTCAAAGTGTTGGTAAAAAAGGGACAGTGCATCATACATGAAGATTTCTGACAAAGTTTTAAAAATTGTGTTTCAATATTAAATTTACTGCAACATGCATCTATGTTTATACTTTTATTAAAATTTGCAGTAAAGCACTTTCCCTGTTTGAATGTGTAAAGCAAGAAGAGGGTGGAGATTCTTCAGAAACATTTCAGGCCAGTTCTGGTTGGTTTCAAAATTTTAAACGCCGTGCAAATATACATAGCAGTGACGAAAATGATAACTCGCAGAACCTAGCGATTTATGCATAAATGCGAGCACCGCTGCAAATGATTTAAAAGTGTATTAATATTGATTTTTAATGATAATTAATATTAAATAAATAAAAAAGTAACAGCGAACCTTGCAATTTCACGAACTGATCACTACTAAGTACATGTTATACTCGGTTTGTTTAGCGCAAATTTGGTTAGCACAAAGACCATTCGGAACATATCCTTTGAGCTAAATGAGGCATAACTGTACCGACTTTAATTTTTAGCAATATAAGCACCAAGAACAATACTGATTTTCTCAACCTAAACACCTGTATATTAATAATCTTAATCATCTTATGGGATTATGCTAGGATGAACAATACATTCTGGTCTTTCAAAGGGCAGTCCTAGATTTAATAAGCCAATTGGTCAAATTTGTATTTTGGGAAATCATTCAATAAAAATCTTATTCTGACTTAGCAAAATTTGTTTATTTTAAAGTTCAGTTAGTAAATAATAAAATAAATTAAAATTGCATATTTTGTGGTTTTTCTTCCTCAAAACATGTCATAGCCAAAAAGTAATTAAGGGTTCGTGGTTGTGGAGTGGCTAGAATGCTGGCCTTTTGCACAACAGTTCTGAGTTCAAATCCAGCAGTTTGGATTTTTCAATCTGGGATCATCCTGCCCCCTACTTGTGTAGTTTGAGGAGAATGAACAAGTCAGTGCTTCATTCTTCGGAAAGAACATTAAACAGTTGGCCCCCTTTGTGCCCTTTGTAAAGAGTAGGCTAACGCCAGCACCCGGTTTCCCTCCTCCCTTCTGTGTAGAGTCATGTAGGTAACATTACAGAGATAATAGCACAAGAGGCTGATTTGCCAGAAAAATACACAAACACACAAAATGTAATTAAACAAGTATACATTCAAATAAAATTTTTCAAAATTGAAATAAAAAAAGAAAAAATTTACATAGCAAAAACTTTATAATACTTTAACAAAAGCATACCTTCCCTTTGAAATAGTAATGCAATCCCCAATGCCTTTGGGCCCGAGCACTTTGTTGACCTGATAGCTCCCATGCTTTCTCATAGCAATTAATATCATCCTTTGAATCTCCAAGAAGACACCACAGCTTAACTGTTTCCTTGGCAGCAAGTTGCTGTTCTATTATTTCAATTGCCTAAAATTTGAAGGAAAATATTATCTTCTTAACTAATGATGGTGATATCAATTTTACAGAATATAAATCAGGGATGGCAAATGATTCTTGAGTTGCATGCTAATAAAGTACTGTGAACCATCAGAATTTTTTTTCACATGCCACTAGTTTACTCCTTCTCTAAGAAACTTCATATTTTATACAGAAAATACAAGCTTACATGTGCCAAGTAAAATAGCATACATGTCACTTTTGGCAAGCATGCCACGTATTTGCCATCCTTGATATAGAGGATGCTCTTTAAATATTATATAAACATAACTTTCAGATAAAACTTTACACTTTGGTAAATAAAGTAAATCCTTGATATTCACAAGAATACATTCCTGGAAATTGCTGTGAATATCAAAACAGCAAATCTTAAGACCAAAGACTTATGAGAAAAACATGGTTAAGTGGATTATTCATTCAGAAACCAAGGTATACAGTCATGATTAATAAAAATAAACATATAAAAAGTCTTGTAACCATGCTATTTATAACAAAAAAATCGATACAACATACATTGTACAAACTTCCTCATATATGTACTAATGCATCATTTAGTACTCTTTAGAAAATGAAAATCGTATGAGCAGGGCTGGAGTAAGTGGTTAATGGGCCCCATGCAAAACACACGTTCTGGGCCCCGGCCTAAGATTTGGCCGGATTAATTTAGAGACCCATTCATTCACAGCACGTATTTCTTATTCGTCCTTTTTTATTCCCCCCCCCCCACCTTTCTCTCCCGCAGTTCGTTCCACCACCTTAATCTTTCCACGAAGTCTTAGAAAATAACAAATGAACTAAATTCCTGTGTTATAAAATACAATGCAATGTCTGCAATTTCACTTAACAGCAACATAATGGTTGCCATTGACGACGAAAGGATTTCAGCTCAACAAACGTTAAAGTTTCGCTCCAAAATCCAAATTGTAGACGGATTCGATCCATATTCGAAAATCAACAATAAAAAGTTTATTCATTTTCCATTGAAATAGTCCAGATTCAAAGATTCTCTGTGTAGTTTTTTCAATTTAAATTTGCAAAAGAACAAAAACTTGCACGTCGAAAAACTTATTTTTGTGCCTTATGTTATGGGAAATGTAAATTATCCTCTGGAATCGAACCCTGGACTTTACAGGTTAACTCTCCAAAATTGCCCCAATGCGTCATGATTACGAAACACTGAAAGAACGGTTGAAATCAAATCATCCGTTATTGATATTTTCGTATTCAGTTCAAGACGATCATTCCATCTCTCCTTCCCTCTTCCCATTTCTCTCTTTTTACTACGAGACATGAAAATGAACTTGTAGGTGCACCAAGTTGTTCCAACAGTAGCTTGTAGACAGATTTACACAAAGTGAATTACAAGCAGTCCTCGGCTTACGACGCTCCGGACTTACGATGTTTACTAATTAAGGACCGTGCTCTGGACTTAAGGCGCCACTCCACGGTTACAACGGTCAGCTGCCAACCAGGCTGAAATGCCGTTTAACGTCTTAAGGTAGATTCAGGCTACAATGTACATATGCGGCAAGCAACAATAATGGAATTTAACGCGATTTCACATGAAAATCCGTCAAGTCATTGTCTACTTAAATCCCTTCTACATGAGATATTAGATTTCAGACAAAGAAGGAAATTCAGAGTGATTCCGTGAATGATTTAGACGTATGGAGATAGAAGGGAAGGAAGTAGCATCGGTGAAACGTTTTTTATGCACGTGGGGCAAATCCGATTTCAGCAGCTAAATGGTTAAATCCCTGGAAAATGAAATAAGAAAGGTTATTTTTAGAGTGTCGGTCCTCGATTTATGAGTCATTAAGTCTATGTTACGACGCTATTGTGCTTGTGGAAAGCTGCATACCGTTTGCATTACTTTTTAAAACTTTAGTTACCCTTAAAAATGTCTGATAAGAGAAATTCAAGTGCTGGAGGTGTTTCTGGTTCTAAGAAACGTAGAACCATAACAATGGAAATGAAGATTGATGTAATTTAGCGCTCAGAAAAAAAGTGAGGCCCCTGCCAACATCGGTCAGGCCTTTGATATCCCTTGTACATCCGTGGTGACAATCACCTAAAACGGCAACATTATAAACTCCAATTTTTATAAGTGCATACTTTATTCCTTCGGTAAAGTTTTTATTTGTCTAGTCTAGAACAAGTTATATTTATGTTTATCTTTGCCTGAGTACAATATTATGGGTCATTTTATAAAAATATATTATCTGGCCATTGAGACAGGAACGTAACTCAAATTTTTAACATTGCTCATATGTGAAAATGTGCTTCGGCCTACGACGCGACTTTCAGGAACCAATTATGTCGTAAGTGCGAGGACTGCCTGTACTTGTAATTATTGATAAAGTAAGAAAGCGTTTAGCTAAGAAAGGCGTGGCATTTGATACAAAAGAATAAAGGGAAACAAGTAAAAGATTTCTGCCAACTGTGGGCCCCCTTGTCCTCTGGACCACACGCACTTGCGTGTTTTGCGTACCGCTAAATCCGGCCCTGCATATGAGCCTGTTTTTAGAAAATCCAATTTCTGATCAAGTTGCCCAAGAATAAACTAGCCTCATATTCATTCATTGTGAAAAATGAAATACGTAGTATTATTTCAGACGTATACTCAAGTAACTGTACGAAATTTGATCAAAATTGTTAGAGTCGTTTTTGAGAAAATCGAATTGGTGTTAAAGTTGCCTAGAATAAACTAGTCTTATATTCATTTTTTGAGAAATATGAACTATACATTATTATTGAAGATGTAAACTCAAGTAACTGTACGAAATTTGATCAAAATTGTTAGAGTCGTTTTTGAGAAAATCGAATTGGTGTTAAAGTTGCCTAGAATAAACTAGTCTTATATTCATTTTTTTCAGAAATATGAACTATACATTATTATTGAAGATGTAAACTCAAGTAACTGTACGAAATTTGATCAAAATCGTTAGAGCCGTTTTTGAGAAAATCGAATTATTGCTAAAGTTGCCTAGAATAAACAAGCCTTATATACATTTATTGAGAAATATGAACTATACAGCATTATTGAAGACGTAAACTCAAGTAACTGTACGAAATTTGATCAAAATCGTTACAGCCGTTTTCAAGAAAATCGGATTGTTAAAAATGCGTGGAATAAACTACTCTTAATTACTGATCAATGTCAACCATTTCTATGTATACTCTGCTCAGTATGATAAAATGCCTAAATACGAGATTTCATTCATTTTCGCTCTACCATGTAGCGGATTATCTCAGCCTTATCACGCAAAGTAGGACCGAGAGAATGACTTTGTTATAAACGTAATTAAAGACAGAAAAATATAGCGACAGTATGCCTGGGCATGGCTGTTTAGATCGCTTTGTAGACAGAGTTTGAATAGTGATTAAGGTTCGTTATTTCAAGGAAACGAATGTTCTTCAGTATCTCGCTATATATCTAATAAGAAACATTAATGCATGAATATACACACTAGGATAGCAACTGGTTAGTATGGGTGGTTCAAAATGTCTTACCTAAAAAATAAATAAATAAAAAAGTCAAATTGCAGATGTTTCCACCACACTCCCTGGATCCCCTTCCCACACCCCCTTGACCATCTTCCCGCATCCCTGGTTATAAACCCCTGGCCTAAGGCTTTCTCTTCCTTCCATATTGTTCTCTCAGTAATTATGGCTAAAGCTCTTTTTTACAAGTAAAAAAGATGTTCAAAGTTAACACCAGGGTTAAAATTTTCTACTTTTTACTTTTAATGTAAAAATTAGGTTGCAAGAACATGCCAGGGCAAGGATTTACCCATAAATATGATGCTCAGTTTTTATATCAGAGAAACATTTTAAATGCTCACAAATAATGTAAAAAATCTGATGTGGCCAACACGACTTTCTCCATATTTGGGGTATAGATATTTAAATTATTATGAATAGTGTTATAAGGCAAAATTACTATTTCGTATCGTAAAAGAATACAGTCGTCCTTATTGTCGTAAATTATATTTTGAATATGTTTACAGAATTCACTACTACATAGTGGTGGCGCTGCATACTGTAAATTAAGAAAAAGCAAAATATCTCCAAAATGGATGGTTCTATGAAATTTGTTTCAAACAAAACTTGGAAGAAATAGGTATTATTCTCTACAACTTTGGTCCTCACGAATATTACCAATAACGATGTTTTTAAGGAGATATTTGATGGAAACCAAAAAAACTGATTATTTACATATACCGTATTCACCTGAATCTAAGACGACCTTTTTTTCCAAATTTTAAGCTGTAAATATCAAGAGTCGTCTTACATTCGAATACGAAATATATTTAAGCATTCAATCAATGGTTTTTACAACAAATGGTATATTAGAGTAAACAATTCACAACAGCAAATTCAGGTACGTACATAAAGAAGTGAAATAAACAAATAGTAATAACAATAAGAAAAACATGACGGGAATAATAATTATTTAGACTAATAATCATTGTCGACGATCGTAACACAGACGACGTACTTTCATCTTGCACGTAATGGCACGTAATGTCAAAACAAATGAGAGCGGAAATCATTGGGATTCCCCTTTCAAACAACGCACCGCGATTCACTAAGTGTGACAGTAATTTTGAGTTGTGCATTCTTGATTTAAATGCACAACCCTTAAGTTAAAATGACATCATGTTGAAGTACGTGGCACGAGTGCAAAGAGAAAGTTAACAAAGGAATTAGACGGAGCTAAGATACAAATTTTAAGCTGATCGTGATAAATTACGCCGAAAAAACTAATAACTGTGATGCGAGTAGAAAGTTCGGTGTATCTGAGGCAAATGTGCGTCGATGGAAACTCTCTAAACAGGAACTAGAAAAAGCCAAAGCCACAAGGAAGTCGCTCAGTGGTCCAAAATTAGGCCGATTTCATGGCATTGAAGAAGTAGTCAAGTTTGTGCGCACCATGAGGAAGAACGGTATGCCTGTTTCGACTGAAAGTATTATACTTAAAGCTAATGAAATTACTAGAGGACTTAATATATCATTGCAAGAATTCAAGGCCAGCAGAAGTGGGTGCGTGAGAATGATGCGACGAAATAATTTTTCTTTACGGCGACGAACTTCGCTGTGTCAGAAATTGTCAGAAGACTATGTTGAAAAACTTCCCGCTTACCAGAAATACATAATTGGACTTAGAAAAACCAATAATTACCTTTTGAGCCAAATAGGAAATGCCGATGAAACTCCGGTTTTCTTCTACATGCCATCTAATTATACTGTGAACGAAAAAGGTGCGAAGTCCGTCCTAATTAAAACTACAGGCAACGAAAAAATGCGAGTCACGGTAATGTTGGCGGTTTTAGCAGATGGGACTAAATTACCACCATATGTGATTCTAAAGCGGAAAACAATGCCTAAGAAACATTTGCCAAGTGGAATAATAGGTGTCAAGAAAAGGGGTAGATGACTAAAGAACTAATGAGAGATTGGTTACATGTGGTGTGGAATAGACGGCCAGGAGCTTTACTGAAACAAAGAGCAATGCTTTCACTGGATGCATTCAAGGACACTTATCTCCTGAAATTAAAAACATAATGAATATTGATCTTATTGTAATACCTGGAGGAATGACATCGCAACTTCAAGTTTTAGATGTTGCTGTCAATAAGTGTTTTAAAAATAATTTAAAGGTTTTGTATTCTGAGTGGTTACAGAGTGGAACTCACACTTTAACACCAAAAGGAACTCTTAAGAAACCTGAAGTTGAAATGCTCTGCCAATGGATCAAGGCATCGTGGCAACAAATAAATGCAAAAGTAATAGTGAAAGGATTTAAGAAATGCTGCTTATCTAATGCCATGGATGGGAGTGAGGATGATGTTTTGTGGGAGACAGATGAAGTTGAGAGTGATAAAGATAGTGAGCATGAGGAAAATAGTGAAGGTTGCATAGACAGTGATGATGACTAACACAATAAAATGATTTTATGCAGCACTTGGATTGGATTGTTTTTTTGTTGTCCTGAAATGAGTGTATTCTTTCAATGTATTTACTTTATTTTTAATGTTATCTTAAAATGAATGCTACCATTTAATTTGTTTGAAAACCTGAATGGTTCTATTTGTGATGTGATCTTATGATTTTAAAATGTTAAAAGACAATGACATTCAAGAAAAGTATAAGAGAAAATAAATATTTCACAAGATTTATAATTTTTGTAGTCATGAAGGTCAATTTTTTTTCTCTTTTGGAATCATCAAAATGGGGGGTCGTCTTAGATTCAGGGTCGTCTTGGATTCGGGTGAATACGGTAATTCCTAAACAATAACTGCTATGGAAAATTGTTTCAAATGAAAGTTGTAGGAAATTACATTCTCTATAACACTGTATCAAACTGTATATATACAATAATGATGTTTTAACGCAGATATTTTGCCAAAACTGAATTGGGTTTCGAATAAACCTCGAATTCCAGTTAACCAGTATTGTCCAAAAACTACTCAGCTCTTTTTGCTCATACCAAAGTGTTATATATGAAATCTGGTAATGATATGGCAAGTACTTTTCGAGTTAGAGCACCCACAATCACATACACACATACATACACATATACATGCACACAAGACATCATTCCGAAAACAGTCTAAACATTTTCTAGGGACCTCAAAATGCGTATTTCTGCTGAAATCTCAAATTCGATTTTTTTCATGAATACAATACTTTCTATATACTACGTATATGGAGTAAGTAAAAAAAGCAATACAAAAAGAATAAAAAGTGAACTTCTCATTATAATGGGTATGATTTTCTCAAATCACTGGTATTTCTATTACCTTGTGCTTTAACTCCAATATGGTGTAGCAAACAATGACCTCTTCCCACTGCTGGAGACGAAGAAATATTTCAAGCGCACTGTTCACGGCACCCAGTGACAGAAACATCTGGGCCAGTTCACACTGCAGAAACAGAGAAACATGACAGCCTTTCGTCATAACTAAGTTCAAAGCAAAATGCAAACATAAGAGCATCAATCACATCTAAATCTCATTTCATACTTTTGCAAACTCTTAAAAAATTACCAGAATTTAATATGGTTGAGTGAGAAAAAACCTGGCTAGTGTTCACTGTTTGCTTAATTTTTTAAACAATATTTTGTCTCCCTTATTTGCTGGAACATGTAAAATAATGCAGCACTCAATGTATATATTTTTGCATGCACAAAAAAATACATTTTTTAATAAAAAATTGGACAAAATTCATTAACTGCTTAAGATGTTTGAACGAGATGGTCTCGTCTGCGATGGTCTGGTCTATTTTTACTATCCCGAGATGGTCTCGGCCACAGTAGTTGAGTTTATTATTTTCACCCTGAGATGGTCTCGTCCTCAGTTACTTGAGTTTACGTCTTCAAATAATAATGTATAGTTCATATTTCTCAAAAAATGAATATAAGGCTAGTTTATTCTTGGGCAACTTTAACAAAAATTGGATTTTCTAAAAAAGGCTCATACGATCTTCATTTTTTAAAGATAACTAAACGACGCATTAGTACCTACCGTATTTACCCGAAAGGAAGACGACCCCGAATTTAAGACAACCTCTAAAAAAAAACAAGGTCTATTTACGAAAAACTTTTAAATAATAACACACTAAAAGCATGAATAAAAAATCGGTACAACATAAATTGTACAAACTTTCTCATATACGTACTAATGCATCGTTTACTTATCTTTAGAAAATGAAAATCGTCTGAGCCTGTTTTTAGAAAATCCAATTTTTGTTAAAGTTGCCCAAGAATAAACTAGCCTTATATTCATTCGTTGGGAAAAATGAAATACGTAGTATTATTTCAGACGTATACTCAAGTAACTGTACAAAATTTGATCAAAATCGTTAAGAGCCGTTTTTGAGAAAATCGAATTGGTGTTAAAGTTGCCTAGAATAAACTAGCCTTATATTCATTTTTTGAGATATATGTACTATACATTATTATTGAAGACGTAAACTCAAGTAACTGTATGAAATTTTATCAAAATCGTTAAGCAGTTTTTGAGAAAATAAAATTATTGTTAAAGTTGCCTAGAATAAGCAAGCCTTATATACATTTTTTGAGAAATATGAACTCCACAGTATTATTGAAGACGTAAACTCAAGTAACTGTACGAAATTTGATCAAAATTGTAATAGCCGTTTTTGAGAAAATCGGATTGTTGTTAAAAATGAGTAGAATAAACTACTCTTAATTATTGAGCAATGTCAACCATTTCTATGTATACTCTGCTCAGTATGATAAAATGCCTAAGTACAAGATTTCATTCATTTTCACTCTAATGTCCAGGCTCCAGAGCCAGTAACAGACAGACAGATGGCATTGCGAAAACCACTTTTTCGGATTCAGCGACACCTAAAATGTATACTTTTTCGAGTATATATATGTATTGGTTATGTTTTAACGAAATAAAAAAAATCCAATTATTTTTGGACCCATTTTGCAAAAATAACCCGAGCATTAACCGGTTAACAATTTATCTGTGCAACCTCTTGATGATTACTGTGAACATACAACTTGACAATAGTTTTAAAGGTATATGTTTAAGCCAGACTGTAATGCAAGATATATATGTTGTTACAACCATTAATGTCACAATGTATAAATATTATTAAAAGCATTCATTCTGTAAAAATTCCACATTAATACAGTAAGTATAAACTGCAAGCAATTATAAATTAAAATATCAAGGTAACATTTTGTGTTTGATGAAAATGAAGAAATGCTGAATTATATTTCAAAAAGAATACATTTAAAAAAATAAATGCTATGATGGAATTTGGCTTCACTCTGTTACTACACAATTTCAATTCATGTTAAATGCAAAAATAACTTCCTTAATACCAACCTCAACGTTCCAATAAGGTGGCATCCGACAGCTGTAGAAATATTTGTGCCTTATCCTAGCTTCTGGTTTTTCAGCTTTTATTGAATCCACAAGAGACTAAATAGAAGAAAATAAACAGAAAACAAACATTTATTTGAAATCACAGAGTTATTTTATATTAATATTTTGAAATGACATTTGACAAACATCTTATTTACATTTTGTGAAAACAAAGGATAATAATAATAATATGATAATAAGATACTGTATTTGCTAGTGTAAGTCGCGCCCCGTGTATCCTGTGCACCCCGGTTTTTGGGCCAGCTATAGGGGAAAAAATTTTTTTGAGCCAAAAAAGGGTTTTTTAAATCACCAATTCCTATTTCTCAAAAATGCTACGCTCAAGTAAAGCATCTTCACATTCCTACGTGATGAATTTATTGGGTGATCTCTTTATATCGGTACTAGCAGAAATCTCCTCGATAGTCCTCTTTTGTTAAACACTTAACTGTTTTTGTCCTCAAATTGGTCACGTTCGGCAGAAATCGCTCCAGGAGCGATCACCGATCATTCTGCTGTACGTAATTTTCCAGCCATATGGTCACTGATCGCTACCGTAGCGGTCGTCATTTTTTTGGCGAACTAAAATTATGATCAGTGATCATTCAATTATCACCACGGAGGCCATGACTTTCATAGACGTATCAGAGAATAAAGGAAGCATGCCGTATCTGAACATGGTAGTGTCGTCTGCTGTAAGCACAACACCCCCACCAACCCAAACTGGCCATGCATGCACCATGGCCTCTGTGATGATTGCAGCAGAAGACTTCTTCGAGTTTGGGGAGTGAACCGTAAATAATTATTTAACTTATTTTATCCACACCTGGTTCATACAGTGGGGTGCCTGATGACCCAACAGGCAGCCACAATAAAATTAACTACAAATTTTCTTTTACCATTTGCATATATACTACAAATTAATGATCTGCATAACTATACAATATTAATACACACCCAACTTGAGTAGCATATACAGGTTAGCATAACAAGAAAATTAATTAATTTCACCATAACACACGAAGTCTGAAAGATTTTGAAAAAGCAATATTCAGCGTGATGTCATTTCGCGTCCATATCAAGTCTTGGTTCATGTGAGACGAACAGGATCCTGAAGTCCATCTCTGGTAATGATGTTTCTCTCCACAAAGCTCCCCACCGTCTTACACATGTTTCCAACCAAAAAAAATTTTTTATCCGGGAACACAATACTTCTGGAACTTCCCTTACGCACGCTGTCGCTGTCAGCCACGCTCTAAAAAAAGGAAACACGAAAATCACCAAGTCGCTTATAGTCACGAATAGTCTGATGCCCTCTATGAGTGCGGTTATCCAACTATTATGTCCAGTCCGCTGGAGGAAATTAAGTGTCATTACCTATGGCACAGGAGCACCTGTTAATAAACTTAAAACTCATTTAAAAGGCACATTTTATTTTTATAAAAAACACACAATGTCATCACAATCGTGAAAATGGAATCATTCAAATAAACACCTATGAATAACTTTTTTAACTAGCCACATGTTTTTTAATTTTCATCGCTGCTGGTTTGTTCTTCCGACAAATTCATATCGTCATTTTCACTGTCCCATGACACACAATCTTCATTGCCGTCCATGTCATTAGAAATGCAACATTTCTTAAAACTTTTAACTACTAAGTCCTCTGGAATCAGTTTCCATGAGGTCAGTATCCATTGACAGATCTGCAACAACTCAGGTTTTTTATTTTTCCCGTTGGCGCTGTTTCGTGTACAGCACTTGCCATCCACTCTGTGTAAAGTTTCTTCATGTGTGCTTTAAAGGGTCGATTAATACAAACGTCTAGTGCAGTGATGGCAAACCTTCTGTAGTCCACGTGCCAATATTACTGAAATTGTCTAATCTTTTCCGCCTCACGTGTCACAAAAAGTCCTTGATTTTTTTTGGGTGCCAACTAAATTAAATTTGAGATCAATAAATAAGATTGTAACCATAAAACTAATGTTTACAATAGTTAACTAAATAAAATCAATGTTTTTGCAGCGTTAAATCAGTACGATAAATGCTTTGTATGGTTTTCGCCTTTCGTTGGCGTGCCAACCAAAACCGTCTTGTGTGCCACTTATGGTACGCATGCCATAGGTTTGCCATCACTGGTCTAGTGGCTGTAACATAGACGTCATACCAGATGGAAGTCACCTGGTCAGTCTTTCCTTCCTGTAATCTTTGTTTCAAGGGTTCTGTAAGATGACTGCGAAAGCTGTCAAGCACTAACATATTACACAGCTTTAGTAACGCATCAGGTCGACGTTCCCATACGCAATGAATCCAGTCTAAGACCATACTATTGTCCATCCAACCATTTTCTTGCAACCTTACTACTATACCAGCTGGAAACTTCACTTTTCTGAGGAGGGTTTTCCATTTAAAAATAACATAAGGTGGAAGTTTTTTTCCATCTGCTAACACTGACAACATCACTATACAGCATTGTTTTTCATAGCTACCACTTCGCACTTGCATGGTCTTTTTACCAGTTTTATTCACAGTTGTTACGGACAGCATCTCAAAGTACACTGGCGTTTGGTCCGCATTTCCAATCTGCCCAATTAAATAACGATGATTTTCCTCAGCTCAATTATATACTTCTGAAGACTTCTCTTCATGTGCATCAGGTAAGCGCTGAGAAATTGTCATCCTTCTCCTGATTGACAGACCTTTTCTGACAAAAAATCGTTGCAACCATCCTCTGCTCGCCTTAAATTCTGACGAAGCAACACCTAATTCTCATGCAATTTCCACTGCTTTCAGCTGACACATTTCTGTCGAGATGGCATGTCCAAATTGTGGTTGATCCCTAATATATGAAGCCAGTCTCGTTTCTATGTCTGGATATTTTTCACTTTTACCTCTAAATGCTCTTTTACTTTTGTTACTTGAGAGTAATTTCTCTTTTATCTTTCTCCAGTCTCTGATGAACAATTCTGATACATCATATTTCCACCCTGCTGCCCGATTTCCTATTGCCTCTGCCTCACTTATAATTTGCAATTTTGCACTAACAGTAACCGATCGCAATTTCACCCCAACATTCATTGTAAGGGTAATGATTAGAAATTTACTTTAAAACTCAGACTTTAACTCTGTCCGACAAGGGAAAGGCACTACTGATCAAAAACAGATTAGCCCAAGCTCCGAGAATATGATACTTGCCACTGCGGAAAAATCCCGTGTAGTTCAAATGTAATTTAATGTATGCATTCAAAAGTAGCTGGTAGCAACAATGTTGCGACGGAATATGTGATATTGAAACGGATGCTCCCATTACGTATTTAAAAAGACTTTGTGTTTAATTTATATCACCTCTACAATTTTGTGACACACGACACGCTCAATCCAGGGTGGCGACGCTGACCCAATCTTTGTTCTTATAATCGTTACGCACAAAATTTTTATACAATGAATGAAAATGACTAAATACACCGAAATTTAGAAATAGAATAGTAGATGCGGCATGGGTGCTAGCTTAGCATATATTCGTTTAACGGAGCGACATTTTGGGAAAAAAGGTGCACGGCAAATAAAAGAAATCCTGTAAGATGCGCACCCCCTTTTTTCACCAGTGTTTTGGGAAAAAAGGTGCGTGGCTTACACGAGCAAATATGGTATAGTGTTGCACTTAAAGCTATTAATCATAGAAGCCAATGAAGAAGAATCCTTTTGTGGAACTCTTTTAAAATAAGCATGATTATAGGTTAACTAAATTAAAAAGTGTTAAAACTTTCCTAAAAAATGCTAATGTATATGGTATTATTAAATTAATAATTTAGAAAATACTACAATAGGGCTGAAATTCCTTTTGAAATTGTATTTGAACATCTAAAAGGGAATTACACCACTCCACGGTTATAACGTGGGGTATCGGGGGAGGAGCTGCGGCCCGCGTTATAAGACAACCGCGGTATAACCAAGGACATGACTTTTCATTTTTTAAATTTCTATACTTGCTACAAACAACAAAATTCAAATAAATAAACAATATACAGTGAGTAGAATAAATTTATTTAATCGATTCCTTAAAACATCAGTATATTTTGTTTTTACTTTAGTACATACTAAAAAAACGACAGGACTTTCTTTCCAAGAAATAAGGAGGAAGACCTGCAGTATACCCAATTCCGCGGTATAACCGGGGAGCGGTGTACTTTAAAATTTATATACCCACTTGTGCTTGCATCGCTGAACGTTCAACAGTTCTGGAATGGTTCGACTCTAACCTGCATCTTTCAAGGAGCACAGTAAATTGCAGACACCAGACACGAGGTTGTGACAGCAAACACTGGAAGTGTTAAAATAGTTGAAATAAGCTTTAATTCAAGGAGTGCACACGAATGGCTCCCTCATTTATATAAAATATTACAGCCAGAGAAAAACAAGATAACTTTTATGAACAGTATGCAATCATCTTGCTTTCAACCACCTCTTTGTAAAAGTATTCTTAGTTTTAAAAAATATTATGAGTATTTGTGAGCTTGTATTGTTATGAGTCAATTTTTTAAAAAATACGTTTTAATTTCATTATGTCTTTTAATCATATCAGCAAGGATATATTAGCCCAAATATAAGGCAAGGTTTTTTTCAAAAATTGTCTTTCAGGAAAGTGGGGTTTGCCTTATATTCGGGTCCTTAAGTATGAAGAAGTTACCAAGAACTCTTATGCATTCAAAGCCCCCAATTCTGTTGAAAATGTATACCACACACACGTCTGTAGAATAGAAATACTCACTAGAAACTGTTCTGTATCCCAAATACGCCTGACTGTTTTTCATTTCTCGTGAAATAGATACTTTGATTAAATTTTACGTTTTTCCGACCAACTGTCTGACGATTGTGTCTCAGCGCGAGAGTTTTCCTTAAACAGCTCAGTGATCAGATAAAAAACGTACATATGGGTTCCTGAACGAATAAAATAAACTGATTCTGTCACAATGTATACATTTGTATGTTTAAAAAATTTTATACAAACATAACAAAGTAGTACAGTATAAGGGAAATTTTTAGATACTTTGTCCATAACACTAAAATACATTTCTAGAGGTTGTACAGCTGAGACTAGCAATATTCTGCCTGCATTCGGGTTATTTCGCTTAGGGTACGATTTTTAGATACTTTGTCCATAACACTAAAATACATTTCTAGAGGTCGTACAGCTGAGACTCGCAGTATTCTGCCTGCATTCGGGTTATTTCGCTTAGGCTACGATGCAATGTCACCAAATTTCCAATTTCACTCACTTCAATGGTAGCCGTGGACGAGTGAAGTTCTAGGCTCCGACAGATTGGCCAAAAACTTTTTTTGGATTTTCTCATTGGGAAAATAAGGAGTCGCCTTATATTCGAGCTAATACAGTAATAAAATCATTTCTACAGCCATAGGAAAATTGGAATTAATGTCTAAGTGAATCCAATTGTTACAGTTTACTTAATTGATTAATTACAGTATTTACCAGAATATAAGATAACTTCCTTCATCATACCAAAATAATCTGAATATAAGCTGCACCTCAAAAATTGGATGCATCATGGAGGAAAAAAATGTTTTCATGAAGAAAAGTTTTAAACCAACAATACTTATTGACATTACTGCTTACTTGCATAGTTAACCTTAAACTCTCTCCTTTTCAAGGTATCCCAGAGTGCTAAGAATAAAATTAAGCTTCCCATCTAACTCCATGTCACATACATTTGGTGTTGATTGCTTAGGCTGGTGTTTTCCTTTTTTTTTGCTACAACACTAGATGTTATTAATATGAAATTTGGGAATCTATCGCAACAGACACTCACCCCATGTCAAAATATAATTTAATTTTCGGTTTTTAGTGCCTTTAATATAAAAGTTGTATAAACTAAAAAGGTTTTTTATTTATTATACAGAATGACATCAAATTTCTCTACTCAAAATTTAAAAGCATTGATTCAAGCAGAGTTATTTCATATTATGTAAATAGAAAATGAACGTTAGTTTTTATAAACTACAATAGAAAAAAAACATCCTGTATACAGGTTAATATGGCATTTCAAATGAGTTGCAACCAGCATCTGTAACATTGAGTAAGTTCTGGCTAAAAAGTAATAAAACTTATTGTTATACATTCATATCATCAAAATAAATATAAACTTACTGTTATATAAGTCAGTAATTCTTCAACTGCTAACTTATCTTTAGGTTGAGACTTCATGTTTTGGACACTAAACCAAAAAAACAAATTACATTATAAAACCAACTAGAAATGCACATAAGTAAATTTAATTACACATGATTCTTCTAATGAATATTTTCATATTGCATTTAACACTGACACTAAAATATTGAAAGTTGAGGTAAAAATGAGAAACACCATGACCTATATACAGTAAACTCCCAGTTATCCGGAATGCCTGGGGAATAGGGTTTTCCAGTTAAGTGAATATTCCGGTTGCTTGAGAGTTTTATTGGATAGGCTTCAATAAAGCATTTGGATACCAAAATAAGGAACAGATGCAGAATTGTACATCCACCTTGGAATTGCTAACCTGTAGACTAGGTACAGCTCAATCGCTTTACGATGGCAGGTGACGACGCACGATAGGGAAAGGGAAAGGATTGGAAGGAGAAGTTTTAAGGGGGAGGGCTGACGTCAGAGCTGCGCAGTATACGAATTTCGATATGGACGAGTATAGGTTCAAGCATCTATTTCCCACGGCTCAACACGGCGCCCCCTATAGGTGGTCCCGGCTCGAGAATGGACTTGTCCTAAAGTGAAAGTGTCTAGTGCGCACTGTCATCATAAAACGATGCAGCTATACTCTACTCAATTGTTCTTAAATAATTCCTTGACATTCAAGGAAGTAATGAAACTCAAATACAGGTGACTCCCGAGATTCGACAGGGATGCGTTCCTGAAAACATGGTCGAATCTCGAACTGTCGAATGTTGAACGCCATTTTTCAATAAACTTGCATGTTATAATCCGGGGATACATTCCCGCATCTCGGCTCGCACGAGCCAGACCAGGCCGTCTGCAGCACAAACCTGAATGCATCTATCTATACATACAACTATACATCGCAGCAAAATTAATATAAAAGTTATTAAAAAGCACAAAATAACTTGCAGCCTCACCAGTTAATTTAAGGTTATGCAAACCTGCCCTTCTCTTAAATCTGTCAAACCAGCCATCAAATTACGTCAATTTATCACGTTCTAGAATTTTCTCCTTCTGTTTCACATAAGTGCTAATAGTTGAACAACATTTTTATTTGATTCACTTGCATTATCACTATTACATTTCCTTTTAGATATCATGTCAAGTGATAAATAAATTTATAAATAAATCAATAAAATAAATAAATGTAAATAAAAGATTAACAGAAAAAAGAGTGAAATCAGCACAAATTCAAACAATTAGAGCATAAATAACTATGTCTACACTGAAACTAAACCTCGTGTGGTTGGTCGGGACGAAAATTACTTCGCATAAACTATTTCCCAATTCGATTGGCTGCATTGAAATCTCGAATCTGTCAAATCTTGAACTGTTGAATCTCGGGAGTCGCCTGTATACAAGTATTCAACACGTTTAATTGCAATATTTTAATATTTAATAACTGCATTACATCCTATGGAATTTCTAATATGGCTATCACTATTCACTATTAACTTCTCCTTTGTTCTAATAACAATGCGTGTTAAGGGTTAACTTCGTCCAACCTTTAGGACTTTACAACAAAAAAAATTGTTTCCTTGTCTGAGAAAAGGAGATAAATTATCCACACCCAACACAATGTATTATCAGAAATTCTTGAGGCAAACTGATATTAAACAAAAGAGAAGCAAATAGTGGCATGCAATCATGACAACATTACATACAGTGCAGTCAGTAAATATAAAAATAATGCAATTAAATGTGTTGGACAGTTATATATTCCTTAACTAATGTTTCAAAAAAGTCGCAAAATTTATTGGCAGCTTGTTGGTCGGCCAATTTTTTATTACCCGAAGCATCTAGACATCTGATCTTAAAACGTGTTAGCCATCCATCTGAAAATGCACATGGTTCACTAATCTCCATTTGTTCATGAAAATCTTTGGCCTTTTCAATCAACATTGGTCCAGAAATAGGGTCCCTTGGAATGCTTTATAGAAAAACATTCATAAATACCAATATTCAATTGCTCAAGTTTTGGCTTATGAAGATTGCACCGATATCCCACTCTTCTAGTTGTCTCAGAAGAAATAATGAATTTCATTAACTGTGATTTCTGTGCCTTAATGTCATAAATAGTGGAAGAACCGAGAATGAACTCTTTCATTAAAACGTTGCGGTTCCCACTTTTCTCTAAACGTTTTATTATATCAAGTTTCTGGGTTAAGGTTAAGGCATTTAAAAAAGGTGTGTGTAATATTTTATTTAACACAAACACTGAGTTCAAGAAACATACACAATTGTGTATTGCGACTACTGGAAACGCTGATTATAGCTGTAACATCCCGAATTAGATGTAAACAAAAAATTTCCAAAAATGCCAATTTTATGGGTAACATTCCCAATTAGATGTAATAAAAAATCGAGGGGCAGGAGATGCCGGAAGCTTGAGAATTCTGGTTGCATGAGTGCCGGATAACTGGGAGTTTACTGTATATTACATCATAAACTCAGTCAACTTATTTATCACCCATTTGATATTACAAAATGCTTTTATTCTTTTGATTATAGCATGAAATTTAGTGTTAAAAATTAATTTTTACAAAATTTAAGTGTAAAGGTTTAAATATATTAAAATCAAATTTTAAATAAGCATTTTTTATATGAGAATTTAGAATGAAAAACTAGAGAAGCAGTAAAGAAGAAAATCAAATACTTTGAAATATGAAGCACCCTAAAAAGGGCTATGAGTCCAGCAAATAACTTAAATTGCAAAAACGAGTCAATATACAGTACAAAATCAACTAATACAAAATGCTGGTTAAGTATAAGTGTAAATGAGTTTCCTGCAAAAAATACAGGTAACTGTTGTTTATCATATTGGTCTTATTACAAATCAAGGAAATTTAAGGCTCCTGTAGTTTGTAATGACAAGGTTGTGCTGTATAAGTAGAATTGAATTTCATCAATGTTGCAGAAGACAATTTAAATACAATGAAATTTTATAAATAATATTTGTAATAAAAGATGCTTATAACTCTAAAATCTTTGAATAACATGATAAGACATCTTATATATAATTTTGGAAGTGTCCATCCATCCCTCCCTGTATCTCAAAAGCCATTCGTCGTAGAGATTTGCGGTAAACCACGTTTTGTTTCTACAAGCTAGGAGGCCCTTAGAAAACTATTCTCATTTTCATTAAGTCCCAGGTTCGAATCCAGGAGACAATTATATGTTCCCATAAGTTTACACGGGATTTTCGATTTTTCAGAGTGCAAAGTTTTTTTCCTTCATTCATTAAAATACGTAAATATGGACAGATTTCCTTTGTTTTCGCTTTATTCGACAGAAAAAACTCTACACTATCTTATTATTGTGATGTTTACATGTTACACGGTTGAGATTTTCAGAAATACATAATTGTTTCTGAATTTTTACTGATATTTCGTACTCTTTCTGGGCGTTGCCAAGGCAACCGTCATTGGTGCCTCCGATTCAATTACTATCAATTATACCTTCAAGTAGGTGAAAGAATAGCGTTATTCTCTTCGCACTTTTGTTTAAGCATCGAAAGTGTCAACATTTATACATAGCAACAAATATTTACGGATAATTATTCAGTTAAATGCGTATGGGAAGGGTTTCTAATGATTTACTCAAGGCAGTTGAATCTTCCTTTCATCGTTTGAATGCTGGAATCTTATCTCTTTGTAAATAGAACCATAATATAATACATCTATAATGCTTATTAACGCAAATAGACTCACACATAAATTTAAAATTAAATGAGAATAGGGACATACGTTATTTTTTTTAACACATTACGTGGTTATCTTCTCTTCATTGATAATCTACATAAATGGTTGCACTGATTGTTATATAAAAAGAAAGGACATATATTTGAATAAAAAGAAACAAGGAAAATAAAAAACAAAAGTTCGTGATCAATTACTGTATAGGGAAATGAAGAAACAGGAGAAAAAATCTGCTATGACCGGGAATATGAACCCGGGTCATCCACTTGCCGGGCTTATATTCTACCACTGAACTATCATAGCAGACTAATCCTCCTATTTCTGAGTGGCAATATTTTCTTAGGTTGAGACTTTTAAAATGCAGATTTCTGACTGACTTCGCATAATGTTATATAAAAAAGAAAGGACATATTATTTAATAATAAAAACAAAGAAACTTATAAACATAAATGTTCACAATCAACTACTGTGTAGCATTAATATCCTCTCTAATATGACTTAAAATGCAGATTTCTGACTGACTTATGGGTTATTCTCCCGAATGGATGTGGTAAAGAGACGGAAGACTTAACACACAAGCTCTTAAACAGAGCTAGAAAGGTATGCTCTATTTTTGTCACCAATCTCACGGGTATAAACCGGACAGAGGTCAGGGCCAGAGTCCCTTTACTTAAAGAAACCTCTAGCAGAAGGAATTGAATTGAACTATATGATCGTACGACTTGAGTGCATAGTCCAATAATATTATTTACTAAAAAGACTACGTCAACTTTAGTATACATAGAAATGTAAATATTTATGGATAATTATTAAGTTAACTGTGTATGGGAAGCATTTCTAACGATTTATTCAAAGCAGGTGAATCTTCATTTCATCATTTGAATGCTGGAATCTTACATTTTAGTACATAGAACCATTATATTATACATCTATAATGCTTATTAACGCAAATAGTCCCACGCATAAATTTCAAATTAGACGAGAATAGGGGCATACGCAATTTTTTTGACGCATGTACATACACTGATCTTACCATTTCAATTACCCTTTTATTTTCCACTTGAATTCCAGTATTACATGCATTAAACGTTTAAATTAAGCTATTTCGAACTGTAGGCAGATCCTCTCTAATATGAAATTTAAAATGCAGATTTCTGACTGACTTCACAATATCAATTGTCAATATGCACACACAGTCATGCCCTCAGCAAGATTCAAACCTGCAAACCTTAGCAATACCTGGAAAATGCATTAGTATAGTTAAATGTGAATTATTGAGATCAACTTTTTTTTACACACTCCTTAATTTTTGATAAATGGAAAAGAAACGCGCAAACATTGCCCGGGTTCAGCTATAGAGCATTCCACCTTTAAGTTTCAGTATTGGGTAAATGGCGTGCAGTGTTGCCACGTCTCACCACCCTAACGCCAGCAAAAGTCTGGTAATTTAAAATTTCCTTTATGTAACTTATTAAGAAAATGCTATTGTTACAATTTTTGCCGTAATACACGATTTTCTAAACCAAAACAAAAATACTGCATAGTAAAATTTCTCTCGCTACGTACCGCGTGTTGTACACGTGGCTGTTATAGTGCCCCAAACACTCCGGCACTCCCAAAACCCTCATAAAAGTGAAAAAAGGAGCTTAAAAGAATAGAATCCCTTTGAAGTGCCCTTGTTTTCCCTATGTGCTCGGATTTATTTTTTCTGTGCTAGCATTCAATTGTCTAAACCAGTCTTAGGTAGTTCTTGATCTTGTGATGTAAAGTTACCTACACTTGCGAAAATGTCAAAATAGTAGAAAAATAAAAAAATATTTTTTAATGTTTTATAATTGGAAAACTCATGATAAAAATGTGATAATTTCTGAACAAATAATTAATTAAAGAAATAAATTGAAATTTTATAAATTTACAAATGGCATAAGTTCGTTAATATTGTAACATATCCATTACCAACTTCACAGAACATCATATCATAACAAATACATCAAGAAAAAGTCAAATTCAAATTATTTGAAAGAAAGGAATAATTCCCCACCAGCTGAAAAATAAGAAAAAATTATTCTCCAGTTAAGGGGTTAAATGTCCTTCGACCTGTGGGATTAGTTTGATTTAAATGTGTTACGTGATTGATGGGTTTATTATGTTAAATAATGTTTCCTTAACAACAGCAAGATATATTATGCCGTAAACTGCCTAAAAATTAAAAATATATTTTCCCAATCAAAAATTATTTCATTTGAAAGGCTACTGAAATCATAAATAAAAGTTTAAATAGTACATATTTTTAAAAAAATGCATAGTTTACTTTGTAAATAAAAAATTAGCATTGTAGTTGCCATTTGCATTTTTATGCATAACTCGATAAATATTTCGTTTAGAGAAAAATTATAGAATAAAAGTTGTAGGGTTTTTTAAAATAGGTACTCATTTTATGTTCTAAGCTAATTCACAGAAAAAGCACCCAAACGATGTAAATTGGTATTTAACAAAATTGTAGCATAGTTAACTGGATAAATGCGAGTTCGGAGGTACACTGTGTTCACATCTTATTTTTGGATTTTAACTTCCTCGCATATACTAAGATTAGATGTAATGTGATCAGAGAAAAATAATTAAGCATGTTTGTATGAGAATAATTGCTCACAAAATCCCTAATTAAAAACAAGAACTGGATTATTTTATGCTGATCACTATACATAATGGAAATTAAGTGGCAACTGACGAAATTTTTACCTGCCCGACATTAAAAATTCATTTGCATCTTTTTTAATCTTGTAAATTATCCTCTGAGACACACCACATAGCTTGCTTGTCCTACTAACAGCAGATGACAGGCTTTCATTAGACTCAATGAGGCAACTACTAAGAACATTCAATATTGTTTGTTTTTCCAAATTCACCTTGCTTTCTTTTCCTCGTTGAGACGTCCATTTTCTCACAAAAACCGCAATATCAATATGAAAATACGTTCGGGGATAATCAACGTGTGATGTACATACACAATATTTTTAAAAAGGGGACACTATAAACATAAAACCCGCAAACACAACGTATCTTTACATTTGAACCGTATTACACACTTCAGTTTGAAAACATTTTGAAGAATTGTTAAAACAACTAATTTGCAATATACAATAAAACTGGCAAAATTTGTAAGTACTTTCCCGCAAACTTATGAGCAGACAAAAAGACGAAAGCACAAGATAGTCCAACTGCTGAGTCGTAACTGAGGGAAGAGCGGGCGAGGGTAAACTGCCATCCTTTGACCGGACCGCAATAAAACTTTCGCATTGTTCACCCTCCCATTGGTGCACCAAAAATAACTTCAAACATTTACCTACAACTTTCTAGCTTTGACCATGAAAATATCTTTATAAATAAAAAAGTTTCTCACAGACAAACTTTTTCAAGTCAGGCTGGAACACGCAAAAGGAACTTTATAATTAAATGCAGAAAACAAATATTCAAAATAAATTTATTAAACTTTCAGTAGCACCATTATGATCCTTAAAAATTCCTGAACCTAATGCAAAAACCTGCATTACATTATTTTAAAACAGAACGTATATATCATCGATTGAAACAAACATGACCGTAAAATGTCCATTTCAGGTCAAATACTGTTTATCGCATTTTGTATAGAATATAATTTTTAGTTTTCATTTAAAAGTATATCATCATATTCTGCGTTAAAAATAGCACAATTAGAAATTTTGAATTTTTATTTTAATGCAACCTTAAATTATTAGTGAGATTTGGCAATCCCAGTGTCGTAGAGAAGGAGGGGGCGAATGGATTTTTAAGTCTGCAGGAGAGGGGAGAAACGATGCCATTTGAAACCGTACTGAAACTTTAAGGTGGAACGCTCTATAGTTATTTATAATTACTTTATCATCATAACATGATCTTGATTCAGTATTACATTATTGATAATAACTATGCAAAAAAAGTAATTATTTATGATTATTTCACAGAAAACCATTAATAACTAAAACATCTATTTAAAAAAGATAAACAGAATCATGTTATACAAACTCACTCACAAAAATCCAAATATAACTGCCTGCTCAACTGGCTTTAACGTAGGTATTTCTCCATCTTCACTATTCAAAAACTGAATCTGGTTCAGTCGAACCTCGTCCTCAAGTTGCAAATCCTTCCAAAGAAATCAGTCATTAGTAGTAGTAGTAATTAGGTTTTTGTGTGTCAAGAGCTAAGGTTATTTTGCACCATCGAATTCTCTTAGAGAAAATCAACATACATCACAACATCCATGCCCGAAGCGGGATTCAAACCCGCGACCTTTGGGTTAGAAGGCAGGCACACTGCCTACCAGTCTAACCCGGCCGGCTCAGTCATTAGTATAAGTAATTGTGGCACCTCAAATAGCAAGAGAAATGATACATTTTTTCATAATACCTTAGGTAAATCATGCTCAGGAAGAAAGGAATTATCATCTTGCAATGACTCGTAACTATTTTCACATTTCACATTTAATGTAAGCTGCGCAATATCCTTTTGTTGAAACCTAGTCCTTTTACCAAGTGCTCCTGCAACAATGAGAACATTGATAGTATGTTACTTGGGCATGTAATGTAGCTTTTATAAAATTTGTACTCACTGACCTAAATGTTTTAAAATGGAAAATACCTAAATCCAGAATACAAGTATGATATAAAAAACATTCATATTAATAATATCCATTAATAAAAATATTAGAATTCAAGTTTCCACAAATAAATTGCCACATATAAATCAATTTTTACACATTCATTACCTAACTACATTTCAACTTCAGTACCCACCTCCTAAAGAAACATCTAGTCCTGCAATTTTTCCTGCTTCTTGAAGATGCTCATCTGATCTAAGCACTTCAAAGTAATATAGATACATGATGGCACACTCAATATGGAACAATGTCCTCAATTTCCCATTTGCACTGCTTGCTGAAAGAATTTCCTGATTAGACACTTCTGCCAATGCTTTCTTCAAGGCACTATGAATCTGTGGAGACTTTTCTTCAAGTACTTGCTGATGCACAAACAAGTATCTAAGAGACCACCATCCACTGCTCTAAAAAAAATGAGATATGAAAGAATTTATTCGTAAATATTTCTTTTACATATGGTTTAATAATAATTTTTTGTGGGCATAACTACGTTTATGAACAACCACATTTCTTTGATGAAAGATTTATATTTTAATTTGACTTTACCACATGGAAGAGTTCTGATACAAGATAATTTTCAATGCAGATGAAGCAGGTCTCTTTTTAGGCGCGTTTCGCTTCCAGCGTGAGCGCCTATTATCGTCGGTCTGTCCATCCGCATGTTCGTTCTCGGCTTCTACCCAACGGATTTTCATCAAATTTGATATTAAGGACTTACAATCAAATATAATAAGAAAATCGCACAAATGAATCACGTACTCCAATCAGGGGTAACACTTTACTGGTGACAAAAAAGTAAATTTTCGTCATATCCCATAAAGTATTGCTTATATCAAAATATTTTTCAAATAAAAGTTGGAGAAGTAGTAAAGAAGAGTATTTCTGTTCCTATACATTTTTATCATTGGAGTTGCCGTTATCTAGAAAATCGAACAATAATGTCTTAAATCGAGTTGAACTTAGAAAATTTCTTGCATGGTTACTTCTTCATTGTTGCTAACATAAACAATCTCACAAACAAACGTTTAATTTACTTAATGCATGCACTATTTTTAAATAGGAAGAAAATGGATTATTTATGATGAAGAAAAGAACATTAAAACGCAATTTCCCTCACGTACAGGTATATAATTTCTTTCTAATACTCCACTGCACGAAACGTGCCCATTTTCGATACATTGTTTCAGCACGACAATGTTCGTCGTCAAGGTATTTAGCATTAAAACGCAAATTTAGTGCAAATTATGGGCAATCAACTTCAACCAGGTGATTTCAAATCATAAACAAGAAAAGATGATAAGAATAAGAATCCTTGATCATTTTTCTTTAAAATGAGCCAGGTCTGAAGCTTGAATGCCAATACAGGCGACTCCCCGAGTTTCGATCGTTCGAGATTCGATTAATTCGAGATTTCAATCCAGCTGATTGAATTGGGAACTACCTTATGTGGAATAAATTTCGCAGAGTAATTAGTTCCGACCAACCATGCGAGGTTTAGTTTTGGTGTAGACGTTGTTATATCTGCTCTAATTGTTTGAATTTGTGCTGATTTCACTCTTTTTTCTGTTAATCCTTTATTTCAATTTATTTATTTTATTGATTTATAAATTTATCGCTTGAATGGCATCTAAAAGGAAATGTAATAGTGAAATGTAAGTGAATCAAATAAAAGAGTGCATAAGACTCATAGTTATGAATTGAAATTAGAAATTTTAAAGCGTGTTGAGAAAGGTGAATGCCATACTGAAATCTCACTATCGTTGGGAATGTGTCGTTTAACTATTAGCACGTATGTGAAACAGAAGGAGAAAATTCTAGAACGTGATAAATTCAGGTAATTTGATAACAACAATAAACAGTTCCCCACCCAATAGCTCCTCTTCTTCCAACTAAAATCTTCCAACTTCTCAATTAATAAACCAAGTCCAGTAAGCGCAGTTGAAAAAGATTTAAGCTATGAAAATATTTTTAATTTTATTGTTTCTTTATTCTTAAGTTATTTTGTGCTTTGATAATAACTTTTATATTAATTTTGCTGTGCTAAATAGTTGTATGTATAGATAGATGTAGGCAGTAATGTTATCCAGCTTGCGCGAGTTGTTTGTAACAAACGACTCGTGCAATCTATACCGGGCAGTCTGTAAAGCATATTGCATACATCTATCTATGAAGTTCGAAACACAAATTTCTTTTTTCCTTTTTAGGACAAAACATAAGTTATACATTTAAAATATTTATTATATAATTTATTCATAATTTAATATTGTTGTATTAACATATTAGTAATGTTATTTTATCTTTATAGAACGTGAGGGGAGACTTTTTCCCGAGATGCGGGAATGTATCCCCCGATTATAACATGCAAGTATATGGAAAAACGGCGTTCAACATTCAAATATTTGAGATTTGAACACGTTTTCAGGAACGCATCCCCAACAAAACTCTGGAGTCGCCTGTATTTCAAATTTATATGATATGAGCAAATGAATGAAAGCCTGCATGCTGAAAAGTTGAGTTTTACGTGTTATCTTATGGAAAATATAAATGTTCTCTAAGATTCGAACTCAGGACTTTATAAAAATGGGAGGGACCTCCTAGCTAATAGAAACAAAATGCAGTTTATTGCATATCTCTACGGCAAACGTTTCTTGAGATACAAATGGGGACAGCCAGACAGACACTTGTAAAATTAGATAAAGAATTAGAAGATATCTTCAACTTCTATCAAAATTTACGACTCAACAATTAGTTAATTAATCAGATGATGTCTTTTATTTTTTTCATTTTATCCTCATTTTGTTTAGTATACATCACAAACTTCCATTTTCTAAGATTCTTTAAAGAAGCAGCATTGCCAAGGCAAGCTACTTGTGTATTACATTTCAGAATTAACAGACAATTTATCATGTAATTTGAGTTTTAAAGTTGTAATAAATTCCAGCATGGAGAATACGGTATAAAAATAACTTTTCTGAAAGAAATATAGCAGTCACTGCAAAAATGTTTAATTTCTAATTAGTGTTCATGCTGATTTAGTATACAAAAAGTTATTTCCCAAAGAAATGTTAAATAGGGGTTCACTGTAAACTGTTTGATAAGAAACCAACAGAATTTGAGGAAATCAAATTTATCTGTTAATGTACATATCCAACTTTGTGCATCTGTTTCTATAGCTGCATACTGAAGGTGATGAATGAATACAGATGTTAGCCATTTAAAACCCTTACAGTTCCATACTTGCAAGTCTCAAATCTTTGAGGCCATATTATTTCATGGAAGCATCTCAAAATATGATAACATATTGAAAAACCAATAATTTAGGTTTGAAAAAGTGTAAGTATTGATCGATAAGAGAGAAATACCTGCAAGTCGGAGAGTCTCCATTCATTTACATAGAGGGCAACACGAGCAGCTACTAGAAGATGAGGAAGTACAACACATGGTGCAAGGCTTTCTCCATCTAAAACCAGACAAGCACAAACATTTTCCCGGATGTAGGATTCTTGTCCTCCCATCAGCCAAGGGCAAGATTCAATGACATGAGCTTCATCAACCGGCGGTCCAGTCCAATTAGCTTGAATAAAAGCTTGAAGTCCAGCAATGCCCACAATAAGTACATCCCATTGACTAAAATTGAAAAAGTACCAGTATTTTATTTTACAACCACATAAAAGTAAAAAGAAATGGAGAGGAAAACAGCAACCATCATATGACGCACTCTGTACCAAAAGATAATGAATTTACAAATAACTGAATATCTTGCTACCGAGCTTGTGAATCTATAGCAGGGGTACCCAAACTTTTCGATGTGACGAGCACCAAGTTGTATCTTATAATATCGAAAGAGCACCACAACACTTCCGAAAGAGTAGTAATGTTAATAAATAAAATCAAACCAACGTCAAAGTTATTCTGAATGATCTTGAATACGTATAGAAAGAAATCAACCGAGCAAATGAAATTACTGCTTCTAAGAAATGCACCGTAAAAGAGCAGTCAGGCTATCAAAGAGCACCATCAGGTTTCGAAAGAGCACAGTGGTGCTCGCAAGCACCAGATGGGAAACCCTGATCTATAGGAAGGTGACTCGTATAGAAACAATACCATTTAGTAAAACATATTGTGATCAGATGACACCTTCAAAAATTAAAATAATATATCGATTGAAAAAAGCTTTCTTTGTAATGAAATGCTCTTAAAACTAAAGTAAAAATAAAATACTTGATTAACTATATATAAGCCGCGTTGAAAAAATATTCTCAACTATATTATGAATGATAAAATCGTATTCATCCTAATCTTTACCACTGTATGGAGCCTTGAAACAGATATTTCTCTACGGCATCTCCAAAAATTATGTCCAATTCGCTACTTGATGAATCACTGTATGTCTGGAATATTTTAGCAGCAGTGTCTGATTCCAATATTTTGAAGTATCTGCCACAGTGGAGATCATTCCACAATGACAAAAGTGTTTCATCTGGCAACAAGTAAAAGGCTTATTAGAGGCAAAATTTTTAAAATTTAGGCACATACAATGCCGAAGTTAGCTAAATCGTAGATTTGCTTCAGCTTACCTTCAGCTTTAGGATCTGAGTACAGTAACAGAGATTCTTCGATTTTCTTCAAGTTACAAAGTGATTCCATTATATTAACTAAACATCAGTAACGCTCCGTGATACAATTACCATTTACGCTGAACATATAGCATTCCGTATGAGAATATTGCGCAGAAAAATTCTTTTTCACGGACTCAAACAATAAATTGAATCAAACACGTGCCTTTGCCTTCTGAACATAAACAACAGGTATGAACGACTTTAACATCCCATATTGAACATTTAATAGTAGCCATTTTGGTTCAATGAAACAGTATAACAGTATAGGTCATTATTTTGAATTATAACATTCTTTACGTATTTTTTTTAAGTCGTAATTTACGAAATTTTAACTGGAATTTTGGAGAGTAAGTTAATCAATTATAGGCTGCTATCTAGCCCTCCCCTCCTCTAACATCCTGCGATAAATCTTGTAATGTTTATAAGCTCAAAATGACTAAAATGATTTTAACTTTCACACTATAATAAAGCATGCTATAGTAAGAATTACTGTATATGTCATATTTAATAGCGATATAGCTTCAAGCGAATACTATGCACAGCTGCTTTCCAGCTCCTCCCATTTCTCCGACTTTCTTCGATGACTTCCAGCAGTTCTATTTTATACTAGTAATAGGTGCTTGCATTCCGCGAGCATTACATCGCCTCTTAATATACACAGTAAAAGCCGAGTTCTTATAATATATTATAAACAATTTTTAAACGCAAAAGTTAGCACCTCTGCATCGATTTACGTGCTTTCTTCATGGGACAATATTGGGGTAAAAACTTCCCATATACTTTGAAATTTAAGAATTTTATATTTTTTCCATCGTTTGTTACGAATACCACACACTTATGCCAAATTTTAATGTTGTAGCACATCTATATAGAAGTTAATTTATATTTATTTAATTGTTTAAATTTTAAAATTTTTAACGGTATAAATAATAAATTTCATTGTTATTTTCAATGTTGATTGCCACTAATGCACCAAGCTCTAACCTTTTGAAAATTTTCAGCACCGTAGGATAGAGAGGAAAACGAATGAGGACGTTTTTAATATTGCAGGGGAAGAGATGAACTTAATTAAAGTAATAATGGGTAGACAGAAGAAATGGTGAGTCAAAATATGAAAGAAAATGGTTTACTGAAAGAAGTCATAGAAGGAAGAATGATAGGAAAGAGGCTGGAAGAGGATAGTTATATTAGATTCATTAAAAGAAGGGATGGGATATGAGAATTTTAAGAGAAAGGCTTTGGATAGCCAGGATTTGGTGGTGTGTGCCTAAAATCTACTGGAAGATAGAATTTCTTTGTATGTAGTATGTCCCTAATACTCTCATTATGAAACACAAAACTTTATATTCATTTTTTACAATGCTGTCAACTTGAAACCCCTACTGAAAATATTTGGTAAAAATTACTCTAAAGCAATTGCACTTCATATATCATTGTAACCAATTGAAAAACAAAAACTAAACAAAATTGCTATCTGTTGCTATGCATAACAAAATACTGATGCAAAAGTAAAATTGTCCCTGGCAGAAAAGCATTGCTATTAAAAATTAGAAAACTGTATCATAGCAACAGAAACAATGGTATCATTTAGCAACATACTTATAATTTCAGAAGAAAAATTTTAATATCTCTTAATTCATTTTATGAAAAAATTTTCCAAGCAAAACTTGTGGAAAATTATATTTTCTACAACTTTGATAACAGCAAATATTTATATAAAATACATTTAAAGGAAATATTTGGAAAAAATGACAAGTGTCAACTGTCACTTCCAGTTGTCCAGTTTCAGCCAACACCTTTTCTGGTCTTGAATTATTAATAAAAATCTTTGGCACAAATTTTTGTGTTGATCAGATTATTAGTTTTTCCTATTACACAGGAATCATCAACAAAATAGTGAAAATGTACTCTGGGGACCTCAAAACATGTAATTCTGTTGAAATATCAAATTCAATTTCTCCTATACCACATATGGAGAAAGTAAAAATGATTAGGAAGCACTGCATTAGTTAGTTTGCAGGGAAATTACAACAGCTTCTGGTCCCCTATCTCTTCGCACTCCAGGAGTTGGCAAGTCTCCTGCTCCTGGGAAGTTGAGAGTCACTTTATCAGCTCCTCCTTTATTTCCAACTTCTTGGCTTCGGCCACTGGGTTTGTGATAATGTCCTCTACCTATGTGGCAAACCTATTTTTGAGCAGGCATGATCACATGATAGAACTTGGTGGTGTTCTCCCTAATTCCACTCAAACTAAATTACCCCTCTAACTGCAGGAACCACAGGGCTAGCTTCTCAACAGGGCCAGGATGAGAGTTCCTGTGGTCTCTGTGGATCAACAGGCTGTTGACACATATTCAGGTAATCCTGACAGCTCATGATAGTTAGGCTTACTGGTGGACGAAGTCAACAAGTGCCACCTCACAGTTAGAGTCAAAGAGAGATGTGCTGGTTTCATTGGAAGCTCGGCACTAAGGCTAGGAAGAGTACTCCCTCATGCCAAAATTGTAGTTATATGTATCTATTTTATATAAACATATATATTTGCAACCATAAAATTAATTGAAATGATGTGATAAAGTGAGGTTGGCAGCAACAGGCAGACAGTAATTATAATTATTATTTTTTACATGTAATAAAATATAGGGTTTGGGATAGAGGCACGATTCACGTTCTTTGCCCCGGATGCCAAAATACTTAGTCCCAGCTCTGCTTCTCAGCCCATAAAAGGGATACATGGACACTCATATTTTTAACAGAGGCATGCCCATTTTACATTGTCACAGTGGCATCGATTGACCACATGGGTTATAAGGTTCATGGTATGCCACTTTTTCACAATCTTGACAAGTTAACTAATGAAGGGGTATTGTACTTCAATAACAAAATAATCATGTTTAGAAAATAATTTTATTGTTGTAGCTTGGAAATATACCAAGTTGCAGGTGGCCAGCAGACAAGAGTAAAGAGACATTCATGTGTGACACACTCACAAAAAGGAACTGGTGTCATATGTTTCTGCTTGGTAGCGGCAAGGCTGAGAGCCACTGGAAACAATTGCAGATTGATTTCCTCCATGAGAGGTCACTGCTGCCACAGTGCAATCATGTTCATTATTGAGACTTATTTGCTCAGGGCTCCAGCTTTGAGATTGAAATACATAGTTAAAGGATGACTTGCAAAAAATTTTAATTTTTTTTCTACATAAGCATACGAAAGTTGACGCAATAATAGCTAAAACTAGTATCCACCACCAATGAAGAGATTTTGGTGAATTTGGGATGACAGGATCTACTACAGATGTAAAAGAGATACAAATGCGATTTGAAACTGGACTTCTTATGACATGAGAATATAGTGACAAACATACATGATGCTCTTGTTTCTTTTTAAGCATACAAATATGGTGAACCTGTCTCTCACCAGGGCCAGTAGCAGAAAGTATGGGTATAAATTTATCCTCCTCATTATCCATGAGATGATTTTTCCCATCTATCGTGAGATTCTCCAATTCAGCTTCAAAAAATAAGTCAACTTGCAATCCTAAAAATAATAATAAAGTGATATTAGAGGTTCTAAAGGTCCACTTATTCAACTTTACCTCATTCAATATTGTAATGGCAACATTTTATTTTAAATAGAAGAGCAGTACATACATTGTTTATATCACAATTCATGAATATTACACAGCATGTACTGTACAAAATAAGGCATTTTCCTACCTGCTCCTTGATCAAGAGACACTCCAGTTGCTGTCCATGTTAGATTGATTCCTAGAGGATAATATTTGGAAGAACAATTTGAATTCAACCCTTCTAAATCTCTTATAAAGCTTGGTGGATAAGATTCCTTCACTTCCCTCACCTGCAAAATGGCCTTGACAATATTATTAAGCATAAATAGAAAGCCTTATTAATTGTTTAAATGTGAACGAGACCAATAAGTCACAAATAATTTCAAGTTCTGATTGTAGTGTATATGTCCGAGAAACTTAGTGCAACTGGATGTAACAACTATGATTTATTACATAAGTAGCAATTTGTATGAGCTCCTGATTTTTAGTATTTAGTATTTAGGCATTTGTTGCTTCAGTGCTACCTTTGAAGACTATCCATAATGACGAAAATCTTGTACTTTGTGAGCAACGAGATGTAAGGATATTTATGAAAGCATGAGTATGTAGCTGACGAATATGAGATTTGCTATAGTATATGTTATTAAGCAATAGAGTTTCATAGTAGATATTAGCTATTATTAACTGATATTATTTATTTTTAAAATTTTGTATATTTGTTAATTTTTGCCACTTAGGTCAAGATGAAGCTACAACTCTGTAATATTATTTGTTTAAATTCTTATTACCCTTTGGTACTAGTTTAAGTACTCAGCATCTGAGCATATCCAACACCACATGTCAGTAAAATTGGAGAACTTTTAACTTATGATTTCTTATAAGTCAGTGGTGCCCAACCTATGGCCTGCAGGCCGGATGTGGCCCACAAAGGATTTTTATGTGGCCCTTGAAGCCATGATGGAAAAACAATCCGAAAAATTTAACACACAAATCCATGCATTTTTATGAGATTTTTTATAATAAAACTTTTAACATTGGAAATTTTACCATAAAAATCCCATTTAGACTTGATTTTCACTAAAATGGCACTTTATAATATATAGGTAACATCCGATTTGAACTCTAATCCGGCCGCCGAATAATTGCCAACTTCCAATGTGGCCCGTCACGTAGAAAAGGTTGGGCACCACTGCTATATCTATCTTGGGTGTCACAAAATGCTCTCAGATCCCTTTTCCAAATATTGAAAGCTCCAACCCTCCTTCCCATCCAGATAGAGAATTTCCACACATTTGCTTTGAATCTGAAAATTTTTCGTTTTCTTGAGTGAAACTTGATCGACAAAAAGTAGCTGATATGTTGCTCTTGATAAGCCATCAGGTGCATTTCCCTTAGAATTGTAATCATCATCTCCATTGCTCTGAACTCATCTCATGATTTACTAATGTTTCTTCATGTCATTTTCTACTTTTATCAAATTCATCTCAAAATTACATGAATTTAATCAAAGAGTGTTCATTTCATCCAATATAACACAGTTGTGCATATTAGAGGGTGCGATCTGTCATTTCTTTTTACTTTTGCATTGTGTATACAAAAAGAACTCTAATTACAAAAAAAGTCGACTAAGATTTTGTTAGAAAAATGCATTTTAGGGGCCACTGAGTCCAATATAGTGGTTTTTACTGTGATGTCTATGTGGGAAAAGCTCCTGGAATGGAATTCGGGACATTGTAATCTGATACAGACATAGTCTTGGGTGAAAATGTATTCCATGCAAAATATGGTTGTGCTGGCTAACACAGTGTTCAAAATTCTGATATATAGATTGGTCACAAAGAGTCCATCTCCTTCCTTTACAATTATGATGGTTATCATGTAACTAAAACATTTATTGATAGTTGATAGTGACACTATGAACTGATTATGAAGTTTTACCTTAAATGGACGTCCTTTTATCTGCCTCTGGATATTTCCATATGCAGGTGCTATTCCTTTTGCTATGCATGTCATTAAGAAGTTGCAAGGTAGATTAGGGTCTCCACAGTGGGGATAGGACTTTTTTGATAAAATAAAGTAGCCAGAATATATTCCATCCCCATCGGTCTTATCAGCTCCCCAACCTCCATCATGAAGAATAACTGTCTCTTTTAAACTGGACTTTGCATTGGTTAGTTCCTGGGCAAATATTCTGAATTTGTAATAGAACAAACTTTCTTTAATGATTCCTTATTACTATTATCCATTTGATTTAAAAACAGTAAAGCTTTTTAATAGAGGTATAAATGTTTACACAAATTTTTCAAGTATAAATTTGATTGCAAAGAATAAGGTTGCATTAGTTAGTTTATTATCATAGAGACTTTTTATGTGATCATATGAAAATTTGTAACACATTTATAGCACTGTCTACATCAACTGATGTTCACAATCTTCCTGAACATCCCTTATGCACACCATTCACTGTACCATCTGCCACAAACTTAATATATCAAGCTGGTGAGATTTAAATGTGTGGTTTTTTTCAATGTTGAATTTTTCTCTCCAATTTATTTTCACCTCTTTCACATTCTCTGTTTTCAAATAAAACTTTGAAATCCACCTAAGCTGAACAAATGTTAATCAATGGCAAGCCATTTCTTTGATTTTGTTACACTATAATCATGGCATCTTTAATATGCCATAATAACCATAATAAGCAACAATTTGTAATCAGTCTTAAGCCCCGTCTACATGGGGCTAGTTGTTTAGTCGAGTAGAGTAGTTTAGTTGAGTGAGAGATGTTTAGTATCCGTTTACATGCAGCCAGTAGTTTGGTGGAGGGCAGTAATTTAGTCAAGTGAGAGTAGCCGGTCTACACGTGGAAATTATTGGATTTAGTTTAGTTCATTAGTTGACTGCCGCCATGACTGCTAAACGAACGAGCTTGTGAATCGGGCACTCCGGTCTATATATATACATCTCTTGCAAATATGTGTCACCGAAACAGAAAGCTTGATTTCAAGAGAAATAAAAAAATTTCAGCATATGAACTTACATGAGCTTGTTTGTTTTTACTTTCTCATATAAAGTATTGAGAAAGTATTGTTTTCGCGAAAAAATTCGACCTCGAGATTTTTACGGAAATATACGTTTTAAGTGTCGCTGAATCTGAAAAAGTGGTTTTCGCAATGCCCTCTGTCTGTCTGTCTGCTGTTACTGGCTCTGGAGCCCAGATGGTAGAGCAAAAATGAATGAAATCTCGTAGTTAGGCATTTTATCATACTGAGCAGAGTATACGTAGAAATGGTTGACATTGCTCAATAATTAAGAGTAGTTTATTCTATGCATTTTTAACAACAATCCGATTTTCTCAAAAACGGCTATAACGATTTTGATCAAATTTCGTACAGTTACTTGAGTTTACGTCTTCAATAATACTGTAGAGTTCATATTTATCAAAAAATGAATATAAGGCTAGTTTATTCTAGGCAACTTTAACACCAATTCGATTTTATCAAAAACGGCTCTAACGATTTTGATCAAATTTCGTACAGTTACTTGAGTATACGTCTGAAATAATACTACGTATTTCATTTTCCTCAATGAATGAATATGAGGCTAGTTTATTCTTGGGCAACTTTAACAAAAATTGGATTTTCTAAAAACAGGCTCATATGATTTTCATTTTCTAAAGATAACTAAACGACGCATTAGTATATGAGAAAGTATGTACAATGTATGTTGTAGCAATTTTTGTATTCGTCTTTCAACACATCCCACGAGCACTCATGTTTCACATACTCCGTAACAAATTTGAGACTCACGTGTTCTGACCACTTTGCCATGGTAAGAAGAAATTAAATGTGAAGAAACATGAGGCATACAGTTTATGAATAATACGAGAAACGTAACCTCCTACGTAGACAGAGGCACACAGGACAACTGCATTCGACTAAAAAGGTACTAAAGGCATGCATATACACGAGATTAGTTGGTGAGTCAGTCTAGTGGGCGCATGGTTGGGGAAGACACTCGACCTCAAAAATAGGATGGGCTTCTATTTACTCGACTAAAGCAGCTACTCGACCTTGTGAGCTGTACTAAACTAATTTCTTGTGTTTAGACAGGTCGAGTACTAAAATTTAGTGCTACTAAACTAAACTACTCGACACGTGTAGACCGGGCTTTATGTTTTGTGACTAAATAGTATACACTTGTATGAAGTGTGTATACATTTTTTGAGACATCTTGTACATGCTACTCCCGAGATTCGACAGGGATGCATTCCTGGAAACGTGGTCGAATCTCGAACAGTCGAATGTCAAATCAGCACAAATTCAAACAATTAGAGCAGAAATAACGATGTCTAGACTGAAACTAAACCTCTCGTGGTCGGGCAAGCCAAAAATTACTTTGCGTAAACTAGTTTCTAATTCGACCGATCAATCGGCTGGGTCGATTCCACCGGTCGAATTCTCGATTTGGTCGAATCTCACACTATCGTATCTCGGAAGTCGCCTGTATTCCTGAGATTTTCTTTAGGACAAAACCTAAATGATGTGAATACATTACTGCCCATTTGCCTTTTCTTCGTATATAAAATATCCTTCCAAAAGGGTTACAATTGAAATACACATAAGGCATTAATGTTGCAGATTTTCAATTCTAGTTCAGGTTGACTTCATCCAACTGATTATAAAACTTCCATAGTGTTACTATGAAAACCAGATTACAGTATACTACTGTTACTGAATTAATTCTCGTTTAAAGATCATATTATTTATGTTTATTATTTGTACTAAAACTAAAGGTAACTGAACTTTAAAAGCATTAATACCACCTTTAATATATTTTTTTAAGAGACCATTGAAAGTCTTGGAGATATTAATCTAAATTCTGTATTATTTATAATTTCTTTAAAAACACTAAAAATATTGTAATGACTATAGCTATAAAAATTTCTCCAGTGCAAATACCAAGTAGTCATTAATTTAGTTAAATTAGTTATTTAAACTAATTATAATTTAAAGAAAAAATATTAATAATGAGCCCTATGGTTAATAGTCTTTTTGATCAGCCTACTGACAATGGAATCGTTGATTCTGAAATATGTATTTAGGCAATTTTTTAGAAAGGAAGTACTTGTGTGTGTTTTTTGGTTGGCGTGTATTTGTGTGTGTGTGTGTGAACAAAGAAAAAGGGTCCCTGGCATTGGAGTACCGTATGTCTTCGAGTATAAGTCAAGAAAGTTCTTGCTTTTTTAGGTCGATCAAACCTTCGGCTTATATTCGAGTCACAAACTAGATGGACATTTTTCTGGGTTAATAATTAAACATGACGCAAAAAACAACATTTGACTGACTTTGAAGTACATTAGAAAGACAAATTCATGCTAACTAGTGGAAAATGCGAAGACCAATGATAAAATAATAATGCATCGCCGTACTTAATTTCAAAGAAAAACTTAAAATTTATATTTTATCTTTAAAAAACTTACCCAAATGAGTGGATTGAAGAGAAGAATCAATTCAGTACTCAAGCATTGTTTTCTTATTTTGATCCTGAATTCAAATTGTTAAACACTGTTCCATTTCTTCAACGATGGCATTTTGTTTTTTACTTATAATCACTGACTGGACAGAGCCTGCATTGCGAATATGATCACCAATTTTTCTTTTGTCTTTTAAAATGGTTGCAATTGTTGAACGACTGAGATCATAAACACGACTAATCTAAGCAAGCGACTCACCTTTTTCTGGTCTATTTATTATGTCCATTTTAGTTTCCATTGAAAGCACTCGAAGTTTTTTACCACTCTTTGCACTTTCACAAACACTACGTTTATGATTGCTTTCCATATTTCAAGGATAATAAAAAACAATATTTACAAGTGTTGACAAGTTTACGTGTTCTTACTGCGACAAATGTTTGTAAGTGTGCAAGGGTGTGTTCGTAAATGAAGTGCAAGGCGCAGTTCATTGGTATGCGGAATGTTCATAAATATGAATTGTTCATTTCTTGAATGTTCATAAGTAGAGGTTCACCTGTATATATATTAATTGTTTTGTAAATTTCAAAATTATCTTGTTTTCGTTTGCTTTGCTTCGACTTATACTCGAGACTTGGATTTTAGATGCTGTTTTAGGCTAAAAAGTACGCTTCAACTTATACTCGAATCACCTTTTACTCAAAAATATACAGTAATTCCCCCTAAACCCGGAGTGTGTGAGATTGCATGTGTTTGGTCAATGGTGTGGGGTAAATTCCCCTAAACCAGTATGTGAGCATTTTTCCGTTTTTTAAAAAGTATTTGTATGGTTATTAGGAGGTTCTGTTCATCTTCATTAATTATAATTTGTTTTAAAAAGATGTGGTATTTTAAAAATTTTTACCAACAGAACAAAAGGAAACTTGAACTTAAAAAATAAAGTATACATACGTAACTTCCATATTTTTCAATGGAGAATTATTCTTCTTTATAGCTGCCAAAATTAGCAATGGTGTAGAATCCATTTGGTGCCAAGTCTCACCAATGCATAAATCTGATATTAAAAAAAATAGTTTTATAGAGCACATCTTTTCATGTTAATATCTAGAAAAATTGTGCATGTCCAATTTATTACAATCTGAAAAAGACGGTTCTGTTGAATATATGCTGAACTATTATATGTAGCATACTGAGTTCTACATGTTTAAACTTGAGAAAAGATAATAATAGAAATTTTAGCTGTTTTAAATGTTGAAAGAATAGCAGGTGAAGACTGAAATTGGTATTTCTGAACTCTTAAAATCTCTACTCAGTCACTGTTCCCAATATATTTTCCATTTCTCTCCATCAAAATCATAATTTTAAAAATTATTTTTATAACTGACTTTCCAACTTCTCTCATAAAACATTAAAAACTGGAAGGGTCTTAAACTTTCTGGATTTTTCATGTTTCAGAAGTACATAATAGAGAGAGAAAGCAACTGCTATTTTGTAACAGATAAGACTGCCTAAAAAGGAAATACAATGTTCGAGCTGTGTGAGTCATCGTCCAGATACTTGTGGAAGTTTTTTGTTTACACTGGGACTGGTAGTGATGTCACAGACGTCTGTGTTCTGGACAATCTTAAACCTTCTAAAGTGATTGTAAAATAATGGTGGGTCTATGCTTCGAAGACTTTCACACGAAGCTAGACCTCAGGGAGACAGGACCATAGAAAGAAGTGAAGCATCATGTATAGATGGAAATAAAGATATGTTTATTGTTTACTAGGATGTTTAGTATTTTTTGGTAAATTTCTATGATTTTCTGTTTTGAAGAAAAAAATATTTTCTGATATTCTTGCATACCTAATAAAATTTAAATACCGCTCTATGGGAAGTTGGTGGGCATTTAAATACCGGTTTGAGGGGTTAAAGCAAATTGCCCCGATGATTTATTTACCATGTGATGAACAATTTGTTGATGATAGAAGAATTTATGGGGCTAAAATAATGTCAGCATCGTGTTATCTGCTCATTAGTGGAGAGAGTGATCGTATAAAGAAGAAAAGGTAATTTTAGAGGAAACTATGATATAATAATTACAATACTTACTAAATTGCATGTGCAACTAAAGTAAATAATTATTATTATAACTCATAAAAGACGAATTAGGTTCTCTGTACTCACCACTGGTATTATTTTCTTGGACTTCTCGTTCTTCACAGGCACTGCAGCTCAATTGAATGTAATTGGACAACTCAGTTTTACTCATGTCAATAGGGAAGACCTCTTCCACAATTAAAGAAACATTCATATGATGTTTATCAGAACAAGATGCAGTGATGTTCCAAGTGCCATTCTAGAGAAAAATAACAAGAATAAATTGATAATGGTGTTTTGGACTGAAGGTGGTTAATACTATTATTGATCTTATATGTCATCTTCATGCATGACATATTCTTTTAAAATGACATATCTTATATTTATGTGAAAAAATCTCCAAGATGAATAAATAAGTAAATAAATATATAATGTTAAATAAACTCTCATGCACTAAAAGCTCCTTTTTCCACATAGTCATGCTAGTAAAGAAACTTGAAGACTCAGTCTGCAAGGATGGATACAGTGAGGGGTAAAGGGGATAATTATCTCCCCAAGATTTCTGAACACTAGAAAAATTTAACCCCTACATCTTATCCTACATGCTGAGCACATCAGGCGAGAACTATACCATTTTACTATATTCATTTTGCTATAGAAAAAGTTATATATTTCCTTTTTCTATGTTAAAATATACTTGAATTACGATATTATCAAATACGTAGTTTATTTTTTCATTCCTTAGTACCTTACATGAAGCCTGAATCCACCCTTGTCAGGCTGTGTGTTGTTTTAGTAATGGTACCAGCTAATGCTCAACATAATATGAAACTTATACATAAAGTGGTACTTGATTATAAGGAGCATGGATATAGTGAGATAATATATATGAAGCAATTGAATGCCAAAGGGTTTAGATGCCTGGACTTCTGTTAGTCTGGTACAAATCACATCTTTGGTAAACTATAAATTAATCTGGTCCCTACCTATTAGACATTTTGGCATGGGTGGCTACAGAGAGCTTGCATAGCTTACAAAATAAATGGAATACCTAAGCCTTTCTACAATGGCAATGTTGAAGTACAAAGAACTGAGTTATAATGAGTGAATAAATAATTAATATTAGATTAGATATTTCTGCAGATTTCATACAGCATAAAACAGGAGTGGTCGGTGACCGACTGAGTAAGGCTAAGCAGTGGCAGTTTTACTTTATGGCATGAATTGGTCACTTTACAAGTCGAAGGTTTGCCTCAACATTTATGTATCTCATTCAGAAAGATGCTATGAGTATAAGAAATAATGGTACACCTCGTTTGAAACCAAATTTATTTCTCACTTTCTTTTTCCAATAATTTTAATCAACAGAAATATATTAAACTGCACTTCCAAAATATCATAACCATGCAGTTAATTCTGTAGCTTCAACTTATTGTAGGCTTACTGACTTGAGTGATCTCTTTTCAAGTTGCAAAATCTTGAAAACGATTTCATCAGTAATTTTTTTATTACACAATTTTCATTATCCACACACATTTTGAGGATTAAAAGTAAATAGTTTAATAAAAGGAAGTACCAATATAGCATACCAAAATAAATACTTTATAAACCATGAGGATGGCACAAAACAGTTAAACAAATATATCACATGCTAGCAACAATACTGGCACAACTAAGAAAATATAATTTTCTAGTTAATACAGCTGAGGGGTTTGTTGTAAGGCTCTCTTTCATCCTGCAATACTGGCAGAATTGTAGTTATCATGTGGAATCACCAAATTTCAAGGCTGTTACTTATGCTATTAAATAGGAAAATAACCTAATGTTGCTAGGTGCAGTTTATCCCTTGATTTTCTGAAAACATTAATTTTGAGTTTTGTCAGTATTGTCGCCAATGTGCAGCATCTCTAAAAATATGTAAAACTAAATTTCCCCGATAGATGGACACAACACAGTATTTTCATATCACCAGTGGAAGAAACTTTCTGCAGCACTGAGAAGCAGTTCAAATTTTGCTTACTTCCTCTCCATTGGGCATGCATGGCCCATCCCCTCTTGTAAAACCAAATTTCCCTATTAGATGGACACAACACAGTATTTTCATGTCACCAGTGCTCAAAATTTTCTGTGGCACCAAGAAGCAGTTCAAATTCTGCTTACATCTCCTCCTTTGGGTGCACATAGACCCTCCCCTCTTTTTCCCACTCTCATTTCCAAGCATATAACCACCAGAGAAGCAGATCTGAAACTACTTCTTGAGGCTCGCTCAATAACAATTGAGTAATACGAAGTGCAATCAAGTTAGTAAAAATTCGTTGAAATGACGAAAATACTAAATACATTTCTGTCAATGTTATAATAGTAACTTAAGTTATTCTAAGTACCTAATTAAAAAAGTTTGTTGTGTTGTTTCACTAGGCAAGCAGTGCTTGCGTTGCTTACTCCTGGCATAAAATATTAATCAATTGAATGAGACTAGTGAGGAAATAATTTTATCTTTTAAATTTATATGTAATAAATATTAGTGAAAATATTTAACTGGAAAGCATGCTATTAGCTAAGAAAGATCATAATTTTTAGATTATTTCGTATACATACCAAAGGATTAATAATTGAGCTCCAAAAGGTGTTAAGATCTTCGTCATACTGCATATCCTCAATATTTTCATCAGGTGAAATAAGTTGGTAGGAACATGCATCATAATGAAACCAATTTTGAAGATAAATTTGCAAAGTTCCACTTTCTTTGCAAACAGCATCTACTACAAACATATCACTCCAACTGTTTTGAGTGATGGATATTTGTCTTTGGTATAACTATAAATGATTAAAATCATCACAGTATCAGATAATTTCTTAATAGTAAAAATCAACTGCTAATTGAGCGAACATGGTTCATATACAAGGCTGGCCTGAGACATGGGCAAGCTGGGCAGCTGCCTGGAGTACCAATGTATTGGGGGCTGTATCTACTGCCTATAAATTACATTTGTTTCTTGCCTGGGGCACCAAAATATATCAGACTGCCCCTCTTCATTTATAGTGTGCAATAATCATAAATATAATTGATAAATCAAATATGGGTAGCTATTGCTATGTGGATGCTTCAATCACTTAGTTCTTATTCCAAACACATTTCTATCAGTGCAGAGTCGGGACTAGGTATTTTGGCATCCGGGGCAAAAAACGTGAATCATGCCCTAGCCCAAGCAAAAAATAATAATTATAATTACTGTCAACCCATCCGCCAATCTCACTTTATCGTCTCTTTTCAATAAATTTTATAGTTGAAAATATGTTTATATAAAATACATATACATATAATCACAATTTTGGCACTCCCAAGAATGATGATCCCGGGGCAAGAGCCCCTCTCGTTCCACCCTCGTTCTGGCCCTGTATTAGTGCATGTGAAACAGTGTATCAATACCAGTCATATCATTTGTTTTTCATCCTTTTCTATGTTAAAAACTACCTAAAACCAATAGTAAGAATTGTTGGACAGCAAACATTCATACCAACTCACAATACTAGTGGAGGTGGCGTTTTGCTACCACCATCTGATGTTTTACGAGTATCAGGACCTCGGGGTTCTTGCCCTGGGGGCTTTGAGAGGGAGGGAGAGAGACGACAAAGTTCTTAAGAACTTTATTTGCCCTGAAGGGGCATAAAAATGACAATGAATTAACAACTGTATAATTATACTCGTACATCCCTGGGGATAGGAAAACTGGATGGAAAAAGAGAAAGAGGTAGGAAAAGGTTTCAACTAGTAGACGACTTGAAAGGGAAAGGGAGCTATCAAGACATAAAGAAAACTGCGGAAAATAGGAGTATATGGAGAACCAAGTTTAACCTAGAATAATCATGGACCTGTCAACGGACAGACTACCTAAGATGATGATGATCCCTGGGGAGGCGATGGGTATCCTCTTGCACGTCTCTGCTTCCTTTTCGCTGTCCATTCTTCAACTCCTCTGTGGCACCTCAATCTGCTCTCTGGCAGCACCTCCTCCTCTTGTGCACACTGACTGACCCACCCTCACAGTTTGCGGGTCTCCCTTATATACTTTTAAACTAGAGGGCAAAAGATGCCCTTTCTGGAAGGGTATTGGGATAGGTGGTGGATCGGCATGGATGGAATGACCTGGGGATCCTTTGCTCAGGATGAGCCATCGAGATGACTCCCGAATTATCAGAGGGAGGGAGCGTGGATAGATGATGAATCCTCAGCTTGAGTAAGAGGGAAACGACCCTTTGTGATGATTCGCAAATCCATAAGTCACTTCCCTCTGCCTATTCGATTGCTCATCCTGACTCCTTACAATATAATGCTTAAAAATTCACTGCATGGTTATTCCTTGTGAGTTTGTTTAATTTAAAAATTGCTATTAATTAAGGCATACTATTTATCTTGAAGTGTCTTTTGGGGGCCAGGATGGAAAATTCAAATTATTTTCAGAATGTCAATCTTTCTCTTAATCTATTTCTTGGATAGTCCGTGTCTGGGGTTTACTAAAAAATGAACAAATTCTTCATTGACACAACAGTAAGTTATAAAAAGCAGCCATATAAAAGGAGCCTCAATGCGTGTGAATGAAGATCAACATATCATGCATAATTGCGTATGAGCCAAGAAAAGAGACTGAGAGCTTTAACAAATAAGGATTCTTATTAAACATGAGATAATTTATTATAATTATGGTTGAAATCCAAATCCTGGCTGTGGGCATGGTTGCCTGGGATTTCTCTTGATTGTTGACTTTCCTTATTTCTATGCTGTCCTTTTTAAAGTTTAAAAGTAGTTCGTACATAGTGAAACAGAGTTGCTTTTTGTTGTTTGGGTACAAGCCCTTTCCAGTGGACAGAGAAACGGTCTTCGTTCTCTGGAATTTGTAACAGCATATGTCCGAATCAAGCGAGCGGATTGAGAGGTAGATTCATAAAGTGAAATGAGTGTAAAATCGAAAAAGGCATATTGCAAAACAGGGTATTGCAAGGTATACCTGTACTACATAAGAAATATGTGGTAATTTTTGCAAGAATGCTTTCAATTCTTAAGGATTTTTTATCTTATAGTTAATATTTGGTCTTCCGACCTAGGCTCATGTGCAAGAAAGCATCTAGTACACACTGGAAAACACTTTGGACATTAGATAGCATGCTGTTATTACTCAAAACTGCATTCAATCTATTTTGTGCAATTCTGTATTATTAATGACAATTACTTAGATACATTGAAGTACTTACTGTTACTATGTGATCAGATTGTTTTCCCCAGTTTAATGATAAAGCAGCCATGATGTTATCTAGCATTGTAACAGGATTGGAGGCTAACCATTCATTCATCACTGCTAAAGTTTTATTCCTGAATGATAATATCTGGATTTTGAAGGTAGGGTCAGAATTTTTATTTTTGCTGGAAAAAAGAAAAAATTTAAAATACAAGTTTGAACCATTATAGATGATTAATATTTTGTTAACAATTTAACAAAAACGAAAAAATAATTTCTTTTTAAGTATATGTGACATATAGATCAAGCTAAAAAGATGATATTTCAAATGTGAATTATTCAACTAATCTCATGGTTTGAAACTAGAGAATGATGTGTATAACTCATGTAGCATTAAAAGTTGTATTAAAGTAGGTGTCGGTTTCATCTATCCAGGGCTGGCTTGATGGCGGTGCCAATGGTGTGACTGCACCTGGCCCTACAGTTACAGAGGCCCTCTGCTCTCTAAAAAAGTATCTGTTGCACTCATCAAGTGCACGTATTGAAAAAAGCCAGAAATATATCCAACACTGTCATAGTGAGAGAAATTACTGTATATATTAAAATTCACTAACTAAATTTTTTGAGGCATAGAAGCCCAGTACTTTGCACCACGTCTCATGATTTTTCTGGCCAGCTCTGCATCTATCAACAAAGTACCCATCCACAGTGAAGTTATACCAATCATTGACAGCTTGAATTAGACTGGAGAGTTGCCACCAAGAGTGGATGCTTTGCAGAAGAAAAAGAGCATATCGTTTATGCAATAGTTTTGTGGCTACATGAATTTTTTGTCATCCACTGGGATGTCAATAAAAAACATGATGAAAATGAACTTTCCCATAATTACCTGGATTCTTTATTCAGTTGACATAAGTCATTTAATTTTATCTAATGAGTTTATGATGTCATACCTGCAGTGTATGTTAACAATCTTCCATTTCATTTCTTTTAGTTTCAACATTGTTTTCTCATTTGTCTCTATATCATGTTCTATGTGCCAACTTTCATCGGAAATAACCAAAAGAAGTCCTCCTTCACCTGAAATTATCTGTAAATAATATATTACATCAGAGTTATTGAAAGTGATGGATGAAGATAAAGTTAAAGTTCACTTAAATAGATACCTACAATAATTAAATTAATTTTTAGGGAGTGATAAATCAAATTTTTTTGCAGTAGCAATTTATTGTAATTAGCTGAAATTCCCAGTAGTATTTCAGAGGAAATAAGAATTTTGAAAGGATATATTAAATATATTTAAAGCAAGAGCTGAAAATAAAGGAATTTTAAATGATAGGTATTACAAATAAATCTTCAAATAAAATATGTGTATATTTGACCAACACATGAAACATACAAAAATTTCTGTAGAAGCTCTTATTCTTCAATTTTACTTTATTCTAAAACCATTCATACTTAATTTTTTTATGATAGAATTAGAATTTAAACTTATATATATATATATAATATATCACCCACTCTTCTGCACCCTGCAGAGTCCCACCCCTGCCGCACACTCCAATGCATAATACGCCCCATAAATCCACCCTCCAACTCCTTCTCAAGCCCCACCACTAACATCACTTACCCCATAACTTTCCCTACCAACTGCACCACCTGCAATGTCACGTAAGCGATGTCGCCGGGCAGCAAAGGTCGAACTGTTATTCCAACAAACCAGGTTAATACAAAAGGCAACATTGAGGCAGGTTTTTATACATTGTATTGATCTTTGACAGGAGTCAGAACATAACGTGATATTTTCGTAATCTCTCTCAAACATATCTAGTTTGGCAGCAAAGCACGAACTCGTATTCCGACCGATCAGATTAATACAAAAGGCGACACTGGGACAAAATGTTTTTCTACAGCCTAGCGTAGCGTAACGTGATATTTTTTTAAACTCTCTCACACATATGCAAACTCGTATTCCAACCGACCAGATTAATACAAAAGGTGACATTGAGACAAAATGTTTTTATACAGCGTAGCAATCTTTAATGGGAGAGTCAGAACATAACATGATATTCTTGTAAACTCTCTCACATGTATCTCATTTCATGGCAAGGCGAGAACTGTCCTGATAATACACATAGTCAAGTAAAATTACATTGATTTTTTACAAAAAAATAGGTGCGTATTACAGATAGTGATAAGAGAATTTACACATTATATAGGTTGCGTATTATAATAAGAAAATTACAGTATTTGTCTTCTTTTATAGCATTGATATCACATGATTAATTCACAAGATGCACCATAATTTTAGAATTTACTTTCAACTATAGGCATCACCAAACTTTTTACTAAAAAGACCAGATGAGGCTTTATACCTATATTGTAGTGTGGGTGGGTCATATATGTTCTTTCATATGGCTGGCCATGTGAAATTTTTAAAAAGGAAATTTTGATATTTTTCTCGTTGTTTAATATGTCATATGCCTATAGCAGAAACATATTATTTTCATGTACTTGAAAAATATTGTTTGATTTTTATAAAAGATATCTAATGACAGATCCTGCTGTCAAAATACAAAAATGTGTATCTTAGAAGTTGAGGTACAGTGGCCTGAATGAAATCGCTTGGTGGGCTGGAAATGACACATGCCCCATAGGTTGGGTACCCCTGCTCTAGTACATAACCAAAATTAGTGTTAACATTCAATATATTACCATTTCTGCCAATGATATGCCATGAAATGGGGTTAAGCCACCTCCTGCTGATTTATGGTTAATTCCAGAAATTATTTTTTTACGTTGATATATATCTTCTAAAACAGTCATATTTTGTGTTTCAGGTTTATCTCTGTAAATAAAATGAAATTAAACAAACTATTGTAAAATATTGAAATGTCTATTTCCTAGGATACTTTGTTCAAGAAAAATATTCAGACAGTTTGTGACAAATTTGCATCACTCATCATTAAGGGGTTAAACAACCTGGTTGACAGGGAGGTAGGTGGATTGAAATGCCCAATCAGCAATATCTTAGGAACATAATGAAATTGAAGTTTATGCTTACCCAATCTGAACAAGACCAACAGCAACATAAGAAGGAAACTGGTACATTATCCAATTCCTTGTAATATTAGTAATCACTTCATTTACACGCTGTGTAAAAGAGAATTTTATAAGATTAATCATTTAATTGAGTAAAAATTTCAAGAGTCACTTAATTACTGGTAAGTTGGTATAACATGAAAATGTAACATCATCATGTACAGTCTTTACCACTATCTACTAGCCAAACTCTTATAGAATATTTGGAATTGATCCTATTGTTGTGCTTTAACTTCACAAGGGGAGGCGATTTCCTCTCTCCCTTTTGAATCCACCGCTGATAATGACTCCTTATTCGGAAAACCCATACCTCTGTCAGATTTTTTTCTTTCCCTTGCCCTATAGACATAATCTGTAGCACAGAATCAAAGAATTTTGAATAGCGTAGTTTGAATAGTAGAGGGCAGTGAGGAGATCTAAGAGGAACAATCTATCTTTTGGTACAATCACTACAAGGTATTGACTAAACACTTAATTTGTTAAACAGTCTTATTGTGTTCTCTTGGTAAAATATTTTTTTAACAATGCATACCTGTTTAACATATTATATAACCCTTATAGTAACATGTCCATAGGAAATAATTTTCCTAAAACAGCAATAACTTACATTCTTTTTGGTGCTTCCTGATAAATCCATCATAATTATTATATCATTTAAATTTATGTTAGCATTGTTTTCAAATGCTACAGCTTCCTGAAAAAGAATATAATGATAGATTTCATGATCTAATTATTTGATTTATTTTTAACATTTCAAAATACATAAAAGTTATGTAGGTAATCATAAATTTATGCTAGATATAAAAATCATTTCACTGAACTCAGTGTGTGTGTGTGTGTGTGTGGTGCCTCTTACCATTAAACATTTAAAATAGTAAACTTAAAAAAAAAACAAAGTAACCTCTCTCACTATGACAGTATTCAATATATTTCTGACTTTTTACAAAAGGTATGTACTTTATAAGTATGTACTATAAATATTTTTAGAGAGCGCAGGGCCTGGTGCAGTCGCACTGTTGGCACTGTCACCAAGTCAGCCCTGACTGCACAGCTAATTTGTTTAATTTAAAACAACCCCATTTAAATGACATTCTAAACATCATGCACTTAATAAATTTATATTGCACTTTTCAAATGCAACAGTAGTACCTAATTTACACTTTTCAAACATCAATTCCAAAACTTAATGGATATTAAGTCAGCTAATCTTGCTGCAATCTGCTTTAACCTCTTCCATCTACTAATAAATATAAAATGTGAAGGGAATATATAGAGTAAATCAGGCTTTCTTGATAATAATTTGATAAAATTATGAAATTGATTTAAAGCAAAAAAATTAACGTTTTAAAACTATTACATATACACTAGCCTGCCTTCACATATCTCTGGTGGGTTATTAGTCCATGTAAGGGAACCTCTGCTTTGTTGGATTTAATATTGTAATAATTATTAGAGATTTACAAATTACCATTATGTAAAGTCAGAAGATTCTTTCCATTTAAATATATATGTGTATTATTGGATGAATGGCAGAAAATTCAAATTTTGGCCGCAAGAAGTCACAGAAGTTGTCCATAAAATTTTTAGGGTCACATATTAATAAACACCAACCCAACCCAATCCTACCAACACCAACCTAATCCAACCCAACACCAACACAACCCTACCCAATCCAACTCAACATCAACCGTCACCTGTTAATACTTAAGTACCTTATGATGGATTGCGTTGCGTTGGGTTGGTATTTGACTAGTGTGTGTAAACAAGTGACCCTATCAATTCTATAGACTACTTACGTGGTGATGCATACATAGTGCCACCTTGCAGCCAAAATTTGAGTTTTTTTCATTCATCCGACAATACACAAGTACCAAATTCTCATTATACCATTATCTGTTCATAGCATTATTTTAAAATACCCCAATAGTTTAAGGTGGTACATATTTATATTTTCTTCATTACTTAATTTAGTTATTTTTAGAGCAACATGAAGGGAGTGTTATAAATTGTTTCATACCTGAAGATACCTCAAAGGTTGAAGAGGTCCGTCTTTTGAAAATGCATCAATTAGCCATGTTGAGGAAAATGAAATAATGATACAGATTCCTATAGATCTATGCATAGTATTTAATAACCTAAGAAAATCAGGGTGATGTAGTTAGAGTGAGCAATTTGAAGATTTTTATGTTCATGAGAAATAAATGCACCGTATAAGAAGGGCGCAAATACCTAACCAATCAAGAAATTTTCTCAGTTACTACAAAAGACGTGTACTACTAAGCTATAAATGAAAATTTTAATTTAAATTTGCCTGAAGAAGTATGATTTGGATGGCTCCTATAGTACCTATGTGATGAACATGGTATGACTATCCTTAGACTCATTTAAAATCCATATAAATATATGACATATTCATTATTAATTTGTATATGTTTCTCAGGAATTGGATAATATATGTATTGATGATTTATAAATTATAGTTTGCATCTGATAGCATAATTACAACAAAGGAATGAATTAAATACTATAGAATGCTTAATAATTTAATCAAATCTTGAAAACATAGTCATAAATGCACCTTGATTGTTAGAATTGAGAATAAGCTTTTAGCATGTGTCTAGGTTGTATCTAATTAGGTATAAAAAATATCATATGCACGTGGTTTCAATTTTATGTAAAGGATTTCAATAAAATTAAAGCAATGATTTCTAGTGATTTATATTGATTTTCAGTATGAGCATTCGACATATATTTGTGAGGCTGTCTCCAAAATACACTAACAAACTTTTTTCTCCATAAGCTACTTCGTGTGAGAGTATTTCCAAATGTAATATAAATGAATGTATTGATGAAGCCTCCTCAGTGTTGTAAGTACCTGAGCCAATCAGCCAGATTCTTGTGTATAGGGAAACAAATTAAGTATATGTGTAAATTATTATTATGTGAGAGGGACCACATTTAACAGTTACCCCACTGATTACACCGTTCTGTACCAAAATGGCTGTGCTTCAAAAGTTTTTCTGTCTCTCGAAATCACATTAGTTTCTTCAACCCACCCTTCTGAAACTTCCGCGAAACACCCTTAAATTGCTTTATTAAACCTATCTAAAAGCATTCAGTCACCGTCTCATCTTGTCGTTTTCTTTGTACAGTCATGCTGTTTCGAAACGATGCACTAATCCCGGTCGTTTCTTGCCGCCGTATCGGTATATGCCAGAGTAACAGCCCAGGAATTGGCGCACAACCGGAAAATACAGTAGAAGTTGCCGGTTTAATATCTCGATGACTGAGTCCTAGAATAGGATAGTTTTTTGCGGACGTCCCCGAACGTATGATGGAGAGAATATAACTCCGAGAAATACTTCTTTTTTGTGGGGATTCGTTGAGATGCTGTTGAACTGAAAAACATATCCAGATACCACCTTATCTCAACGAACCAAGCTCTCGGCAAAACTTATCAAAGGTGACATCAACGTTAAGGTAAACTTCGTTTTTATGACGTCATTTACCGCGGGTATCTGAATGTTGATTAAAGAACTGTCACTGGATTTCACTAGGAAAATTTGGAACAAGTAGAGTCGGCTAGGAAAATCGCCGGGCCCGGTGCAAAGTGTGCGCGCGGGGCCTCTTTCGCTTCAAAAATTTTTTATAACAATTCAAATAAATAAAGAGATCTTTTTCACTATGATTGTGATCGATATTTCTTTCCTACTTTTAAAATGTACGTACTTCACAAGCAAAAAAAATATTTTTTAGGGTGTGCGGGGTCTCCGTAAGCGCGGGGACCGGTGTAATTACCCCGTTGCAACGCGTTAGCACGGCCATCAAGCAGGCCCTGCAAGTAAAGGAGAATATGTATAAGAACCTATAAATTAACTCCAATGGGATTCAAAATGATCCTCTCCTCCTATTTTTTCCGAGTAGAAATAAATGACGAATGCAGGAACGCGAAAAACTTCTAGAATAAAAAATATACAGGGTATAACAAAACTCGACCAACAAATTTTACAGGTGAACTTCTCACACCAAAACAAGAAAAAACGTTTATATTAACTTTTGTCCTATGCCGCATAGTTACCCCAAGAGACTTTGAAAAAAGACAGGTAAAACTGAATTTTGCTACATTTTAAGTTTTTTTTACATTTTATACATTAATTTCATTTTTAGGTTAATAGCTGCTGTTCAAAGTGTCGCCCATCCATCTCTGTACACAGAGCATAACAACACATCATTGATTGGCAAACACATTCAAACATCGTGGGGTTTTGATGAATTTTGTCACACGCAACTTGAATGCAAGACAAAAGTTGGGCTTCTTCTTCTGCCAGGTTCTCGTACACAAGGCTTTTAAGACGGCTTCAGAGAAAAAAGTCCAAGGGGTTAAGGTCTGGTGACTGCGGTGGGCATAAAACAGAGCCTCCATTACCTATCCACTGCTCAGTGCAGGTAGCATCCAAGTGCTCACGTGCCACCAAGCTAAAATGTGCAGGTGCACCATCGTGCAAAAACCACATTTTACTGCGAATTTGGAGAGGTATGTCCTCCAGTAATTTAGACAGTGTCTGCTCCAGGAAATCCTGATAAAGTCACCCTGTTAACCCTCCAGGTAGGACACGTGGTCCTATGAGACTGTCGATGAGTATGCCACACCATACATTAATGGAAAAGCATTGTGGATGTGCTCTTTGCATTGTAGTGTGTGGATTTTTGTCGGGCCCACATGTGCATGTTGTGACTATTAAAAAAACCATCTCTTGTAAATGTTGCCTCATCTGTAAACAAACCAATGCCGGAAAAATCAGTTACACTGCAGAATGATGAAGAAACCACTGGCAAAACTCCCTCCGTCGTGGGTAATCAGCTGGCCTCAACCTTTGCACCTTTCGTACTTGGAATGGATGTAGTTGCTGCTCGTGCAAGGCACACCATACATCCATATGATTGACAGTCATGGCATGCTCAGTGGCACGAGTGCTAGTTGGAGGTTGGTCTTCAAGAATCTGCAATACTTTCTCCTCCATTCTTGGTATGTGTGTGGTCCTTGGGCGTCCTGTATCATGCATGCTCCACTCATCATACCAATTTCTCGAAGCCGCCGGTCAATTGCTCCAAAAGTGGTAAAAAGGACTTGTTGTCACAAAAGAAAATGTTCCTGGTACAGTCATTAAGCTGCTCTCATGTTGCCATTCACTGCACCATATGCCATGTCCATACCAAACATTTCTTCGAAAGAATACTTGTCCATTGTAAACACAGGTAGACAATGTGCTTCCACACAAACAACTCAATGACCCTATTGAAACAAACCTTGCTGTTTGGCCAATGCATATTCGTCAGTCACGTAATTCATATAGAGCGCCTCCATGGGGAAACTATTTGATATAGTACAAAAGTTCACATAGACTTCTTTCTTGTTTTGGTGTGAGGAGTTCACCAGTGAAATTTGTCGGTAGACTTTTGTTATACCCTATATACAGCATTACAGAATAACATTTATATTAAAAATAATGAAACTGTCCTTTATATTTACTAAAAAGTAAAAAATATATAATTCACCAAATTCAATATTGCAGAATGTAAAGATAATTTTGTCCATATAAAATTAGTGTGGAAAAGAAATATTAGCAATGGTTTTTGTTAAATATTATGCCACAACTTTTGCATGCCAAAAGCTATTTTACTTTGAGGTATATTTAATTATGTGAATTTAAAATTTATTTTTCTCTTTTTAGTGCATATAAAGGATGGTTTCATTAGAATGCTTTTGTTATTAATTTTGTCTTCCTGTTTTTAGTGAAACATTAAAAAAACACTCATAAATAAATATCAATGATCAATTGAATATTTAGTTATTTTCGTTACCATCAGCTTTTTATTGTTACCAAAGTATTATTTAAACTTAAAAAAATGCGTGTAAAATTAGTGAACGATTTTCATGTAAAAATATGTATAAACTTTTGGCATAAAAAATTTGTGGCACAATTCGACGCATATTTGAAAATTGACAGCAGTAAAATAAAATTTAAGTTCTGAATATTTTCGATAATTCATAGTGATTTTAATATGCAAATCACAGCACTCCTTCCTGTGCTATTCAAAGGGAGGAAAGAAAACAGGAGCAAAACTACTATGCTGCCAGGTCTGTCACCGCAGGAGGTTCGAATGGTATAAAAACCCCGAAGTATTTGAGTGCTCGCAATGCCGACCTTAGCATTCTTTATAAGTCATTATGGAAATCGTTATTTTTCACCCACTGCAAGCAGAGGCTATCAGGTCGCATGGCTTTATGAAATTAAATATTATTCCTCAAGACCCAGCTCTATCTATCTGACCCATATGCAAGGCAAAAGGGCTGTTTGTCCTAAGTTCATTAGGCATGAGGATAATATAAGTGAAAAGGTTGAGCTCAGCACTGTTGATGTGAATACGTACTTCTGAATCTAGTTGGAGTGTAACATTTGAAGTGCGAGCATATTAATCTGTGAAGCTTACCAGAAAATCTGGAATATATTTCAGGGTCTTTGAGGAATGAAACATAAAACTAATTTGGTAATTATAAAAATACAATTTATGCTTTGTCTTATTGCATGATAAACTATGCTATTCCAACGGACCAGGTTAATACAAAAGGCAACATTGAGGCAGATTTTTATATATTGTATCGATCTTTAACGGGAGTCAGAACATAACGTGATATTTTCGTAAACTCTCTCAAACATATCTAGTTTGGCAGCAAAGCACAAACTCGTATTCCAACCGATCAGATTAATACAAAAGGCGACATTGAGACAAAATGTTTTTATACAGCGTAGTGATCTTTAATGGGAGAGTCAGAACGTAATGTGATATTCTCGTAAACTCTTTCAAACGTATCTCATTTCGCAGCAAGGTGAGAACTGTCCCGGTACTACACATTGTCAAGTAAAATTACATTGATCTTTTACAAAAAAAATAGGTGCGTATTATAGATAGTGATAAGAGAATTTTCACATTTCACTCGTGAAAACATGGGTGCTTATTATATTGGTTGCGTATTATAATCGGAAAATTATGGTAAACAAAAATATTTCAATGTCTGAAATAAATCCAGCCAACAGACCCTACAGAAGAGGTTAATTCTGCCTGATAATGATTAAATACTAATCCTTTTATAAATGAATAAACAGTGTGGATTAAATTTAGTTGTTAAAATATAAAAATCATAGATCAGACTTTCCTCAATTAGGCAGTTTGATTTCTAATCCATCTCTTTTTGTTAAAATATAGTAAGCCCATAGTTAAGAGATTGGCAGCATGTAGCAAGCTCATTGGTAACAGATTGGCAGCTCACCCCTGGACTAATATGACAATTGGACTTGCTACCTTGGACCTTTTAGACTTGACCAAATCATGTGGACGAGATTGTGGACTGGACCTTTTAAAGTGGAAAATATTGCTAAATTAGCCTCTATCTCTTATGACATATAGCAGCGCAGAGAAGTTTCATCAATTTGAATTTTGAAAAAAAAATTCTTTCTGCTGATGCAATTATTATGGGAACATTGAGTAGTATACATAATGCTGTCCTTTGGAAGGTATTCAAAATTGTTCCACAATATAAACAGAAAAACTAAAATTTGGCTCTTTACTTTCTTCATTGGTAGTACTAAATTTAAAGTATGAATGAATTGATGGTTTTTACAGGTTATTCTTGTTTCAGAAGTTTATTGTTCATGTTTGAATCACTTCAGATGGTATCAGTAGATTTTATAAACACATTAATACTATGTAAAAAGATGATTTTAGTAGCATCCTTTGAGAGATGGAAGTTGGATAGGACTGAAAAATATTTTGAACTTAAAATATATTATCATCTTATATAATTATTTATAACACTCATTGTTACATCATTAATATTACCGTATTCACCTGAATCTAAGACGACCTTTTTTTCCAAATTTTCAGCTGTAAATATCAAGAGTCGTCTTACATTCGAATACGAAGTATATTTAAGCATTTAATCAATGGTTTTTACAACAAATGGTATATTAGAGTAAACAATTCACAACAGCAAATTCAAGTACGTACATAAAGAAGTAAAATAAACAAATAGTAATAACAATAAGAAAAACATGACGGGAATAATAATTATTTAGACTAATAATCATCGTCGACGATCATAACACAGACGACGTACTTTCATCTTGCACGTAATGGCCACCGCAATGTCAAAACAAATGAGAGCGGAAATCATTGGGATTCCCCTTTCAAACGACGCACCGCGATTCACTAAGTGTGACAGTAATTTTGAGTTGTGCATTCTTGATTTAAATGCACAACCCTCAAGTTAAAATGATAGATCATGTTGAAGTACGTGGCACGAGTGCAAAGGGAAAGTTAACCAAGGAATTAGACGGAGCTAAGATACAAATTTTAAGCTGATCGTGATAAATTACGCCGAAAAAACTAATAACTGTGATGCGAGTAGAATGTTCGGTGTATCTGAGGCAAATGTGCGTCGATGGAAACTCTCAAAACAGGAACTAGAAAAAGCCAAAGCCACAAGGAAGTCGCTCAGTGGTCCAAAATTAGGCCGATTTCATGGCATTGAATAAGTAGTCAAGTTTGTGCGCACCATGAGGAAGAACGGTATGCCTGTTTCGACTGAAAGTATTATACTTAAAGCTAATGAAATTACTAGAGGACTTAATATATCATTGCAAGAATTCAAGGCCAGCAGAAGTTGGTGCGTGAGAATAATTTTTCTTTACGGCGACGAACTTCGCTGTGTCAGAAATTGTCAGAAGACTGTGAAAAACTTCTCGCTTACCAGAAATACGTAATTGGACTTAGAAAAACCAATAATTACCTTTTGAGCCAAATAGGAAATGCCGATGAAACTCCGGTTTTCTTCTACATGCCATCTAATTATACTGTGAACGAAAAAGGTGCGAAGGCCATCCTAATTAAAACTACAGGCAACGAAAAAATGCGAGTCACGGTAATGTTGGCGGTTTTAGCAGATGGGACTAAATTACCACCATATGTGATTCTAAAGCGGAAAACAATGCCTAAGAAACATTTGCCAAGTGGAATAATAGGTGTCAAGAAAAGGGGTGGATGACTAAAGAACTAATGAGAGATTGGTTACATGTGGTGTGGAATAGACGGCCAGGAGCTTTACTGAAACAAAGAGCAATGCTTTCACTGGATGCATTCAAGGACACATCTCCTGAAATTAAAAACATAATGAGTGCGATGAATATTGATCTTATTGTAATACCTGGAGGAATGACATGGCAACTTCAAGTTTTAGATGTTGCTGTCAATAAGTGTTTTAAAAATAATTTAAAGGTTTTATATTCTGAGTGGTTACAGAGTGGAACTCACACTTTAACACCAAAAGGAAATCTTAAGAAACCTGAAGTTGCAATGCTCTGCCAATGGATCAAGGCATCGTGGCAACAAATAAATGCAAAAGTAATAGTGAAAGGATTTAAGAAATGCTGCTTATCTAATGCCATGGATGGGAGTGAGGATGATGTTTTGTGGGAGACTGATGATGAAGTTGAGAGTGATAAAGATAGTGAGCATGAGGAAAATAGTGAAGGTTGCATAGACAGTGATGATGACTAACACAATAAAATGATTTTATGCAGCACTTGGATTGAAATGTTTTTTTGTTGTCCTGAAATGAGTATATTCTTTCAATGTATTTACTTTATTTTTAATGTTATCTTAAAATGAATGCTACCATTTAATTTGTTTGAAAACCTGAATGGTTCTATTTGTGATGTGATCTTATGATTTTAAAATGTTAAAAGACAATGACATTCAAGAAAAGTATAAGAGAAAATAAATATTTCACAAGATTTATAATTTTTGTAGTCATGAAGGTCAATTTGAGCTTTTTTCTCTTTTGGAATCATCAAAATGGGGGGTCGTCTTAGATTCAGGGTCGTCTTGGATTCGGGTGAATACGGTATATCCCTCAGTGTATTTTAACTTAATTGATAGAAAGGAAGATCCTTATGCGACAGGCATAAGCTGTTATAATTATATCATGGCATTCTCACCATTTGAGAGGGTAGGGGTTTTCTTTGATGTATCTCCTTGAGGACATCCGTTGGGGCTGATTGATACTAGCATAGCTAGCTTGGTCTCAACCTAAGAAAATATTCCCGTTCTGAAACAGGAGAATTAGTCTGCCACGGTAGTTCAGTGGTAGAATATCCGCCCGGCAAGTGTAAGGCCCGGGTTCGATTCCCGGTCGTGGCAGATTTTTTCACCTGTTTCCTCATTTCCCTATTTTAACTGAAAAAATTTTAAGACATTTTACATACTGTGACAAGATTAAGGTGACCAAATTCACACAAGGGAAAAACAGGACATTTACTAGAATTTATTAGAAAAAACAGGACAAAGCAGGTCATTTTTCATCCTAATTTGTTTTCTATGATGAACGTTTCAAACTTCAAAAAGGCATAATTTGAGTACAATTCTGTAGATATAAAAACATTTGAAGTGTAATTAATAAGGTGACAAAATTTTCTTTTGCCCAATCACTTGTCCTGCTTTGCGATCATTAAATTTTTGAGCAGGCCAATTCAGGATTGGTGTTCATTCATTGGTGAAACGGATTAAATTTTAAAAGTAAGACAAAGATTTTTTATACCCTCATAATAGGCAGCTCATTTACAAATGCAACGTGATATGTAAGGTGACAAAAGGATTGTATAGTGTATGTAGGGGAAAAGGAATAAGGAAGAGGAGAAGTTTAGTGTGTTCAATTTGCAAAAAAGTGCTATGCATTGACCCTTGCTTCAGAATGAACAAACCAGAAGCCTATGTAAGTTTTTATTTTCTCCATACGAAGTAATGGGAAAGTATTGTGATCACGAAAAGAATTGCCTTCGAGATTTCAACGAAAATACACGTTTTGAGGTCCCTAGAACACGTTTAGACTATTTTCTCGATATTGTCTGTGTGTATGTGATAGGAATGTTTCAAAAAACCAATAGTTTATTAGATATTTTGATCCCTAGAACACGTTTAGACTGTTTTCGGAGTGATGTCTGTGTGTGTGGATGTATGTGATTGTGGGCGCTCTAACTCAAAAAGTACTTGCCATATCGTTACCAAACTTCATATATAACACTTTAGCATAAGCACAAAGAACTGATTAGTTTTTGGACAATATCGGTTAACTGGAAGTCGAGGTTTATTCAAAAACCGATTTGGTTTTTGCGATATTTCTCTGTTAAAACATCATTATTGTATATACAATTCTATACAAAGATTATAGAGAATGTAATTTCCTACAACTTCTATTTGAAACAATTTTCCATAGCAGTTATTGTTTAGGAATTATTTATAAATAATCGGTTTTTCAGTTTCCGTTAAATATCTCCTTAAAAACATCGTTATTGGTAATCTTCGTAAGGACCAAAGTTGTAGAGAATAATATTTCTTCCGAGTTTTGTTTGAACAAATTTTTGTAGAACCATCCATTTTGGAGATATTTTGCTTTTTCTTAATTTCCAGTACACAGCGCCATGTAGCGGTGAATTCTGTAGACATATTCAAAATATACCTAATTTACGGCAATAAAGACGACTGTATTCTTTTATGATACGAAATAATAATTTTGCCTCATAATGCTATTCATAATAATTTAAATATCTATACCCAAAATATGGAGAAAGTCATGTGTTGGCCACATCAGATTTTTAAATATTACTGTGGTCCTTTGTTGTAATCAAGAAAAAATATAGAGCAGATCAGAGTTAAAGTTTTTTTCAAATCTTACTTTTCTCAAAAAGATAAAAAATTGGACATTTTCCACCATTTAATTCAGTCCCTAATCAGTTAAGCCAGCTTTCAAAGTTTTCAACTTAACCCTCGCTTTCTGACTTGTCTACATATCATTGAGGACTGAGAGCACCCTCTCAACATAGGCATTGGTTTCAGGCAAAGAAAGACTGAACTCAACCAGAACAAGTACATTTTCAAATGGAACTGAATTACTTTTAAATTGCCTCTATTACTTCCATTACAGTAGTTTGTTTTTTCAATTCTTAAAATAGCTTTATGAAACAAAGCTGATTGTGCATGTATGAAAAGCAACCACAACTCAGCTGTTTCATCCTCAAAATATTTCAAAATTATTGTGGGACACTTCTCTATTGGCATAAATGACTTTAATGGTTCAAACAATGTTAGAATACGTTCAATAGATGGCATCAAAGCCAGCCATCTGGTTTTGGAATATCCAAGTAACCGTTTATATTCAATGGAAGCTTATTCACAAAAACTTTTTATTGTTTTTACTCTTACAGTAAAAATATCAAAATGATGGTAAATCAAACATGCTGCCATTTCTATTGCATTATGAGTGCAGAACAATCAATTCCAAACAATTTTTTTTAACATTGCCTCTAATTTTCTGCAAACATTCATCTCTTCACTCCTCCAAAATTTGTGTTTGTGTTATCTGCACTTAATGCAATAATTTTTTCAGTAAGGGATTCATTATTCAAAATTTCCATTAAATGACTCAATATTATTTTACTTGTTTCTCCAGGGAGAGAAGCTAATTCTATTATTTTAATTTCGATTCCTGTCCTCACACTGAAATATTGTACGAAAGTTGAAAAAATTATCACATTTTTATGGTTGGAGGCATCAGTAAAAATTATAACAAAATTAGCATTATTCAAATCATGTCTTAAATCCTCCATAGCAAATGGCAGAAAAATATTAGTAACAATACCTTCACATTTCATTATTGCACATGAAAATTTCTTTTCAAATAGCTGTCGAATTATCTTGGATGTACAGTCCATTCTTCGATAACTTTGGTGATAACGTACTGTGTGATAGGAAAATACACCTTCAGATATAGCATATTTTTCTAAACATCTCCAAATATTGTACTACATAAAAAAGATGTCAATTTCGATGAAGAGGCAGCAACATTTAAAGCTTTTTGGTGTTTACTGGTTTCGATGTATCTGATTATAGATGTATGCCACTGTTAGTGATAGAAAATTCAATTACACACACTGTACACTTCACATCACTATTTGAATTCATTTTTTTAGCATTTACAATATATGGAAATTCTTTTTGTAATACTTTGCTGAAATGTTGACATTTTCTTTTATTTGACATCTTGTTATTAGGGGGTAAAATGTGTAGAAACAATACATGATGTGGGTCTATAGAAGAAAAGAATCATTTCATAAAAAACGTGAATACATGACTCCTGATATGACATACAAGGGAGAGACAGAAAGTATCCGCAAAGTATTTTTTAAATTTCTGTTTGGTTGGATGCGCTACTAATTGCATGCGCAAATCTAAGTGTGGACTCTCTTAGCCGTTTTGGTTGGGTTTTGACCTTGAATGGTCAGTTATCATGTTGTTGTAGCGGTGTTAACATGACCGCTCCACTTGCCGTATGCACCAAAGAGCAACGTGCAGTGATTTGATTTTTGTGGACTGAAGGTGTACCAGGGGCAGAAATCCATCGAAGACTTTCAGCACAGTATGGGAACAGTGCTATGCCGCAGCAGTGTATGTACGATTGGATTAACATGTTCAAAAACGGTCGCACAAGTGTCACTGATGAAGAATGATCGGTGCACCTCCACGTCCACTACTGATGAGAACATTGAACGACCCACGCCATGATTCTGAATAACAGACGGGTGACTATTGATGAAGTGGCATATCACCTGCAAATCCGTCATGGTTCTGCCCATGAAACCATCCACAACAGACTTGACTTTCATAAAGTCTGTGCGAGATGGGTTCCCAAACAACTCACAGAAGAGCACAAGTGCAACCGTTTGGACATCTGCCTACGCCTTTTGAACCGCTATCATAAAGAAGGTGACACCTTTTTGAGACACATCATCACTGGGGACGAAACATTGGTCCACCACTATCAGCCAAAGAGTAAATGCCAGTGGAATGGAAACATCCGAAATTGACGGTCAAAAAACGGTTCAAAACTCAACCAACAGCGGGAAAAGTGATGCTCACAGTTTTTTGGGATTCACAAGGGCCATTATTGGAGCACTATCAAGAGAGGGGCACAACAGTAAACAGTGATTGTTACAGTGAGATGCTGCGAGACAAGCTGAAGCCAGCAATTTGAAGCAAACGCCGAGGACTATTGTCGGAAGGTGTTGCACTGTTGCGCAGCAATGCCCATCCACACACTGCTGCCCAGACTGTTGAAACCCTCCGGCAACTGCACTTTGAGTTGTTGTAGCATCCTTCGTACAGCCCTGACCTCACCCCTTCATACTATCACCTCTTTGGTCCACTCAAAGACGCTTTAAAGGCTGCCAATTTGCCAGTGACCAAGAAGTGAAGGAAGCTGTGCATGCGTGGCTTGTCATTCAGTCGAAAACATTTTTTTCTGAGGGCATACAGAAGCTTGTGCAACATTGCACTAAGTGTGTTGAAAATCAGGGGAACTATATTGAAAAATGATACTCTTGTAAGTTCTCTATTGTTTTTATATTAATTTTAAAAAATACATTGCAGATACTTTCTGACTCACCCTCGTAAGTTGTCGAAAAAATATGTAAGTAATGTACGAGGTGTGATCAAAAAGTTTCCGGACAATATTTTTTCCTCTATGATAACAGCGTTACCCGTATTCCTTGCTGTCCCCTTCAAAGTAGACCCCTTGTGACTTGATACGGTGATCTCAGCTATTGCACTATTGTTGAAAGCATCTGCTTAAGTTCTTTGTTTTGAACTAATCAAGTGTAGCTGCGATTGTTCTTGAATTGTGATGATGTCATCAAATCTCCTTCCCTTCAGTGCCAACATGAGTTTCACAAAAAGGGTGCTAGATCTGGGGAATACGGAGGATGCGGGACAACAGTCATGCCATTTTTGGCCAGAAATTCCTGCACAGACAAAGCAGAGTGAGCAGGAGCATTGTCGTGGTGAGAAACCAATCTCCAGTGCACCACTTCTCGGGTCGTTTTCACCTCACATCTTCCCATAGACACCGTAGAACATGTGTAGAAATGTTTGTTCACAGTTTGTCCCTGTGGAATGAATTCGAGATTCACAATTCCATGAATGTTGAAAAAACAATCAGCAAGCACTTCACATCTTGGACAGAGGCCACTCCACTTTCGAACTTTGAAAACCAATCAAATGTTTGAGTTCTGCTCATTGTTTCTTCTCCAAAAGTGAGTTTTAATATCTCGAAGGTTTCTGTAACAGTTTTGCCTAGTTTGAAGCAGAAGTTGTTGCACATGCAGTTCTTTAAAGCCTGCCATTTTCTGATGGAGCAGAAATCACAAAGGGCACAACATACTTCACAAGGCATTACTTCTCAATGATAAATGCTAGAACTTTTAAATAAATGGCAAATGACTCAGCAGATTCTACTCTACCTCCACTTATCGGATGAGTTCTGCATTAACAGCAGTAGTGTCAACTTGTGGCCAGTCCGGAAACTTTCTGATCACACCTCATATCATACCAAGTTCACCGCTCTTTACTGCATTTTAAACATCTCAACTATCTCCCCTGTGCAGACAAAAGCAGCGAATTATTGAAGTACATGCTCTCTTTTCGATTATTTTATTTTCAGCTAAAGAGATTTTTGTTCTATACTCATATTTTGACATCCTGTTTGCCTAATTCATAAACATATGCATACTATATGATAATATTTAAGAAAGAGGATGCATCAGGACATGATTAAAAAAAGCAGGACAAAACAGGACAAGGAAAAAAGGACGACAACCATTCTTGGATGACATGCTATCTTGAAGGGTTTTGTACAAGTTAATGTGGAAAAAGTTTTCCATCATACTGGGAGTGATGGCTACACTTATTCAACATGCTATTTAAATGTTCAACTAAACAAGACCAGTCTTCATTAAACATATTCCTAAAACAACTACATTCAACTATAGACCAGGAAGGTAGTTATGTTACACTTGTGTATACATACCATGGAAACAATGTGAGGAATTACTAGATTGGTTGCAAAAATATTTTAGTGGGATGAAGTTTCCTAGTTGTCAGAGAATATTTCCATTTAACTGCATCATTTCCTTGGGGCAGTATGAATATATTTACTTTTGAAATACACATATGCATGACTGATGGTTTATGCCACTTTCCAAGATCTACGTTGTATTAGGCATGTGAATGATAACAACCAGAAGGATATAGAAAACCAATTAAATAACTAATGCTCTAATTTGACAGTACAAATAATCTTTGAAGTTCCATCATTAATCTCAATTCACAAACTTTCCTATTTTCAAAGTTAAAAAGTACCATGGTTTGAATTATCAGGTCTTGAAGTAATCTTTTACAGTAACAGTAGCAATCATGGGAAATTCAAAGCTCCCCCATACATCACTCTATTAAGCAATTCTCGATTGCTCCAAACAGACTGCCATGATTCCATATAATGCACAATTACAGAAACTCATTCATGTGGAAAAATTAGAAACAGGTACACACTGTGTGTTAGTCTTATTAAAATTATTTTATTAACCAGAATTTATCTGATTCTAAATGCAATTAACTAACTCAATTAACTAAGTGTTTGCCTAACATTGCCTTTATGATAAACATAGAAACAGATCCAGACTGTATTAGTGTTATTAAAAGAGAGACATGCTATGCTCTAAAAAGATTACAGGACACATTTCTTTCTATGTATTGTATTACTTAGAATAAAAAAATGCAAAGTTAAAATATAATTTTCTAAATGAAAATAAGTATGAAATCATGGCAGAGACAATTCTTATTAAAATGACTCTTATTACTTACTACTGTATTTTAAATTTTCATTTGCAAGCAAAGTTAGCATGCTATGTGAATAACTACACTGTTATAATGTGGGGTATTAGGGGAGGAGCTATCTACGTCCCACATTATAAGACAACTGCAGTACATATAACAAATCTTTCATTTTTTAAATTTCCTTAATTGCTACAAACAACAAAATTTAAAAAAAAGGATAATAAGTCAGCACAAGAAACACATTTAATCAATTCCTTAAAAAATCAGCAATTTTTAGTTGCTTTTATTCTAGCACTAAAAAAACGACAGGATGTTCCAGAAAATGGGGAAGAAGGAAGACCCGCAGTATAACCAATGGTGTTATAACTGGATAATGGTGTACTTAATGTTCTTTAAGAATATAGAATTAAACATGAAACTATGGCAAATAAATTATCTTTATCATGATCACCTTTAACAGAAGTCAGTGAAATTATCTCCTATAATATATTTTGAAGGGTATGTTTGTTGGTTTGTTCATGGAACTCCTCCTAAACAATAAAAGCTAGAATAACCAAATTTGGTACGATCCTTTCTAACATCCTAACTTAGAGAATGGTGAAGGTTTGGTCAACTGGGATTAATCAGTGCTGCCAATATAGGAGATTAACATTTTTCCATAAGATAATACGTATGAATCGATTTCTTGACTTGCAAGGTATTCTTCCTTCAAGCATCAAAATACATAAATATGGACCGATTTTTTTCGTTTTTAGTTTATTCGATGAATAAAACTCTATATTGTCTTATTCCTGCGAAGTTTACATGTTACACGGTCGAAGTTTTCAGAAATACGTTATTTGTTTCGAAATTTTGTGGATTTTTCGTATCCCTCCCGGGCATTGCCAAGGCGGCCATCATTGTTACTTCCGATTCAATTAGCTTCAATGGAGCTTACAAATAGACGAAAGTTTAGCGTTATTCGATTCACACTTTTGTTTAAGCAACGAAATGATTGATGTTTATGGATAGCAACATAAATAGATACTGATTATTATTCAGGAAGCGTTTATAATGATTGATGAAAGTAATTCAACCTTCTTTCATCTATTGAATACTGGAATCTTACAGTTTTTGTAAGCAAAATCATTATATTCAACATTATGTTTATTAACGTAAATAAGCTCACGTATCTGGTGTACATTTACAAGTCAGTGTTCAATCATGGACAACTGTACGTTGCTTTTTCATGGGTTTCTTGCTTACAAGACATAAATGTAAACATTTCATAGGCATAATTACACAAGAAACGAAGCTGGATATGGCGAAAGTGATACGATAGGAAATACAATTATCGTTATATCTGAATGCCATACGTTCGGAAACGGATTGTTACAAGCAAATATGATTAATTGTTAAGAAAAGCTAATTGTAAGTTAAAAAGTATCTTCTATATGTTTTAGAGTTTGTATGTTGTGCTGCAGTAGCTTCACTAAATCCGTTGAAATTTAATGGGAAATTCTGCTAGTTTCTATATTCTAAGAGCGAATAAAATTATATCAAATTGAATGACCCAGGTACAGTATGACACAAGCTTCCTGAGGCATAAATAAGAAGTGCATTTGATGAGTCTATGCATAAAACAAGTATTTTCCCTCATCAGAACCATAATTTTAGATTCACTAACAAGTGCAAAGCACTAATAAGTTAAGAAAAACACAATTTAACCCTGTATATCAATAAAGAAATGATTGAGCACATTTGGAAAGGACTAATTTCAATAATTACAAATGAATTCATAAAAAAATTGATATCAATTAGAGAATAAAAGTCGCGTGCCGGACAGAGGAACTGCTCCTGGTCTTATCATAAAACAATAAAGGCACAACATCCATTAAGTTATTAGGTATCTATATAGATACTAAATTGACATGGGATCCACATATTAGTAATGTGTGTAGTAAACTAACTCATGTCCTGTACCTGCTTAGAAGCTCAAAAAAATCTGATGTGGCCCACACGACTTTCTTCATACAGAGCAATGAATAAGATTGCTCTCGACATCAGCATTCTCAGAAATATTTATCAGTGATTACACTCGAGAATAATTTTAAAACAATTTAACAGTCTTTATTTAAGAAAACAATTAAGAAAATTGTTAACCTTTTCTATGGATAACAAAATTTCGATGCACAATTAAAATGACCCTTGGCAGCATACACAATGCTATCAGCAATTATAAAATTGTATCATAGCAGCTGAAACAATGGTATCACTTCACGATGTATTTAACATAAATTTAGGATAAAAATCAGGATATCTCTTAAACCATGGGTGTCCAGATATACATAGCTCATGTAGCCTTATAATGGCCAGAAAGTCTTGGGTGGCCGCACTAGAAGGGAGGGTCTGTAGGGTTTGTTTGCTAAAACAATTATTAATTTTTATTTTTTTATATTGCATACTTATTTAATAGTTTTTTTCAAAGTATTCTTGATTCATTTAATTCAAATTACAAATTTTTATTTTCTTTTTATAATACATTTCTTTATTGGGGTTTAATTTAAAAAAAAGTATTTTAAATTTATTTAATTCAAAAGATCATCAATTTGTAAATCCTTTAATTTTGTGGATGATAATTTGAGCTGATGGTTCAGATTTTCATCGGTCAAATTATACCGGTATTAAGAAACTTTAATTAGCCATATTGCTAAAACAATATGAATATATATTTAAACAGCAAATAAAATTAGACAATTGAAAATATTTTGGAATTTCTTCTCTCGAAAATGGCCGCAAGTACATTAAAAATTATAATCATTCAGCGGGCCGCACGAAATCGTGAAAGTGGCCGCCATTTGGACACCCATGTCTTAAACTATCAGGTTTACGAAAAATTGTTTAAAATAAAACTTGTAGAAAATTATACCTATAATTTTTATAATAATAACTATTTACAAAAATGGAGTTTTAAAGGAGATATTTGAAAAAAATGGTAAATGACTAGAATAAACACCCACTTCCGTTGGACCAGTTTCAGCCAAAATCTTTTCAAATCTTCACTTGCTACATATTAAAAACCTTAGATACATATAAAGTTTTGTGCTGATCTGATTATTAGTTTTTGAGTTAAAGCGCCAACAAAATTCCTATCACATACACATAGACATCATCAAAACGTGTTCTAGAGACCTCAAAATGTGTATTTCCCTTGAAATCTCGAAATCGATTTTTTTCATGAAAACAATACTTTCTCTATACTACGTATATGGAGAAAGTAAAAAGAGTCCCAAGACAACATTTGCGTAAACCTTATTTTGCCTTTTTCCAAAGCATACTTCAATATGGGCTATAACTATGGGGAAATGGGAGTGGGATCAACAGGGTGTTATTACTTCAGAAGACAGCAAATAGAACCCTGACTCAATGCCCGGTGAACACCTCTCTTCATCAGTGAGGCCATAATGACAGTGACTCATTTATATATTTTTGATTTGCTTGTTATGATGAAAACCAATATAGGGGTTACCCCTGTAGACATAATGTTCCCTCTTATGATTATTATTTGCACTTACAAGCAACTCTACATTTTGTTTTTTAACTACATTTCTTATGCATTAGAAGTTGTTATTTTATCATTCCCAATCATGCCATTTCAAGTATTTATGCCTGTGTTGCGAATGACGATCTAAAGATATGTCAACAAGCAGTTCACGATTATAATGTTGAACTCGGGAACTATGCCTAAGGTGACCATCCATCCTGTATTTTACAGGAAAGTCCTTTATTTCAGAACATTGTCCTGTATAATTTTAATTATTACACAGGATACCCAAATGTCCTGTATTGCATTAATTATCCCTAAAAATCCTGTATTTTCTAACATGAAAAACTTTTAACGAATATATTACAGAGAGACAAATATCGCAAAAATATTTCATATTATATTCTTGATTTTGTTCAAAATTCAAGCTCTTGCTCCTATATCGATTGCATACCGAGTTATTCTGATTGTTGAACGTCTGAATGTTGATTGGCATATGCATATTTTTATTTAAGTGATAATTTTTTTCAAAAAAACCCCTGAAGAGAAAATGTTTTGAATAGCGATTTTTAAAGGAATATTAAGACAACTATTTCCGTCAGTGATGTTAAATGTGGGAATTGTTTTTCATCATTTCCAGTGGCTAATGGTTTTGATGTCTTGTATTTTCAAGTCAAAATACATGACATAAGTAAATATGTCCTATATTTAGTCTTTCAGAAAATGGTCACCTAAACTATGCCGGATTACGGGTTGCTGGATTCGAGAGGTTTGACTGCACTAAAAAGCATAATATTGCTCACAACAGCACTGTTAACAGAGTTGATCCTCAAAGACTCAATTTTTTTTACATGGCAGGTACTTTTTCCGGTTAGTAATTTCCCAAATTACAAACATTCAATTATGAAGTCTCTATCTTATGATTAAAATTTTTGATTCCACAAATTCAAGTTACACAAAATTCCATCTTATTAACTTTTGATGTACATCAACACCTCCACAAAACAACACCTATTGAATGTAAAAAGGGTAAACAATTAAATATCTATTATAAACTGGTTAAATCCACTGTATACCAGACAACACTAAGAACATCATAAGACTTGTTTATGAAAAATTGAACAGGAGATGACCCATTTACCACTTGAAACCAAGAGGGTGATAAGAAAAATAGCTGTTTCTTTGCATCACCGGACACATGAAAATTGTGACCACTTAATTTGTGTTATTTTTATGACCTGCATGTAATGAATTCTCTCTGACATTGCAGTTCAGTATGACATAAATATTATAATTTTCCTTTTAATCCCTATGCCTACATTATTTACATAAAAACATGATGTATCTACTGCTCATCCTGTATACGTATGGCCAAAAATATGAAAGTGAGGCATTTAACTAAAAAAATTACCTTTATTCACCTTAACACGACAGTATCAATATGCACAATTTACAGAATGAACAAATCTTACACAGGCTGTTTAGTGGTAGATTTTCACTAATCACAGCATTTGCTTTCAGAGTCTACTGATGAAAAATATCTGGCAACAATAAATAAATCTATGAGTAGCACGGATGCATTCTTTGTTCAGGAGGAAATTCCTGTCTCTAAAAACAGGATGAATGATGAGTCAAAAACTCCTCCAATTAGGCATTAATTGTGCAATCAACGATCAATTTCTCCAAAAACAACATCCAGAGTACCTGTGAGAGAATCAAATTTGCAAGTTAATTACAGTGTACATGTAATTAAACAACATATGCAAAATTTAATTTAAAACATTATAGTAAGGTTATACAGTATACAGGCGACTCCTGAGATTCGACAGGGATGCGTTCCTGAAAACGTGGTCGAATCTCGAATTGTCGAATGTCGAACACCATTTTTCCACAGACTTGCATGTTATAATCGGAGGAAATGTTCCCGCATCTCGACTTGGGCGAGCTGGACTGGTCTGTCTGCAGCACATGCCTATATACATCTATCTATACATACAACTGTATATCGCAGCGAAATTAATGTAAAAGTTATTAAAAAGCACAAAATAACTTGCAGCCTCGCCAGTTAATTCAAGGTTATGCAAACCTTCCCTTCTCTTAAATCTGTCAAACCAGCCATCAAAATTACGTGAATTTATCACATATTCTAGAATTTTCTCCTTCTGTTTCACATGAGTGCTAATAGTTGAATGACACTCTTTTATTTGATTCACTTGCATTATCACTATTACATTTCCTTTTAGATATCATGTCAAGTGATAAATTTATAAATAAATCAATAAACTAAATAAATTTAAATAAAATACTAACAGAAAAAAGTGAAATCAGCACAAATTCAAACAATTAGAGCAGAAATAACTATGTCTACACTGAAACTAAACCTCGCGTGGTTGGTTGGGATGAAAATTACTTCGCGTAAACTACTGTATATTCCGGCGTATAAGTCGACCCCAGCTTTTTTAGATGAAAATACATGATTAGGCATATGTTCGCTGTATAAGTCGACCCCCACTTTTTCACTTAAAAATACTTCTCATTAAACCGTTTTCAGACAAAATCAAAGTCATGTACAATCCAAGTTTTAACAAATCAGAAATAAACAATAATAAAAATATATAAATATTGTTTAGAGTCCGTGCTTCTTGAACATTCCATGTGATAGATGTTTTAATTTCAACCATTAAGAAACTTATTTTTGGAGAGCTTGACCCACTAAATCAAGTTTCCTATAATTCGATTGATTTCAGCTGCTAATGATACTATCGAAATGAACTATATCTAGTGATCGCGATCGATCTCTATGGTGGCAAAATTCAGAAAAATATCGCAAATGTGTAACCCGTGCACCTTTTCTCCCAAAATGTTGGCCATACATGAAGATTTCTGACCAAGTTTTAAAAATTATGAGTTTCGATAGTAAATTTACTGAAACACACTTGCATCTACGTTTATACTCGCAAAAGACAAAGAATTCTACGAAGTTTACGCGTATCTACACGACCAAGAAACATTTAGGGTTTAAATGCACTGTTTATACTGCCATTGGTGCATCTTCAACATTGAGATGACGTAATATTTTTATAATATTAAAGCTGTACCTTTTAAATGAGTTTTAAGTTTATTATTGTTACTCAAGAAAAGCAGTTCTGTCATTAAAAATTTACTATCAGTTTCTACCTACACTTTTTGCTGGAATAAGTTGGCATCGGGTATCTCTATTCGCCATTACTTTACAATACTTACACATTTGCTTGGTCGTATAAATACGCATATACTTCACAGAATTTGACGTCTTTTACGAATATAAACGTAGACGCAAGCATATTGCAGAGAATTTACTATCGATACTCACAATTTATATAACCTTTTCAGAAATCCTCGTGTAAGACGCGCACCCCCTTTTTCCCCAGCGTTTCGGGAAAAAATGTGTGCGGGGTACTCGAGTAAATACGGTAAATGCCATAAAATGTAAATACTGGAACAGATGATTCAAAATAGCGATCACTTCCACCGAAAGGTCAACGGTCTTCTTAAATATCGATGTTATTCATTTTTAATTTAAGGTGTAAGTCAACCCTAAGTTTTAGGAAAAGTTTTTTAGACTTCAAAAGTCAGCTTATATGCCGGAATATACGATATTTCCCAATTCGATCGGCTGCGTCGAAATCTCAAATTTGTCGAATCTCAAACTGTCGAATCTCGGGAGTCGCCTGTACTTCATATTGTCAAGTTCATAAATTAACAAATGCTTCAAAGAATATAATGACATACCTATGATGGCAACTATATCAGCAAGCATTAGATTGCGACCCATCTTGTCTAATGCTGCAAGGTGAGCAAATCCAGGAGCCTTTATCTTGCATCTGTATGGTTTGGTTCCACCATCAGACACAAGATACACACCAAACTCACCTTTAATAAAAAGGGATATAATAACATTCAAGCCCACAAAATTGCAAAAGATTGAGCATCTTATGTGCAATAAGAGGTATTTAACTATTTTATAATAATTTTATATTCATATTTCATGTACATTAACTGATAAATATAGTAACTGGCTTAGTTTTTTCATGGCAAATATTTAACATAGAAACTGGGATAATGTGCTTTCTCATTTTGTCTTCATTTCTGAAGCTCAAACACCATCCAGCAAATTTGGAAATGAAAATAGTTAGCGTCTTAGCTGCATTTATTAAAAGGCAAGATAAAGCATAAGTCAAAATAGAGAATTTTAAAATGACCAAGTTAAACATGCAATGAGAAAATGCACTGGAAAAATTATCGATTTTTTAAAGCAGTGTTGTGGTCTTGTTCTCAAACATTTTTTTTTCAATTTCTGAAATATTGTAGATCGGTGGTTCACAAACTTTATGCGTCTGCGACATCCTCTTAAGGCAGCTGAACTTATCATGACCCCCATCAACCCCATCCATCAACCAATAAATATAAAATGTAATATTAATTTAATTAAATGTAATACTGGTTTATAAAATAATTTACTAAGCAGAAAATTTTCCCTTTAACAATATATTTTAAATGAAAATGCTATCGATTTTAAAAATTACCTATACTTCATGAGAAATAAGTTGGCCTCCCAGATGTGTATGCCCACAAAGTAGAGGGGGAGCTACGTTGTCAGATTTATGCTTACAGTCCCGTTATCTATTTATGAACAAAACAGCGATGCTACTAAGGCACAGTATGGCAACGTCGCAAGGCTCTGACAGGCCCAAGTCTGTAAAGTACCCTTCTAATGCTCCCACCCTCCACTTTCTCAGAGACCAAGTTGTCTCGTCTACTATAGTGTTATAGTGTTTAATTAGATCTTCGGAGGAACTTACCTTTGGGTGCCTCAATTGCTGTATAGGTGGCACCAGCAGGAACCTGATAGCCCTGGCTAAAGAGTTTAAAGTGGTGGATGAGAGCCTCCATGGAAGTCTGTAAAGACATGGATAACAATATTATATAGCAGAAATACCTTGAAAGTCTCTTGTTCCGTAATGAAATGGAAAGAATCCAAAGTAGGTGAAGTATTTTCACAGTATTATTCTACATAAACTTGAAAATTAATAAGGTCAAATTCATAAATCATGCTGACCTTCATCTCAGCACGTGATGGTGTACAGACTTTGGCATCGTCTGTTTTAATCTCTCCAGGAGGCATATTGTTCAGGCACTGGTCAATAATTCTTATGGACTGTCGCATCTCCTCAAGTCTTATTAGGTACCTGAAGTAATTTAAAAATGAAGTTTACATCACACACACACACATTTAAAAATTGGGATATTCACCAGAAAACAAATCATGATTTTTGCAATTCTAACCATTACTGCTAAGTTCTTCACAAAATACAACTAGAATTTTATTTAAATTGCACTTATACAATCACCAGCAGCTGCTCTACCTTTTATATTTTATCAGACATGTTATATTAAATTTATGAATCAAAATTTGTTTGGCACTTTATCATGAAGCTGAAAATATGGTTTCATTTCCTTCATGACCAACCTGTCGTAACAGTCTCCATTTATTCCGATGGGTACATCAAATTCTACAAGGTCATATGCATCATAAGGCTGGGATTTGCGAAGATCCCACTTAATACCAGAACCACGCAACATCACTCCACTGAGAAGAGAAAAAAGTTACATTTTAATGAAAAAGTTTCAAGATAACTAAAACAAAATTATATCAGCAGCATAAATATTTTCAATCTATATAAAACCTATTACAGATAAGAATGGAAATTTCATTTTAAAATATACCCAATTTTTGGGTTATAGGGGCATCTTGCATTAGAAACAACCAAATAAAATGTTTTAAATTCAATTAATTTTTTAGGCATGGTTATTTATGCATAAAATTAGTATTAGAAATTGGCTGGGAAAGATTTCATAGATCATATTAATCTGTGTTTTTATGCACCTGAAACCATAATTGAGAGCATCTTCAGCTGATATTATGCCAATGTCTTTAGTACGCTGGACCCAGATTCGGTTGTTAGTCACCAAATCCTCAACTTCATCCAGACGTTCACCAAATTTGGAATTGAATTCATAGATATCATCAAGAAGACCAAGTGGTATATCCTGGATTTAAAACATAAGCGTTTCAATAATTTAATCATTCAAACCCTATATAATTTTCTCAATTAGCAAAATTATGTTCAGGTTAAGGAGATACAAAGTAAAGAAAATGCTTAAGAGTCCATAAATAACTTTGTTTCCATTCAGCAAATTATTAAACAAACCATGCAACCTTACTCAAATTACAAGAACAAGGTATGTAAGCAAATTCCAAAACATCAACAGTGAAGGGATTTCATAAATATAATCTATAAATGGTAAGAAGAAAACAATGGGCTACATCAAGTAATATACCAATATGTTTTTAGCTCCATAATTTTGTGTTATCCAAGTGGTTGTTATAACTAAGGAATACATTTATTTACATCAAAATTAGAATGGACTTGTTCTAAAAAGCTTTAAACAAATTAGTTTTCTGATATTGAGTTAAATATTTTTTCATTTGTGAGCTTCAGATTAAAATTAAGAATTATGATAATGTTACAAAATTATTAGCACTTGCTTCTTGTTTAAGGTCAGGATATTTACTTTGAATTCAATATTACTACATTCTGCTCTATTAATTTTCCTCATGAAAAAATGGAAATACTTATATCATACACACACTAAACCACACTTTCTTTACTATCCTTAGGTAATTAGATTAATACATGAATTCCTTGAATTGACCATAAAATTCACCAATTACTCAGTTCATTTTAAAGCACATTTCAAATCATTATTTCCATTAAGATTATCCAGATAATGAGGTAAATTACACCTTGTCCTCATCAGTATAAAATTTAACAATACTAGGAAAAAATGTATGTATGTATTAGCACCCTAGACCTATAACACATTTAATTACTCTGCTGAATCACTTTGTTAACTTTCCTCCACCCTTTCAAATGAAAATGTAATTTAACACATAGGAGATCTTTCTCATTGCCAACTCCCTTATTCCAATGAGCTGTGATATACTTAAGAAATTTGACCATTTTATGATGTGTATTTTACCTGATTAACACCACCAGGACGGACATATGCAGCATGCATTCGAGCACCAGAAACTCTTTCATAAAACTCCATCAACTTTTCACGCTCCTCAAAAAGCCAGAAAAATGGTGTTATACCACCGACATCCAGAATGTGACATCCAATTCCAAGGATGTGGTTTAGAATACGAGTAATCTCAGCAAAAAGAACTGCAATGGATTAATCGTGATATTAGCAACAAACCAAATTTTACTGCTTTAAATTACAAGACGATGCATAACTTTGTAGAAAATTTTTGAAAGCAATTTAATATAAGTGATGACATTCCTATCTAATTTAATGACGTGGAAACAAAAAAATATTGCTTCGCAAAATTCAACAGAAAAAATTTGCTAGAATCTTTACAATTTTGGTTAAATAGTTACTAAGTTAATTTAATATGCATTTATTTTACGTACATTTAACACAATAATTATATACTGTTCGCTATGATCGCAAACTAATGTTTATGTAATTTGCTGTTAAAAAGTTTTCACGTCAAACCTACCCCTAATGTATTTTGCTCTGAGCGGAACGTCGATATTGAGCAATTTTTCAACTGCAAGCGAATAGCATTGCTCATTGCACATCATAGACACATAGTCGAGTCGATCAAAATATGGTAGAGCTTGAGTATATGTCTTATACTCTATAAGTTTCTCAGTTCCTCGATGGAGTAAACCGATGTGAGGGTCTGCTCGCATCACCGTCTGTTTAATTGCAATACATTGTAAGTGGATTTTATATAAAATACAAATTATAGACAATGAAAGACGAAAGAATTAAATAATTTAAAATTTCATTTGTTCAACTTTTCTTTTCATAATACCTCTCCATCAAGTTCTAGCACTAATCTGAGCACTCCGTGAGCTGCTGGATGTTGCGGTCCGAAATTGAGGGCCATGTTTTTAACTTTTTTTTCCACTGGTGCAATTTTCGAATTCCATGGGGGCAATTTCCATTGCGACGTTACTTCATCAGGGTACATAACAGGCCCCGCAAACTGCTTTATGTACTCAGCATCAGGATACCATTTCTTTGCACCTCTACGCTGTTGTGTTGTGCTTTATGAAATGTATGTAAAAAGTATTCTTAAGCTCATTCAACTTATTAGATAATACTATTAGGGAGTAAAATGAATGGATGAAAAATTTATGATAAGCAGCCAATACGTAATGACAATTATATATTAGTAAAAATAGACCAATATCCATCCTTCTGAAAGTTATTGAAGAGCTCGACAAATTTTTAAGGGAGTTTAACTTAAATGTAAGGTATACATTTTTCATACTTAAAACAATAAAGTGGAGCTGCATTCTGAAGGAGTTTCCCTCCTACAGCAGACGACGATTTACGTATTACAACTCCTACGATATTCGCCATCGTCTCCTTATGCTGTCGATGGCTGCAGTTAACAAACCAATAACGATTTTTTGATTAAAAACAGTGAGTAGGTGGCAGCACTTTAGCTAATAAACCCGCCAACTTCAAACTGAATACCATTTTCTATAATAATGGCCCAGATCTGTCTGCCGATAGCGCTCAATAATAGAGCACCGCCGTTTATTTTCTCCATGTGAATACCACGGTGATGAGTGTAACACATTAATCATTTGCATTTTTAAATTACTTTGAATCATCACTTGTTCGAGATTTGGAACAACGCACGCGTAAAAGAACAAATTTTCTTTTTCCTGCAGTCGATTGCCTAATCGGTCCACAAATTAGGTTTTAACGCGAAAATTTGACGTATAATTATGTAAATATGTTTTGTTGATTAAGTGTAATTGCGTATGACTGACTGGAATTATAATTTTGCGTTACATCTATCAACATATTTAAGAAATTTTTATGCTTTTCAGAATTTAAACAATACCTTGGTAACGATTAACTATACGGCGGTAACGAACACAAATCTCTCTATATTATAAAATCGTAATGGTCATCATGATGCGTAACGCTCTAATTTTGTGAATAACTCGATTAGAAATAAAGCCTGAATAAGCCTGAAATTTCTCAGGATTTCAGTGTTAATGAATCTTTACGTTATGATTTTAAAAAATATCAAAAAAGGTCACAGGTTCGATCCCAGAGGATGAATGTCGTTTCCCATACGGTAACACGTAAAAATCATCTTTTTGGTTTGAAGGCTTTCATTCTCTTACTCTTTAAAATATCTTAAAATTAAGTTATCGATGAGAAATTTGCGCTAAAACACGCCAAAATCAATGAGGATTCTTATTTTTACCCTCAAATACTCAATCTTTGATTGTTTTCGAAGTATGAAGTACCGTCGTCAGTGGATAGATACATATAATACATATTTGCAAAAAATAACATAAGAAATTAAACACCGAAAAAGATATAGATTTTTATTTAATATTCATTTTGCGCGTGCTGGAGGGAATGAAGTCTCTATGGCAAACGCAGGGAGAAAGGGTTTCTGAGCACGCGCTGTTGCCACGTCTTCTACATTTATTGCTAGACATGACATTTAATGAGTTCTCCTTTGTTTTATATAAACTATTATATTGCAAGTAGTGAATTTTATAAATTAAATCAAAGATTATATGACAAATGTAATAAATAATTATGTAAATTACATTTTAAATTTTTTTAAAAGTATAAATAAGTTTCGTCCGTATAAAATATTTTATAACCACCATTCCGTAAGAATTCCATTAAAACCGGCTTCTTGTTTAGTTTTTTGTAACGAAAACCTTAATCGTTCCTTATAATCGATCTGAATGTACTAATGGACATCTCCGGAAAATCTGGCATCGAGTCTTGCAGCTTTTGTTTGACATTATGGAGAGTAGGAAACATTTTCTTCAAATAAAAATCATGAACGGCTCTCCGAATCACACCAACAGTAAATTGGTCAATAAAAAGTCTCGGACGTCCTGTTAAACTCCGCCTTTTTTTAGGCGATGGAGAATCACTAAAAGAATTTTCTTTTTCACTTTTCCTGTGATTTGCACCAATTCTTTTCACAGATATCAAACTTATTCCAAGACACTTTGACACAAACTTATGTACTGGATAACGTTTATTACCGCTTATATCCGCCTCCGATTGGAAAAAACATATCGCACTCAAAATCATGCGAATCTCCCGATCGGAAAATCGCGTTCTGGGACACATATTGTTAATACCCATGTAACGTCTGTAATGCCTCAGTGAAAAATAGTAAGAGCAACATAAAACCACAGCTCACACGAAGGGTTTTGGAGTATTTTTACTTGCATTAATTACTTCTTAGAAATTTGCTTTCACCAACACAGAGCTAGACGTGGCAACAGCGTGCGCTCGGAAACTCTTTCTCCCTCCGTTTGCCATTCCCTCCAGCACGCGCAAAATGAATATTAAATAAAAATCTATATCTTTTTCGGTTGTTAATTTCTTATGTTATTTTTTACAAATATGTATTATATGTATCTATCCACTGACGACGGTACTTCATACTTCGAAAACAATCAAAAAATGGCGAAGATAGCCTGATTTCAGAAATTTAACAAAATCGGATATCAATAATAATGTTATAAAATAACGCTTCCACATACTTATATACAATAGATCTAGCTAAGTACTGTTAAAGTTTCAATTTGATTCATTGTAGGATTTCGGAATTGTAAGCATTCAAAATAGTCTTATCGGGTTTGCATGCCTAAAAAACGTGTTTTTATTCAAATAATGCGCAGTGTAAAACATTTAATGCAACTTAAAAATTTGCAATGTATATTAATTAACGTAGAAATAAATTCTCTACCCGCTAATTTTCACCGCATCAAAATCGCTTTTACCGTTTTCGAGATATACCTCTTTAAACTCGGGTATCTAGACTTTTTGAAAGGACAGTAGGTTTGTTGCCGGTTCTCGAACATCTATAATTAATTTATTTAACCCTATTTCTTACCTACAAGCTCCGAAATATTGCTGAATCTGCTCAAGAGAATTTATTGAAGCTTTCATATTCACGAATGGACTTTGCAACAATTTACTTACTCCATTCATCTTAAATAGAATGTCGTGCCAAACTGGTGAGAAAAGGCAAAAACAATGTCTTTTATAAATTACGCGAGAAAATTAATCTCAATTTACTAGATGTTGGATGTTCGGCGTATATTTTGCGTAACACTACGCAGTCGGGAACTGAGAGATTATATTGTGATGTAGAAATGGTCGTGATAAAAATACTGTCATACTTTTCAGCTTATGCAATACGTACCGAGCGGCTGAAAAATGTTTGTTCTCTATTATATTTGAAGTATGAAAAATTATTGACCCATTCAAAAATTCGCCGGTTAAGTTTATACAATGCGATTGATAGAGTATTAAAAATGTTCGAAGCACTGAAGGCATATTTCTTTTCAGAAGAAAAGTCCCCAAAATGTATTGTGAAATTTTTTGAATCACTAGTAAATGAAGCATACTTCCATGCAATGCTTAATATTCTTGGTTTATTTAATAAACAAATTCTAAAAATTGAATGTTCACAAAATTTCGTAATAGCGATATTGAATTACGTGCATGAAACGATTGGCATGCTTACATTACACATTAACGAAAAATTTGTTCCTTTGAGTGCCCTCAGAGTTTTATCTGATAATAATATTCAGAAGGATGAAATAGAATCATTTAAAGAGGAAATATTTGACATGTACATAACAACCTGTGACTATCTAAAAAAAAATGGGTTGAACCCTTACTGAAATTGAAGTACATATATGGAATGGATGCTATTAAAAAGTTCCCCGGTTTGGGAAGAAGCGCAAAGAATGTGTAAAAATGTTATTGACATGGGCTTTCAAGTTGACGAAAGTTAATTACTTAATCAATTTTCATTGCTTAAAAATCTGATTTCAAAAGAGATGAAAGAAAGGAATGATGAGTGGCTTAATAGATCTTGCTACGGCCGGTGGTCATATTTTTTTTCAAAATTTGAATTTCTAGAAGAGACTTCAGAAATGGAGAAACTATGTAACTTTCTGTTTGCCATTCCGGCACACAATGGAAATGTGGAAAGAATATTTTCACAAGTAGACATTCAATGGTCTGATGAACGAAACCGCTTGAATATAAAAACCATCAATTCCATAATGATGTGTAAATTCAACATTAATATGACCTGTAAAAGTTTTTATGACATGATTAAAATGATGAAAATTTGATCAAGGCAGGCAGAAGTACTTTAAAATATGATTGAAAACACCATTTTCACCTAATAAGTTTTATTGTAATATTGCTTAATTAATCACGAAATATGTAACTTAATTATTGTTTCAATAAATTATAGTTTATATATTCTTTTGTAAACATATTTATTTGATTTTTAGAATATTCAAGAAAAAAATCAAAACGCCCATTGTCCCGGTTTTTTTTAGAAAATGTCCCGGTTTTTCCCTTTCAAAACTTGTTTCGTCCCGGTTGTTACCAAAAGCATCTTTAACGCTCTACACCTCAGCCATTTTTAATCTCCGGGAATTTCAGCCCTCTAAGTTTATTTTGTATCGAGTTATTCGACTAATTTTCTTAATTTGTTATTAAAAACCAAACATACAGCCCTAATAAAATATTCATTAAAGTCATATTCAAAACATATTCTCATTAAACTAATCTAAATCCAATAGGTACATACATGGTAGGAACGAAGAAACAGCGAGCAAAGGGGGGGGGGGTTGGCGAGCGTCAGCGAGCAGGGGGCTTGCCTCCTAGTAAATAAATAACTACATTAATCGTTGATTTAGTATTAATGAGTTCTTCTAAGTCAGATACAGAAATTGAAGTTGCTGAATTTTATAAAGTTTTTTTAGTACATATCCTGTGAAAGCTGATCCTGAAAGAATGCGTCTAAAGGCCCGCTCACACTAAGGAGAAACGCGACGAAGCGAAGAGAAGCGCGCCTCCAAGAAAAATATTCTTACCGTAGAGTTAAATGGACCCGCTCACACTTAGGCGCGGCGAAGGGAGCGGAAGCGAGGAGAAGCGGAAAGAATTTCTTTGGGAGAATATTTCTTCGCTTCGTCTGACGTCACGAGGCGAACTTTTGTGCGATCGGCAGCCTTCGTGAAGGTTCGAGGGCATTCGTCATTTTTTCTTTTCATCTGGCAATCGCCAGAGGTCGCTGACAATGAGATGGGTATGCACGGGAGATCGGGAATCATCGTGAGGTTCGGGCGCATTCGTAAGTTTTCTTCCGCTTCTTGTCGCCGCGCTTCGCTTCGCCGCGTTTCTCCCAAGTGTGAGCGGGCCTTAACAGTTCGTTTCCGACCCTGGCAGTGAAGGCGACAAAGAGAGAGAGAGACATTGTTGGAGGGCACGGAGATCATATTATTTGTCTGGATTAGATTGTCGTAAAACAAGTTGAAGGTTGTAAGAATAGAAAAACAGCAAGTTGTTTTGCATAATTATTGATATTATCACGAACCTATCTCGATGCCCAACCTCAGGAAGGAAAATGCATTTTACAACGCAGTCATAATGTAACCGTAGAAATAAAAAAGTGGCTGTATGATTTTTTTTTTAATTGCAATAAAAAATTTAATATTTTCGCTAAGCTGAAATCTCTTATGTCCGGGTAATTGTTAATACAAAAATGTAATCAGTGGCATTCTTTTATGGAATAAAAGCATGAGGATATAAAAAAATTCACGCAGTGTATTCTGCACCAATTTTCAGTGCCATGATAGAGACGCTTGGTTATAGTATTCTAATCCATAAAGGAACATAACCGTACAATTATTAGAGTATGAAAATATGTAACTTATCTATTTGAGACGTTTGTTAGGATTTTCAAGGTTTACGTCTTCCAAAACTGTCGCGGTTAGGGTTGCCAACTGGGTCATTTTGATCTGGAGACCCCGTGTGAAGCAATGTTTCTCCAGGCTCAGGGTTTTACAACAATTCCTCCGGGTCAGTGTCAGTAGTGGAACTACAAATTTTGCAATGGTTCTTCTTACACAAACATACGAAAAGTCACCGAGCATTCGCTTAGAAAATGTTGATTTTAATGAAGAAATGCACTTTTTATGTGTTTTTTCTTTGAAATGAACAAAAAATGGTATCTTGGACGCAATGTAACATTTCAATCGTAATATTTTGATTATCAATCGCAGTACCTCGAATTTCGAGTAAATGATGCTCTTTTTACAGTTTAAAATAAACATAACTTAATACAAATTTTAACCCTTTAAAAAAATTCTCCTAGATAATTACTTTAATATATTTTGATCTCGCAAAGAGGTTCGAATAACGCATTTATTTAAACTGCTTATGCATAACGAAATAAATAATATTTCAATTGATAAATGAAAAAGTATTGATATAATTTACGATACTTTTTAAACTGCAAATAGAAGTCAGTAAAAAGTGAAAAAATAGGGTTTCTTCCAAAATCTCCTGGTTTCAGACTAAAATCTCCCGGTCGTGAAGGCCTTACAGTCGCGGTGGCAATGACGTCCCTAACTTAAATCCTTTCAAGCATTACCCCACTTCAAGATTCAAATATCATTGTCTGGCAACACTAATACGGTCACGTTAAATTATGAAGTTTCTGGAATAGTTGCGTAACCTTTCCGAGAGCAGCAAAAGAAACACCGCTTTAAATCATTTTTAACGCTTATGACGTGTTCCGGAGTTGTTTCACAACAGGCCAAGTGCAACTCCGGTACATCGGTGAATTCGTGAGACAACGACGAGCAATTTCGTGGACTCTCCTTTACTGTCAACGTTCCCACCTTTCCAAAGTCATTTGTGATATTTTTATCAGAGAAAACCTGAATGAAATATGACAAACGAAATGGCGAATCCGAAGGCAAAGGAGGACAAAGGGTGATTACAGCCAATCCGTGGCCTCATACTTCCCGAGTCGAGTTGCCTAATAAACATGTAAGGTGACTCTTAACCGTCGTACATTTTATTACTTAAAAAATAGATATTTTTTGCTTCTCACCTCAATAAACGCCGTCGCCAATATCTCCGAGTTAAAATTATAACCACAGCTTTGGTCTGATATTCACAGATTGCGTGGTCCTTCGAAGTAACATATTTGAGGCTCAACATAAAACAGTTCCTTAGAATAGTGGAGATAATACATATATTAAAAATCTGTTAGCAAATATTCAGCGGAATGAACTGCAGTTTTGGTTTCAATTTGCAATATATAATGCATATTTCAAGAATGAATTGATTCAGAAGTATTAAGCACGTTTATCTCATTCGAATCAGACAATGAAATTTTCATTTTTTTTCGAGTAAGAAGTGATATATGTAGTGATATCATTCAATTCAATACTATCTCACTGCACTTCACATTTTTCTAAGTACTGAAGTATATAATTGAATTTCTATCATTAGCATGGGCGGATTCAGAAACTTCCCAGTCGCCCATCCCTTCACTTGAATCTTCCGCTGCCGATGACGCATTATTCTCATAAACACATAAATCTGTGAGAATCGTTCTTCTGCGCGCCCTACTGACCTACTCTGCAGCAGCGCAGAATCAAGGACGTTTGCGCGGAATGGGTTTAAGAATCTCTCTATACATAACAGCCGATTCCTGTCACGCTTACTGCCATGGCAACTGCAATTGTTAAAGTCTATTGTTGGCTCGATACTAATGCGTAAGAAATATTTAAAAACTGTGATAAAATCATATGAAAACATAACTTTTGGAGATTTTCGGAGGGCATTTGAATTTATACTCTATGGAAATTAATCTTTATAATTTTCTCCGCATGATTGCGCATGTTTCGAGTCAAAATAGTATTTTTGAGATAATTTAAAATGCTATCGAAATAATGTCCGCACATCAAAAAAGTAGATTTATACGTTTTATCTTATGGGAAAAAGATACTATCCCCTAGAATCGATAGGAAATATCGATAAAAATTAACAATTTCTCCAGAAACCTATGATGCCTAAAGCATACTTCCATCAGTGCTGCCAATATATGGGTTTAACAATTTTAAATTCTAAGCATGTACAATCACAGATATTCTATTATATAAAACCAATTCTGAACAAAGATAACCATAAATAAAGTATTGTTTACCTGTATCCTTTAATTAATACAGTTCATTATTATGGAAAGTAATGAAACTCAAGATTAAAGGAAGAGAAAACAGAGGAGCACAAAATCACCAGAACAACAGTGAATTGATTGACAAGCAACAGATTTACAGATGTAAGAAAAAGAACAAATGAAAGTTGATTACAATATGAGTAGCGAATACCGTAGATTAGGTTGTTTATAATTATGTAACAAAATTCTTATGGAATTGTTTAAGCATGTTTAACGAGTAAATCTTCATTAACATATATCTTTGCCAAAAAACTTTTGTATGTCCATGATGACTAGTGTTACTTACTGGAACATTCGGTTTTGTGTATTTTTTTAATTAATTTTTTACGTTTTAGTTCACATAAAAGTTGGTGTCATTAATTTCTGTTTTATTCTAATGTAATACTTAATTCACGCATACCCGTCATATCTGACGGGAAATTACTCCAGTGCAGGGATGGCAAATGCGTGGCACACGTGCCGGAAGTGGCACGCTTTCGATTTTATTTGACACGCGTAAGCTTATATTTTCTGTATAATATATGAAGTTAATTAGAGAATGGCGCGCGAAAAAAAATTGGGATGATTCGCTATACTTTCTTGGCACGCGAGACAAATATCGTTTGCCATCCCTGATCTAGTGCATCAAATAGAAGTTGCCCAAGAATAAACTAGCCTTATATTCATTCCTTGATAAAAATGAAATACGTAGTATTATTTTAGATGTATACTCAAGTAACTGTATGAAATTTGATCAAAAACGTTAGCAAGAAGGGCAAGGGTTTTTCCCCTTTCACTAGTGAAGCCGATAAGCATTTTGCTTTCCTGCTATAAATCCTTCCTACGATTTATGCGTTGCGTATCGCGTTAAGGGGGAGTTGGAGGTAGGTAACTTGGCAACCGAAATAAATACGTAATACCCGAGGAATTATCTTTTCCCCTAGAGAGATAAATCACTCTACCGAAACGATAAATACATGGATTAGGCAAAAAGCATTCGATAAATTGGTGAAAAGTGAGAAAAAAGTATATTTAATGGAAGTTGAAACCATCGATAAACAAAAGCTAATATCACTTCAAACCTTTTACAAAAAAAGCGAATTAAAACAACTTCCGCTTTATAAAATAAAAGAAAATTACAACAATCCCAAAATGTCCCCAAACTAACTAAACATTCCGTCGAGAAAGGAATAATTAATTTCAATGTATTTCTGCTAATAATTGTTTTAACGACTTGAAAAAAAAATTATAACCCGGTACCGAATGGTAAAACTAAAAGCGACTTTTTAATAAGAACATAAAAATGTTTTCAAATATATCTTTTGATAACGCGATAAAAGAAAACTTGATTAGATTTTAAATGTAACATTTATGAAATATATGTTTCACCCTGACTTAATCATTAATTATATATGTCTCTCATATTGTTTTATATAAAATCAAATATTTTTACCCAAATTAATTCATTCCTTTAACGGGTATGTACGCGACGGACAAAGCACGCCGGTAGAGAAAATGTTTTTCCTCCTAATACATACATAAATCCTCACCGCGTTACGTCACACGAACAGTAACCACCCGATGATACGATGAACGGAAGCTTTTATTTATTTGTTTTTAAGAGTAAAAAAGAGGCATGAAAACAATGGAGTAACAACTCTCCAGGGTTCGGATGGCCATATATGAAAGAGACAGATCAATACGAGAAGTTCTAGCCTTCTGCTTTTCGCAAGCTTTATGAACAGATTAAAATGTCCGTCGAGGGATATCACGGATTGGGGAAAAACCCATTAGCGGACAGGCCGTCATCCCACCCAAGGGGGTGTGTTTAAACGGTTAGATTAAGAAAACAGGATAGACAAAAAAAAATGATGTGACACACGCAACAAAACAAGTGCGATCGAAATGTTGGCATCATCCAACGGATTAACTTAAGATAAACATCTATGGACTAGTATCCATGGCGATAAGGACTGATATAATAACGGAAAACGAGGAGTTAAAGCAAACGAACTGTAGATCCGGGGTAATATAAGAGGTATGTTAAAAACATCGGTACGACATACATTGTACAAACTTTCTCATATACTAATGCGCCGCTTAGTTATCTTAAAAAGTATGAACTATGTAGAATTGTTATAAACATCAACTATACGAAATTTGATGAAAATCGTATGAGCCGTTTAAAAAAATCCAATTTTTGTTATATTTGCCCAAGAATAAACTAGCCTTATATTAATTTTTGGAGAATTATGAAGTATGTAGTGTTATTGCAGACGTATACTCGACTAACTCGTCGAAATTTTATCAAAATCGTTCGAGTCCTTTCTGAGAAAATCGAATTAGATGCCTAGAATAAACTAACCTTATATTAATTTTTTGAGAAATATGAACTATACAGTATTATTAAAGACGTATACTTAAGTAACTGTACGAAATTTGATCAAAATCGTTACAGCCGTTTTTGAGAAAATCAAATTGTTCTTAAAAATGCGTAGAATAAACTACTCTTAATTATTGAGCAATGTCAACCATTTTTATGTACACTTTGCTCAGTATGATTAAATGCCTAAGTACGAGATTTTATTCATTTTCACTCCACCGTTTAGGCTCCAGAGCCAGTAACAGACAGACAGACGGCATTGCAAAAACCACTTTTTCGAATTCAGCGACATCTGAAAGCTATATTTCCGTAAAAATCTCGAGGTCGAATTTTTTCGCGATATACAATACTTTCTCGATACTTCGTATGAGAAAGTAAAAGAGTCCAGGGTCGACTGCTTAGCTTTTTTTCGCTTATTACATAAAACGTGTCGATAGCATTCAAATAGTCCGTCGCAGCCTCGCTTCATGGCACTCACATCACTCGTGAGAAGTCATTATGCTCCTCTAACAAAGTCATTCACTGATCGACGATGCTTTTGCAGCTCCGCTTATAGATCAAACCCATAGTAGTGCGTGTTGGGTTTTCTACAATTTACATATCATTATATACAGTGATGAGCTGAAGTCGGCTCCCGCCGGCTCGCGCAAGCCTGTTGTTAATTTTTCTCAGAATTTGCGAGCTGGTTGTTAAATTTTTAGAAAATATGGAAATTTATTTATTTTGTCATTTCAAGTACATTTTCACTATCTCTTAGTCAATTGCCGACAGAAATGGAATATATTACGAACGGAACACTTGCTAAGCTAGCGGAACGGTATTACTATATAAACTAGAGCGATATAGTGCCCCGGGCTTATAGGCTTCCCCTGCCATCATTATCCAAATTTCCTACATTCTTTACGATCCATTTATGCCAAAGAAACATGAAGCACGAATCATATTTCTATTTCCGTTTTTCAAATTTTTTTCGCCTTAGGAGATTTGATTAGTGCGAAATTAAAAAAATCATAAGATATTAGACTGCAGTCGCACTGTGCCTAAGATGTCTATATATTTTTTTAAAAATTTAATTTAAAAAAATCCGCGTTGGCTGGGGCCGCGTTAAGCGGGGCTCACCTGTACCATTTTCACCCAGTAATTTGTATTCTTATTACATATATGGATATGAGCCACATATCCTATTTTGTCTTACGCTTCAATCAAATCCTAGAATCCAACATTGAATTGAATATAGCCTAATGGTAAAAGTAAGAAATTATGATGACTTTTCACAGAATAAATTTTCTATGGCGAGAAATTTTTTGTGCTTTACAGCCACATTCGAAATGAAATTATTACAAAGTAATTAATTAATTAATCATAAATTCCACTGAAATCCGTTCAGAGGTATGGTTCTTATTATAATAAAATAATATAATATAATAAAAATAAGTACTCCCCATATTTGAAAGGCAAACGAGCAATTTAAACTTTGAATTAATGTTTCCGGCTGAGAAAATGGAACGAGAAAAAGTAAACTTGCACCATAAAACATGTCAAAAACTGCAAACATTTAATCGAACCTTGTTATGCAAGTTGTATAAATGTATAAATCTGTTTTGTGTTTAAGTAAGTTCGCCTTAAGTAAGTTCGCCTTATACTTGCAATTGACCAAGGTCTTTTGCATACTTTTTTATTGCCTTCCGATTTGAGGAGATAGAGAGAATGTGATACGACGTTCAGCTGTAATTCCTGACAAGCAACAGGCAAAGAATACAGCTTTTTTGAATTAGTAGTAAAACAAGTCGAGGGTTTTAAAAATAGAAAAATAATGTTAACTGTTTTCCTTAATTTTTTTCGCATAATTATTTTTATTATTATGAACAGATAGGTTGGTTGAATGACCAAGTTAAGGAAATAAACAAAATAAAATAATAATAATAATAATCCGAATTACATTAAAATGGCGTTATAATTTTTAATTACTTAAATGCAACAAGTACAATATGTAGTATGTGTTTCGATCATCCGCGTTAATTGGGACTTAGGTAGTGACGGATAATTGAATATCACGGTTAATCCGAATATACAAATGCAAATTTTGGAATAATATCTTTTAAATACCATATAAATTTATTTACGTAAAAACAGGTCATAAGGTGTATTAATCAAAAAGAAGTCGAATATTACTTTACAAGTAGAGAACATGGTTAAATTAGCGCGTTTTTTCCTGTGGTTATACTGCCACATATTCTGCCACTTTAGCCTTGTTTAGTTTAGTCTTGAGCGCAAGCAATTTTGTATTAAAATTTTGAACGTTTCGCCTCTTTAAACTTTTCAAGAATAAGTGGCATCGCTGTGGAAATGTACACTCAAGCCTTTGGCTCTCCATCTTTTATATCATCTGAGATAAACGTAAAAGAATAGAAAACTATTAAAAACATACCTAACTTGAGTAATTGTAACATAATCTTTACGTTCAAGTTCATCTTTTCCCCATAAATTATCAATTCTTTTACACTTAAAAAGCACTTTTTGCACACGAATGGATGATTAACATATTTACGATCATTTCTTCGTTTTAAAGAAAAATGACCAGGGATTATTATATTTCAGTTATGGTTTCGTCGCAATTTCAGTTTAAGCAAATGCACATACAGACAGACGCCTAAGTGAAACTATAAGTGCATTTCTTTTTTTAACTTGCCAAAATGGAATGATGATTTACCGTTAATTCTGACTCAAATGTAATTCTCATGGAACCAGGGATTGTCCGAGGGAAGAGATCGAATGACCCAGAAGAATGGATGCATCATATCCTACACAGTGGTCTGCGTGCAATCAAAGGATATCCAGCCGCATGAAATATGTCTTCCAATACGCAGGACTAATTGTAAGAAATAGAAAAACATGGTGGTGGCAACTATATTATTTGAGAGAAATGTTAGTGTATTATGTCTTGCAATAAATGAAAAGGGAATATTTTAGTAAGATTAAACTTATAGCTAAAAAATTTATTCCCTTAACAATTACAATTTTAATTAATTCCTACCTCAACAGTGAAATATATTTAGCGCATAGCTCCTGAAATGTATACCACCCAAACAACACCCAATCTCCTAGTGACATGCAACCCACAGTACAACGATCTGCCCCTGAAAGGTATATAAACCAAGGTCCAGCAACTCCTGATGATATGCAACCCTCTTTTCAGTACGTTGCCCTTGAAACTTATGCCATTCCACGCGTAGCAACTCTTCTGATGGTATGTAACACGCTATACAATAATTTACCTCTGACTCCTATACTACCTTACCAACACCATAATCTTCCAGAATTTAATCAAATAAAGCTACTTTGTTCTATCTACAGCAGTAGTTCTCAACCGGGGAGACGCGACGGTTATTGAGGGGTGACGCGAATATTTGATAAATTCAGTGTATCATATTCTGGCTTATATACATAAATAAAACTATGAGTATAAACATTCGTGCTTATTTAAATGCCAGAATTTTATATTTATGTGGTAGGGAAAGCCCAATTTCTCTTTAAAGGTGACTTGAAGGTAATGGAACTGTAAACCGAGTGACGCATAACTGAGCATGGGGTGACCTTGCACAGAACCTATACCGTACATAATCGATTGTAAGCCGACCCCCACTTTTCATAAGGGATGGGAGGAAAATTCCATGCTGGTTTTCCGGGATTTCTCGCGAAAAAATACCGAAAAGTACGAATGTCCCGGTTTTTTCAATTCGTAATTAAATAAAAAAGGTATCAACTAAAATTACTACAAAATAAATGACGTTATATTCAAGCATTCAATACAATTTTTTACTAATATGTTATTTGTCCCGGTTATGTCCCAGATTTTTAATCTCGCAACAAAAATGTCCCGGTTTCTCTCTTTGTCTTCTCCAACGTCTCACATTCGACTCATCAATCCCGCAGCTCCATTGTGCAGCAAGATTTGGTGTTTCTTCCGCATATATGCTATCACTTTTCTCCCAAAGTCCGCAGAATAATGCATTCGTCCCATTATAGGATTATTTAAAAAGCTGAAAAACTCGCCAAAGTAAATGACAAAAATTTACGTAATCCTAGGATTGCGCGCACTCGCATACTAGAGATGGCTTGGGGAATCCCAAAATTACGCGCATACTAGAGTGAATTTATCGAAATATTTATTTCTTCCTATTCAATTATTGTGATTCTTTTTACATAAATTTAAAGTAGATCGTTCACTTATATATTAATACACATATGATATATATATAGCAAGATATATAGCAAGATTCAACTATTCAAATTTTTGGAAACTTGTTTCTTCTGAAAAATTTTCAAATATAAAAAACGTGCATTTATTTTGAAAGCATATTTTCCTTTCACTTATTTATGTGGATCAATATTTTTTTAATACGAACCTAATTAAATCGAAAACCAGAAATGCACTCACCAATGAACATCTTAAAGTTTGTTTACGCCTCTAGGTTTCGAGTTACAAGCCCAATTACCAATCACGGACTGAAGATATGCAGTGTAAACGCGCCCATAATCGTTTAAACAAAGAATCAATTTAGCAGTTATTTATTTTGTCGATTTTCATAAATGGTGTATAATAAATACCTTCTTTATGATTATTTTTGCGTTTAACTTTCAGTTACAATACCCTAATGTATATGTTAAACAAATGTAGTAGCCCGCAAGGGAGTTTGCTGAATGAAAGTAGCCCTTGGCATATAAAAGTTTGGGCTCCCATGATCTAGATTTATAATGTGACTACAGGCACTAATGCATTGATTACTTTACTTTTTCGTTCGTTGATATTTAAGACCCGATTCTAAGCAGAGTGGCCATTTTTAAGGAGGTAAAAAAGCGAAAAAATATTAAATACGGTAATATTGCATACTGTGGGGAAAACTCGCGCTAGCTACGCGCGACTTATATGCCCTCTATCTATATCTTCACAACCTAGTGCATTCACCCATGCGATTCAATCTCCTTCCGTATCATAGATACTGTTTCATTGTAACCAGCTCACAGCTATGGCTACCATACTTTCTATTTTATTCGAACATGCCCTCATTTTAAGCAATGAACCGTCAGGAAGGAATTTTTTTAAATTAAACGTTTTCGAAAGTTTAAAGCATGTATCAGAACCAGATTTGTTCTCATATTGGCCTTTTCAGTTCTCGCACCGTTTCATGCTCTCTGGAGATTGATTTTTCCCTTCCACTAGGAGGGATCGTTTCCACCCTTGGACGCCCATTCGTACGAGAAAGAACACCCTGGTAGCGTGAAGAACATTCTTTTTTACACCTACTGTACAGGATATTGTAAATGGGAATGAGCAATACACTGCGAATTTTTTGAAATGGCTGGTGTAATACAATACTTATACTTCTTAGATTATTTGCGTGGAATATTTTTCAGAAATTTGTGCTGCATCATGGCATGATGCATCTTACTTTGCGGGCTTCATAATTGCTCCACTCTGGCCGCGTGTTTGACAAGAGACCCCTGGACTAGAAGGTTGGTGAAAATATGAGTTGTATACTTGTCCCTAACAAAAGTAACGGTACAAAAAAAGAATTAAATGGAACAGAACAGTGGTACCACTGTAAAAAATCGGTACAACATACATTGTACAAACTTTCTCATATAATAATGCGTCGTTTAGTTATCTTTAGAAAATGAAAATCGTATCAGCCGGTTTTTAGAAAATCCAATTTTAAAGTTGCCCAAGAATAAACTAGCCTTATACTCATTCATTGAGAAAAATTGAATATGTAGTAATATTACAGATGTATACTCAAGTAACTGTACGAAATTTGGTCAAAATCGTTCGAGTCGTTTTTGAGAAAATCAAATTATTGCAAAAGTTGCCTAGAATAAACTAGCCTTATATTCATTTTTTGAGAAATATGAGCTATACAGTATTATTAAAGACGTAGACTCAAGTAACTGTACGAAATTTGATCAGAATCGTTAGAGCCGTTTTTCAGAAAATCGAATTGTTTTTAAAAATACGTAGAATAAACTACGCTTAATTATTGAGCAATAACAACCATTTCTACACATACTCTGATCAGTAGGATAAAATACTTAAATACGAGATTTCGTTCATTTTCGCTTTACCGTTAGGCTCCAGAGCAAGTAACAGAGACAGACAGACGGCATTACAAAAAACACTTTTTCGGATTCAGCGACACCTAAAACGTATATATACGTAAAAATCTCGAGGTCGAATTTTTTCGCGAAAACAATACTTTCTCGATACTTCGTATGAGAAAGTAAAAATGTCTCCCTTTTTGTTGGAAACCTCCTGGAATGTTGGACTTGTAAATTTTTTCGCCCGAAAGAGTCGCGTTCCGAGATGAAATTAACCAGCTATCGTTTGAACTGTGGTAATACGTATAACTCAATAAATGTATGCAACACAGAGGCGTAACTAGGAGCGTAAAAGGCCCGAGGTAAAATATCATTAATGGTTCCTCTCCTACTCTTCCCTAACAAATACGTATGTTCTGTTAAAAATGAAACCCATTGTAAAGACTACCGAGTTGCACTTACTAATCAATTACCAGTTGTATGCTGAAAAGGTTAGGCATATTAAATGACTCTGTCCAAAAGTATATATAATATATATTATCATCAGTCTTTTTCAGTGAATTGACGGATGAAGGCCTCCCCCAGACTTCTCCCGTTTTCCCTCTCTCCCTCCTCCAAGTTGGCCCCAAGAACTTAACACACTATCTGTCCCACCTGTCTTTTGGTCTCTTGATGTTTCTTGGGATCCATTCGATGAAACCGAACGTCCAACTTTGATTGTTTCTTATAGCATCATGGCCCGCCCGCTGCCATTTTAGCGCCTTCACCCTTCTAATCACCTCACAGACTCCCGTCTTCTTTCTTACTCAGTCATTCCTTTTGCGGTCTCTTCGGGTGACCTCTAACATGCATCTCTCCATGTTCCTCTGTGTTGTTTGCAAACGGTCGGTTATTCTAGCACGTTTCACATCCATAGGTTAGAAAAGGCAGAACACATTGGTCATATAATCTCCTTTTTAGGAATACTGGTATACCTGATTTGATGATGTTTGCATTCTTGCCTAAAGCACTCCATGCCATCTTCACTCTCCCGTTGATTTCTCCAAAAAGCGAACCATCAGTAGTGACGAGCTGACCCAACTAAACATAACTGGTTACTTCACCAAATTCTGCTCCGTTGATATATATCTTCTCAGCATTAGTGAAGGAGTTATACATGACCTTTTTTTTACCAACTTTTCGGCTTGCCTGCTCCAGCTCTTCTACGGAGCTCTTCTGGGCTTCCTGCGAACAGTATGATGTTATCTGCAAAGCGCTGATAACTCAAATATTCTCCATTCACCTTTATGCCCTTTTTCTTCCCAGTCCAACGTTTTAAGTACTTCCTCTAGAGCCGCCGTAAATAATTTAGGAGACAGTATGTCCTTGCCTCGCGCTCTCTTCAGCCTTAAGGCAACTGTTTCTTCATGCAGCTGGACAGGTGATGTCGCATTTTCGTGGATATCCTTGATCAAGTTTATGAACGTTTCTTCTACTTCTTGTTTCTTCAGTGCAACTAACACCGACGAATTTCGTATGGAGTCGAATGCTTTCTCGTAGTCAATGGTTATTATATATATGGTTAAAGAGTAAAATTAAAAAGGCTATTGATTGAGCATCGAGCATAAGATCTGTCTTGTTGAGTGTGGAGAGTAGGACTCTAGAGCCATTTACTTTCAGGTGACACAAGGGTTGCCAGACGTCCCGATTTTGGCGGGATTATCCCGACTTGACAACGTGTTTCCCAGGTCCCGACTTATCTTACGAATGTCCCGCTTTTTAAACCTTAAACGGCCGACCATCGCCATATGGCGACATGGAGTTCCTATACTTCAAGTGTACATTTTCTGCCTTCAGGGTGATCTTTTTCTTATTAGTGGAAGATTCATGTTAGAGTTACCTTTTGATTACTTAGTAATGAAATACGTCTTACATTATTTTTCACTTACTGCATGATCGCTTTAAGCTCAAGTAGTCACATTGGTAAGATGTGTTAGTTCAGTAGTAGAGTTGGTAAAAAGTGGATGTTACCAACAACTTCTACGCCAATTTCTACTGTGATTTCGAACGGAAGTACACGATTATACGTTTGGGCTGCACGATTTGAGGACAATAAAGAACGGCCTTTCAACAGTGCAGTACATAATTGCGTAGTGCGACTGGCTACGGTTAGTCTAAACAAGAAAAATGTTCTAGTGCATAACTTTTTGGTGAGTGCCACTGTTAAAAATTTCTATACATTATTTTACTTTCTGCTGTGTCGTCCTGTAGATTGCAACATTGCGCTTTTCTTATGAATTTGAATTTAATTTTAATTTCCTTAAGGCTTTATTAGTTATATTGTACTTAATATTAAACCAAAAAATAAATTTTTACTAATTGAAAAATATGAATTTCCAGCTCCAGCCCATGACGGATTCAAATAATGATTCATACGAGACACTGAAAAAGAAAAGGCTTGTTAAATTTAAAAGTGAATGGAGAAATAAGTATAGCTGGATAAAAATGGGAGATGATGAAACTAATGCAATATGTTCCATACGTAAAAATTAATCTTTTTCAGTTGGTCATGGCGGTGAAAATGATATAAAGAAACACAGTAAAACTAAATTTCATGTTGAAAGTTTATCAACTGGAGCTAGTTGCAGTAAAATATCAAATTTCTTTATCACCAAAAACAACAAAGAAGAAAATGAAACAATTGCCGCTGAGACTGCATTCATGTATCATACTGTTAAGTATTCACAGAGTTTCAATTCAAGCGATTGTGCTGGAAATTTGTTTTCATACTTATTTAGCGAGTCAGTAATTGCAAGAAATTACAGCTGTTGGAGAAAAAAAGGGTCAAAAATCGTTACACAAGCACTCGGTCCAAAATCTAAAAGAATTATTCTTAAAGACATTAAAGGCGATTATCCTTTTCCAATAGCAACGGAAGCGTCTAACAAAGACATTCCCACTTTTGGTTCGTTATTTTAAGAAATATGAGAGAATAAAAATTGGCTTTCTTTCATTTTATTCTCTTGAGGACGAATCATCAAAAGGAATTTATAAATCGCTAAATAACAAAACAGAATTCAGTGGCTTGTCATTAAAGAATGTATTGTGCCGATAATACTGCTTGAAATTTTTGCAAACACCAAAGTGTTGATATGGAATTTTTAAAGGATAATTACTACATAGTTGCTGTAGGATGCAATTGCCATATTTTGAGCAATGCGGTAAAGAAACCTATGAAAAAATTGAAATATGATTTAGAGGTAATTGTCATAAAAGTTTTTAACGAATTTGGCTCATCCATGAAAAAAAGTGCTGCATTAAGAAAATTTTTCAAATGGTTGGGAAATGAATGGTCTGAAATGCTACAACATTTTCCAACTTGGCTTAGTATTTTACCTGCAATTGAAAGACTCATTAAGAATTTTGAGCCAGTGAAAAGTTATTTCCTATCAAAAAATTCAATCTCTCCGATATAATCCGAGATTTTTTTGAGGATGAATTGGCCTTAGCTTATTCGGGGTTTGTCATGAACATTTGTTCCACAGTTTTTCAACCTCTTATAACTAAACTGGAGGGGAATTAAGGAGTTGCATGCGAAATTAATGAATTGGTGGAAAATTGCTGAAAGGATTTAAAAAATCAAAAAAATGAAAATTTTTAGTTCGATAGCACATTCTATTTTAAAGAAAAACAGTAATATTGATCAGTGAAACGTTTTAAAATTGATACTGATAATTTCTTGGAGGGAAGCATTAATTATATAGAAAAATGGTATAACTTTGAAAATAATACTTTAAAATTATTAAAACCCATTGCATTAAAAACGGTACCAAATTTTAAAGATTCTGAGAAAATAATTGAAATATTTCACATAATAAACGAGGACTTGGATATTTTGTTCGAAATTTTTTTAAGATTAAAAGTTTTTTCGAAGAATCTTGTTCACATGACATCACAACCGCAGGAAAATGGGTGGAATTTTTTAAATTAAATCCAAATGCTTACGAATTTTTAAAAGTCGTCAGCTTTGTTTTATCTTTACCACATTCCAATGCAGCGAGTGAAAGAATATTCAGTTTTATGACTGCGGCATGGAGAAAAGTTAGAAATAAATTGCTACTACACAATTTAGAAGCTGAACTTATGATTAATCAAAACTTTCTAAAGAATTGTAGAGAATTTCCCATGTGTCTAGATACTGAAGCTGGTAAGAGAAGTCTAGAAGAGGCAAAATCAAGCCTAAAATATGAATAATAAATTAAATTCAAAATTATTTGTTTAATATGTAATGTTTGTAAAACATTTAAGAATGCACATTAACATTAATTTTTTGATATAATTCTGTGTTGAATTTTTTTCATATAACTGCCCCGACTTGTCCCAACTTAAAATTTCAAAAATATTAGATTTCATGTAAATGTCCGGATTTGCGATTTAAAAAATGAGATGCAAAGGATCCTCCTGCCTCACCCCGCATCTATTCTACCCTCGATGTGTACTCTACTTTTTAGCGGTTAAAAAAATGCTCCAACACGTTCGGTTTGTCCGTCTGTCTCTAAATGTATTTTAAAACAAGTTAGGAAAGTATACAGCCAGTGGCGGATTAAGATCCTCTGGGGCCCCTAGGCACAGGCCCTTTGGGGACCCTCCTCGTAGTTTGTCATGGTATAAAGAAAACTTTGATACACTGAAAAACACTTCATTAACAAAATAACGTTATCTTATTTTTACTTTCTCCATACGTAGTAATGGGAAAGTATTGTGATCACGAAAAAAATCAACTTCGAGATTTTAACGGAAATACACGTTTTGAGGTCCCTAGAACACGTTTAGACTATTTTAGGAATGATTGTGTGTGTGTCTGTGTGTGTGGATGTATGTGATTGTGGGCGCTCTAACTCAAAAAGTACTTGCCATATCGATACCAAATTTCATATATAACACTTTAGAGTGAGTACAAAGAACTGATTAGTTTTTGGACAATACCGGCTAAACGGAAGTCGAGGTTTATTCGAAATCCGATTCGGTTTTTGCGATATTTCTCCGGTAATACGTCATTATTGTATACATTGACTATTACAAAAAATGTAGAAAATATCATTTCCTACATCTTTTATTTGAAACAATTTTCCATAGCAGTTACTGTTTAGGAATTATTTATAAAATCGGTTTTTCGGTTTCCGTCAAATATCTCCTTAAAAACATCGTTATTGGTCATCTTCGTGAGGACCAAAGTTGTAGAGAATAATATTTCTTCCGAGTTTTGTTTGAAACAAATTTTCGTAGAACCATCCAATTCTGAGATATTTTGCTTTTTCTTAATACCAGTATACAGCGCCACAACCATGTAGTGATGAATTCTGTAAACACTAGCGTAATTGCCCGTTAATATGACGGGATATCTTTAGTTAACCTTAAAATAGTTGCCTCCCTCCCCCTCTCTCTCCTCCTCCCTCCCTCTCCCCCTCCCTTCCACCCTCTCCCACGCTCTCCCTTCCACCCTCTCCTTCCCTTCTTCCCCTCCCTCCCTCTCTCTCCCTCTCTCCCCCTCACTCCCTCTGTCTTTCTCCCTCTCTCTTTCTCCCTCCCTTCCCCTCACTCCCTCTCTCCACCCCTTCCCCCTCATTCCCTCTCTCCTCCTCCCTCCCCCTCCCTTCAACCCTCCTTCCTTTCTCCCCCTCCCTTCCACTCCTACCCTTCTCCACCTCCCTCCCCTCTCTCCCTCCCTACCCCTCACTCCCTCTCTCTCCCTCCCTATCTCGTATTAAAAACATTCAAAGCACGCTTATACCCATAAGGATTGATACAGCAATAGGAATTTGAGGTATAACAATATAATTGGTAGCCAAGGCAACATTCCGTTAAAATGGCAATATTTCCACAAAATATGTGAATTAAACGTATAACATGAGCGATTTCGAATTGAATTCGGAAAAAGATGAACAAAATAAGAAACTTTGTAGTTTTTTCTTCATAATGGTTCAAATCCGAAGATCGTAGGTTAATTCCTTCTAATTTTAATTACCAAAAAAATAAAAGCCTGCATGCCAAAAAATGGATTTTTACCTGTTACCTTACGGAAAATGGAAATGTCTTCCTAGGAGTCGAACCTAGGACTTTTTTGGAGATTTATTTTCGTCATTACCTTAAAATATGTTAATCAAGCATCCTTCCCAAATTTTAATCTTCTACCTATTCGGGAAGTTTGTTAAAACGCTCTATATCGGCCATCGTGAAAGCGTGACCAACCAGCCAACCAACAGACCTGGGCTATTATAGTATAAATATTCAAAATATAACTTACGGCAATAAGGACGACTGTATTCTTTTACGATACGAAATGATAATTTTGCCTCATAATGCTATTCATAATAATTTAAATATCTATACCCCAAATATGGAGAAACTCATGTGTTGGCCATATCAGATTTTATTTTATTAAATTTTCTTTTTGTTTTCAATAATACTGCCTATATAACAGTCAACCTACGGGATAGCCCCCCCCCCCCCCCAAGCTTGGGACCCCTAGGCACGTGCCTACTGTGCCTATTGGGTAATCCAGCACTGTGTACAGAGTATCACAAATGGGCGCGTTTCGTGCAATGGAGTATTAGAAAGAAATGATATACCTGTACGTAACGGAAATAGCGTGTTAAAGTTCTTTTCTTCATCATAAATAATCCATTTTCTTCCTATTTAAAAATATTACATGCACACGTAAGGAAATTAAACGTTTGTTTGTGAGATTGTTTATGTTAGCAATAAGTAACCGTGCAAGAAATTTTCAGTTCAACTCGATTTAAGACAATCGAGATTAATTTTCTTGATAACGGCTATTCCTACGATAAGAATAAATAGGAAAAAATACTCTTCTTTACTATTTCTACAAGTTTTATTTGAAAAATATTTTGATATGACTATTACTTTGCGAGATATGACGTAAAGTTCATTGTTTGTTACCAGTAAACTGGTGCTCCTGATTGGCTGACGTGATTCATTTTTGCGATTTTCTTATTATCTTTGATTGTAAGTCCTTAATATCAAATTTCATGAAAATCCGTTCTGTAGAAGTCGAGAACGAACATAATGACGGACGGACAGACCGACCGACGACAATAAGCGTTCACGCTGGAAGCAAAACGCGCCTAAAAAGAATCGCCATTTACTGTCTGCTTCAGCAGCTCTTTCCTGGCTCGTTAATTTATTTACGGTCGTTGTTTACTTATTTATTTTTGTAATAAACTGCATCTTTATACGGTCGATAAATATTTTTTGTATGAAAATGAATACTCGGGAAGCCCAGGAACGTTTCCTCGATGTGCCTCATGATTTCTGGGAAAAAAAGGTTTCGATTTACGTCGTTCCATTTGACTTCGTGTTTTCTTGGAATACATCATTGACGTAAACGTAGAAATTCTTGCATGAAAGTGCCAAGGCAAAAATTGGAGGCTTATAAATCCATTCATTACGTGCGCTTCGGATGAAAATTTTCCACATCTCTTTTGTTTTTCTTTCAGTTTTCCGCTTCAGCTCATTTTGGACCTGATTCGCAACACGTCTTTGTCTTTTACGTCTCTGAATATTTCGACGTTTCTCAAATCTCTAGCAATTCACACCATCTCACGCCCAGTTTCCTTATTGTCTGTTTGCTTTATCTTTCTTTTTACTTCCTGATATGAAGTCATTTCCTTTGTCCTCCCAAAACGACACGATCCATTTGTCAAACCAATTTGCTAATTTTCGCAAAAAATCTAATGCACGGATTATGAGTGATTCAATCATTGGTTCGCTTCCACGTAGGTCGGAGATAAGGTGATTTAAAAACATTTTCCTCTCTATCGCTCCCTCTCTCTCTCTGTTTTCCACCTCCTTATTGCTTTGTGTTGTAACCTTCTCGTGAAATTTACTCATCAGGCATTTGTAAACAGTCACTCCAATTTCCTACGCAGAGTTCTACCTCATAAATCTGATGTGGCCAAATTTATCTTGAATTTAATACGGCTGCGGCTTATGTAGTCAAAAAAATCTGATGTGGCCAACACATGACTTTCTTCATAATGGGGTATAGATATTTAAATTATTATAAATAGCATTATGAGGCAAAATTATTATTTCGTGTCGTAAAAGAATACAGTTGTCCTTATTGCCGTAAATTATATTTTGAATATGTTTACAGAATTCACCGCTACATGGTGGTGGCGCTGTATAGTGGAAATTACGAATAAATTAATTATCTGCTAAATTTTGTTTCAAACAAAACTTGGAAGAAATATTATTCTCTACAACTTTGGTCCTCACGAAAATTACCAATTACGACGTTTTTACCGATTATTTTTTATAAATAATTCCTAAACAATAACTGCTATGGAAAATTGTTTCAAATGAAAGTTGTAGGAAATTACATTCTCTATAATCTTTGTATAGAATTGTATATACAATAATGATTTTTTTTAACGGCGATATTTCGCTAAAACCGAATCGGGTTTCGAATAAACCTCGACTTCCGGTTAACCGGTATTATCCAAAACCTAATCTGCTCTTTGTATTCATACGTCATACCAAAGTGTTATATATGAAATTTGGTAATGATATGGCAAGTACTTTTCGAGTTAGAGCGGCCATAATCACACACACACACACACAGAGACATCATCCCGAAAATAGTCTAAACGTGCGCTAAGGAACAAAATCTTATATAATAAAATTGAATGTCTGTCCGTGTGTTCCTTATACATTCCCACGCCCTTTGAGCTATCCGGACCAAACTTTGCAAATTGACTTCATATGACTCTACGAGTAACATAGGGTACCTGGGTTCGATTCCAGGAGACAATTGTTTTCGAAATTTTACGGATATTTCGTACTCTTTCCGACGTTGTCAAGGCGACCGTAATTGTTGCCTCCGATTCAATTAATGCCAATTAAACCTTCAAATAGGTGAAAGAATAGCGTTTTCGCTTCGAACTGTTGTTTAAGCATCGAAATTAATGATGTATAGCAACGTACATAGTTAAGGATAATTATTCTGTTGACTGCGTATGGGAAGCGTTTATAACGACAATTCATCGTGTGTATGCTGGAATCCTACCATTTAGTAAGTAAAACCTTTATATTATACATCTGTAATGCTTACTAACGCACGTTTATAATACTCTCCATAGAAGTCACTCGACATCAGTTTGTGGTTGTGAATAAAACGTCTAATCTATACAAGTTTTTCTAGGACGCCAACATTTTCCCAGAAAGTGACAATTGCTTCTTTGGTTCGTAAATGACACACATACCGCACAGAAATATATGGGGCATTTGCTGTAATTAGAAGGTAAGTATGCTTTATTAAAGATTCGATCCCATTTTGAATATTGTTACAAGCTAAAATTCTTAAGATTTATGGATTACAGTGTAAAGGCGACTTTCTCTTGGTCACTTGGTTACGTGTTTGGCATAACCCGGACACCGCCGGGTACTTTCAGCTAGTATCTAATAAACTATCCGTTTTTCGAAAAATTCCTATCACATACACACAGACAACATCGAGAAAATAGTCAAAACGTTTTCTAGGGACCTCAAAACGTGTATTGCCGTTGAAATCTCGAATTCGATTTTTTTCATGAATACAATACTTTCTCTATACTTACTACGTATATGGAGAAAGTAAAATTCTATTGAAGGCAAAGCGTTATCGCCTTTTTACCTGCCAGAAAAATCGCACTTTTCTCCTCCTCTCGTTTGGCAATCGAATGGAAGATGAAACGACATCCCCACACAAGATCGTCTATCTTAACCTTTAACAGCTGATGTGAAATTGTGTGCATGTTTTAACTGAGGTGTAGTCTCCGAGACCGCTATTGTTTTTATTATCATTTGTTCACTAGCTTTACCTATAATTGATTTTTCGGTGTTTAATAATTTAACGAGGGTTGAGGTAATTAAAATACATACCATACACGGTAACTCAAACTCGCAACAGGCGGCGGTGGACGATTGGGTAGTGTGTTCGGCTGTTAATCTTCGAGGTCCTGTCTTCAAGATCTCATTATTGCGAACTTTTTCAATTTTCCCACATTTTAATGTTTATTTCCTAATAACACAGAGTAGTGATGCCATTGTTTCCGCGGCTTGATAGAACTTTCTAATTGTTGATAGCGGTGAGTACGCCTCCAAAAGGTGATATTAATTGCCCATCGACATTTTGTTATCCATAGAAACAGCTAACAATTTTATTTACTTATTGTTTTTTAATAAAGAATATTGAAAATATTTAAAAATTATTCTCGAGTGTAATCGCTCATAATTATTTCTGAGAACGCTGACGTCGAGAGTAACCACATTCATTCCTCTGTATGGAGAAAGTCACAGATTTTCCCCCCAATATCTCCTTTCAGACTCAATTGGCATAAATAGTTGTAATTATAAAAGTTGTAGATAATGTAATTTTCTACAAGTTTTGCTTGAAAAATATTTTCACGAAACCGTTATTTTAAGAGATATTTTTATTTTTCTTCTAAATTTGTTAAATACGTCGCTAAGTGATGCGATTGTTTCCGCTGCTATGATAAAATTTTCTAATTGTTGATAGCGTTGTGCACGCTGCCAAGGGTAATTTTAATTGCGCCTCTATATTTTCTAGTCCACAGAAACAGCTAACAATTTTACTTACTTGTTTTTTTAAATAAAGACTATTTAAATGTTTTAAAATTATTCAGTGTAATTGCTGTTAATTATTCCAGAGGACGCTGATGTTGATAGCAATCATATTTATTGCTCTCTATGGAGAAAGTCATGTGCCACATCAGATTTTCTGTAAAATTTAAATTAGCGCAAAGCAAAGTAGCAGAGTAATTTGACACTATAACTTAGTTGGGGTCATAGACCGCACCTCAGCAATTAAAGGTTAAAGGAATACGAAGAAATTCTCGGTGTATAATACAGGAGTTACTGATAACGGTAAAATATAAAGATTTTTCGATTAAGTGTGCTGAAAACCTTTTCTAAATATTGGCTGAGGAAAAATGCGAACTTCTGCGAAAACGAGATAAGGAAAAAGAGTCGGGAAGAATGAATAACGATGTCGCCTTCTTTAAATACGTATTTTTAGCCTAGCATAGCGGGTCGCTTTGAAATGCAGACCCTAATTCAGGAGTTCAACATGCAGTTTCGGCGAAATTCTTAAAAATGCAAGGATTATATAAATCTTTGACTCGTGTGTAGGCGCGCACACACAAGCTAGTGCCTTGGGCCTATATTACTACATGTTATATTTCCTGTTAATCGTCATGATATTGTTTTTTCTTTTTATTTAATGAATTATGCTGGTGGAAATACACTACGTGTGACAACAAACAAATTGAACAAAAATAACAACAAATTAAATAGAATTGTTTTTGGTATAATGGTCTGTCAAACTATAGGATTAAGAAATGGTCGCATACACTTTACCTCAACTGTGGAGCATGCTAATGATGGGTAAATAAACAGTAATCTATATAATAAATTGCTTGGTGTCCGTCACGCTAAGATTCATAAAGCTAATAACTCGAGAAGTAATGAAGATAGAATCTCGAAATTTGGCAGGGATGCTTGATTAACACTTTTTCAGGTGATGACTAATTTAAATCGCGAAAAAATTCCTTGGTTCGACTCCAAGGGAGGCATTTCCATTTCCCATTACTTAACATGTAAAACGCGATTTTCCGACGTGCAGCCTCTTATTCATTTGGAAATTAAAATTAGAAGGAATTAATCTACGACCTTCGGAGTTGAACCATTTTGAAGAAAAATTTATAAAGTTTCTTATTCAGTTCATCTTTTTTCGCCCACAGTTCGAAGTATTCCATGTTAAACGTTTAATTTACATATTTTATGTAAATCTTGCCATTTTAACGGAATGTTGTCATGGTGTCTAATTATATTGTTAGACCTCAAAATCCTATTGTTAAATCAATCCTTATGGGTGTAAGCGTGCATTGAATGTTTTAAATACGAGATAGGGAGAGAGAGGGAGGGGGAGAGGGAGGGAGGGAGGGAGGGAGGGAAGGAGAGGGAGTGAGGGAGGGAGAGAGATAGGGAGGGAGAGAGAGGGAGGGAGAGGGAGGGAGGGAGAATATAAAAAAGAAATAGTTATAATATTTTATACATTCCGTGTTTTTTTTTATAAAATTGCTGGAGAAGCTGCAACGGGCTGCTAGTGATGGATAAGTTACGACCAAGTTGTGTAGTTTCCTGAAATATGAACTGATGAAAATATGTAGAAATGCGAACGAAAATCCAAGTAAGATACGAATACACAGGGCCTCCACCAGAGAGGTTCTGGACGAATCGATCCCTGTGTGTCCTACTTGAAATTTACCACTAAATTAAACTTTTATCATGCAGTGTTGACGAAGCCCTGATTCGCCCTGCTCTAAAGAAGAAAGGAGGTAATAGAACAAATATGGCTAAGCGAAGAGATTTTTGAATCACTCACTCGGAAATGGATTTCCTATTCATTCGTAAAAATGAAAGGAGACGACAACTCATTTTAAATACATGCAAGGAAAATATCGATGCAACATACTAATATGTTTCACTCCACATAAGAATGGCAGCTGGTTATATTAATGCGCAGTTTCACTCGTAGCTGCTGTTAAATGGGAGAACTTGACGGTAGCAATGGACGGTATGTATTTATTTGTGGGATATTTCATTGATTTATTGTTGCGTATAGCGTTAATTTCCGTCCTTGTACGTATTTCAATGAAAATCCTTGCATAAAATTTTGAGTAAGTGAAAAAATTTGGTGAAAATCGAATATGATATGCGACTCTCATTTGAGGCTTTTATTCCTGGTTCCTATATTAATATGATATTTCGTGACAATTTGTTTAACCATTTATCCTCTAGACCCGCACACAGACAACAGGCTACAGACAGACGGAATTGCAAAAAAAAGCTTTTTCGCAGACACCTTAAACATGCATACTCATCAAAATCTCAAATCCTGAATTTTCACGGTCTTTTTACTTTCTCATACGAAGTACCGAGAAAGTATTGTTTTCGCGAAAAAATTCGACCTCGAGATTTTTACGGAAATATACGTTTTAGGTGTAGCCGAGTCCGAAAAAGTGGTTTTCGCAATGCCGTCTGTCTGCCTGTCTGTTATTGGCTCCGGGGCCTAAACGGTAGAGCGAAAATGAATGAAATCACGTACTTAGGCATTTTATCATACTGAGCAGAGTATACATAATATGGTTGACAATGATCAATAATTAAGAGTAGTTTATTCTATGCTTTTTTAACAACAATCCGATTTTCTCGAAAACGATTTTGATCAAATTTCGTAGAGTTACTTAAGTATACGTCTTTAATAATACCAAATAGTTCATATTTCTCAAAAAATGGATAAAAGGCTATTTTATTCTAGGCAACTTTAACAATAATTTCATTTTCTCAAAACCTGCTCAAACGATTTTGATCAAATTTCGTACAGTTACTTGAGTATACATCTGCAATATTACTACTTATTTCATTTTTCCCAATGAATAAGGCTAATTTATTCTTGGGCAACTTTAACAAAAATTGGATTTTCTAAAAACAGGCTAATACGATTTTCATTTTCTAAAGATAAATAAACGACGCATTAGTACCCATATATGAGAAAGTTTGGACAATGTATGTTGTACCGATTTTTTATATTATACTTCGTATTTGATAAATTAAAAACGATCCTCTCATTTCGGTAACTGAGACAGGAGACCTCACAAAAATTGCTAAAAATTATTCCTATTTCAACGATTTTTATAAAAACAAAAATGTTTACACGACACGAATACATTTCGATTGTTCATAAACACCTTCCAACGGCATGAAACCCGCGAAATCAGACCTACTTTTCGCTGTGCTGGAATATAAATTTGCATTACGTCACGCTCGCTGCAATGACTTTCCAGAAAATATCAATTTTTTTTCTGACGACAAGATTAGAAATTATTAAAATTTTACGGAGAAACGTCCATAACTACACCAGTCCACAGAATAATTAATTCCGCCGGATGAAAAACTGACGGTTCCAGAAGACGACCCTGCGTATAGGAGTCACAGCTGTTGAGCGAGATCACGGAAGGAGGAAGTTCGAAATAGGAAGCTTAGCGCCTACGACGTCACACCTGACTGATACGCAATTGGAATTACGTCCGTTATAAATTGCAAAGACAATTTGCGAAATAATAACAACTCGGCTCTCGCGGTACTACTGCGTAGGCCGCGAAGCATCAATAACGTGTTATCGCTAGGGCTTCTCTCGCTGGCTTTGAGGCATCCTTATCCGGAGTCTTTTTTAACCGTATTTCCAAGTAAATATGTCACCTCGAAGTGGTTCGGGAGGTGGGGGAAAGGTGGAGAAACCGAGGGGGATGAGAGCCATTGGGGATGGGAGGAATATTTAAAGTCAATTGTCCGCCCAGTGTTCAGGACATCGCTGCTAGAAGATGGCGAGGTTGGAACAGAAACCTTTTATCCCGGAGGTGTGTTAAGCGTGCTAAAGAAGTTTCTTACGTCTGCAATTGCTGTTAAGAAATAACAAAACCACGTTTTAAGAAAACTCGTTACGATATTAAGATATAATTTAATAATTATATCGCGCGTTATTTTAAATTTAAAAAAATTAAAATGTAGGTACGTATGTCGCACTCCGACATTAACAGAGTCACAGCACAAAATTATTAGTTTTGATAAAATTAAGGGTTGAAATCTAAAATAAAACTCTGGATTATTCTGAAATAATAAAAAATTACGAGCGCACATTTGATCGAATCGGTAATCACGCAAGGCAGAATTTAAATTAAGGATAATTTAGTCTTTACTCAAACGAACGTATTTTTGTCACTATTCATGCTGATATAACGTATGAAGCACGTAATATGGATTTAAAGTTGGCGAATTTTATGTTTTTTTACATGAAGGGTATTACTTCTTTTTGTAAAAATGCACCGCTCGAATCCAATTGCCTCAAAATCTAATATTTCAAAAAATATGGTAAATTGAATGATTCATTTTCCATTCTTTTCTTATTAAAGGAGCATCCATCAGTCACACTCCAGCAATTAGCTGAGAAATGGAAACTCGAGATTGATAGCCACGAATTTGCAACGAAATTGGACGAAAAAGATCCTCTAAAGCACCAACGCTCAAAGTTCTGCATACCGAAAATGCAAGACTTGCCATACAGTAAGTATTTTTTGTGTTAAAGCAATTCATAGACGAAGGCATAAATAATTTAACGGCTTTTCAATATATTTTAATTAGAAAGGAAAGATTATGACTAGATAGTTTTTTGATTTTGTTTAATGAATATTTCGCCAATAATTCCTTATGGTTTTATTAATAACACCTTATATTTTGTTAACATTTTTCATTCAACAGCGGACCTCAAGCAAGTCAATCCTGAGGAGGACTGTATCTATCTATGCGGAAATTCTTTGGGGCTGAAACCCCTTTCAGCGGAGACCAGAATGTTGGACGCAATGCGGTCTTGGGGGAAACTGTGAGTTGCATTAGTTTCGTAAACATTTTCTTATTGAAGCGAATTTCAAGAATCCGTGAAGCGTTTCCTAAAAAAGCTCGTTAGAAAATTTCATAGACTCCAGTGATGTGGAGAGAGCGTTTCTGCCCATTATCGGCTTAAATAAACACACGATTCGCAGAATCTGATAGCACACATTCTAAATTTGAGGTCTTTCGGTGGCCTCAAATGTTTATTTGGGACAGTTTACCTATTAGCGAGAAGAATAAACGATCGGTGAATTAACAATGGCGACGGCTAATTTTTAGTCAGATATCACATGATTTATTCAACTTTTTCGTGGGTGTGAGAGTAATAAACCTCACTTATTTTATGTAAGTCTTTAGCTAAATTCGATAATTCAACACTCAATTAACGTAATGTACTTTTCGCCCTTCAATGTGGTTTTATTTGATGATTTAATGCCTTCGATTTTTGCGAACTCTTATTAGTAAAATTGGTGAAAATTCGTGTTTGTGAGGAATAACTTTTTATATGAGGTAACTGCGAAATATATATAGGTCTATTACGTCTTATTGTTAGCGTATCTTAAAGAATAGCAATTCGTCGCGCTAAATAGTGATTCATCCTTATCGCGCAAAGCAAGTTTCGGAGGCATCCTCCGGCTGAAAAATAATAATCTCCAACGCGTAATTCTTAAAATGCTGTCATTCATATAGGAAAATGTGGTTACTCTAGATTTGAGATTCCATTTCCTCACTCTGCTTCTGATATGAAAGAGAATGTGTATGACGTCCTCACACTGATTTCAATTGCTCAAAAGTATACATTTTTTGGCTTTCTTAATACAGCCTCACAAAAGACAGACGGAAATGATTACTAGTTCAAGTGTAACCATGAACTAGACTGGCCCCTAGACATCGACGAACCGTGACGCCATAATATATATTAGGAACGCTTTCCCGGCTGTGTAGATTACTCGCAACTAGATAAATTTAGTTGGAAATATACATCGCTAAACAGGCGGAAACTCAATGGCATTCTTTAAATTATTTTCCTAGTTGATTAGCAATTTTAAATGAGCAATAAACATATTAACGAGTAATCTTAAAATTATCTGAAGGGGACGCTGAAATTGATTCTACCCCAGGCTGACAAAATACTTCGTGCCAGTCCTGGTTGTTCGATAAAAAAGGTTTGCGAAGATAAATCTTACATTGGTATAAGATTTATTGAAACGCGGCTCAGTAATCCTCTAAATGGGAATGAGGTAAACTGCCCAGTGATGTAACTAGAAGCAGAAAGGCCAGTGACAAAATACTACAGATCAGCCAACCTTTTTTAGTCCAACGCCCCCTTTTGCCGAAAAATATTAGCCACCGACGCCGCCCCTTTATGTATACAACCCCGCATACCTAAAAACTAAACAAAAACCATATATCAGTTTTTGGCAAATGATTTTTGAGTCGTGTGCCAAGAAAGCTCTGTGAACCATCAGAATATTTTTTTGGGCACCACTAGTTTACTCCTTCTCTAAGAAACTTCATGTTTAATACAGAAAATACAAGCTTGCGAGTGCCAAGTAAAATCGCTTGCGTGCCATATCTGGCACGCGTACCACGCATTTGCCATCCCTGCCATATATCATACTAAAATATGTCTGATGCGAGTAAAACAAATGTTTATAAGTAGAAAAAGTATTGTGTAAAAACAAATCATATGTTATAGATATATTTCAAGCATGTTTAAAACAGGGCATCGAACCATAATTTTTTTCGCTCCGGTTTTCGTTCCGGTTCATTCAAAACACAAAATTTCGGTTCGGTTCCGGTTTCGCTCTGGCAAGCGTCAGTGAACCGGTTCGAACCGGTTTTTTTCGCTCCGACCTTAAAATATTTTTAGGAAACTTTCAAGAATTGATTTATTAATTAAGTAATTTTCTTATTAAATCAAATAGATCTTCACTATAAAAATAGCGATATTTAAAAAACATAAAACACGAAAATAAATTATTTAAATGTGAATATTTAGTATGTATCTTATTTATTTAAGATTATATTTTGAATTGAATATCTACAAACCATACATGCGCCGCAAATGATTTTAACATATTAGGAAAGTATAAAGTAAATTATAAATGGGCACGTTTTCTGCGATAGAGTATTATAAACTTATTATGTTATGCAAAGCATTCATCTCATTTTCTAATTTACTGTGCTGTGCCCTTGGTACTACATTTTATCAAAATCCGCTGAATAGCTACGGAAAAAAATTGCATCCTGATAGAAGGACGGACAGACCGAAGCTAATATGCGCTAAATCTGGAATGTCTAATAATGAATTATTAATATTTTTATTTACAAATCGTGCGCTAAAATAAGAGATCGCGTTATCTCAATAGTGCCAGTAAGTTGAGTAAGATATTACGTTATTTTCATTAACAATTTGTAGATCACGTCCACTGCTCGTATTATAGTAAAAACTGTAAATGCACGGCTTAATTTTTTTATTCAGAGATTACTTAAATGGATGAAAAAATCTATAAAATATTTATGAGGAAGAAGGCCGCGGAAATTGAGGGTCCGAAAATTTAGAAAGGCTGAGAAATGTTTATTAACATGATACAACTTTACGGTGACGGAATATGTTTAATCACTTAAGTAGTGTGAGAATGTTAAACTTCATTATTTCATGAAATTGAAATGATAAGTACCGTTTCGAAAAATTATTACTAAGCGAAAGCATGTGATTTTCACCCGACAGCAAATAAAAAATATCTACCTACATCTACATATTACCTTGCAATCAAATATGCAAACAAAAAGAAAATAAGACTTATTTATTCGGCCTGTCGTGAACTTTCTTCAGGCGGAATCTCTAATGTGGGTTTCTGCAGTCGGCAAAATATTTCACTAAAAATAACAAATTCGCATTCATATTTAATTTCTCTTCAGTTTTAAGCAACCAATACGAATGTGTGCTCATTTTAAGATGCACTCTATAAAATAAATAGAAATTTACTAACCTGTAACAAAGGATAACCGAAGTAATAATATCTCAAAACCACGACTGCGGAGCGATCGTTCCTGGATAAGTTTTAGAGAACGACTACTAGAATACAAGGGTTCAGTGGATATGGAGAGGGAGTGAAAGTATATGGGGACAGTAACCTCCAACTTTAAAGAACATCCAAGTTAAGAGTCGGGAAATATTATTGCTGGGAACACACTCTACGCGGTATGCTCGGGGGGAGGGTAGCAAGACAATTAGAGGCTGTCTTCAAAGTATCGCCCAAGTTCCTTTCCAGTAGCCTCGTTTAACAGGCAATCTCAGCAGGATGTATTGTAGACCCTCTCTCTATGTATTGAGATGCACATGGAAAATCCCACTATTGAGCCAACAGATATTATCATCCTTCCCAAGGCTGAGGAGAATGTGTTCTCAAGAAAAACCCAACCCTTTTCTAATTCGGTTTCTAAACGTGAGGCTTTCATAAATACTCAAACTAAAGCAAAAGGAAAAACCCTTCTTTCGTTCCCTCTTTTTATGCGAACCGAAAAATATGGAACGAAATAAATAACGGTTATCGGTTTCGGTTCGGGTTCACTCCAGGAAAAATAACGGTGTTTTCCGGTTTCGGTTTTCGGTTCGATACCCTGGTTTAAAACAACAAATTTTAATACAACAATATCAATGGGAACGCTAAGCTTGATGTGACTCTGCATCTACATATGTCAGGCTTTATGTTTGATAAATTCAATCTTAAATAACCTCTTTCGTTTATATTCAATCGATTTCTCTGCTTAGTAAGCAGCTGAACTACAGCACTGAAACCCTTTTCTACCAAATAAGAAGTTGGAAATGCTAATATCAATAACTTTACTTCTTGCCAAACATGAGGGTATGCTAATCATTGCTTTATCCAGAACTCTTCGTAACCATTTTGGTTGAACTGCACCCTAACCTCAAAGTCATTTTGAAGATCGATGAATTCCTCCTACAAATCTTGATGCACACTTTCAACATCGGCCAAAATGGATTAATAACACAATCAGGTATTACAAGATCTTTCAGATCCTTAAACCTTATCAACATATGTTTCTTAAGTGAATCAAGATGAGCACAATCAATTTCTAATTCACTATCCAAAATTTTATAACTTTTCAATTGCTGCAATGATGGAAACTGGCAAAGCTCTCGACGCCCAAGGTTATTTTTAAACAAAGTCAATTTGCTGATGAAAGCCATACTGATTCATTTTGATTTGATTATATTCATTTTGTTTCCTTGAAGCTTGACATTGACTTCAATAAGTTTTTCAAAAATATCTGTTAGATATGCTACACTTCTACATAATAGTAATACCATACACTACAATTCTATAGTTGGTATTATTATAGTATCTAATTAACACTTTGAGCTTCCATAGTCTACCTAGACCCTGATCTTTTAACACTGTTTCTCAAATTCCCACATGCCATTCCCTTGGTGTCTATCATCCCCCAAAAATTCCATAATGCCCCCTGGGAGGCGGTACCGCCCCCGTTGGGAATGACTGCTATAGATGGTTCCTCTACTCCTAGCAAAAACATATGTTTAATTAAAAATGAAACACATAGGAGAACTTATTAATGAATTACCATCAGTATGCTGAGAAGATTAGGCTTTTTAAATTATTATGTCCAAAATGTCATTCAGAAATCAGGATAAAACGAAGAAATTGCTAAGAGATCTTTATTTTTTTCTATATTCGGAAAAATTCTAGGGCCTCAGGGGCGCGTGGCATTTTGCCACCATATTGTTATGCAACTGAAACTGCTTAGATATCACCTGTGTTTAGAAAAGAGACGAGTAAAAATTGAAACATTCTCCCCACACACTAGAAACACAAATGCTGAGGTTTAAGGCGATGTTATTCCTTGCCAGGGACCCAATCTTCACTAGCACGCCACAACACTAATAAAACGATTGTTCCTTTAAAAACCAACAATTTGCACCTACGTGCGCATTGAGAAAACTTAAAATGTTTTACTTGTTTTCGTTTAATAGATGACTCACGTTAAAATAAATTACTCCCGTTTCAGTGGTGTCCATTCGCATTTTCATGGAGCTTTGCCTGCCGCTTTATGCGATGACTATGCAGTGGAATTCACAGCGAAGCTGGTAGGCGCCGAGCCTTCCGAGGTAGCCTTGCTCAACACGCTGACGGTGAACCTCCATCTAATGCTCGTCTCTTTCTACCACCCCAAGGGTCGTGGAATTGGGCGATACAAAATTCTCATCGAGGAGAACACTTTCCCGTCGGACAGGGTAAGTTCGCTTTGAGGTTACGCTGAAATGGATGCCTATTACGATCGTTCAAAGGGACTGAATTTACTGTTTTAATGCAGGGATCACTGAATGTTTTACTTGGAGTACAAAATGGAGCTTTATATACATATGAACTTTCAAGTGACTGATCTGCCGTTTGTGAATTTCAATTTTAATTTTTTTTATTGTGTAATGTGTCATACAACTATATTAAAAGAATTCTGTATTCAAGTTCTCGAAGAATATCGTGTATATTTAAAAAATTATAGATAATGACACTTCCTGCAGGAAAATATAGGAGTATGCATGCCTTAAAGAAATTGAGGACGTATGACGGGCCGAATGAAATCACTGGGTGGGCCATATTTGGCCCATGGGCTGTAGTTTGGGGACCCTTGCTTTAATGGATTTTTAATGTTTCAAACAGTTGAAATATATTTATCAAATGCCCAAGGAATATAGCACTTTTTAGATGAGAAAAAATGAACTTGGGAAACTAAAATGGCTGTAAAGATACACATTTATTAAATATGTCCACTGTAAAAGTACTTATTCATTTTTGTAAGATATATTTTTCCGGTATAATATATTGCTATTAAACTTAAAATCACATAATATATTTTGTTTTTATTGGCATACATTACAGTATGCTGTAATGTCACAACTTGAACTACATGGACAAAATATTGAAGATGCTCTCATTATCGTTGGTTCACGGAAAGGAGAAGAAGATTACATTCACAACGTGGATGTGATAAAGGCAATAGAAGAGAACGGTCATGAGATAGCAGTTGTATTGCTCAGTGCAGTCCATTATTACACAGGTTTGTACCTAACCCAATTCAAAAATCTAACTTGGCCAATGATATTTAAACCTACCTAGTTCATTTTATCATTAAGATCAATATAATAGTATATATATGTGTCATATATAATATATACAATACATAAAAAATATATTATATAATATAGTATATATACTGTAACAGCTGAAAATTAAAAATTTGAATTAAGAGGTAGAAGGCCATATTATTAAAAATGAAAGGTATTCACCTTATTCTTGCACATGCAATATTCTTCTCAAACTCCTTCAAGTTTTAATCATATTTCACTGCTCAAAATTCACTTTTAGGGCAGCTGATGGACATGGAAGCAATAACCGATGCTGCTCACAAGGAGGGTTGCATTATTGGATGGGATTTAGCTCATGCCATAGGAAATGTGGATCTTCACCTTCATGACTGTGGTGCAGATTTTGCAGTTTGGTGCTCATACAAAGTAAGTCATTTTATTAGAACTCCATCATAACATACCTCATTAAACCACTGATAAGGATATAATACATGTCATGCTATGTATCCTGATAAAAAAATTATCACAAATTGTAACTTATTCTGAAAAATGTCCAAAAAAATCTTACCATCTCAACTTCCATAATGAAAAGTTAACATCATGTGCAGCTATTATCACAATAAATATGGCACATACCATTGAAGCCACACACAAGTCATAATGTGGCTCCATAAATGGCAACCAAGGCTCCAAAAGCTATTTTTAGAATGTGAGAATATTTCAAAAACAATTTTCCACTTTTTTTCCAGTATCTGAATTCAGGTGCAGGTGGAGTAGGGGGTTTATTTGTACATTCTCGGCATCTTAAAGTGGGAGGAGGAGAAGAAAGAAAAGGTCTGCGTGGCTGGTGGAGCAACAAAGCTGAAACGAGATTTAAAATGACACATTTGCTTGACCCAGCAGTTGGAGCATCTTCATTTAAAATATCAAATCCATCTCCATGGCATGCTGCTCTCAATCTAGTTAGTCTTGAAGTAAGTTCGGTAATTCTGACATACTGTTCAAATTGTTGTTTGAACAATTTGCTTTAAATAGCAAATTTTATTCATTTATTATCCAATTTTTTCTGTCTTATTAATGATGGGAATTATTACTTTTTAAGCTAAATGAGTCATAAAATAATGATCATAGATTAAAAAGTTTATTTACCACATTTTCAGATTTTTGAGGAGGCTACAATGAAAAGAATTTTAGAAAAGCAAAGATTACTAACAGGTTACACAGAGATGCTTTTGGAAAAAGAGTTAAAATCCTACGCCATCCGAATCATAACTCCCGAAGATCCAAAGCAACGTGGCTGTCAATTAAGTATTAAATTTCCACCAAACAAGCTAGATTCTGCAGTTCAACATTTGCATTCTTTAGGTGTTGTGGTAAGCTTCCTTATAATTCTTCTACTGTTTGAAGGTATGCCATTTAATAAAACTGCTTTAATTCAAGATCATTATGTTAACTTTTGAATATTTGTTCACAACAGTTTGATGTACGTCATCCAGATGTTTTGAGAATAGCACCAGTGCCACTGTACAACTCATACTTAGATGTCTGGCGCTTTGTGAAAGCAATGTTAACAGCTCTTTCCAGAGCTAGTAAAACAATCCGAGCAGGCTGAAATGATTTTTATAGATATAAAGGAGAAAGAGTATTGATGGCTAAGAAGAATACTGACCTCGTTTAAGATATATTATCTCTAAATATTCTTGGTTATTAAATAGAAAATACAAAAAATAGTGACAATGTTGCATTGTCATGTGTTTTAATGCTATCGTATTATTGAAATTATACATACATTGTATAAATAAAAAGTTTTTATAAGAACATGTATTTATACATAAATTATGCCAATGATGGAAAAATGTAATATAATTTGTAAATAAAATGAACTTTGATAAAAAGCTGATTATTTAACACTGATGTTATTCTCCTCTTAAAACCTCTTACCAAATTTAACTACTAGCTAGCTAAGTAAAAACGTGGAAAACAATTACTAATTAGTAATTCTCAGATTATCAAACAGTATTAATATAATCTTTGACCATTTTACCCTGGAGATATGCTGCAATGTTCTCATTGCTACTTATAATGTATATATAGGAATAGAAATATTTCATGCCTCTGAAACAACATTTAATGAACAAAGTGCAATATTCATCATCATTGAGAATGAATACATACAGTATAGAACGTTTTATCCAGATGCCACTTATCCAGTAATCCAGTTAACTGGTTATTTTAAAAAATAATGCATTTTTCCAAAATTTGTTAGAAAAAAGAAATTTGAAGTTAATGCCACGCTGGTAATTACCCAGCTCACCACCATGCAATGGGTGCACTCCAGTGAACATATAATTTGGAAGAGAACAAGGAATTTATATTGGAAAGTACCTGATTACTGTAATCATTCTATTAAAATACAGTACAGGTATATATTGTAATAGTGCTCGAAATGGAAAATGTGTATTATGAAACGGAATGTACGTTCTGGTAGTGGAACTGAAAGCAGTGGATGTGAAATAACTGATAGAACATTTACAATCGAGTTAAACTTTGATTTATTCCTTATGTACTATGATAAAGAAAAATACAGAAAATTTTTTAAATTATTTTTATTAAACAAAGTTATGAAAACGGTATTACTATATGTTTGACGAATTATCGACAGATGCAACAGAACAGAACACCATTCCGGTAGGCTTTAACACTTTCTGAGCATTGCTTATGAGTATATTCCAGATAGCCAGCTATCCCCATATCACAAACTTGCCAGTTAAAAGGTTCTATATTGTATATGCATACCACTTCTATATTTGCTCGAGTGAGAGTGAAAATTTTCCTAAGAAATTCTCTCAAAATTTAAGATGTTTTGCCATGCATGATTAGATGAATCAGCATTTGCTGATTACTTTATCCTATTGAAACATTACACTGTATGTTAATACTTTCAACACACCATTTATCAATCTGGCCATTTCTGGCATGCATGCCACGTACCTATTTGCCATCCCTGATATATGTTCTTGCGAAAGGGAAAGTAATTTTTAAGTTCTCTTATATGATTTCTGATTTTCTATCACATATGTTGGAGTCAATTTGGCTTAAGGTCAATCTTATACAGGTGATTTCTTATTTCTGTGTTGTCTAAAAACACCAAATGTCAAACTGCAGCTATCTAATTAAAGTCTTGGCTTAATTATTTGAATCTTGCAATGCCCTAAGACAAAAGTTGTAGTGCTGCATTACATAGATTTCAATTTATTTCCAACAATTTAAAGAGAGCAAATACAGTAATTCATAAATTTGCTAAAAATTAGAATGCATACACTTCAACAGAAATGTATTACATTTTTACCCCAAAAGATAACACTTCAAAGTAAGTCAACTAAGAAAAGCTATATAGTTCAAGTACCACTGTTATGGTCAGTGCTTTTTTGTGACGGTACATGCCAGTGCGGCATACCGGCACCTTTTTCAGAGCGATGTTGACACCCATCTAATTTCGGTACATTTTTAAAAAATTCTTTATAACCTAAAGTAATAAACGGGTTCTATAAAAGTTAAACATTTTCATTTTAATTATCAACTTTGTCATTAAAAGGTCATAAAATAAAAAATTCAATAGAGAAGGGGGAAGAGGGTGCAGGAAGAGGTGGAGAGGGGTGGGAGTACCGGCACCTCTTTTTATACAAAAACAGCACTGGTTATGGTTATGTTTATTACTTATGAAAATGTATTTTAATGAGTAAAAAACTATTAAGCAGTTTATAATTACATAGGCCCTATATACAAAGGTAGAAAAAGGGCTTTTCTCATTATAAAAAGTAATAAAAACATGCTTCATTCCTAGTTCCTTTAATCTTTCGAATTTACACCAATAACCTTGTCTTTTGGGCCATATTATTTTGAATGTTATTCAGTTAAATGAAATTATTGCTCCACAACATTCACAAACTAAAAGTAATAGCTGGACGGAATCACACATTCATGCATTATGTATTACAAAAATTGAATTTTATAGATCATATATCACAACTGGCTTTTATGTAATACTCTTTTCATCATCATTATAATTATCAATACTCATTTCAAGCGGATATATTTATCAGTCAGGTTTATGAACTTTCATGAAAGACTGAATGAAATATTGTCTGATATGCATCAAATCACTCTTTGTACAATCTTATACAAAGATTAGGATGTTTCATAACCATTATAAAAATTTCTGAAATATTCCTCCTTAAAGTTAACATTATAAATAAATATATAATATCATATTAATATTATATTTACGTGTTTCATTCATCAAAAAGTGACATATCAACCAACGAATTTTTCAAACAAAGAAAAAGTTTATTTTATTACACAACTGACAAGCTGTGTCTCCCCTATAGTCAAAAAAATGTTGGGAAAACCAAAGATTCAGTATAACTACAAAGCACAGATAGCAGATTTTGAAATATTTTCTACAAATCTACAATTGCTGAATCACCACTGATGATGGCTCCTTAACAGCAGAAATTTGTATCTGAAGTTCCCAACCTTTTTATGGCTATTGGAAAGATAAGGCTAACAATTCTCCTTTGAAATACTTAAGACAATATTTTGTGTCTTTATAAGATAAGCTGAGCAGAGATTTCTAAAATGGTTAGAAACAATTATAAACCACTAAGACTTAAAGAGATTCAAAACGTAAAATTATAGTTGCATTAATGCTAGAGAGAAGAGTGCATTAGCAACTAAAGGATAAAGTAGTTATCTCCATGCCTATTTAGACATCAAAGAATTTTACTCCTACTCACTAACTCTCACTAAATGCATCTTCAATTATTAACTAAGGCAATTTGATGTTAATTCAATAAATTTTAAATGATATTATTTTCATACTAAAAATTTTCAAATAACTGACTTAATAAGACTAAAATATAAATTAGACATTATTTTAATTATTTTTTATATGAACACAGTCAATGTCTCTCCCTTACATAATGGATCTCGATAGCGTTAAAAAATTAAGGATTTGTGAAACTTTGGAAAATATTAACACATCAGATAATGAGAGCTACAAAAATATGGTCCTTAAAGTGCAATATAAGATTATTTTTAATGGAAGACTAGAAACAAACAATTATCACTTTAGGCAAATCAAAAGAGTCCAGAATTCAGTTAAAATATGCTTAGCTATTGATTTTGGTAAGGAAAATAAAGTGAATTAATTCACGAGATCTGAAACATACGATTAACTCCAGTTTTATGAATTAAAATATGTAACTAGGATGCAGGGGCATAAACTGGGGGCCCTAAAATGCTCACTAAATTTAATGAACAAGAAAACAAAGTACCTATATTCACAAAAATGTATACAAAATTTATTGACCAAGGCCTTTGTGATGAACTTTCTTTATTAGCAACAAACATTGTTTTGAAAGATGAAATTGAAAACTGTGTGAGCACCAAACTATTGGATTTAATAATGGTTAAATACAGAGAGGCATCAATATATAGAAATGTGCGTGCAGTTTTGATGATATATTTGACATTGCCTGTAAGTGTGTTATCAAATGAAAGATTTTTTTTTCTTCAAAATAAATAAAAAGCTACTTGTGAACTAGTAGTAAGTAGATTAAAGTATTTATCCTTTCATTTAGTAGAAAACTCAAAAGCATGCAAAATGAAAACATGAACTGATACAGAAATTGTCTGAATTGAAATGCTGGGAAAAAATCGGTACAACATACATTGTACAAACTTTCTCATATATGTATTAATGTGTCGTTTAGTTATCTTTTGAAAATGAAAATTGTATCAGGGGGTTTTTAGAAAATCCAATTTTTTTTAAGTTGCCCAAGCATAAAAAATCTGATGTGGCCAACACATGACTTTCTCCATATTTGGGGTATAGATATTTAAATTATTATGAATAGCTTATAAGCCAAAATTATTATTTCATATCATAAAAGAATACAGTCATCCTTGTTGTCGTACACACACACACATACATACACACACACACACATATATATATATATATACAGTATACAGGGCTGTGCTGATGGATGAGGCAGCGAGGTAACCGCCTCAGGCGCCTCTCGAAGGGGGGTGTCAAATTTGACAAAAATGAAAACCTATCAAAATCAATTTATAAGGGCAGCGGGGCCAGGGGGTGCCATATTATATCTCGCCTCAGATGGAAAAATGTCTGAGCACCGCCCTGTGTGTGTGTGTGTGTGTGTATATATATATCTATAATATATAGATGCTTCTTACACATGATATATATATCATATATATATATATATATATATATATATATATATATATATATATATATATATATATACTAGTTAATATGTGCTTGCATTCTGCAAGCATTTTCAAATTTTAGCATTTTTACAAATTCAAATTATTCCCAATCGATGTTGTACATAATCATATAACCGTGTCAAATTTGGAGTTTGTAGCTCATTTAGAAGTGCCTTATAATTTTAATCCTCGTATGGGGCAATAATGGAGCAAAACAGCCCCTAACATTATGAATTTTTACTCTCAGATTTTTTCCATCTGTTGTAACTAAAAACCCATAATTCTGCCAAATTTCAAGTTTGTATCTCATTAAGAAGTGCCTTATAATTCTCATACTCGTATGGGGCCGAAAAGGGGCAAAACCACCCATTAAAAATTGGAATTTTTGCAATTTTACAATTTTACCTTAGTTTGCCATGAAAATTCTATAATCGTGCCAAATTTCAAATCTCTAGGTCCTATGCAGCTGCCTCGCATTTTTTTTCTCGTATGGGGCCGAAAAGGCGCAAAACCGCCCCTTAAAAATTAGAATTTTTGTAATTTTATCTTAGGTTGCAATGAAATTTCTATAACCGTGCCAAATTTCAAGTCTCTGGGTCCTATGCAGCTGCATTGCCTTTTTTGTTCTCGAATGGGGCAATAATGGGGCAAAACAGCCCCAAAAATGAGGATTATATCAATATCAGATTTCCTTCATTAGGTGTAGTTTAACAATAACAGCATTAAAATATAAGCCTCTGATTCCCATTAAAAGCTTACCCATATGAAAGGATTAAGCCAGTTGCCTAGGAAGCCTATTGTTAGACCCAGAAAAATTAGCAATTTTTTGTGATAAAAACTATAAAATTACGCTAATTCTACTCGGATTTGAATTCTGTCTTCAAAAATAAGAAACTACAATTCATATTCTATCCGACAGTTTAAGTCTTGAATTCAAGTCCTAACGGGAAATAATTTTAAAATGCAAATATAAAAACCTCTACATCAATTTACATGTTTTCTTATGGGTAAAAAATGCGGCAAAAAGGGGCCAAAATCGCCCCTCAAAATAGGAATTTCGACAGTTTCGGATTTTTTCCTTCAGTTGTGATGAAAAACCTATAATCCTTCCAAATTTCGAGTTTCTAGTACAAAATTATGAGCCACTTCCAGATGTGCTAGAAACTTGAAATTTTGTAGGATTATAGGTTTTTGGTCACAACCGAAGGAAAAAATCTGATACTGGCGAAATTCCTATTTTGAGGGGCTATTTTGGCCCCTTTTTGCCCCATTTTTTGCCCATAAGAAAACGTAAATTGGTGCAGAGTTTTTTATATTTGCATTTTAAAATTACTTCCCATCAAGATACGAACTCAAGACTTATAAATTGTAGTTTCTTATTTTTGAAGACCGAATTCAAATCCGAGTCGAATTAGCATAAATTTATAGTTTTTATCGCAAAAAAGTGATAATTTTTCTTGCTCTAACAATAGGCTTCCTAGCAACAGGCTTAATGCTTTCATATGGATAAGTTTTTAATGGGAATCAGAGGCATATATTTTAATGCCTTTAATGTTAAACTATGCCTAATGAAGGTATTCCGATAATATAATAACCCCTATTTCTGGGGCTGTTTTGCCCCAGTATTGCTCCATACGAGAAAGAAAATTATGAGGCAGCTCAATATGACCTAGAGACTTGAAATTTGGCCTGGATATAAAAACTTTATTGCAACCGAAGATAAAATAAAACACTGCGAAAATTCCAAATTTTACGGGCGGTTTTGCCCTATATATGACCCATACCGGTGTGAAAATGATACGGCAATTCCTAATGAAATGCAAACATGAAATTTGGCAGAATTATGGGTTTTTAGTTACAACAGAAAGACAAAATGCAATATCGTTAAAATTTGAAATCTTAGCGACAGTTTTGCCAAATAATTGTCCTATGAGACGAATAAAATTATAATGCACTTCTAAATGAGCTACAAAGTTTAAATTTGATACAGTTATATGATATTGTACAAAATTCATTGGGAATAATTTTAAATTGTAAATATGCTAAACTTTAAAAATGCTTGCAGAATGCAAGCACACATTAACTAGTATATATATATATAAATATAAGTTGTATATATTACTTTTTTCTACAGCTTTACTTTGAACTAAATTTTCATATGAGGAATATTTTGAGAGATATTCAATTCTCTTCGAAATTGATGGTTCGTGGTAAGCTCACGAGTGTGATGGTGACAACAATTGAATCACAAGCGCTGAAGTATGTAAGTTGAACTGTTCCTATCGCCGTATTTATTTGATTTTAGTTGACAACTTACGTATGGAGAAAGTCATGTGTTGGACACATCAATTTATTTCTATTTATTGTGTGAAAACCTAAATGAAAATTAATTTAATTTCATACTTCTGGATGCATTCACTTTTAAAAATTATTATAATAAAATAAGCCAAAAATTGTAATTAGATAAACTCAAATATTTTATGATTTTTTTTCATTCCAATAAACTAGAGCAGTGCTACTAAAGCTTATTTTTGTGTGTATCCTTTGGACAATTTCATCAACTATCTGGTATCACATGCTTTCGTAAAAGAGAAATTACCCTGAAAAAATGTCATCAAAATCATTGCGCTAAAAATGGAAAACATACACTTACTCTGTATAGTTATCAAATTGCTTTATATAAGTAATTTAATGAAAGTGAAAGTCAAAGTAAATGCATGATTGTGGTATACGAGGTTACTAAGGTAATACCAAGATTTTGCTGGTACCACTTTCAGATCCTTCTGGTGCCACTTTGACCATTGGTACCACACTTTGAATACCACTGAACTAGAGTATCTAACTTATCAGGTACTTAAGCTATTATTATAGCTCATAGATTGCTTTCTGATAATTCAAATGACTAATATATCACTGGATGCTTTTCTCTTCACTTAGTAGTGGCTGAGTCTCTGAACTAGAGTATTTCAATTGTGTTACCCCAATAATGCTGAAAAATAAATAGCAAGAAAAAATTAAATTTCATCTGCAACATTAAGCATATGTAAAGTGCTATGAAAAAGACTTGTATTATTTACAAAGGAAATACCATGACCCATTCTCTCTAAAAAAAATATTTTTTGTTCATGTGAAGTATATTTTAAAAAATCAGAAAAAATATCAAACACTCTCGTAATGAGAGAAAATGTTGCTTTATTTATTAAAATAAAATATTTTTTAATTGTAAGATTTAGCATTGGGGTCTGCTATTTTCTAACCTGGCGCTGCTTACCCAGATGTAAATTCAATGTTGTAACACTATTGTAAAAAAGTATTGCATCCAAAATGAGCACTTGATGTTGAAAGCATTAGATTATGAACTTAGCCATAACTGTAACTTGCCAAATTAACATTTATTTTAATTCTCTTCTTTGACTCTAACAAAAAATATTTTTTGGCCTATCATATATTATGACCATATGAAATAATTTCCTTACGTGATTAAAATGCAGTCCATGAGGAAAATTGCAGCAGACAGGAGGTAAATAGCTCCAGAAAAATAGTTTAGTGTCTTAGCAAATAAAAGTGTGTAGAGTGGTGCTGCAGCCAATGGAGTAAGAGCTTCCAATGACGCTGTGAGTGAAAACACCTTACCTGGGAAAAAAATTTAAACAAATTAGGTCAATATGCTGAATGACTTTATGAAATTTCAGAGTAAATGAAAATAGTGAAGTTACTCGTTGTAATGAAGGTCAGTGTCCATTTTAGCTACTGAAACTACTACTGAAAACATGGCAGCTGAAATTATTAATTATGAAGATGAATTTTCATCTGCTGATAATTATTGAGCTCCAAATGAAAAGCGTTGAAGTTTTATTTTGTGTTAATCTGTAGTAATTGTGCTGGAATGCTGTACGTTGCTATATTGCAATTTTGAATTGCATTTTCATAATGGTGTAATTTAAACAAAATAATTTTGTTTAAATGGTAAAATTAAAATGCATTAAACCTCATTTCTGTATTATAACAAATTTATATAATTTTCAAACCAATTATTAAAACAAAATTTGCTTAAGTTTTACTCAGCTCTATAGTAAGGTCAGCTTTTACATTCTCACATCATGCAAGGTTGCAGTAAATGAGTATTACTATATTTTTAAACCTACAGATAGAATTACAATTACCTAAATCCTCCTGTGGGACACTTTTTGAAAGTATCGACCGTGATATTGGAGACGAGATTCCAGAAATTACTGCTATGACACTGCCTAAAGAAAAGTTAAAAATTATTAATAAAATAAATAAAATTATAATGCCAATGATACATAAAACTAGCTATTAAGCTGGATTTTATTTATTTATTACTAGCTCAAATGCAAAAATCAAGACCAATTACAAATAGGTTAATAAAAGTAAATGATGAGCATTAATTTTCATGCCTCTAGTAGTTTTGGATCTGAAAAACTTAGTATTGGAAGAAATATATTCTTCTCAATTCTTCAAAAATCCTTTCAGCTTGATAATATTCATTTTACGACATTTATATTATACAGAGGAATGCTATTTTTTCTGCCATAACATTAAAAAAATTTCAGAGAAGAAAATTAAGAGGGAAATTAAAACTCTGGGCCTAAATACTTACTGCAATATATCATCCAAGGCTGAAAAGCAAAAGCTCTTACAACTGATGAAATAACCTTTGTTAGGTAAACAAATGCAGTCAGAGGGGCATCTGGGATTTTCAACTTGTGGCTTAAAACAACAACTCCAAAAATAGTTCCTGTAACATTGATATTTTTTATGTATTTCATATTTAAAACAAACTGTATTAATATGAATGCATTCAGAACACATAATTACAATATTTAAACTTATTTATGGCATATACACTGAACCGGCCAAGCAGTGAAGGGAGCCTGGATGTGAATATCCAAGGGGAGGTTCCAGTAAAAGTTTATGCAGAATTTACACCCGATACTTTATTAATTGCTATCTTCAAACTTGATGGGCCCCCAATGCCTCCCATCCACTTCACCCTCTTTGGCCAGCCATGCATATACATCACATGCACTATGAAATAACAGATTCAATAAATATCATAGCAAATATACATAATACAATACAATATGATAAAAAGTAATTCTGTCATGTATTGCATTGTAACAAATGAATATAAAGCTTAGTGTTTCATAATGAGAGTATTAGGGACATATTACATACAAAGTAATTCTACCTTCCGGTAGGTTTTAGGCACACACCATCAAACCCTGGCTATCCAAAGCCTTTCTCTTAAAATTCTCATATCCCATCCCTTCTTTTAACAAATCTAATCTTACTACCTCTTTCCTATCATTCTTCCTTCTATGACTTCTTTCAGTAAACCATTTTCTTTCAAATTTTGACTCACCCATTTCTTCTGTCTACCCATTATTACTCTAATTAAGTTCTTCTCTTCCCCTGCCATATTAAAAATGTCGTCATTCGTTTTCCTCTCTGTCCTACTGATTTTCTCTAATCTACACAATATGCACATCTCAAATGCCTCTAATCTCCTCACATCTTCTTTTCTCATAGTCCATGTCTCACATCCATGTAATGCTACACTAACCTCTTTTTAACCTCTTTATTCAAGCTGCAGGTCAACAGCTCTCATCATCTCGTAAAAGCCTCTTTTGCTCTTGCTATCCTTGTCATGATCTCTTTTGTACTTCTTCCATCAATCGACACAATACTACCTAAATAAATAAAGAATTCTACCTGCTCCAGCATTTCCCCATCCATTGTAACATTGACCTGGGTATCCCCACTCTTGAAGAATCTCATAACTTTCATTTTTGTTATATTAATTTTCATTCCAAATGCCTTTGCATTTTCATTTAAAGAACTAACTAGAATCTGAAGGCCCCTTTCAGAACTACTCACCAATGCTTTGTTGTCTGCATATCTAACCGATTTAACTAGGCTTCCTCCCACATTTATCCCTGTTTCTACGTCTTCCCATACCTCCCTTATCATTTGCTTTGCATAAATGTTAAACAATGCTGGTGAGAGTGGGCAGCCCTGCCTCACCCCTCTCCCTAGCGTTGCCCAGTCTGATTCTCCCCCTGACACCCTTACCTGCACAGTCTGGTTCATATACAGATTTCTGATTAAATGTCTATCTCTCCAATCAACCCCTATATTCCTCAACACCTTCATCAGCTTAGGCCATAAAACTCTATCAAAGGCCTTTTTGAAATCTACAAAGCATGTGAATACATCCTGGTTGTAATTAATGTTTCTTTCTACCATTGCCCTCATCACCCATATTGCATCCCTGGTGCCATGACTTTTTCAAAACTCGAACTGATCTACACCTATATAGCTTCTAGCCTCCTGTTCAAAGTTCAGAGCATAACTTTAGATGCATGTGAAATTAAACTGATGGTTCTATAATCCTGACATTCGTTTGTTTTATTCTTTTTCTTCAAGGGTATCAAAACAGATCTAGTGGAATCCCTCTTCATATATTTTACAGTACAATTTATAAAAACTCTCTTTTCTTAGCTCTTTTAAAATTTCTATGGGAAGGTCATCAACTCCTACTGCTTTCTTTAACTTCATAACCCTGAGAACATTTTCAATCTCACTATTCAATATTCCCGGCCCTACATTGTCGCACTCTACATCTTCCTCATTCTCTATCTCAATAGATTTTGGCTTCAAATCTTTAGCATATAACTCTTCAATATACTCTTCCATCTATTCCTCACATCCTCTGTCTCGTATACGAATTTGCCGTTTTTATCTCTAATTGTGGCCAGCGTATTTTCTTTCTTGTTTCCCATTAATTCCTTCACTTTTCTGTACAATAAGTCCACTCTGCCTTGACTCAGCAGCTACTCAATGTTCTCACATTGTCCTTTCCATCACATGTCCCTTGCTTTTGTAGTTTCCCTTCTATTATTCTATTGTTTAACTCTCTATATATTCTTCTTCCATAATCTGTTTTAATGTGCTTCTAGCTCCTCCTCTCTCCCATTTTTTAATCATCTCCTCTGTTACCCAGGACTTCCTTATTTTCTTAGATGTTATTTTCACTATTGTTTTTTCAAGCTTTCTATGATACATATTTTAATGGTCATCCAGTTGTCCTGTACCAATATTTGCCTACCTGCATTTTCTGAGGCTTGCGTAACAGCCTCCTAATAATCTTTCTTTCAGCCTTTCTAAGTTCCATTTATGTACCCTGCTGTTTTTATTATTTGTTTAAAATTCAAACGAGGTCTCCTGATCACCAAATTATAATCAGAGTCTGCAACTCCACCTGGAAAACTATTTGAGTTCAATACAATATTTCTATATCTTTTTCTGACCATGATATAATCATGCCGATACCTCTGTATATCTCCTGGCATTTTCCAAATGTACCTTCACCTGTTGTAATGCTTAAACCACGTATTTGTGACTATCAATTTGTTTCTTTCACAAAAATAAATCATTTTCTGCCCTATTTCATTCCTCTGTCCTAGGCCAAAATCCCCAACCTTGCTATTGACTTTGCCATGCCGCACTACAGTATTCCAATCCCCCATGACTATTAAGTTCTTTTTAGCCATTACTTCTCTTATAACTTTTTCGAGTTGATTGTACAATTCATCCAATTCCTCCTCCCTGTGATTACTAATGGCCATATATTAAAATAAATATAAAAGATCAGGTTTGTGTACCTGTATTAAACACTTTGTTTACATATTAATGCAGAATCGGTACTTTTTGTTTACATAACGACCGAGTTTCATTGTTATAATGTGCAGTATTCATCGAAGTTTGATTTAGATATCGGTAAGTCTAATATTTTATTTTGATTTGTTTAGAATAAAAGTAGTAATATTTTGTGATAATTGCTTTGTAATCCCCACTTTAATATATCGCCTGTATTATTACGCAAAGCCAACTTTATTCAGAATAGATTTCAAATCAATTTTTTTTCGATAAATTCTTCACTGAAATTTACATTTTTAAGCAAATTAAAGCATTTTAAAGATAATATTTAGGTAAGTTTGGTGTGTTATGAGTTTACAATGTTGAAACAAATTGGTGATTTGTTTTCGTTCAGATAGTTTTCAAAGAAATTATTCAGCTGAGTGATTAATTAGTAAGCTCAGTTTTTATTTCAATGTCTCCAAAAAAAAAGCTTTATACATTTATAGCAATGGATGGAAATGATGAGACACAAGCCAATAGAAAACAAGAAATCCTGAAAACATTAAAATGTTAATGAAGCCAACAAATTCTCAAGGTTGACTGTTGAACCAACATAAATTGGTCGCTTAGCTGCTATGCGTTAATCACTCATTGCCTCGCTTTCTTATCTAAAACTAACACTACTCCTCTCTGGCTCTCCTTCCCCCCACTATATATTACCCTGAAATCATCGCTCCAGAAATCCCCATCCTCTTTCCCCCTAACTTCTCACAAACCTAAGACATTTACCTTACCTCTTTTCATTTCTAGCTTGCCTTTCCTAAGCATCGTCTTCACATTCCAAGTTCCTATCTTGATTTCTAAAGTCTTCTTTTCTTCATTCTGTCAAAATGAGCGGTGTAAGGAATTCGTGGGGTGACAACCAAGACTTCCGTTCCTGCAGGATGCAACACCAGCCCTAATGGGCATGGTCCTGTGCTTGTTGTGAATCAATTCATTATTCAATTGTGCCATGATGCTTGGGATATTAGATGAGGTGCTCTCCAGATGCCTTTCTCAACAGTGTTTTAATACGACAGCATCACCTAATTAGGCCAACCCACTGGGTACAGTTGTTTTTACAGCAGCATCACTGAGGTACAGATGCTGCATGGACTACTCTTAGTCTGGTTCCTACCTATTGACCTTACTGGCATGGTTGACCCTACCAGGAGCAAATGCTCCAGCAAGCATAGCTCTCAAGGTCTATGGAACACTCAAGCCCTTCTACCATAACAAGGTAGTAGTTCTAAGAAGGCAAATATACATACATGATAAGTACTTACTAATTAAACTGATAAAATATGGACTTATCACTAACAACCTAAAAGACAATGAAAAATCATATCCACATTTCAGCTACCTGTCAGCCATCATTAGTCATCTTTTAGAATCTACTAACAAGTGAATACTACTGGTGACTGCTACCTAATAATAATAGCCGATATGTACATAGTATGATTTTTCATCAGGATTACTTGACTGAGTACTTACATTGTCAATGATATTTTTTAGTTCTTATTTTGAATATTTAATTTTACCCATAAGATGACCTTGTTAATTCTTTAGTAAATTAAATATATTATTTTAGGATGAATTTCAACTGTTATTTGTTATACCACTGGCCTCCAAACATTTTATTATAATGCTCTCTTTTGCCATAGAATATGCTGCAACCCCCTTGATTGATGAATATAGTAAATAGATATACTGCTGTCACTTGTACAGCAGCATTAATTTGCTCCATAAGAATGCCTCATTAACTGATATGTAGTTATGTGAATGTTAAAATATCAATTTTGCAATCACTGGCTCTTTTCTGAGACACGGTGAATTAATTTTAGATCAAAATAAAAAAGTATAGCATATGATTAACATTTCCACTGTACAAATAGCAGAAGGCAAATAACCAAAGGATAACTTCTTTTGGAATGCAATATGTTAAACGAACTACCAACGTACACACATGACACTCAGCAAGTGTTTTTTAATTTGTTTTTGATCTGATACTAGGAGGAAGTACTATCACCATATTGATCACTACAACTAACATGGATGAAGACTAGTGCAAGAATTGCAACCATGAATTAGTTGAATAATAAATCCGGAAAGGGGAACTACATTAGAGAGTTGCAACAGCAAAACGCTGTTGTAGAAAATGACATTATATGAGGGACTGCTGTGTAAAATATATACATACATACGTGTAAATATATTATAACACTAAGGTTTGCATTAAGATAAACTTCGTAATTATACTTTGTGTAGGAATTTAATTTTTTGTAAACATAAATAAAGGTGAAGATAAAAAAGCCTTCACCTCAATACAGGCGACTCCCGAGATTCGACAGGGATGCGTTCCTGAAAACGTGGTCGAATCTCGAACAGTCGAATATTGAATCAGCACAAATTCAAACAATTAGATGTCTAAACTGAAACTAAACCTCTCATGGTTGGGAGGGCTGAAAATTACTTCACGTAAACCAGTTTCTAATTCAACCGATCGATTGGCTGGGTCGATTCGACCAGTCTAATTCTCAAGTTGGTCGAATCTCGAATGGTCGAATCTTGGAAGTCATCTGTATATTCAGGCTAACTAACTAAATGCCCAGAATTACTCCTAAGTCATAATACACACCACAAAGTAACGTGGTTCCCACATTGATGGCCACTGCTTTACATTAAAATATTCTACTGTACATGTTAGAGAAAAAAATGTCTGTCTATAGACAAAAGAGCTTTTTAATTCAATTTTAAATTGGCTTTTAATTATTCCATACAAATCAATTAAACTTTTAATTAGTTAATAGCAGAAAAGTAAGTGATTACTTTAAAAATATATAAAGCCTATAACACCATCATTAACATTGCACTTAACGAGAAAAGAGTACTTACCAAAAACGACTATCACAATTGATATGCTAAGATAAAGAGTATATTCCTTGATTGTCCATGCAAATTTTTCCCTAAGAAACATAAATGTCAGACTTGATTCACCTGAAGAATAAAAGAAAAGGCTTTAACTTGATGTGATTACTGACATAGAAACTTTCTTTACAGATATTTTTACATAAATGCATTTATGACTACAGGCAGTCCTCAACATCTGTTCCTGAAAGTGTGTACGGAAGTCGAATGTACGGATGTCGAACAATAGACTTACATGTAATAATGGGGGTTCCATTCCCGGAGAGCCAAAAAATATTATAAAATCTCTAATTATGGTATAAATATTTAGTTTTTTGAGCAGGGGCCTTTCAGTCAAAATCGTCGATATTATAATATAGAGAGATAGGGCAAAATGCAATAAAATATTTAAATAATTGCACAAATAAACACTGCTGTACAGACAAAGATGGCAACATGGAGGAAACTGGTGGCTGGCAACCAGCACCACTCAAAATATTGTTCGTCATTTTGTCGACGCATGAAAGTCTGAATTCGATATACAAAAGGCGGTTCAGGGGTGTCAATGTATGCCATGTATGCTAAGCCTTCATTATTACATAAATATAGGTAATTAAAAGGTAGTTATTCAATTAGAAGTACAGTTATACATTTAAATGCTTTCCCTTAACTTTCATGAAGATAGAAATCGTATGGAAACGAACTAAAGAAAACGCACTATATTCTAAAAGGAACTGAAGGTCGTGCTACCTGAACTAAAAAATTCCAACTCGTGCATTACATGATACATAGGATAAAAGCAAGATTTTGAGGCAAAAAATAAGGGATCATATATTACGTGGTATCACACAATACGAGAGTATATACGGTACTTTGTGATTAATGAAACTTATTCTGTGATTTGTGACTACAATGTGATTACCGGCTGTAAATAAATATATTATTATTAAAGTGCGAGTTGTACGAATGTCGAACGCAAGAAAGTCGAGGACCGCCTGTAGTGCACATGCGAAATCCCTCTTTTTTCATTAAAGCATTTTGCTATTTTCGTAGTTTTTTTGTAATATTGCCTAATCATGGCCCCAAAGAGAGTGATGATTGAAATGAAAGAAAAGTCGGTAAAAAGGGCATACTATAATTTGGTAATTTATTAAAAGTGTTGGCTTGGCTGACAGACAGATTATGCGATAGCTCGAAATGTTTGTTCGCCAGCTGATGTACAAAAGTCCAAATTCAGAGTACGAAAGGCGGTTTAGGGGCGAGAATTATAATGTACGAAAGAGCGAATTGTATGGATATCGAATGTACAGATGTCGAATGTACAGATGTCGAATGTACGGATGTTGAGGACTGCCTGTATATTATTTTCACGATAACATTTATCTGATTTCAAATAAATGAATCATTATAATTTTTATTATTAACTGCATTCAAAAGATTTCTTACAACTACAACTTAAGTTATGCAGAGGGATTTGGGAATGCATCAGAATTCATTTTGACATTCAGCATTAAAGTGAAGTCAACCTCTTTCAAGTTAAAACTCAAAAGAGGCATAAAGAAGCACAAATAAAAACAATAACAAGTTGCTCATATTATGCTTTTGTAACTCACATAAAAAAGACATTAATTGATAGAAAAACTACATCTTTAATAATGCTATGAAATAATATATTTTGATAACATCAAAATCCAAGTTTGAGATTTCATGCAGAAAATCCAAGCAAGGCATAACAATTGAAATTATTTGACAGAACTTAAATGTAAAGTATGTACCTTCATATGTGATGATGCTTGATGCAAGAGAAATTATACATAGAATGACACATAAGCGTTGCCCTTTCGGTCTTTTCTTAAAGACAGTTTGGAACATCTCTTTTGCTAAACTTATATCAAATACAGTACCTGTTAGGAAAGAGAAAATTGATAAGAGCTAGAATGAACAATATGATTCCTACGTAAAAAACATAAATTTCCATATTTAGAATACATTCTTATCTTTCCAGTAGAATGAAAAACGATTGCATAAGCAAAAAAACAAATTAGCAACAATTGACATGCACTCATGATGGCAGTTTATCTCCTTGTTTTACTTTATACATAAAAAATGACAGAAGGAAACTTTAACAGGAAAAAATGCACGTGAATGAATTAAATTCTATGAAACAAAAAACCTCTACTGCAATAAATTAAAATGCAATGGTAGTAGAAAAATCAATAGTTTATGAAAAAAAGACAGAGGCCAAAATTTAAGTTGCAATGTTGGAACATGTTTTCTGTGGCTGTCTTCATAACATTTTTTTTATCCGGCATGATCTATCTACCACTAACAAATACAATTAATAAACACAGAAATCATATTTTGGCCAATAGCAAATGTTCAGTTAGATGCCACACAATTTTGTTTATTGTAACTAATAACTATTTATTAAAACCTAACCTAATAACAAGCTATTACATGTATGTAAAATTTTATGAGTATTCCTATACCTGTTAATTTTTACATTTAATTTGAGGCTTGAGATTAGCCTGACCAGTTCAATTTACAATATACATTTGAAATAATACATTGTCGCAGGTGATAAGTGACACGCTCTCTCGCTCACCAGTCTGCCTTTGAGACGGATGTGAATCACAAGTCTAATTGATGTCCAGCATGCAAAAAGATATATCAAACAGTGTTTAAGGTTGCACGTATGCAGTTTTTGCTCTGAGACAAGTGCAAAATTTGATCTTCACTAATTGTAATCTCCTCTTTATTTCTCTAAATGTGGTGTATAGTGACGCGATCAGTCTATCGGAGTCCAAAACTTGATCAATCTCTTGACCTGGGTAAAATATTCTAATAATCTTACCTGATTTAAATACGAGCTTGAGTCAGTTGCTTTTGACATCCTGCATACTTCGCACATTTATATAAGGAAAACAGCCAATCCTCATTTTAAAATTTTTTTCAAATTTAGAACCCTTATCATTTTTTTTTCTCATTTTAAAAACTTTCACATTAAAAAACCCTTTTTTATTAGGAAATTCTGCCGAAAAGAAGGAAATCTATATGTACAATAAAGAAAATCAAAGTAAGTAAAGTAACAATTTTTGATGTTGTAGAACATGTTGCTGACTTAAAAAGCAAAGTTTGTGAAAGGTTGGAAAATGAATATATACCGATAACAATTAGGCATGATCTGGCAAGTTAAGAAGAAAATGGTTACATAAATTGGAATTGGTTTATTTGTCAAGTTCAGAATTTTTATAAAAATAGCTTGGGGTATGTAAAAATGTATACCGACCAATTTAATGCTCTAGAGAAGTTCAGCTGGATTAATCTGAAGTAAACTCCTTCATGGCAAGATATCCAAGAGACTTTGGAATTTGTAAATATGTAGAAATATTTCAAACGATTCAATAGAAAATGATTTATTTGATGACACATCTTTCATAAAAAGTTATGCAATACCAGAGAAAATAAAAGAATGGAATATAAAACCTTTGGAGACAGACTCTAGATGGGTAGAAATATTCAGTCATTTTCAATTAAAAGATGTTCCTTATGAAAATGTTCTCAAAATTGTGCAATATTTGCTGTGTTTACCAGGGACGAATGCACCAACTGAAAGGATGTTTTCATTAGTGTATGAAATATGGGCATCAGAAAAACAACAATGAAGGTAGATACAATCAAAACTATCATTATGTTAAAATTTATAATGAGATCTTGCGAGGACTTTTATAATGATCTGTGTAACAAACCCACATTACTAAAACAAATCCATTCGACAGAAAAATATGGGTATTGATATTTTTGAATATTCCTTTTATTAAATTTTAATTGCCAAATTAATTTTTCTATGTAACTGGAATAAATATCTTTTTCTAATATTATATACAATTTTTCTACTAAATCTATGTCAGTAAGAATTAAATTTAGTACCACCTGCTCACATTCTCAATGTCTTGAGCGCTTAGGTTGTTTTTTAAGGATTCCACATTGGCTGCTTAGAAATCTACTGTCTGTTCCGCTTTGGCTACTTAAAAATCTGGCTGCTTTAACTAAAACTGAAGTTTTCATCAGAATCTATTTCATCTATAACCTTCAAAATATCTTCATCAAGCATGTTGTTCGTACTAACGCCGGCCATTTTGGTAGAAATGGATATAAAAACAAACATGAAAAACGATAATTTTCCATCAAAATATCTGAAAAATAAGATGACCATGGCAAGAAGATATTTACTTAAATATAAAAGAAGTTAAATTAATTTAGAGGAAATTAAAGAACGCATAGATGGTGAAACGACAATACAAAGTCAAGATCGAGTATACTCGAGCGCAGCAGCGAAAGGGTTATGATCATTTTTATAAGTGCAAATATTTTGTCTTAATTACGCAATTAAAGTAATTTTAATTCTATAACTAAGGTTAATTTTTTATTAAGGGTTATGATCATTTTTATAAGTGCAAATATTTTGTCTTAATTACGCAATTAAAGTAATTTTAATTCTATAACTAAGGTTAATTTTTTATATACATTACTATTTTAAATATACAATAGTCAATGATACAGTTTTCATACATCGAAATAGTAAATTTCATCATTTTTCAACAATCGTATGACATATAACCCCATAGTTTACAACCAATTACAAATGTTACTCAAGTATAACTTGACTCGGTACTTTTCTGCTGAAAATTTTATATTTAAACCTCGACCTATACACTAGTATATATGGTAACTTTAATCCCAGACCTTCTCAGTGTCTTTCCTCAAATTCACTATCTATTGACTTATGAGTCTGGAAGACTGTATGTGCCAGCATTTCTTGTTTTTACAGGGATTTTCTCTACTGTGTATTGGTTTCCGTTCGCTGGTTGTGCATGGTTTAAAAGACTGAATGCTTTTGTTTACCTTCCGTTATGATGTCAGTTGTTATACACACTACAAAATTCATGGATAAGTGTTTATTTATCATACCCTCACTAAAAACTGTATCATCCCTCAACAAAACCATTGATTGTGATTTTTACATTACATTGAAAAATCTATCTAGGAGCCTAAAAGTAAAAATTAGGCAATTTGCACATATTTCTGAGGAAGAAAGGCCAGCACAAGGGAACAATGGACCTGGGAAATGTTTTTTTTTACTGGAAAAAAACCAGGAAGATTCCCACCTGTTGTGTGTTGTGCTGAAAATATATTTGCAGAGAGCATGTGGTTACTTCATGAGCCACTGTTCCGAAATTCAAAATGAGAACGAGAAAGATGATGAAGATTAAATGCAATAAAATTTAAGACATCTTTATTTACATCTGAATTTTTATACTTATTCATTTTCATTTAAAACTAAATTTAACATACAATGAAGTATTCTGTTCCTTGTAAAGCTTTTTCAAAAATGTTGTAAATTTACCCACAGATTAGATGTAGCTATATTACTAAAAACGTATGGTATGAATGAAATTTTGTTAAAAGTAAAAGAAAAATTAAATAACAATCAGTAATTTGGAAATTTTGCCTGATTTTCCAATGCGGTCAAAACAAACTCTCTTACATTACAAAATACCATGCAACCTCTTAAGGGTTAATGAAGGGGGCAGTTAATTGTTATCCAATCACTTTGTCCTTAGGTAAGCACGTGTGTTTTAGTGATATTACCAGGGCTGGATAAAGAGTAATTAAAGTCCTGGGAAATATATTAATAGGCTCCATACTTTCAGTAAATCAAAGGGAAAACATTTTCATTTTAGCAAATTTGCATTAGCTACTATATAGGTTATAATAATAAAAGGAAATACATAAACTGAAGAAAATCAATTTCTGGACCTTGCAAATATTTGGCTCCTGACACTTGCATCCTACATATGATCAGTTATTTAATCCCATTAAACCTTGTTGGTAGTTCTCACCTGTATCACCTCCAGCTTGGACCGTAGGAGAATCCTGGCCGACAAAGACAGCAATCAACAGTGCAAAGAATATGACGATCCCACTAATGAGGAAGACTCCATGGTAGCCAAAGGTGTAGAGGGCATAGGAGGAAGATAGAGAAGCTGGAAGGAGGCCAGTTACAAACGAAGCCTGAAGAAGACCAAGACGGAGGGTCCTTTGCCTTCCGTGTCCCTCAGTTTCATCTCCCACAATGCAAGTTACTGCTGTATACACAGCAACTAATCCTCCGCTGGCTCCGACGGGTAAAGATGCCAGTAGAAGATATTCCGCCGGCAAAGACGGAATTGAAGACAAGATGGCGAGGAATGAATATAGCAGGACATACCTTTTAAAGTGAGAAACGTTTCAAATTTCACTTGAGGAACACAGCTGATATAAAAAAAATTCAATCAGTTTTCAGTTTTTTCCTATAAGGATCCGTCCCGATTTTGCTCTTTTTAAAAAATTCCACTTGGAAAAAATGTAATCCATGCTGATACAATAAGTCAAACCTATTAATAGCACTTTTTAAATAGTATTTTTGTTTAATTAGCCCATATCAAGTAATTTATCATATAAAATGGAGCATTATTGATAATTAAATTACTTAGTTTTACTCGCGTAAAATGTTTTGTATTTAATTGACCAGCAAAAATAGAAAAATACTCAATTTTGAATTCATTCCATTCAATTTCTAATAATTTATGAAGCTCGTATTTTAACCTTAGAAATGCTACGTTATTTACACAGGAAAATAGCGTTGTGCTAATATTTCCCATTAAAATATTATTTTTTAACTTAAGGAGGGATTATTGCACGAATTTTAATAACTCAATTTAACATAACATAACAAAACTTCATTAATATGATCGAACAATGAGTTAGAGATGTTTTTTATTCGCGATATTTCTTATCGCTTTAACGCGAATGTAACTTCAAGGACGACTGCACTCGCAAAACAGACTTCACATTCAGGGACGTCCGAGATCAGCAACGAACTCTTATAAAAGGTCGCAGATGGATGGCTTATAAAACGAATCGTATTAACGCGAATACAGGAATCGAGGAGAGAAAACGAAAACGCGTATAAGCGTCGGTGACATCACGAGAATGGAAAATTCCCACGCGTAAACGTGTTCATCGTTAATTTTATATAATCAAAAATAACTTATCACTCGCGGTAATGTATAATCTGATAAGATATTGAATAGTTTTGGGAAAGTACTAAATCCCAACACTTGGTAACATCCTTTTCCTCCGTTATTTGGTGATGTGATTGATGTTTTTAAACATTTACGCGGTTTCCGTTTAGCTACGCAGGATTTTCATTAATAATAAAAGAAACTCATCACAAAACAGGAAGTGGTGCGAGTACTTGGTGATTCAAAATTTTATCGTCGGCGAATATTCATTCTTTAGAATCCGGAAGCGGTCATACTTCCCTCTGACGGCTTTCTTTACAAAAAATGTTTTCGTGGAATTCTCATAAAAGACTAACTGATCGTATTTATTAAAATAATTTCGTAATAGCCTAATGATTTTATTCGGATCTAAACAGAAGCGCGAGTCATAATGGACTCCAATTTTCCCGTTTCTTTTTCACACAGAAACTCCAAACGGAGTTAGCAGAGTTTAAAGAATTTTTTAGTGCATTTACTATGTACATGCAACGAGTTAAAATTCTTTCTTACAAGGGGCATTTTTATTAGAGATAAAATTAAAACATGTTGCATGGTTCCTGCAAAGAAAACGGATTTTTAAAAAGTTGTTTCGATTGATCTCACAGAATTTAAATGAGAAGATCGCCGCAAGTCTCTTGGGCTGCCATAATTAAATAACAATGACATGTTGGTAGTTTATTAATGAACCACTAATCGACTTTTAGGAGAGAGTAATTTACCTCGACATTAATCTTCCGGCAAGTCATCGCGATTCCTAAGTACAGCAATCCCTCCATTTTCGCTTGGGTTACGTCTCAGGAAAACGGCGCAAATATACAATCCGCGAGAATAGATACTAATGTCTCGAGAGAAAAAATAGAATAGAATGGACCTTTTCTCTAATATCACAGTTTTTCCCAGAACTAGATTCACTTCCTCTACGTTTTTGAGTCACAGTTTTGTACGTAAGTGCAAAAAGATTGCAGAAACTGTAATTGATTACAACGTGAGAACAGAGGGAGAAAATACACACTGAGAGTATTGCAACATGTTGGTATATTGATCTTCGATTCAGTCATTCTCCGCATGAATCACAACGTCACTTTTGTAGTATGTATACATATACCATGTCTTAGTTTTATTGTCGGTAGGGTTTTAGCGAGCGAGAAGTGCGAAAAAGTGAAAAGATGCAATCTTCAGTAGAACAGTATATATTAGAGGTGGTTTAGTACTACGCCAGATTTAAAGGCATCTCTTAATTATCAGTCGTGAAACAAATTATCTGAATATATCGCAAATACGAACTTAACTTCGTCGGATATTAAGTATAATAATACGCAAATGATTTTACATTACATTACATTAATAAAATTTCAATTTCGAGATATGAAAACGTTTAAACTCTTTTTAACAAGTACTGCTTTAAAGACAGGAACCTGCCGCCCGCTTATGTTATTAAACTTTGACGCTAATTTGCGTTATTTAACAGAGAAAATTTCATATTTTTACTGTCATAATCTTGGAGGAGAAGAATGTTGAAGTTAAACGGGACAGGTAGAATAAAAATCGATGAAATATTTAAGAAGAATAGGAGAAAGGCGAGTGGAGTGATTATGCAGACTATAAGAAAGAAGGCGAACTGGAGCGGACGTCACTTGAGAAGAGTGATAGCACAATTAGAACATGTTAGAAGGAGAAAGAGGTTGGGAAAAATTTTCAGCCGATAGACGGCTTGAAAGAGACACGAAGATTACGTAAAGCAGGAGTATGAGAAAAATCGGGTTCTAACCAAGAATAATCACGGACGGTATACCGTCAACTCGTCGCAGTCAATTCGTCGCGCGGCAATTCCCGGAAGGCAACTCGTCGCAGCGACGAATTGACTGCGATGAGTCGTCGTAGAACTCCTACGGACAGATTACCCACAGTGACGAATTCCAATTACACAGATTCGACAATGATGATTAGTCTAGCTTTCGTCGCACACAAGCGACATCTCACCCTGCAAGGGGGAAGACGAGAAGAGGTTTCCTGCGCCTTGCGCGATCGCTCCACGGTCCGACCCAGAAGGCCGCAAATGCCGGGAACAGTGTCTCCACGAGGCTCTTGTACATCAGCAGTAACGCCGCTTTAGGCTGGACCATTTTCTCCGCACCAGGGTGCTCTGGGAGCGAAGCGCACCAATCGTTTGGCAAGTTCGGCATCCCCTCGCACACCTTCCGGAGGAAGAGATCTTGCAAAGGTGCATCGGACAACACGGTCGCGAAGGATGTGAGGAGCAGAATAGGCTCTGTGTAATGAGCTTGAAAATATCTCCTAACTTCCAACGTCATCTTTTTAACATGGAGATCCGGTCCTGTTAAGTAAAAAAGAAAAACAGGACAAATTTTAAAAATCGTCGCAATATAGCAGAAACAAGAATGTCTGATCGTATCTGGCGAATATGGAATGCTCGTATACGAAAAAAATTAAACGTTTTTGTTCAAATATACATCAATTATGAACAAATGTACGTTTTCTCAAGAAATATTTAGGTTTAAAATTATTAATAAATTATATCCACTATAGTACATTGATCTGAAATTATACCTATTTGTTGTAAGATAATTTGAATATTTTAAATTCATCTAAAAATTAAACCTACTAAAAAAACCCACCGAAGATCAAAAATGTGATTTCTCTTATGATCGAAATTTTGGAGCGTTAAGGAATTTTTGTAATTTGACAAAATTTCGGAAATGCAGGGTTTTTGGGGCGGATGACTGAAAAAATTGCATCAAAAACTGATTATGGGTCCAAAAATTGATCGAAAGGTCTTAAATTAGGCCCCTACTGTGCTCCTTCGACAAATTCATCAAATAAAACAAAATGAAATCCGCCTATAAATTAGTTAGGGGCCCAGAAATTGGAATAAAATTTCTGTAAATAATCTTTACAGTCACGAGTGACGAAGTTGTAAACAATTTAAAACTTTTAAAAAGGCCAAATGTCTGTCTTCTTCTTTATAAAAAAATAACGATTCACCTTAAAGATAATAATCCCGATAGTGAGGAATTGAGAATGTTCGTTTTAACTGTATAAGAAGCCGGAGCGTCGGGCTCCTATTACGCGAAAAACAAACGTCCGTACGATAGACCACCGTCCGGAGTACGTTTACAAAAGTTGAATGTCTACAGAAGGACGGACGACAAAGTGACAGCAATAACTCTTTTCTGTACATTTTTCAAAACGAGTTAAAAAGATGGTAACAAAACAAATCAGAATTAAAAAATCGTCGAATTACTACCGAAAAACGTCAAATAGTAGTTGGAAAACGTATTTTATTCAAAAGTTTTATAGCTGAAGGAATTATCCATCCAATTTTCTTTAGTACTTAATAAGAAATTAAATAATTCCATTCTGAATCATGACCGATTCACCCAAAAAAACTGTTAACGGAGGTTTACGAGGTGTTACGGCTGGTGCAATGGGAAGCAGGGTCGTCCGTGTGGTGGGGCGACGAATGACAGCCGCTAAGGGAGATGGACCCTTGCATGGAATAATAGTCCTCTCTAATTGTTATGAAGCAACCCAAAACCTTTCCTACCTCTCCTGGATTACATGGAAGAAGAAACAGTCTACTCTCATTCTCGCCCTAATAAAGACGATTATATATCTACCTCCCACCCGAAAAATAACATGACCCATTTCAACGTTATGTGGGCTATCATCAGAGGAAGATGTGGCGCCTATGGCAAGATTTTAAGGAAACTCCTTTTTTATGTAGAATATGATTTTTGCCTTGTTCTCATAAAGAATAATAGAGCTTTTATTAACAACAAATTTAACCGTTGAGTATTACCTCAGAAATTATTTATGGGAAATTAAAATTTAACCATTTTTGCGGGAACGTAGGCGCCTTTTGCAAGCGGCGCCTATGGAAAATGCCACCTTCGCCATACCCTAGTTACGGCACTGGCTATCATAACATAAAACTTTTGAGAACATAAAAAAATCAATACACCGATCCTAGATTCATAGTAAACGGTTGTCACAAGAGTGTTAAAAATTAATTGTCGTTTTTATAATTTTAGATTAAAATATTAATTTTTCAAATTTGTTTTCGTACTACTAAACAATACCTCACATATATATTACCCCTTTTTGCACTTTATTATATTAACTTTTTCTCCATAATTTTATTTATACAACGATCTCATCACGACAGTGAATGTGATTTATTTCCCAGTTTACATACATTTAAGCAGTTACGTCATTTTTTTTATTTGCGATAAACGGAAGTCTCGATAAAAAAACTAAACATAATTCAATCTGGTCAGAAATGCCTTGAAATGACTTGATTCTTACCTTGTCAAGGGCGTCAACTCGTAACTTATGCAAATCAACCAGAAATTTTCTACCTTACGTTTTGAGATAAAGACACCGTTTTAGAGAAGCGAGTAAATTAGACTGTTAATTTTCTTTCACGAATCCACGAGATATTCCACATCGTTCGTTTCTCTATTTAACTAGACGTCTCGAATGATTATCAGCTATTTAAGAAAGAAAAGAGAACTTTGTCTAGACACACTATTGTGAAACAGGTCCCGTTTATCAGGAGCAGGAGACAAGAAACGTCTAAAAACGAACTGTTTCACCGGCGCTCAATCATGCTCCGAAAATTTAGGACGCGATAAAAAAAAGTTCACGCGGTCGTCGTACACAGAATTTAAACCCTCAGTAATTTTTAAATGAACGATTTAAATGTTTAACGAGAATAAGAATTTGACCAAATATTGATCAAAAAATTTCCGCAACTGTGCTTAAATATTAATAAAATTTATTTTTATTTAAGCGTTGCCTACTGTAAAAATGTGTGTTACTAACATTTTTTTTACGAAATTCATATAAAATATACAGGTCAAGTTCTTCAGCCAAACGTAAATCGTGGCGGTAAAATATATTTCGGGCATTTAGAAGTAGCTTTCGACATTTATTTTATTCGAGCAATAATATGAGGTCACTAATTAATTTTCGATTCCACATAATTCATCACCAAATAGAAAATTGTCTCGTCTCGCACTTAAGAGCACAATCACATCGAAGCTGCGTTCGTTTTCTCCTAATAACAACGAAAAACAAACGATTCCTCGAGTGTTTAAGCTGAGAGTAGCGAGTGAATGAAATCGTCATTTCCATGAAACCCACTGAAAATATTCCACCGCAGAGATTTATTGAAGATTCGCAAACGCGCTCGAAATCCGGAGAAAAATATATAGACAATTAGCCGACTCCCATCACAAGAGGGAAAGGAATCCCAAAGTTACCTGATGTATCTGAAATTTATAGCTGGTGTTGTATGAGAAGGACCGAAACACCCTGCGACGCCAGCGGAGTACCGATCAGCTGTCGAGTTTGCAACACCACTGTTCGCCGAGTGAGAAAAGAAGACATGATTCCCCCTCATTGGTCGAAGGTTTTTCATGAAGCGCGCGGGAAGTATGGGAGAAAACGCCCAGATAATGACGATTTGTTTTTAAACTCGCGGTCGAACATGAAAACACCACCGTTGTAATCAGGAAATTTGACCCATTTCTCGATTTAACATAGTCTGCACTTCGTGGTATTTTTTTGGATGACGTTCTAAATAACAGGGAAAAAATACTATCGCGTCAACGTTCGAACCAGTGACTCATCCATATACAAAGATCACAAATAACTCATATTAATTATAAACCACGGCGAATAATATATTGAACTCTTGTAGCCAGGAAATGTTTGATAAACCATGGGCTTACTACGGGTAAAAGGAAACCATCACCAGTTTTGTTTGTGCTCAAAAGTTTGATTTAACCGAACGTTTTCTCGCAGACGACATTCGTTATTATCGAAATTCACACAATTTCTTTATTTCGGTCAATACTCTACAAAAGACCTAGGCAACAAGCAGTGTACAGATTTCTGAAAATTGCGGATTCTTGAACGGTATGGATTTCATATTGTGGTTTAACGTAAAACATTGCTTTAAAATTATATTTTTGTGTAATAAACATACAGATACATAAATAAATTTCGAAATTAAATAAATACAATGATAAAAATAAATGAAATAACCAAATTTTAAAACTGCATGACTAAATACTCGGGGACGTTGGTTTTCAGAAAACAACTCAACGCAAGAATAAATGTGTGCTGAATCCACGGATTGCATACGCATAGTAAACCATGCACAGGCTAAATTAAATAATGAAAAATACAGATAATTACCTTTGTTGTTAGATTATAGCTATGATTTAAAAGTCGCCAAACATTTGCGGCCGTTCGAAGCCGTACGGATTCTTGATCTTTTCGGATTTTTGTCCTTGGACCATATTCAAATACAGGGAAGATCATAGTGATGTTTTTAATACGCTAAAAATAAAAAAATGCACATGGAAAAAAGTAACGTTGGCTATTATAGATGTTACGCAGTACGATTGCAGTTTGAGCGACTGACTATTTTGGCAAGGATCGAATGCTTAATAGGTCGGACCTTCTATCACAGTTTGCTGTGAAGCCGTTTGACCTTCAGTGGGATAATTCCGAGAAATTGATATATATAGCCTCTCATTTAATCCGTTTAATAACCTCGTCAAAAATACCAATCGAAAAATTCATTTTTGAATCGAATTCAGACAGACAACATTAAAGAAACCCGAATTTGTTATCGGCCGGATATTGCGATTAAAAATACGGAATACCAAGACCAACCACAATTTCAGGAATGTTGTCCTTTATTGTTATCATCCACTTAAACTTAAATCAATGCGATCACATTAGGCGACATTTAAGTTTTGTGTGCTTACGTGCACAAACAGAAAAGCATGCAATTCCGCTACGTTTGGCAAGTTTTCCACTGACATAACTTGTGGCAAAAAGTGGAAGAAAAAGGAAGTATCTATTAGAGGAACTGGAGAGGAAATAGATTTATTGAGCGATAAATAAGGTAGCGGTGAATAGAAGGACGTGATTTCATTCCATATTCACGAACTCGCCTGCGGACAGATTACTAATTACGATGGTTATATAAACAAAGAAATATGTACTTACTATATACACACAATTACACTTAGGCGCACGCACTGTTTTTATTAAGCGTAAAGTGGCAAAGCAATTAGTGCTCGGGATGATTTCAAAATTTCATTTTTCGATCAAGAACTTGAACTACGGTGTTTTGAGACTGATTAGTCTTCTTAAACAATTATTGATATTTAGCACTGAAACTCGAACATACGGAAATATCTCGCATGCCAACAAAATCTCCACAAAAGAGACGTGTAACTCCATCATGTGGATCAATTCACTTTCGCAATCCCTTAATAGGTCGGTGATGCCTCTTCTTAAGCTAATTTATCTCGTCATTTCAACCTCTAAAGTATATCGATTGCGATACAATTACAATGACCGCCCTAAGATAAATTTTTGATAGGGATCATAGCGAAGAAAGACGTCGGCTTTAAATGCTATATAGGTCCACGTATTTTTTTTTCATTTCCTCTTTCGTCACTCGTAAACGCAAGCGTCAAGCAACGAGGCCTACAGCTGTGAACACCCGCGTTCCCTGACCTTTTTGACTTGTAACAACACTAGATAATTTCCGACCAGTCATCTCGAGGATCAAATCCACATTATCAGATTGTGGTCCACATCCAAGTTGCAGCAAAAACCACGGCCGTTCGTTATATAACCGTTGCTATGATCTCGCACGTTTTATAGACTAAAACTCTTCTGGTCGTATCATTTAAAGGCGACATTTACTTTACTCGAATCAATGAACCGATTTCCGATTTATAAACGAATTACACAAAAGATTAGGCGCCATCTTCGTTTCTATCCATTTGCAAATCGCCGTCATAAAATAAGACAATCGTTATGCAAGCAAATGAACGATTTGAAACAAATCGACTGAATTGATTTTGTCCCAAATATTGATAGCTTTATCTTTGGTGCTGAATTAAAAATTTCTATAAAATATACTGCACAATGTGTTTATTATCTACATCCATCGAGTATATACCGCAGAAAAGATGCACATTTCCTGCGTGCATATAGTATACAAGACAGAAGCGTTTTTTTTTTACGAATTACGTAATAATTTTAATAACTGATTATAAAACTTTTCTTATAAGCCCTTTTTCAAATGACATAATTTTTCTACGAAATATGACGGAAATTAATTTTTTGTTTAAAGAAAGGTAGCACATCAGATTGGGTAAAAGTTGGTTCCTCTGATTGAGTTATGTGATCCATTTATATAATTCTATTATTGCCTTTTGCTCAGAAATTCCTTATTACTAAACTTCATGAAAATCTACTCATTAGTTTCGGAGATGAAACAAGCGCACAGAAGGACGGACACGACCTGACCATAATGCGTTCTTCTTACTTATTGTAAAAAAATACCTAATAATGTCACTAATAACATTAATGTATGAACTAATTCGCGGTAGCTGGGCGCAAAATTCGATACATTATAATGTTTCTGGAAGCTGTATAGTTTTGTAGTTTATATATATATATATATATATATATATATATATATATATATATATATATATATATACACACACACACACTATATGTAAGCATCTACCGGTTGAGAGGGATAGGAGGGAGCCAATGGGCAATTACTTGGTGTTGTGGATGCCCACAGCGGCAGAGTAAGGCTTGTTCTTGGAGCTTGTGGGCACCCGCCTTCCAACGGAAAGGAAGAAACCAAAACTAAAGCTGTGTCTCACTGGGGGTAGGGAAAATGAGAAAAGGGGTTTGGAGTTCTTGGAGAGGGGATGATAACGGATGATCAGACCATATATATGCACGCACACGCACACACACAATTAAGGTAACGTACAATTCTTTATCGATATTTTAATTAAAATATAATATCTGAAGCTGAAAATACGTAAATATTCAATAAATATAAATATTCAACCGAAATTGAACTACCTGAGTTGCAACATGCGAATAAGTGAAGTACGAATACAAGTACGAATTTTTAAAAAAATTCAAAAATAAAATATTTTTGCTTTATAAAACCCTTAAAAGGATAAAACAAGAAAAATTTCAGATTATTTGTTCGTTATAAAAGATTTTAGTGTCATATTCTTTTCATTAATGTTGCTTTACATATCATTTACGTAACAATTTCGCTTTGATAGGAGATTTTCAAGGTTGAGCTTCATTAAAATAATGTGTTTTGCTATTAACTTTATATTCAAAATCCGTTTACTCCAGTTTATGGAATGAGATTATTACGTAAATGATACGTAAAGTAATAGTAATGACAAGTACATGACACCAAAATCATTTAAACAAATAATCTGAAAATTTACTTGTTTTATCCTTTTGAAAGCAAAAGGATTTCATTTTTGAAGTTTTTTAAAAATCTTACTTGTTTTCATCTTTTAAGTGCGAAAATGAATAACATTCAATGAAAAATAGCGAACATAAATAATTTACCTCAATCGCTTTCTTACCATGATTGATGTCAAAGTTTGTGATTTGTGGAACTTTGTGACCTCAAACGACTCTAGCGCTCGTAGGCTCGTCATTTTAAATCACAAAGCAAATAAGACGAGAAACCCGGCACAGGCATTAGCCAACTCTTTTCGCAAATCGCCAAGGAGAACCAACGGCTTTATATCTCTTCCGAAGGATGAAGCGTTGATTCGCGTGTGCTATCCTCTAAACACGCAAATAGGGGGCCGCAAGATCTATTGAAAAAATGCAACTTCCGCAGGTTTTCAATAGCTCAGCGTAGCGGGCCAAACGCGCTCGCCACTACGCCACGGCACCCAATTTCGCGATTTTTGAAATTTCGAAGATACTTTTCTATCCAGAAGCCATTTCAAGGCAATCTCTTCGTAAGTCCGGAAATTCCACGATTTAATACGGAAACGGTAACCCTTTACTGTTTAGAAGGACCCTTGCGATGAAAGGACTTGTAGAAGGTCAGTCGCATGCTGGGTGGCAATATGGCTGAATATATCGAACCATTAACAGGAGACTAGGACATCCAAGAGTTATGCAAATACGATCGATATCGTGCTCTAATGCAAAGCAGAATAATGAAATGACGTAATGTCAAACGTCTCTGGAACTCTCTGCGAAATCAGGAAGGACGAATTCGACGAGAACGGTGACGCGAATGCTTAATTAGAATGGACTCTACGCCAGGAGGCCAGCGGTCTGTGTCCCGCTTGTCTCCACCCGCTAGAGTTTCAATTGGTCTTACTAACATGTCACTTTTGGTCAGGAGCAGTGAACCAACATACACTTCTCCGACGAGTCTCGATTCAGCCGCATTCCAGACGTCTATCAGATTATGGATCAAAGAAAGGGATAGCTATGGTGGTGTTGTTGTGATAAACAACACCGCGTATGCCACATTTCTCAAAAAAATAACTATATAGCGTCCAGCGACATTATAATATATCGATTTTTACGCCCAGTTCTCTAAACAATCTTCGTCCAGCAATAACGCTTCAGCGCCTATAAGGTTTCGCCAATCCACATAATGCTTGATATTTATATGTATATGGTATAACTATTTATGAAATTTGATTATCACATATCAATAAACCTCATATATGTGATCTGTGATTTTTTACCTTGAAATTCACCACATTTGAGCGTGGTAACTCGTTACCTCTGAAAATGTTCACTTACTACATTATTATCCTTAGGCTATTTGCACACTTGACGATATTATCGCTGCCGCCCGCGACAGCGACAATTGTCGCTATCGCATTTGGTTTGCACACGCAACGACATTATCGCTGTAGCGGGATAACTGGCGGTATTTCCGTAAACCCGGCGATACTGCCAGTTGTGATTCAGATTTCAATTTAAAATTTAAAAAAATGTATTTCATTCAATTTACCTATCTTATTTTGTTCCTTCCGGTTCAAACTCCTCCTCGGAAAACATGAACACTTATTTCCACGCCGTTTGCTTCTTTATTTTATCTTTGTAGTCATCTGCCGTCTTGTCCCACAACGTGGGCCTACCCTCCACTAGTTCAATAAGTGTTGTTATACCGTACTTAAATTTTTCGGCACTCATTTTTAACACAATAAACACGCGCTGTTTAAAACGTTGTAAAGTTCACGAGTTCCAAACTCAGACTGAAATGTGGCACGTCGGTGCTAGAGGGAAGCGACATGTCAATGCGTGTGCAAGTGCGCCATTAGGTTACACTGTTTTTCTGAGAACGCGATATCGCCTGTTGCGCCGATTGTTAGAACCGGGCGACAGACAAGACGACACTTTTATCGTGACGCGTGTCGCCGCGATACTTTTGTCGCGTCGCCCTACGTGTGCAAGTCACTCGTTTAAACACACGTATTCACAAGTCGAGCGATATCGCTGTCGTCGATGACAGCGATAATATCGTCACGTGTGCAAATGGCCTTACTGTGACACTTATTGTTAGTAGTAATGGGAATAAAGAGACTATATACCGCTCCGTAATACTATCGATCTCCACCATCTCCACGTACCTTTCCCTCGTGTTTGAGCTTTAAGATATAGGAGAATAGTTCGATTAAGCCTAAATCCTCGTCAGATAGCGCCTCCGACGTGCACTTCTATGGTACTTTCAATTCAGCATTCAGTCGGCCTCTCCGAACGATTGATCTTCCATTTAAATTCTCTGATAATGACGCGAGACTCTTATCTTAGTTTCTTTATTACAGTTGCAGATGAGCTGTTCTAAAATTGGTACTTACGTATACATGTACTGCACAAATGACTTTTATTCGACCTACGTCGCGTTATTCTTTCGAACGTGAGGTTAAAAGCACGTTTTTTAGCGAACTATTTGTAACACTCTATCAAGTTTGAACTTTTCCAAGAATGACCAATGAAAAATTTTGAAGTTACAACCGAAATTTTAAAAAAAATATATATATTTCCCTTCTTTGGAAAAATGTGAGGATCAAACCACCCATCACGTCGTTAAGGACTAATATCCTTAATAACGCCCATGAAATCCAGAGTTCACTAGGATCAAAGCTACCGGAAAAAATCACCCTTAAGTTTTATATTATCCAGCAATTATAGAGAGAAAACATATACGGACCATCCAGAAATTTTTGGAAAGTGGGCAGTAAAAATTTCCCTAATCCTACACTATATCCCAAAAAATTAGGAACATATCTTGAACCAAAAACATTGAATGCACACGAATAAAAAAATATGAAAATTTCTAGCTTGCGTAAGTTGTCTTTAAAAAGTAACTGGATAAAATATAATTATCGCGATAAAAATCACGACTGACATACAGGCAGGAACAAACCCGTTAATGGCAGGCCATCACCGTGAAACAGCCGGCTGCAGAAAATTGCATGCAAAATGTCCCTTTTCTCTCTCTCTCTCCTTTTCTCATCGGTAACCTTGGATCTCTTGAGCGGCCATGCGGATAGCAGTTGGGTGGTTGGGGGAGGGGAGGGGAGGGGTGGGGGGGGGGAGAGAGAGAGAGGATGGCGTGTAGCTTCAGGCGTCGTTTCAAGCAATTACTTTCATTTTTTAAATTTCACATTCGTGACAAAACTCAAAAACATGCCGTAATCAAACAGTCTCCATTAAATGCGAATTATAGGGCGGGTGCCTAAGAGAAATCACGCAGACCCGGGGCCAAGTTATCTTTCCAAACAGGAAGGTCACCCCCCCCCCCTCTCCCCCCGCAAGGGATCATACATTTCTCCTAGTTATACCGAGGAGGAAATACTATTATGGCTGTCGAAAGGCATCGCGATATTTTTATTAATATTACCAACCGACGCAAAAGTATTGTAATCTAAAGAATCGCGGAAAAATAATACTTTAAAACTGCGCGAAGAACTCCGGCACCGCTAAAGCGATCTTGAGCATGCACCATAAAGTCTGAGGAAACTGCGTTTGGAACTTCTGCTCTGGGACAAGGCGATAATTTAGTTATTTCCTCCATTCAGGAAAACGTACCGTTAAAGATATGACAATCATTTTTTTTACTTTCTCATACGAAGTATCGATTTCGATTAACCGGAATTTTTGAATTTGTACGTTATAACTTTTAATTTTTTTTACACCGCACCACGTACGTACAGCATTTACGTGTCCTATGCCGTTTATAGATGCGAATACAGCACGTGATGATCCTGTCGTATATCTGAAAATTTACATTATACAATTACAATAACAAAACACCGATCGTTTCTTTTTTTCTTCTTCTTTGCTTCCTCGATATTTGCTTAAAATTACGTCACGCGCAAAATAAAGATCGACCGGAACATCCGATAAACCGGAATTGACATCTCATAAATATAGCATTTATTACAACAAAATTCCACTGCAATTGAACTGCAAGATCTATCCAACGAATCGGTATGTTAAATGTTTAATTCTTTGTCTTAAGCGGAAATAAGAACAACGCCGACGTTTAAAGCAACATTCCATCAGGCCTCGCTCCAGTCAGCCAATTAAGGAAAGTGGCGGTCACAGCTGGTATTGCATTCGAACACAAACCACCTGAGCCGATAGGATTAAAGAGGGACTGTGATCGTTTTCACGGTCGCCGGCATCTCTCGCCCCAGACTCTTTCCATATGATCAGCGTCCATCGTCTATGGTTCGCAAGATTGGTCGCTCGAAAAATTGCTCCGGGGTCATCGCCTCAAGAGACTTTCTCCTCCTCCTCTCTTTATCTCTAGTGCGGTTGATTCACCCTGCTGAAGTGCAATCGTGAAAAAAAGCGGCTTTGTGTTTTCGCCGAGGCTAAGGAGCAGAAGAGCTCTTAAGCACCCTTCGCTACGCAGCTTTTGTTTTTTAATTTTTGACCCGTTTGTCGTTTTACTTTCTCATACACGAAGTATAATGAGAAAGTATTGTTTTCGCAAAAAATTCGACCTCGAGATTTTGACAGAAATATACGTTTTAGGTGTAGCTGAGACCGAAAAAGTGGTTTTCGCAATGCCGTCTGTCTGCCTGTCTGTTATTGGCTCCAGGGCCTAAACGGTAGAGCGAAAATGAATGAAATCACGCACTTAGGCATTTTATCATACTGAGCATAGTATAAATAGAAATGGTAGACATTGATCAATAATTAAGAGTAGTTTATTCTACGCATTTTTAACAACAATCCGATTTTCTCGAAAACGGCTATAACGATTTTGATCAAATTTCGTACAGTTACTTGAGTTTACGTCTTCAATAATACTGTATAGTTCATATTTCTCAAAAAATGAATATAAGGCTAGTTTATTCTAGGCATCCTTAACAACAATGTGATTTTCTTAAAACGGCTACAACGATTTTGATAAAATTTCGTACCGTTACTTGCGTATACCTCTGCAATAATACTACATACTTCATATTTCTCAAAAAATGAATATAGGGCTAGTTTATTCTTGGGCAACTTTAACAAAAATTGGATTTTCTAAAAACAGGCTCAGACGATTTTCATTTTCTAAAGATAACTAAACGACGCATAGGTATAAGAGAATGTTTTTACAATGTATTTTGTAACGATTTTTTTTAAAGAAAATACAAATCGCTGTCACCGACGCCGCTCAATAATTTACGTTCGGACATAACGCTTTTAAGATTTCCTTTGGACATTCACTGCAGCGGATACTCTTTCTCTAACAACTCTCCATTTATCTCTACAGAGAAGGTTAACTGAGACAAAGAGCGTCGAAAATCTGAAGGATCCTCTCCCTCTGTCATCACACACTACCGTCATGGCTCTATTTATCAGATTGCTAGTGTTAGCATCATAGTCGGGGTCGCTCTTTTCTTCGATCCGAATCGTACACAATAAATAAAGATTTTTCGAAAGTACTGAATAAACAAACTCAAGGGCGACGATAAAGCTAGAACGTCCTCAGAGCGAATGGAATACTTGTACATCGTCCAGTTCGTAAATCGCATTAATATGAACTAATTAGTTATGCATTGCGCTGTCAAATTTCACGCGGCTATTCGGGAATTCAAAGTAAAATTTGCACAGGACACAGTGTCGGATTAATGATACCAGGCACCATATTTTACGGATTTAAATTTGATGAGCTACATAATCGATCCCCATGTTTCCGAAAAAGTTCGGATTTAGTCGATTCAATGCATATGTAGACACGCATTTTGTAAACACCCATTTATATAATATACCATTTTTCTTTTGGTGAAAAATCCCCCGTAGTTTAAGAAAGAAGGTGAAAACAAGGTCTTTAAGATTACCATTTCGTAAAATTTTTAAACAATGACAATTTCGAAACACATTTAAACAATAAAGCTGTCTTCAGTGGAAATTCGCCGACCTTTCACATTAATACCTATATCTATAATATATTGACGCTTCTTACATCTATAATATACTGACGCTTCTTACACGTGATATATATAGGAGGATACAAAATTATGAGGCACTTTCAGATGAGCTAGATACTTGAAATTTGACAAGATTACAGGTTTTTAGTTTCAACCGAAAGAAAAAATCCAAAATTGTTGAAATTCCAATTATGAAGAGCCATTTTGGCCCCATTATAAAGAAAGCACGTAAATTGGTGTAGAGGTTTATATATTAGCTTTTTAAAATTATTTCCGTCAACATTAGAGCTTGGGGCTTGAACTATCGGAAAGTATAGAAATTGTAGTTTCTTAATGTTGAAGACAGAATGAAAATCGGAGTAGAATTATCGTAAATTTATAATTTTTATCGGAAAAAAGTGGTAATTTTTCTGGATCCAAACAATCGGCTGCCGTGGAAATGAGCCCAATGCTTTTATATGGATAAGCTTTTAATGAGAATCAGAGGCTCATATTATAATTTCATGGATATTAAACTATGACCATTGAAAGAAATCCGATATTGACGTAATCCCCATTTTTTGGGCTGTTTTGCCCCATAACGAGGTTTATAATTATAAGACATTTCCAGATGAGCTAGAGACTTGAAATTTGACAACACAGTGTATGTTTGGTCACAACTTAAGAAAAAACACGGTATTATAAAACTTCCAACTTTTAGCGGGGCTGTTTTGCCCCATTTTTGCCCCAAACGAGGTTTAAAATTATAAGGCGTTTCCAGATGTCCTAGAGACTTGAAATTTTGCAGGACTGTATATGTTTGGCCACAACCGATGGAAAAATTACAATATTATAAAACTTTCAACTTTTAGGGACTGTTTTGCCCCATTATTGCCCCATAAGAGGATAAAAATTATAAGGCACTTTCAGATGAACTTGAAATTTGGCACGGTTAATATGTTTTTGCACAAAACCGATGGGAAAAATATGAAACTGTAAAAATTCCAAATTTAAAAAATGCTTGCAGAATGCATGCACCGTCTACTAGTATATAAAACGCTTAGGTATGTGTGGGCACGTCTGCCCAATCCTTTATCTACAATTTTGTATCTCGAGAACCGTTCGTCGTTGATATATGCGGTAAACGGCGTTTTGTTTCTGTTACCTAGGAGATCTCCGGAAAAACATTTTCATAAATTCTCGGGTTCGAATCTTGGGACTCGTTTATATTTTCCATAAGATAATACGTAAAACTCGATCTTTCGACGTGGAGGTTTTCATTCATTTGCTCCTATAAATTCAAAATATTGGCATACGAGCTTCGGATTTCGATAATTTTAAAGAAAAATTATCAAGAATTCTTATTCTTATCGTATCTTTTCGTTTACGATTCGAAATCGCCCGCATTTTAAGTTAATTATTAACGGAAGGCTCGCGAGAGCATTAACATGCGATTAAACGATTAAACAACTCATGATATAATCATTGAACAACCCTCCTAATAACCATAAAAATTATTTAAAAAGGAAAGTACTCACACTCCACGCCAGGGACCAAACACACACGCACTCCGGGCTTGAGCAAGGTCCGTTGTTTAGTAAATGTTCAACGTTATCAAAATAATACTGCTTATTCATGTCAACGAAATTTCCTTTATCAGATTTTAAGTAAAAACAGCATTTTGATTTTAAATTTTTGATGAGTTTGTAGTCGTGACTGGGTAGGTGATTCATAGTGTTAATAAACCAGAAATAACATAATTAATAATATAGTTTATAATGAAGTGTTAACTTAGTTTTCTTTTCGTTTATTATTTTCGTTAATTTTTTATTAAAAATTAAATATTCCGTATCAAATACTTTTTTTCGTTCATTTTAAAAACAAACTTCCGTAATACTTACATAAATCCAAAACATGGTAGGAGTGAAGTGACTGCGAACGAAGCGGGCAAAGGTTGGTTGGCGAGCGGGAGCGAGCAGGAGGCTTGCCACACAGTATGATACATATTAGTTTACATGAAATGCAAGTTCGGTTGCTAAGGCAACCGTAATGTGAATAAGGGTGAGTTTAATACTAGCCGAGTCGAGTTTAGTATCAGTCAGTTTCCAGAATAATTGTGACCATAAAATGACTGGTGATTAGGAAAGTGACACATTAGTGAATCGAGATTTAAATCAACTTATGACCGGCTACCGTGCGTAATGGTCGTATCGCATTTTACAGCAATTAACGTCATATTATGTAATCGTCGACGCCCTCGTATAGAGTATGGATTCACGCCATAAATGCAAATGTAAGGTCATTTAAATCCCTTCGAATAGAAGGCTGGATTTTTCAAAATTTTCTCGTATGAGTTATTAAAAGTTTAACATAAGCGATTGGAAATGACATTCGTAAATCGATCGTTTCTCCTTCACCGATAAAATGTACCTTCTTTTCTTTTCGACTAAATTTGAGTTAAAACTATTAAGGATTGAAAACAGATATTCAGTATTTGTTTAACACCTTGACTTCAAATAACCATTAAAGTGAGTAGATTAAAAGTATTAGCGAATATTAAATAAATTTCAATTAAAAATAATAATTTCCCATCGTAAATTGCATTGAAGAAGAATATAATATAGTTTTTCCTAACACTGTTCCTTTAGTTGTTTATGTTTTAAATTCGTAACAACACACACCAGTTTAAAAAATTTCAGAAACATGATATTGAATGTCAATTTCACAAATAACTATTTTTTTTAAACATTTCAAAGCAATATTTCTCGATCAAATGTATTTTAAAGATGTACTTATTACGTAAATTTCAGGATCATAAACCAATTGATTTTCTGTAAGTTACGTATATGTTCCCAAACGGGTGGATGGTGAGTTTTCACTGGCTATTTTCATGAAACAAAATACGCTTTTGCTGCCTATAGTAAATTCTAAGAGTTTTTCTGCGTTATATAAAAAGCACATAATTCAATCAATGAAAGTTATATCCATAAAACCCTTTTATTTGAGCACTTTAAAACGGTTCACAACATCACTAATCCATTTACAGCAAAGGACTGTTAACTTGATTCATCCAACTCTGCCAAAATCAGGATTACAAATACTTCAAGTATGATATATTCAGTGGCGTAGCCAGGATTTGACCAAGGGAGGGGGTTCCGATTCAGAGCTATGTACCGGACGGGGGGTTACCTCGCCGCGGCGCGCCGGAGGCAAAACATTTTAAATTTATTTAATGATTTACCCACCTTCCGAAAATCCCTATACAGATTTTTTGTAAAAATTAAATAAATTGTGTTGCCTAACCGAAATTAAAAATTTTCTTAAAATATAATGAAATTCGTGGGATTTATAATTAATAAACGGGATATCGCCAACGTCATCGAAGCGTGTGTAGATCGGTTCCTTGCTCTTTAATAAAATGTGGCGTTTATTCAGAACGCCGCAGTACGTATTGTATTATTATATTTTGAAGGGCAAAAATGCAAGTTACATGCTGGAATACGGACTCTAAGAACCAAACCCTATTTTATTCCATATTCCCAATTACTTACCATTCGCGAATTTGCCATTCGAAAATTTGCCATTCGCGAGGGTTTTCAGGAACCTAACCCTCGCGCATGGCGAGGGATTACTGTACATTCATTTCCTATCATAAATGCATTTTATACAAAGTTAGTAACAAAGACGTAGCTAGGAATATTGGCGCCTATGGCCAAGTTATCAAAATTCGCCTTTTTATAACACAAGTATTTCTATAGTAGCATTTATGTATTAGTTCTAAAAACGATCAAGCGAATTACCTTTGAATGTATAATGTATGATTAAATATAAAATATCTTGTATGCTTGGTTGATGTAACGTCAGTAATAAATATAAACTTTAGCTATAAAAATTAAATCATGTAAATTTTCATCTTAAGGATTCTGGAAAATACTAACAATAAGCCACATTGTCATTTATCCGAGACATTTAAATTTTTAGTTTAAAAGCTCATCGCTACAAATACTGTTATTAAAATATGAAATATAAAATTCTATATAATGTTACTAGATGCATTAAATTTTATAACTCCCATTCAGGGCCGGCGCGTCAAAAATTGCCGCCTGAGGCGAGTGTGCTTTATGCTGCCCTTTTGCACAGTAACAGCATTTATATTTTTTAGACTCAATGAATTTTCTTAATTCCGAAAAATCTTGATATATTTCAAAAGAGGAACCTTTGGCCTTTACTTTTTCGGCTCCATTCTATAATTTACTGCACATAATGTACATTAATTTTTGCGTTTTTATTTTCATGCAAGTAGCGAAATGTGGAACTCGTCTGCGTAAAAACCCTATATAATTCTGAGACGAATCTTATCTCGGCACAAAAGGAAGGAGCCATCGTCCACGCGTATCTTATGTCAGTTATAATGAAACCCCTCAAGGATATTTGCGATATTTGTCTCTTGGCCGAGAGTGAGTCCGAGATGCGAGGGAAAGATTCTCACGTTCAAGTTGCATAGAAAACCCTCTCCCGTCGCCATATCTCCGGTTCTAATGAACAAAATGCAACAATTTTTTGTGTATGACTTCTGTAATGTTTATGAATAATGATTTTATAACTATAACTTCTATATTATTAATGAGCTGTCTTTAAAAAAATCAGAAACGCAACATTTTCTTGAAAATTTTCAGTCGAAACGTCAAAAAATTGACCTGTGGTAAACTTTTCCCCTATTTGTTTTAGAAAGGTACACCCAGCGGATGAAATGTTTAGAAACGTTCACATGTTTCTTTGAATAAGATTGCATATCAATAGATTCAATAGTGTTCACGATACTGTAAGCTATATGAATACCAATGGTGGACCTTAGGTAGTTTTTCGATTTGAAAATTAATTACTATTATTTAATTTATATTATGATTAAAATTCCGCGTATCTACGATGATTATTAGTATTTTAGAATTCCTCTATTTCCTACAAAATACGATATCATATATACCAATTTTCTGATAAAAATGCTGCCATTATATTGATGAGCGATTACGTACCTAGATGTAAAGTTGATCTAGGACAGGGATGGCAAACCTTCTATTGCCCGCGTGCCAATATTGCTGAAATTGTATAATCTTTTCCGCCTTGCGTGCCACAAAAAAGTCTTTGATTTTTCTTTCGTGCCAACTAAATTAAATTCGTGATCAAGGCATAAGAGATTGAAATTTGTAACCACAAAACTAATGTTTACAGTAGTTAAATAACAATAAATCAGAAAAATAAATGCTTTGATTGGTTTTCGCCTTTCGTGGGCGTGCCAACCAAAATCGTCTTGCGTGCCACTTATGGCACGCGTGCCATAGGTACGCCATCCCTGATCTAGGAAGAAGATGTCAGTGTTACTGGCTGAAACAGTGGTAAGGATGCACTTAGGACCCCTCTGCAGAAATTGAATGTAACCGTGAAACTACACTCGGACAGGCTGCCCTACATTAGACGATACCTGCAGACGTGTACTTCTTGCAGAATTATCTTCTAACCCGACCGAGTCCGGTGATCCCGTAATTCTGACTGGGAACTAATTGCAAGATGCAGCAAGCGAAGAAAGGCACGCTAGATGCTAAGAATTTAGTTAAGCGGAACATGAAACAGAAGCCAACGAAATATACAGAGAAGGGAAAGGAAACTCTAATCTAAACATCCCGAGTCCAAGGGTTAACTCGAAACGTCACGGAGAGATATTTAAAAAATTCAAATTATTATTTTTTAATGCTCTGGGTGCAAAATCATGTACGCTTAGTTGATGTTGAAGTGGTGAACGACAATGTATGGACACCCTTTTCTTTTTCGCAAATCCGCAATGGCGGTTGATTTTTGTCTCAATATGCGTCTGAAAATGCCGCCCCAAGCTAAACGCCGCCTGAGGCGATCGCCTCACCCCTGGCGCCGGCCCTGCTCCCATTTTTACCTTTAAAAATGTGTACAGTAGACAAAAATAATCCATAAATAGCGAAAATAAAGCAAGAATCAGCATTCCGTAATAATTTCAGATCTAAGGTTGTACTCGCTTCAAGTGCGGCACTTGTTTCACTTTGAAGTATAGATGATCAGCTCGCTGTTTTTGTCTCATATTTACACAGCATTCTTTGTTACTATTTCGTTCATTATTTTTACTAATAAGTTCAATTTTCTCACTGGATGTCATAGTTGTAATAAAAACAAGCAAAAAATAATAATAACTAATAATTTTTCGATATTTTCATGGGAGGGTTTGAACCCCGTAACCCCCCCCCCCCCCCCCCCCCCCCCCTTGGCTACGCCTCTGGATATATTTCTATCATCATCATCTCATCATCATATGTAGTCTGTCCGTTGACAGGCCCGTGATTATTCTAGGTTAAACTTGGTTCTCCATATACTCCTATTTTCCGCAGTTTTCTTCATGTCTTGATAGCTCCCTTTCCCTTTTAAGTCGTCTACCAGCTGAAACCTTTTCCTACCGCTTTCTCTTTTTCCATCCAGTTTCCCTTCTAGCACTTCTTTAATCATGCTCTCTCTCCTCAGGTAATGCCCAATCCAGTTCGCCTTCCTCTTTCTGATAGTCTGTATAATCGTTCGCTTCTCTCCTATTCTTCGTAGTACTTCCTGATTTTTCACCCTGTCTGTCCATTTTATCTTCAGCATTCTTCTCCATGTCCACATTTCGAAGCTTTCCAAGTATTTAATATCATTTTTCCTTAGCGTCCATATTTCTGCTCTTGTATAATATTTTTTCGGTATTACATTTACACTTTCTATCTATCCACTGAATATTAACATTCTAGCTTATACGTTTAGTGAAATATGTAAATAAATGTGGTTCTAAGGTTTTAGTACACTCACGGACAGATGGACAAACAAACATGCATCAAACTAACAATTTATAAGAATCCTAATAAATCCCATCTGCCTACCAAATTTCAAATCTCTATCTGAACCCTGTTCAGAGATATTGCCAATTTCTTAAAAACGCCGTCACAGACAGACGGACGAAAAATGACGAAATTCATTTTTTTCCGTCCTTTTATCAAAATGCACCTAGGTACCAAATTTCATCATTCTCTCTAGCTCTTACCGTTCTCCTGAAATAGTGTTAACGGATGGACAGACGGACAGGGATGCATAAAAACGTTTTGTTATTATATCATAATGCTATCCTGAAAATTTCATCAAATTCGGTACATTCGTAACCGAGATATTAAGCTTCAAAAAGCATTAAAAACAAACTAACAAACTATATAACTGCCATTGCCTTTTATTATAGGAAATAGAATCGGCAATAGACAACAGCCGTCTTACTCCTCTACCGATATTTACTCCGCTGGTGTCCGCATTCTTTAATATCCTCATCAGCAGTACCCAATTTACTCTATCAAAGGCCTTCTTCCAGTCGACGAAACATACTCAGCAGTCTTGGCTGTACTCTATTGCCCTTTCTGATACGATTCTCACTACACCGATAGCATCTCTGATTCCTCGCCCTTTTCTGAAGCCGAATTGATCTTCCCCTAGCATTTCTTCGGCCTTTTTCTCTAGCCTTTTATTAAGAATCCTCGTGATGATCTTCGAAGTGTGTGACAGTAAGCTAATCGTTCTGTAGTCTTTTGGCTTCTTCTTTAGAGGGATCATTGTTACATCTAAGAAATCCTGAGGCCACTATATAAGAAGTTTGATGCATAAAAGAATCTCGAGATATACAGAATAAAAGGTAAGATTTTGCGCGTGACAAACGTACACCTGAATATTTTAATTATTTCGTCGCGCTTAAATTTCTCGTTTTATTTTTAAAATACATTTTACGTTACATAAAACACGGAGTCTTTAGCCTGCTTCAGATTGCACGGTGCATAAATTCCTTAAGAGCCATAAAAATCTCATAACATGGGAAGAGAAGCAAAAGGCTGAATCTCACGCATGAGCGAAGGAAGAAAAGAATTGACCTTAGTATGGAAACAGAGGAATTTTTTGTTTTAGAAAGGTAATGTTAAACCGATATTTTTCATCTTTTAAAAGATGAAAAAAGTCATCCCTTTACAATGTATACATCCTTTTCAATGAGAGATATAACATCACTTTTTTTGTTTATACTACATTTACACGGCTTAGATACAGTTAATGGATGAAGCGATTTATTCCTGTCGAGAAAGAAAAAAGCATTTTAGGATATAATTTAAACTTTTTGACTCACTCGGAAATCCAGCAGTATTATCGGGATACTTTCCCTTGGGTTTCTCTCATCGGCGATGAAGTCACTGTCCCGCTCTGCTCTTCGTCAACGGAGAAGTAATGTGCTTTGATAGCAGCTGTTTTTCGTGACCGGCGTGAAATTGCGAGTGATGTTTTCTACAACTTTGAGTTTTTTTTAAATGCACGGAGTTACTGACTAATCAGATTGTGACTTCACCCGAGTCACGTGGTCTACAAGGACAAATAGTTGCTACCGGCTTGGAACCATTTTTAAGGTCAGGTGTTGCGCGAGCACGATATCCTTAGCTAGTATAAAGCTTTGTTATCGTTTCGTTGATAGTGTTATTAACTTATGTCGGAGAATCACAAATTTTACACTACAATATATACTACACTTCCGTAAACATCGGCATAGCTACGGTAATCCCTGTCATAGAAGATTAGCTTTTTTGGTGTATTTTCCGATGATAAATTTTCCATCTAATCAAGTTGAATTTACCGCCTTCTCATGATTGATTGTGGTAGTCAAATTTGTATCTTTATGAAAGATATTCTTCATATTAAATCGTGATTCACAACACCAAAAACTTAACAATCATTTGAGCATATAAAAAACTTATCTACGCTTCGTCTGTTTGGCAGGCAATGCAAACGAAAACTCATTACGGCAATGCTGACATGACATCGTCTGCATATTAAATTGAAACTTCCCGTTTCCTATATTTTTTTAGATTCAGGCTTTCTTATCGCGATTCTTGCAAATTTGGTGTAATTATTTTCTAAAGATTCAACAAAAGATGTTGCCTGAAGCTACTTCCCAAATTAGAATGCATCGCTAGTTTGAAAAATGGCCTACTTCGATATTCACCAACTCTATTTAAGGATGTAAGTGCTAGAATCTCTTAAATAAAATCTCGTATACTACGCCTAGTAATTTCTGTATAGTTGACAAATACATCAACCGTTGGCAAAAAAACTTCAATTTCCCTACTCTCCCACACTCGACCATTACGTGCATTACGTACACTGTCGCTAAATAACTTTAGTTTCAGATGTTTCCGTAAGATAGCGTCTTAAATTGCATGCACGTAATTTGATTTTTAACCAGTAAAAATTATTATTTAGATAGTATTTTGTATGAAAAAATTCCCGTAGGTGCCATAAAAATTATGCGCCGCTATTTCTTTCGCACATATGACTACTTTATTGAATTTTTATCGTAGAAATCTCTTGTAATTTTTTGAATTAGTTTTTTATGCGATTACTTTACCACCTCCGGATGGGAATTCACAATTTAACTTGTTTATAAAAGTTTAGTTACTGTTAAAATTAAGAAAAATGTATAAACAAATAGAGCTGCTTAATGCCATGGGCAACTTAGCAGTCTTATCTAGCTTAAGAAACTCCAGTATCAATAAAACATCATCCAAAGATAATCAGAAACCGTCTAAGATTGAAATTGACTTAATTAAAACTGTAGATTTACACCCTAAAGATTTTAATCACAGGTCTAATTCTAACAGAATCTTGGTGTACTGAAACTAATTTTAAAGATTATTAGAAGTTGCATAACAGACACCTTATTTCTCAATGGCAACAAAAAATTTTAATTAAGTTGAAAATATTTTTTAATTTTACAAGAAGAAAACAATGATGAAAACCAATCAAAATTGTTTAAAGATATAAACATAGTGTTTTGCATTATAAAGTCCATCCTCACATTTTACCGAGCACCTGATGGATGATGGACAACAAAAAATTTTAATTAAGTTGAAAATATTTTTTAATTTTACAAGAAAACATTGATGAAAAATCAATCAAAATGGTTTAAAGATATAAACATAAACTGTGTTTTGCATTATAAAGTCCATCCTCACATTTTACCAAACACCTGATTTCATCCCGAAAGTGCTTCAAGTGGAAACGAAGGGGTTCAGGTTGGGTGCTCTGAAGCAATTGGAAATTGTTAATTTTCAGTCAGTAAGTTTACTGACTACCGAGTTTCCTTTTTAAAATCCCTCCCCCTTATCGTGTGTACCCAAATTGAATAACTTGTAAACACTGTCTTTTTTGGCCTCTCCCACTTCTTACCCGCTTCCTTCACCACCATTGGTTGGTCTATTGCATTGTCCTTAGCAGTTACCACCCCATCATTCACCAATTGCACGCCAGCTTATTTTATTCCCCCCCCCCTCCATTACCTAGTACATATATAAAGAATGATTATGAGCACTTTCCTCACCTAGTTATTTAACGAAACCAGTCGTGAATTTTAAAAAATAGTGGAAGTTACATAGTTATTCTTTTCCTCTGAAATATATTTTGGATGACTTGATGAACGCTGACTGATCAACTAAAAATATAACGAAAGCACATTTACCCGACTTATTTAAGAATCCAAGAAGGAAACACATTAACACACTCTTAAAATCAAATTTAATGTGTTTCTGGAAATATTTATTTATTGATTACAGTATTACTATCTTTATTGAAAGTTATTTCCTCTATGTTATACTTTTATTTCCACATTTGTACAAATATAATATAAACATGATAAATTGATTTCAAGTCCTGAAAGCTTCCAATGTAAAGAAATATAAAGGACATTACTGCCCAGCTTTAACTTAACACGAGTAATTCAAATAGTTAACATATGATATGTCATGTTTCTGCTCGGCTATTTTATACATTTGATCTTTATTTTGCTCAGGTATATATAAGGCACTGTGACTATGGAAGACAAACTGTGATGTACGTTATATTAAAAGCAAAAATATTTACTCTATCATCTCTACTAATGTATAGCACCTAATACAGATTGACTGAAAATTGATTTTCTTAGCCTTTTCATTAAAAATAACTACTAAAAATGAGTATGACAATGTATTGTTCTTGTTCTTAAACATTTTGTTTCAGACCCGTAATCTATGGCAGGAATATCAGCGAAAAATTTTGGTAAAAAACTCAACCTGAATTGGAATACTCAGCCTCTGACTTTCATCAAATGATATCGATAAACATAAACAGATAGGCATACAAACCATATGAACATTTCAACTGCCAAATAATCATAATAAGTAGTGACACACCGAAAGTTGAGAATGTCTATGATGGTAGCTTTGTAGTAAAATGCACACATGGTTTCCTAAGCTTTTTTTTTACAAATAAAGTAGTTAATTAGGAATTTCATAGTTGCGAGTAATATCTGCAACAGTCAAATAGAGGAAATTATCAAATACATAAACTTTGGTATTAAAAATAACTTCAGGTGGTGCGTTCCATATATAGCAAATTTTCCTAATCATGATTTTTACGTAAATATGACTAATTTCTGTAAATTTGATATAAATGTCCACCCTGTGGTCCCCCGTATTTGTACAGGATACAGTAAAATAAGCATAAAAACTCCTTCCATGCCTTGAATCTCCATGGGTCAACTGCATTCATAAACCATCTTGAATGCCTAAAAAGAAAATAATCAAATTTAACCAAATACCTAGTTCTTAATTTGAAACATGCTATCAAAATTCTTACTTCCAGCATAGCTGACATCCAAGCTAGAGACTGCCGAAGCTCTTTTGGTGGTTGAGGTACACATGAAAGGATCATCTTACGATCGCTACTTTCGCAAGATTTACGATACAGCATGGCAAGAGACAGATCAGTTCCTTCGTCTGCTAAAAAAACGAATTGTGCCAACGTAAATTATTTTTGCATAAGGTTGCATACTTCATGTCCTCAAGAATAACAACTATGAAGCATAACTGCACAAGGTACCAATGAGGAATACAGTAAATAACTTTTACCATCTTCAGAATTCTTCATAATGCTTACTGACTTGATTTCCACAAAAGGTAGCGGTTCTGGACAAATGGATTGGCTACCATCAAAAATTATGTAGCTAAAATGAAATATTATTAAATTACAGATAATCCTACAAAGCAAAAAATAATAATATACAAATTAGCAAAGCACTTACCGATGGTCATGAGAAAGTTTACAAGTGAAGTAAGGAGATTCAACTTCAAGTTCACCAGTTTGAGGAAATTTAAATTTGGCTCCTAGAAAGTTTTTAAAACATTTAAACAGCTACTTTAAACAAAATTCTCAATAAACCTTGTAAGAAACGATATTAGAGGAGGAAAATATACCATGCTTATAAGGTGATAAAAGTTATAACTCACCGTTCAGTAATGTTTTTAGGTGCGTTTCAAAAAAGATGTTTTCCTTTCTAGTCACTCCTTCACACTCCATGCATAAACGCACTGGATCAACAAAACACATTCGCGTTAAAACCTCCTTGACATAACAACAAGCCTTGCAATATACTTGACCACATCTACGACAGTGATGCTAAAAATGAATAACCATAATTAACGTCAATGTTACAAAAATGAAACCATAATTCAAGTAAGTGAAAATAATTTTTTCGTAATAATCACCTTTCTAGTAAGAAAATCAAATCTGGCCTTGCAGTGTAAGCAGTTTTCGTTCTGTAATTCATTGTCGTAGTTATTTTAATACATTTTTAAAAATTACAAAATTGGAAATTCCATATCTAAAATAATTTTCATGTATCTTACCTCACCATCCGGACTCCATTGAGGCTCTGACAGAACAAATGGACTTCTAAATCTATCATTTACCACAACAATACGAAGGCCCGATTTAGAACGCAGCAATTTTTTCGTGCTGGTATCCATGTCTATGGAATACCCCAAACCAAATCGGTGGAATGAATAAACCGATAACAACCGAGGATAGCGGTCGCCTCATTAGAGGCAAAACGCGAATGATTTCCTATATCAACACGACGCCCACCCAATATTTACTAAATTAACGCATCCTCCACGGAACCCAAAAATTCCATTATAACATAAATAAGGGTGATTTTCGATCGGCCATTTTAGAGGTACAATTACAGAACGATATTTATGAACATCATAACAAAGAATATTTTTATATACAATCTATCAATTTTCAACGTAAACGTTAATTTTTAGAGCACCTTTGTGCAAACTACGGAAAATGTAAATAGGTTCTTAGTGTACTAACAATAATTTTGAAATGCATACCAACAATAGGACAGCACAAATATAGGGCAAGTTAAGAGAGCATATCATACTTTAGCGTATTGCACAAATTAAAAAAGGTAACAATAAAATTGAAAATAAGAAACAAATGAAAAAATATTCTGCTTATCTATGTACTTTTTGTTTTATTTATTTTGAATATTTTGTATAAAGGAAGACATTTGGCATAATGGGAAACTTCACTATACAACCCCGCAATGGAAGCGCCTCTGTGAACAAAATCAGTACCTAATTGAAACAGTAGCATAGTCAGTAGTATTTGCGGTATTTGTATTTGCAATCATGGATAATCACATATAACATGATTATAGCAGTTTATTTCAGCTGATAGTTTGATGTTGAGAGGAAAAAGGCTAGTTTGAGTAAATGAGAGAAATATCAATTAATTAAAATTCTACAGGTATGTATATTAATCGATTCTTTTGATAACACATGCTTAGGTTAAATATATTATAAAATACAAGAACATGGGGCCAGCTCAATGTATTTTGGTGCTTTGCTGTTCGTGGCTTAAATGCCTTGACCAGGGGTCGGCAACGTTTTTCTGTTGGGTGCCACTCTTTATCAATATTCATAATCCGTGACCCTTAAATTCGTTTTCTCCGTAAGGCTTATGAAAAGCAGTCATATTATAAGGAATCCTGATTATAATGCGGTATCGTTGAAATACAAAATAAAAAATTATTTAAAAAATACTTTTCCTAATTATTCTCTGAAATATCGTGCCACTTAAATCTCTTCCTGAGCCACTGCCATATTTATTAAAGTATTTAGGCCTCCTGAGCCTAGAATTGGCTCGTCAGGGGGTGCTCAAATTAACAAAATTATCTGCTGTACAAAAATATAATTTTACAAACGCAGTTATAACTTTTACCTGAATTCTACATTCTTTTTTAGTGGTTCTTTAGCTTTATGAAATATACATATAACTACTGATCTTAGAAGGTATTCTTTCAATCTACTTTTAAATTCACTTATTGTCCTTAAGTTTTGCATGCATTTTGGTAAACTATTAAATATTTAGTCTATTACCACCATATTTATTAAAGTATTTAGGCACATTATAGCTAGCTTTATTTCTCTGATTCATCATATGTTCTCTTATTTTTAATACCTTATTCTTATTAGTATAATAATTTTCAGTTACCAAGATATAAATTAATAATTTTTCTAATGGCAGTATTTGCAATTCATTATATATTAACTCAATTTCACACTCATTTTGTGCCACCAAATTATCATCAATTCCATCATTTTTATATATTAGTTTTATTATCCAGTTTTACATATTATAAAGATTATATTAGTGTACCCTGCTAGTATGACCCCATATTGTAATTACATATCTTAAAAGGGATTCAACAAAAGCAAAATATATTCTTTTTTTGATACTCACATGAACAAGATTCTTAATGTAAAATATTTGTTAACATACTTTTCTTAATTTACTACATAATTTGCTACAATGTTCCCTATAGGTAAAAGTTAAGTATAATCTGCCTAATCTTCTATAATATATTTTGAAGCGTGTGTTTGTATGTTTGTTCATGGAACACCTCCTAAACGATAAATGCTATAATAACCAAATTTGGTACGATTCTTCCTTAGTGAATTGTCAAGGTTTGGTTAGCCAGGATTAATCAGTGCTGCCAATATAGGGGATTCACATTTCCATAAGATAACACGTATGAAACCATTTCTTGAATTGCAAGGTATTCTTCCTTCAAGCATAACAATATGTGAATATGGACCGATTTTTTCGTTTTTGCCTTATTCGACGAATAAAACTCTATACTATCTTATTCCTGCGAAGTTTACATGTTCCACGGTCGATGTTTTCAGAAATACGCCATTTGTTTCGAAATTTTGTGGATTTCTTGTACTCTTCCGGGTGTTGCCTATACCACCTCGCCGAAAATCAACGACAGAACCTCGAAAAATGCATCCAAACGCATGTTTAACATAATTATATTGCCAAGAAAATGAGCAGGATTCCTTCTTTCGCAGCGTATTAATTCTCGAGCGTTTTCTCTCGACGTCTATACACCTACCGCGGTCTCTCCTTTCATACTTTCTTCTTTCGTACGTGATACTTTTCAATCCTTTTCTTTTTCCTATATTCCTCCAGCAGTTTCTTCTTCCGTTTCAATAAATCCCACAAAATATGAGTAGCGTAGATTTATTATTACAGTTTTCAGATTTAAAAAATCCTAAAACAAAATTGACATCAAATTTTTCATACAAATTGTGTACGCATTCCGATATTCTTTTACTGATTACAGGCAGCAATAGGAAACGTATGTTGTATTTGACGGTGTAGGGGTATGCGGTTGGTTTAATCGTAATTAACGTGTATTTATTTTACTTCATTAGCCCCAAGAGGAAAATTTGTGGTCAGTGGGTGAAATTTTAAAAATGGAAATCGCTCACGGAAAGGTGAAGTATATTTAATGCTACACATTATGTTGTAAATCACGATGTATTTCCGAACGTCTTGTCAATCCAAATGGCATTCATTTCTTCTTGTAAGCATACAATATTTTATAAAATGAGCAATAAAAAAGCCTTAATCCTGTGTAGTACATGGACCCATTTATAATCATTATATTGAAATAAATATGGAGTAAACCATATATTTGTAAGTATATTGCTCATCAAATATATCCTTCCATTTTGTTAATAAAAATTAACTCCATTTTATTTAGAAAACTCGGTCACCTTAAGATATCCTGTATTCCAATGTAAACAAGATGATCTTAATTTGCAAAAATTCCCAGAAGAGTAAAGAAGATAGAAACAAAATCAATGTAATGGGATATTTCCATCTTGATGTCCATAGAGTTACGTCTTTCTTGTGAGTTTGTGCCTTCCATATTGATCGAGATTCTTCCGCACCAAGGTAAGAGTGTGTTTTTCATAATATTTTAAAAAATTTGAATTAGGATACAGTATTTTATTTTTATTAATTCCTCAGTAATGCTGATGATTTTACGACATTCAATACATTGTCAACAAAAATCATTTTAAGCTCATTGATTCAATAAAACAAACAATTGTAACAAAAGTTAGTGTTAATTGGAAAATGGATTCTGAGAGCTGAGCTTTTAAATCGTTATGGTAGTTAACAAAGAATCAAACCATAGCTATAAATGTATTGGTAAAGTTTAGTCATTTGTATTCTCAAAAAGTATTTTGCTTTTGGCTATCACTAATTCAACAAAATTATTGAGCTTGTCTTGTGGCAGAAAAAACTTGAAGAACAAGCACTTTAACCCTTTCAGTGCTATTGACAAAACGATTTGACACTTGCTTAGTCTCACCTCAGCAAATTAGTTTTGCATCATATTATAGCAGTGTGCTTTTACAGAGAATAGTGAAAACTCCTGACTTTAAGAGAATGGTTTTCAAAATGGCACATACTGCCATAACGTTCAGCTCAGCATTGAAGGGGTGAAAAAACTACTTATCTCAGGTATTTCCAGTATCCCCAACAAGGTTATAAAAAAACAGATGTACATTTCGGCTAAATTAACCAATGGTGTATTACCACTGAAGATGGATATTTTGTAGCACGTTTTTTTTTGTAACCTTACTGTGGCTATTGGTGATACTGGAGGCAAGTGTTTTTTTAGTGTTTGTTCTTGAATTTGAGTATCAGTATGGAGTCCCATGAAAAAGTTAATTTTAAAATCCATGTGGTTTTAGCATTGCTCCATCAAATTATCTGATTAAGATTGATAAATAATTTAGCTACGTCAATTACACTTTTCAATCAAGAGGAAATTCTTATTCTCAGCCAATTAACGTTTGAATGGATTTCCATGATAGTAGAAAATTTAAGTTGGGATACTCTGATAAAAGAATAGTTTGGAAATAAAATGACCTATTGTTGTTAGCGTTTCAGAGGGCCAAGGCTGTTTGAATCAGTGCTTGAAATGGAAAATGTTACACAACGGAACGCTTGTATTGGCAGTGTAACGGCAATTTTTACAAAACAGAACGCTTTTTATAAGGGACAGCATTTATAAATGTCTGACGAAATGGAAGGGTATCATCGGTTCGTATGACCAGCCAGAGAGGCATTCCGGCTCATTTCGAGCACTGGTTTGAATATTGACTTACATTAAATTTACCACTGGATTGGTGATGATGTGTCACGTAAATTTCCAGTGTCTATAATTTAGCTACCGCTTATGCTGTAAGGAAAGCAAAGACATTTTAAAGCCAGAACTTTAGCTTAATAATCTATGCTTGTCAAATTTTGCATACTAAAAATTTTCTTTTCCGAAATCCACCCAGATAACGGCAGCATAGACATGATATTTCCTAAGTGAAAAAATTGTAAAAATTTAATTCTTGTATGTGAATGCTGAAACTTTCAACACCGTAATTAAACAAAATAGGTATTACTATTATGAATATACTAGCAGGTTTCTTATTTATTATTAAAAACGTTTTCTTTAACATTTTACTTTTTTTTAAAAAACCATACAAATTTAAGTAAATTTTAATAATAATATTTTAAAATGTAGGGTCCAATACGTCTTTATAAGCCATACTTTTTGTTTTTACTTTTGGGTAAAGTGACAAGTTTTCAGATCAGCTAAACCGGAACACTCATTTTTAACCCCTGGAGTGTAGGCAATTTCAAGAAGGGCGTTTGAATACGAGTTGATATTCGTAGAACATTGGGTAAAGCTTTCCAAAAACGTATTATTAAAACAGTAATCCCCGTCTCCTTTTTCTTTGCTCATTTGCTAAAACAAGTGAAATTTTTTAGGTTGTTGGTTTAACTCGCGACTTAATATAAAAGAGCTGTGTGGCAAATTAAAAATATTAAGTGGGTGAATACTAAATCTCCTATCATTCTGCTTACTACGGCGACGCTGCCATCGTAATGTGCAGTAAAGGAGTATATCCTCTTTGCTTTAGGACGTGTTTGATACTAGGGAAAAATAAATATCATATCATCATCAAAAATCAGTTTCATTGATATAAATACTTTGGTGACAGTGATTTGTTGGCAAATTCAGTTGCCGTCAAATCAGATCACTGTCACCAATCACCTTGGTATAAAACCTCCTTAAAAAAAACTTAAAATTTGTATTTAAATAGGCAGAGCTGAGACATGTATAACAACAATCATACTTCAACATTCTCAGCAGTTCTATTAACAGAATTTAACAACAATACTTCTACTGTGTTTCATTTTGTATTTCTCTGTTAGCTAGTTTAATCAAAGACACTATAATATAATTTAAACATTTAATGACTTTGCTTCTTTATAAACTACTTAAATAATAACAATGATTATTCATTAAGTTTAAATGTGATTGGAGGAATTTGAACCAATGCATAAGTGTCATGCAGTGAGATGATGGTGTCTAGATTATATTATAGATAACTAGTTAATCATCCATGCCTGATTTTAGGATTATGTATATGTTTGTCACAAAAGGTGAACTCTTAACAAAAAATAGGCGCTGCTAACCCAAGTCCCTTACTCCCTATTTCTCATTTAATCAAGGTCTTGTCGTTCACTATGTTTCCTTGAGAACTGCAAGGGTTTACTGTATTTTGTAAAATACTACAATATGAATGTTTCAATTTCAGTTGTACTTGATCAACAGACATGCCAGGAGAAAATGCACAGAAAGACAATCAGACTTTCATGATATGAAGCCATAAGTTGAGTAATTTCTTGAGGGGTTTCATGCACACTGCAATTCCTGTATGACGTGGTTAATTTACATTTTTCATTCTGAACATTACCATTGCTTCAAATAAAGTAGTGCTGACCAAATTTACACTTAAATACGGCTTGTATTTTTATCAGGATCTATGTAGACAACATTTATAGTAATTATTTATCTTTGGAAATGTTAGCTGAATAATTTCTTTATTTCCGTTGGAATTGATTGAAGAATTGTCAAAAAAAAAGTAAAGTTAGATGACTTGAATTTTCATGAAAATCAGGATTTGGATTAAAATTTACCATGGATGGCAAATCTACGGCATGCATGCCACTTTAGGTATGTGAGATGATATTGTTTGGCACTCAACAGAAAACGTTTATTTGCTGTCAACTTAATATTTTTCCATTTCTGACTAAATATAAAAGACTATTTGTAGTGAGATTGCAACTATTTTGATAAATAACTGTATAATAGTAACCTTTTGCCCAGGGTCGAGAGGTTGTTGCTCCGTAATTGTAGTCTGGTCATAAATGATCTTGGGCAACGTATCTTTTTAGATAACTTGAATTTTATGTAATCAATGCATTGTTTTCTGAGCTCTATTCTGAGAAAAAAAGTCTGAAGGGAATGATCTTAATTTGTACTTTGTGATCTAACTAGCATTAACTGATGTGCGTTACTTATCTCAATGTTTACTCTAATTCCCTCACATGCAACAGAAAATGATTTGCAAGGCTAAAAGAAGTCTTGGTTCCCATATTCTCTATTGCTCATTTTCTAAATAAGCTTGTAATATGCATGTTGAATCTTCTGTATTAGAGTTTAAAAACTGACCAGTCCATCATTTGCAGATGCCATATAGCAGTGTTTTCCAACTTTCTGTAGAATTTCATGGCATCTTCAACTTTAAAAAAGGTTATATATTTTTATTGGTACAGTGGGTTCCACTTATTAGAATCAGTGGTTAATTGAATCAGCTGCTATATTGAATCAAAACCAAAACCAGTTTTTATCTAATGTTTTAAAAAACATCCCATTATTGCAATCACTTATTTCAGTTTATTGAGTCGTGAGGCAATGAATTAATGCAGTGTTGTATACCTATAGTTGCAAAATGCTACGAAAAAGCGGATTTTCATCACATCGAGCAGAAATGAAAACCGAAGAGGAGGAAGTTGAGGAAGAGTTCAGTAGATTGAATTCGATAGATGACGACATTGTTGAAGCTACTATTGACAGAAGATGACATTGTCATAACACGAAAAGTGAAATTTGCATTAAAAATTTTATTTGTTATAAACTTTCTTATATTATATCTCTCAGAAATTAGCATAACCATGAAATTTATATATATGAAGGAGATATGAACTTTATTCTAACATTTTGTTATTTGCCATAACTAAAATATGCAGACTCCGGATTATTGAATCAGCCATTTAATTGAATCAAATAATGGATTCCCGACTTGATTCTAATAAGCGGAACCCACTGTATCACAATGTTTGGACACCTTCATTCCTTAGTGCTACATCATTATCAATTTATTGGAGGGAAATTGTTGACTTAATGATCTATCCTCATTTCTAAATTGTTAATTTATTTATTTAATCACTTTCCGCTGCTCCTCTTGGGAAACTGCTAAACAGGCGACTCCCAAGTCTCGTTGGGGATGCGTTCCTGAAAACGTGTTCGAATCTCGAATATTCGAGTGTCGAACGCCGTTTTTCCATATACTTGCATGTTATAATCGGGGATACGGTCTCGCATCTCGGGCAAAGGCTCCCCTCACATTCTATAAAGATAAAATAACATTACTAATATGTTAATACAACAATATTAAATTATGAATTAATTATATAATAAATATTTTAAATGTATAACTTATTTTTTACACTAAAAAGGAAAAGATAATTTCTGTTTCGAACTTCAAAGATATGTCGTGCAGACAGCCCGGTCTGGATCGCGCGAGTCGTTTGTTACAAACGACTCGCGTGAGCTGGATAACATACCTGCGTACATCTATCTATACATGCAACTATTTATCGTAGCAAAATTAATGTAAAAGTTATTAAAAATGCACAAAATAACTTAAGAACAAGGAAACAATAAAATTAAAAATATTTTTATAACTTAAATCTTTTTCAACTGAGCCTACTGGACTTGATTAATTTAGAAGTTGGAAGAAGAGGAGCTATTGGGTGGGGAACTATTTATTGTTGTTATCAAATCACCTGAGTTTATCACATTCTAGAATTTTTTCCTTGTTTCACATAAGTGCTAATAGTTGACACATTCCCAACGATCGTACGATTTCAGTATGATTTTCAGTATGTGTTTCTTACACATCATCTACCCAAAGATTTAAAAGTTTTTCCATTTTAGGAATCACAACACCGCACCTAGGACTGTTTATTGTTGTTATCAAATTACGTGAATTTATCACATCTTCTAGAATTTTCTCCTTCTGTTTCACATAAGTGAACGACACATTCCCAACAACGTGCGATTTCAGCTTGCCTTTCACCTTTCTCAACACGCTTTAAAATTTCTAATTTCAATTCATAACTATGAGTCTTAAGCACTGTTTTATTTGATTCACTTACATATCACTATTACATTTCCTTTTAGATGCCATGTCAGGTGATAAATTTATAAATAAATCTATAAAATAAATAAATTTAAATAAAAGATTAACAGAAAAAAGAGTGAAATCAGCACAAATTCAAACAATTAGAGCAGATATAACTACGTCTACACCAAAACTAAACCTCGCGTTAGGTCAGAACCTATAACTACGCGAAGTTTTTCCACGTATATTATCGATCGGCGGGATCGAAATCTCGAATTAATCGAGACTCGGGAGTCGCCTGTACTGTATAGCACCGAGTAAGAACGCCCTGGATCATCCAAGTGCAGATTAATTCGTCAACCAGGCAACTTCTACATGGCTTACTGGGAACCGTACCGTAACTAGATATTTTATTAACCAGAGCAAACTACTAAATATGTACCCTCTCCCCATTTAATTATTTTCTATAGTTTATTTAGTTATTATTTATTTTTGAACCCCTTACTTAGTTGCACCTGGGGCAGATGCCCTGCTTGCTCCCCCGTAGTTACGGTACTAACCGGGAATGTCTATAATGAACATCAGAATGAAACACACTGCATAAAATCCAAACCAGCGTTTCCCAGTGTATGGCCCACAGACCACTTGTGGTCCATGAAGGTTTTGTTGGTGGTCCGTGGAGGTTTCCAAAATGTAATTTTTCTTTAGGCCTCACCTCATATTTAGTTGGAACTTTTTGGGAAAATTTATGCAAATTTTACACTATAACGTATTGAATATTGTTGTTAATTAAGTTTGTAAAATTATTTCATATTTCAAAAACTTTTCCTGCACAAATGTTGAAAATATATCCTTGAATAAAACAAAAATAATCAGGTGATTGTCAAACATACTGAAGCATGTGTAATATATTTCAAAATGGTCAAATAAAATACGTAACCAAGTAACTTATTTTCTTATGCAAAGATACAGTAAGTAGGTTAGTGTAAGAAATGAGGTGGTCTGCAGGGCTTGGAAGGGTTGCTGAAGTGGTCCACAGAGTTCAAAAGGTAGGGAAATGCTGATCCAAACCCACATTAACAGTTTTTGAAATGGGTAATAGAAGAAGACAAACAATTTGGAGGGAAATTAAGCAATACAACAGATGAAATAGAAAAGCTAATATAGTACAAGCACTTTAATCCAGTGCCCTTGGGAAATAGGCCATGCCGGATTATGGAATTTTCCTGACCACGGTAGTTGGCCATAATGAAAGGTAAACAAAATCTATGCAATAATTTTTTGTTTTATGATTTTATTTCACATAACTTTTCAGATTCACTTTGTTCACATCTCATTGTTGATATTTTGTTTTATTACAGTGTCCATTTGGATGGTAAGTAGTTGAAGCAGAGAGAAAAGGGAATGATATTAACTTGTGGTGACTTTATATTTAAGTGATTAGATTTGATTTTCCTCCTACCTATTCTTAGAGGGATTTAGTTTGTTATATGATGTGTATGAAAGAATTTAGTGAGTTTTTAATTTTAAATGTGTATGTCAAACTAGCGGACTGTGGGCCACATGAGTTCATTTCTTTCCCTAACTACAATACAAAAACTCATTTGATTGAACTAAAGCACTCAATATTTTATATAAATGCTTTATTTTTATGAAAAGGACAATATTGTGTCATTGTTACTGAGGTCTTATAGAACATCGAAAAAAGGCATCCAGTCTTCTAGAATAAATCATTTTTTTCCAAATCTTACTCTTATAAAGTAACTGCAATCCTAATGCAACCCTTCTATAACATCCATCGCTTTAATCAAGAATACAATCTTTTAATATAAATAAGTGTAGATGATGATGGGATTGTAATATATTTAAAATATAAATTTTTCCTTTTTACTTTATCCATACATAGTAATGGGAAAGTATTGTGTTCACAAAAAAAATTGACTTCGAGATTTCAAGGGAACGTTTTGAGGTCCCTAGGACACGTTTAGACTATTTTCGGAATGATGTCTCTGTGTGTGTTTGTGTGTATGTATGTGTGTTTATGTGATTGTGGGTGCTCTAACTCAAAAAGTACGTGTCGTGTCGTTACCAAACTTCATATATAACACTTTAACGTGAGCACAAGGAACTGATTAGTTTTTGGACAATAACGGGTAACCGGAAGTCGAGGTTTATTCGAAACCCGATTCGGTTTTTGCGATATTTGTTCGTTTAAACATCATTATTGTATATACAATTCTTTTCAAAAGTTATAGAGAATGTAATTTTCTACAACTTTTATTTGAAACCATTTTCTATTGTGGTTATTGTTTAGGAGTTATAAATAAATAGTTTTTCGGTTTTCTCCTTAAAAACATCGTTATTGGTAATCTTCGTGAAGGCCAAAGTTGGAGAGAATAATATTTCTTCCAAGTTTTCTTTGAATCAAATTTTCGTAGAACCATCCATTTCGGAGATGAATAAAATTGGAAAAATACCTCCAAATCACCGTAAAGGTGGTACTTATGTGCCAAGGCACAGAAGACTCACAGGATCACTCAGGACGCGCGTTTCAACAGCAACGCTGTCATCTTCAGCAATGTCAAGGTGTGTACTGTTGGACGGAGTATTTATACTATTGTTGACCGTTAGAGAAGTAGGGAGGGGAAAGGGAAAGGTTTATCAATCGTTAACTGAAATAAAGGGGAGTGGCGGATAGGGCCAGAGTCGTTATTCGTTATTTTGTTTTGGTATGGTGTATCTAAAGGTTTATAAGCATCCAGTTTGTTTTCGTTGGTGACCGTTTTTAAAAGTTTTAAATTTTCAGTTGTGATAGGATGATGGCTGGTGTTAATATGAGATGCCAAACTGGACTTGTCTATTCTGTTGTTTCTGTAATGGGCTAAGTGTTCTTTGAAACGTTTTTAATTTCCTTTTCGTTTGTCCAATATAAATTTTGTCACTTTTCACATTTGATTTGGTATATGCCTGATTTCTTATGGGGAGGTATGCTGTCTTTAGGGTTTTTAACTAGATTTGACAATTTATTTTCATTAACAAAAACTGTGTGTAATCCTATTTCGGAGAAGATTTTTTGTAGCTTAAGGATAGTAAGGTAGCTTGATAAATTTTTTGGTATTGGTGTCTTTGTTGTTGAGTGTTGTGCAGTTTCTAAGGTTCATTCTGTGTTGATGTTTTTTTAACATTTTATGAATGAGTTCTGGTTTAAAACCATTCTGAATGGCTATGTGTTTTATATAGGATAATTCTTTGGAGAAATTTGTATTTGATAGTGGTGTGTTGAGTAATCAATGGATCATGGAATGAAAAGGTGCTATTTTTTGTGAAATGTGATGGTGAGAACTCATGTGGATGTATGTGTAGGTTTTCTGTAAATGTTGAAATGTAATTGGTTGTTTGTGCGTCCTGAGTGATCCTGCGAGTCTTCTGTGCTGTGGTATCTAAGTATCGCCTTTACAGTGATTTGGAGGTATTTTTCCAATTTTATTCATCCTGTCTTCACCGTGTCTCGTGAGTTCTTTATTTTATTTATTTCGGAGATATTTTACTTTTTACTTTCTCCATACGTAGTAATGGGAAAGTATTGTGTTCGCAAAAGAAATTGACTTCGAGATTTCAACGGAAATACACGTTTTGAGGTCCCTAGAACACGTTTAGACTATTTTCGGAATGATGTCTGTGTGTGCGCCTGTGTATGTATGTTATTGTGGGCGCTCTAACTCAAAAAGTATGTGCCATATCGTTACCAAACTTCATATATAACACTTTCACATGAGCATAAAGAACTGATTAGTTTTTCGACAATAATGGGTAACCAGAAGTCGAGGTTTATTCGAAACCCGATTCAGTTTTTGCGATATTTCTTCATTAAAATATCATTATTGTATTTAAAATTCTATACAAATGGTATACAGAATGTAATTTCCTACAGCTTTCAATTGAAACAATTTTCTATTGTAGTTATTGTGTAGGAGTTATTTATAAATAACCGGTTTTTCGGTTTTCTCCTTAAAAACATCGTTATTGGTAATCTTCGTGAGGACCAAAGTTGTAGAGAATAATATTTCTTCCAAGTTTTGTTTGAAACAAATTTTCGTAGAACCATCCATTTCGGAGATTTTTTACTTTTAACTTTCTCCATACGTAGTAATGGGGAAGTATTGTATTCATGAAAAAAATCGACTTCGAGATTTCAACGGAAATACACGTTTTGAGGTCCCTAGAGCACGTTTAGACTATTTTCGGAATGATGTCTGGGTCATTCCACCGTCACTCATTACTATTTCACTGTACTTCAGCTACATTTTCTATTGCCTTGATGGTATTAAATATTGCATCGGCATTAAAACTACATATCCTTAGTCAAGATAAAATGCTCTTTTTGGATTGATTCATTCCTATTCAAAAAAATTATTACTTCGAGACTTTTCTGCAATAATTTTAATGTTACTCACATTACAGTGAATGGACATGGGAATTTTCTGTACATCGATTTAGGGAAACTCTACTCTTGTACTGAAATGAAATGACTGAAATTTACACTATGGCTTAAGAAGTATTTATTGAGCCTCAAATTAACATTTCAGATGAAAATATTAATTCGGAATTGCAAAATTAAAAAAAATGTTCATCACTCACATTACTCAAAAACGTCACTTACGTTACATAGTGGAAAAATCAAGTAACAACCATTACAATTAACCTACAGCTCCATGTTTAGCTAATGTGAAATAGCTTAATACTTCATTACAGTAAGACATGCAGTGCACTTGTGAAATTCCTTTTACAATTGGAGCATTTTCAAACATTTTCTGCAAACCCAAAGCTATATTTCTTTTTTCAATGTCTGAGTCATTCATTTCGATGACCATCATTTTTTAAGTTTCCCTTGCCACCTCAGCAAACATACTAGCATCGAGTACTTGATGCTTTCTACTTAATATTGATTTGTCTCTTTATCGCACCACCAACACCATCAACAGGACCTTTGCCATGTGACGTTGCAAAATAATCCAAGTAATATTCTTTTTGTCTCTTTTTCCCAAGATAGGTAAACTGGCTGCTATGTATCTATTCTTAAGTTGAGAAGGTCCATCCGACCAAATTTTAACATTTTTTATATCCTCTGGAATTTCTTCCATTAGTCTGTCAATGTAGGCAATCAAAGTGTCCTTGGTGTGACACAAATTATCAGAAGCAATAACCCATTTATCGCCATGAAAATTCTAATCTGTGGTTGAACCCAGTGGAAACTTTGTACTTCGTCTTGAGCAATACATGTGAAATTTTCAGAGAAGTCCACCTGAAGCATTGCTGCATTTTTTGAGTAGCCAGATGACCCAATACTCTCTCTGTCATTTTTATATGATTTGGCCTGTTCTTTCTTTATATAACAATGCTCCAAAAATAAAGGGCTCATTGACAGTATATAATCTGATAGGTCATCTGCTGTTCCGTCGTTGTACTTTCCTTAATCTGCCTTCCTCCTTCCACTCAAACCAATCACATTGCTTACTAGAAGCCTCATCTTGTCGAAGAACGATTTCCAGCTGCCTGCACAAAATATGTTCACAGTCAGAACATTTCCTTAGCCAACATTCTTCTTTTGGTAGTTTGCACAAAATATGTTCTAACATCTGTGGATATGACGTGAAGTTTGGAATTGCTTTGTTAAAAGAATTCACAGCACCAATAAAATTTTCATGGTACTTGCACAAGCATACATTATGAGGCAATATGCTGCTAAGGAGTGCATGCTTAGGGTGCAGTTGTGCAAATTTCCTTTTTCCAATTATTTCACCATACTCTGAACAAAAAAGTGCATGTCTCGACAATGGACGAATACAAATGTTGAATCTGCAGTTTCTCCTTCGTTCCATCAGGTGTTACAACAATTTTATAGTCCTTGATCCTTGGTGCTTGACGACTTATGTCATCTCGCTCAAAAAATTTTTTCCACATTCAACACGGTATTATCATCCAACGAATGTCTGCTGGTACGTGGTTGCACCAGTTCATCATTATTGCTTTCATTTTCAAACACACGTGTTTGAAATAGTTTTTTCACCGCACATCTCTTCTTACGTGGAGAGTTAGGTAAGGCATTGTGTGCATGAGAAACAGCCTTCCCGAAAACACTTGATGGCTTGTACGCCGGAGATTTGGTATTTGATATAGTGCTACATTCTCTTTTCTTTTTTAAACGCCTTCACTTAGCAACCCTTTCCCTATTTTTCCTTTTTTCTTCGTTCAAAATCTCTTCTCGAAATTTTTCATCGGATTTCTGCAGAACCAGCTTTAGTTTCTCTCTTTGTTTCTTAACAATCTCCTTGTTTCTTCTTATAGGCTTCATATTTTCCCTCATCTTGTAACTTCTTTCGCATTTTTAGGCGCGTTTCGCTTACAGTGTGAGCACCTATTATCGTCGGTCCGTCCGTCCGTCTGTCTGTCCGTCCGTCCGTCCGTCTGTCTGTCCGTCCGTCTGTCTGTCCGTCCGTCTGTCTGTCCGTCCGTCCGCATGTTCGTTCTCGGCTTCTACCGAACGGATTTTTATGAAATTTGATATTAAGGACTTTCAATCAAATATAATAAGGAAATCGCAAAAATGAATCACGTACGCCAATCAGGGGTACCACGTTACTAGAGACAAAAAATTAAATTTTCGTCATATCTCGTAAACTATTGTTCATATCAAAATATTTTTCAAATAAAAGTTGTAGAACTGGTAAAGTAGAGTATTTCCTTTTCTATATATTTTCATCGTAGGAGTAGCCATTATCGAGAAAGTCAAACAAGAAAGTCTTATATGGAGTTGAACTTAAAAAATTTCTTGCATGGTTACTTCATTGTTGCTAACATATACAATCTCCCAAACAAACGTTTAATTTCCTTACGTGTGCATGTAATACTATTAAATAGGAAGAAAATGGATTATTTATGATGAATAAAAGGACTTTAAAACGCTATTTCCCTTACGTACAGGTATATAATTGCTTTCTAAAACTCCATTTCACGAAACGCGCCCCATTTGTGATACGTTGTACGCTTTCCTAACTTGTTCTCATCCTCTAAGCGTAAGTTTTTGCCATACTATATGGTGAATATAAATGAATACAACATGAGAAACTATCACCTATGCACACGAAATAATTTACTCAAATAGAATTAAATAGATATTAGACACGTGTCCGGCGGCACCATTGAAATGACAGACCCTCCTCTGATGCTAATTTGTTGCTCTTGAAAACTAAACCTTTAATTTAAAATAAAAGTAATATATTTCCAATGCCGGTATTCACATTTTAATTATCATAACATATAATATGCAATCACCCACCTGAAAATACACCGGTCTTATGATGGAAGGATTTCACCAGACAAAGGATAAAACATTGACCCTTCCCAAACAGCTTACTTGAGAAGACTAAGAAAGGTTGTGTTCACTTCGTTTTGAGAAGCAAAGGAAATTTATGAAGGTTATAAGAAAATTTCCGTGAAGCCGTACGGGGAAATCCAGGAGCATTTGTCGTTGAGGACGAGTACTGAGAAGTACGAGGGGCACACTTAAAGTTTCTAGAATTCCATATTCGAAACAATAGAATAACAATGCCGATATTATTTTGTTTATCTCCAATTGTTTGTAGTGTAAACACCATTGTTTGTGATAATTTGGTGTCTTGAGTTTATTTTTAATTCGACTTTAAAGTTTGTGGGTCACAAAGAAAAATGGATTTGAACAGAGCATTTTTGCGCCATGATTTATTATGATTTTAAATCACTCCTCTAAAGCAATGTGAAGAAAGACTGCCACGATAAACAACTGGTTCAATGAATTCAAAAGAGATTGTTGTTATCTGAGCGACGAATTTCGTGAAGGTCGTCCAATCTCTGCTGTCACCGATGAAAATGTTGCTGCTGTTCGCGCCATGATAGAAGAAGACAATCGAACGACCTTCCAGTTTATTCAGGGAAGGTTAGGGATTGATATAAGTCAGATACAACTAATTTTTCACGAACATCTAAAAGTCAAAAAAAAATTTTGTCGCTGGGTGCCGCACAATTTGAAAGAGGAAGAAAAATTCTGTCGTGTTGAATGGTGCAAAGAAAAACTGAAGTTGTATCACCAAGGCGAGTCCAATTCCATCTGGAATGTCGTAACAGGTGACGAAACGTGGATGTATGTATTTGAAAAACCTTTTTTGAAGTTGAAGATGCCATGAAATTCTACAGAAAGTTGGAAAACACTGCTATACGGTATCTGCAAATGATGGTCTGGTCAGTTTTTAAACTCTCATACAGAAGATTCAACATGCATATTACAAGCTTATTTAGGAAATGAGCAATAGAGAATATGGGAACCAAGACTTCTTTTAGCCTTGCAATTCATTTTCTGTTGCACGTGAGAGAATTAGAGTAAACATTGAAACAAGTAACGCACATCAGTTAATGCTAGTTAGATCACAAAGTACAAATTAAGATCATTCCCTTCAGACTTTTATCTAAATAGGAGTTTTCTTAAATTCGATGTCATCTTTCTTTGTGGAGAATATGGTATATTCCAGTTATGGCAGTTTTTGCTTGGATACCAAAATTACAAAATTTTGCTTCTCTTTAACCTACTATTAATTGAAAATCCACCCAAAAAGAAATAATTTTATGGTTTAACCATGATCTTTTTTTCTCAAAATAGAGCTCAGAAAACAATGCATTGATTACATAAAATTCAAGTTATCTAAAAAGATACGTGCCCAAGATCATTTATGACCTGACTACAATTATGGAGCAACTACCTTCTCGACCCTGAGCAAAAGGTTACTATTATACAGTTATTTATCAAAATAGTTGCAATCTCGTTACAAATAGTCTTTTATATTTAGTCAGATATAGAAAAATATTAAGTAGACAGCAAATAAACGATTTTTTGCTGAGTGCCAAACAATATCATGTCACATACCTAAAGAGGCATGCATGCCATAGATTTGCCATCCATGGTAAATTTTAATCCAAATCCTGATTTTCATGAAAATTGAAGTCATCTTACTTTACTATTTTTTTGACAATTCTTCAATCAATTCCAACGGAAATAAAAAAATTATTCAGCTAACATTTCCAAAGATAAATAATTACTATAAATTTTGTCTACATCGATCCTGACAAAAATACAAGCCGTATTTAAGTGTAAATTTGGTCAGCACTACCTTATATGAAGCAATGGTAATGTTCAGAATGAAAAATGTAAATTAACCACGTCATACAGGAATTGCAGTGTGCATGAAACCCCTCAAGAAATTTCTCAACTTATGGCTTCATATCATGAAAGTCTCATTGTCTTTCTGTGCATTTTCTCCTAGCATGTCTGTTGATCAAGTACAACTGAAATTGAAACATTCATATTGTAGTATTTTACAAATTTACAGTAAACCCTTGCAGTTCTCAAGGAAACATAGTGAACAACAAGACCTTGATTAAATGAGAAATAGGGAGTAAGGGACTTGGGTTAGAAGCACCTATTTTTTGTTAAGAGATCACCTTTTATGACAAACATATACATAATCCTAAAATCAGGCATGGATGATTAACTAGTTTTCTATAATATAATCTAGACACCATCATCTCACTGCATGACACTTATGCATTGGTTCAAATTCCTCCAATCACATTTAAACTTAATGAATAATCACTGTGTTATTATTAAAGTAGTTTATAAAGAAGGAAAATCATTAAATGTTTAAATTATATTATAGTGTCTTTGATTAAACTAGCTAACAGAGAAATACAAAATGAAACAGTAGAAGTATTGTTGTTAAATTCTGTTAATAGAACTGCTGAGAATGTTGAAGTATGATATGTTGTTATACATGCCTCAGCTCTGCCTATTTAAATACAAATTTGAAGATTTTCTTAAGGATGTTTTATACCAAGGTGATTGGTGACAGTGATCTGATTTGACGGCAACTGTAATTGCCAACAAATCACTGTCACCAATGTATTTATATCAAAGCAACTGATTTTTGATGGTGATATATTTATTTTTCCCTAGTATCAAACATGTCCTAAAGTGAAGAGTATATACTCCTTTACTGCACATTACGATGGCAGCGTATTAAGCAGAATAATAGAAGATTTAGTATTCACCCACTTAATATTTTTAATTTGCCACATAGCTCTTTTATATTAAGTCGCGAGTTAAACCAACAACCTATAAAATTTGACTTGTTTTAGCGAATGAGCAAAGAAAAAGGAGACGGGGATTACTGTTTTAATAATACGTTTTTGGAAAGCTTTACCCAATGTTCTACGAATATGAACTCATATTAAAAAACCCTTCTTCAAATTGGCTATACTCCAGGGGCAAAAAATGAGCATTCCGGTTTAGCTGATCTGAGAACTTCTCACTTTAACCCAAAAGTAAAATCAAAACTTATGGCTTATAAAGAAGTATTGGACACTACATTTTAAAATATTATTATTAAAATTTACTTAAATTTGTATAGTTTTAAAAAAAGTAAAATGTTAAAGAAAACGTTTTTAATAATAAATAAGAAAACTGCTAATATATTCATAATAGTAATACATATTTTGTTTAATTACGGTGTTGAAAGTTTCAGCATTCACATACAAGAATTAAATTTTTACAATTTTTTCACTTAGGAAATATCATGTCTATGCTGCCGTTATCTGGGTGGATTTCGGAAAAGAAAATTTTTAGTATGCAAAATTTGACAAGCATAGATTATTAAGCTAAAGTTCTGGCTTTAAAATGTCTTTGCTTTCCTTACAGCATAAGCGGTAGCTAAATTATAGACACTGGAAATTTACGTGACACATCATCACCAATCACCTTGATATAAAACCTCTCTTAGAGAATTGAACCTCTTTTGTATGAATTCCTAAATCAGATGACTGTCTTAGAACATATCCTTATCTCATTCTTTTATTTCAATATTTATGATTCACTGCATTGATTGTTTCATGAAAGTTGAATTTTAATCTATGAAACTAGCCTTACAATGTTAAATCAAGCTTAAGAAAAAGACCAGAACATTCAACTGAAACTGACAAACAATGAACTAAAATACTGGCAAATCAACTTGTAAGAAAATGAGCAAGGTATGTTGATGGCATAAAGTAACATAATACAAAATGCTTATCAAATGCTTAATTGGAATACTCAAATGTAACAAATTACAAATCTGCACTTTATGGATGATTTGAATGTTCATAATTCTCATGTAAAATTGTAGTTAATTTCCAAATGGAATAACAATACATCTCAATTCAAATCCTAAAGTTACTATTTAACAATGGCTAGAATTGAGGCACAAAAATGGCACCGGGACAGGCATGCCTAAGCTCTCAATGGTATCTATTTTCCAAAAAAGCATCTCATATGCATTGAATACTAGCTGGAGCTTATATTACCATTCTTCTGTGATGCTCTTGCTCATAATAATGGGATTTTAGCCAATTCCAACTGAAGAAGATGCTTTTCAATCAATGCAACATCTTTTGACTAAACATTGGTCAGTATGGAGGCATTTTAAAATTAGATCACAATAAATGAATTGCAAACCATATAAACTGCATAAAGAAAGGGTTAACTGCACATTTCATTCATTAAATATTATATTAATATATACTCTTTCTTTTCAACTTGTTCAAAATTTACCTATAAGCAAGACAAACTCTTAGTAACATTCCTTATAAAAAGACTGGCATCTAAATGGATTTTTGAAGCCACCACACTGTCCTTGGATAACAATATTTAAAGATAATATTTTATCGTAGTTTTTATATCTCAATGTGTTTTGTTTGATTCTAGTTTCAACAAACCTGTCCTGCTAACCATTAAGGCTGATAGCTGGGTCCATGAGGAAGGAATTATTATGAATAAACATATTTTATATAAGATTATTACCTGCATGCCATTCAAATTTTACTCCCCACTTAATGTGGCACTCTAAGCTAACAAAATTTATAAAAGCCTGAAAATTTCTTCACCTCCAGTGCAGCTTTCCTTTCCTCCTCTGCTGTAGACAGATTCTGAAAAAATAATCAAAATACATAATTAATTAAAATTGTCAGCCATACTAACTCATTGCTAGCATAAAAGCAAGGAATTCTAAATTAATTTATATTGAACAGGAAAAACATATGCTGTAGTCATGTTTATTGAATTTATTATGTCTGAATAATCGCATTATTGTTTCAATACCATTAAAAATTGTTGTTTTATTATATTCTGAACCATCTCCTGAGAACCTTTTGCAAAACACTGTTTAATACATAAATAATTAAAAATAAGCCTCGAATATATATGCATAACATTTTTTCAGTCTAGGTGTACAGTTATAATTTTCAAATATCGGTAATAACCATCCCAACCTACTTCATGTCTCACAATCAGTGGTAAATTTAATGTAAGTCAATATTCAAACCAGTGCTCGAAATGAGCCGGAATGCCTCTCTGGCTGGTCATACAAACCGATGATACCCTTCCATTTCGTCAGACATTTATAAATGCTGTCCCTTATAAAAAGCGTTCTGTTTTGTAAAAATTGCCGTTACACTGCCAATACAAGCGTTCCGTTGTGTAACATTTTCCATTTCAAGCACTGATTCAAACAGCCTTGGCCCTCTGAAACGCTAACAACAATAAGTCATTTTATTTCCAAACTATTCTTTTATCAGAGTATCCCAACTTAAATTTTCTACTATCATGGAAATCCATTCAAACGTTAATTGGCTGAGAATAAGAATTTCCTCTTGATTGAAAAGTGTAGCTGACATAGCTAAATTATTTATCAATCTTAATCAGATAATTTGATGGAGCAATGCTAAAACCACATGGATTTTAAAATTAACTTTTTCATGGGACTCCATACTGATACTCAAATTCAAGAACAAACACTAAAAAGCACTTGCCTCCAGTATCACCAATAGCCACAGTAAGGTTACAAAAAAAAACGTGCTACAAAATATCCATCTTCAGTGGTAATACACCATTGGTTAATTTAGCCGAAATGTACATGTTTTTTTATAACCTTGTTGGGGATACTGGAAATACCTGAGATAAGTATTTTTTTAACCCCTTCAATGCTGAGCTGAACGTTTTGGCAGTATGTGCCATTTTGAAAACCATTCTCTTAAAGTCAGGAGTTTTCACTATTCTCTGTAAAAGCACACTGCTATAATATGATGCAAAACTAATTTGCTGAGGTAAGACTAAGCAAGTGACAAATCGTTTTGTCAATAGCACTGAAAGGTTTAAAGTGCTTGTTCTTCAATTTTTTTCTGCCACAAGACAAGCTCAATAATTTTGTTGAATTAGTGATAGCCAAAAGCAAAATACTTTTTGACAATACAAATGACTAAATTTTACCAATACATTTATAGCTATGGTTTGATTCTTTGTTAACTACCATAACGATTTAAAAGCTCAGCTCTCAGAATCCATTTTCCGATTAACACTAACTTTTGTTACAATTGTTTGTTTTATTGAATCAATGTGCTTAAAATGATTATTGTTGACAATGTATTGAATGTCGTAAAATCATCAGCATTACTGAGGAATTAATAGAAATAAAATACTGTATCCTAATTCAAATTTTTAAAAATATTATGAAAAACATACTCTTTCCTTGGTGCGGAAGAATCTCGATCAATATGGAATGCACAAACTCACAAGAAAGACGTAACTCTACGGACATCAAGATGGAAATTACATTGATTTTGTTTCTATCTTCTTTACTCTTCTGGGAATTTTTGCAAATTACGATTATCTTGTTTACAATGGAATACAGGATATCTTAAGGTGACCGAGTTTTCTAAATAAAATGGAGTTACTTTTTATTAACAAAATGGAAGGATAAATTTGATGAGCAACATACTTACAAATATATGGTTTACTCCATATCTATTTCAATAAAATGATTATAAATGGGTCCATGTACTACAACAGGCTTACGGCATTTGTACTGCTCATTTTATAAAATATTGTAGGCTTACAAGAAGAAATGAATGCCATTTGGATTGACAAGACGTTCGGAAATTCATTGTAATTTACAACATAATGTGTAGCATTAAATATACTTCACCTTTCCGTGAGCGATTTCCATTTTTAAAATTTCACCCACTGACCACAAATTTTCCTCTTGGGGCTAATGAAGTAAAATAAATACACGATAATTACGATGATTAACCCATCCGCTTACCGCTACACCGTCAAATACAGCCCTGTGCATCTGACTCTTGTGGGAAATAGGTTCAAGTTACGACTACATTTGTTCATAGATGGCACCACCGTCGCACCAAGCGCGCGCGTTTAAAATATCAGGTTATTTATTCCTCGTAAAATGCTTAATATATATGATCGCAAAATTTAAATAGAAATATAAAATTGAAAAAACAACAAAATTATTGTACGTTATTGATATTGCTTTATTTAAGCTTCGTTAGATGTACACATAACAAGTAAATGCCGTATTTTAAGTGAGAAACAATTCTGTGGCATTTCAGCTGAGATTGCAAAAAGGTTTTTGCAAACATCACAAATTATTTGCGATATACACTCAGAAAGATGGCACAGTTACATTACAAAGTAGTACCAGATAAAACAAACAGTTGCCAAATCTCAATTCAAACATTAGCAATTCAACAGAGATCACACATGGAAAAGTACAAAATATGTGGAAATGTATCCTCAACTGGTATTACACAAACAGAAAAAAGTGAGACTAAGTATAAGAAAATCTTAACATACACGAAGTACTATAGACAATACTGTAAACCATGAAAATATGCAATTGAACATAGACAAAAAATGTAATATGAACATAATGAACAATGAATTAACAAAAAAGATGTATGCAGGTACATACTAAATAATAAAAGGTTGCAAATTATCTGCATTGCGCTAGTTCATGCCACAAAATGCATATAAAATCATACTTTCTCTCAAAGCTAATGAGAGCATTGATATTAGATAATTTGAAATCACAGGAAGGTAAAAGTATGTACATACTGCAACATCTCAAATGTGTTAACTCATGCAAGCATATAAACAGTGACACCCTTCACAGGACATATATACAAGTTCATAATATCATATCAAGGTAACCAAATAAACAGTATAAAAATGAACATATATACACTAAGCAGTGCATACAACACACAGAAACCATCCAAATATGTACTCTAACATTAAGAGGCATGATGTAATACCTGTTCCCAAACCTAATGAGGGCAATGATATTAGGCAGATAATTTTAAATCATAAGAAGTGAAAATGTGTACATACTGCAACATAAAAGGTCGCACAATATCTGAATTATGTTAATTTCCCCAACAAAAAGCATATAGAAATTAAAAGATTGAATAATGAATATGTACATATATATATATTTACAAAATTTAAAGCCTATACCCTACAATAACATATATTAACAAAGAAATGTAAAACCTATACCCTAAAATAAAACATTGACAAAGAAATGTAAAACCTATACCCTAAAATAAAACAGTGACAAAGAAATGTGAAACCTATACACTAAAATAAAATATATTTACTAAGACGTGAAAATTATACCCTAAAATAAAAAAATTACAAAATTTTAAACCATCTTGTGGACCACTGCTCGCACACCCCCACGCTCATACATGTCACGAACCTGCCAGTTTTGGCAAAATGAAAGCCATTCCAAGCACCTGCACATAAAGACATTAATCGGTATGAATAATCATAGATTACCAGAAAGATAAAAAAACCTGCAAGGTTCACAAAATTTCTTAAAGAATTGGAAAACCGTCTCATTTAAGAAGCATTGGAAATTGTACCATCGAACAAATAGTGCCATTATACCCCCACATTAAGTTAGTTATTCTTAACATAATTGCAAAGGTGCACTCGGTTTTATATAAAAGGTAATCACAACATTTTATTAATTTCTTTATAAAAGGTCAAGGAATAATAATACAAAAATATTTCACACTGGAAATTATAAATGCAAATTAATCACATTACAACAATTAGCAGGAATAAATGCATTTTAGGAATTGCTGTCATATTTGGAGTTAAATTAATGCTTTGAAACATACCACATTTGTTTGTACATGAAATTTTCAGTTTCCTTTTATCTCATATAAGAATGTTGCAAATGTCAATATACACATTACCTGCCCTTTGTATTCTATCATATGCTGTAAAAGTTTCTATTAAATTAAAGATAGTTTCTCACAGTTTGAGAGGTTAATAGTAAGTGCAAAAAGACTAGAAGAATCGACATAGTTTTTTAAAAACAAATACGGAAAGAATGATTTAATTCCTACGTCCTAAAGAGTATGTAAGGAACGAATCTCCAAAAGCATACAATAATTCACATTGAAGCTGAAATCATGTAATTTATAATTTACAAAACGTAATAATTTAGGCAGCAACTTTTCCACTAGATTTAATTGACGAAACTCATGTATATTTCAAACAAACCACCTATACATATTTAACAAATGGAGAGACCAATGACACATATATGTTCACCTTACAAATCCCTTCATTTAGTTAAACGTACTTCCTCAAAGCGGAGTGAATAAATAAAATTCTAAATTTCGCTTATAAATGACAATCTTTGCACTGAAAACAACCGTTGTATCTATTTATAAACTACACTTATAACTTGCAGAAACACTTCAGCATTCACAAGAAAAATATTCATTAATATAAATTAACTTACACTTTTTCCGTCCTCGGGAAATTAAAAAATTTTCTTGTCCCATCGCTGCGTCCCTCACACCCACTCACGGAACACACCTTCCTTCTCACTTTAAAATCTTTTGACATTTTATCTTTGTTGCCACTCTCTGACATAATGGCCACGCTCAGACCTGCTTTGTTTTTACGATTATAACCTACAGATACAAAGTCACAAAGTTCTTTCAAGGTTTCTGTTCTGGCCGTGAATACAGAAAAACGATTATAAATTGTAACCAAATTTGATTCAATATCAATTAGCCAGGAATCCCTTGCATGCTGAACACAATTATGTAAGATATACGGGCAGGGCATTTTATTCCAAGTAATTCCCCAACTTCCGCAGACAAGAGTACATAAACATTGCTCTGTCCATTTCCATCAACATAACCAAAATTGGAGTTGCAGTTATCCCCTCCAAATGCGATACACTCTTCTGGCCAATCATATGTTTTTAAAACAAGGTGACTTATAGTCCCCTCTGATTCATTTTAAACATTTCAATTCAACTAGCTTGTGTGAGTCCTTAAACATGACGATCAAAATACTGTACGAGTATTCGAAAAATTTTTCGTGATAAATTATTGCTACCATCAGTGGAGATCCTGATGTACATATTCAAGTTTAATTTTTATTAAAGGTAGAGAATGTGGAGCTAATACCTTGTCAACTATTGCTTATGTCTTAGCTGTGGCTGGTGAAATTTTAGTAGCCATCTTTGAATCCGCAAATAATCTTATTTGTGCAAATCACTGATCGATAACTCAAAGTGATGTCAAACTGAATGAAAGCCTAAAGTTACAAGCAGAAACAATTTCAGCCTACTTTCTATTTTTAGTAATAGCATCATTTGTAATTTTTCCTCATGTAGTGCCAGAATTACTGTTTCTCATATGCTTGGCTGAATTAAAATGCTACTCCAAACCTAATTTTCCCTTTTCCACTACATATATTGATTTTACAAGTATTGCTTTTGTCACCATCTTTGTGAATCGGTGTAATGTAAGCAATTTTAAAGAGGTCAGAAAAAACGCCACTGCTAAAAGATTTTTAAATAGTATAAACAGTGGGTAAACCAGTGATTGACTGCACTTTTTAAATAAAAAAGGGAGAGAGTTCATCTGGGCCAGTACACTTTGTAACATTTGTAGACAATAATTTCCATAGTACATCCTCAGTTGAAACTGTCATTTTGCCAAAGGAAAACGTGTAATTTATGTCAAAGGCAGGCTTTGTGTCAGGTATCACAGTACTGTGGACCTTAGAAAAGTTCCTTACAAAGAGGTTTGAAATATCATGGTCATTATTTGCAACATGTTCTTCATAATAATACATTATGCTTGGTATTCTATCCAATTTTTGATGATTTTTAACGTCTCCAGAAATACTTTAAGTTATAGGGAATATTTGTTTCCATGTTATTTATATTGTTTTTGCAACATGAACCAGAATGTTTTTTGCATTCACCTCGGATTTTAGAAAAATTATGATAATCATCATTACTCCCAGTAATTTTGAAAATTTTATGGTAATGTTTCTTGAGTTTGATACATTCCTTTAATTCAACACTAAACCATTTAGGATAAGATGATGTTTTGATTGTTAAGGTAGGAGTACACAGTTCTATAGCTTCATAAAGAATAGAGTAGAAAATTGATAGAGCATTATTAATCTCCAAATTGCACAATATTCCTAGCCAGTTTAAAGTATCTAAGTAGTTAGTCAATGTAGTATAATGACAGTTTCTATAATCATAAATAGTAAATTGATAATTGTTATAATCTAGTTCTTTGGCCAACTTTACACTGTAATGAATATCAAGGTGATGATTAACACATTTTTAAATAGGATATGGATCCTTTTCGGAAGTTACTTGCCCTGAATTAGAAAAAGCTAGATCTAATAGTAAATTGTACAAATAGTACTCATCTGCTTAAGACCCAGTAATGTAAAACTTTCATTTATAATTCTTGCTTGAGTGGTGAAAGACATGCTATCACAGTCAGTGTTCCAACAGGGATCAAGTAAATTGTAGTCCCCAGTACAATAATATCAAAAAATTGTTATTATTCACAATATCTTCAACCACTTCACAATGAGATAAGTACTTATCAATGGCAGAGGCTGGGGGGATATACACTGCCCCAATTAAAACCTTTGCCTCTTGACTACAAATGTTTACAAAAATGTTCTACATTAATAATTTGGCTTATAACCTTTACAGATTGCAATTTTGTTTTAATAGCAATTAAAACCCCACCACTACGAACTTTATTAGAAGTAATTACACTGCGATCATGTCTATAAATGTCTAAATGAGGTAAGTCCAATTCAGAGTTATGTCTTCACTGAGCCTAGTCTCAGTGAGTACGATAACGTCATAGTCAGCGGTAGAAATAGCTAGTTTAAGTTGCTGTAATTTTGTCCTTAATCCCCTTATGTTCTGATAATAGATTGAAAGCGTTGTTAAGGACATAAGTCTTTTGACACTTTTTGCTTTTTTACTATGTTAGGAGTGACAATACTACTTGATATGCTACTCCTTTACATTCAAAGGAGGAATAGTGGCCTTATGTTTTTATATAAATTGTTAAATAACCATATTAAAAGCCCAGAATTACTTAATTTAATAAACCTCAGAGTGCCTTTAATGTATACAAGGTTAGATATGACTTTTCATATACCATATATGGACAAATTATATGTGCATTTTACCTTTGTATACTATGATGAGAGACTACAACCTTATAAGTCATAAAGTTGATATATTCAATGAATCACTGCAATCATTTAAAACTAAGCTGCAATGCCTAACTTAAATGTGGTAGAAATTTATGCCAACTTATGTCTATTTTAATTCAGGTAAATTTTTATTAAGTACCATGAATCTGATATAATTTTACTTTATGCCTTAGAATATTTATTTATTTATCATTTTTAAAGTTTACCCAACAAAATAATTACAGGATAAACTGGTTTACATTTTAATAAATACACTTGATTCTAATTATCTTGATATCAAGATGGCAAATTATATATGTAACGAAAAAGCAATACAAAAGCATATACATTCACAAGCATAAAATATTCATTATTCAATACAATGATATATATATATTACCATACACGACCTATGAACTATTTATAAATAAGGCAAGTAACAATGGTAGTTATACAATTGTAGTTATGTATTACCAATAACAACGAATGAAATATATTTATAAAAGAAGTGAGGCAGATAACAATCATATATTCCTTCATTTTCAAGATATGTACATAATTTCAAACAATGGTGAAATTATAAATTCATACATATCTTTTATTGAGTACCCCAATAAAGCCGATAATTATGTTATATACTCAGACTTTCTGATAAAAATGTCTAGATTAGAGAAGTACTTATTATAACTAGCACATATCCTCGTTAATGTTGAGTTCATACAAAGGTTTGTACGATATTGTTATATTGTCAGATGGATTTTGAGTATAATTTTTATAGGATTTGTGATTTTTATGTGCGATAGTATTGTGGCGGTATTTGCACTAGCGTCGTCTGCTGGTGTATCACAAGCGCGACGCAGCTGTCAGTTGTCGTGGACCGGAAGCAGGTGGCAGCACTGCGAAGCGGGAGAAAGCGGAAGGCGTCGAGGCACGCCAGGACTCTACTCTCAACCCGCGTCTCGGAAGGTTGCGTACGGCAAAAACTCCGATACGGTGGATCGGTCGGCATCCTATGTACCAAGCACCTCGGCGTAATAAACGGCATTCGTAAATCAAAACCGTGTTTATATTTCCCCGAAAACATCCCCAAAGTGGTGACCCCGACGTGATCGGAGGAAGTTTTTTAATTTTCTTGTGGACCACGTGCGCCGCGCAGTTAGCGGCGGTAATGGAGGAGGGAGCGCAGATACCTCGCGTTGGTGTGCGTGTTGCTCCGTTTTGGGCGGAAAAACCTGCCCTGTCCGAGTTGGACCTAATTCTGGCGCAAATGCAGGAGTTGAAGCTGCAGGTGGAGGAGCTGTCGCGCAGTCGCTCATCGCAGCGTTACCGCCCGAGGTCGAGGAGTCGTTCCAGGCGCCGCGACGGCGACGCCAACGCAGAATGGTGTTGGTACCACCAGACGTTCGGCTCCCGGGCCAACAAGTGCAAACCTCCCTGCAAGTACGCTTCGGGAAACGCGTAGAGGAGTCGTTGATGGCGGCCAACGACCAAGGTACGAAACTTAGCCGTCTCTACGTAACTGATGCGCAGTCAAAAGTACAATTCCTGATCGATACAGGGTCAGATTTGTGTGTTTTTCCGCGCAAGCGTGTGAAAGGTCCGAGAAAAGCCACCGCTTACCAGTTGTTCGCGGCTAACGGGTCCGTCATCGCAACATACGGGTGGTTAACTTTGAATTTAAGTTTCGGGCTCCGGCGCGAGTTTCACTGGCGATTCGTTGTCGCAGACGTGGACAGACCTATTATCGGCGTCGATTTTTTGACTCATCACAAGCTGCTTGTGGACGTCGGAAATCAACGCCTCATCGACGGCACCACGCATCTCTCCGTCGGCGGGCGCACCGTGACATCCCCGGCGGCACACATCAAGGCGGTCGGCGGAAGATCAAGATTTCACGACCTCCTCGCGAGTTTCCCGGAGATTACCAGACCAGCCGGGGCTCCCAAGGAGTCGAAGCACAAGACAGTCCACTTCATTCGCACAACGCCAGGTCAACCGGTGGCCTGCAAGCCGCGCCGGTTGGCGCCGGACAGACTCGCCGTCGCTAGGAAGGAGTTAGAGGCGATGGTGCGGATGGGTTTAGCGCGGAGGTCGGATAGTCCTTGGTCCTCAGCTCTTCACATGGTGCCGAAGAAGGGCGACGAGTGGCGGCCTTGTGGGGACTACCGTGGCCTAAATGCGAGAACTATTCCCGACCGCTATCCTGTGCCGCACATTCAGGATTTCGCCCAGTTCTTAGCCGGTAAGACAATATTTTCGACTGTCGATTTAGTCCGCGCTTATAACCAGATCCCGGTGAATCCCGAAGACGTGCCAAAGACGGCGATAACAACGCCTTTTGGACTCTTCGAATTTCCGTTCATGACATTTGGTTTACGAAACGCGGCGCAGACATTTCAACGTTTTATTGACGAAGCCTTGAAGGACTTAGATTTTTGTTGTGCGTATATCGACGATATTTTGGTGGCTTCCGAGTCGGAAGAGGCGCACCTGCGACATTTACGGACGCTTTTTGAGCGCCTAAATCATTATGGTGTGTTGGTGAACCCAGCGAAGTGTGTGTTTGGGGAAAGCGAAGTCTGTTTTTTAGGATACTCAGTGTCCCGGGACGGCACAAAGCCTTTACCGGAAAAGGTGGACGCCATTAGCAATTTCCCATTACCTGGGCGTATTCGGCAACTCCGCCAGTTTTTGGGAATGTTAAATTTTTACAGACGTTTCATTCCCGACGCTGCGCGAGTGCAGGCGCCACTCAACGCCCTCCTTGCGGGTAATGTGAAGGGGAATGACCTAATTGAGTGGTCCTCTGCGACGAAGGAGGCTTTCGAAGGGTGTAAGGCGAGCCTTTCGCAGGCTGCGTTGTTGAGCCACCCCAGTCTAAACGAGCCTTTAGCTTTATTTGCGGATGCATCGGACCACACGGTAGGAGTTTACCTTTATAAAATATACGATAATATTACAATAATAAAATTTTATAAATTTCTATAAATTGATGCAAAGGATGATTCGAATATACTTATGTGACAGGCATTAGCTGTAATAATGGGAGATACAAATGGAGAAAGACGGTCGGACAATTGTAAAATTAGATAAAGGATTTGTTGGAAATTGACGCACGAATGCTTTTTTTGAAAATATATTACGTGAGTTTTTGGATTTCAAATAGGAAATGAGGTGGAAGTTTACCGTGAAGAAGGAATCACCCGAGTTTTTTATGGTTCTTAAGTTCTTATGAAGGCTAATTCACTTACTAAATAGAGTATCTTAGTTAGGACAATTAAAAGTGTATTTTTCTACCTGTTCCGGACATCTGTGTTTGTAAATCAGTAGGTTCCTACGGTAGGTACCTACATTTCAAATTTATACGAATATTTTATCGGTATCAATTGAATATACCACAGGTTTCCAAAGTACATGGATAAGATAAAAACCTGAAAGTATTTTCCGGAGTATAATTGCTATTCTTATAATTACACTCGTGAATAGTTTTTAATAACTAATAATTGTTTCCGCATAATTTGTAAATGCCGCCGAAACTACCCATGTAATTGTTTATGAAGACGTCCTACAGAAAAATAAATGTTACAAAAAAACGCATACGTATTTGGACCAAAAATTCGTTATTAATTAATTAATTACATTGTCGGTTATTAAGCAATCTGAAAATATATTTTAATGCCTTATTTTTACCCCTCTCCATGACGAATCCAAATTTAGGTTTGCAAAGCAAAAGTTTAATGCCAATAAATTTGATTTACTGCAAGTAATTTATAACATTTAAGCAAATTTTATCGATGCTACAATAAGTTATAATTGTGTTCCTACTAAAATGAGAAATCAAGATATAAAAAGGAATTGTTTATTTTTTGTGGTTTTTTTGTCGAAATTGTAAATATCCAGGTTTATAAGGGGAAATGTTGGTTAGCCTGCGCGCCTGCGCGTTACTTCTGGTTACTTCGTAGAAATCTTAAAATGGCTGACGGGGTTGTCTGTTATGTGCGTAATACAGTTCGAAATTTATTTTGTTTCCATCAGACCTTTTTAGAAGGAAAAAACTAGACCTTTTTATTGTATTCGAAATTTAATGTTGATAGTTATGATCGTGATATATGTTTGGCCGTGTGTTCTTCGAAAACTGGTCCACGTGATAATCATTTTGACAGCAGAGTTTTAATACTTTGGTTATTTTATGTGTTTACACCAGAACTTTTTACAAGTAAAAAACTAATCCTTTTTATTGTATTCGAAATTTAATGTCGATAGTTTTGATCTTGACAAAATTTTGGCCGTTTATTCTTCGAAAACGGTGGTGCATGTGACGCATTTTGACATCAGTTTTTAATTATGTACTTTTAGTTTGATTTGTGTACGTTTTAAGACACTTTAAGCGAAGTGAAGTATTATCGAAAGTTTTTTATAGTTTCAATGTGTGTAATCTTCACATTGCTTACTGGACATTAATTAACTTCTCTTAATAGTACTATTTCTTATTTTATAATACAATGATATGTGAATTTGTATATGTAATTATTCAGTATGCCCTGCTTTGCCACTTAATTGTAATTTATGGTGTTGTTTTGATGTATTATTGTTTTTCGTTAGTCCACTCGTGCTGTTATATTGTTTTACTTTGTATTTTCTTTTGTGATTGAGTTTGTCTTATTGATTTGCCATGTAACTTTGATCTTCTGGAAAATAAATGTACTGTTATTATTGTGTGATACAGCTGTCCTGGTCAGTCTCCTCGAGGATTTATATCTACAAAGGTAAGGAAATCTTAAATAACTTCTCTGTTCATCTTTGATTTATAGTTGAAATATCTTTACCGTATATATATGTATATAGGAAATGTTATATTTATCATATTTATGTATAATGGAGTAATTATTTTTATAAATTAGTCCTTATGTATAACATTTTGTTACTGCATAACATGTTTAATGAGTGATTTTATCGTTGTAAAGTATCATTTTCTGTGAAGAGTTGGTAAAATTTTTTGCAAGGACGGATTTGTTTATGGGCAAATATAGCCAAGATATGGCGTTACACTCTTAACGTAGGATTAATTAAGGGTTTGTTATCAATATATATTGTGTTTTGAACGTAAAAATTATAGTTTACCTCATAAAATGAGAATCTGTGTTTTTAAAAACGTATGAATAATACATTATTAGCCGGTTTCCATTACTTTATAAACTTCAAATCAAAAGTTATTGTTAAGGTTTTGTAGAATTTTTATCCTTTGGGTGCGAGATTTCTGAGTTGGTTCTGTCGTTGTTTCAGATGCGAGCCTCCGAAGAATGAAGTCTGAAAACGCAGCCAGCATGGTAGATCTTCCACAGGCCAGCTCTGCTTTGCGATGTCAAGAAAGAAGATGGGTGAGTGTGATTGATTTTGCATTTCAAATTAGAACTAATGAGCTTCCCGCTTTAAATATATATTTCATGTCCTGGCATGTGCAGAAACTACATTAGTCTTACGTATTTTTACACATAGGGGTATTTTCTCTCTACGGCAGTTTTAATATATCTGGAAGCTGCGGAAGTGCTCTTCTCGTACCAGCATCTGTTATGCTTTTCTCAGTTATTAAAAAACAAAGCTCTACGATATTGACATTCTTTATTAATTTTTCCTAAATGTGAATCATCTCGTCGAGTAGCTAATCCGTTTCCTATTGCTGAGTTTAAATTTGTGTCATTTCTTCGTCTTCCGCCGTTGGCTGCATCGATTCTGTTTTGGCTTCTTCTTATATTACTCCCTTCTTCAGTTTGTTCGTTTCTTCTTTGTTACCTGATTTCGTTTATGGTCTCTCTCGCTGTTTGCCTTTGCTCATCTGTCCGTATTTTATCTTCTCACTCTTTCTCTTCTACGTCGTTCGTCTTTATCTTCTTCTGTCTCTATAATATTTATTTATTTATTCATTTAGTCACATGGTGGCTGGATGTGCCAGGTGGCGACAAGTAACATAAAATGACACAATAAAGTACGTTTGAATCAGATTTACATTAAAATTTTCGAAAGAATCAATTTAGATTCACGTCATTGGTACATAAGTAAAAATTACACAGATTCAAAGGCCTCGTTATCTTCTTCTTTCTTCCATTTGATGAATTAATGGGCTATTATTGCCTTAAACTTTAATTAAAAGTTATATTTGTAGTAATTAAAATGCTGATAGTAACAACAACCTGGGAAATTGCAATTGATAGTGCTTTACCGTCAGAGGTAATAATGAGTAAAAGCGTTGTTATGTAAACTAAACAAACAAAATTATAAGTTCTATTTGATGAATTAACGGAGTACTAGCTGTACCCACACAGTGTTTTCACTGTTTTTTCAATTAATTTATAAAAAATTAAGAATTGTGTAGAATAAGTTGATCTCAATATTTCACGTTTAACTCAATAATTCGCATTTAACTCTGATAATGCATTTCCCCAGTATAGGTAAGGTTAGCGGGTAGAAATCTCGCTGAGGGCGAGGCTGTGTGTGCATATTGACAATTAATTATGCAAAGTCAGTAAGAAATCTGTATTTTAAAAGTCAAATTAGAGAGGAAATTAATGCTACACAGTAATTGATTGCAAACTTTTATGTTTTTAATTTTCTTTGTTTCTTTTTATTGAAGTATACGTCCTTTTTTTCATATATCAATCAATGCAACCGTTTATTTAGATTAACAATGAAGAGAAGATAAGTTTCGGCGAGTTCTAGGTTATCAATCTAAAAGAAATGTTTTCATGCTGCTCCTGAATAAACGTAGCCCGTCGCCTAACATTCTTTGTCATTTAGATTATCTACGAAGGTGACATAACCATATAACTTTCAATTTGTTAAAAAATAATGTACGTCCCTATTCTCATCTGATTTTAAATTTACGCATGAGACAATTTGCCTTAATAAGCATTATAGATGTTTAATAGTTTTACTTACTGAAAAAGTAAGATTCCAGCATCCGAATGATTTTAAATAAGATCAATTGCTTTGATTAAATTGCTAGAAATGCTTCCCATACACAGTTATTAACTGGATAATTATCCGTAAATATTTGTGTTGCTATCTATAAAGTTTGACATTGCTACAGCATTAATTTCGATGCTTAAAGTGTGAAGCGAATAACACTATTCTTTCACTTATTTGAAGGTTTAATTGGCACTAATTGAATTGGAGGCAATGCCAGGAATCTTTCTCTCTCGGTCACAGTGCAATCATCATTCATTTGTCTGCTTCATTCAAAACTGGCATCGGAACTTTTTAATTTTTTTGTACCATTTGGCGACAAATGAGGGTTGATCAAAACAACGATTATCAATGGTGATGTTTATAGAGGTCCAACTGTATTTCAAATGTTTATATAAACTCAGATAGCGCTTGCAATTGGGAGCTTTTAGAATAACAAAAGATTGTTTCATTTTTAACTCTTTTTAAGTACTAAGTTAAGATTCCATTATAAGCACCTGTTGGCATAGGTTTGTAAAAGTTTGAAAGGATTGAAAATATACGTTGGATTCGTTATAACTATTTTAATTTTTATTATTCCAGAGCTTGCGATTATATACTTGATACGTTTTCGTGTATGGTATATTCCAAAACGTGGTATTGTACACAGTCCGACATCGCATTCTTTACATACGTACAGTGAAGCCTCGATATATTGGACTAAAAGGAGGGGAAGGCCTGTCTGTTATATCCGAAACATCCGAAGGAAACGTATGTGTTGACTTAAATTGTTAAAATGCGCATGTTATGAAAGACAGTGTTTTACTCTGCTATATATTTATACAAATTGTTAAGAGCGCATGAAATAATAGCACAGAGTTTTCTAATTAATTTAGGAAAATAGGAATCGTATTAATTTTTATATTTTACTAGTAAAAGGTGCTAGCAGGAGCATACTTTTATAAGAACATAATTAAGAATGAAATAAATTATAGTGACCATAAGAAAAATTGATTTTCCCTTGCGTTCTTATTCTTAGGAATGGAACTTGGGATACTTTTTCGAGATTTTAGATTTTTCCGGACCCTGGTGGAAATTGGCAGAAAGTAACAATGAATACAAAGAATGTTTTAAGACAAACAAACCCCACAAGTAATGCAAGTCAGTCAATTTCAACCAGTCACAAAGGTCAAACGGAGGAACAATTAATTTTTGCGGATTTGCTACACCAATAAATTATACATTGTATCTACCATATATACTCGTGTATAACACGCTGTTTGAAGACCAAATTTTCAGGTCATAAAGTAGGGTGCACGTTATACACAGGTAACACTTCTCTGCACTTAAAATGGGAACCTACCTCGCACCAGATTCACGCTTTTTGGGTTAATTAATGGGAAAAGCACAATAATTATTGATACTCCAGGTTATACATACATAATTATATGTATAGAACACCTAATTACTTCTATACATTTATAATTCCATCCTCTCTAATTATTCCGCATTTCACTAGCTCATCAGCTGATTGCTGTAATTTTTGCAAAATCACAAGATAGTCTTCCCGCAAAACACACATCAAAAACAAAAAAAACATAGAATAAGCAAATTGAAATAATTTTATTTAGTAAATGATTCTAGTGTCTACGATTGACAACGTAAGTAATTTAAAACCCATAGAATCTCGTGTGTGAACTTAATCATACCTGTCGCGTTTCCTGTTTCCAGATTTGTTTGTTAAATTTTTACGTTATTCCTTCTCTTAAACAGTTTTAGAATGAGATAGGAAAGAGAGAACCAACGTCCACTTTAAATCAAAACTAATTTATAGATCCCTTTTTGTCTGATTTAAAAGGATTGGCAACAGTGGCGCTGCAGTTTTCTACACGGCATCACTTTGCCCAACTTACCATGTGAGGTTGCTGCCATCTCAACTCAGTCGCTTTAATTATTGACGATGTCTCTCTTAGACATAATATGGAGCTTATTGAACGTAATACACTTATGGACAAGTCCAAACGTTTTAAAATTCATATACCTCCCAAAAATCAAGGATGTGTGTCATACACGTGGTATCAGAAAAAGTCGGGATTTTTTGGAATAAAGTACGAGTGCGCATTATACACGGCAGTTATACACTGGGACGCATCATACACGAGTATATACAGTAATTATATACATTATAATATGTATATATATATCCATATATTGCGATGTATAAGTCGACCTTGAATTTTCAACTTGAAAATACTAGATTAGGTATATGTTCGCAGTATAAGTCGACCCCCTTTGTTTCACTTAAAAATACTTCTCATGAAATCATTGCCAGGCAAAATCAAGGTCATGTACGATCCAAGTTTTAACAAGATACAGAAATAAACATAGTAATAAAAAAATATAGGAATATTTTTTCGAGTCCGTGCTATTCTTCTTGAGCCTTCCATTTGACAGGTGTTTTAATTTCAACCAATAAGAAACTGCTATTCTCAGAGAGCTTGATCAACTAAATAATGGTTCCTATGATTTGATTGATGTCGGCTGTTAATGATGCTATCAAAATTAACTGCACCTAGTTATCGCAATCAATATCTACGGTGGTGAAATTCAATAAAGTATCGCATGTTGGCAGGCGTGAGGATGGTTCTGATAATTACATTATTCCCCTTTTCAAAAAAGGAAATGTTTTTTCCGCATATTTTTTGATTATTTTTTTTGTCTTCTTTCATGTACTTTTTTGTACTTGATTTATTTGCATATTCCACATATAATTATAACTTGCAATTAGTATGGTTAATTCCGATCGAAGTGTACCTCTTCTATCTCACTTACTTCTACAGCATTACAATACTTTGGATGATACAATTAAAAAAACAAGGTAATTGTCCGTAATAAACATTTCATAAATGTCGTATTAAAGAATTGATATTTTAATAAACAATCAAGTAATGATTATAACATTCTAAATTTTATTATTTATTTATAATTATAATATCATAATTATATGTGGAAGGTGCAAATAAATTAAGTACAAAAAGGTACGTGAAAAAGACAAAAAAAATAATCACAAAAAATTGAGGAAAAAAACAAAAATACAAAAAAGACATAATAATAATACAATTTTACTAGTTAAAATATATGTACAGACCACTTCTGAAAGAAAAAAATGCTGGCTGCTGGGAGCGAACCCCAGCCCATCCGATACTAGACATTCATTCTACCCATTCAGCTATCGCTGCTTCTGTTTGTAACTTTAAGGTTAATGGTATATGTTGCATCCGTGCTTACACCTGAATTTAAATTGTTAAGATCTTTTAAACAAGGGCCCATTGGCAAAAACGCAGAGAGATATAGGTGATGTTTTAGTTCTAGTTTCACCTCCTAAAAGGGTATTACGAATTTCAATATTAATGTTATGGCCTCCCCTTGTTGGTAAATATCGATGTTATTCATCTGTAATTTAAGGTTCACAATTTTATATTTGTCGTATAAGTCGACTTTAAGTTTTAGGAAAATTTTTTTAAGCTTCAAAGGTCGACTTATACGCCGTGATATACGTTAGTTATAATGTTGCGATGTATTCATTAGGCCTTCCAAATAACGCACATGTGATAGGTCCGCATGAGACACAATGTAGTAGTGGCGTCATTTAACTGTTTTGCATCGCCGGACATTCTGTCCATTATATCCTAAGTACGTTCCATCAAGGTCCAGTATGCAGAGGGTTCAATGTACTGTGGATTTCTTCCTTTTCATTGGCTTCGTGGTACTTTTGTTTCGGATGATACACTTCCTCATGGCTAATCTCATCACAATTTACCGAAAGAAGTGAATAATATCAGTCAGTCTCTCTTTTACAGTAAGCACCGCCTCGAAATATTCCAATTCATTTGCATCGGAATCAAACCATTATCAGTTTTGTCTTTTCATTGGGAATCAGTGGTCTAATGAAGTTTATTCTAATGAGTACTTGAAGTTGTTTTATTTATTTAACTAGTTTATAATTTTTACTTTGCAAAAGCCATAAATAATGACTTGAAACGCTTACAGAATGCAAGTACCTTCTACTTGTATATTGAACAAATAAGTAACATATCATTCTTGTCATTAAAGACAATTTTTAGTAATGTATGTGTATCTGTAAATGTAATTACATGCAAGGTTATTTGTCAGGTGCGTTTCGCTTCCAGCATAAGCGCCTATTAGTATTAGTCTCCATCTGGTCTGTCCGCATGTTCGTTATCTGCTTCTACCAAGCAGATTTTCATGAAATTTGATATTAAGGACTTACGGTCAAAGATAATAAGAAAATCACATAAATGAGTCACGTAAGCCAATCAGGGGTACCACTTTACTGGTGATAAAATATGAACTTTCCCTCATATCTCGTAAAGTATCGGTCATATCAAAATATTTATCAAGTAAAACTTGTGCAACTAATAAAGCAGGGTATTTCTTTTCCTCTACATTTTTATCGTAGGAGTCGCCGTTTGCGAGAAAATCGAACAAGAGTCGTAATTTGAGTTGAACTTTGAAATTTTCTAGCATGGTTACTTCTTCATTGTTGCTAACGTAAACAATCTCACGGAAATATGTTTAATTTCCTTACATATGCATGTAATATTTTTAAATGGGAAGAAAATGGATTATTTATGATGAAGAAAAGAACTTTATAATGCTATTTCCCTTCCAAACACGTAAATAATTTCTTTCAAATACTCCAATGCACAAAACGCACCCATTTGTGTTACGTTGTACACTTTCCTAACTTGTTTATATCTTAAAATCTCATTATAAATATTAGTGTTATTTTAAACTCTTGTACTAATTTTTAAACGAAGTAATCAACTGATATTTTATAATTATACAGTTTGCGTAAGCACAACATTAAATTACCGTAACTTTAATGTATGTTAACAACAAATTGTTGACAGCATATTTGTAGTGATTCTGAGATAAATACAGAGTTCATAAAATTATTTCTAACGAAGAATGTAAATTAAACTACAAAATATCCTTCTAAGATTTAGTCACATTAAACGTTTATTAGGAAAATTACACTGTAATCGTTTTTGTGCATCAAATCTTGGAGTAATTATTGGAATTTATTTTACAATGCTACACATCTTTATATAGTTCTCTGGTGAATAAATTAAATTAAAATGGTATTGCAAAGTTCTTTGCTTATAAATAACTAGCAAATTTACCCAGCGTTGCTCAGGTTATGTTTTAAATCATCGTGACTTCAAATTATGGCAATAATTATGAACAAAAAATTATATCTATGCTTGAATTAAGTTTTATTTGGGAAATTTTTTCATATTTTAATTGATATAAATGAAAGAGTTGGAAAATATTTTGAGGATTCGTAATTAAAATTGACAATCAACGCAGTCGATTCATTTTGTGAGGTGATGCTTTTTGCCAGGTGGAGTTCGTTCTCTAAGCTTCCGGTAGAGAACGTGCATGTAGAGTACAGGTAGTTCCGCCTAATGTAGCAATTGAAAATTACTAGAAGTTACCTTATGCCTCAGTGATAGGAGGTAATATGTAGAGTGGAGGGGAACGAATTCCATTAGAATAGAGGGGCATTGAAGGTGAGCGCGCTTCCTAGAAGGGAAATCCCCTTGCACGCAGAGTAGAGAGGTGACTTCTTAAGTCAGTTACCATACGGTAGCTTTGCTTTACGCATGGACAGTTATATGCGGGATGCTCAGGAGTTCAAAATAAACATTCTTTAAAAATTCAGATAATACCAGGTTCCTAGAAAGGAGCGTCTGTCTCACACAACATTGTACGAGGGTTTCCCAGAAAGTAATGCACCACATGTTTTGAAATTACTCACATTTAACGAATATGTGACAGATTTTGACTTTTATCGATAAGTTTCCTGGACAACGAATGTCATTGTTGAGAGTCGAGATTCATATTATTGCCTAGCGAGGGATAAGGGGGGGAACAGCAGAGGGAGGGAGGGGGATAAGGCATTGTCGAGTACAATTTGTAACGTGTTAACAAAGGTATTGCCCACTTATTGTAACAAAGTATTATTCACTTGACATAAATTTATTTTAACAAAACTCTTTGCTTAGAGAATCGTTCTAAGAGTCAGAGCATTGAATTCCTGTGTGATTTTAATTCTCTTTTCTACTGTTTTTGTTTTTCGTTGCATTAATTCTTTTTGTTTGTTCATCTGTTGTTTGTCGTGTTGTATTAACCAAACCACATCCAACACAGTGTAATGTGAGCAAATAAAGTAAGTGGTAAATGTTTTCACTTGTATAAATTGTGTAGTATCGAAAGTAAGATTGCGTAACCCGGCCGCTGTATGGGTTTGTTGTCTAACTAAGTAGGCTGTTATGAAGGTTGGCGTTGTAATAGTGTCTCATCGCACCGTCAAATGTCATGGATGTCTGTGTTGACCAGCATCATAGCTAATCCTAATATACAATAAACTTTGAAGCTTCTTTGTTTATTGTAAAAAATTCTGTCAACATTTCAAATTTGAAATGCAGGCATCTCTAGTGGAATTGTAAAATGTTATATTCCCCTATATTATTATTATTATAGCACTGACTATAATTAACCAATTGACCAAACCTTTTATACATTCATCAAGTTAAGATGTTAATAATAATTGTACCAAATTTTAGTTATTCGTGTCTTATAGTTTATGGCATGCATAATGAGACACGCAAACAAACTTTTGCAAATATATATAGATTGTGGGAAGCTCATTCAGTTCTATTTGGTATAATAATTATAGGATATTTATTTTGTTTCTCAATTTTGTAGTTATTCTTTTGATTCTCAGGTTGGTCTCTATGTAAATATTAACGTTGTCTCTTGTTGGTTGAGTTATATTTTAGATTACTTAACAATTTCATGGCTGTTGTTTAAAATATCTTCATTAAGTTATCGTAACGATAATTTTGGTAAACTCCATATGAGATTTTGACTTATTCTAACATAAGCGTTACTGAAAAGGAATTCTTTAAATTTATTAACATAAATAACTCAATTGTATACAAATATTTAATGAAATACTTTAGTTTTTCGTGCACTCAATACTTTCATAAATTACAATCTGAAAATTCTTCAAATATAAGTTTTTAAATAAATGTTTTGTAATGATAATGTATTGCTACTTACAATTTGCACATTTATAATGTTAAAAAATATAATTATTGATAAATTTTTAATGATTTGATTTGCTGATTTTCCTTTTAAATTTGACAAATTGGCCATGAAAGTGTTAAGCTATCGATAAGGAGCACTGTGATTTGTTAACGATAGTGAGTTGAGTCACGCAATGCAATTACTACTTAAATTTAAAGTAAATTAACCTCAAGTCGTTAAATTTTACGCACTTACTGTACATTACCTGGAAATATAAGACAAACTTTGAGAATATGCTATATTTTTTCATAAATAGGGTGTTTGCTTTGATTAAATCAGTTATATTTTGCATAATAGCTTTGAATCTGAACTTTACATTAGAACGAATATGTTTTTGATGTTGTAAATATAATCTCACCTTGATTAATCAGTTATATTTTTAAATGCAAGATAATTTTTAAAGACAAAATGTATTTAGTTCAATCTTTGTTTATATTATGCTATTAATCTTTTTCAAAAAACAGTAATACGTCTAATTGAGGTAATATAATTTGTGCATTTATACAATAATTAATTTGGCAAATATAAAGGTTTAATTTTATTAACATTTGAAATAGGTATGGCATGAAATTTTAATATTGCATTTTTGAAGTTTATTTCTGACTTGGAATAGTTTATAAAAATGTTATCCTGGCATTTAAGTAATTCCAATTAAGCATTGCTTTGCGAGATTCATTATTTTTTCGTCATTTATGCAAACATTGCTCCCATTTGGAATCAGTTGCGTGCATTCAATTTTACGTATTTCTTGACCAATAAGAGACGTTGTTAATTGTAATTAAGGTCATTGATAATGTGAAATGTTTCTTTTTTAAGTGTTTCCAGAACAAGTACTTTGAAAGATTGCTTGCCTCAGATAAAAATAGCTGCGACAGAGTAGTGAAAAAATTAATACATGCATTTCGACTTCAGAGCAGTTGTTGTCAGTGGCATTTCGCCACTGATGACGGCTGTTCTGTAGTCTAAATGCTTGTATTAATTTTTCCACAGCTCAGTCGCAGTTATTTTTATCAGAGGCAAGTAACTTCTTCAAGTGCTTGTTCAATAATTTATTTCAGCTGCAAAATGTGTTTGATGGTTTATTTTTTCATGTTATATATGTATTTATGTCAGCTGTTGAACAACAGTTGAAAATATTGTGTTATATGTAATATGTCAGTTGTTGAATAGTTGAAATGCAGATAAATTGTCATAATGTTGAATAATTTGTTCAATAATCAGCAAAATTTGGCTGAATTGGTGGTCAAAAATGTCATTTTTAGGCTAAAAGTGTGCTAATTCTAGCAAAAATATACCTAAAAAAACCCCTTAAGTCCAACGATACCTAAAAGAGGCTCCGAGAAAAAGAAATTATTTCTATCTAAAAGGAGTCAACAGGTTATGGTAATAATATGTCTTTATTGCAATTAAAACAATGTACAATGTATACATACAAGTTCAATAAAAATTTTACAATCTGAAATAATACATTTTGTCTACTTATTTTATCCTGCACCTGAAAATAAAAATTATACTGGCCTTAAAAGAATTTTTGACTTGAGAAAAAAAATTGATTTGTTTACAATTTGTACTTAGAAAAACCTTTGAAAAAGTCCCAATTCCAGAAATCTTTCAAGTCTAAGAGTTAAAAACTATTGTCCAATTTGTAAAGTAATTTGTTTACAATCTGGACAATAATTTTTAACGCTAGACTTGAAAGATTTCTGAAATTAGAACTTGAAAAAAATTAATTTGTTTACATTTTGGACTTAGAATAATATCTGACTTAAAAAATTTCTGGACTTAAAAAGATCTGAATATTAGCACAAATCAAAATTGCCATTTAAAAATATTCATGAACTGCAGAAAAAAATTTAAAATATAACAAGCACTAGAATAAAAGTTGGACATTTTTACAGTACTTTGGCAAGGATAATATTTCTTTAATCATTTCTATTGGTGAGAAAGTAGAGAGGAAAAATAGCATGGCTTAGAAAAAAATATGAAATGAGAGACGATAAATATATACCCAAAAGCGCTGCTAATTCTGGTTTGTTCAGATTTAAAAAAATGGCAATAATTATACAGAATGGAAAAGCAATAGCTTATATACATTTAGACAAAAGAATTTGCAATTGTTCTGAATAATATATAAATAACACAACACTTTGGAAACGTATTTACAAATAAATAACATCTAGCAAATTGGATATTGATGGAATTATTAAAAGAACTTTTTTCTGGACATTGACTTTAATTAAGAATAAAATAACCTGCACAATTTTTCTTAAGAAATTTAACTCTCCACAAAGTTAAATCTTTTTCTAAATATCGTCTAGAATCAAGAACAATTAAACTACCATTTCCGATGCATGGCTTAATAATTGGAGAATATAAACTTTTCACAATGAAAATACTTTACATAGTCTGGATTTTCAATCAAAACTCTCAAAACTAACTGAAATTTCATTTGCATTTTATCTCTTTATCTGATTTTGATAACTTGAATAATGAACTGAATTTGTATTGCCTCAGAATTTTTTTTCTACCTTGAATAAACAACAATAAAAATCCCAAAGAATATTTTCTGAATTAATTCAAGCAGATCCTACATCTCCAAATTTCTTTAAATTATTAAATTAAATCTGGAATTATTTAACCACGACAAACCCTCTTGGTAAAATATTAAATGTAGAACACCAAAAATCCCGATACAAATAATCTTTTTTAATGGCTGCTCCTATTTTAAGATTAAATTTAATTAATTACTTTCCAACATCCAATTTGCGGAACGATATTCACATGACAAGTCTGCAAACATGAGCAAATACAGTGCTGTCTCAGAAGTCAATACGAAAACTTGGCATTTTATAAGTTTTCTAAAGTTTTTAAATTCAACATCTTCGGAAATTCGTAAATAACTTGTTACTACATTTGATTCTTATTAACGGAAGTGAATTTAACAAAAATTTAAAATTTATAGAAGTACGCTAATAAACCTTTACAAACAAAATGGAATATTCTTTATAAAATCAAATTAAAGAAAGTTTTCAGAGTTCAAACTGAAAACCAACACCTTATATTCTTGTAAATTTATAATAAAAAATTAAATGCATTTTATAAAAAAGTTGAGTTATCAGAAAGTTTTTAAGTTCAAACAGAAAATTGATGCCCTACATTCTCAGAAATAAAATACTCTTACGGACGATATCAGATAAAACTTTTTTTTCAGACGTAGCACTATATTTTCCATTTACTTACTTTTAGTGTAAGTTGATTAAACAATATTTTTAAAAGAAATCAAATTCTTGGGGAATCGTTTAATCCTATCGTAAATTTCTGCTCATTCTGAATGACAGGAGAAAAACCTCCTAAAAATTGGAATTCTTATTGTATTGTATTTATTTTCATTGGTTGTGAGCATAAAGCTATAATAATGCCAAATTTGAAGCGTTTAGCTCATCTGAAAGGGACTTATAATTTACAATCTCTCCTACATCCTCCGTAAGATGCAGCTACATATTATACAAGATATTTATCGCCTGACATATTGAACAAACCAGAATATAGCAACATATAGGTATAAAAACCTTCTCTCATCCCATATGTATAGCCTCCAGCTCAGATTCCTCTATACTCTCGCACCCAGGTGTATCAATTGTCGTCTCAGCAAAGCAGTACTCTTCGATTCATGGTTCCTCAACGCCTCAAACCATCGCATTTTCACTCAGCATCAACTGTGAATGCCTACAATGAAGAGGAAAAATGGTTGTGGTGAATTCAATAAAGAAATATTAACTAAAAAATCTAAATATAAAAGATTAATTTGCTTAAACAACATGAAAGAGCACATTCACTTATCAAGGTCTATTTAGAATCTTAAAATTTTAAATTCTTTACGAGTTTATTCAAATTATTATGTGAAAGATTCGTTTGACAATTAGTTTTAAAATTTTAACCTTCCATAAGGTGTAGTGCTTAGCGTGTCATCTTCCCATTACAAAGCTGCGGGGTGCGATCCCCGCAAATGGAGGTTTTTTTCACAAAAAAATTAATTACTTAATTAATAATAAAAAACTATCATTGGTGTCTGGCAGTAGGCAGCAGTACTGTTGGTACGGTATAGAGATGAAAACAAATGATGTTGGTTGGGTATATATTCAATAGAACAGTAGGCATGATTTGATCGGCTACAGTACTGCGATGTGGAAAGCAAGAGGGAAACTACCACATTACATTTCCCTAATAATGATTATATTATATAATATTCCGGAGGTAAAATAGTCCCCCAATCAGATCTCCGGGCATGGACTGCCTTGAGGAAAGCAACTGTCGAAGGTAACTTATGCAAAGATACTTGGAATTTAAAAACCACGAGGAAGGCAGAAAAGCTAGAGAACCTGAAAAATGAAATAGGATTGACGTCATAGGGCTGAGCGAAGTCAGATGGGAAGGAGAAGGGCAGATCCGCTCGGAAGAATTCACGGTAGTTTACACCGGAGGAAATAGTGAGGCAAGGGGAGTAGCTCTGGTACTTAAAAGATATGATGAATAGCGAGACAAAAATAACAGCAACGAACGATAGGTTGATGGCAATAAAGCTAAAAGTTGTCTCAGTTAACATGTTGATAATCCAGGTATATATGCCAACAACCGCTATTGAAGAAGAATAAATCAGGGAGATGTATGAGCAAAAGAATGACATTTATGAAGTAGAACTGCACAATAATGGGAGATTGGAACAACACAGTTGGAAAAGCCCAGGAGATAAAATGAGATGCCAAATAGATTACATCCTAGTAAAACAAAGATTCAGGAACAGCATAAAAAATACTAAGACATTACCAGGAGCAAACATTGATTCAGATCACATCCTTCTAATACTCGATGTAACCACAAAGCTGAAACAAATAAGGAAAACGAGAAGAGAAAGACAGACTTGGGACCTAAAAAAACTGAAAGAAAGGCAGAATGCTTTCAGCATGAAGTCGGAAGGTCGCCTTAGAAATTTGGAAAACAAACCAGAGACCGTGAATACAGAATGGGAAGAAATTAAAGCCAGCATCAAAGACACCTTGAATAAAGAGATTGGGAAACAAGAGAAGAAAATCAGAAACCCATGGATCACTAAGGAAATGCTGGAGATAATGGATGAGAGAAAAAAATGGAAAAAAATGTTAACAGTGAAGAAGGTAGAGCCAACTATAGATGCACAAACAATAAGTCGAGAAGGGTAACAGATAAAGCTAGGGAAATTTGAATAAAAGGAAAATGTGAGGAAATACAACTGAGAAGTTAGGACGGTATGATATGATGTATGCTAGTGCACTGGAGTTAGAAGATTAGAAGTCTAATGGGATTTGTGGTAAAGCAATTATGAACGCAGATGGAAAAATAGTCGCAGAACCAAAGGATGTAGCACAGGTATGAGAAGTATACATTAAGGAACTATACAGCAAGCAGGCAGGATCAGCACAAATAGAACGGAAGAAGAGGATAACATTGAAGAAGACAAACTTGGGAACAAGTAATATGGAAAGCGAAGTACAAAAGGCAATTCTGGAACTGGATAAAGGGAAAGCTACAGGCAGCGATGGAATACAGGCAGAGGTACTTAAAGTCATGGGATCGGAAGGACTAAAAGTGATTACGAAACTAATTAACAAGCTTTACAACTCGGGAAAGAGGCCTCAGGATTTCTTAGATGTGACAATGATCCCTCTAAAGAAGAAGCCAAAGGCAATGCAGTGTAAGGACTACAGAACGATATCCCTACTGTCACACACTTCGAAGATCATCACGAGGATTCTTAATAAAAGACTAGAGAAAAATGCCGAAGAAATGCTAGGGGAAGATCAATTCGGCTTCAGAAAAGGACGAGGAACCAGAGATGCTATCGGTGTAGTGAGAATCATATCAGAAAGGGCAATAGAATACAGTCAAGATTGCTGTGTATGTTTCCTCGACTGGCAGAAGGCCTTTGATAAGAGTAAATTGGGTACTGCTGATGAGGATATTAAAGGATATAGGTGTAGACTGGAAAGACAGGAGACTGATCGGTAATCTATACGTAAATCAACTCGTAAAAGTCAGGTTGGAGAATGCAGATACCAGCGGAGTACATATCGGTAGAGAAGTAAGACAGGGCTGCTGTCTATCGCCGATTCTATTCAATATATATGGAGAGAGGCTAATGCAGGAACCGTTAGAAGGCATGGGAGATTTCTAAATCAGAGGAAGGATTATAACAGTGAAATACGAGGACGATCAAGTACTCCAGAAAATGATAAATAGACTAGTGATAACAGGTAGGAAATATGGAAATTAATACAGAGGTTTAACTACTGACAAGTATTAAATATTATCTGTTAATAATTTCAAGTAGTAACAGCAATATTCATTTTAATTTATGCTATAAAATCAACTAAATTGATCAATTAACTTTATAAAAATCATTCCATGTACTCTTAATTGGAAATTATCGACAAATCACAGCATTTATTATAATGTCTATATCTATAATACAACCTAAAACCATTGTCATATTGGATAAAATTACAGTTTGTTTTTACCTTTAAAAACGATCAAAGAACATGAATTCAGAATTGAATTTTAAGCCAAAGAATAGTAAGAAAATATTTCTAATCTTCCTAAAGCTTGTGACAAGACTGCACTTAAAGAGGTAAAAACTGACATTATCGCTTCTGACTTGATCTCACTTCTTTATTCATTGTCTTTAATACTTTGTAAATAACAGGCTAATAAGATAAAAATTGTTATGTTAATGCTATGAAATATGTTTCACATTTTAAAAAGCATTGGACCTCTTGTCGCACACCAGTTCCACCAAAAATAAAATCCTCTGTCATAGTAATAAATGGCATAACACATGACATACACCCTGCAAACATCAGCCTTCTATCTCTTACAGTTAAATTTCTGTTTTGATTTGATTGATTGAACATTTATAAAATAAAATGCACTAAAATAGTATTTGAATAAATTTTCTACAATTTTTTGATGCTCAACTGATGATTAGCCAACCACCGATGGAAATAAGCATAATAAAAACCAACTGTCACGATAAACTTCCATTAGCATAGCAACTTTCCAAAAATTTGCATGTACTCCAAGAATTCGACTAACTTTGACTAATAAATCTTTTTCCTTAAAATATTTCCTTGATTGTGTCAACAATTTCCGTTCAGACACCTTTTCCAAAGTATTTTAATCACTTTCAACTGTCTGAAAATGTCTCCATAATTTCAACATTAAATAGTTTACACATCACCAAAGAGTAAATCCAATAAACATTTCACATTACACTGTCGCTACAAAACTAATATTTTTGTTTCTATGAAATTATCTCATTTTTAATTGATTTACGTTGAATTGGAAGTCAGTAGACTGAAAAGTAAAAGTTCTCAAGCTCAAAGTATTTCATAAAATATGCCAAAAATTGAAGCGTTGATAACACTTATGTTAACGATAATTAGCAAATCTTTGAAGGTCTAAATTATAAAATCAATTTTATTCTATCAACAAAATATCCACTTAAAAGATGTTGAGATTTATCACTTTCCGATATACGCTGAAGTTACTACATTTTCACCGTTAATAGATGAATAACTAGCACAATAAGTATTGAACATATAGTAAAAAAACAAATGCATGGTTACACGACTAAATTCCTCCTAGCTATTCATTCAAATAGGTCGATAATTCTCACTGGGAACTTCTTGAGGTAACAGCCAACAAAAGTATCACAAAACAACCAATATGTCAAATGCAATAGGCAAACTACTTAAAAGAAACACACGGAATATACTCACTGTTATTATTTCTTGTTATCACACACAGGAGAATATAACAGCTCAGTCCTGTGATGTCTGCTGCAAACATTCCTATGAAACGAGAATAAAATCTTAAAATATATACTGTAATTTCATGCTGAATAATATTCCAGATTACATTATGTAATGTCTCTCGTGCTAAATCACTGAGATAACATTGGAATCTTTTCTATTGTAACTCAAATTCAAAGATTTGTAATGAAATTAAAAACTTATATTACTTAAGTGGCTTGGTTAAGCTCAATACTTATTTCAAAACCACCTGACTACCATATATTGATTACGGAAATGAATATCAACTAAATAAATCATTGATTTGAATGAATTTTTCGGTAAAGGGTTTCCAACATTTAATAAGTCTAGACAGGAGTTTGCCCGAAAATTGAATACATACTTGGGAAGAAACCTTGTCAATATACTTTCAATTATTCATTAAAATAAAATCCTTCGTCATAGTAATAAATGGCATAACCACATTTCAGCCTTCTATCTCTTACAGTTTAATTGCTATTTTGATTTGATTGACTGAATATTTATAAAATAAAATGCACTAAAATAGTATCTGAATAAATCCTGTACAATTTTTGCATGATCAACTGATGATTAGCCAACCACCGGTGGAAATAAACAGAATAAAAACCAATTGTCACGATAAACTTTCATTAGCAAACTTTTCAAAAATTTGCATGTATTCCAAGAATTCGACTAACTTTGACTAAGAAATCCCTCTCCTCAAAATATTTCATTGATTGCTTTAGCAATTTCCATATAGATAGCCTTTTCCAAGCAAAATATTTTAATTACTTTCCTCAAAATGTCTCCATAATTTCAACATTAGTTTACACCTCACCAGAGTTAAAAGTCAATGAACATTTCACGTTACACTGTCACTACAAAGTAATAATTTTGTTTCTATGAAATCATCTCGTGTTTATAGAGCATACTTAATTGATTTATGCTGAAATGGATGTCAGTAGATTGAAAAGTAAAATTTCCCAGGTACAAAGTATTTCATAAAATATGCCAAAAATTGAAGCATTGATAACACTTATGTTAACGATAAATAACAAACCTTTCAAAGTCGAAATTATAAAATCAATTTTATTCTCTCAATGAAATATTCACTTAAAATAAATTGAGATTTATCACTTTCCAATGTAAGCTTAAGTTACTACACTTTCACCATTAATAGATGGAAAAATTAGTACAATAAGTACTGCACATATATAGACGCAATTAAAACACATGCGTGGTTACACGACTAAATTTATCCTATCTATTCAGTAAAATACGTCGATAATTCTCACTGGAAACTTCAAGTAACAACCAATACAAATGCAATTGGCAAACTACTTAAAAGATTGTACTCACCGTTAATATGTATTTCTTGATATCACACAAGGGAACATGACAGCTGTTCTGTGACGTCTTCTGCAAACATTCCTCTGAAACAAGAGAATGAAATCTTAAAATATGTACCTACTGTATTTTAATTCTGAATATTATTTCTGATAACCTGATTACATTATGTAGTGTCTCTCGTGCTAAATCACTCCGATAATATTCGAAAATATTGTATTGTAACTCAAATTCCAAGATTTGTAAAATATAAGACTTATATTCCTTAAGTTGCTAAGTTAAGCTTAATACTTATTTCAAAACCATGACACTAGTATGTATTGATTACGTAATTAATATCATTTCAATAAACGAAATACAGCATTGCTTTGAATGAATTTCTCGATAATGGTTGCCAAAATCAAATACAGCTGCACACGGAGAATTCTGTCTGAAAACTGAATAATTAGGAGAAAACCTTATCAATATATTTTCAGTTGCGCATTAAAATATTATTATTTTATCAAACATACGCTTTAACGAGATTAAAATACACGAAAATGAGATGGATTACCTCAGAAACTCATATCAAACTCCCACCGTTGGCCAATCTGATCATAGGCTAACACCGTATACATATATCATTTCTAAAAATCAAAGTTGATAGAAAACGAACCTTTACCTTCAAACTATACGCTTACACAACCACTCGACAAATTAATAACCATATTCATGTCTCAACTTGACTCAGTTCACCCAAAATACACGTGATTAACTTTCACCAAGGAAAATAATTGCATAGATCCACATATATCTTATGTAAAGGTCTCTCCTAATTAATGTAAAGATTATGCCGACATAAAATTTCGTTTAATTAAGAAATAATTTCACAAAAGCTATGAACTAAGGATCAGAAGAAATAATGACCTTGAGACAAAATTGAACGGTAATATTAATGCGATGATGCTACCCCGATGCGGCGTTCCGACAATTAAATTTTCGCTTAATTCTAACTAAAGCATTTAAAACCGACAATCAATCACAGTAACACGAGGTCGACGTAAATCTCTTGCGAATTACGAACGGAAAGTTACTTACCCGTTCACGACCCTTCTCTTCCTGGACGTAGAATTACACCCAGACCCATCTCCTCCCCCACTTTCATTTTGAAGCGCACCCAGTGACACCTATCAACAAAGATGAGCGTAACTTGAAACTCTGAAAACCGTTCAGTTGCCAGGGGCTGGTCAAATACAACGTACGTTTCCTATTTCTGCCTGTATTAGCGCTGTAATCAGTAAAAGAATATCGGAATGCGTACACAATTAGTATGAAAAATTTGATGTCAATTTTGTTTTGGGATTTTTTAAATCTGAAAACTGTAATAATAAATCTACGCTACTGATATTTTGTGGGATTTATTGAAACGGAAGAAGAAACTGCTGGAGGAATATAGGAAAAAGAAAAGGATTGAAAAGTATCACATACGAAAGAAGAAAGTATGAAAGGAGAGAACGCGGTAGGTGTATAGACGTCGAGAGAAAACGCTCGAGAATTAATACGCTGCGAAAGAAGGAATCCTGCTCATTTTTTTTGCAATATGTTTATGTTAAACATGCGTTTGGATGCATTTTTCGAGGTTCTGTCGTTGATTTTCGGCGAGGTGTTATAGACAACACCCGGAAGAGTACAAAAAATCCACAAAATTTCGAAACAAATGGCGTATTTCTGAAAACTTCGACCGTGGAACATGTAAACTTCGCAGGAATAAGATAGTATAGAGTTTTATTCGTCGAATAAAGCAATAACGAAAAAAATCGGTCCATATTCACATATTGTTATGCTTGAAGGAAGAATACCTTGCAATTCAAGAAATGGTTTCATACGTGTTATCTTATGGAAATGTGAATCCCCTATATTCGCAGCACTGATTAATCCTGGTTAACCAAACCTTGACAATTCACTAAGTAAGGAAGAATCGTACCAAATTTGGTTATTCTAGCATTTATCGTTTAGGAGGTGTTCCATGAACAAACAAACACACGCTTCAAAATATATTATAGAAGATTAGGCAGATTATACTTAACTTTTACCTTTAGGGAACACTGTAGCAAATTATGTAGTAAATTAAGAAAAGTATGTTATCAAATATTTTATATTAAGAATCTTGTTCATGTGAGTGTCAAAAAAAGAATATATTTTGCTTTTGTTGAATCCCTTTTAAGATATGTAATTACAATATGGGGTCATACTAGCAGGGTACACTAATATAATCTTTATAATATGCAAAACTGGATAATAAAACTAATATATAAAAATGATGGAATTGATGATAATTTGGTGGCACAAAATGAGTGTGAAATTGAGTTAATATATAATGAATTGCAAATACTGCCATTAGAAAAATTATTAATTTATATCTTGGTAACTGAAAATTATTATACTACTAAGAATAAGGTATTAAAAATAAGAGAACATATGATGAATCAGAGAAATAAAGCTAGCTATAATGTGCCTAAATACTTTAATAAATATGGTGGTAATAGACTAAATATTTAATAGTTTACCAAAATGCATGCAAAACTTAAGGACAATAAGTGAAGTTAAAAGTAGATTGAAAGAATACCTCCTAAGATCAGAAGTTATTTGAATATATGTATATTTCATAAAGCTAAAGAACCACTTAAAAAAGAATGTAGAATTCAGGTAAAAGTTATAACTGCATGTTTGTAAAATTATATTGTTGTACAGCAGATAATTTTGTTAATTTGAGCACCCCCTGACGAGCCAATTCTAGGCTCAGGAGGCCTAAATACTTTAATAAATATGGCAGTGGCTCAGGAAGAGATTTAAGTGGCACGATATTTCAGAGAATAATTACGAAATGTATTTTTAAAATAATTTTTTATTTTAATGATACTGCATTATAATCAGGATTCCTTATAATATAAGGACAGCTTTTCGTAAGCCTTACGGAGAAAACGAATTTAAGGGTCACGGATTATGAATATTGATAAAGAGGGGCACCCAACAGAAAAACGTTGCCGACCCCTGGTCAAGGCATTTAAGCCACGAACAGCAAAGCACCAAAATACCTTGAGCTGGCCCCATGTACTTGTATTTTGTAATATATTTAACCTAAGCATGTGTTATCAAAAGATTCGATTAATATACATACCTTTAGAATTTGGGATTTTATTTAATTGACATTTCTCTCATTTACTCAAACTAGCCTTTTTCCTCTCAACATCAAAATATCAGCTGAAATAAACTGCTATAATCATATTATATGTTATTCATGAGTAAACATTATTGCAGATACATATATTGAAAACTAAACCAGAGTCGGGACTAGGTATTTTGGCATCCGGGGCAAAGAATGTGAATTGAGACCCTTGGCCAAACCCTGTATTTTATGACACAAAAAATAATAATTCTAATTACTATCTTCCCGTCACTGCCAATCTCATTTTATCACGTCATTTCAATAATTTTATTGTTGTAAATATATTGTTTATATAAAATATGTGCACATGTAATCACAATTTTGACACCTCCTAGAATGATGCACCCGGTGCAAAAGCCCCGCTCGCCCCGGCCCTTAACTAAACTCTTAAAAATTATGAACTAATGGAGAATATTGGTCAGTAGTAGATTCATTCTTTCTAATTCTGCCATTCAGTAGATTTCTGATTTACCCAGGCCAATATGTACCACCCAAGGTCTTTTTCTTCCTTTCTTATTCCTTTTACTAGCATCCTCCCTTCTATGACTTATCTTTAAAAATTTGACCAAGCCATTTCGTGTCTTTCTGTTATTACTGTAATTAAGCTCCTCCCTTCCCCTACATTATTTAAGACTTCCTCATTTGTTTTATTTCCAGCCAGCTTCATTTTTTTCCATTCTACACCACAGCCACATCTCAAGCCTGCTAATATGTTAACACTTATTTTTCAAGTATTTCTTAGAAGGGCTACATAGTTATATGAGTAAACAGCAAAAAATTAAATAAAATCCATAAACAGATTTATATATAAAAGTTTATAAAATAGTTCAGGTGATCCTGAATCATATAAATAAATTGTACATTGCATTTTCAAAAACTGAGTTTTATAACGAATGAAGGTTTTGTATAAAGGTGTGACACCTTTACACAAAACTCCTATACTTCATCAGAATCATCATCGTCATCTGGAGATAATGCTTCTCTGTTTTCATGGTTCCAGAAGCCATTCAAATCAATCAGCAAACTCACAATTGTGTCACCTTGTCCACTGAAAATAGACACAAGATATGGATTTACAATTCTCAACTTGAAAATACTGTATTTACCCAAATATAGGAATGTAAGATGAACCCCTTTTTTAAACCCAGTGTTTAAGAAAAAATATTTAAATCGATAATTTTGACAAATTGTGTTCAATTATTACAATTTTTGCATTCAAGTCGTAATTACAATTATTAAAATTGCTGTAGCGATGAGATTATTTCTCGGCGCATACCTTGGCTGCTGAGCGACCTTGCCTGAAGATCGTTTTTCCTGCTACAAGACCTGGCTCCTGGCAGCAAGAAGGGAACCAGTGATGTCGAGTCATCCACGGGCGTGCACGAGCTTTCTAGCATACCCTGAGTTTCCCTCTCCTGTTTCTGTTATTGTTTTTATTGTTGTCGTTAAATAAACTGTTATAGAAACCCAGTGTCATTATTCACGCACCCACAGTAGGATAGAATGACATTTGCTGGAACCGAAATGAATGTTTTATGCTTTCAAGAAGGACTGTTCTAATTAGCTTTTGCGACATTATGCTACATTGTAGTGCATGAAGTATCAGGTTTCTAAACCCCAGCTTTCCATTGTGATAGGATAGAATTACATCCGCAGGCATCAAAACAAATGTCATCCACTTTTACAATTGATTTACGGGAAGTTATTTCATACTACGTGAATATAAGATGACTCAAGATTTTTAAGGTGCTATAATTGAAAAAAAACTCGTCTTATGTTCGGGTAAATACTGTATGATATCTCTATCTTATGCAGAAAAGTATGTGCACTTGTATACTCAAAGCATCGAAAAACAACTGTTATAGTATAAAGCAACCAGGAAGGCTGCAGACCACAGCATGTGAGCCATTACCAGCCTTTTAATACCAACATAATAATGATAATAAAGATGATCACATACACCCATGCCCTTGGCATGTTTCAAGATACTCTCTAATCATCTCTCTACCAAGGCTGACATTTAATGGCATCGTGTGAAAATTTGAATGTTGAAATACTTTAACTTACTGAAAGTAGTAGGACAAGTTTAAAAATTAGAAAAATGACTTGGGCGTCATTAATTTTCTAATGTAATTAAAAAATCAAATTAACCTCAGAACTTCTGTTAATAACTAATTTAAAACCGCATATGTTTGATACAAAGTTAAATTTCTACAATATGTATAATATATACCGTAATTTTCCGATTATAATAGGCATTTTTTTCATGAAAAATTAACAAAAAGTTAGGATGCGTATTATATATGGTAACAAGCGCATACAACTTTTTTAATAAGGAAATAATTTATATTTTCGGACATATTTTTACCAATAAATCATACACTTCAATGCATTTAGGTAACATTCCTTTAAATATCATTTTTCAAAACCAAAATAAGAATAATTATTTATTTACTTTTAGCTGTCTGAATCTTATCCTCTGAACTCATTATTGCTGTCCTGAAATAGTTTGTCGGAGATTTTGTTCTCTCATGGTCTACGACGTCTAAGTAAATGGCGTCGCCGAGGACGTCATCTTCATCTGCACTATCCACTTTGGCAAAATAATCATCCCATATGATATCATCTTCAGAACCATCCATGGCATTTGTGAGGCAACACTTTTTAAAGGCACGCTTTTTAAGAAAAAAATCAATGCAAGTTGCAAGCAACAAATATTATATCACATACCTTGATCGGCTTGTATGAAGACGGAGTCAGAACTAGACATGATATTCACGTAAACTATCTCGCTTGGCGACAAGGTGAGAACTGTTATTCCAACTGATCAGATTATTACACAATGCGACATTGAGACATGTTTTTATACATTGTATCAATCTTTAAAGTGAGAGTCAAAATATATATAGACGTTAAGTTTTTGTAAACACTCTCGCACATATCTCACTTGGCAGCAAGGCAAGAACTGTCTCAATACTGCTAATAACCAAGTGAGAAATTACAGTGATCTTTTTACAAAAAATTAGTTGCATATTATACATGGTGATAAGACAATTTTCACATTTCACTCATAAAAACATGGGTGTGTACTATAATCGGAAAATTACGGTGATTATAATAATATGTAAAATAGTATAATTTATATTTTCATAATATATACCATCGTAAAAGGTCCTGTAAGGTTATTTTAGTGGGATCCTCTGGTTTGACCATGTCAAATATTTCATCCTTAATATTTTCAAAAGAAACTTCCTCTTGACCATGCAATGACATTTGAACCTGAATAGCCTGAAAAAATTCAAAAATTTAAAAAAACAAAATTCCCGAACCTTTTTACTAAACTAAGAATAATAGTAATCCTTACCCTGAAAAAATAATTCAAGCAAAATGTATCCAGATATCCTTTTCCATTAATGTCAAGTATTCTAAATAGGTAATGGAGTGCTTGAGGCTCTTGCCGATTTTCCAAGGCAAGAACAAAATCTAAATAAGTTTTGTAGTCCATTTCTCCTCCATAAGTATTACATTCTTGAAATACTCTCTCCAAAAATACTCGAGTGAGAGTGCCTGTCCCATAGCTATAAAAATATGTATTTTAAATTTAAAAAGACTTCAAATGAAATCATTATTTATCAATGATTAATTTTCACCTTCGATCCCCTATTAATTACTTTAAACTTACCCAGCTAGCTCTTCTTGGTTTAGCATCCCATTGTGATCTCTGTCAAGATTTAAATATTGCCCATAAACTCGTAACGCTGAAGGAGCTGAGAACCAATTAGCTAGTAGATTTTTAGGCATGTCTTCACTTCTCAGCTATCATGCCATGAAAAACGTCAGAAAAATCAATTACAGTAGCTTAATGAGTGCTTGAAAGTTTATTGTATAAAAATTGCTAAATAGAATAGTAATTAGGACAATCCAAATCCTCAACAGAGAATAATAATAAAAATCTCCCAAACTTATTTGAATATTTTAGTTGTGGAACATAACATTGTTTTCTAATTCTGACATGACTTTTTAGCTGATATCTACAATAAAACCATGAGTTTGATTCCAAAAGTTGCTTTTCTTCAATTTAATAACATGGGGGCAAGTGAAGCAAATACTGTTTTTATTTTAAAATCACTTAGTAAATGAATAAGAATTCAGAAGTTGAACTGATGTATGGCTTGAAAGTTGAACCTTTAAATAGATTAATCCTTCCTTTTACATTAGAAAACCTCTTCTGATTCGCCAATCAGTTTTCCTCCTTATTTCACCCACACTTCCTCCATATATATGATATTTACTGGCTTACAACTCTACACCTGATGATGGCTCTATGAGTCAAAACAACGGTCACATAATTTCATTAATTAGTGGAATCACTAGATAACTAGGAACAAGTGGGGTTGAAAAATAACAAGAGTAAACCTCGACTTCTGCTTGACCAGCTTTAGCCAAAACCTTTTTAGACACTGAGTTACTAATAAAAATCTTAAATATAATGTTATGAGCTGATCTAATCATTAGTTTTTGAGTTAGAGCATGCACCAATTTTTTTCCACAAATACAATACTTTCTGTTATATTACATATGGAGAAAGTAAAAATATATCTAATACTAGTTTACCTCACTGATTTCATCAAGAAAACCAGAAGCTAGTATATCCTGAATGCGAACTCGACCTTTGCAAAGAGGGTCCAGAAAAAAGAAAAATTTTCGTACAGCTGTACACTGATAAAAAGAATGAAAAGATTTCTCCAGGCCAACAACAGGGGATGGAATCATTTCAAGAATGTAACTTCCTAAATCCTGAAAAATGCGACAAAAATATGCAATAAGTGAAACAGTATGGTATTGAGAATGGCATTACTATTGAAAATAAACTACACACTTGCTCTCGAAGGAATCCCTGGCCAGTTAGATCATATAAAGAGAGCCCAATACGGGATTGGTGGAGCCATATTTTTCGCATGACATATGTAAACAAATCAGCAATTGAGATTCTACCATAAGGATCCTGTTTTAATAATTTTCCAAACACTTTTGGAGTCAGATACAACCTAAAATTAAAAAATAGTTTAGATACAGATAAAATATATAATTTTAAAAAGCATACTTTAGATAAATGTGCTCAGCAGTCTATATGCTACTATTTTAATCCTCATCCATGTTATATGGCAAACGTCACTGAACATTGTTAGTAACTCAGATTTTCATTTTTAAACCCATTTATTAGTAACTGCTGTCCATATCAAAATCAACATTAAACAGTTTCACAATGCCAGTTGAAGAAAATCCTCGGTTTGAATGAAGCTGTTTTAGACCCAATGCAAACTATAATTTTTGTCTTTTCTACCATGCAAAATTTGGGGAATCTAAATTACTGTGGCAAAGAGCACTGGCCATAATCTTCTAGCTTCCATATTTCTGGCAGTAAATGGAATACTATAGCGAGGGGCAATTACCCTAAGTCCCAAAGCAAAGTATCTTGTTATGAAGATGCTGACGAATAGTTTGATTGAAATTATATATATGTCATGCTGATTGCTACAAATTATTTGGCAAACAACTGTAATTATTGTTATAACTATGAAAATTAAGGGGCAGTTTTTTCCTCACGCCCCAGGTGCCAAAATTCCATATTATGGCACTGAGTAAGGAATGCATTAGCCTAAAAAGCTGAATTTTTGCGTTTAAAACTATGCATACTTGGATTCAAGACCTAAGAGATATGCGGAAAAGAATAATGAAATGTTTGCAATGCCTGAAATGCATATCTTGCATATAAAAATTAACAAGGGATAAAAATTTCATACATTACAAAGATCAAGAGATACGCCAGAAGATTAAAACTACTGACATAATTCTGTTTCTATTGTTTATCATATAAATAAAATAATTATTTTAAGTAAAGATGTACCTCTATACTTGCATTGCTTTCTGGCAAATTGTTATAGCATTTTACAATCATAAAATTTAAAGACTATAAAACTCAGAAATAGAAACAATATCTTAGAATTTGCACTTTTGTGTTATATACTTCAGTTTATTAATATTACAGTTAGCAACTTTGCACAAAGATTTTTCTTCCAAGTCCTTTCTAACACTATCCTTATAATCATTAAATGATGCATCTCACACCATAAGCATTAAACAAAATCCATAAAAATTCTTTCTCTATACAGCCTGGTAACTCCGGCCCTCCCGAGACTAGTTAGATTTACCATAAAACTTGTCCGAATAAACAGCTCACAGATTATCACCCATTAAACAATAATTTTATCGTTACCAACAGAAAAGCATTATGCAAGCTGAATTTTATCATACGGAGCGTAAAGTGCTCCGCAACAAATTTATGGTAGATTTTTCAGTGTTTGAAGACTTGAGACACCAGTTTTTCTATCACAAGTGGACATTCAAAGGACAACAGAATATATTTTCCAGCACAAAACTTACTTCGAGTTGGGACACGCCAGAGCGATTACTTTTAAGTAGTCTTCATAACTGATCATCTTATCTTCTCCAGCAATTAGAGGGGGGCTGTTGTGGGCATTCAACAGTCGCCATAGTGCCTAGAATCATTGCTCTAAATGAAATATAATTCACTTACGAACTAATGCTACATACAAATGTTTTGGAAGATAACAACTTTTAAATCATCATTATCTATCAGCTGACGGTTTCGCCGGCTAAGGAAAAGAGTGCGAGACTCCTCAAGTAATTTCCGCAGCAGAGTGTCTTCTTCTTTGGGTATCTGAAAATAAATGAAATCCTTATAGTCCGGAAATTATATTTACTATAAAAATACCAAAGCATAAATTATTTATGCAAACTAAATGCTTATAAATCCGTGATGATATACATACTTTATGGTAAAATTTTGGTATAGTTTGGTATGAACTTCCTGAATGCTCTGTTCCCTTCCATTCATTGTAATATTGAGTGAACAATTCGTTTTCAGTTTTACCAGGTTGCAGAGCGATCTCACTCTTAACTATATTGTTAGATACACACTTACGAAGTAGAGACTTTAAGTCCATAAATACTAATTAAGTCTTCACAAAGTTTATATTTGTACTAAAAATTGCTGGGACGGATTTTGATAGGCATCTGTTTTAATTCGAATACGTCTAATACTGACTATACAAATGTGTGAAATAGTATACGATACAATCGCATCCATAAACGACAACGAGATAAACAAGGAAGGATCAAGGTAGTTTTGCAACTTTTCCGAAAGTATTGAAATAAGCCATAGTTAGAGTGAAAAGGCGCTGTGGCAGATTATAAATGACCAATAGCAAAGTGATAAGTCGCTACGCAGTACATTTGAATAAATAACCGCGTTAGTGGAAAAGTAGTACCGAATTAATAAAGTATTACAAGACAGCTGACCACAGCGAGTAGTATAGCATTAGGTTATCTCTCACGTTATTCCACAACTGGTTCTAATACATTGGAAATAGGTAAATAAAAATGTATAAAATTGGATAGGTTGTAGGGGAAAATGTCAAAAAGTGTAAAATAATTCTGCTTTTTATTAGCTGTTAACGCTACTCTATGACCCAATCAAATTTCTCCAAGTAGGGTTAATTTTTAACTTGTGACTGATAATAAATAATTATCAATCACAAACATCATAAATTACATGTCTGATTCTTATTGTTTCCAAATGGTCTACATCAGTAAATTATCATAGTATATAAAATATGCCATGCTTTTTACGGGTTTAAATCCGTCGTAATTCAAATAATTTGAAATAAATCACTTTTGAACGGTGTAAAATTTCGATGTTGGTATGGCTGAATATCGAGATCTCGTATGTGATATATCGCATATAACTTTAAAGGTATCGTTCCACATGGTATTCCGTCTTCAAAATTGGAAAATCTTTAATTGATTATCTACACATTTCTGCAGGGCACAGTGTCACATAATATCATAGGTTCATAAATTTTGAAGAGCTTTTAATCTTTTACTTAATCTTCTCAGAATGTTAATGCGATCTTAGGAATCATAGAATGTTATTGAATAACTTCCCGCGCAAAACTTGTTTACGGATGGTCAGTCCCATCTTGTTGCGAATGTGTCAATTTTACCATTACTTTTCAGCAGGAATGGGAAAAACTTCCATCTGGTTTGCAGTGGTATTACCATGAGCTAACTCCTATGTTCAAGATGTAACTTGATATGACAACTTATCATACCCTCGAAGCAGCAAGAATAAATCCGGAGGTATATGGGCATGGCTAAAGTGCACGTATGCAATGTTGTGGTCCTCGATAACCCATCACCTTTTCTAAACCCCTTCCAATTCGAAATAACTTTTGATTGTATTGAAGACTTACAAGAGGACCTTGAATGGCGAATTATTTATGTCGGATCCGCAGAAAGTGAAGAGTTTGACCAGGTGAACAGAGCGTTTCAGTAATCCTTCTGGGTTTGGTTTGCAATGGTGATTAAGTCTTACTATCATGTTTAGTGCAGAGTACCCTAAAATAAGCTTAAAGGACCGGATGGTTTGACTCCCAAGCGCTGCAATTCTAGTCATCGAAACCAAACGTTTAAACTCGTGCGGTTCATATAAGTTAATGTTTTACATTATACGCCTATGAAGTAGAATTACGTTCATACGGGGGCAATGAGAATCTTCTTCAGTAGGATGCGGTTGCCAAGCCATGAGGTAATGCATAATTTTGTTTCCCTTTAATATACAATTCGTTTATCTAATGCAGTTCATGATGAGAAATAAATATAGGGCAAAAACTAGTGTGTGTTAAACATTTCTGCGCCGCCAATGTTGCTTTCGTTTCCTTCATAATTGCGCGGTTTTTAAAAAAATTGGTGAATGTGTTTACTTTCAAATAGGAAAAGCATTGGAACTGCTGGAAGATACAACCCACACCAATTATTTCAAATTTAACTGCATTGAATTATAATACCTTGTACTTTATTTTTATGAATTAGTGGTTCAAAACCAGAAGTTTATAAGAATTTTTATTTGTTTTATGGTGGACCAGTCTCTTTTTAACTCAAGGTCCATAAATAAGTGAAGTGAAAACTGTTTAAGCAAATAATAAAATGGGAAGGATTGTGTTGTTATGCCACTTGTATAATGATTTTAAACAAGAAAGGGCATATTAAAATTATTTAGGTAACTTTTCATTGGCAATGAGGAAAATGTAAGTAATTAAGGTAAATATTCTTGCATTGCAGGTCCTGGATACTGTATATGTAGGCCCAGTATCAGAAGGGAGGCACATGTTCGTATTCCAAGCAGAAGGGCCTGATCCTGTTAAAATACCAGTGGCTGATGTAGTTGGCGTTACGGTAGTTCTACTTACGTGCTCATATCGTAGTCAAGAGTTCATGCGTGTAGGGTGGGTGGTCTAAAGTTATTTACATATTCACTCAACATAAATGATTTCGATAATGATAGTCCATTGACTAAAGATTATTGTAAAAATAGAAAAATCATTAAAAAGAAAAAAATTGTTTGCATTTCTCAAAAAATATCTTTTATGATGTGATGCACAGATCCTTCAACTCCTATTTGCAGATGAAACAGTTTTGGTTTCAAAATAATTTTAATAAAAATAGTAAGTTAATTATTATGAAGGCTTGAGTTTACTTTATCATTACCTGTTAAACTGTTCCTTTTTTACTTCTGTCATAGTAGTGTTTGGAAAATTAGATTTTATGACTGGAATTAGATATTTTTATGCTTAAGCTTTTTGTTTAATGTTTCAATTTACAATCTTTTTATGAACATGTTCATACGACATCCCTTATAGAATGAATAGTAGTTAACCAGTGATTTTTTCACTTAGTAAAAACTATATTAATGAAATGTATCTTTTTAATGGATGCTTATGCAACTTTAATATGGTAATTAGCAATGATTTTTTTATGTCTGCAATATCTAATCAACTTAAAATATTTTCAGGTACTATGTAAATAACGACTACGACAGTGCTGAGCTCCGAGAAAATCCTCCTACTTATCCACTCTTTGACAAATTACAGCGCAATATTCTAGCAACTAATCCTCGTGTGACAAGGTTTAAAATAGATTGGGATCATGTAATGACTGGGAAAGAGTTGCTTAATACTGAGGAGACAATGGTGTGCATAACTGGAGATCCTGAGCAAATGAATCAGCAGCATGCAGCTCAGAACAAGTGGGAAGAAAGTGCTCTGCAGTCAAAGTCGAATCAGAGCACCAAGGAATCTTCTGGAGGTGTGTTAAGGCTTGGTGAGCCAGAATCATAGGTAAGTCTCTCTACAACTAGATATGAAATCATCTGAAGGCGGTGTTAGATCATAAAAACTCATAAAAGAAATTTCTCGATGACTGACTTACATTTAGGGTTTTTATGTAGCATATTGTACAGAAAGAATTTTTTTTGCTTTTAATAACTGAAAATTGCGACTGTTCATTTCATATTTCTCCATTTTAATCTGAAGTTTTTATTAAATAACTATCCTACATACATATGAACCAAGTGTTAATTCAAAGGATTTTTGTAATCTAAGAAGAATTTTTACATGAAAATGGAAATTCTAGTGTACAACCATTGTCATTTAGATATTTACTTAAGCAAGAGTAAGCTAATTGTTTAAAATTGTTCTCAGAAGAGTTAAATCATTTTATTGGTTATGTATAATTCTAAATTCAAATGCATTTGCCATGATGAGTAAATTTAGGTATATTCCAACGAGAAAAAGCAAATTTTTATGAATTTTTGAAATATGAATATTTTTTATCAAAAATATCAGTCTTTTTCAGGTGAATTTAGAAGTTTTCAGCAATGGATACAAAGGAAAGTTGCTGCATTTTACCTGAAAAACCAAAAGAGCCGCCACAGACTGATTGTTGTGGAAGTGGTTGCAGCTTTTGTGTATTTGATATTTACCGCGCAGAACTTGTTAAGTGGGAAAAGGAATGTGAGAGGCTTTTAAGAGGTGGAAAGCCTTCTGTTCAAGCACAGTTGATTTCCCAGTTGGAATTCAAAACTTTCAAACTCATTGGTATCTACCCATCTGCCAAAAATTTGAATATTTACAGGTTTGCTGTTGCAGGTGGGTTAAGGCTAGATGTCAAACCAGGACAGCACCTTATGATGAAAGGTTTTGTTACAGATGAAAGCAAAAGGGATGGACCAGTGAAGGAAAGAGATGTTGAAATACACACAGGTAACATTACAAAAACAAATGAAGAGTCAAGTTGTTTGGAAGAAAATAAGCATTTTCCTTCTAGAACATTCCTAGAAAAAAAACCCATTAGTCGTCAGTACACCATCATAAGTAATGAAAATGGCTACTTTGACATTCTAATCAAGCTTTATGATGATGGACGGATGTCAGAATACATCAGGAGACTTAGTGTCGAAGATTATGTGTTGTGGAGAGGTCCCTTTGGGGAATACAGGCACCATCCTTCGTACTCAGGAGATGGAACCAAGACTATTTTGGCACTTTGTGCTGGGACTGGAATATCTCCCGTGTATTCCATATCTAAGTCTATTGTAAATGATGAAGACGACGAAACTATAATAAGGCTGCTATGGGCTAATCACTCTTGGGAGGAATTGCCCTTAATTCAAGAAATGAAAGAGTTGACTTCATATTGGAACTTCTCGTGCAGATTGTTTTTGTCAGAAGGTTTAGATGGGGTACCTCCTGGTGCAAAGACTTTCTACGAGATAGCCGAAGGGAAAATAAATTGTGAAGTCTTAAAATTAGAACTGGATTCATTACTCAGAACTGAAATTCAAGTATTGCTATGTGGTACTCCATCATTTGAGGAGAATATAATGGCATTTTTGCATCAGTTAGATTTAAAAGCCTCTGCATGCCACAGATTTCTGTAGTTTGCCAATTTAAGTGTTTTGTCCAGATAGATCTTTAAAAAAAAACTAAGATTCATTTTAATGGCTTGACAATGTTTTTCCTCGATTTAACTAGAGAAAAGACTACCAATGTGTACAATCTTCATCAGAAAAATATTTTTGTGAATGTATTATAAAAGACTATATATTGTTATGTATATTTAAAAGAATTTCTGGAGTCTTTATGAGATATATTTATTTCATTTTCTTTACAAGAAATAAAAAGTTTCCTGTACAAAAAAGGGTTAATTCCAGTGCAGCAACCTGTTACTTGATTTTGAAGATCCCATTCTTTCCATTTATGAAGGTATAGGGCATGAAATTGCCTAAGTTAAAAAAAGATAACATATTAGGCATGCCAAATATCTCAGGAAATTTCTCATAAAACTATCTAGGACATAACATACCGAATTACAGTTGGGGCATTCTCCATATAACCTGTTGAAATTCTGGTGACTCATTGGGAATGACTGAAGCCACTGAAATGTTATTCAGATTCTTGTTAATTCATAATACATATTGCAGAATGTTTAAATAGCTAACATGGTTAAAAGTCCCGAATTTTGAAAGGTTTTCTTAGCTTAAATAATTGACACCATATAACAAATGATTCATTTTAAAAATAAAAATTTTCAAGTCTGCTTCTTGCAATCTAATGGAATCCACAACTGTACTCTTTTGAAATCCTTTATGAAGATCAAGGAAAAGGATGGCATCTAAACTGTCAATAATCTAAACCAAGAAGAAATTCCTAATTCAAAGTAGAGGCAAAAAAGTATTTTGTACAAAGTAGGAATAATGGTTAGAGCTGGCCATGGTGATTCCAACACTAAAAAGTGAGATGAAGCATAAAATGAAAATTACAAAACATAATTCCCTTTATTTATTTCATGAGAATCTTAAATGTAGTTTAAGTTAGACCAAAGTTGTAGGTGAAAGTATTTTTGATTGCTTACAAAAGGATTTCAGGTTTTGCTGTATGAAGGATACCATAACTGATATTTTCACAAATTAGTATAAGCTTCTTCAGGAACTAAGTGTCCATAAATGTACTAATGAAGTCAGATGTAGAGATTTAAATTGATTACCGTATATCTTCGAGTATAAGTCGAGAAATTTCTTCCTTTTTTAGGCCGACCAAACCCTACCTTCAAGTTATATTTGAGTTGCAAACTAGATGGACATTTTTCTGGGTCAATAATTAAACATGACTGGCAAAAAACAACATTTGACTGACTTAAAGCGAATTAGAACTTACATAGTTTGAAAGGAAAACTTAAAATTTATATTTTATCTTTAAAAAACTTACCCAAATGAGTGGATTGAAGAGAAGAATTAATTCAGTACTAAAGCGTTGGTTTTTTTTAATTTTGATCCTGAATTCAAATTGTTAAACACCGTTCCATTTCTTCAACAACAGATTTCATTTTTTACTTATAATCATGAACTGAACAGAGCTTGTATTATATGATCAGCAATTTTTCCTTTGTTTTTTAAAATGGTTGAATTGTTAAATGACTGAGATCATAAACACGACCAATTGAAGCAAGCGACTCCCCTTTTTCTGATCTATTTATTATGCTCCTTTTAGTTTCCATCGAAGGCGCTCAACATTTTTTTACCGCTCTTAGCACTCTCACAAACACTACGTTTAAGATTGTTTTCCATATTTCAAGGGTAATAAAAAACAATATGTACATAAACATGCGCCCGAACGGTTTCAAATACAAACAGCAAATGGCAAGTGTTGACAAGTTTACGTGTTCTTACTGCAATCAATGTGCGTGAGGATGTGTTTGTAAATGAAGTGTGAGGCGCAATTCATTGGTATGTGGAATGTTCATAAATACAAATTGTTCGTTTCTTTAAATGTTTGTAAGTAGAGGTTCACCTGTGTATGTATATATATATATGTATGGATACATATACATGTATGTATGGATATATATACAGTAAAACTCGTTTATAACGATCACTCCTAAAACGAAATCTCGGCTATAACGAAGAAATGTCTCGGTCGCTTGAACTTCTCCATAAGGGCATTGGTTAAATTTCTCGGATGTAACGAACACGCATTTTACGAATTCTCGGCTGTAACGAACAAATGTTTGGTCCCGTGGCAAAAAATGCCCCATATATAACGAATTTTGGCGAGCAGAGCGATACGTAATGAATAGTTTCCGCCCGTTTACCGCGCACCTGTTTGTAGAGGTCACCTTTCTCCATCTACCCCTTCCATACGAATTTACATGCTCCCTTTGTTTTGAAATTGATATTAAAAATGTGAAATGTTTATGTAAATTAATGACCATAATAATAATATTAATTGACCGTTTGAAAAATCGTATGTAATAGCAGTCGAACATTTTACATGCCGCGAAGTTGATAAGCATCTCTTTGCATATGTAAGTACGGCATTGAAGTCGACTTACTGCAAATACAGTAAAAGCTGTGTTATCTGGTTATCTTGGGGATTGTGGAAAGCCGATTAGGAGAAATATCCGGTTAGGGGAGCGATTTTCGATTTTGACATCATAAATTTAGCAATAACCTAACAAAATTGGACTATCGTACTCCCCAAACATAACTATGCATGGGGTTTGCATTTTCCATTTTAATTCTTCCACACGTAGTTAGATATAGACACTATTTACCCATTCTTATTGAATACGTTGCTACGCTTACATGCAAAACAAAAAGACTATTGAAAAGTTTAGGGCGTCCGGGAAGTTTGGGGATTACGGCAGTGAACCTGTTTCCAAAATTGAATTTACTGGATTATATCTTTCTTATTTATCTTTATTTACTCTATTAGAAAAGGACGAAATTATTTAATTCTTCAGAACATTTCTGTGAAAACCAGTCATATAATATTTTATCCAGTTCCTCAATTTTTGGCTTATGAAGCGTATGATGTTTATTAATTGATTTACTCATCTCAGAAGATGACACAAATTTCATTAATTTAGCCTATTGAGCCTTGATATCATAGAGCGTGGAAGATCCGATGTTGAATTCTTTTGCTATGGCTGCTTTATTTTTTCCTTTTTCAATTCGTTTGATCAGCTCCAGCTTTTGTGTTAGCGTTAAACCAACCTTTTCTCTCCTGTTCCTTGCTTTTAGATATTTATTTTGATGCCATATTCAATGGATGGGTAATTTTTTAAATAATAAAAAGCGATAAAACTGGAAATTATAGAAGTACACCAAAACATTTAGACAATGCAAATGGCTTACGTAACCAAAAATGCCATGCTTACTCGGCAGCCACACAAGTATACGGAGTAAATACGTAATATATACATCTTATATTTTAAGAAATTTTAAAGTGGAAGTTGTGGTATTACACGTATACTATTCACACAAAAATTCATAAAAAAAGAAAAAGAAATACAAAATGAATTGTATTTGTGTAATTGCCGGTATCTAAGGCTGGCCGGTTCTAAACAGCCGGATAGCACAGCTTTTACTGTATGTGTATACGTGTTATATGGGATGTATAGGTCAAAAACCATGTTTCTCGTATATAACATAGTCACACTTATAACGAAGCAATGAGTCGGTCCCCTCAAATACGTATTAAACGAGTTTTACTGTGTATATATATATATATAAATGTTTTTGTAAATTTCAAAATTATCTTGTTTGCAATTTCTCTGCTTCAACTTATACTCGAGACTTAGATTTTAGACACTGTTTTAGGCTAAAAAATACTTTGACTTATACTCGAATCGCCTTATACTCGAAGATATATGGTAATTTTTGAAGGTCTTAGAAGACATTTTTGTGAAAGCCAAGTACTTAATCTTTGACTAAAGACAGAAATAAAATTTATATTAATTTGTTTTAATGAAATCACGTTTGTATGCAGCAAAAAGTAAAACAATCTAGAATTCACATAATTAAGTTTTCCATATAGTAAAAATAGTTTTGGGGTACATACATAAAAGTTGTGGTGTAATATTTAACAAATAAATCTTCATTAATTCTGCTGCCCAACTTTTATTTGTCCAAAACTGTTTATTTTCTGGAACATTCAATTATGTGAATTTTATATTTATTGTTTGCCTTTTAGTTTGGTTTCATTAATTATTTTATTTAAAATTTATTTTAACTTAAAACCTGATTCATGCTTACCCATCGTATATGATGGGCAATTATGCTAGTATATATAATGTTTGCAAGGAATTATAAAAAATTATTTTATTTGGCAAACATTTTTTTAGACTATTTTTTTGATTGTGGAACCTAGCCCCATTTTCTGTCTGTAGACATAAGCTGGTGTTATGAAAATAAACAATAATGACTTAACTTTTTTGGAACCACAGGATGTTATTTAACAATAATTCTATCCAGTTTTGGCAAAATGTCATCAACTGGTAACGGAATGAGACAACATGCAAAAGGTCAACAATGGGTGAGTTCTTATTACCATCTACATGGAAAGTTTTTATAGTTGTTTTAGGAGATCCATTTGAAGCCTGTATATTCAATATGGAGCGAAGATGGATTGGTGACATGCTAAAACCAAACTGAGAAGATTCATTTGACCTATTAATGAAAAGTAAAATTTTCATTTGCCCTGATTTTGAAATTTCAGCTATAAATACATTCTCATGCACAGGATTGACATTCCTCTTTAGCTTATGACCATCTATTTGAATCCTTCCTTTTGGTAATTTGCTAGTCCAAATACAACCCACCTCAAAGTAACATAGATCTGGATCTTCCCATCTCTTCTCATTGAAGATTTCCTGTCCCTGCCTATCCACGCTCGGTTCCTCTTGCATCTTGGCTCAACCTTGTGGCTGCCTAGCCTAGCTTTACCTTTATTCACAGCTTTTCTGTTTGTTCTTCTTTGCAACCCCATTTCTCTATCATTTAATCTAACCATGAAAACCCACCCCTAAGTCTTCCAAAAGGCAACCCCTTTTTCATTCACCACTGATCCTCTTTTTAATTACCTTTATATTAACTTGCCTACTATGTTGTATATGTATGAGGGGGTATCGGAAAATGTTTCTCTATTTTATTAATCCATATATATAATCATTTTACACAGACCAATGAGTGTTAATTACATCTGTACTGTTCAGCTATTTTTCAACATAGTCACCATACAAACTGAGACACTTGTCATATCGATGCACCAGATCACTTATACCACTGTAAGAGAAAGATGAGTCCTGCCGCCGTAACCATGTCCTGATGTGCTCCTCAACATCCTCGTCCAATGCAAAGTGTCGCCCTCGGAGATTCTGCTTCAGGTGTCTGAAGAGATGGAAATCAGAAGGTGCCTGATCTGGACTACAGGGAAGGTGATGCAGAACCTCCCAACCCCACCGATTCAGCAATTCTTTCATTGAGTTGGCGGTGTGCGGCTGTGGTTGTCATGGAGGAGGAGCACCCCTGTCGAATGGAGCCCCAGGCACTTACGGCGAATTGAATCTTTCGAACGGGTTAGAGTTTGTTGGTACAGTAAAATCTCGATACAACGTATCTCTAGGGAGCATGAATTTTTATACCTTATACTGAAAGTACGGTATGCTGAAATACCCATAAGGAGTACAGCATTTTCTCTGGAAGAATCTCAGAGGGAGATCGGCATTCTCATACGTCCAGTGCAAACTGAAACCAGTGAGAATGAGAGTCTAACAAGAGAGATAATTCTTAGAACTTAAGATTTTATGTCAATGTTATTGTGAAAATACGAGAGGTATGACTGATCATGGGTTCTTAATTTTTCAGTTCGGAAAATCCCTTCTTTTAGGATTTTGGCAGAGTTCCGCAGATCTTTTCATACTAAAGAAAAAATATGCCTTCAAAATTGGTGTAAACGAATTGAATGAGAAAGAAATGGTTATGGTTGAGCCATTTACGGATGAAAGACTACGTTAAAACCACAAAAATCTTTATTCGGGACCTCTGAATTTCATACGTAGTATTGAAAAGTACGTTAAGTTGAAGTACATTACTTTGAAGTATTTATATGGGGAAACTGATGGGGATTCAATAAAAGTACGTTAATATGAAACAAATGTAATTGTGGAGTATGTTGTAATGAGATTTCACTGTATGCAGCTGCATTCACTGTAGTGCCACATGGGGTGAAATCCACAAGGATGATGCCATTCATGTCCCAGAACACCATCCTCAACACCTTCCTGGCACTTGGCATTGATTGGAACTTCTTGCTCACAGTGGAGAGAGGGTGTTTCCATGACACTGACTCTGCCTTGGACTCCAGACAGTAATGGTATGTCTATGTCTCGTCACCTGTGACTATACACCCTAAGAAGTCTTCACCTTTCTCTGAGTACCACAGGAGATTCGTGAGAGATGCAGCCATGCGCTCTTCTTTGTGCTGTTTGGACAACTGCCTTGGTACCAATCGGCAACTCACTTTTCGGTATCCGAGATGTTCATGGGCAATGTCCCACAAAACACCATAAGACTGGTCAAACAGTTCCTCCAACTCGTGCAGCGTCACTTGTCTGTTGGCGTGCACTGCCTCAGCGACAAGTGGGACCAGGTCGGCTGATGTGGATGGCCAGCCGCTTCTCACTTCATCCACCAAACTTGTCCTGCCATTTGAGAACTCGCGACACCATCTCTGCACCATCTGCACGGACATCACGTCATCCCCATAAATATGGGTCAATTCCCGGTGAATGTCTTTAGCTCCGGTTTGTTTGGCCCACAAAAATGGAACAATAACTCTGACCTCCTCCTTTTTCCATGTCTGCAGTACAGTGGCCATTGTGAACCTGCCTCTGCACATTCGTACAATGCATTTTTTCCTCTATGCTTCAACAAAGTGTTCGTAATGCTACACTGTAACACCTCACGTGATTTCCTACCGTCTAATCTCATCTGTTTCCAAGCACAAAACTAGGGAAACTTACTTTCCGATAGCCCCTTCGTATATATGAATTTTTTTAATCCTTCCTTTGACTTGGCATTAAAAAGTGACCATAATTTACTCCGAAAAACTTGGCCACGATTGGGATTTGATCATATGCCCTCTGCCAACTCACCTCTTAAGAGTGTGAGAAAAAGCATTACTATTTATTTTAGCAAAGCAGAAATTATGCTTGCAAGCTTTATCAATAGGTTTTTAAAGTGCAACAGAGATGAGTTTCCAACTCTAGATTTGTACTATTCTATGGGAAAAGGAGTAGTTTTAAAAATAATAATATAAAGTTATTTATAAAACTGTTTTTACAACATTTACATGTTATTCTTGTGAGTTCAATCTTGTTCTGGCTCATGAAGATGTGAGAAAACTGGATAGAATTATTTTTAAATTATGCCTTATGGTTCCAAAAAAGCTGTAATTATTTTTTTATTTTCATAACATCATCATCATCATGGATTGCCACAAAGTTATGGCTCATTCCGTTAGACCTAAGTTTATCGTAGAAGAATTATTAAAATAATTCTGGAAATATGTTAAGAGCAATTTAAAAATTATTAAAATTCGCAAATACAACTCCCAAACAATGGTTAATGTCATTCAACAATACCAAATAAAAATTAATATTAGAATAATGAAGAGAGTAGTCAACAGAACAGAGCAGCAAACGAATTAAAAACCTAAGATGCATGAACATCCTACTTCACTAAAATCTTTTAGATTGATTAATCAAACATTCAAATAAAAATAATAAAATAACACCTAATAGTATATCATGAGACATACCATAAAAAGACAAGAAGAATGGAAAGGTAGGGCACACAATGGATTGTTGCACACTTCTGATGGTAGTTGGCCATCATCCATTCGGAGGCAGAGGCAAATGCTGCATTCTCCTTGTTCTACTCCTCCATCATTTTCTCCTTCAACATTAGGCTTTTGAGGAAACTTGTCCAAACCCAATGCACTTGCTAGACTTTCTACTATGTCATCACCTAAACCATCCAAGTACTTGAATGAAATAAGAAGGGATCATAATGGTGAATTAGTCTCAAAATTTATCTATCTCTCAATATTTTCATTCCTAGTTTATGGATTACTCTAGAAAATTCATGTCCACCATCTAAACCTCAGTCATGCAGTTATTCTATTATTAGCATTTATTTACTTTGATGACCTCCCAGAATACGACAAAAAATTGAATTATTTTTATCTTTTGAAGGTGTTTTCATTGCTTTGTAACATCATTTCCTTAATCAATTCTGTAACGTTTCACATAAATTTTTTTAGTAAATTACTTGCTCTCAAGGAATTAAAATAACCAAGTTCAAACTTATATGGTGAGTAAAAGAAGTCAGATTTTATCTTCATAAAGAGAAAACTTACTGCAAGAAGCACTAGAGCAGTGGTTCTCAACCTTTTTTATCTTCGTCATCCTATGTTCAGTTCGTTCAGTTATGCGTCACCCTGTTTACAGTTCTATTAACTTCATGTAACCTTTAAAGATAAATTGGGCTTTCCTTACCACATAAAGATAAAATGCTGGCATTTAAATGAGCACGAGTGTTTAATCTCCTGGTTTTATTTATGTTTATAAGCCAGAATATGTTACACCGTGAATTTACGAAATATTCCCATCACCCCTCAATAACCGTTGCGTCACCCTGGGGTGTCATGACATCCCGGTTGAGAACCATTGCACTGGAGGGTACAGGAGATTTCAAGATTGGAAGGATTATAATAACAGTAAAATATGCTAATGATCAAGTACTTCTTGCACAAAAGGAAAAGAAACTTCAGAAAATGATAAATGGACAGGTAGAAAATACAAATAAATATGAGTTTCCAAATTATGCCCCCATTGCTATTATGTCAAAAATATCTAAAAATTAGTTATGTAATTGTTTTGTACATGTAAATTACTCTTCGGTCATAAAACTGGTTTATGGGGAAAATAATGAGCCAATGAAAAATTGATAAACATCAGTCTCTATGTAAGAATAGTAAATTTATTCTAATAAAATTCAAGTATAATCGTATTCCGTTACAAGTGTGATTCAGAGTCATAGTTAATTGATTCCATTACACTTATCACCATTATAACCTTTTAAATTTTCTAAGAGTATCTGTCATTGATTCAAATTAAATTATTTTGCTCATAAGAATACCATAGAAGTCTTTTTAAAATAATTGGTCAAACATTCCAGCCAAAGAATATTCAAAGTGTACACATGATACGATACTAGAAAAAATGCAAATATAATGATAACATTACATAAGTACTCAAATGATGTGACTAACCTCAAGATTTTCTTCAAGAGAATTTCTGAAGGTTAGGATAGTCCTCTCAGACCCAATAAATGTAATATCTGGACGCTTGTACAGGTCAAGGGGATCAATGTTTATATACATTGATATATTTGTTCCTGGAAGAAGAATCACTCATGATACATGATCAACTCTGCCAGCAGCTTCAGCACCACATTTTAATGCTTATTTCATAGTTGAAAATAATAATCTCAGAGGTTAAACGAAATTAATTTTTAATGATCTTATACTCAATTAATAAGAAGTTTTTGCAATTTTTAACTGCCAACAATAATAATTTACTTATTATACCTAAAGCTATTCTTCTATAAGTGTCTTTTCGTTTTGGCTGTTCTGGATCAATAACCCAACATTTCTGGTCAATGCAATCCATGAGATTCCAAAAATCCTGTAGACTTTCTATCATTTTTACAAAGCTTTCATATATTTGTGACACTCTCATTCCCTGTAAAATCAACATATATATGATACAAAATGTAAAAAATTTCAAAGTTCTACTGCTACTAACACCATTGTATTTTTTAAACTTAACCCTGTTAACTGTCAGTACAACTTGTGAAGGAAGATCAGCTGTTAATGATGGCACTAGAGTTCCAGGGTCAAATTTAAGGAGGGCAGTATGGTTTCGTTCAAATGAATCTTCCATTTTAAAACGTATTTGAACCTGTAAAGATTAAATCCAAGCACTAAGTTAAACAATTTCCATATATTAAGGCAAAATAGGTAATAAATCAAAAGCAACAATAAAATTTTCTGCATACTAATACTCGAGAAAGACAATTTTGAATCGAATAGTGAAGTATTACTTATAATATTAAGAACAATTAAAAATAATGCAATACCTCGTCCAATTCCCCACATGTGTTTTCCAATGCGATTCCTTCTTCCCACCCTGAACTTTGTACATCATCTATTATCCATGAATAGAATTCTATTGTTTCAAGTAAATTATTCATGCAGACCGAGGTGATACTTTTTGACAACTTCCCATGTTGAATACCAAATGCCTTAAAAAAATGAATTATAACAATATTTCATCTGCCCACCAAAGTGCAACTTCACAACAAATCTTAAAAGGAAAAATACTTTAAAAGCAAACAGGATTCATACATATAAGACCAGAGTTTATTACTATGCAAGAGTTCATCGCAGAGAAGACAACTTATTTTTATTGCGTGCGTTTGCCTTAACTGTGCAATAGCCGTACTTACAATGAGATTTTGTAACCGAACCAAAAACTCGAACAGAGTTATACCGCTAGACTCCCACTGCAAAAAATAGCAATGAGATCCAATAACAGGAATAAGTACTCTCTCATTAAACACACGATATAAATTACTTACTTCTTTTAAGTCATTTTTACAAGAATCCAAAAAATATCGTAATTTTAAAGGGCAAAAGAAAATCAGTCCTTTAACGTACGGAGGATTTTGCAAATAAATGCAAACACGAAATTCTTCTCCCTATGAAAAAAAACATATTACATTTAATATAGAAATTCCTTCATAAAGTAGACAAGTGGAGCAAACGCTCGTTTATCTTGTTTTTAGTTTCTCACCCCAGCTGTAATGAAACCGTCGAGTACTCTTAAGTTTCTCTTTTGGGGTATTAATAATGGAAAATCTCTTAGCAATTGAATATTTTGCCTAGAATCCATTGTATACGTTATATTTCTGTTGGCTAAGTAAATCCACGATTACATTAAATTACGGAATTATCTTATCCATTCCTTCATGTCACTGCTGGATATCAGTTATAGTTTTCACAACATTTTATAAAATATTCATTTAAAATCATAACCTCCAACGGGCCTACATTTTCAGTTGAAATCAGAACGGAAAGGAGATCACACAACCAACCTACCCAACACAAAATTTGTAGTTAACTTGTTGATTTTCGTGTTTTCTATGCTATAAACATAAATAAAATTTTGCTGTCGTGTTGGTAGTATCGGTAGTATAATAAAGTTGATCCAACTTAAGTGAGCTTAAGTGCCTTCTTCTACTATTCTCATACTCGAACCGGCAATTATGAAACATGCCTTGTTATGAACGTTGCCAGATTTCAATTTTGGGAATTCTGGAGACACTATGTATGCAACATCGTAAACCCAGTGATTGGAATATTACGTTTTGCATATGCAAATTAAAAAAATATGTCATATAAACTTTATGCATTACCTAATGAAATAAAAATTTTTCCGGAAAAAGACTGAAATATGGGACAATTCCATATATGTGGGAAATCTGACAACTATAAATTAGGTGAACTGCAAAAGAAACGTTTTCATAATTTCAAATTAAAATACTTATGCGCAGGGATGGAAAAAGGATATACAACTAATACCTAGTTACTGAATGGATTTTTATGCAGCTATGTGTTGGTCATTTTCTGATCTGGCAGGAAAATCTCGGGGCTCAGTGGAAAGTGTTCACGCAGGGTCTCTTACATGAAAATTTTTAATAGTAAAGTTTAATAAATAGAATAACCTCTCTCTCTATGACATATATTTTTTATAAAAGAAATCAAAAAACTTAAGTCCCACAGCTGCTGGTTTTTGGACTTGGTACTGTGTAAGATGGATCTCCATGAAATTTGTGCCTTGTTTACTCAGTTTTATTGCTATAAGAGCTTCCTAGAATATCATCAAATATACTCTCTTTACACAAAAGGACACATGCAAGGCATTCCAATAGATTATCAGCAAATAATAAATCAGCAGAGTTTACTACGTAATTTAATTCCTTCAAGCTGTAGTTTGTAAAACCATCTTGTCCCAATTGTTACATTTTCGCAAAAATAATGCATTCTATACATATTGGGAAAAAATAAAAGAATAAATTAATGTAAAATAATTTTCTGTAGTCTAGAGCAATGATGTCCAAACTTTTCTACATGGTGGACCACATCAGTGGTTATGAATCCAGCAGGCTGCATTATAAGTTGCCAATTTTCTGTGGGTCAGATTCGAGTTTAAATCGGAAGTTATCTTATATACTAAGGTGCCATTTAAGTGAAAATAAAGTCTGAATGGGGTTTTTATGGTAAAAATTCCACTAATAAAAGTTTTATTATCAACATTATCATAAAAATTATGAATTTGTGTTAAATTTTTTGGATTGCTTTTTCAACATGGAAACCTATACAAAAGCATTAAAGCATTTTTGGTTTTCTAAACAAAGTTGGTAAAACCCCATAAACTTAGTCTCATTAAATTAGTAATTCATAATTATTATTGTTTCAAGTATATTTTATATTTATTTGAACAAGTTAACATTATCTCAACTTCTCTTCCATATAATTAACCTTTACATGCCGAATTATCCCAATTGGGGTACCTTTGTTACGAGACTGCATGCAGATATTTTTCTTTGCCGTGATATATGGGGAATAGGAAAAAGGCATCCCAGAAGAAAGACATCATCGAAGGCCCAGGCATGCATGCCTTTGTTCTAAATATTAAAAGAATGTAGACCTCACACACATGGCAAACAAAAACTTGGGAGTTGATGATGCAAGACAGAGGTCTTGGACTCGCTTTCACATCTGAGAGAGAGAATAACTCTGTGAGTATTCCAATATTTTTCCTTACTTCCTTTGGACACCTGTTTTGTGAGCTGTCTTATTCAGTCATTTGAAAATCAAGTCAAGTGGTAGTAGGCTTACAGGAGTGAAATGTAATTTGACTTCATAATACCTATTCTGTTATACCTTCATTATATTTTTCAATTATTATTATATTATTGAGAAATTACTTCAAAACATAAGATAGCAGATGTGGAGGTTTATATTGATTCTGATGCTTATGAGGTGGGGAAAGTGCAGGTGACGATAGGGTGCACCAACATAAACCAGGTTGCATCAGCTTTGGGAGTGAGTAGGAACCATGCTGTCAAAACAGTAAATATTGTTGTATTTACATTTTTGTGTTATTTCTATTTTGTGTGTCAATACTTTTTTTCAACGTTTCTTTCCCCTAGAAAACAAAATCTTGTGATTTTTCAATATTTTTGCTATAAAACGATTTTTATTTGGACATGTTATGACCAATAGTTAATGAGATACATATGGGATTCTTCCAGAATTCACACAAAAATTACTTAAATATCCCAAAATAAATCCAGCACCTACACCCTAACTTTGGGCAATTAAATCAGTCAGAAAAAGGTTAAATGTCACTGATGTTGCATTACTGAACTAATTTGAATTTATTTTTTGTAAATGTAATGTCAATATAAAAATTATATATTTTCCGATTTAAATGGGATGAAAAGGGGCATGACTTGAGAAGTTTTTTCACCGTTGGAGTATCCTAAGCACTTTAGGACTATTGTTATGCCTAATAATTTTTTTATAAATCATAATTCAGTTCTGTAGAACTCAAAACCTATGTTTTTATTTGTCAACATTGGAAATTTACAATATTTTACATGAAATACAATATTCCCCATGTCCTCATTTTACAATTAAAGGAACATATGGTAAATGTATACAAACTGAAGTTGTTAAAAAGCAGTATGTAGTTTGAGCACAACACTTACAAAAAAAACTTAAAATTGCAGTATCAAATAATACAAAAGTTTTAAAAATTAAAGCATTCATTCACATAGCCCATATATACAGAGAATATATCACATGTTTCAATGGTCATTGCCATTTATGCCTTTTATTACATTCTGGGAACATGAATTATTTTTTAAAGTTGATCGGAAAGCAATAACAACATAACCTTATTTTTTCTAATAAAAACTTCATCTTAAACTCAAACCTAGATTCATGAATCAGAAATATAAAAACATCAATGAAATACACTAAAAATGTTCCATTAAATTAGAACATCAACTTGGCAAATTAATATAAAATGTTCATATTGAAAATATTGGTCAATGAGAAACTTATAAGATTCTCTTGTTACAAAAATAAACAAATTAAAAAACAGGAATAATCTCCCTTGATGTATGAACAAGATCATCATCCAGAGTAAGCAGTACCTGTAAAATAAAAGTGAGAAAGAAAATTATAATCAATTCAGTATTTTAAATGTCTCAGTTAAAAATATCAAATATCTCATCTTTATTGCATGTGAAAAAATAGCTCTGCAAGATTCATTTTTTACTAACCATGAATGAAAAAAACATACTAGAGGCAGACAAAAAATGCCATACATCATGCCTGTCATAAAAATCAAGCAAAAAACAGGGTTGATTGTAAGTTCTTGATTTTGCAGGAGTTAACTGGAAGAGAATAAATAACATAGATCACATCAATAACAATTAAATATATAATGAAAATGACATACAAGGTTAATTAATAAGAAATATTAAAATAAAGGAGGTAATTATGCTACATTTCAGCATTATTTTTTCAAAACTTGAGAAACTCAACATCTACATGAACGATGAGGTACTATAAGTGATACACAGAAACTTCAAAATAGCAATAATGTAACATTTGATTTTCAATTTCTTCTTGTTAGATACATTAGAATAAAGCATAAATCCTGTTGTATTTTTTTAAATAAAATACTTTTTACTTTCTCCATAGGTAGTATAGGAGAAAGTATTGTATTTGTGAAAAAAAATCAAATTCAAGATTTCAACAGAAATTCACGTTTTCAATTTTTTCTTGATGATGTCTGTGTGTGTGTATGATAAGAATTTTGTGGGCACTCTAACAGAAAAACTCATAATCTGATCAGCGCAAAAGTTTATATCTGAGATTGTTATTGGTAATTCAAGGCTTGAAAAGGGTTAGGCTGAAAATGGTCAACTGGAAATAGTTTTTTATACTCTTGCCATTTTTCTGTAATATACTCATAATGGCTCCTACAACCAAAATAATAAAGTATGATGCCAGTTTCAAGTTAAAAGTTGTGGAATTTTCTAAATCATCAAATAACTGTAATTCAGTGTAATGTGCCATCCAAGCTAACAGCAGTCATGGAGCTGAAATTCATATTTTTATATTTTCCGTGTAAGTGAACCTTAATTTTTGGGAGATTTTTTTTGCAGCTTCAAAGGTCAATTTATATAACAAGATAAATGGTACTCACTTTTAGTAAATCACTATGATAACTGTTATAGATACTTACTTTCCAAGAAATTGATTTCTGGAAGAAAAAGAAGAGGGCTGCTCCCCAAGCAGTGAATGACAAGATGATGTACAATGAAGGTTGTATCAATATTTTTTCCCTACTGCACAGCTGTAAAATAAATAAAAGATTTACTTTTGGTTAAATTATAAATTGATTGAATTACATTCAACTAAGCATGATATATATTAATATTTCTTATTTAAAAAGAATTTATATTTATGTAAATCTGCTGAGATTAACATCACATCAGTAAAAAACACATTTAATATTACAAAGATGTGATGGTTTTCAGTGACCTGAAAAAGTCTTTCAGGGCACTTTCTTTCATTGATAATGCTTGAACTGAAATCACAGTATGGCAGCAATATCTAGCTAATTTTAATTAAATGTGATGATAAATTATTTGTTCCCATAATTTCGTGACATTCTGTAATAATTCTGGGCATGTATTGTTTGAATTTGACTAAAGCCTATCTACCCAATTTTACAAATTTGTTACTTTGGAATAGAGATCTGCATGGATACAGATTTTTGTATCTGCACCCAACCCATACCTGCAGGCTACATGTCTGTATCCTAACCGCAACTGCAAAAATTTCTAAATTACCCGACCTGATCTGATCCGTGCGAGTATATTGTCCGACCCAACCCAAACCGCAAGCAGAAGTCGTATCTGCAGGCAACAATTATCTGGAGCGACATCTACAAACCAAAACCCAAAATTAAAAAAAAAATGTCTCTCAGCAGAACATATCAATGACCCTCTCTTAATGCATAGGTTTTGTAAAATCTCACCAATAGTTTCCTCGAAAGGTAAGGGGGAGGGTCAAAAGAAACCCAAAAGCCTTTAGGGTTACTGACTTGGACGGGGTAGGAGAAGAGTTCAACCAACATGATTTTTTCTCATACTCAAGACACTGAATTTTGACTTCAGCATTGATACCGATTTTTGCATCTGCAGCTGCAAAAAGTTACGCATAATCTGATCTGCAACTTTTCGTTTGGATATCCATGGGTTGGGTTGGATAAATTGCGGATATGCAGATCTCTACTCTGGAAGACTAAACATCATCCCTGTAAGATTCCAGTTTTTTGTTGATTAAAAACAACAAAATCTGCTTAAAGCATTCAGTTAGCCCATCTGTCTGATGTGCTAACTCCTAAATGAAAACAGATCAAGGTTTTGTTTTTTTGCCAATTGATTTAGAATTCTGTCTTGCTGTGCACGTTTTCTTGTGGAGGTCCATCAGTTCATTTGTCACATATGCTAATCCCTAAACGAAAGCAGCTAGTCTTCATTTTTTTCATCATCTGATTTAGCATTCCCTTTTGTTGTGCACATTTTCTCTGATTGTCTCTCTGCCTGTCTATTTTTTTTAACAATGTTATTTCAGACTAATTATACAAGCATACTTAAATTTTAACATTCTGTATTAACAATTTGTTTTGAGAAAACTGCCATTTACTGTTTCCTTTAGCAGCTCATTCCTTACTAGTTCTTCCTCAGAAAATACTACATCCTGGTTTTGCTTCCTCAGAATCTGGTCACTCTAGGACAGTGATGGCGAACCTATAGCATGCAAGATGATTTTGGTTGGCAAGCCAACGAAAGGTGAAAATCAATCAAAGCATTTATTGTGCTGATTTTGTGCTGCAAAATCATTTGTGTTATTTAGTTAACTACTGTAAAGAGTTTTATGGTTACAAATTTCAATCTCTTATGTCTTGTTCATAAATTTTATTTATTTGGCATGCAAAAAAAATCAAGGACTTTCTTTGGCACACGAGGCAGAAAAGATTTGACAATTTCAGTAATATTGGCACGTGGACATTATAAAGTTCGCCATCACTGTTCTAGGATATAAGAACTCAGCAGTACATACCTTCATCACAATATAAAACATGCAGTATAGAATCAAGTTTGCCATGAAAATGGCAAGAAGATAGGTTGCAAAGTCAGAAAAATGATACATTATTCCGTAAGTTGCCAAAATCCAATTGCAGAGATTGCCTGGAATCAAACAAAGACAACAAGTTAAAAAATAAACATCCATAAGAGTTAACCAAAAATTCATACATTACATTTCTTATTCAATGCCTCATAATAGATATATTTTGTAAATTTATAAATCTTTTATGTTTTAGTTAAATGTATGCTCTAAAAGTTTTGTAATTACCTAGAACAAGAAGCACCATCCTGTTAGGATATCTTGGTTTCATGCTTTCAAGAGGATTTTGACGACAATTACTAAACCACTCACAAATTACTCTCCTAATTGCCTTAAATTCTGGAAGAAAATAACACCATAAATTTTCATGATCATGTGATAGAGGAAAATAAATTTATCCATGCTGTGATATTTCAACAGAACAATAGTTTACAAGTTATCACTCAAAGAAATGACATATTTTATACAGAATTGGCAGAATTAAGAATAGTGAGCAGTGAAAAACAGGTTATTACAACAATTATTTGGCATTTGACACTTAATTGGCTTATGAGTACAATGCACAGTTATAGGTATGGAAGTTTTATTACAAAAAAGTTTCACTGATTTGAAACAAATGTTACCATGTATTTCAATCACTGACACTATTGTTTATGACAAAATAAATCAAAAAATTGGATTTGCATGAGAATTAAGAACATTTAAAAAATACCATTAAATAAATTGTTAACACTGTCTACAAATGCTGAAACTGCATTTCATCTTACGATCATTTCCTAAAAATAATAATATTACTTACACATTAGCCAATTTTATAAGATCCTATTCTATGTTTTAATTTGGTATTTACAGGATAAAATGACCCTTTTATCATGCAAACATTTTGTTACTTCCATAGTTACACACAGTTTTTTGGCAAAGAATGATCTTATGAAATGAAACCCACAGAGATAGAATTCAGCATAAGTTATACAAAGTAAGCAGCATTGTTAGTGTATAAAATATTATACTATATGAATAACCAGCTAAAAAGTCTGCCGAAAGGAAATTTTATTACCCACCTATTTTCCAACGTGTCATGTAATATATTTGAGCACTCATCACAAGGCATGTTAAAACATGCAAGGCCGTGAAGCCTATCCAGAAGATGGTGGAAGGGCCAATGACTCCCCACATTCCAATGAAGGTCACTCCAGCAAGGGCAGCAAAAGTGGCATAAGCCCTTGCATTGATGTCTGGGTGACGATTCTGGTAAATCTTTACCATGCACAGTACTGACATCACATACATAAAACTTGTGTCTGGAAGAAAGAGAATGATGGTTTTGAATTTAAGAAAGTGAACATGGAACATGCGAGATAAAAATAAAAAATTGGTACAATATACATTGTACAAACTTTCTCATACACTAATGCGCCGTTTAGTTATCTTTTGAAAAATATGAACTATGTAGATCATTATAAACATCAACTATACAAAATTCGATGAAAATTGTATAAGCTGTTTTTCTAGAAAATCTAAATGTTATTCAAGTTGCCCAAAAATAAACTAGCCTTATATTCATTTTTGAGAAATATGAACTATGTAATATTATTGCTGAGGTAAACTCAAGTAACTGTACGAAATTTGATAAAAATCGTTGGAGCTGTTTTAGATAAAATCAAATTGTTGTTAAAGTTGCAAAGTATAAACTGCATGTAATTATTGTGTAATGTCAACCATTTCTTCAGAGTTTCTATTCTGTATGATAAAATGCCTAAGCATGAGATTTCATTCATTTTCGCTCTACCATTTAGGTTCTAGAGCCACGAACAGACAGACACAGACAGCATGGCAAAAATCAGTTTTTCGGACTCAGGTACACCTAAAACGTATATTTACATCAAACTCTAAAGATCGAATTTTTTCACGATTACAATACTTTCTCTTTATACTACGTATATCAATGAATTATGGGAATATAGGAAAAAAAAGAGGAATTGATTTCTTAAATACACAATAAAGTAAAAAAACTGGCAACCTGGGGACATAAAAGTTTTCTATGTTTGAATTTTTTCCAGCTTATGGGCTGTGCATGCAGAAATTTTTGCATTTTTGTGTCTCTGTTTTATCACACAATATGAATATATCTCTGATCAGGTTCAAATGATCACTGAAATACTTTATTAATACAAATACACTACTCAAGCCTTCATCCAGAAAGCTTGGGATCAGAGGGTGTCTGGATTTTGGAATTTTCTGGATTTCAAGTACTAAGCACATATGTACAATACAGTGAAACCTCTCTTAACAGACACCTCCGAATAGCAGATACCTCCGAATAACAGACACCGCTCAATAGCAGACAGTTTTTCAATCCCCAGCAGAATAACACATAGCGTTATAGCGAACACTCTCAATAACGGACACGGACAGTCCAAAAGAATGACTCGTCAGGGAAATACCTCTGCTAACAAACAGAAATGCCTCTCATCTGTTTGACAGCTCTTGGACCAAACATAATTACGAACTTTAAACTTCACTACAGGAAGCGTGTACTGCAGCATATTTTATCAATGATAGAAAAATTAAAACATGGAAGTGATTTATCAAAATCGATGAATGTTCTCGACGTGATTTTATAGACTGTGCAATCCATAAGGGACAAAAAGACATACTGTAAGAAACTGTTTTACAAAAGCAGGATTTGCTGCGAAACAGGACGAAGATGAGCCAACCACTGATCACTCTAATATGGATGACGAAGAGCTACAGAATTTAATGGAAAATATTGGGGAGGGAACATTGCCGTATGCAGATATCGAGGCGTGCCTTTGTACAGAAGACCAGTCCCTGAATACGGACGACCTGGTTGCAGATGTGCAGACACCTGATTTTGCCCAAATTAAAAGCGATGAGGAGAGTGACAATACATCAAAGGGATGCGCTTCTGATGAGACTTTAATAAAAAATACTAAAGAAGCCTTGAGGAGTGTAAAGGACTTAAAGGAATACATGAGATATGCATTGTGAACAGTAACATTCAGTCTTTTAAAACATTTCACATACCACTTGAGCCCTCTTTTTCTTTCTACTAAATAGGTAAGCCTGAAGTTTTTGGTATTTTAGATCCACACCTCCCATTGCTTTATTATATTAAAAAACTCAGGCTTCACTACTTCTGCACCTCTAATGTTCTTTTCAATCATTTTCTCATAATGAAAGGATGAAATCGTGGTAATGTCTCTTTTATCGATCTGTTTCATTACCACGATTCCATTGCATTCGCAGGTCACTGTTTCTCTCTTATTTAACTTTTGGTTTTTTCTGCTAAGTCTCAGGGTGCCTGCGACATTTACTCCATTCCTAGTAAGAAGAGATGCTAAATACAGAGAATCATAATAATTATCAAGCTAGAGAGTATGACCTCTACCCAGCAGAAGCTCAATGAGACTCAACAATTTTTGAACTTTTAAAATTGTCCTCTACATTCATTTCACACATTATTTCAGAACCAGCACCAGTGAAGACAATAAAATTCCAAAGATAGCCTGTTTTAGATTCTTATAGCTCCAAGGTTTTTTATTCCGAATTTAGCTGCTTTCAAAGGAATGTACTGCTTGAATCTCAAGCTACCTTTTCACAGCGTTAGAGATTCATCAATGCAAAAGTTTTCCTCTTGTATGCAAAAATTTCAAAATTTTAATTTAAGTAAACTAATAACTGTATTGATTTTAAATAATTTGGGATCTTTATAACTTTTCTCATCATTATTTACTAAGTGCACAAATTTCAGGAACATTTCAAATCTGTCTTGTGTTATCACTTGAGAAAATATTGGGGTTTTGAGGAATGGATCTTTGGTGAAATATATCTTTAACATGGCTTTTTGAATTATTCCCATGAGGATGAACACGCATAGCATAACATACATTTCATTACTTCTGACTTCCCTCCAATTACTAATGCGAGACCTTGGCTTGAGAGATGCCACCTGAATGTATTGCTGTGCATAGTGGTTCGTTTCTGCGCATATCAAGTCCATCACTTCTACGTCAAAAAAGCAAAGAAAACTATCTAAAATGCTTTCTGTTACTATTTGGGGTCCACTAATACCTGTAAATGGTATTTTTACAAGGATGATATTCGTTGCTCACTGGTTTCCAAGCAAAACTTGTATGGGGTAAATGACAGCTTGATTTTTCCAATTCACCATCACAGTCATCCTCAATTACAGCACGTTGGGTATAACCTTCATCACCAGAGACAGATGTATCACTTTTAGAACCTTCTGAATTAATTTCAGTGTCACTTTCATCAAGTACCTATGTTCAATAGATCATGATCAGAAAGATACAAACTTGTCGAAGCACCTGCTGTACTGCTAAACTGTGTTGTAAAAAAAGTTAGCCTGAAATATATCCTGAAAATGGGCATATCCACTTAGCATATCTTTAGGGTAAATAAGAATAGAGGGCAGCATGCTGTAGGTATTCAGAATAAGGGGTTGCTTTCAGTAAGATGAAAAAGAAACAGATGGCACTGAAAATTAGGTTCAAGCAGGAGGAGGTCTAGGTCAGTGCACTGCTGGGATAGGGTAGCAGGTTCTGTGGATGTACATGTCAAAATGGCCGGAGGGGTTAATCCGAGTCGGCCAAGCACTGAAGGGGGCCCGGATGTCAATATCAATGGGAGCCCCACGATATTAATATTTATGGTAATAATGAATGATTTATGGAATCCCATTTTGATATTATAATTTTTACGGGGTGTTTCTTTATTGGAAATCAGTTTGCAAGTGATTTTTAAAGTTTTTGTAAAATTTACTCTTGATACTTGAAAAATCGAGAACTTCTGGGGCCCTCATTATTCAGGGGCCCAGATGCCTTGTATCCCCCACAACCCCCCTTTGGCAGGCCCTGGGGTTAAAGGGCACATTTAGCTATGTTAGTTTCAAAGCTATTATTAGGTGTTATTTACCACCAAAGTGATGATAGCAGAATGCCTTATTGGCACGTCTCACCTGTCTGCCCACCCACCTTTCATCCCCAGAACTTCTGGACATGTTTTGATAAAATTATATATAAGTGATCCTTATTAAAATTTATTACTGAGTTGTGATTTTGAACAGCATTCTTTGGTCAGAACTTTCACTTTACTCCTTAATTATGACTTATAGTTTCAGGGATAAAAATTCACAAACCACCCAATCTTTTGATATTGTTTTGCACATAAATCCCATTAAGTACACTAAAATCTCTGTGTATTCCATTTATAGAGTACTAGCAGAAGTGCCCATTGAATTTCAACGGATTTAGTGAATCTAAAACTTTGGCCGTGTAACATGTAAGCTATGCAAGAATAAGATAGTACAAAGTTATAACTGTCAAATAAAGCAAAAATGAAGAAAACCAATTTGCACTAATTCGATCAGGATTCGAATTCTGTCTTCAATAAAAATAAACTTTGTTCTTTCTTCATAGATCCACCCAAGTCTCAATTTTGTACCATGTTTCAAGTAATTTTAAAATTCAAATGAAAAATAAGCTGCACTCATCCCTATGTTATTCAAATGGAGAAAATGAAAAAAAAATATTTTTTAAAATTAGAAAGGTTAATAAAATCGGTACAGAAACCTGACTACACCACTTAACTCTTTATTCCGGTTAAAATGACACCTTCCTCTTTTTACTACTGATGCTGCATTACATGATAAAAATAAAGTTCTTGATCTTGTGAAGTCTGTGTCCTGCACATTTCCTACAGAAAACATTCATTTCCACCGTCTAGGAAGAAATCCTGTGGTGGGTAAATCGAGACCCTTAAAAGTGACTTTGAATTCTCTGGATGATTGTGTTGAATTGTTAAAGAAAATTAGCAGTGCTCGTAAGTCTGATAACATTGCAATTTCAGCTTCACGTGATCATACGTTGATCGAGAGAAATTACATGTCCTCTCTCAAACAAGTACTAAATAGACGTGTTAGTGATGGTGAAGTCGACTTAACAATAAAATATATTAATGATGTGCCAAAAATTGTTAAGCTTAGGCATTCAAAAAACTAGTCAATATTTCTTGGTTATCCACTTACTATCAAAATGTGAGAGGCATCCGTTCAAAAATTCATGCTCTCAGAGAGAATATTATTGCTAATGATTATGACGTGATAGTTCTCTCTGAAACTAATCTCTCTCATAACATTCTGGACTCTGAATTGGGCTTAACTAATTATTATGTGTTTCGTAAGGACAGGAGTGGCAAAACTAGTCACAAAGTTTATGGCACTCTAATCTTAGCTGATGTTAGGCTCTTGTCGTCTGAAGTTTTCATCCCTATTGACTGTATCGAACATATTTTTGTCCATGTAAAAATGCAACATAAGAATATTCTAGTAGGTGCTGTGTATATTCCTCCTAGTTCTAAGATTGAAATTTATCAATCCCATTGTACAGCTGTTGAAAATATTATAATGTCTAATTCTTTCTCGGACGTCATCTTGCTAGGTGATTATAGCCTTCCAGGAGTGAATTGACACTGCTGTGAAAATTCCTCCAATAGGACTTCTGTCTCATTTGCCCAAATCCTGATTGACTCATTCTCTTTTTGAAATTTGTTCCAGACCAACACTGTAACTAACTGTAATGGTGAAATGTTGGATCTGATTTTTTCTTCATCCAATCAGTGTATAACATCATTAGATGATAGTTTGCTTCCAGTGGAAGGCTATCATTCTCCACTTTCTTTTAACTTTGATATTGATGTTGAATGTGCAGCTAATATTAATAATAGCAACTTAGTATATGATTTTAAACATGGAGACTATAGCTCCATATCAGAGGCACTGGATCACATTGATTGGTTTAATGTTCTTGACATACATGATATTAACGTGTCTTATAAAACATCTCTTGATATTTTAAATGAAACTATGTCAAAGTTTATACCTTTTAAAACAATAGGCTGTTACTCTTATCCACATTGGTACTCAAAGGAACTTAAGTCACTTTTAACTTTAAAGAAGATAGCTCATTCTGATTTCAAGAAATCGAATTCTAATCTTGGTTACCTTGAGTATTCTAGAATTAGATCTTGTTGTAAAAGATTAATTCGCTCAGATTATAAGGATTATATTACTAGTATAGAGACAAATGTGCATTCCAATTTTAAATGTTTCTGGAATTTTGTTAATAACTCCAGAAAGAAAAATAATATTCCTGATGTTATGTTTTTAGATAAAAATTGTGCTACTAATTTGTCTGAAATATTGAATTTATTTGCTATTCACTTTTTTAAGGTATATTGCAGTTTAACTCCTAATATTCAGGCACTTAATTTCAAAGTTGACAGTATTATTAATATATCTTCACTTTTCATACCTTTACATGAGGTTATAAATAAATTAAATCTTCGTGATATTAATGTTGGACCTGGGCCAGATGGCATCCCTGCTATACTGCTTAAGAAATGTTCATCTGCTATAGCGGTTCCTCTTCAATTTCTTCTTAATAAGTCTCTTTCATTTGTTGTTTTTCCTGTTCTTCTCAAACATAGTTTCATAGTACCCTCTCTTTAAATCCAGTAACAAATCAGATATTAAAAACTATCGACCTATTTCTATACAGTCAGTTGTTTGCAAAATCTTTGCGTCCCTAGTATTAAATTCTATTTCTCCATTGTTTAGAAATATTCTTGCAGATGAACAACATGGGTTCATAAGGGGTCGTTCTACTTTAACCAACTTGCTTACTTTTCAGCACTTTATATTAAATTCATTTAGCAATCATTCCCAGGTTGATGCAGTTTACTTGGATTTTGCCAAAGCTTGTGATAAAGAGAATCATCAGATACTTATCTGTAAGCTGAATGAGTATGGCATTAATGGTAACTTATTACTGTGGTTTACTAGTTATCTGGATGGTCGCTTTCAGCAGATTAAAATCAAATCTACTTTATCCATGCCCTTCCCTGCTACCTCTGGTGTTCCCCAAGGTTCTCACCTTGGTCCTTTTCTTTTTTTATTGTTCATAAATGATTTATGTTTATCTATCAGAAATGCTAAGTGCTTACTATTTGCTGATGATGTAAAAATTTGTTCTGAGGTTAACGATGTTTCTGATTTTCATCGTATCCAGGGTAGCTTGAACTTGATTAATGAATGGTACTCCAAAAACTGTATGATGCTTAACATTGATAAGTGTAATGGTATTACTTTCCATAAAATTCGTAATCCTATTTTATACGATTATTCTATCAATAATAAATCCTTGTCTCGTGTCACATCAATAAAAGATCTGGGAATACTGTTTGACCATGCCATGTGCTTTAGCATTCATATTGACCATATAATAGTTAAAGCTAATAAAACACTTGGTTTCATCTTCAGACATGGGAAATCATTTTCTAACGTTTTTGTTCTTAAACTACTTTACTGTGCACTAGTGAGACCTATCATGGAGTACTGTTCTATTATTTGGTATACTCCTTATAATGTCCATATGTAAAGGCTGAATAAAATACAAAAGAAGTTAAGAATTGTGGGGTATAAATTAGGTTATAATATTAACTCCATTCCTTACTATGTTATCCAAAATTACTTAAAGTTACAATATTTGTCCTCCAGATGGTTCACTGCTGATATGGTTTTTTTGTTTAAACTATTAAATAATTTTGTAGATTCACCCATGTTACTTCAGTTTCTTAACTTTCATATTCCCAGTAACCATACTAGGTTAAAACACTTTTAGTAATTATAGTTATTACAGCTCCATTCCCCGTTTAATGAGGGAAGCTAATTCCCTCCCTAATTGTATTGACTTTTTTAACATGGGTCTCGATAGTTTCAAACAACACATTTGCTGTTAATCCTGATCTCTTGAACCCTCTTTAATAAACTTTTATTGTGCAATCAATTTTTTGCTATGAACAGAAACATATATGAGGTTTTTGTGTTTGTATATTTACATGTTATCGTTTTTCTTAATGTTTTGTACTAATCATATCATTCAGGTTTCATTATCTGGGTTTAATATGTTCTTTCTATTTGATGTATATGTGTTTTATTCTATATTATTCTATCTTTCAATTCTTATGTCACTATGTCGACGAGGTATTCTACATTTTCTGAATTTGTCTTTATTGATGTCATGTAGAATTTATTTGGTGTATCTTAATAGTACTGTATATTTTATTGTATGATTCAAGGGCAATTTGCCTGTAAATTTATGAATAAATAAATAAATACATATATACATACATATATACAAACACTTTATAGATATATATAGATAGATAATTTTCCTTCTTCTTTATGTTTTAGATTACTTTCATAAATAAAGTTTACATAAACTGTTATAATTACCTAGTATTACATCATATCTTCTTTAAGTATTGCCAGATATGGACTTAATCACTGCTAAAAATGATATACAATGTGGCCTTTACTAAATGCTTTGGTGAACCAAAATACTTTTTTCCTGAAAAATCTCCTCAAAACTCGAAGCGTGTTTCATAACCTGGTCCATCTCATAGTCCGAAAAATACAGTAATTATATTTTAGCTGTAATTCACAAATGGTTAAATCTATCTTGAGGGATACCCAGACTATTTGATACAAGCCAAATTTGTCTATCCTATTGTGAACAAATTGACTCACCAAATTGGAAGTTTGAATGGTTAGGACAAACATGATATGAGGCACTTAAGACACCTTCCATCATAAGGGCAGCTCCCATTGCATAAAACAGCCCAAAATGCTGTGGTATTCCATACTGATGCTGTAAAAGATAACACTGATGCAAAAAAGTTGGTAGTGTACCAATAAAATCTTAATGTCTTTATTTACAGAATTTCATGAGTTTTCTGTTCATCTAGAATCAAATAGCCAACAAGGAGATTTAGTATCAGTGAAAGATACAAAATAACTATTCTTGAAAATAAACAGTACTTGAAAGCATAGTTCTCTCTAACTTTTTTCAACCATGGGCAGAATGAAAATTGCTATGTGCACCTACGTGATGGTAATGCACAGATGTATACCCGGGTTGGAGCGACCCTGTTTGAATATATCACAGGAAGATAAATGCAGTCGTGTGCACTTGAAAAATTTAATGTGCGGCACTTCAAAAACTGCTGCACAGCCACACAGTTGCGCACCATAGAGGGAACCATGCTTGAAAGTTTATTACTCAATATCACAGACTAAATAACTTCTGATGAATAATTTAAGCAATGCTTCTAATACCTTGGGGTACTGTTTCTAAATCAGATAATTAATGCTTAAAAAAATTAAAATTAATACAAAACATTGTGTTCACCAAGTTCTTTTCTTCTCCCATGAATAAAAATGAATGCAAATGCACTATAAATAATAAATATTCATAACTGAACATAAGATACTAAAAATGACTTCTTTTTTAGAAGTGAAATTTCTAAAGGATACAAAAAATTTACAGATGCAAGAAGATATTATTTTTAGTAAATGTTAAATTCGACATTAAATTAAAAATGAAAACTTATGTCATCTAAGGATCACAATTTAATGTATTGTATAAAAAATGTAACAAATCACTTACAGTATGGATAGGCTGCTTCTGATGCATTCTTTCACGGTGCCCAGTGATAAAAATGAAGAGAAGGCCAAGAAACACATAGCCAATGTTGGAGTAAACATGGTTAAAGTCTGATAAAAGACCAAATGGGTGAGAACAGAGGAAATTGTAGTAGCACAGGTCCAGATTACCAGTTTGGTTAAGCACCTTTTAGAACATGAATAAACAAAACTGAGGATGAAACAACTATTATTTTAAAATTAAATGCAAGGTTCTATGCTTACAGGTATATAACAATTTCAAGGAATTGTAAAAAAAATGGAAAAGAGAAAATCATAAAGGAGTGAAATTCAGCTACTCTATTCCATTATCATTCATTTTGTCAACAATTAACTTATTGATTGCAGTGCCAATTTTGGTCTCAGGGGTCAATTAGATTATTTCATATTTTGCTAACTTTAATTTTGAACTGCAAGAAAAACCTTAACTTTATTATGGCCTCATGGACCATGTTCATCACAAGGCATTTTAAAAATAAATAATTAATTCATAAATGCAAATAAAATAAAATACAGAAAATACATGATTTTTTTGGTAAATAAAGTTTTATCCAAGGTTAAATTATTTACAAACTTAAAATAGTAAAGCAAATGGGGGTATGACACAGCAATGATGAACAATGTTTTTTACATTGCAGGCTGCATTGGTGGTTGAGAATTGTTCAGCGAGCTGGATTAAAGTTTAATCGGAAGTTACCTGGAGATTCTGAGGTGTCATACAAGCGAAAATCAGAAGAATAAATAAGGTTTTTAGGTTATAATTAATTGTGTCAGGCATGACTCTGTGGAAGTAGGCAATATCATATTAAATAAGACACTTTGCACTTTTCCACAAACTTTTTATTCATACGATTGGTTTTGCACATATGATGCCATATCACATGCAAAACCGGTCACAAGATTAACAAGTTAGGAAAGTACTGTGAAAGCAGATATTATAAGGCAATATTTTACAAGCTCCATCCCTTTTGGTCCCGCCCATCCCCAGCAACTGATCCCGGATTCACCAAATCCTTGCCACATGTAACTCTCATATGTAGAAACATGCTGAAAATTTGGTTTCTCTAGGTTGAACTGTTTCAGATATATCACCTGCACAGATGGACAGACAGACAGACAAAGTGACTACATAGACAGATGTTTTTGTAAAAAAGTTGCTACAAAAGTTTGTGGAAAAGTGCAAAAGTGTCTTATTTAATACGAATAAGGTTTTTAGGGTTAAAATTTTTAAATGTTTTATTATTATATTGTTAATAAAAATATGAAACATGTGGTTAATTTTATGGATCACTTTTTTGTCATGGCTTTGCAGGATGCACAAAATGCTTTCAAGGCTGCATGCAGCCTGCAGGCCATAGGTTGCTCTTCCCTAACGTAAAATGCTGGGATTGCTCCTTCTCAAGTCTTCTGCATCCTATGATATTTGTTCATACAAAACATTCAGAAGACAGCTTAGAATTGTCTCTTAAAAGATAAAGATATGTTAGTTGAGTGACATGGGAGAGAAATGTGTTGTCTAACAGTACTATTTTGCTGCCTTCTCTGACCAACATTTACAAATAAAGAAGCCTTTTTCTGAGTAGTTACTCCTTTAACATTCTCATATATCACATATGCTGAGGAAAAATAGTGACTGTGAAAAAATGCCAATTTGAGATTTTAGGCATTCTTTCTGCCAAAAAAGTAGTTTTTGCAATTCCTTGACTTGAAACTAATGTCTGTGTTTTGTCCTACGAGCTAAATAGTTCAACAGAATCTGAGGATATATTATATTTACATAAGTCTTCACATGAACTATTAAGTCATTTGTACTTTCAGTACCTGAACATTAGTAACACTTGTAATAACCTTACTATTGCTCACCTGCAAATTTCTGTATATGTATATAAATATTTTAAAATATTCATTTCAAGATAAACTCCCAGATAAAACATTTCCAATCAAAAATTTATTTTTAATGCAGAAAAATACAGACTAAAAGTATTGAAACCTTTCCGAGACTGCACTTGTTTAATTCACATTTGAATAACATAATAATAAAAATCATAATATGAGCTAGATCCTCAAAAAAACCACCTGTACTCAAAGCCAGATAGAGGCCCCAGGGACCTCCAACATTTATTCTAAAGGTTTTTTATTCAAATATTTGTATGGCTTTCGGAGTGGGGTGGGGCCCCACATTTGTGACTGGCCCGGGTCCTATCTCACCTCTCTCAGGCCTTGCCTGTACTATAGTCATAATCATAATTTGAGCTACAGGTCCTCAAAAAAACCACCTGTACTATAGTCATATTTGACCTCCATGGTCCAATGAACCAAATATGAGCCTAGTAACAGTCAATGAGTTAAGTAACAAATACTAAGATTGTTGAAATTGACTAGGAACATGCAAACATGTTCAGTCCATTTCATGATCCTGTATCCAAGTGAGAATTCTTAAGACTTAGCCAATCCTCACAATTAAAAAATGTGCAAAACAAGAAAGCTGGAAATGTATGTTACAGTTTTTAGTTGATGGATTAGTACAGTAGGCCCTCCTTGTCTTTTGTATTGTTGTTTTATCTACTCCAAGGAAATTTTTGTAAATAAAAGAAAAATAGGGTAAATATAATAAATGTTTTAAAATATTTACTATATTAGGTGGTATTAATCCTAAATATGTAATTTAGTAAAAAGCGAATGAGAAGGGACCACAGCATTTTTTTAATGGCCTGGCATGCTTACTTAATTTTTCCGAGATAACACTTGAGATGTTAAATCATTACTGGAATGTATTCATTTGTAATAAACAGAGTTTATAATATAAATTGGTTGATCAGCAGGGAATTAAGATCGTAGAATAGGAACCACTGGTTTCCTCATTCATACATTAACAAGATGATCAGTAATAGCATTAAGGATAAGTTCATCAAATGGATTATGCTATTAATATGTTAAGTGCACCTTTGTTAAGTTCTGTTTTAATAAAAACGTTTTTGTAACATCTTTAGTCTCGTTAGGAACCTTACCCTACTTTTCTTTATGAGCCTGGAACCAAACCCTTTTTTTCCCCTAATGTACTTGGTTTTGGTATCCTCAATTTTTTCCAGGAACCAACTCCTGAAAATAGTGAGGGCCTACTGTACTATGATCTAAACGTTTTTTTGGAACAATTCACTTGCAAAATTCATTAAACTTTAATAAATTCATAACTATGCACAACTCTAAACTGTATGTGTACAGGCCATTCCCGACTTATGACTGTAATGCGTTCCTGAAAATCACATTGTTAGTTGAATTATCTTAAGTTGAATATCAATTTCCCATAGACTAAGTGTTATAAATTGAGATATGTTCCAGGACCTTGGAAAAAATATATACCAAGCCTTATTAAGGCTATAAATTCAGAGTTTAAGAACGAATGAGTGTTATATATTGTATAATAAACATTTTTAAGACTTAAAACAAATTAATACCTACAATGTGGACGAGTCATATCACCCTACTGAATATAGGCCAAAAATACCTATGTACAAGAAAGTAGACTCAGAGCGCATCGAATGTCGAACATCATATGTCGATTTAGAGGTATCAATGTCATAAGTCAGGAATGGCCTGTATTTTTGGAACAGCGAGGAATCTCACTAAAAATGAAATGATTATCCAAGCAAGATTATATGAGTATTCTTATAATCTAATACAGCTTTTACTACCAATATATATATCACTCTCAACTATATATTCATATGAATATCATACCAATATTTTAAACAGCCTAACCCTTAGAATATTTGCTACTAATTTTAAGCTGTAATTCATTGCTCATTAGGATTATTATTATCACAAGTTATACTAATTTTTGAATCAGTTTTACAATTAATTTCACAAGCTCTAGAGAACCGACATTGCAAGTTATATGTTACCTTCACTAAAATTAATACTTTAACTTAGATATAACTTACTGTCTGGTATGTAATGACCAGCTGAACCACAGGTAGAGCATAGAAAACTCCAACTGTGAGAAGACTCCATAAATACTGCTGTGACTTCATCCGAAGAGCCCGATGGTTTTTACGAGCAAGGTCACAAACATGCAGAGAAACTTTCGTTCTGTGAAATAAACATCATCTCAAAAAGTGCACGAGGATCAACAACCAAGTTCCTAAACATGCCTCAAGTACAGATTTAAAATTTTATTGACGAATTTATAAAATTCACTGTTAATTAACAATATCAGCATACCTAAAGACATCTTTCTCAACCTCTGCATCCAGCATTACATCAATATCCTCCTCATCAATCGAGGAATCGCTAAGTGACACAGAAGATGGTCTATGATGCGGTACTGTTGAACTTGTGGAAGCATCGGCACTGTTTACTCCAAATGAAACACCTGAACAAGGAATAGATTGTATGAAAACAAATCATCTACACCTAAATAAGCTAATGTCTTAAAACAGCCTTACCTGGCTCCATATCCTCCTCTATGGTATTACTGATACCGGATTCAACCAGTTGTCTAGGTTTCCTGAAATATTAGTTTAGGGGATTTGATAATTTTAAACTTCAACAAAGATTAGAAATCATTATTAACTAATTTCTATAATATTTAGAAACATAAATAGGAATATCTTATCATCATCCCATTCCTCCTTACATCGTAGTAGATCAAAATATCGATTGGCATCCACAATTCAATGTTAAGTAGTATAGTAATGGTATGAAATTACAGGCAGTCCTCGACATCCATACATAATGCATTCCTGAAAACGTGTACGAAAGTAGAATGTACGGATGTCGAATATAGATTTACATGTTATAGGGGGGTTCCATTCCCGGAGAACCAAAAAATATTATAAAATCTCTAATTATGGTATAAATGTTTAGTTTTCTGAGCAGTGGCCTTTTAGAAACAATAGTCGATTTTATAATACAGAGAGATATGGCAAAATGCAATAAAATATTTAAATAATTGCACAAATAAACACTGCTGTACAAAGATGACGATGCAGCAGAAACTGGTGGCATGGTGGCTGGCAACCAGCACCACTCGAAATATTCGTTCGTCATTTTGATGATGCACTAAATTCCGAATTCGGTGTACGGAAGGCGGTTTAGGGGTGTCAACGTATAATGTATGAAAGTGCAAGTTTTTTTTCAATAAAGCATTTGCTATTTTCATAGGTTTTTTGTAATATTGCCTAATCATAGCCCCAAAGAGAGTGATGATTGAAATGAAGGAAAAGTCGGTAAAAAGGGCGAAAAAAGTGATGAGTTTGGAGAAGAAAATTGAAGTTTTAGATAGGCTTGCGCATAATGAATCTGCTTCATCAGTTGGTAAATTACTTGGTGTAACCGAGTCCACAATAAAATTGATAAGGAAAGTGAACAAGCGATTAGAGCTAGTATTGCAAGTGGTACTTCAATGAGTATAAAAGTGTCTTTTGTACCTAGGAATCCGTATGTACAGAAGACAGAGAAGGCTTTAAACCTGTGAATCGAGACCCAAACTTGCAAGAAAATCTCGTTGAGTTCACTTGTCATTCGCGAGAAAGCCAAGCAACTGCACAATCATTATGTCTCAAATTGTTTCGTGGTCTGCTAACGGGATATCGCCAACGTGTGTAGATCGGTTCCTTGCACTTTAAAAAAATGTGGCGTTTATTCAGAACGCTATAGTATGTATTGTATGATTATATTTGTTCTTCTCCTTCACAATTGAACACACACTCAATTGGCTTAAGTCCAATGAGCATCCAATTGAAGCTAAAGATTCACTGCTTTCGGCACACCTAATTATTTCCATCTTTGTCTCAATCGTGTTCAGTTTATGAGTCCTATGCTTCTTTTCACTTGTATTAACACTTTCAGTTTTCCGTTTCTCACTCATGTTTATAAAATAATAGGTGTAAAATGTACAAACAAAGAAACACTGCTGTACGTAAAAACAAAGATGGTAATGTTGCCGAGACTGAATAATAATAATAATAATAATGTATTGATTACTAATGGACTTTACAGTGGTATTAATCATGTCAAATTTCAGTACAATACATATTAAACAACATTACACACAAATCTTACATTACATATAATATGTATATTATTACATAGCATACTTTAATTTGGTAATTTATTAAAACTGTTGGCTTGGCTGACAGACAGCGCCATTATGCGATAGCTTGAAATGTTTGATCGTCAGCTGATGTATGAAAGTCCGAATTCGGAGTACAAAAGGCGGTTTAGGGATGAGAATTTATAATGTACGAAAGAGAAAATTGTATGGATGTCGAATGTACGGATATCGAGGACTGCCTGTATTGGAAATCAGAGAAGAATATCATGAAACTGGCTTTCGAAAAATGTCAGAACAGAGATGTGCATTTGTACTATTACATCAGTCCCTTGGACTTAAATTTTTTAAATAAATGAAAGATTAATCATAGGTTAAAGACAGATTTCTACCCGTATACTAAGTAATCAAATAACATACTGTGTAAAAACTTACCTACACATATAGTAAAACATCACTCCACAAGTGAAGAAGTAAAACAGTAGGAAGACAAGCAGAGCAGTAAGTATAGCCACTAGATAAGGAATCTCAGTGATTCCTGGGTAAAGGACAAATGACAGGGTTTTACTATGATTTTCTCTTGATGTTGCATTCCCATTACATTCCCAGTCATCGCCTTTCACGACGAATACTACATAAAAACCCATTTTAAATGAATCCCTCTGGTAAATAAAAATATAGGAGAGAGAGAATAATATAAATTACATAAATTATAAATTCAATGAAGTGCATAATTCATAATATTATGAACAAAATACATCATAAAATTTCGAGCAACAATTTAAACACTAACAGACATTGAAGTTATCATTTTCAACAGCAGTTTCCAAGTTTTATGCACCTGAGACCCCTTCTTAAGGCAGCTGAACTTATCATGACCTCCTTAACCCCATCCATCAATCAATAAATATAAAATACATATACTGTCAAACCCTGTTTTGGTGTATCCCATCCAATGTTTACCAGCATTTAGTGTTTATTTTCTAGAGTCCCGACAAACATCCCATATAAACAATGTATTATTTTCCTCAATTTAGGGCACTTCAATTTAGCGTTTTCCCTGATTTAGTGTAATAAATTTTTGTTCACAAACCCTTAACTGGTAAGGTGAATTTCGACCTCAATATAATACCAAGCGGCAGCAGTGGTGGATCCAAGAATATTATGCGATCATTCCTGGTGCCCCACCAAATTATAAGGGTGTTGAAGTGAATGCATTTTCACTTGCTGTGGAAACAGATGAGACCATTACCATATTTACCTAAATATGTTTTTTACCAGTTTCAGCGCATGAAAAATCTTGAATCATCTTATATTCGCATAGTATGGAATAACTTTGTGTAAATCAATCGTATGTTGTAAAAGTGAATGACATTCGTTTTGATGCCTGCGGATGTAATTCTATCCTATCACAATGGAAATCTGGGGTTTAGAAACCTGATACTTCATGCACTACAGTGTAGCATACGTAGTGTAGCGAAAGCTAATTAGAGCAGTCCTTGTTGAAAGCGAAAACATTCATTTCGGCATCAGCAAATGCCATTCTATCTTGCTGTGGTTGCATGAATAATGACACTGGGTTTCCTTACCTGTTTATTTAATGACAAGTAACAATAACAATCATAACAGAAACAGGAGAGGAAAACTCAGGGTAAGCTAGAAAGCTCGTGCTCACTCGTGGATGACTTGGCATCACTGGTTCCCTTCTGTGCTGCAGGGAGCCAGGTCCTGCAGCAGGAAAAATGATCTCTGGACCCTTGGCAGCCAAGGTATACGCCGAGAAACAATTTCGTCGCTCCGGCAATTTTGATAATTGTAATTATGACTTGAATGCAAAAATTCTAATAACTGAATGTTACCTGATAGTAAATTTGTCAAAATTACTGGTTTTGTGGGCGCCTGCAGAAATATCTTCAGGGAGGGGGGGGGGGCAAAATGCCTACACATTAGCATTGGTTGCTCACCTCGCAGGGGCTACTTACACAAATATAGCAAAAAACACATTTTTAAATTGATTTTTTAAGCAGGGCCTGCTTTTCATTTTAGGGGAGTAGTATTGCACACCACAGATAAAATGTTTGTTTCTAAAATTCTCCATAAAGTATTACATCTAATGTTATTAGCAACGTTAGTTGCCGCGATAGATATAGAAAGATTCCAAATTACTCAGCGATGTAGGTTTTTTCGTTATAGATAAAAGTAGATTGCCTACATTGGATCAGAACTATTCATTTTCATTTATATTCAAAATATTCGTTTATTTGTTATTTGCAGTCGCACAGTAAAGTAAAACTCCGCTCCCCCCCTGGCTGTGTGCCTGCATGCAGTACCGCCCTGATAAAGTTTCGAAGATTGATATCTCTGTTACTTCATATTCAAGTGTAGGGCACTTGGAATAATGCCAGAGAGCAAATAATTACTTTAACGTGTTCCGTCTTTTCTTCTTCCGTTTTGCGAATGGGTTTCCGAGAAGCCTCTCAGCAAGTGCTCGGATTACTTGTTTCTTTACTATTGATTATACAGAACCAAAATGGCAACAAAAATGTCGGGAAAATTACACCCAGTCATCTGCATTCGTTATATTTCTTACAATCAACATTCGGAAATACAGTTTCAACAGAAGGAGTATGGGAGTTTTATTGCACTTAAAACATTTACTTGCAGCCACACTTCAGCAAATTTTTGCCCAGCCACAAATAAAACAAATATTTTTAGAAGGCACAGGGCCTGGTGCACTCACACCATTGACACCGCGATCTGTCAGCTCTGCTTGTGCCAGCGTAACCTTTAAAACGCCATATGTAAATTTTTTTGGGAAAAGTGGGGGGGGGGGCAAGTGCCCCCTCTTGCCCCTTACTGCAGGCGCCCATGACTAGTTTGAATATCCTATATATAATTTCTGAAGTGTCCGTCCATCCCCCCCATCTATCTCGAAAACCATTTGCTGTAGAGATTTGCAGTAAACTGCGTTTTGTTTCTACAGGCCAGGAGGTCCCTAGAAAACTATTCTCAATTTCCTAAAGTCCCGGGTTCGATTCCAGGAGATAATTATATGTTCCCATAAGTTTACACGGGATTTTCGAGTTTTCAGAGTGCAAGGTTTTTTCCCTTCATTCGTTAAAATACGTAAATATGGACCGATTTCCTCCGTTATTAATTTATTTGATGGTTAAAACTCTAAATTATCTTATTCTTTCAATGTTTATACCCTACGCCAGTGATGGGCAACAGAGCGCTCTAAGAGCACGCTCAGAGCACAACCGTAAGGGGGAGCAACGTTGAGCGAGAGAGGGAGATAAAGGAGCGAGAACGAGATGGAGGATATGGAGAGGGGCGAGGACGTGATGCAGAAGGCAGGTTTAAGGTTGGCGGATGTTTAAATTGCATGAGAGCGGAAAGAAACTTACATGTAGTCCTTAAGTAAATTTTAAAAAGGAATTTTATTTTGATGAAAATTACATTGTGCTCGCATTACTTTGATTACGTCTACGTAACACCAAATCATTTACAGTAAAACTCGTTTAATATGTATGTGAGGGGACTGACTCAATGCTTTGTTATAAGCGTGACTACGTTATATACGAGAAACATGGTTTTTGGCCTATACATCCCATATAACACGTATACACATACAGTAAAAGCTGTGCTATCCAGCTATTTAGAACCGGCCAGCCTTAGATACCGGCAATTACACAAATACAATTCATTTTGTATTTCTTTTTCTTTTTTTTATGAATTTTTGTGTGAATAGTATACGTGTAATACCACAACTTCCACTTTAAAATTTCTTAAAATATAAGATGTATATATTACGTATTTACTCCGTATACTTGTGTGGCTGCCGAGTAAGCATGGCATTTTTGGTTACGTAAGCCATTTGCATTGTCTAGATGTTTTGGTGTACTTCTACAATTTCCAGTTTTATCGCTTTTTATTATTTAAAAAATTACCTATCCATTGAATATGGCATCAAAATAAATATCTAAAAGCAAGGAACAGGAGAGAAAAGGTTGGTTTAACGCTAACACAAAAGCTGGAGCTGATCAAACGAATTGAAAAAGGAAAAAATAGAGCAGTCATAGCAAAAGAATTCAACATTGGATCTTCCACGCTCTACGATATCAAGGCTCATAAGGCTAAATTAATGAAATTTGTGTCATCTTCTGAGACGAGTAAATCAATTAATAAACATCATATGCTTCATAAGCCAAAAATTGAGGAACTGGATAAAATATTCTGACTGGTTTTCACAGAAATGTTCTGAAGAATTAAATAATTTCGTCCTTTTCTAATAGAGTAAAAATAAGAAAGATAAATAAGAAAGATATAATCCAATAAATTCTAACAGGTTCACTGCCGTAATCCCCAAACTTCCCGGACGCCCTAAACTTTTCAATAGTCTTTTTGTTTTGCATGTAAGCGTAGCAACGTATTAAATAAGAATGGGTAAATAGTGTCTATATCTAACTACGTGTGGAAGAATTAAAATGGAAAATGCAAACCCCATGCATAGTTATGTTTGGGGAGTACGATATTGAACCTAACATAAGCCCAATTTTGTTTGGTTATTGCTAAATTTGCGATGTCAAAATCGAAAAACGCTCACCTAACCGGATATTTCTCCTAATCGGCTTTCCACAATCCGAAAGATAGCCGGATAACACAGCTTTTACTATTTTTGCAGTAAGTCGACTTCAATGCCATACTTACATATGCAAAGAGATGCTTATCAACTTCGCGGCATGTAAAATGTTCGACTGCTATTACATACGATTTTTTAAATGGTCAATTAATATTATTATTATGGTCATTAATTTACATAAACATTTCACATTTTTAATATCAATTTCAAAACAAAGGGAGCGTGAAAATTCGTATGGAAGGGGTAGATGGAGGAAGGGGACCTCTAGGAACAAGTGCGTGGTAAACGGGCGGAAACTATTCATTACTTATCGCTCTGCTCACCAAAATTCATTATATATGGGGCATTTTTTGCCACGGGACCAAACATTTGTTCGTTACAGCCGAGAATTCGTAAAATGCGTGTTCGTTACATCCGAGAAATTTAACCAATGCCCTTATGGAGAAGTTCAAGGGACTGAGACATTTCTTCATTATAGCCTAGATTTCATTTTAGGCGTGATCGTTATAAACGAGTTTTACTGTATTCGCGGGACTATAGATCACACACTTTTGATGCATAGCATGGCTGTGAGATTTCCATCTGAGACTCGGTTCCTGACATTGGACTTCGTTAGTTTCATGAGAGAAAAAAGCTGTTCGCAAATGTTAGTTGAGCCAAACATAGATATTATTTTGCTCGCTAACGTGTGCAGTTCGGGAAACGCGTCCTTGGAAAGTTCTCGTAGAACTGCACTAAACTCGTTCTTCTATCATATTTGTCCTTCATTTCACGATCACAATGAAGATCAAGAAACTCGCACTGCAGTGCGATTGGGACACCATTTGCATCGAGGGAATTTGAAAATAGTGTCGCGAAGATTTTCATTTGTTTCTAATGCATTCCAGTTGTCGAATCGTTCGTTAAATTCATTACGTAGTGTGCTGAGTATTGCAGCATACTTCTCAAGATCATGCTGCTGCAGCAAGTGTACACGAGAGGTCAGCTTTGGAAAGCTCTTATTCTCTGCTTCCGAAGCGCACAAAACATAATACTACTTCCTCTTGAAGCAGGCTGCGACTACTGCAGGAATGCAAGGGATGCGCTAGCGACTGATAACGCACCTTACAACTACCTGTCAAATGCACCGCCTTTTCCACGTATGAACTACCTAGAATTCTTACGTCAAAATGGTCTAAAAGTTTTCCCCTCCGCAGCTCTTCGCTCCCAAAGTCAGAGCAAAGAGTGCCCTGGGAGCGCAACCAGTCGTTTGCCCATCACTGACCTATGAGGTTGAAATTTTCGGAATACACAATTGTTTTCAAAATTTTGCCGATTTTTTGTTCTCCTTCGGGACGCTGCCAAGCCAACCTTAATTGTTGCCTCTGATTCAATTACCATCGATTAAACGTTCATATTGACGTAAAAATGGAATCCTTAAGTTAGTAAGATCATTATACGCTACATTTTTGCTTTAATTAAAGTTTTATTGTTATAAATATAACAATGGATGAATTCATTAAGATAATGATTTAACTCGAGAACATTCAGTAACATTATTTTCTGTGACTAGGACGCGTTTATCATAGATTGTGGTAGAAAAGCATATTTATTTTTTAAAATACTGTATCTGAGTATTCAACCTTTTGGAAATACCAAATGTTTTTGTTTTCCCTGTCAGTGGAAATATGTGTAAGACTCTTGCCATTTCATTATGAAGGCTTTGGTGAGGAGGAATCTTCCTAAACCCTGGTAAGTTTATACTCCGCATTATTCTACAATCAATTGTTTCAGCGCTTACTTTTTTAATACTTTCGCCTGGTTTAAGTGGATAAATAATTATTTTTTGTGGCATCGCTTTTACAAGAGTTATGTTTTGTGATTGATTAAGTGGATGACATTTCCTGTAAATTACAGAAAGTACACATCTTTCTTTTCCCAATATTTGCTTTATTTGAGGTGTTAAGACCCAGTTTGACTCCCGGTCTTAGGAGTTCTATTCTTCTGTTTCCTCATTTCACATCACTACAGTTTATGCCTGTGGCGTAAGAATCTTCTGATCACTAATCATTTCAATTTAATTACTGTGCAGCATCAATTTACTCTCTACCATAACTTATAAAATACAGATTTCTGATTACCTACGGATAACATTTTTTTTAATATGCGCACACTGCCTTTCCCTCAGTGAGATTCTAACATGCAAACCTTACATTGGGAGTCAAATATCTAAGTATCCTATACTGTGTAAATTCATTGCTAGAGTAAAATATGAATTATTAACATCAACTTATTTTACAAACTTATTATTTTTTAATGAATCAATTTAAAATTAAACGCGCAAATGTTGCACGGGTTCAGCTAGTTTTTTCTTAAATACTGAGTTTATACTCAGAGTCGTCTTATACAGTAGGATCTCAATAACCACTGCCATCAATAATTGTTGTTTCGATCAACCGTCGTTTGTCGCCAAGTGGTACAAAAACTGAAAAAGTTCTGTCGCCATTTTTGAATGAAGCAAACAAATGAATAAGATGACAACTGCACTGTGACTGAGAGAGAAAGACTGTTATTGCAGTGGTGGCAGGGGCCCATCCATAAAGGCGAACTAGGCGGTTGCCTAAGGCGCCAAGTTAAATGGGGTGCCAAATTTGTGGCGAAAAAGTTGTTTAAAAAAAATAATGTAAAAAAATCTGATGTAGCCAACACATGACCTTCTCCATATTTGGGGTACAGATATTTAAATTATTATGAATAGCATTATAAGGAAAAATTATTATTTTGTACTGTAAAAGAATACAGTCGTCCTTATTTCCTAAATTATATTTTGAATATATTTACAGAATTCACCACTAGATTGTGGCGCTGCATACTGGAAATTTACGAATAAATTATCTACTAAATGGAAGGTTCTACAAAAATTTGTTTCAAACAAAACTTGGAAGAAATAGGTATTATTCTCTACAACTTTGGTCTTCACGAATATTACCAATAACGATGTTTTTAAGGAGATATTTGACAGAAACCAAAAAACTGATTATTTACATATAATTCCTAAACAATAACTGCTATGGAAAAATGTTTCAAAAGAAAGTTGTAGGAAATTACATTCTCTATAACCTTTGCATCGAATTGTATATACAGTAGAACCTCATCAACCTGGCATTAAAAAACCCGGCATTCTCAAAAACTCGGCACTTTTTTGAAAGCTATATGTAAAAAATCCTAATACACTAGAAATTACTTTAATTGATGTACGCTTATCTATTTTCATTGTTTTGTTTACCTCATTAGGACCACATGTTTAGATTCGTGGTGATAGCAATTGTTTTTCGTTAATGCAATTAGTACTTTTGTTAAATTTTATTTTGACATGACTTCAAAAAAAGAAGACAACCCATAAGTGGTTACGAAATGTAAACAGAAAAATCTCACGACTGAAAAAAAGTGGAATTACTAAGAAAACTTGAAAAAGGTTCTTCAGCGAAGAGACTTTGCGAAGAATATAGCATTGGTAGTTCCACTGTGTATGACTTAAAGAAAAAATGGAAATATTGAAATTTTATGGAGAGTAATACAGCTGAAGCTATGCGTAGCCGTAAAACACTACATGTCCCGGGTAAATATTGTTGATAAGGTATTGTTTGAGTGGTTTCGTAAGTGAAGAAGTGAAGGTGTACCTATTTAGGGCCTAACGCTGATACAACAAACGAAAAATTTTCACAATAGCAAAAAGAGTGGTAGAAGATGACACTGAAATCTGGGTTGATATCGGCAATGTCGTACTTCAGCTAACTGATGTGAAATGTGTGAAATAGTCGAAATAGTGGACATGGTTTTGAAACAGCATGAAAAAGATGAAGAAAATGAAAGTGACAATGATCAAGAGATAGTTAAGGACAAACCTTCAATAGATCGCTGTATACAGTTGGTCACAGATACAGTATCTGTTTTCGAACAACACTCCTGCATTGATTTTCAAGAGATTATGTGTTTGTATCGAATACATGATAAAATTATGAAGGAAAAATCAAAACGCATGAAGCAAGCTAGTTTGTCCGATTTGTTTAACAAAAATTCTCAGAATAATGTGATGAAAATAACGTTGTAAATGCATATTAGATATACGCTTTATTTCACGTTCGTTATTTACTTTTTAATGGTTCTTTTATAATTCCTCATTTTAGTGCATGTATAAGCAAGTCTTTATTGATAATAGGTTCCCTTTTAATTGCTATTCATCATTTGAATTACCAAAAATGTACATTACTTAAGAATTTTTTTAAATTTTCAAAAACCCGGCAAATGTTAGGTCCCGAGGTTGCCGGGTTTATGAGGCTCTACTGTACAATAATGATGTTTTAACGGAGATATTTTGCCAAAACCAAATCGGGTTTCGAATAAACCTCAACTTCCGGTTAACCAGTATTTTCCAAAAACTAATCAGCTCTTTGTGCTCATACCAAAGTGTTATATATGAAGTTTGGTAATGATATGGCAAGTACTTTTCGAGTTAGAGCGCCCACACTCACATACACACAGACATCATTCCGAAAATAGTCTAAACGTGTTCTAGGGACCTCAAAACATGTACTTCCATTGAAATCTCGAAGTCGATTTTTTTTCATGAAAACAATACTTTCTCTATACTACGTATATGGAGAAAGTAAAAAGGGGCAAAATGTTTTCCAGTTTACCAAAACCCTCACCCTTGATCTGACCATGGAGATTAGAGGGGGGGGGGGGGGGGGGGGGGCAGCGATTGCATGGTTCGCCTAGGGCTCCAGCTGCTGGCAGATATTCTAGGGCCACCTCTGAGTGGTGGGCTGCATGGTAGCAGTGAAACCTTTGGTGGGCCGCATTGGAAATGGCCAATGTGAATTTCCATTGAAATCTCGAATTCAATTTTTTTCATGAATACAATATGTACTTTCTCTATACTACTATGGAGAAAGTAAAACATCGGTACAGTATACACTGCACAAACTTTCTCATATATTAATGCGTAGTTTAGTTATCTTTAGAAAAATATAAACTATGTAGAATTATTATAAACATCAACTAAAATAAGTACATACACAAAATTTTATCAAAATCGTTCAAGCCGTTTTTGAGGAAATTAAATTATTGTTAAAGTTGCCTAGAATAAACTATATGAACTATTTATTATTATTGAAGATGTAAACTCAAGTCATACGAAATTTGATCAAAATCATTGGAGCTGTTTTTGAGAAAATCAAATTGTTGTTAAAGTTGCAAAGTATAAACTAACTGTAATTATTGTGCAATGTCAACCATTTCTTCATGGTTTCTATTCTGTATGATAAAATGCCTAAGCATGAGATTTCATTCATTTTCGCTCTAACATTTAGGTTCTAGAGCAGCGAACAGACAGACACAGACGGCATGGCAAAAAATCACTTCTTCGGACTCAGGTACACCTAAAAAATATGTTTACATCAAACTCTAAAGATCGAATTTTTTCACGATTACAATACTTTCTCAATATATGTTGTATATGAGAAAGTAAAAATATAGGAACCTTTTCTAAGCGGCCAACCAAATGGTTTTTTGTGCATATTCTTCATTTAACAGATGATAAAAATTAACATGCTAGTCATTCTGTTTATCTTCCTTTCTTTCCTAAAAGCTATCTGTATCTGGTTATGTAACATTGTTCCACACATCTAGTTCTGCCTACGACACTAACACCACTTATGACACATAATGCTTTATCATTCTTTGTACTCATACTATACCTTTCTGTCCAACAATCCTGAAAACAACCACTCCTCTTTTTTAATTATTTGTTTCTTACATTATTCCAGGGAAGTCAAATTAAAGCGATAAACATAAGTTACTCAGGCAAACAAAAATCACTTGAATTCACACTGGTAAAACTGCTTTTAGTTCTTTAGTCAGGCCCCTGACACCTAAAAACATTGTTTTAAAGCAGTAGTTCAACAAACTGTATAGATTAACTAGCTGGAGTGCTCGCTGAATTTCAATGGATTTAGTGAATCTAAAACTTCAACCGTGTAACATGTAACCATCGCAAGAATAAGATAGTACACAGTTATAACCATCGAATAAAGCAAAAATGAAGTAACCCACTTCACATTGAAGGAAGAAAATCTTATGAAAATAACGTATAAACTCCCTCCTCCTCCCTTCCACCCTCACCTTCCCTTCTCCCTCCCTCCCCCTCCATCTCCCACCTTCACCTTCCCTCTCTCCACCCCTTCACTCTAATTCCCTCTCTCCATCTCTCTCCCTCCCTATCACGTATTAAAAGCATTCAAAGCGAACAAACTTACAAACATTCTCCTTTATATATGTTAGATTAGAAGATAATTCAATTAAAAACAACAAGTATTTGGTTTCCATATAAACAAATAAAAATCGTACACAGAAATTGACACGATATTATGTTAAAATTTTCCCATATAAATGCACTGAACTCTCGATTCTGGCGACAATGGGAGTTGTCATGGTAGCTTATAATGGGTATTGTAATAAAACTGATAAAATCACGTATTTTATTGATTCTAAATGCATTTTTATGCTAATTCAATCAGGATTCGGATTCTGTATTCAATAAAAATAAACTTTGTTCTTTTCTTCGTAGAACCATTCAAGTCTCAAGTTCGTACCATGTATCTAAGTAATTTTAAAATTCAAATGAAAAATAAACTGCACTTGTCCCTATGTTATTCAAATGAAGAAAATGAAAAAAGAACATTTTTTAAAATTAGACAGGTTAATCAAATCGATATAAAAACCTTACTACACCACCATATTTGTTATTCCAGTTAAAATGATACCTTTCTCTTGTTTCTACATGCTGTAGTTGCAAAGCTATAAAAATACATACAAACACTTTATTTTATAGATATACTAGCTTTTCGTACCCGGCTTCGCCCGGGTGCATTTCGGACTGCAAATAGTTATACTTTTTCCCGCTTAGAAGACAGCTTGAGAAAATGATACATACTAAAACTTCTCCTCTCCTTTCTGTAAACTACATTAGGAGTCTTGAAATAAAGTGGAAAGAACACGAAACGTACCAATACAAAAACTACAAAAACCACCATGAAAAAAGAAATGAATTAAACGCTTACCAATACCCAGTAGAAAAGGATGTAAACCGACAAATAAATAATCGTGGAACATAAATTAAGAGTACAACCAAAGAATATAAGTTCAATGTAAAAACCACCAAGAAAAAAGAAATGAATTAAACTCTAACCAATAGCCGGCATAAAAGGTAATAAATAGGTAATCAAGGAACAAAAATCAAGAGCACAACCAAAGAATATAAACACAAACTACAAAATGAACAACTAAGAATGAAAACAAAGAAAACAAACAAAGAACACAAAAAATGGACACGAAACGAAAATAAATGAAAACAACAAACTAACCAAAACCAACCAACGAATAATCTCCTAAAGCTCAATGTATCTGATGATGGCGACTGACGCTTTCTATTCAGTTGCTAAATAAACAACCAACAATCACAAAATAGCGTGTCGTAGTGATGAGTAAATACTGATTACGCGGAATATGAGTTTGTATGTCAACATAATAACGGGAGAAACTAAATAAGAATACCTATTATTACTCTAAATAGGTATAAAATTACTGATCTTAATTGTGTTTTCCATTGTAATTAATTGAATAATAGATTGAGATATTCGAACGAATCGATTTTAAATAATGTTCTAAAATGTTTTACTTTTCTAACGTAATTAATTACGTGAGTGTATCGGTAGTGTTTACATTTTACCCATGGAACCGCAGACACGAATTCTTAATTTTAGTTCAGAAGACATAATAAAGTTCAACAAAAGTATTATTCAAATAAAATCTTTCGAAATTCACTGCGTTACGTGTTCAAAATGTTAATCTAATTTAGTTCTCATATTAAAATAACAATTACTCAAGAGTGAACCTTATTTCCAATTGATAAAACTCTCTTTTAATTCAAAACGATATTATATATTACAAAAAAGTATCTAATTATCATTGAAACGCAAAATGGATGAGCATAGGAAAAAACTTGCATGTTAGCATGAAATGCTCAATTCAGTTTTTATTGATAAACTGATAAAACAAAACACAAAAACTTTAACGTAGTAATTTAATCATATATCTTCAGTAATTTTCACTTAAACAAAATATGAAATAAAATAAGACAAAAGGCATATAAAAACAATTCAACTTATATCCAAACATACCTATAATGCGAATGACACGATTACAGAAAAAGAAACAGTTCACTAATGTTTATTCGCAGAATTAACCTGTGTATAGAAGACCATAGATAATGAAAGAAAAACATACAATCAAATCAGAAGATATAAAATGAGTATTTCATCAACTATTTCTACGTTTACGATATGTTTATAGTTCAAACGTAATTTGTTTACATCGGTTGCTAAGTATATCCAAATGCTGAGCAATAATGAAAAATAAGATTTTCCCTTCAATTCGTCTTATTTGATCTGTAAGCCCCTCTTTTAAAAAATTATTCCAAAAGAGGAGATAATTTACCACAAAAAAGTCTGCGATATATATGTAAGGGGTTAAAAATTCGAGAAATTTACGAAAAAATTTTAAATGGAAATCCCATATAAACGAAAATATTTTATTATAATTAAGCAGTACACCGAATCGGTTTAAAAACCTTACTACACCACCGTACACATGATAACGGTTAATATGACACCTTCCTCTTTTTTCTGCGTGTTGTAGTTTCTGAGCCTTAGCAGAACATACATACATACATACGACACCTTACTTTATAGATATGTATAGATAAGATTACCAAGAAAATGTACTCTCTGTTGCTTTCTAAAACTACTGAAAGAATTAAGCTACTGTTGCATACGTATTTCTTTGCAATTCGACTCGTCCTGAATTATATTTGGGTGAAGCAGTGACTCTGTTGCCACATTTCTCCAATTAACACAATGCAGGTGGACAGCACAACCAGAGATGCGGAGGGAGTTTAACATAATAATTGCTACATCACCATATATAGTGTGGGAGAATGTGTCAAATTGGCAATTTTGTAATTAAAATGATAATTTTATATAATAATAGCCATCGTCCGTTGGTTGGTTGGTCACGCTATGCAAACGCTAATAACTCGAGAAATAATAACGATAGAAACTCGAAATTTGGTAGGGATGCTTTATTAACACTTTTTCAGGTGATGACGAATTTAAATCGCGAAAAAATTCCTTGGTTCGTCTCCAAGAGAGGCATTTCCATTTCCCATTACTTAACATGTAAAATGCGATTTTTCGACGTGCAGGCTTTTATTCATCTGGAAATTAAAATTAGAAGAAATTAACAGACAACCTTCGGATTTGAACATTTTGAAGAAAAAGTTATAAAGTTTCTTATTCCGTTCGTCTTTTTTCGCCCACAGTTCGAAATATTCCATGTTAAATGTTTAATTTGCATATTTTGTGGAAATCTCGCCATTTTAACGTGATGTTGCTATGTCGACCATTATCATTGTTACACCTCAAATTACTTTTATTGTATACATCCTTCTGGGAATAAGCATGCCTTGAGTGCTTCAATACGAGAGAGAGAGAGAGAGAGGAAGGGGAGAGATTGGAGTGTTTTGTGGAAAATAAGTATATTAACGTAAATATAAAAAATTTTAAGTATCAACAGTGTCATTTTAGAAAAATTGGAAATAAAAAGCATTCTTAAATTAAATCCTTTGTAAACCATAGGTGCTTATGAATTTATATTGTTATTCCTTGAATTAATTTCGTAACAATGGCCAAAGTTTGGAAACGAATATAAATTAAAATTCAATTAAAATTAAAAGGACATTTAAAACTGTTAACAGGCAATTTTCAAAGAAACAACAGTGGATCTTTTAATTAACTGATTTGTTTTTATAAAAGGAATTTTGGTGCTTATTTAATACAGAGTAAGTTCTAAGGTTTATAATCCATTTAAATCTAATAACAGTGGCTATTATAGTTTAAAGAAAGAACTTTATTTATTCACTTTAGAGAATGAATTAATTTTAGGCTAGCATTGCCTATTATAAAAGGAGTTACTTTGGAATTTACAGTATGTAAAGTGGAAGTTGTACTGAATTGACTCAAGTACTATATTTCAAAGTAAAAATCAATTTAAAACTATTGTAACGGTTTCTACGATAAACAATTATTTATTTTTTTGTTAATATGGATCTCCAATATAACAATCCATTCAATCGTCAAGGGAACAGTTTACAATGTTGAAATAAATTGAGTTGTTTTTGTTCAGATAGTATTCAAAGAAATTATTCCGTTGACTGATTAACTACTTAGTTTTTAATTTAAATATTTTAAAGAGTTTTATTTTAACTATGTAACACATAATGACAGGGAACAATATTGAGGATTCGAGTAAGCTTTCTTTCTTCGTAAGTACAGAGTACAATTTTAAAACAATCATAATGTTAAGTGCACGAAATTTAATTATTTTCCCTAAGTTATATATGTATACATATAATTATTTCCCGGTCTTTGCACACCGACATTTATGTGCAGCATTGACGAGAACAAGGTGGGAGAAAAATAACAGAATTTTATAGCCGAAAATAAAAACCAAAGGCATTTACTAAACGACAACAGAATATTCACTAGAAATGTAATATATGACGAAATATTTCATATGTAAAAGTGTGCTAATAATTATTTTAAATGCAAATATTAATAATCAATCTATCTATAATTCTTCTGTTGATATTTCAATGGGCATTACACTAGTAAATTAATAAGAGGCATTAATTAAATATTTTTCGTCTCTCAGTGATGTGACAACCAAAACTGTCTCACATGCAGTTTAGGGAATGTATACCATTGATTAGCCATCAATGGTTTAGATACTACGTCAAGCTGAATGATAAATAAACTTCAATTTAGTCAGCAATGTTTTATTCCCTACATAGCTGTTTTGTTCTCATAAATACATATGATGAAATATTTTCAGAACAATATTTCTTAATTTCTAGGTGCATCATACTGCACAAAAATATGGCAATATAAAAGCTTAAAATTAGAAGACAAAGAAATCTGAAATCAATAAACTAACTCTGGTGTCAAACCTTTCCTTACCTGAATAGTCATTCCACCTGTGGTGCTCATTGTCTCCCATTGTCCTTCAAATTGTACATTTCTTTCCAAGTCAAAAACTGGACACTAAAATGCAAGAATAACGATATTATCAATCATATTTTGGATTTTCTACATTACATCTTTACCAAATAAAAATATCATACAACTCTGCAAAGTACAAACATTAAATGTCACATATTTGTAATGGTCAGGATGAGTATTATTAATGAAAAATAACCAAACCTTAATTGGACATCTTAATGCACATTGCCATACTTAGATTATCATACAAACTTCAACAACTGCAGTGAATGCAATTGCAGTTCATTTAAATGACACACTAAGAATACAATAAAACAGTTATTTTTTGTAAGCACCATAAATGAATTCTACTTTGGCATCTAGGTGTAAGTAAATACAATGTGGCAGACTTTTCATAAAGATAAATATATGAATTTGGGTGGTTTACGTAATTAAATACAAACTAAACTTATAGTTATATGAGGAAAACTTACATTTATAGTCTGAATGGAGACTGTGGTACACATGTCATCATCTGAGTGCACCATGAGAAGGACAGTATTGATATCATTTGGAAATTGAAACCCATAAAAATGAGGTTCTGCTGGAGATACAGTAATATTCCTTTTCTCTGTAAGACTTAAAAAGAATATTATTTATTAGAAAGGTTTTTGATTTAAAGAAATTTTAGTCTAGAATGCTAAACTATACTGAGGGGAGATTTGGTTACTAAACATTCCTATAGCTTAGTAAAAAAATTGAGGAACTTTTCATACTCTTTGTTACCATCTTGTTCCCAAGCTATCGTGGACACCGTGATCCCCAGATCTATCTGACCTCCCTCTGGTTATACATTACAAAAGTAAACATAACAAATTCCCATACTCTGATGAAATAATGACAAGGATAGGAGATTTCATTAAGAGTATATTTCAAGAAATGCTGTAGTCAGTGTTAGAAAATATGCTGCAGTAAGCATGTTTAAGTATCCAGCATGGTGGTGGTCACATTCAAAATTTTAATCATGATTTTATTAAAATACACATAATTTTCAAGTTTCTATCTGGAATATATCTTGAGATATATGCTGAATAAAAAATTCACTCTGTACAGTAATCCACTAGGAAAAACCTAAAGTAGCAGTTTGTTCCTCATGTATTTTTATTTATTTCGGCTTTTTATACATTGATTGCTCTCCATTTATCACGGACCTTAGTTATTCAGCCGATAAGATTTTCTGCTTTTAGAAAACTAGCCTTCATGTCATCAAAACAAAACTGTAATGTGCTAACTTTTCCTGCAATTGAACATGTCAGGAGGAATCTATCCCAATTTCCCATAAACTTCCAACAAGAGCAAGTTTGAATGAGTCTTTCAGCAATTCACACGCCAAAGGTAGCAACATGAACCGATAACCACAAGTTTCTATTCCCAGAAAGAATATTTTAAATCTTAACAAAAATAATCAGTTTGCAGTACAGGTAGTCCTTGCTTGTGACACAAAATTCACTTTAGCAAGATTTAGCAATTGGGGAGCCTGTTCACTTTACATGAAGAAACTCCTGTTTTAACACGAGTTGCAACACGATCCATTACATGAAAAAATAAAAATATATTGCCATTAATTTATATTTATTCGTAAAATATTAGATAATTTATAGTATTCAGATACTCAAGGACCTGTGGAACTAGCACATGTCGCCGAGTTTATACTTTATTTACATCTTATGTGCATTGTTTATGCATTATATTGTATTTACACAGTGTTGGTTATTACATTTGATGTATAAAAAATTAATTAAAATGAACATTGATGCTTGTAATCCATTAAATCCTTGCTTTCTCGCACGCTCTCTATCTCCCTCTAACCCCAACCTTCTATGTGGTTTCTTATGGTATTTATGCATTCGCTTAGCACGAATTCGCTTAACATGATACTTTTTAGGAACGTATCTCTCGTGCTAATTGTAATTGAGTGGTAAATTTCCTAGGTATACTTAAAACTCTCATGAAATGTGTTATTCCTATAACACATTCATAAATGGAGGTCCCAAATGTCATTAAAGATTCACAATATGTATATGGAATAAATATAATGTTTTGAAATTAAATAAAGATATAGACGGGAAAACTTGAATCATAAAAATATGAGTGTTTATCATTGTAGGTTTGATACAAAAGAAATAATTATAAAATAATAGTTATAAAATTCTTGCCATAAATAAAAATTAGTGAATGAAATACTTGACAAAACTGCTACTTGAAGAAAGAAACTAATTCAATGACTATCCAAAATACGAAGAAGTTTCCCGTGTAGCATAAACATCATGCGATTGTACCCTTAGGCCATTATAACTATGGAAGCATTTGATTGACAGTAAAAAAAATACAAGCATACCTTGCATGGCTTATTACAAGAGACCTGCATTAAATTTCATTAATATTTTTACGACAATTAAAAAAGTGACTCACTTGAGGTTAAAATCATCAACAAGCATTACTGTGAGTTTGACACTGACGTCTATTGGACTTGAAGAGGAAACACTGACAATAACACTTTCTTCCTCCTCAACATAGGATTCACGGCCATCTAATAGATAATACTTTGAAGGACAGAGTGTGCGTGATACCTTATGATACTCAGCACTGAAAGAGAACAATAATTGCATTAAAAAAACTTCTCCCCTGAGATGCAAGCATTTGAAACATCATAATGACAAGGCAATAAAGTATCTTCTTTGACTTATAGCATTTTTATTTAAGATATGAATAAAGATCAGACAAAAATATCTCATTTGAATTATACAAGTTCAAGTAGTCTTAGGTCAAATTTACTGTCAAATGTTAATCAACAGCAACACTCAAAACGTTGTCTCCCAACAGCAATTCAGTAATATACGTGCCTTTTAATTCATTTAGGATGACTGCAAAAATTGAGTACAAGCATGGGCACCAAAAGATATGTAACTGGATATATTAATCCTCTTGCTGAAAACATTACACTACATTGTTTACTGATTTAGTTACTACTTTTTCAAAGTGAAAATTTAATGTGTGGTTAATGTATATTGCTGCATTGCACTTTGGGAATTCAGTTAGGGAACTTTTTGAAAATTCTATTTGTGATTAAATTTTGTGTCAAAAATTCTGTCATGGTACATAGAAGTTTAATCTAGTAGATCCCACTGTAACAGTTAGGACAATAAATTAAGTTTTGTAAAATCTTTTTAAGTGATATCCTGAAATGCTAATTGCTTTCATAGGTTTAAATTGAGATAAAATGCTTGCTAACATAAAATAATTAAATCATGCTGCAGTTGAGCTTCATAAATGTTTCAGATAATGGAATGCTAATAAGGTTTAACCCTATAAATAATTAACATCTGTAAAGCACACTTTAATCATATTGCAAGATTTTTCTGAGGAAGTACTGCTTTGTAACAATCTACTCAGGTGGAGTGTTTTCAAACACCACTACTTACGCATTAGCTGTATGTGTATTCACAATCAGAGGAAGTTGCCATGACAATATACCTTTCTGCTGACGTACCACAATAAGGACTGGAAAATTCTTAGTTGCCGAAGTACTTTCGACGCTGATTCTAGCAGTTCGATTTTGAATCCACTATTATTTGCGAGATTAGACGTGAAAGAATGTTAGAATTTAATGTTCTCATATTTCAAATCAAAGTACGTAAAACGAAATAATAGTTTTACCTGAGATGCATTTAGATACTGAAAGGTATATTCAATGGTACTATTAACCGAGAATTCGTACGGGTGTCCGAAAATACCTTCTGTAACATTTGTATGAAGTGGTACTTCATATTTTGGAGATCCATCAAGGATGTTGTCATTTTGGCTTAAACGTTGTGTGACACAAAAATGCACCAAGGATAAAATGACGAACGATTTTATCAATTCAATAGAAAACATCATCGGAAAATATCTATAGAAAACACTGTAAATAAACAACGGCGAGCAGATACACTGTTTAAGTGACTACTTCCATGCTATGCCGAATACATTCTTAGCGAAGAGTTCAGTGGAAACAGGAAAGCCAGCAGTTGATGAATCATCGAAAACGACAAACTGACTATCAACTACGGATAAACATGTTCAAAGATAATGAATTTTTTATCATAAAAGGACGAAATTCAACACTTATCCAACCGTTCCATATCACATTTCTAGGAAAACCCCCTTCTCAAGAAAACCACCGCAACATGATTTCGGATTTAGTAGAGCTACTATAAGCGTAAACAAACACGCGAAAAGCGGACTGTTTGAAAGACACAATATGTGATTCAATAAAAAATCTCAGATGTTTCCATCAAGAGAATCCCATGTCTCCACTATAGGGTGCGTATGCATCGAATTTATTTTACTACGCACTGATTTCGATTTTGTGTTCTCAAAATTGAACAGAAAGCTTCTTACATAATAATAATAGTTTTTTTACAGGGCAACTGTTAATTTCCTCTGTAATTTTCTCAACTTTAGAAATTCACAGCAAAAGATGGAATGACCGTCTCTGATTCGATGCAGGAGGAGAATTTAAAATAAATGTTTATTGTTAAAGAGAAAAATTATGTAAAATTATTTAATTCCATTTTATCATTTACGAATGCATCGAATTTAATTAATCGGCCTTATATATATTTAATTATAAAAATGTTAGGACAGGGGTATGAAAGGGGAATTGTTCTTCGGGACCGAGTACTGAATCTTTTTAGCACTTATCGACCCCTCTGGTATTCATGGTTTAAGAAAATTTTCTAAATTTATTATTTTTAGTTATAATGTATCACCACTTACACTTTAAAATTTAATTTAAACAATCTTTTAAGACGATTTGGGAACACTAAAATATCAAATTTTCACGACCAAAAAGTAATCGTTGAAATAAAGTAAATTTTGAATACAAAATTAAAAAATTCGGTATAAATGAGTTTATATTACATGAACTACAGTTATCTGCAAGGCCGGATTAGTAAATTTTTAATTAATTCATTAATAATATTTAAAGCATCTTTAAACTTTGTAGTTCCTACGTTAGGGTATCAAACTTTCGGCTTTTTTTAAAGCGTTCAATTATCCGGATCATCGGTTATTCTAATCAATCCAAATTAGTTCGAAATTCTACTGTGCTTGAACTGCAATGCTCTTAACCCTATCCAAGGGCTCCCAGGTGTCGTACGCAGGGCCGGCGTGAGGCATGTGCAGTCGGTCCCCCAAACAGGGTCCCGCACAAGGCTCAATTCTCATGTATTGAGATTTAGACAAGTTTTTTAAACATATTAATACATTCCGGATGGAGAGACCGACTGGAGGGCTATCTTCAACAAAAATTTCACAACAAAAACATTCCATCACCAGAGGGGAGGGAAGGAGGCACTACAAGCGTCATTTTTTGCGCCACCGGGTCTGTATACATACATAAATAGGTCCCGCTCCCGCTTACTATCGAACTAGGCCCCGCAAATGATCACGGCTGTGGTCGTACGTGGTAAAATAGTTTTGTTATTTTTCCTTTGCTTCCAACAGTGCGGGAATGGTATACATACAAAGAACGCAGGATATATAAACGACGGCTATCAATGTCCATTTAAATAGATTAGAACTGGGAACGTACACAGAAATTTTTGTTCAGTTAAATTTTACTGTGGATTTTATTTAAATATATGCAGAATAGGTCTAAAACAGCTTATTAAGAACAAATTTCAAGGCCCTCAGAAAAGTTTTTGCTCTTGAATTTCAATTCGTCGAATAAGTTTTTTCATTTATCATAGCACTAGCAGGAGTACCCGTTGAATTTCAACGGATTTAGTGAATCTAAAACTTCGACCGTATAACATGTAAGCATCGCAAGAATAAGATAGTACACAGTTATACCCGTCGAATAAAGCAAAGATGAAGAAAACCGCACCGCATTTTCCTATTTAGATGAATGAAGGAAGAAAATCTTATGAAAATAACGTATAAACTCCCTCCCCCTCCCTTCCACCCTCTCCTTCCCTTCTCCCTCTCCCCCCCTCCCCCTCCATCTCCCACCCACCCCCTCCCTCTCTCCACCCCTTCCCCCTAATTCCCTCTCTCCATCTCCCTCCTCCGTTACCATCCATCTCTCTCCCTCCCTATCTCGTATTAAAAGCATTCAAAGCGAACAAACTTACAAACATTCCCTTTATATATGTTAGATTAGAAGATAATTCAATTAAAAACAACAAATATTTGGTTTCCATATAAACAAATTAAAATCGTACACAGAAATTGGCTTACGATATTACGTTAAAATTTTCCCATATAAATGCATTGAACTCTTGATTTCGGCGACAATGGGAGTTATCATGGTAGCTTATAATGGGCATTGTAATAAAACTGATAAAATTACGTATTTTATTGATTCTAAATGCATTCTTATGCTAATTCGATCAGGATTCGGATTCTGTCTTCAATAAAAATAAACTATGTTATTTTCTTCGTAGAATCATTCAAGTCTCAAGTTCGTGACATGTTTCTAAGTAATTTTAAAATTCAAATGAAAAATAAGCTGCACTTGTCCCTATGTTATTCAAACGGAGAAAATGAAAAAAGAACATATTTTTAAAATTAGACAGGTCAATCAAATCGATATAAAAACTTTACCACCGTACTCGTTGTTCCGGTTAAAATGATACCTTTCTCTTGCTTCTACGATCTGTAGTTTTCGATTTTTAAAATTATGATACACACACACGAACGCACACACACATTCATTTTTATATATTAGATTTATAAATTTCATAAGCACGCTAAACGTAACGGATTAAAATTTCTTGATATAAGACCAACGCTATCAATGCCCGATTAAAAATTAAGCCGGGAAATTTTTTAAAATTATAAAGACGGAATTCAATGAATTTAACACACAAATTATATTAATTTGAAATTATTCTTTCATTGAATACAATAATGCTTTTGTTTTTTCTAATGTACGCTCCTTTTTATATGCTCTGTGGTTAATTAGCAATTTGTTTTGGCGCAGAAGTTTTTTTGGTAATGCCAACCATTGAATGTATTATTCTATTGTTTCAGCCATTAAGATAATAAGTTATGAGTTTAGATAAGTATCTAAAAGTGCTTAAAGATTTTTTTGAAACTCGTTAGCCTAACTAAAATTGAATTTCATACACAGACGTAATTAATCAACTGTCAATTCCTGAATAAACAGAATAAAATGAAATGCATTCAGCTGAAATAACATCAATTCTTAAAAATTTTCATCATCAGTTGGAATTCAAATCAAATCATTGCAAATAGTGTGATATGATTTTTCATCGTGGAAATATGGAGAAATGTGTCATATAGTATGGTGACATATTTTTTTCCTAAAATTAAATAAAGGCTTTCATTTTTTCTTGTATACATACAATATTTTTAAAAAAAGAACATTGCCTTAAGCCTTTTTTTAGCGCACGGACTCGTTCGCAAACGTTTTATTTAAAAAATTATAATATAAGCCATATGTTTATAGGTTTTTTTGACCCTCAGTTTTGTCCCCCCGGTTTCTTAAAAATATTATATTTGCCCTACTTTTTGGTTGAGAAAATCTGATCAACTTAATTATGCACAACATGATGAGTAACTGACAAATAACGAAACACTTCGTTCGGTAACGATTTTCTGTGGATATTTATTAATCACTTTGAAATAAAAACGTGTTCATAAATATTAACACAGCATACGAAACACTTCGTTAGGTAACGATTTTCCGTGGATATTTATTAATCACTTTGAAATAAAAACGTGTTCATAAATATTAACACAGCATACGATACATAGTACTTTTTACGATTTTTTTTGTTGATAATGCAGTTATTTTTGATAGATTATCGGAATAAGAGAGGAAAGATGCATGCCTGAATCCATGCAAGGTAGAGGCGTTCTTTACGAATTATGCAATCATGTCACACATGTTATACGCTCAGCTGTTCATTCCTTCATCGTAGATTTCCTTTCACTTACTAAAGGCTGTGTGCACGAAAGGAAATTAAACGTATTTATGTGATTCTAACAGATCTTGTTTTCTTCAGTTGCTACCGAAGATTATCTTCTTGGACATCAATTAAAAAAAACCACGCAAAGATTTTTTAAGTTCAAAATGAATTACAACTTTCTTGTTTGATTTTTTTTAAACGGTAACTCTTTCGTTAAAAATGTACAGGGCAAAAAATATTCTATTTAACTAGTTCTACAAATTTTATCTGAGGACTTTTTCGTATGAAAAATATTTTAGGAGATGTGACGGAAAGTTCATTTATGTTCGCAGTAAAGCGGCACTCCTGATAAGGTCATGTGAACCATTTATGTCACTTTCTAATTGCCTTTGCCCAGAATTCCTGATTACCAAATTTCACGAAAATCCGCTCAACACTTTCGAAAATGAAACATGCGCACGGACCGACCGACGGACAGATCCTGACCTTAAGGCGTTCATTTTATTTACTTTTGTAAGTAACGCCTAATAATTTAATTAGAGACTGAATTATATCAACCTCAATTTTTATTTAAGGACTTTTCCACATTCGATGCAAAAAAAGTCCTAACCTTCCCGTTGGCATGAGGGGAAACAGACATGGAGACATTAGTTTGTCGCCTCGTACGACAGATTTTTACGCCACCGTCTTGAATCCTAGCAACCGTGAATTTTATTCTGCAAGTGATAATTTATCCTAGCCTGATATTTTAATCTTAAAATGTGAGATTTAAATTAAATATAGACGGATGAATGATTGGAATTTTCTTCATTTTTCTCTCGTAAAGATTTATTTGCAAAACAGTTGCGAATTGTAATGTGGGACAGTCGAACGTGGAAAATTCTTTTCATCATTCGAGAATCTCGAAAGAGCAAATTCCTATTTTTAGCTATGTAAATAAAGTTATCATCATAATTATAGGTAGTCTGCTCGTAGCAGTGCCGGACACAGCTTTCCCCGGGCCCCGGGCGAGATGGGCTTCGCGGGCCCCAGTCTCATACAACCTTTATTTAGGGCCCCATGAATGTGTGCATGATGCCATCTAATTTAATACATCGAATATAATAATCTAAATAATAACAATCTAAACTTAGGTTTTTTCGGGTTATCCCGCGTAAATTGTTTTTTTTTGCGTTAAAAAAATTTACGCGGGATAACCCGAAAAAACCTAAGTTCAGCATGACAAGCACCCGCGAAAGCTTCAACCAATTAAATAACAATCTACTTATTAATGTAATTAATTATAATGATATAGTATAATAATTAACTTAAGCATCTACTATAAAAAAAACCTCGTTCTCCGAACATGTACAGTTTGTGATGTTATTCTCATAATGTTGAGGATTAAGTAATATCGAAACATTATCTTTTTATTTTTTCAGGAAAAGATTATATACATTATAAGCCGTAAACAAATAAGGTGACAGGAAAAACACAATAGTACTAAACCAGATATACAAAAGAGAGTAAACAAAATACTGATCCGAATTAGGGCCCGGAATTAGCTGTTGAACCGGTTAAAATAACCGGATGGTATGCCATCGGGACCCGTGCTTTAGAGCAGTGGTTCTTAAATTTTCAACTGTTGCAGCCCCCTTGAATGTTATGCGACCCCCCTTGAATTGAAAATTGAAAAAACAATAGACTTTAATACAAATTCCTTTATTTTATGTAACTGTTAATAATTTTTATCGCATCGTATTTCCTAAAATTTCCTGATGAAAATTTATTATTCGTGAATTTTTTTATATTTTGGCATTTCACTTAACATCTAAAATAATTTTGCGGCCTCCTGGGGGCCGCGGCCCACAGTTTGAGAACCACTGCTTTAGAGGTCCGTGCCGTAGGGCCCCCCGAACTCAAGAATATATTTTGTACATACTTGAACCATCCTTCTCTTTCTCTCTGTATGCACCTATATAATCATATTTCGTCGGTTCATACATGTCATTTTTCATTTTTAAAATCTTGAGGATGAATGCACGGACAATTTAGATATAGAATTTGTAATTCGAAAGGGACTTCGTGCCGTTGTTCCTCCACAGTATCGTCTCGATGGGCCCCGCAACCGACGCAACGTGGGTTGGATAAGGTGCGCCGTGATTAGCGGGTCCCGTCATGGCCTGATCCTCGAATCAAGGAGGCTTTTTACTTTTTAATATATCAGTAGTTTTTTTGATGGGGCCTTGTTTATCAAGTCATCAACAATGGTAAGGAATTCAACCCGAAATATGTCTAAGATATTCGAGGGTGTGGGAGCACATTATTTATTGCGGGGTTCCCAGATTTTCTGGTACGACTCTGGTCGTTACTAGATTAAGAATCCACAGTTAGGTATTATTTTTGATAGTAAAAAGGCTACCGGGCAGTGCAGGGGACCATTTTGAGTGAAAGTTTTATCTATCGATCTCTCATTGTTCATCGGAAAATTAATAATCCAGAGGTTCCTTCTTTTATAAGTGGATTTATTCTCTGAAAGTGTATGTTAACTACTTACTAATTAAGCCTACGACGTGTTATATACCGTTAAATGCCATTTGGAGACTGATGTATTTTTTATAGTGGAGGAAAAGGATGGTAAGGGGGCCGGGAACGTTGGAAATATCAGAGCCCAGCATTTCAATCCCGGGCCCCCTCTCATACCGGGCCCAAGGCGGCCGCCCGGTTCGCCCATGCCTGTATCCGGCACTGGCCAGTAGACAGGTATGTGATAATTATTGGTTAAACCTGGTTCTCCACTTACTCTCCCTTTCTGAAATCTTCTTCGTTTCTTGGTAGCTCTCTCTTTTCCTTTCAAGTCGTCTATTAGTCGAAAAATTTCCTACTCCTTTCTCTTTTTCCTTATAACACGCCTTTAATCAACGAAGTTATCACATAAACCCACGGTTAATTTATAAAAAAATAACGGAAATCTGGTTATATAAATGACGCCTTAATGACTAAAACCTTAGGAACGAGGAAAGGGTTAAAAGGATATGGATGTAAAAGAATGACGAATAATTTCAACCCAGCGTTTTTTATTAATTCTACGTCGTACCTCTAAATAAAAAAAACATGGGCGAATAAACACCCGCCATAAATTTCCAAATCCTCCGCTTTTTTGTGGACGGACGTAAAACAAAAGGCGATCTCACTGGTCGAGGGGGGGGTCAAACGACGGTGGCTCCAAAATTTCCCCGCGCAAACTGCGGCGAGATTCCAACAGATGTCACAGGTCTCTACGCCCCAAGGAGCGAGAGCGGCACCTCCGCCATTGTCTACCCAGAATGCCGCAGTTATTCTGACAGCCCCCCCCGAGTTGGGCTACCTACCGTTGCAGCGGTGTCTTGGGGGGTAAAAGATAATCGAGGAGTACCCCAGGAGGGTCGAAGGACTTCATTCTCAAAAGGTACGTGTCTTCACCCCCAAAAAAAAAAAGTGTCGCACCTCGTTGGATCCCTCTTCGCCGCGATCATTAAAGTGAAAATACCGCGAAGGATGTACGGATGCTGTGCCGGAGCCGAAGAGGCGAAAAGGGGATTTTTTTATCGTCTGCTAGGGAGGATCATTTCGTTTTATTTTTTTTTTCGGAAGAGGCGGCGTCGGCGAAAGGGGTGGTGGGCGGGGTGAACGACGGGCATGCCGCCGCCGGGGACTGGAATACTCGCCACCCCTCCCTCTATCTCCCGTCTCCCTCCACCTCACGCACCGGGTGTGAGGTAGAGGACCTGAAAAGGAAGCGCGCAGGGAAGGGAGGAAGGGTTTTTATACAAAATAAAGGGGGTAGGCGTGAGAGCGTTTTACTTTTTTTTTTTTTTTTAAAGGGGAGGGGCTAGGTGAGAGGTTAGGGTGCTGAAGAAGGAGGAGGAGATGGGGATGCAGACGTGAGTGGAGGATTTGGGTGGGTGAGGAGGGATGGGGTGAGTGGGGTGGGGTGGGGGGGGAGGTGGAAAACACCGAGGGGGCGTACCTTCGAGATTGAAAGAGAATCAGGCTGGAGGTTGAGAGGTGGGAGAGTTGGTTACGAAATGACGGATCAAGGGAGAGGAATGTGCAAGTATGTAAGGGATTGCGAGTGAGATTCGGTAGTGTCTTAACATCCCCTAACGAGTTTTTATTAGAAGCAGCTTGCAGTTTTAGCAGGGATGTGTATTTTATTTATTCGATTTTCTGTCAGGTGTATCACTCGTCCCAAGTCTTTAGGGTTTTTTTGCCACGAATTTTCCCGCTTCTCGAGGTTGAACGGTATTTAACGAACGAAAATGCGGGGAAGGAGATAGTGCGAAGGGAATCGCTCCTCAAGCCGCTCGTCGTTTGCAGCGTCCGGGTTGCAATAGATGATCAATGAAATTTCCTCGTTCACAAAAAAAGGATGAGTGAAGCAGATGTTCATTTCATCTACAGAGTGGGATACCCCAGTATTAGGTTAAAACCACAAAAAAAAACAGCACGGATGGATTAACCCATATGTCGATAATGGGTCCTAAAATTTTCAGACCCAAATTTTAGGTCCTTCGTTCCATTTCGAAGCAACGACCGAGCGGCGATAGATTTAAAAAAAAAATGTAATTAAATGAGCACGCAAATAAAATATTTGACGAATTCATATTTTTCTGTAGGTAATTCGTATTTAGGCCCTTTCCTTCCATTATCCCCAGGCCCCTCGTAGCCTTAATCCGTCTCGAATCGTAACGACCTCTTCTTCGTAAAACTAAAACGCGTGTCTGGTTTACTCAACGAATGTTTTACGTCTACATGAGTTCCTTCCATCAATCGACCTCAAACCATAAAGGGAGCTCGGTAAATATAATTTTTTTTTAAAGGCATCCGCTTCCGAATTATTCTGAGTGAAAAAGGGAAAGGAGACCGACCCATGCGAAACACCGATACGGTGGGGTAATATAACCACAAAACTCCCTCCAAACGAAGAAATCCTCGCACGCCTCCCGAAAACCAACCCTATACACGTGTTTATCCTGTTAGGCTTCCGGGAAAGGAATAGGAAGGAGGCATTTTCCGCGACCTCAGCTTAAGTCTACGTATCCGAAGGGAAAAAATAAGAGTCACGGGTTGCCTATATATCCCATACGAAAATTGCGAAAGAGGTTACTTTTTCTCTTCAAGTGGTCGAAAACGATAAGTCCGGATCGAGTCCGGGAGAATCGCGCGTAGAGATACTGTTAAAGAGAGGAGGCTGTGGGAAACCGGTGTTACGAGCCTGAGGCACTTAGCCAGGGGGACACCAAGATCATCGGTTGCGCGGAGAGAGATGCGCCCCAGTACGATCCTCTCAGCATGTTTAAAAAAAAAGGACATCATTCATCCACTTGCTGAGGCGCGGTGGGTCCAGAGAGTGTGAGAGTGAGAGAGAGAGAGAGGTGACATCGTTAATGAAATGCTCGGCGTCTTGAATTAATATTTAAAAGGCTAAGAAGAATTTCTTGAGAGATTTGCGAAAGAGAGAGTGTATGTGTGTGAGAGAGAGAGAAGGAAGAGAAAACAAAAATAAAACAGTGCATCGTATGTTGCGCGAACGTTCTTACATCTGTACGCTTCTAGTAAATGCAACGATGTCACCGGTTACAACGGTAAGCGTTTAGGAGCAGTTTGAATCGCGGCAACAATACCGTTGCTGTTAGTGGGAGAGGCTGTATGTCATAACGGCACTGGACGAGTTTACTTGTTTATTTATTATTATATAAAAAGAGTGTGTGTATCGTCGGTGAATGGACTTTTGAGTGAATCGATATTTGGTGACAATTGACAACAATGACCCTCCATTGTTGCACGACGTGGCTCGTTTAAACAATGCTTCTTCTCCTGGTGATATTATAAACAACGGGTTGTCAAACTATGGCCCGCGGGCCACATCCGACCCATTTTTTATACGGCTCATGTAGCTGTGATGAAAAAAGTTATCCGTAAAATTAAACACCGGCAATATCACATTTAAAAAATTGAAATTGTGACAAAGAAACATCGACATTTTAAAACTAAAAATGTTTGTACTTGATTTTCGCTCGTGTGGCAATACAGAATCTAACGTTGTGAGCTATTATGTGGCTTTCTAAAGCATTCGCAACTTCCAATGCTGCCCGTCACGAAGGAAAGTTCGCCTACCCCTACTATAAAAACAAATATGGGATTTCGTCACATTACGCCCAATCTTTTCGGATCATGATCTGGCAAACAGACGACAAACGGACAAAAGACAGTCGAAATTTGCAAAGAAAAAAAGCTTTTTTCGGTCCCAGGGTCACCTAAAAAAGTGCACGCTTTTCATAAAAATCTCGAGTTAAGATTTTTTCACAATAGTTTCTCTATATAACTCGTGTGTGAGAAAGTAAGAAGAAAACAACGATCATCTTTCCTTTTCATCGACAATTACCGGGGTTGACGGAGAAATTTGACAGAAACGAATCGCTTTTATATCGACGGAATCGACTGAAAGTGAAAGGGGGTCTCGATTATTATTTTTTTCCTCCGCGCGAATGTCATGCCTAAAGATATAATTACGCTGTTATTGGCTTGTATTAGGGATCGTAAAAAAAAGGGTGAGGTGAAAATATCCCGTTCGACGGCTTAGAAGGTGTGTTATGTCACGGCGACGTAGAGTTTTTCTTTTTTTGTGAAGGGATTATATATGAAGGTTGAAAGTCGGGCAAATTTCGTTATTTTTTTGGACGCTTAAAAAGGTATAAATATCGGCGCTTTCAACTTTTTTGAGTGAGTGACACGTGGCGGAATTAATGGTCCGTAGATCGAGTTGACGAAGATGACGAAATTGGTATTTATTTATATATTTATTTTAGTGAAATGTACACACACACGCGCGCGAACGTCTATAACTCGAATTTTCGATAACTCGAAGTGAATTCATTTTACAGAACAAAATCTTCTTCGTGTTATTTTTCTTCTACGATTCAAATTTTCTATAAATCGAATATTTTTTCTATTTCCCTTGAGGCTCGACTTATAGAATTTTCACTATATATAAATAAATAAATAAATATATATATATATATATGTATTATAGTTCCGTCCGTGAAATATTAATAATAATATAGCATCTATGATTCTTAAGAAGGAAACACTTTTTCTTGGCAGAATTTCATGCTTTTTGCCATGATAAGATACCATTACTCGAAAAGAGGTTTACAAAAAATACAAAACTAATGTTATGACATATTTGCGATCGCGTCATTCATAAGGAGCAAAGACACTCGAGTTACTAATATGGCAAAATGTATCTAAGGGAATTATTTCGTATTTCTGATGTCTTATCGCTTTCATCAACCAGGTAGTTAAAGATGTTCTCCTTTCTTTCTTTCTCGCGCCGTTCTGTTGTCAGCCATTGAATCGCCATGAGAAACGGTAATAAATTATACCCGAAGGTTTCTGAATGGCGAAACACACACCCACTCATTTCTGAAGTAGGCTACGTTCATAATTTCGGAAAAATCGTTACAATTACACCACATACGCGACACATTTTCTCCAAAAAAAAAGAGATTAATTTTTTTTGTCGTTGAAAGTCAACTCGCATCTTCGTTCATTTCCTTTTAAATTGCAGCGCTTTAAGCTATTAAAGCTATAAAAAATACGAGTTATTTGCGATTTTTGCTTCATTTTCGTTCCCACTTTCTTCCATTAATAAGAACGGGAAAACCTATAGCCCAATACCATGCGTCAAAAAAAAAAATTAAGCTCGAGATGGAAGAGTCGATGCAGACATTTGGGAGCGGAAGGAAGTAATGTGGAGGAATTGAAGAGACATAACGCAATGCGGAGGAAAAAAAAAACGGAATGGGGAAGTAAATGTTTGGACGAGCTTTTGAGGAAACATTCTCAAGGGTATGGAAACAAGGAAATCACCTGAATCATGGTATCCATCACACGATTAAAGTCGATTAATAAAAAAAAACCCGCGCGTATTATTTTTTCTTAAAATGAAATTTGCGAAGGGATGATTTTAATAAATTACGGGAGGTGATTTTTTCTCCCCTCATAACACGCTTTTTCAGAAATGATACAGACCGAGATAAGGAATATTAAAGTATATGTAAGCGCGTTATTTGTCAACTTAAAAAAAAGTGAAGATTTGAATTAAAGCCGCGCTCCTAATGAGATCTCGGACTGCGAGAAAATTAAACGGCCATAGTTAACGTGGAAAGTGATCAAACGGAATTGAAACCGGAAGGCTCCCGCGCATTATGACACTGAACAGTTAATCTTGAGAATGCTGACCCATAAATTCTCATTAACTTTCCTCGCACGTGGATATAATTCTTTGGGAAGGCCAATGGCATTAACTTGCACAGACAGCGATAAGTTTTTTCCCGACATCCTCGATTCCATTACATCAAAATTAGTTTGTATAGTTTTACATTCGGTGAAAGTCAGCTGCACCTTCGACGTCACCCTTCCCTTATTCTCGTGACAATGCAGTTTCATTGTTGTCCGAGAGCGAGCGCGTGAAAGATTGCCGCTTTTACGAATGTATTTCGATTTTATAACCGTACGTATCAAATTGTTTCGACTTTCGCTTCGTAAAATCCATCGGATTAATAGACTGCATTGGGCGGGAACGGAAGTGTAGAAGATTCAGGAATGGAGACGAAGGAAACTTATTCTTAATTAGCTGAGCCAGTCCATAGAAATCTTGTATGATTCGAGGATAATTGGTCAATTATCCCTATGTTAATATATTTCGCAACAATCGTTTTAATCGGTCCTCCTCAATGCCATTGTATTTTCGCCATTTCTGGAAAGCCGCGCGAAATAAATTATTCGCAAATTTTTTACTTGGTTAAAATTACCATCCCCCCCTCCCCCTTTATTATTACCCGAGCGCTGGAGGGTCTCCCGTTATTGCGTATGATGAAATTTCGCTCCAAAAGCTATTCTTTTTTGTCTCCCGCCCGAAGGAATCTGCAGTGAAAGGAACTGGCAAAGATCCCGCAATGTCCTAATTCCAGGGGCCCAATCTGCTCGAATTAAGGAAAGGGCAAGGCTTAGATTATTTTTAACCGACGTAAAAGCTATAACAAGTTCTCACTTGCACCGAGTGGTTCGCGGAATCTTTTCGAATTGTGTTCTTCCTATGGATCGAATCTTTTCGTCCTCACAAACGATCGATTCGTTCGGTGTCGTTGGACCATTTTTTTCGATTTTGATGGAGAAAATATTATATTTTCTAAGCTGAATGCAGAAGGGGCAGCGGAAAAAATATTGTTGGTTTCCTCTCTCTCTCCCTCCCCTAACCCACTCAACCAACAAACACATATGTCCAATTAAAACTGAAACCCATTGTAAAGTCTATCAAGCTGCACTTATTAATCAGTTATCAGGGGCATACTGAAAAGGTTAGGCCTTCTAAACTACTCTATCCGAAAATAAGGATTAACTGGGTAATCATTCAGAAATTAGGACAAAAAAGAGAATTTGCCAAAAAATCTTAATTTCTACTATATTCGGAAAATTTCGAGGGCCCTTGGGCTCGTGGCATTTAACCACCCTATTGTTACGCCATTGGATGAATGACAGAAATGATTGACGTTTTAAAATAAAAATATTTCAGCGTCTGCAGACTGGTTGCATGTTCGCGAACCATATCGGACAACATATGTTTTAAAAACTTTTTTCTAAAAAAATTGCTTGCATCTTCGGTTCGTTTTTTCGTCCATCCGTACGGGCTATATCTCTGGAATCCTACGACATGGAGAAAGCAGCATTTTCAGAATATATCGATCTATGTGAGAAGTGGATACAATAAAAAATTTGGTGAATATAGCAAGGGAGTAATCGGAAATTTAAAAAAAATATCCGAAATAAATTGAGATTTTCATTTATGACTCTTTATTTAGTTATCAAAGGCATATAGTTATAAATATGAACAATTTTGAATAAATGAATTATTTGTTTAACATAGAAAATGTTTTTAGTATTCTTTAGAATAATAGCGCCTTATGTAATTTTCTCTGCTATTCTTCAATTGCTTTTTTAAAGGGATGTAAAGATTTGTCGAAAATTTCCACGCATTAATTTACGTTTAAATGTACGGAGAGCTCTTGATCAAAAGGGCCTTGGCCTAGTTCACTCAGTATTCATAATTAATTTCATCGGCTGTCGTCGATTTTAATAAATAATCTCTCGATGTCTGAATAAGGGGAATGTAAGATATTAAAGACCGTCGTGAAGTGGTGATGTATTTTTGTACGGCTATCCGACTGTTTCATATAAATACATAATAGAAATCTCTTTAACAAGGTAGGGACTAACGGAGTCGCCCGTTTGTCATTGGCGATTAAAAATTGCATAGTGGCGAAAATATGTTTTCTGTTATATTTTATGAGTTTAACACAGTAACTAAGCAGGCGATATATTTTACGTTATGTTTATTGTGTTACTGGAATGATTTCTTATATAAATAAAAATAAAAATACCGCATCACTTTTAAATTTGTCCTGGTCCCTGGATTTTGGCAGTGGCTCCTAGATTTGTGTCATATTTGCTTAGGTCTATCCTTAAAATCACAGCGTTTCTAAAATCGCGAGAAACGTTGGCAGGATGCAGCAAACCAAAATGGGATTGGGATCAATTATCCTAAAAATTAATCATCTTTACGGTGCGATTTCGTCAAGGATACACATATGGAGTGTATAGAGGAAGAGGAATAATTTTTAATGATCTCTGGATATACAGTCCACCTTGCATAACAATATATCAGTCAAGTAAAATATAAAATCCCTCTCGGATATTGATAAAATTCCTTTTACGCGCGATAAAATTACAAAATGATAGTCTGTATTCCCTTTGTTTATCAACATACAAAGGAACGACTCTTACGTCCTTCGCATGCACCGGGTAAATAGTCTAATGAAAGTTTATGAGTATTTTTTTATTTTGAACGTTAGACATAATACATAGACGTTGTTGGTTGTTCGAATTATTTAGACGTTCAAATTTTTAGGATTAATAGCAATCCTTTAAATCTAATTTAACTTTTTTTCTTAAAAACGAAAATGTGCCTGTTTTTTCAATTTGCTTGCTGTTTTCAACTCCTATTCATTCGTGTTTTTTTTTCAGCTGTATCTTTAAAATCTTTGCGGATTGGTAATTGTTATTTATTAATTATTATCATTATATGGTCAATTGCATTTATTAGACGCCTCTTAGTTTTCAAAGATGAAAATTCATAGTAATATATTTCAAAGAGCATGCGTCAAATTGATTTTTTTTAAATTTTCACATCCCTTGAAATTTCTTTCATTCGAATCACGAACGCGTTAAAATTGACGCCAAATTGATCCTGTATATTTTTACGCAGAAAATCCAAAACTGACTTTGACGATTCAGTTCATCTGCAACGTATGACGTAAAGCCACCCCATGATTTCTCGTGTTCTTCCCTCGCCCGATTTTTTTTCGCCCAAGACACTTTCATCCGCTCGTTTGTTTCGTCCACTGGACGTCAGGAAATTAACGAGCTCTCGTGCCGACGAAGAAATAAAAAAAAACGCGCCGAAAAACCGCTTTTAGCCGTCCGTCGAGCGTCCGCTCTCTCAATGCTTCAAACGCCGCAAACACACACAGGCACACACACACACGCCCGTCCGAGCAAACGCAAATGGGAACCATTTGTTTCCACAAAACATCCAAAAACTCTCACTCCAAAGTACATACAAATCTTCCCGCCGACTTTAATCATAGGAGATCTTCCTCTCCGACCAAAATCCTCTGGATGTCGTTTTTTGCGACAGGAATAAAAGTCTCTCTGTGCAAAGAAACAAGTGACTCCGGGGGGGGGGGAGGGGGGAGGATGAGGGAAGAGGAGCGATAATGGGAAGGAGAAAGGATGAAGCCGTGATTTTCACGAAGCGGAATTTAGACCTCTCCCTTTATGCATCAGACTCCTCTCTCTCTTTCTCTCACTAACCCCTTCCTCCCCTTTATTCCGTATCATTCAGAGAAGCCTCAGCCTCCCCAAAAGTTTTCCCTCCCGTCTTCATTGTGTAGGATTTGAAAGGGTCCAACACACTCAAACTCTGCCTACCAATTAGTCCCATTTCTTCCTACCCGTCCTTTTCCTCTCCCTTCCCTTCTCTCACTCCCATCCCTCTCTCTCTCTCCCGCCTCTTCATCGCTCGCTTCATCTCTTCCCCACATCCCCGCGAGTCCTCCAACCCAATTGTGACGGGTGTCGTTTCTAAACGCAGCAGAGGAGGTTGAGCGTGTAGTGACCTCCCAAAGGCCGCTATCGCAACGACGCGACGTCCAGATACTCGCTTGGGACGTGTCCCTAACTACGAATGACTCGAAACTTCCACGTGTCACGTCACTTACAGATCGTCCTCATCCGACCTCTCTCTCTCTTTCTCTGTTCCCCAATATCCCTCTACGGAAAGCAGTTCATAACCTTTTAAACTCTTCGCTAACCCCTTCAGTTGCAATAGTTATGAAGGCGAGTTCCTGTTGACAGTGAATGAATTTTGAACGCGTTCATTTTTTAAAAATGAAAAGGTAGTAAGGAAGACGTTTACGATATAATCAGAATACGTGATATTTTCGCAGTTAGTACGTGGTTAAAATTAAAATGATCTTTATTAACCTACCATAAGACCGGTTTATGTTTTTTAAATTAAATGTTAGGGGTAGTCTATATTCGTGAACAAAGAAATAAATTAATATAAAATGGTGACTGTGATTACGATTAGCATAGTATGGGTTAAATCACATTCATCTTTACACTACTCTATGTTGGCAGGACATTCTTTTAGAGGTTTAAACGAAAAATAACTCTAATAATGCTAATAATACTTAGGAATTCCTTATAAAAGATATTTTTCGTTCAGATTAGCTTATAGTCGGATAAATACGGAAACTATTGAAACATGATAAAAAGTTAAAACAAAACTATTTAAATAATTCGGAGGAAATTAAAATATTGGAAAGAACTGTAGAACCAGGAAAGTGAAAAAAGATGCCATTACCAAACTTTTCTCGCGAACCTTTAAAAGGTTAAGGAACGCTGATCTACAGTATCTCTCTATACTCTTTCTTTCTCGCCCGCCACTTACGTGAAAGTCTGCTATCGAAATCCTTAACGTCTTCGACCTATCGATTCTATTTTTCTTTTTACGCCCACCGAATCGTTCGAAAAGTAACTGTTGTAAAGTGCGAGAAAAGGAGGTGTGTGTGTGTGAGAGAGAGAGAGAGAGAGGAGGCAACGAGAACAGAAATACATTGTGAGAAATAGTGGTGGGTAAGAGAGAAATTGATTCGAACACTAAAACTCTCCTCAATATCGTCGTGAATCTATATAGCCTCCTAAACTCTGTGCCCTTAATAAAAATTCGGAACGGTGTTGTTTGGAAGAACAGGATGCTTTTTGATGTGTGGAAGCGGTAAACTACTACCGGTGAATTGCAACGCCGATCCTCGAACGGAAAAGCACCGAAAGGGTCGGAATAATTGATCGCGTACGTTTCGTCGGAAAGCACAATAACCGTAAGTTAAGTAAGCTTTTTTTTATGTTCGCACTACTTCTCGAAGTATGACCAAGGCTAATTTCATTTTACAAATCCTCGCTTTTGTATCGTTTCCTGCGTTCAGTACAAAGGCAGCGTTTCCTAAAAAGAAGAAAAAACAGTCTATATTATTTTGGAAGATGGGTAAGAAAATATGCAGACATCGTCCGATTATCTCAATTTTAGCCCATTTGTCTAGGCCACGGGTAGCCTAAGTTCTTACGGGGCCGAATTAGAAGTTGCGAATGAATTAGAGTAGGGTTTCCCAAACGTTTTCGGCCGCGCACCCCTTGGAACTCAATCAATCAATTGAAGTACCCTCTTATAAAAGAATACGAGAAGTATTACTAAAAACAGACATTTAAAAACGAACGAGTTTACATATAATAAATTACACTTACTGAGGTGAATGTGGCTGTTTTCCACGACATAAAGAATCAATCATTGGGTCGGTTGAAGAAAGCCTCAATTGTAAGTCAGGTTCCACATGGAATTTATGATGATTTTCTCTCTTAATTAAAATCCAGATTCGCACGTGCACATTGTGGGGAAAAGGAATGAATATTTTGATTGCTCTTTTAGCCACCTCCTAATACTCCTTTGATAATTTTGCCCAGAAATCAAAGATACCATCGAGAATTTAATTTTCAAGTCACCGTCAATAGAAATATCCATAAGGCTTTCTTGTTCTTTTCCTGTTAGATGCGGAATCGAAAAATCCACACATTGCGCACCCAATTATTAGAATCGTCCGTTTCTGGAAAATATTATCGTTATTGTTTCGTGAGTACTTCCAAATGTCCCTTTTTATATGAGAAATCCAAACTGAGGAATAGAGATTTGTACTTATTTCAGATTCGTCAATTTGATTTTACCTGGTTTTATAACTTAATCCGTAACACAGCTTGTCCCTTGGGCAACGGAAGCAAACAAAATACTTAAGCCGCTGCCCTCAGTGATAAGACTGCAATTTACTGTTATGTCAATGTTTTTAGAGACAAAATATACAGGAAACACTCGCTAATCGCGAGGGTTACGTTCTTAAAAACCTTCGCGAATGCAGATACTTTAATTCAATGGGAAAAATGGCGTTAGGTTCCTGAAATGTGTGAATATAAGGGAAAATGTTAAATGTCTATGAACTGTGTTTTTATGTATTATAAAAATTTATTTAAAAATAATTTGTAGGTAATTTCTTTAATTAGTGGAATTAAAAAACAAGCGATTGATATTAGATTTGTCGATTTTTAATGGTTCCTTTGGATTTCGGTGTAAGGTACCAAGGCAGCCTCAATCTCTCTCTTAAATTTATGGCTCCTCTCCATTATTGGATCCAACTCTACAACTATGTCGATAAAGGCTCGTTTGAGTTGCATAATTTCTGCAAGAGATTTGAAGTTCGGACTGGTAGTCTTTGTCGTGAGATTATCCTCTTCATCGCTGCTCTCTTCGTTGTCCGTAGTTGACGTGATCAGCTCCTCCAGAACCTCTCCAATAAACTCCTCAGTATGAGAGACTATAAGTTCCTCCACCTCTCTTGCCTCCATATCATCAAAGCCTTCTTCTCCGACTTGATGTGCCAGCCGAACCATGTAACTGCCTCCGGCCACAGCTGGGAGCATTGCCAATGAAGAAAAGGACTTTAAATCCTATGTTCCTTGTTTTTAAATATTTCTCTACTTCGTGGACAAAGCAGTCGTGAAACCACTCTAGAAACAATGCTGCAATTACCCGTGCCATCTAGTTTGTTCGCCAAAACATCGAAAATTAATTAATTTTTTCCTTTAAGCGCGCATAGGCACACATCACGATAGAACAGCATGGGCTTTACCATGTAGTCACCAGATGCATTGGCACATGGGTGAAGTGATACGCGGTCTTTAGCTGCCTTAGAGCCAGGAGTTCTTTCTTTTTTAGACAAAAACGTTCGCTTAGACATCTTCTTCCAAAAATGACCCGTCTCGTCCGCGATGAAACCTGTTCTGGCCTGTACCCTTTCTCCTCTATGAGCTGTCTAGTGGTCCGCCGACGCTAATTCATTCACCACCTTCACATTGATCAAGCTTTGCGTTCTCTTAAACTTTTCAAACCAACCCTTACTAGCATGAAATTCGGTGAAACTTCTCAGTCCTCTGCGCTTCAAAATGTTCATGTAATCTCTTTGCCGATAGGCCACTCAGTCGAATTTTCTTTGGTGTTTGGTCCTCGATCCATACACTTAATGCTTTCTCAATTTTTTTCAATGCTCTTATCAGGTACATCTGTTATAGTTTTAGCGTTTAGGGGAGCACTATTCGCAATACTCTCCGTGATTGCTTTTGCGTTTTTTTAATAGACCTCTCAGTCGACTCGTTTATAATGTCGGCCCACTACAGATGGACTCGCACTGGTGTCTAACCTGTCTAAAACGTTCACTTTTTCACTTAAACACGTCACTTTTTTCTGTCTTTTTGCAGTAGATGCACTTTACCCTCTCACTGAATGCTTAGTATCCATGATTAAGGGCAATTTTCAAGAAAGAATACAAGACAAAAATGAATTTAAGAACGTACGGAGGAACTGTATTACGAGACGTATGCGCGAAATGCCGGTAACAGCGAGACTGAAGGAGAAAGCATAGAAGAAAGCATTGGGGACTGATTACGCAGTAAACTCTCGAATATTCGAATCTGGCGGGTCGAGAATGGAAGAACTGCGCATTTAGTAACTCGCGAATCCAGGACTTTCGAATAGCGAGGGTTTACTGTACTGTATTGTTTATGTGCATACATAGTCAAAACATTTATTGCAAAGCATATTCTATAACAACATCAAAGTGAAAAAAACTGATTTGTAGTGTCCAGTGTCATAATTTCATCCTTTAGGTACGTACATTTTAACAAGTACCCCCTAGCACCCTTAAAAGTGCCCTCAGGAGTACGCGTACCCCACTTTGGGAAATCATGCGTTAGAGCAGTGGTCGGCAACGTTTTTTTTATAGCGGGTCAATTTGATCCTGGGTCATCAACTAATGGGTCAGTGCTCAAAATTCAAATTCAAACAAACTTTCACCGTTTTATTTAACAACCTTTATGTTATGATATTGTATATTTTGTACAATTTAGATACATATATGTACTGTAATAATTTTATATCTATAAAATATAAACCAAAAAACTTTATCTTTTTGTAAAAAAATTAGTGACTTCCTTGGTGCTGTTTCATTTCCTTTGAAAGCTTTGAAGTATTTGGTGAATAATTAGTTGTTTTTAAAAGAACACAAGAATTTGAATTTTCTGTAGTTAGTCTGTTTCGCGAAGAATTCATAATAAAATTCATCTGCGAAAATACTTGCTCACATTTGTAAGTGGATCCAAAAGCTGACAATAGGGCAAAACCTATTTTCTTGATTGAAACTTGGATGGAAGTGATGCTCAGCATGTAGATATCATTTTTAGGTTCCGTTTTCTCAAGATTCATTCTTAAGTCTTTAAATTTATCTGTCCATAAAGTTGAATTTCTGAAGTCAGTTAACTCCACATCCAGATTTTCAATTCCAAGGAAGTTAAAATATTGAAGTTCCAATACACATTCTCATGAATTTCATCAGGTTTTATTATGAAGGCAAACATTGGACGGTAGGCCTTAAAATTTGCAAATCTGGATTCAAATTCTATTTTAATGACATCAATGAAGCTTATGAGTATGTCTAAATTTGCATCATTAATTTCTTCATGTGTTTTCACAGATGGAAAATATTTAAATGTTCTTTTTTAATGTCATCCTGAAATAGAGCTCATTTTGAACAAAAACTTTTCCATTCTCACTACATTCACACTCTATTTCATCTAAAAATGACTTAAAACGTCTGTGATGCAAGGACGAATGTCCTACAATTTTGTTAGTAATTTTAACCTCATTTAACTGTTTCGAGGATGCTTTCGCTCATAAATGCTCTTCATGAATTATGCAGTGGAATGAAAGTATTGGTCTTCCAAGTTCCTTCTCTAATAGCTTCACAAAGCCAATTTTTTCCCCTAACATGGCTTGAGCACCATCTGTTGTCACAGAAAATAATTTTTTCTTCAAATCTAAAATGTTTCCATTTTCAAATTTAAAGAAATCTTGTACTTTATTCAATATGTCATTACCTTTCGTAGTACCTAACATTGGTGCCAGTACACATAATTCTTCACGAATAGTTGGAGAATTTATTGTTCCATGACGAGCAACTATTGCAAGCCTTGCAATAATATTTATGTCAATACTTCCGTCAACAGCTAAACTGACAACATCGCTCAAAAACAAATGTAATGTAATCTGCTCATTAACATTCTTGGACATATCATCGACGGAACGCTGAACAGTGCTAGCAGATAAAGGCATTTTTTGTATTCTCCTTAAGATTTCTTTTTTATTTTGAAAGTCAGAAAATATCTCTTCAGAACACTCGAGAAAACTTTTTTTAAGAGCTCACCATCAGTAAAAGGTTTACCGTGCCTGGCTATGCCAGGCAATGCAACAAAACTAGCTCGTGTTAAGGTCTCGTCTGAACTCACGAACTTAAAGATAGTTCCTTTCTGCTTGGTGTAATTTTGTACACATTTTTTAACGTATTGCAGTCTTTCTTCCGATCCCATTTTAGATAGAGATGCATTAAGTTTTGATGAATAATGGCGCTCTATGTTGTAAGTGCGAGCAGTTATACTTTCGCCACAGAGAGTGCAGTGAACACTTTCACGCATCCATAATCTTCTTCCCAGACAGATTGAAACTGTCTTATCTTTTTTGATCTTGGCTCATACATGGGCTGTAATCGAAATTTTATTTTTTATTTAGTTTCTAAAAATATATGTTAAAGTCACTCGTAGGCGAAAAATTAGCTATTTTTAATGCAAACGAATTTCCAATATCCTTGTCATAGCATGCCGTCACACGATTTTATTTTTAGAAAGAAATCAGGATTTCCTCAGTGGGTCAGCAAAATGTTCCCGACCCGACCGCTGCACTGCACAGATAGGAAGTTGTTTGTGAGGCTGCGAGAGATTCTGTTTATAGGAAATCAATAACGAATACATTTTTTAGCGCTGTACGCCAATAGAAAAGGCTTTCCAGTCACAATTTTAAGAGCGAATTTATATACGTAAATTTTCAAGGTGGCTTCGCGGGTTGCACAAAATGGTCTCGCGGGGCTTAATGCGGCCCGAGGACCGTAGTTTGCCCATATCAAATCTAGGCGACCGACCTGGAACGAGGTAACTCGGGTTAAATTCCAAATGACGTCACGATGGTTCATTCAATCGACCCTATATATTTAAAAGGAAGAACCGCTATTTTTCCTCTTCGGATCGCCATATAGCGGCAAAATAAACGTCTGAATCATCTGCAATGTGATCGAGCGAAAGGAACTCCAGAAATGTTCGGCCGAATAAAAAAATCGGCGCGACGTGATTCGCACGCAAAAGAAAAATCATTTCCTGAAAGGAGACATTTTTTTCCAGTTCCTCGAATAATTTTTAAACCGTCACTAGGGAGGTGAGGTAAAATCACCGGATCGCTATCTTTTTTTTTTTGTGTAGAGCTTAGGTCGAAAAGCTTTTCCGCACGGCGGACCACATTCGCAGTTATGAATGCTTCGAAGGGCCGCATTGACAACCGGGCCGGATGAATGAACAAATCAGAAGTTATTTAGAGTTTCTGTGGTCTCAAATAAGCAAAAATCAAGTCTACATAATTTATTAGCGTTACAACTACACCAGAAAGGTTTTGAGGGCATAACTTTACGGAAAAATATGAAAATATCCATGTGAAATTTTCCCGATCACATTTTAATTACAGCTTCGCGGGCCGCATGAAGCGCTTTCGGGGGCCGCATGTTGCCGATCCTCTGGTAGAGCAATGACGGGAAATTGGGTTTTTGGAAATTCTACCGAATGGAATCCGATTATAACCGCACGATTGAAGGACTTTACAAAGAGATAGATAGACCAAGAGAGTGTTAAGAAGATAGGTGTGCGTGTGTGTGTGTATGCCAGTGATATTCATGCTCAATGCGTCGTGACACACTAATGGGTCGCCACATCCAATGAGGTGTGTCGTGAGGCATGGTCAGAACGTACAAGAAAATTTCATTATAAAGTAAAAACATTTTCCGGTAAAAAAAAGCAAAACCGCCTAAAAATATAAACCAAACTCAATAATAACGTGAACAACAGTTTTTGGTTATATTTAAAACGTTATATTATAACGCGCTATATCAGGGATCGGCCACTAGCGACTCTCTTAGTGATCGTAAACTAACCATATAAAGCCGTATTACAGACAATGTCGGTCTCTTCTCGTTCATGAAATTAACACATTTTTAACACTCATTAACATAAATATGTACTTAGGAATAAAATAATAGAGGGTGTCGGGTTAATTATGTATGAGATTTAGGGTATATTATTTATATACTTACACTCGCACTTGAATATTGCGCACTTTTCAAAATTATCCGTTGAGAGAAAGTTGGCGCGAGAATAAAAAGAGGTAAATCAGTAGGCGTCTGCCAAGGATTTTTAAAGAGTAGGGTTAGGGTTGGTAAGGGACGAATAAAACAAAAAAAGAGATCGCGGAGGAGAGATGTGACTCGAAGCGGCGAGAAAAAGAAAGGGGAAAACCGAGAAGAGTGGCGTCACAAGGAACCGCAACTAACCCGCGGAAGGGTTAAATTCCTCGGCTCTCTCTCTCTCTCAAACGCACTTTCCCGAGATAGCGAAACAGAAGGAGAAAATGATAAATGTTAAAAAAGAAAAAGAAGAAAGAGAAAAGAAAAGTGTTCGTCATTATGAAAAGGCGGTGACGGGAATTTCCTCGGATATCATTGTCACGGAAGGAATGAAGGATAAAAGGAAGGAGAGAGAGAAAAAAATGAAGAGCGCGGAACGAAGCTCTGCCGTTTTCGAATAGGACGCAGCGGGCACTCGCATTCCGATGAGAGAGGGATGGGAGGAAGGAAGGGAGAGAGAGAGAGAGAGGGAGGGAGATGAGAGGCTAGTGAGAGAGAGAGAGAGAGATGGATAGAGGGGAAAGGGAGAGGGAGGGAGGGAGAGAGAGAGATGGAGGGAGATAGGGGAGGAGTATGGGATAGAGTTAAGGGAGGAAGGAGGATAAGGAGGGGGTTTTGCTATCGATTCAGAGCTCGTATCTCCACCCCATCACACATTTCGGATCCCACCGCTTCCTCGCTCTCCCCTCAAACACACACACACACACACACACACTCTCTCTCCGTATCCTCCTCCCTTTCCTCTCCTTCACGCGAACACACACAAACACACACACACACATACTGTCTCTGTTGCTCTCTCAATGGGAATGAGGACGGAGCTACATTGGTTTCGCCCTAGTACCACGGACGCTTTTGCTTCCATCAACCAACCGTCACTTTTCTTTTTCTCTAGCCTTCCTCACCCCACACTTTTTTTTATATCTCTAGGTCTCTTCATCCCTCAATTACATTCTTTCTATCCCTCCATTTATCTCCCTTCTCTCTTCTTCGTCCCCTCTCTCTCTCCAATTCTCTTCTTTATCTACCTATCTCTCTCTCTCTCTCTCTCCTTCTCCATCTCTACCCCCTCCATTTATCTCCCTTCTCTCTTCTTCGTCCCCTCTCTCTCTCCAATTCTCTTCTTTATCTACCTATCTCTCTCTCTCTCTCCTTCTCCATCTCTACTCCCTCCTTTTCCCTCTCCTTGTCTCTTCCCATATCTCTTCTCTTCCTCTCTCTCTCTCTTCTTTCTTTTATCTGCCCCATCTTCTTTTCCAGCTCCAGTCCTATTGTATCTTCTCTTTTTTTTCTGTCTCCATTTCTGTTCCTTCCCTCTCTACATTTCTCTTCCAGTCTCTCTCTCTACCTCCATATCTCCCTCCCATCTTCCTCTCTCTCTCTCTTCCTCCCACTCAACGCATTCTTTTCCTCCTCTCTTTTACTCTCTGTCCACTTCACTCAATCTCTTCCTTTCTCCTTCTCTCGCGCTCTTTATAACACTCCCCTTCTCTATCCGTCTCGCTCTCACTCTCTCACGCCAAAAGGCTTTAATGGTGAGCTCGCTTTCAATCAAGGTGGATAGCGCTGGAAGGGTTGTTTCTCTCCCACCCTCCTTAACACACACACATACACACACACACACTCACTTATTCTGATACACCACCACGCCAACACGCGCCCGCGTTTCCTCCCCCCTTTTTTTTCTGTAATTAGATTATATCTCGATTTGAGCCCACAATTCGACCTGACCTCCTTCACTTAGGTACTCACACACTTTAAGCGCGCTGGTACCCTTCCGCTAAATTCGCAGGAATCGGCTTTGCGAGAGCAGGGCTTCCCTCATTCCCCTAAGGGTTTCAAAGGAGGGGGGGAGGGGGAGAGAGGGAAGATGGAGGATATGTGGGAGAGGAGTTGGTTGGGGAGGGGGTGGAGGAGGGGGAGAGGAGGGTAAAATCGCCCGACTCCCTGACAATGGAGGTTCGAGATCTGCCCTCCTGAGGGGAAGGGGAGCAGCAGCATGAAATGGACGTTTCGCCTCCACGCCATCGAGATGTCAATTCACGCCCGTACGTTTGACGGCCCATTTTTTGAAAAAATTTATATGTGTTTGTGTGTGTGTGTATATATATATATATATATGAAAAGGGACGTCGAACCGAACTGATCAATGGATTGGGGCGTGCGTGACGGGCGCGAGAGGGGAGAGAGAATCTCGTTGGCGCGATTTTAAATGCGAGGGAAACGTCTCCGGGATTTATTTTTCTCGTCGCCATATTGATCGTTTTCCGTTTTTCCTTTTTTTTTTCTACCGATTCGATTTTTTTCGCGACGCTTCATTAAGAGATTTGTTCGCGGACCTGTTAGATATCGAACCGTTGGGTGTTTATTTTTTAAATGTTCGTTTTTAGGCTAAGATTCCTAATGAGGCCTACACAGCGAAAATTCGTATGATACCATTCAGAATTATTCGCCCATTTCGGTGGAGTAAATGATGGATGCCTCGTAACCGAACCTATTCCGGATAATCGGATGTTCCGGCTCGTCGAGATGCCTATTTATACATACCCTAGTGCAGGGGTTTCCAAACTTTTTCTCCGAGGCCCAATATTAATAATAGAAAATGTTATTCTTCCCACCAAAATTCTATCTCGTAAAATATTGAAAGTAATTATTTCTAAGAATGTATATACAATCAAAACGGTACAATTTAATAACTATTAAATCCCATTAGTTGATGTTGATCGACATGGTAACAATTTAGCTCGAATTTTGTGGAAAAACATCTTGGATAGACCCTTCATTGAGGCCCTTATCGAACGTTTTGCGGCCCAACGTTGGGCCGCGGCCCTTACTTTGAAAAACCCTGCCCTAGTGCACAAATGAAGTAAACATTAAGAAAGCGAAGAAAAACTGAAATAAAAGTCTAATTTGATGTTACTGCATAAAGTTTACAGGTTAAGTACTGTTGTACTACGTACTGACAGCTTTATTATGCACTAGTTGAATTATCCAGCATTGCCGGGTAAACCAATTTCCTTCATCTATATGAAGCAGCTATTAAAAACACCATGTCCCTTAAAAGTCAGCGAGAGAAAATAATTACCACTTATGGTTTCGGAGATAGAAATTCAGAAAAATGCCAAGCATGCCATTTTGTATTTTTCTACGTCGGTTGCCACAAATATCTTTCGTTGAGCGCGATGCAAAAAACATTTTTTATCCCCTTAGGTCTTATACGGTCTGTGAGGCAGTAATTAAACAATTTATCCAGGGATGAAAACTCGAGAATTTCTCAAGACTGCTAATCCCGTAAACGAAAAATTGCACTTGGACTCGATTCCTGTTATACTGCCCTTCGGTTCCAAAAGAATAATAAAACGGTACAAAATATTTGCGCATTCTGTGGCCGTCGAGTATAAGGGACCTAAGGGACGTTAAACTTACCAACAGGTGGAGCAAAACCCTCTATTTGAATGAAAAACAGCATTTATTGAATGAAGCACCCCCAATTTTTTATACGGCTATGTTATTCGCAGGGTAAAATTATATACCTATGCGAAGTTTCGTGAAGATACCTTCAAAGGTGTGGATTTGTATTGCGCACAAACAAACAGAATGCCAGATTTATAGATATAGATAGGGCAAGTAAATACCGTACACATGTACGGGATGTAGTGTAACAAAATTTTCAAGGGTTAAGTTATAAGTTTAAGAAGTCCGGGTAATCGTAATTCCGGTCATTCGATATCCGGTTAATTGGCCGTTCACTGTATATAAAATGTTATACCATTTCGGAGGTTTTAGTTTTTAACTTCCAAATTGCTCCGAGAAAGTGTTATCGAGCTCATCTCATGACTGAAATCACATTAATGTGTAGTTTATCCGAAAACTATGTATACTCGAACTTTTTTAGAACCCACCATCGACGAATACCACTGATGACGGCTGCGTTGTAGCAACTGTTTTCTCCTATCTTTTTTATGTCTATCGTAGAAACATAGTTTGTAGGTATACATCGCCGTCGAAACGGGGCCGAAAACATCAGGGCCAATAACAATTTAAGTTTAAGATACATTCATTTACCACAGCAACTAAATCGATCGCTGCAAATTAATGATAATAATCCGCGAAACGCCGCAAGAGGAGGACCCAACCGGAGAGTCTGAAAAATGCTGCCGGATGGAAAAAAAAAATAAGCCCATTTTTTTCGTTATCGTTTCTGATTATTTTTTTAATCGAGAAAATAATATAAAAAATGTCGATCGATTGTAAGCCGAAAAAAAACGAGGAGAGCTTTGTATAGGAAAAATCCCAACTCGGGACTCTGAATGCCCATCAGTTCCGAATAACGGCTTTTATCCGCAAAAAAAAATCACTCGGAATAATGTCGGCGGTCTTCAAATCGATGATCAAAACGGGATGGATGTTTCGAGATGGTCCGTTGACAAGTTCTTGGCGAAAGAAAAAATATGAATACCGGCGGTGTCGAATTGTTTTTTTCTTTCTTTTTGAGATTTTCTTTCTTTTTGAGACCGTTTTAATTTCTACCTCCAGAGAAGTACGTGATTCGTAGGACGGACACGGCAAGTATCGAAATGGACTAACTGGGGCAGACTCTTCAACAAAAAAACCGTATCGATCGGGACCACTCCGATTCGTACGGATTCCAATTATTTAATTAATAACGAGGCAATTTTCCTATATTCCCTTCGTCATTATTAATGGAATCCGGAACGAAACATTTAAGCGACCCCCCCCTCCCCAAATTAGTCCCTTAATATTTAGAGTAGCGAGGATAAGTATTGGAGCAAAGTACGTTCATTATGCGCTCGTAGGAGAAAATGCAATTGGGATTTGAATTTTTTACGCGGTGCTCCATTTTTTTTCCTGGAATCCAATGATTAGTTATCTTATGACCTTTTTTGGTATCCAATGCATTCGTTTCGTGGCGAGTCATTCGAGGGCATGGGCGATCTTCACCTGTTACATATTTATGCGGTATCTGCACGCAGGGAACGCATGCCTGTCTAAGCGTCTTTCATCAAACCAGACTATTTTTTAAAACATAAGATGTAGTAAAGTACTTCTACGCTAAATGCTGTCGAGCTAATTTCATTTTCGTCCATGTCGTCCTATTAGAACTCTATTTTTTTTCGACAAAACTGTTATAAAGCGCATTACTGTTTACCAGAAAGATACTTCTAGTTGTTGGCTTTATTTAAAAGTGGGAATTTCGGAGTTCCAACCATTAATTATTATGATTATTAGAAAAATGGTTAAAGTAGAATTGGATTTTTCTTTCGTCGCATAATTCATATAGTGTCACGTCCAAAAGGGCGAAAGATAAAATGGCGTAAAGGAAAAGGATGAAAACAAAAAGTAAACATACAAAAATAATAATTTCGAATTTAACAAATCCTAAAAATACACGCGTTTTTGCGTGAAAAATTGTAATTTTTTGTGCCGAAAGTCTCCATTTCAACAGTAAATTGAAAATAAAAAAATTAAAGAAAATTCGATGAATTTTTCGAGTGCATAAATAATGATAATAAACGAATAAATTCAAAGTGTAGAAAAATCGTCGGAATGGATAACCGATTATAATTAAAACAAATCTTCGAGAAACATGGGAGGAGAAAAGGTCAGATGATGAGTCGGAGGGTAGGAGTTGAACGTCAACACCCTGTAAAGAAACATAAGGTAGAAACAGAAAATAATTTTCTTTAATAACCGGCAATTGGGTACAATTTCAATGAGTAAATACCTCTAATTGTTCCAGGGTCTTATGCTATCCTTCTTTTATTTAATTAATTAATATTACTGAGTTCATTAATTAACTTGATTGTTTCATTTTGATGTAGGAATTCCTAGAACACCACTTAACATAATTCATTTACAAATGAATATTAACTTTCCCGAACTCCTTGACCTAAACTTTGTGACACACAATGATAAAATGCATTGGAAAAGAGTAACTTTCAACGTACCGCAGTTTTTTTTCTAAAGGTGCACTACATAAGCTTCAACGTTTAGCGTCGTTCATCAGGTGAAGTCATTTCTATTTCTTTAGAAGACTCTCGTTATCTCCAAGGAGCCCATTCCATAAAATACATACCCAAACAAGAGTACTGTTAATACAATGGGAATTGAACGACATATTGCTGTTGAAAAACCAATGAAAAGTCGTAAAGTATAGCAAGATGCATTACAACGAATAGAAGAAATTGTTACAGACCATGGGTATCGGAAAATGTAGGATTTTCTTAGGACGCACCGCTGACAACTTTTAACACTCAGGTTTAAAAGTCCGTTATTTTTTAATTTCATTTTATCAAGTGATTTAAAAAAATCTAATTGTCTTTCATTACTCCCCTTTTTTAATTTCCCCCCTTTGACGTGGAACCAGTTCGTGCATTTTTATCGTTAAGAATTTAATATAAAGAATGTATCTTCTGACATGAAACCGAAGCATCCTCAGTCTTGTTATTTCCAATTTCGTAATAATATTTGAAATTGACGTTTTTGTGTACGGAAGATGTATACCACAATAAAGAGTTAATATTTTGATCTCAGGTAAACTTTGAATAGATCCCTGTCGATGGTCCTTTAGTCCCTTTTTACCTTCGCCCTTTTGACGTGGAACCAGTTTGTGTAGTTTTTTTATTATTTGAACATTTAATATTTTCATCCGAAATTAAACTTACTCTCTCACCCTTTTTATTATTAATTCCGTAATAATATTCGAAATTCACATTTTTTGCGCGCAGAAGGTGCATATCATAATATCAGTATTTTGATTTTAAGTAAACTTTGAATTGATCCCTCTCGATAGTGCATAATGTTTATTAACACCACATACCATAATATAACGTAATATGGATCCTTTATCTTTGTCCTGCTGGACAGACGGTTGCGTACATTTAAGAAGTTTATGGAATTAGAATATATATATATACAGGGCGAGGCAACCGCCTCAGGCGCCTCTCGAAGGGGGGCGCCAAAATTTGACAAAAATGAAAACCTATAAAAATAAATTCATAAGGCGGCAAAATGTCTGGGCACGGCCCTGTGTGTGTGTGTGTGTGTGTGTATATATATATATATATATATATATATATATATATATATATATATATATATATCAATTAAACATCTCGTTCGTAATATTTTATTCAAGATTTTATTGGTTTGATAACCGTTTTCCAAAATTAGTTTCGCTTTTCTTCGTCTACGAAAATGAATTTTTTTCTGCCACACACTGCAATCAACCGTACGATTTTAACCGAGACTCCATTGTAGGGAATGGTGTTCTACTTTCGAAGGCGGTGAGAGTATTGCAGATGCGAAATGTATATTCATGAGAAAATTAACGTGCGAGGATTTATAGAAAATTTTTACTAGCAATGAGAGATTTTTTATTTCAGAAAAAAACATTTCGTCTAGGCCGCGGATATATCGACATGTACGCAACCACCTTACAGACATGATTATCACCCCCTAACACGATAGGTAATTAGAATATTTCAAGACGACCGATGTAAATGCATAGGTTTCGTTCACCCAAGCACCGTCATAGGAGTTAAGTTAAACTCAAATCTTAAATTTTGAACAAAGAAGGAGAAATATGGGGTAGAACTTAAGTGCCTAGATCGATCTATTGATATGACCAAACAGGCTAGCATTAAATAGGTCATTATTGAGGTTAAATAAAGAGGAAGCAAGCCGGAGAATAGTACACTGGAAATTCGTTCCGATCGAATTGCCCAGCCTTGACTTCCTTAGTAGGTATGTAGTACGGAGTGCAGGTTCTCCCATGTTACAGATTAAAAATTGTGTCGGCTTAGTTTGTCAAAATTCCGTCATACGGATAATCAATATAATTACCAGGTTTTAAAGAAATTACGTTTTGTATGTTAATAAAAATGATTCCTATCGATCTTTTTAAACGAACGGAGAAAATGAAAGCGATTGAGACGAATCGTTCTTACGGGAGTAACCTGAGGTAAGGATAGGATTTTACAGGACGATACGTACTCCAAGCCAGTTTTAATTATGGCAGCTAAAATCTGATCGAGAAATGACTATATTATCGCCGATTAGGTATCGATTATCCTTCCGGTGGTCCTAATAAATAAAATCCAAATGCGGAATAACGTTAATTAGGGTCTAGCCAGAGAAACGTCGCTTCGCGTTAGTTTGTACCAGACATCGATTTTTCTAAAAAAAATAGACGTGTATTACTATGCCCACTACACCTGTATGATAAACCAACTGTAAGGAAGAAATATATTTGTAGTGTTAAGACGAAGTTTATGCACACAACTGTGTGTCAATTTTTCTGTTACCTTAACCATGAGATAAATTCAGACTTAATTTAAGCTAAATGGAAGAACCTCCTAATATTTTTTAAAAAAGGAAAATACTCCACGCCAGTGACCCTCCTTTTCTTTGTTCACACACTCACAAATACGCACTAAACAAACAAACACACAACACGAGCACTTCCTTTCTAAAAAAATTGCCTAAATACGCATTTCGGAATCAAGGATTCCACCGTCAGTAGGCCGATCAAAAAGATCCTTGATTCTGAAATGCGTATTTGGGCAATTTTTTTAGAAAGGAAGTGCTCGTGTTGTGTGTTTGTTTGTTTTGTGTGTATATGCGAGTGAGTGTGTGTGTGAACAAAGAAAAGGAGGGTCACTGGCGTGGAGTAGATTCCCCTAAACCGGAGTGCATTTATTTTTCTTTTTAAAAAAAAAATATTTGTATGGTTATTAGGAGGTTCTTCCGATTATCTTCACTGATTAACCATACGGCTCAAAATTAATATTTTTTTCCTATAATTTAAGCTATTTCTTCAAATGCAATATAAACTCTGAGATAATAAACGTTGAAACTAAAAAGAATCATTTTGCACAAAAATTTCCAAAGGGCGGATCCAGGCTTTAGACTTGGAGGGCGGTTAGGTAATCAAATATGAAAAAATTAACGACTTGAAAACATTTTGAAAAGCATACAGGTTGTAAAATGTGAAAAGGAAACAAATAGCACTTTGCACAACAAAATAAATACCCCCTTTACCTGCATTGCACCCGCCCTCGACTTTTCTCGCGAAACGTCATTCGCGCAAAACATAACGGCTGAATTACGTGAGGATGGAGGTGATTTACCACCCTTTCCGGAATACGAGATCATCTTGGAATGTAATCAAATCGACGCTACTTTATGTAATGGCATTTTACACCGTGCTTGTCGACGAGCGAAAAAAAAGAACCCGTTTATTTAATAACACGCGCGAACGGCATTTAATCTAGCGAGAGGGAACGAGGGGAAACCTTGAAAAGATCGACGCCACCATCATCGCTTTCATCGAGATTAAATTAATTAACATCTCGGGCGTCCCGCTTCGAACGGAACAACCCGCTCGTTCGAATTATTTTGCGGACGAACTTACGAGGAGCTCCCCTTTAACTTCCTCCCCCTCCCCCCCCCCCCCCCCCGTCCTCCTCTCCCTCTCCCCTTAAAAGGAAATCATAAGCAAAGAAAATCCTCAGCCCATATCTGCCGGAGAGAGGGCCATTACAGCAAAGACAATCTCGCTTTTCTTCTAAAAAATTATTTTTATTATTATGAGTGTTGTTTATAATTATTTAACATTCGTATTTCTATATCAAACGATTCCAAAAATCTTCTCTCTCTCCTTCTGATCTTGTAGGGACCTCGGTAGGTACCTTAAAATGGGTCGTTGACCGCACAAACCCACGCGAGAAGAGAGAGAGAGAGAGATATGAAGAGGGATGGCGAGGGTCTCCTGTCGGAGGAGGAATGGAGGAAGAAGAAAGAGGGATAAAGGAAGGAAATAAAGAAAGGGAGAGAGAGAGAGAAAGGACAAAGGAGAGGAAAGATCACTCCTTCCAACCCTTTTCAGTCACTGATACCTCCTCGAGTGCGCGGAGCAGTTTTCGGTGGCACGAGGGAGGAGAGGAGGAAGAGAGAGAGAGAATAGAATCGGAAGAGAGAGAGAGGGGGGGGGGGGAGGTAGACAGGAATCGGAAGAAATGAGAAGAGAGGAGGGAGCACCCCAAAAGTGAGCCAAACCGGGGCTGGCGGCGATAACCACATGTGGCAATGGAGGGAGGAATGAGAGAGAGAGGGAGAGAGAAGAGAGGGAGGGGAGAGAGGGAGGGGAGAGAGGGAGGGGAGAGAGGAAGAGAGAGGGAAGGAGGGGGGAGAGGAGAGAGGGGGAATTGGAGTGGGAGAGGAGAGAGGGGGAATTGGAGTGGGAGAGGAGAGAGGGGGAAGGGAGTGTGGGAGGGAGGGAGGGAAGGAAAAGAGAGGGTCGGAGGAGAACGGTGGGAGAGTGAGAGAGGGAGGAGAAAGGAGGGAGGGAGGAGAAAGGAGGGAGGGAGGAGAAAGAAGGGAGGGAGGAGAAAGGAGGGAGGAAGGGGAGAGAGAAAGGTAGAAGAGAGAGGGGGAGGAGGGAGAGAGAGGGAGGAGGGAGAGAGGGAGAGAAAGGGATGAAGGAGAGAGGGTGGGAGGGAGAAGAGAGAGAGAGAGGGGAGGGAGGAGAGAGAGAAAGACGAAGGAGGAAGGGTGCGACGTACGGCGTGGGGCTGTGGCCTGAGGGGCGGCGGAGGGCGGGGTGGTTGAAACTGAGGGAGGAAGGGGAGGAGGCGGGGCGCCATCGGATCGATGTCCACAGCTCCGTGTTCCTCTGGATGGTGGGGAGGGAGGGAGGGAACGGGGCAACCAGCCGGAAGGAGCACTTCTTTGGGGGGCCAACTATTCGGCAAATATTCGCACGCTTTACTTGAAGCTGTCTTGGGTCCTTCTCTTCCTCTCTCTCTCTCACTCTATCGCTGGTTGAAGGAGAGAGACGCAGTCTCCCTCTCATTCTTCCACTTTCTCTCTCTCTCTCTTTCTCCATCCTTCCGACGGGACCTCGGTTTAGCAAAAAACCGTTCAGGAACCTCCCTCACGAAACTCTCCTCCTGTGTTAACTTAAGAGGTTGATCTGTATTTACAGTTGGGATGAAGGTTTTGGACGGGAAATGAGGTTTACGAATGTTACGTGGGGTGGAATCACCCGGGCAATCAGGCCGCTCTCGGAATTACATGTGACGAGCGTATTTGTAATGTGGTAGCCCTGCAACCTATTTCGGAATTCGCCATGGGAGCGTTCGCTTTTTGCGAGCCGGTATTAATAAAACATATTCAATCAAGGAACGCTTTCTTAGCCTTCGAATTCTTCGGTGCGTAGTCGTGAGAGACTATTGCTGGAATATGTGTCCCTATCTAAATGGGATGTATTTGCAACGTAGGAACCACCTTTTTATGATCGCATTATTATCATCAGTCGCCGATTATAATCAAATGCAGAATTCCGAATCCAAATATGTATTAAAACATCGGCACAACATACATTGTACAAACTTTCTCATATACTAATGCGTCGTTTAGTTATCTTTAGAAAATGAACATCGTATCAGCCGGTTTTTAGAAAATTCAATTTTTGTTCAAGTTGCCCAAGAATAAACTAGCCTTATATTCATTCATTGAGAAGAATGAAATAGTAGTATTATTGCAGACGTATACTCAAGTAACTGTACAAAATTTGATCAAAATCGTTATAGCCGTTTTCGAGAAAATCAAATTGTTGTTTAAAATGAGTAGAATAAACTTCCCTTAATTATTGAGCAATGTCAATCATTTCTTCCAAGCTTCTGCTCAGTATGATAAAATGCCTAAGTACGAGATTTCATTAATTTTAGCTCTACCGTTTAGGCTCTAGAGCCAGTAACAGACAGACGGCATTGCGAAAACCACTTTTTCGGACTCGGCGACACCTAAAACGTATATTTCCGTAAAAATCCCGGGGTCGAATTTTTCGCGATTACAGTACTTTCTCAATATACTTCGTATATGAGAAAGTAAAAAGGCAAGGTCAGCTGCTTAAGGTTCTCAATTCAATATACGCCAATGAGATCAAATTTAGCGGCATGAACCGTAAGTTATTCATTGTGCGGTTGAAAGTCGGTCACCTTAAATTCAAATGAGCCAAAAACATCAATTTTTTGAGCGGATATTTAATTTATGAAGAATTTACGCCGTTTGGCAGATTCGGTAAAATTCACAGAATAATCAAGGCGATTTATGTTTGCTAATCTTCTGTACACAATCAAACGCAAACTCGCGTCCACGCATCGCCACGCACGCGCTCACAAAATTCTTGCCATTGTTTTTACTAATAAAATATTCGACAGTGTGCGCAAACTACTTGTGAGGTAGGAAATATGAATGTAACTCCACTTAAGGACGATTCAGTTCAATTTGAGAGCATAATTTTATATTATTACAATATTAGATTTTCAAACTTAGAATTTCAACACACGTAAAGCGCACATAAAATATTATATGTACTCAAATAGCATAAATATTAAAATATTATATGTACTCAAATAGCATTAAATACAATATTTGAAATGTATATGTCGGCATGGCAAGTTTTATGTTAAAATATAGCTTTGTATTATTTGTATGTAAGGATAACAAATATTTTTTTCAAAATTATGAGTCGACCTACATTTTTCATATCACGATATTTGATATATCTGTGATTCGGATCGTAATTATTGGCGAATTGCCTTAAATTTCCGCCGCAACTGTGATTATGACTGCAATGGAGTGGGATGGATGCCAAATAGCAAGAGGCATCCAAAAGGCAGATCCGTAATATTTCTGGAATATTAGTGTTTTGCGTTTCATTAATTCAGGATATTGGATCGCTGCTGCAGTTGAAGGTCGTCCTACGATGCATCATATGAAATAACGAAATTAATACGAACGAATCGGAAATGTCATGATTCAAAATAGCATTGAAATTTTTAAATAAAAAAGAAGCCTTATTATTTGGTCGTTCGGCAATAAAAAGTTCTTAATTGGTCGGTTATTGGGTTTAACTCTTTGCGTCATTAAAGCGTAATACCAAATTTACAATGGGTTATTTACACACAATAGTTATACATATAAATATATATCATATCCATAATCACTGAGCTTTCACCCCATCATTATCGGCTTATTACCTATGTCATGGTCTTCTATATATTCTTCGAAATATCTTACCGCGGAAATTGCATTTAAAATAATTCGTAATATTTCAATTTCATTGAATTTTAAAAATTCCGATTCAAAATGTATGAAAACTAGTGTGAGGAAACGTGAAGTGTAAAGAAAAAGTGAGAAAAGGTTGTTGGTACACTTGTCATACAGTGTCCCTTGCGGCCTTGAAAACATTGACGCGAAAGAGACACTACTCGATAAAACGAGAACTTAACAGTTACACATCATTAAAACAATATCATGTTGCAAACAGTAAGTAAACAAATGACTAATTAATAACCCTTTAATATTGTTGTAAATATAATAAAAGCATCTTGAAATATGTTCATAAATGTATCGGTTGAATATACAACGGTTACAAAATTGACTCCATCTGGTAGTATGAGTTACTAGTGTTCTCCTATGGGAAGTCGAAGTATAATTTAACAACGGAAAGGGCCGTGATATTAGAACTGCTATTACTATAGAAATTTTATTAAAATTACCTAATTTTATTTCTTCTGTGGTGTTAAGTGACGCAGAGACAAGTGAAACTTCGGCAATATACTTTATTTAGCAACACCTGCGCAAAGAAAGAAGAAATAATCGGTTGAGCATAATTTTCCCCTTTCAAGATTCCGCTAAACTTTATCTCCTTCCCAGGCCAAAATCATTCACCTGAATCCAAACCTTTTGCACGACACTATCCTTTCGATGAAGCTATATCTTAAAAACCTTTTACAAAACTAAATAGCTTAATAAATTTTGAAGACGAGGCCATAAAGGATACGGCTCAAAGAAAATGAGATGCTTGCCGTCAATAACGTTTAAAAGTTTTTTAAAAAAGTGTACATACTATGAAAATGGCCGAGATTACGCGAATTTATATAATACATTTTCCATTTTTCTTTTATTAATCATTCTACCTAGGCATCGAGTCGCATCTATAAATGCTACATTTTTACGGCCAAACAGAGGAAAAAAGATCATTTTGAGTAAATTTATCAAAGTTACATACTTTATATGCACTAAAAAGAAGTACGTTTCATAAAGTTCTGGTGGATTTTCAATTTGTTACAGTTTGAACATTTGTTAAAATAAGTGTTGACTCCATATGTACCGACTTTTGGACCAATATACAAACAGGTCTGTCTCGCAATTTTTGGCCTCCTCCCTTTGTAAGATATAGTTAAGGGGACCCACGAACTTTTAAAAATTTCGGTTATGCTCTTCTCTTCCCATCCCTCTTTTCCCCTGAATTAAGAAATATTTACATGGCTTTTTACGAATATTACTCACGAACAACATATCTTAGTCATGCCACGAGCAAGAGAATTTGTGTCTCTACGCATACCTAGACCCCATTAGTCCTGTTCCTAGAATATTTTATGGTCTTCTTCTGTGTTTGCACTGAAAGCTTTGTGTCTCTCCCAGTAGTGCAGCATGGGTTGTAAACACGAAAGAAAATGTCCTCTTTTTTTTTTTTAGGTAATATGGGAAAGTCCCTCGACCGTCCCCTTTTAAAAGCCTCCCCCTATGTGCAACTACAGCAACAGGTATGGCTACTGCACATCTAAAATAAAAAATAGAAAGACGAATTGTCGAAAAAGAAAATGTCGTCTTTTCAATAAAACAAACGTTTACTTTTCGGAATAGTTTTCTAACTAAAGAACGAAGAAAAAAACCCCATCGCCCGGCAACACAACTCGAGATCACAGAGCGATACAATGGTAACGACCATATCCAAGAAGAAGGAGAAGTATTCCACCCTTTTTATTTTCTAGACTCGGAAGCTAACAAGAGGTCGATTCGAGCGCTTTGAGGGTTACGACCCGAGACTCAGGGAGGTCGCAAAAAAATATAAAATAAAAAACCCGCCGACACTCCGCGACGGAAGTGCATTTATTGCCGCGGCATAGAGAGTGAAAGCCTTTTCTCCCTCCCTCCCTCCCTCCCTCTCTCTCTCTCTCTCTTTACCTCTCTCAATTACGACTTCATTCTCTCACCTCAAGGAATGAAAAAAAACGCGGGAAAAATAATAAAGGAAGGAAATGCCCTTCAAAACGTATTCCGCCGCGGAATCTCTTCCTCGCTTTGAAAATGCGCCAAATCGCGAGGAAAAAAATAGTCCGCGGGACGCATTATGGCGCCACCGTAAACCTTGTTTTTTTTTTAAATTTTACTTTTTCCTGCTGCTTTGGTTGCGTCACGAAAGCGCGAGTCGTTTTTTTCCCCTCAAAACGCGTCTAAACTTTCTAATACTTTCTTTAAATGGATCTTGTCATCCGTGATTTACCCGTGAAAGTTACTTAGAGAAACCTAACTCGGGGAAGAAGTACGCGTCGTTGTTACGACCGCAAAAGATTTGAAATCCGCGGAGTGGTATTACGGCATGGGAACGTTAAAACTTTCCTCCTTAAGTTCTTGAGAGGTTTAAGCACTTCCTAGAGAAATTTCTTTTTCTTGACTAAAAAAAGTGAACTTCCGGGCTCAAAACAATGGCTTTTATCCAGTTGTAGATGTAGAATAATTGGGCAAATCGTGTAAGCGTTTCAGGCGCAAAGTAGCCGTTCTTAGTGTTGATGAGGCGACATTTAAAAAAAACAAATATGATCCTACGAATTACTGCTTAGTGCGACTATTTGACAGCTGAAAATGCACTCATGTTTCAATAAACTCTTTTATTGGTTAATAATTTAATTCGACGTAATGGTAAGCGAAAAGACATCCTCCTGAGCCGTAATTCGTGAAGCGTAAAAAAATTATTGTAAAAAATGTTTAAAGAATATAAAAACAACACTCCTAATAGAAGCAAGCAAAGAAAAAAAAACGCACAAATGAGTTTCCTCATTCGATGGTCGTATTTTCTTTGAAATATTCGTTTAGTTTTCCATTTTTCAAATTACCACTCAAAAAATACTCTTTACACTCAACAAGTTTCAAGGCAACGAGAGTTGCACGTGGATTTAACCTGAAAATCGCAACCAGTAAAATATTCCGTATTCCTTAGTATGCCTTCGTAATTATAGGTGCGAAACATCAAAATATTACCACCAGATTTACCTTCGGTTTCTAATGAAACACTAATATTTAGTGTCATATTGGGTTTTCCCTGCAAAAAATCCTCATTAATTCAGTCTAGGTCATTTCTGTGCGTATCTCATTTCCTTAACAGCAACAGGTTCTGTCTTCCTCTCTATTCCACCCTAATTACACCTCGAAAAGTCAGGAAATAACTCCAATCTGAAGCAGTGTGACACGCTCGTTCAGTCTGGCAAATGGAATACTCCGTTTCAATTCCCGGTCAAAGCAGAAATTTTCTCCCGATTTCCGGAATTCCTTCTGATCTAGCATAGACTCGCATGTATACAATTGAAGACCAACCGTTTCCATTGTGTTTTTAACCGGCCATTTCACCTTTGAGGCGTGAATGTGTTTTCTATGGACGTTCCTCATGGAGGACATCTGTTGGAGAAAGTTGATATGAGCGTTGCTAGCCAGGACTCAAAGTGAGAAACGCCACATTGAGAAACAGGTGGATTAGTGCGCATCGGTAATTCGGTGGTATAACATCAACTCGGCTGTTGGATAAACCCCAGTTCGATTCCTCGTGTCGACAAAAATTTTTCTCCAGCTTCCCGGAATATTTTCTACGGAGTTGCCTAAAGATTTACATCCTGTTTCCAGGGCGGTGTCACCGTGCAGTTCATTCTAAAAGGTTTTTCCCCGGCAAAATAAAAAATACCACAAAAATTCAATCTCGGACCCCCTCTATATAGTAGTATAGTATACGCGTGCATAAAAAAGAAATCTTTACTTAATCGACCCACATACCCAAAGCCGCAAAGTACTCCCGTGTCACTTTCCCTTTCTTTTTTCCTTCCTTCCTCCTCACGTCTCCCTACGCGGCCTTTCTCCCGCTCTCGTCCTCTTTCATTCTCCCTCTCTCTCTCTCTTTCTCCCTCTACACACACATTCTCTCTCTCTCTGCCTCCGCTCACGGCGCCTCGAGTAACGATTTTTTTCAGTTCGGTAAACTTCATGGTGAACGCAACATAACAAAAAAAAAAAAGAAAAGGTCGCTTTTTGAACCATACATATGACTCTCGTTCCTTTATTCTCTCTTTCTCTCTCTCTCACTTTCTCTACCTCTCCACTTTTCCAAACCAGAAGAAGATTACCTATGCTCGCGAGTCCTCGAGTGTCGAGTTTTGCTCCGATTCATACCGAGTCTTTCTTCAAAGCGGTATTTAAACACCTCGCCAAACTCGAGAGAAAAAATGTGTGCACCTCTTCTCCCGTCACGTCCTTCTCTGTTACGATGAAGTTTTCCAGGATTTTAGGATTTATACGTTTCGTATCGAAATTTCTCGCAGTCCTTACGGTGACGATAATTAACCGTCCCGTTTATTATTCGCGAGTTTCGCAAGGGTCAAGATCTATGCAAAAAATGTTTAGGTTTAGGAGAAAATTTACGAACACTTGGGGATATTAATCGTACCTCGGTCACTAATTACGGCGATATTTATCTATTTATAAAGGGAACCTACTGTGATAGTAAGCCTATGATCGCCTAAAATAGCAATGAGTATGCAAAATCTACTATAATATATTTTGAAGGGTGTGTTTGTTGGTTTGTTCATGGAACTCATCCTAAACGATAAAAGCTAGAATAACCAAATTTGGTACGATTCTTCCTTACATCCTAACTTAGTGAAATGTCGAGGTTTGTTCAACCTAGATTTATCAGTGCTGCCAATATAGGGGATTAACATTTTTTCCATAAGATAACACGTATGAATACATTTCTTCACTTGCAAGGTATTTTTCCTTCAAGCATAAAAATACGTAAATATGGACCGATTTTTTTCGTTTTTGCTTTATTCGACGAATAAAACTCTATACTATCTTATTCCTACGAAGATTACATGTTACACGGTCGAAGTTTTCACAAATACGTTATTTGATTCGAAATTTTGTGGATTTTTCGTACTCTTTCCGGGCGTTGCCAAGGCGGCCGTCATTGTTACCTCCGATTCAATTAGCTTCAATGGAGCTTACAAATAGACGAAAGTTTAGCGTTATTCGATTCGCACTTTTGTTTAAGCAACGAAACGATCGATGTTTATGGATAGCAACCTAAACAGATACAGATTATTATTCAGGAAACGTTTATTGATGAAGGTAATTGAACCTTCTTTCGCCTATTGAATACTGGAATCTTACAGTTTTTGTAAGTAAAATAATTATATTCTACATTATAATGTGTATTAACGTAAATAGGCTCACGTATCTGGTGTACATTTACCAGTCAGTGTTCAATCATGGACAACTGTTCGTTGCTTTTTCACGGGTTTCTTGCTTACAAGACATAAATGTAAACATTTCATAAGCATAATTACAGAAGAAATGAAGCTGGATTTGGCGAAAGTGATATATATCATAGGAAATACAATTATCGTTATATTTAAATTCAATACGTTCGGAAACGGAATGTTACAAGCATATATGATTAATTGTTAAGAAAAGCTAATTGTAATTTAAAAAGTGTCTACTACATATTTTAAAGAGTCTGTATGTTGTGCTGTAGTAGCTTCACTAAATCCGTTGAAATTCAACTGGAAATTCTGCTAGTATTAAATAACGTAACTAAATCGACTATAATCTTTATTTTTCAAAACTTTTCTTTTGGAACTATCCGGCGTGAGATGACGAGTTAATTAACTCGTTCATCCAAAATCCTTAAACCCATAAAGAACGATCACCCTTCGGAATAAACGCGGTAAAATATATTATCCTATTCCTATAAAAAACGAAAGTAGAAAAAGGATTTTAAGCTTTTTTTTAAAAATTTTAAATCTACAAAGGACTATTTCCCGCGTCTCCGCAATGAGGATGGGGACGCATTCGCCACGCAACAGAAATTGCGAAATCTCTCATTTTCGTTCGCGCCCGCGTGAAAACTTCCCCTGCCTCTTTTCCGACGTCCGATTAACTAATCTCCTCGTGACCCATTTCGTAATTTCGCGACTCAAACGCCGCGCCCGACCCCATTGTAATCCTCCGACATTTAGTTACGCGACCTCTTCTCTCTTTTCCCTCTTCATCGCGAGAGAAACGAGGCGAGGGTTGCGTGTCCTTGACGCGTGCCGTATTAACCAGACGCATAGGCACGCACGCGCAAACGCGGACGTAAACTATCTCAAGTTGACGGCAATCGGGTAAAAAAAAAAACAACTTCGTTTTCGAGAGAATAACCGAGGAGTGCGTACGTGCCCAGAAAACGGAAACCGACTGTTTGCCCTTTACCCACTTTACTTCTCAGAACCGAGAAGGAACGCCATGATCTCCTTAACAAAAAAAAAAAAAGAAAAAAAACGAGCATACGCGAACGGACGGAGGGGGAACTTTTTTTAATGCTCGGGAAGGTTAAAACGATAAAAAGTTTCTTGAAAAAATTCAAATACAGTTCGGTGGAAATGTTCGACCTAAAAAGTATTTTCACACTCTGTTATTTTTTGTGGCATATGTTTTAGCTTTAGTTTTATGCGACGGTAAGTTTAGACGCACGGCATGCCTGTCAGGGATTCCCAGCTTTTTTGTAGACGCGGCACCCTCTTAGAGTTAACCATAAGAGCCAATTTTTTTCCAATTCAATATAAAACCCAAAATAAGAATAGACGCAGTGATGATGTATAACATGGTTCTTATATATAAAAAAATCAGTTCGCATCGCAGAAATTCAGTATATAAGTAAACTTGAACGTTCCGTAATTGAAGTCCCGTGCGAATCAGATGTCCTAGACCAGAGATTTTCAATCTTTTCCAACCTCCTATTGGAACATCGGAAATCCCACGGACCCCTTGAACACGTGGTTATGGCATTCGACTATACAATGAGGAGTTAAGAGCATGCATTATTTTAAAGACTTGACAAATGGTTAATGTTTCCATGGCAATATATTCCTTTTGTAAACTATAATTAATTAATTAATTATATGTTCTCTAAATTAATACAAAAGTATTTTTTCTACGAGTGCCGCGGTCTCCTGCAAGCTTTGGCGGACCCTTTAGGTGTCCGAGGATCCCCATTTGGGAAACCATGATCTAGATTTGCCGGGTAAGTTCTTTAAAAAGTTAAAACTGGCTAGATAGCTTAGTTGGTTAAAGCACCTACCCGGCTAATTTCAAGTTTAGAATTTTTCTCATTATCTAAATTTACATTTGTGATTAGTCATACGCACTCACGCATAAAAGATACATTTCCTAACATTCCATCTTGGAAATATCATTGTCCCATTGAATTATAAACATTCTTACACCGACATTTTATTTAATAAACAGCGCTTTTTGGAGCAACTCAAAAAAATATCAGTCGCGGCGCCCCGTTTCGGTATCACCGGCACAGCTATTTGTTAAGGAACGGGTGAAGATATTTACGTAAGTGGAACGAAGTTTGATCAATACGCCCTGTTTCTCCTTGTCGTAACTGGCGGAGTTTCGCGTTCCTGCAAGCAAGCATCTCTGCCCTTTGTCAGCGAACATGGCCGCTATAATGTCAACGAGGTCGTAACAGCGCGTTGAATCGAATTTCTTATACCTTTCTATGCCTCGGTTTCTTCCCCCTGCCTCAACAGGAAAAAAAAGCAGCACGGCTTGAATCTTACATACTTCCGACGGACTGGATGAAAACTTTAATGGTTACTGAACGGCATTTTTCATTCAGGCGATCAAGTCAAGTAAAGGCGTCAGTCAACAATGAACGCTTTAGTTGCCATTGCAACCGTCCTTAAATATACCAATCTTTACGTCCATAAGCAAATATTTCTAAAGGTTTTACGCACGACGATAAATTTTAAACCTTGGTTACGCAGTTATGCACACCGGAAACAATTTAAATATTGCACCACCAACGCTCTTCTTTGGAACTTCTATTAAAATACAGTAATCTGCGCGGAGATTGGTTCGCGATTATCATCGCTTAAACTCTAGTTCTTCACATCCTCCTAATTTCCGCAAGTTGTTTACATCCTGAAGCACGAACTTTCCCATCGCTAACACATACGAGATATGACGCATCATTTAAAAATTATCATCTAAATAATCCTGAAATGGCTATCTGGCATGGGAAGCCTAATCCTAAAACAAACATCATGCATCTAAGGATTAAGTGTTACACTTAAATGTCTTCATCCGCTCTCGAGGAAGTAATAGGAGACTAGATGGAACCTCGAATAGATGTAACAGGAGTTTTCGATCGATCGCCACATGTATTTCATCCTTAAGGAATCCGCGTGCGTTCTTCAAGATTTCGAATTCTTTTATTCTTCCTTTTAGAATTCATAGACGTTCGGCTCATCCTCCATAGTTTGAGCGAACTCACTTTCCCGAGAGGTACAGAAAAACTTCATCGGCACAAACTTCAGGAGGCTCAAAATTTCACGATTCGTACTAACGAGTTCGTGATAACGGGCACGTTATAACGAACAAAATTCTCCTACGATTTTGCTGGTGAATGAATTACACTTCCTTATAAAACGGTTTGTATTAACCGATTCTGCATTATTGAGGTTTTACTGCGTTTTAGGAAGATAGGTTGGAACTTTCTCTCTCTATCTCTAGCACGCTACCATTTCGCGCCTGCACTCACGCGCATAAACAAAGGAACTCCTCTAAAAATCACAGCACGTGGTCGCGTCCCCTTCTTCGTATTACGTTCCCCCCCCCTCACATGACAAACGCATGAGATCGATACTCAAACTTTTTCTCATGGGTGTTTTTTTCTCTTTTCATGGCTGCAGGGGCCTTGAACGGGAGTACGCTGGCGGCCAGACTACTTCGATCCAGGTAAGGAGCTTTCGAGCCCTCCGTAAAATTCACCTCCGACCCGAAAAATCTCCACCTCCGTGTCCCTTCATAACCCATATCCTTCTCTCCTCTCTCTCTCTCTCTCTCTCTCTCTCTCTCTCTCTCTCTCTATATATATATATATATATATAAACACATACACTATATACCGTATTTACCCGATTATAAGACGACCTCCCTAAACAGAAGCGAATTTCGACGAAAAAATGTCTTATAAGGCATCCCGAAGAAAATAATTTAAAAGTCATCATTTGCGTTGTTTTTATTTACATGTCCTCACGATAGGAAGTGCAAATATAAATGTGATTTAAACCATGCCAAGATAGTCATAATCAATGTAAGTATTATTTATTTATTTATTAATTTGTTCACGAATATGAGGATCCCAGCCTTTAATTGGCGAAAAAAGAATAAATCCTCAGCTTATAATTGGGTGAATACAGCCAATACTTCGCTTTACGCGACAAATAGGTTCCTGACAACTTCGCGCAAAATAGGGTCATTATGTCAATGAGGATAGGTTCCATTAACAAAAAATACGCTGTTAACTAAAAAAAAAACAGCTCCTTGTCGGCTTCTATCCACAGACGCCAGATGCAAATATTTACATTTTTTCAATAAATTATCTTTATCAGTAATTTTCAAACAGTATAGAACATTAAAAACTTCATTATATTTGGGAAAATTTTTTAAACATTTGCTGTATGAATCAAATCCTAAATAGATCAGCGAGGAAGTTTTATTTGGAAATACCAATGAATCCAAAATAAGCGTCGATCGAGAGATGAAAACAGAATGCCGCACTGGGATTTTCTTTTATAGCATGGGTGTACCAAATCCTGACCCTAAATGGGAATTTAAACACGATTGTACTAACATCCATAAGCCTTAAATTGATAGAAAGGATGATCTGAAGATCCTTATGCGACAGGCATAAGCCATCCATAAGCCTGTAAAAACCGAATTTCTAACACATTTATTGGTCAAGCCACCTTTGTTTTTTGAACATCTGGTAGACGAGGACATGCTTCGCTATAGTGAATCCTCTTAAAACGGGGTCACGCAATGCGAGGTTTGACTGTGTGTGTAATGAGTGTGTCACGAAGAGATGTCCCCGAAAAGCTACTGTCTCGTTTTTAGCCCGTCAGCAGCGACTTTCTTTTTTCATGGTAAGTTTTCACTGGATCTTCTTCCTGTTCTATTTGAAATATCTTTTTTGGTAACATTTCCTCTTCTTTGTATACGCACGCAAAGTGGAGCAACTGTTATCCTGACTAATTATATGACAGTGAATCTGTCTCAACAAAAATCAGAATTTCGACTTCGACATTTAGCCGCAAAAAACGAACGCTGTTCGATTTTTTATCATATTTTTTTTCACTTGTATTAAAAAATGTTTCGAACATGACTGTGATAACGTGATGTAGGTACATCCAGTAAGTTTATTATTCTATTCAATTGCTGTTCGATTATCCGAACAAAGGTGTGGGGGTGGAAGGGAAGGGAGCGTGAAAAGGTCGGGGATTGGAGGATGAAGGGGGGGGGGGGGAAGATATATATATATATCTTATAAATATTAGTGTATGTAGGTATGTGTGTATGTTCTTTATACGTTTTTACACCGTTGGAGTTATCGAATTCAAAAGTTTCATGGGCCATCCTATAGACCAACGGAAGAACTTGGTCTAGATTTGCAGACCGTGGGGTCTGTTATAACAAATGGGGTCAACAAAATACTATTTCCATAGGAATGTATGGGAAATGGTGTGAAGAAACCCCAAAATGCCATGCAGCCCTTCACTGATGTGGATATAAATATACCTAAATATTAGCTTACGATCACGGGAAATGGCTTATTTTACGCATAAAGACTGAATATTTTAATTCCGTTCATGTTTTGCCGTATTACATGCTTAATCGCTCGAAATTTTCCTTTAAGCCCAAAATTTATCGGTTTAGATGACCATTTTCCAGGCGGCAACAAAGCTAAATTTCTTAATTGTTGTCCTCTTCAAAGGGAGATAGCCACGTAAAGATTAATGCAAGGAAAATCCACGCCGTAGAAGAATAGCTAACGCCAAGATTAAGGGTACAAATGGATATATGCCTAAATATAGTCTATGAATACTTTTAAAGTATAAAGCAATAAAAATCGTTTGCTACTTAAAAGAAAACTCTTTCCCGAGCAAAGCCGGGCGTTTCAGCTAGTATGTGTGTGTGTATATATATAGTTTTAAATAATTTTCTATTTTCATTATAAGTTACAAAGCTCACTTTAACCGCTAAACTCACGGAGGGGCGGATGTGGGCCTCTTGCCGTAGTTTGAGCACCACTGGGTTACGCAATCGACAAATGTATACCATAAAATTGGTTGCGTGCCCACATGGAGTAAATTGGCGGACCACAGTTGTCCAACGAGCCACCCTCCGAGAACCCTAACGATTAAGATAAAAGGGGTTTAACTTTTTTTAATTTTCTGGATGGACACTTTTAAACGCTCCTCCTCCTCTCTCCCAACAATATGCAATGGCTTTGTCTGCCTCTCTCTCTCTCTCTCGTCCTCTCCCTTCACTCTCCTCTCTCCTCTGTTGTCCTCCCTCTGGCCCTCGAGGGTCTCTACTACCGCAATATCCCTCCCTCCACCTCCGAAAGCCTGGCTCAAGGCGTGAAAGGAGACGTATGGCGGGGGAGGGGTGGAATAAGGAGGGGGGGGAGTAAGGAGGGGGGAATAAGGAGGGGGAAGGGAGGAAAAAAGGGAGATTTCCGTCTTTCCTTTTCCTTCCATTTTATTTTTTTCACGACGCCCTCTGGGTAGAGAGAGAGAGGAAAAAAGGCTGCATACTAATATCCGTGAATTATCCCTGCGGCGTAACTAGCAGGAAATTTCCGCTGCGTTTTTTTTCCTCTCGGACATTCGGAGTACAGTTTCAGTCAATTCCTTTCGTTTTATTTTTAGGAGCCGCTCGCGACTCGAAGAATGGGAGATGATTTTCGCAATTATTCGGGAGGAGACGCTTTTTTAATTATTTTTTGAAAAATTTCCAACCGCTGCATATATTTATAGTGCTTGAAAGTTGCTACTTATGCTTGCTCTAATAAATATGCAACGGGTGCTAAAAGAGAAGATTTTTTATCGAATTATAGACGTCAGAAAACCTGTTTCGTCGCGTTTAGTTTTTATGATCGGTAGGTCCTTGCACGTATTACCAACGGTAAGCAATGCATTTTCAAAATAATTCGATTTTTAAAGAGCGCGGTTGTTTATTCCGCTAACCATGACAAAATATTGCTCTGAAGTTGGCAACGATGATGAACATTTGGACGGCCAAATGAAAATGCGATTGAAGTGTATCGATCCAAAAGGAGCTTGCTTTACCGGAGCTATTAGAAAATAACACCTAGAGACTGGCGGTTTATTCGCTTTGTTCTATTACAGAGAATCTTCAGCAACGGTTTTTAATGACCGTTGCTTTCATGCAGCATTAGATACATGTTAAATTGAAATATAATAAGGACATTCAGATATTCATACGTCTATGGACTATAAAGAATAATCGATTTACTTTTAAGTTTACGTTATATAGATATGAACATTACATTTTTATTTAAGTGTCGTCGATTTCACTAACCAACAGAGAAATCCAAAGTGATGCATGGGAGCGAAAGATGAAGTTAGAGGGGGACGGGGAGAGAGAGAGAGGGAAGAAGTGATTATTGGGGCATAGAGAGAGAGGGAGGGAGAGAGAGGGAGATGGGGGGAGAGAGAGAATGAGAGGAACGGAGGGTGAATGAAAGGGAGAAAGTGAGAAAGGGAGGAAAGTGAAATGAGGAAAGGGAAATTTTGCATGAACAACATTTTTAATATATAGCTGTTTGATTGTCATTTTATTTAAAGCTTTTATTTTGGATAAAATGCTTATCTATTTTAAAACCAAGCTAAAACATTGTTAAAAACTTGGCATCTCGTCATTTTTGATGGGTACGCATTTACGCTATCTCTTATTTAACCTCATAACTTAGCGTCAGAATTGCATTGCTCGATCGTTTATACGTGCTTATCTCACCGCGCTGTGCGCACGCCTGTTATTTTGGAAATATAAAATCCGAGTTATCTAACGTAAACGAATTGGAGATTTTTTTGAATACCGACGGGAAAAATTGGCGTGATAACCGGGACAATGCGGAGATGCGAATCGGGTCGCGTTATTTCTCTTTATCATTCGAGAAACGCCGCCGTCGGGTTTCTCCCCCGGTCCCGTATGCGGCCACAATCCGAAGAAAGTCCTTTCGGAAGCAGAGATGAAAAGAAGTTTTGTCCCTTCCCTTTGATATCAAAAGAAAGCACTCCGGACCTATATCGCATTATTAAAGAGGGGCGAAAAGGGAGAGAAAGAAAAACACGAATAAAAAAAAAACAAACTCACGATGCGTTCTATTGGTTACGTAGAGTACGGAGGGAGAGAAAAGAGAAAGAGAACGAGAGAGAGAGAGAGAGTACATACAGGATTGTCGAAGAGAGCACTTGAAATTATTTTCCAAACCCTTTTCACCCCGTCGATCGAAACGCGTGCATTAACGTCCGTATTTTTCGATCCGCGTAAAAAAGGATGGCGGAGCCGTACGTGAATGGGGATTCCGTATACGGTTTCCCTTTCAAAACACAGGCGGATTAACTTTTTTGTTCCCTCTCATCCGATCGGAATATCGGCCCATTTCGAAATCGGAGACGATTGTGTTTTGTTACGGAGACGGCGGGTCGCATCGTCACCTCCGGATTTACGAGGCCGAGAAAATTCACGTGACTCCCCGAGTCCAAAATAAAAGGAAGAATCTTTGCATGAATATTCGCTAGAATCCGTTATCCCGTCCGTCACGCTTCTTTTGTTTTTTGTTTAAACACATCCGCTTGAATTAAATCGCTGAAATTTTTGCACGCGCATATGTGACAGTAAGTTAAGATTCGAAAATCTAAGAAAGAAGTCATGGGTTCCATTTTTCGGAACCATTTGTTTTCTTCATTTGAGTGCAGGACAATTTTAACTTGCTTTTTGAAAAAGGTTACTACAACCAAGGGAGTGACACGAAACTAACTTATATACGTACAATAGAACGTGGCTTATACGCATTTATCGCTAACATAAGACAATTTGAATCCGTTTCGTAGAAGCCAAAAATTGACTTTGATACCAAAATAAAAGTTAAAAATCATCTAGTATGATAATAACGACGTAATTAATATTTCTTGAGATTCAATAAACTTTGTTGATGTACCATGGATTTTTTTATTTACGTTGCTATTTTGAATAATATATCTTGAGATATTTTAATTTATTTAATACTTCAGACATCCATACCGTCACTTTGCACGGAAAATTGCCCTAACAAATAAAATAAAACGATGAAGAAGTCGGGATGAATATGCAAGGCTGACAGGGAAGATTATCTTTGAATGACGTCTGCGGAAGCAAACACGTGTTAGAATAAGGAAGCGTTCAAAACGGATGCATTCATTTTTTTAATCGCCTCAATGAACCGCGGAGACATCCGTGTGAACACATTTAGTTGGAATATTTAAAATGGTGCTTAAGAAAAGTCCATAATTAAATTGATGGACGCAATTATAAGATTTTGGTTTATTCACTGACCTAATAGTGTTGGTCTGCCGAGGAGTGATTCCTACAAAATAAATTGACTGATTTATGAATGCATAAAGTCACTGTTCACCTTTTCAAAACCAGAATCGCACTTTTCTGATTAATGGAATAATGAAGGGCCTATTTCTGAAATAAAAACGGCCAATACGTTATTTAGATTTTAACGAATATTGTCCTATTATTAAAGGATATTTTTTAAAATTTGAATGTATTTGAAATTTAAAAAATGAATTATCTAGCCCATGTAATAGCTAGGATCAGAAAAATAGTCCAAGTAACTCTTGTGGAGGTAAAACAACTGGGTTGTACAAAGCCACATTTCAAATGAAAATAGCTGAAAATTCGTTATTTTTCTCATAATAACATATGAGAATATAGTTTATTAGGCCATTTTATGACTTCAGGATATACCTAGAATATCTCATTAGTAGTCTTCCAGCAAAAAATATGTGATTGTAGGTTAAACCATTTTCTCCACATGATTTCCAGTGAAACCTTCTCTATTTATTTAAAACACCCTTTTGTTTAGCTCCAAGTTAACTAATCATTAAACTCTAATCCCTCATTCTTTCTTCAAGCTTTCGTACAATCACATACATCACCCTATTTCTCCACAGGAAATATTCTATTCAGTTCGCCTTCCCCCTTTCATGTCAGCTGATGTATCATCTTCTTCTCCCTTATTATTAATATTTATTAATTTTTCCCTTATTTCTTCTTTTCATTCTCCGCACACACACAATTCATTTCCACATTTCCGATCTTCCCAAGTCTTTAAATAGTAACATTTCGAAATTCCATTGCCTTTCAAATTATTTAAGCGTATAAATTACTATAATGGATAAAAAAAATTCTTTAGCCCAGTGGTGACCAAACTGTGTCCCGCAGCCGATTTTTAGGGGTGTCGCGAAAAAGCTTGTTTATAAAATTAATCAACGGTTTGGATGTGTTCATAGGTAATTTGGGCAATAATTTCTCCTCTAATAAATTAATCATGACCAACAGTTGGGTTCGTCCAAAGGTTGTAATACACGGACCCAAAAAAAAAATATATATAAAAACCTCGTGTCAAGGCTGGGGCGCCTCGAAATGCTGTTTGTCTTTGAAAGGGTTCCGCGGAAACCACAGCGTTAGTCAATTCAAGGGTGTTGCGCGAAACTGATATTGCGGATCGAACCCGCTTTTCGCCCTCCTTTACGTTTCTTCCGCATCTAATCGGAAATGCATTCGTCGAAAAATCGCATTCGAAAGAAAGGTTAAAAAAAAAGAATGGGAGAAGGATTATTATATTTTTGTTGGACGTAAAAGGTTACTCTCTCAGCGACGCCAGCACTCTTGAGGGGTTTTCCCCGACGTAAAGAGTGTTTAAAGAGCCCTTCTTCAATTCGAAGTCGTATGAGAAAAATCACGTCTCTTCCCTCATCCCTCCCCCCCTCCCCCCTCAGTCCCACCCTTTCTCGCGTTCCCACGACACCCTCTCCCCATCCTCCCGCAGTGCGGGTCTCCGACGAATGAGGACGAGAAGCTAGGAGCACACTCCAAAGTCCGTCCCCGTTTTTCTCTCCCTCCATCCTTCATATCTCTCTCTCTCTCTTTCTCTCCCACCCACTTCATCTCCACTCTCTTTTCTCCGCCAACTCTTCTCATCTCGTTCTTTTTTTTTATACATATAAAACCCTCTCCCTCTTTCCTCCCTTCCTAGAGGAGAAAGAGAGAGAGAGCCTCTCCCTACTATATACCTTCCCTTTTCTTTTCTCTTTCTTCCTCCCTTCCTTTCAAAACGACGGATAGCCAACGCCGCTCATCTGTTTGGGCGGACTGTAACGATCCGAGAGGTTGGAGGTTCCCGGGATTCCCGCCAGGTTCCGCCACTCGGATTACAAAGGCCGTGCAGCGGGGGATGAGGAGGACGATGCTATATTGCTCAAACCGTTCCGACAGGCAGAGTCGAGATACACTTGCTGCTCCTCTCTTTTTTTTCTCTCTCCCCCTCCCTCCCCTCCCCCCTCACTTCCATCCTTCCTTTACCCCTCCCGTACTTTCTAGCTCACAGACCCTAAAGCCCCCTTAGAAAAAAAATCATTCTTCGTTCTCTCTGCCCCCCCCCCCCATCCTTCGTTCTTTCTCAACCTTTCGACTTTTTCGTCTTTCGCGTCTTCCTCTTTTTATTTAGTCTTTCGCTTTCTTTCGTCCTCTACGTATTCAACCTCGTTTATCCGCTGAAATGGAGTTATGGACTTGACCCAACTCCTACTAGTGAGCCACCCGTTGCGATGCGACGCTCCAGGTGCACTCTTCCGACCTTATTCCGTTTTCAAGAGGGCGGACGAATATCGGGAGAATTTTTGGATTAAGGCGTGGAGAAAATGAGTTGATTTTTTTTTCGGGTAAAATTTCGGAGGTGTGCAAGTGTGGCCGATTCTAGACATTCAACGGTGGTGCTTTAATGTGTAAAAAAAAAAAACGTTCCGCGATAAAACTCCAATTATTGCCCGTTACATTCGTGAAAAATCTGGAAACAAGAGGAAGAATCTGATACGACCGGGAATCGCGAACCCTGGTCTTTCATTTACCTGGCGGATATACCACTGAACCAGCGTAGCAGACTAATTGCGTTTAAGAACGAATAGAATCCATGTTCTGAAACAGGTGAAGTAGTCCACTAAGCTAGTTAAGTGGTAGACTCGGCAAGTGGAAGACCAAGGTTAGATTCCCGGTCATGGCAGATCTTTTTCTCCCGTTTCCAAATTTCCCAAAATTCCCGCTTACTACGCCCATAACATAGGGATCTTGTGGTGCATAATTTCCATCTATTTACGTTTTATCCACGTTTAAAAACGCCAACGGTGTTTCCCTTTGGAGAATAAATCCTTCCAAAGTGAAATAAAACGGTATAAATTACAGTTCGCTTCTGTACTTAATTCCATGCCATGGTGCTAGATAATGGTAACGTGGCACGATCACTTAATTAGGCCGACCCACTTGGTACAGACGTCTCTTCCACCCGCCTCTCAGTGGCACAGACGCTGCGTAGATTACTCTTAGTCTGGTTCCTACCTATTGACCTCACCGACAAAAGTGACCCTAAAAGGAGTAGATGCTCCAAGCTCTACGGAACACTCAAACCCTTCTACCAAGGCAACGTTGTAGACCAAATAAGAGTCTCAACTTAATAACCCTGAATGATTTCCCTCTGGCGCAATGCTTGAGATTTTAAATCTCTCACTATATGGCAGAAAAGATTCTGTTATAGAGTTCCCGGAAAGAAATGTGGAAGAATGAATCTTTAATCCGGCGTGGAAGAACAGACGTTATTTCTACACATCTCAGAGCGAATTTATATTTACGTTAATAACTAAAAATTAATACTTATTAAAAACAATTTATAGCGGCCATGCGTTCGAAATAAGACATTTCCGATTCAAAATTAAAAGACGGTTTTTTTTTGGTTTCGTGCGGCAGTAAAATTTTTGCGTTTCCGGGTATTATCCAGAGAAATTCTAGGTTTTTTCTCTCAAGAATTTTTGATGAATTGCACTCTTAGGAGAGTAAGACCGTCGGGGAGATGAGCGGGTAGCCAAAGTCTCTTCGGTCTTTAGCGGAAATACAGCTGCAATCTCTATCCCCCGAGCTAACCTCTCTTGGGAAACGTCCCCCCCCCCTCCTCCCCCTCAATCCCATTCCGTCCATAGTCCGCAGAATACCCACAGGAGACATCGGCCGCCAAACATCAGGAAGGACATGCTACGACGGAAGTTAACATTCGTATGTTACGAAACGATAACATAATTAGATTATATTTCAAACGCTCCGCTTCACATTTACCGCGACTGAGCTAACCGCTCGAAAAAAAAAGTGAAAAGAATTAAAATTATATTTCAGACGATTAATTTTTCGACGTTCCTAACGTACACACGCCGTGCTGGTTTGGAGGAGAATATCTAAAGGAGTTCAGTGTTTAACAAAATTCTAGAGGTAAAAATCGTATTCGCAGAATAAGTAATTTAAAAATCAAACTGAAAAAAATTAGTGCACGCTTACTCGGGTATCTTCAATGTCCATAAAAAAGTTTATGCTCTATTATAAAAATTCAATCTTAAAAACACGCTATATTAATACATTTCTTATAATTTTAAAGATTTTAATTCCTAAAAATTACAAGTAAAGCGTCTGTATTGATTAAAACTGTTGCAGTCAGACTGATCCTCTGTTGGAAATTAAAACTGCCAACGATACACACAAACAGGGTGAGCCTAAAGTAAGGAAACACGTTTCAACACTAACTCGACCAACATTGGAAAGCAAAGAAGTATAAAAATGTATATGTACGTAAAAGCATAATCTCACGAACGATGACATATATAGTTTTTAACAAATACTGCTCAATATGTTCACCGTTTATGTTTCTACACAACTGCAGTCTTTCTGATAACGATCTATGACGACACATTCTGATATCAGTAAATAAACAAACGAACCTGAATAAAACCCAATCATTGTTACTTTATTCATCGAAATAAATAATCAAAAGTCAGTTTTTTTCAACATGGCAAACTTTTCTGCATGGCGGGCCGCATCTGTGTTTGCGCATTTTTCAGCGGACCGCTTAGCGGACGCTTAGGCTGGCCGGATTAGCCTAAATCGGAAATTGGTTAGATTCTTAGGCATCATACAGAAATGAAAAACAAGCATAAACAAGGATTTTAGGGCATAATGTTCAAAACTAAAGGTTTTATTATCATAATTTTACCAAAAGTAATATGAAATTGTGTTAAATTTTACGGATCGCTTTTTCATCAAACCTTCGCGGGCCGCATGGAATGCTCTCGGGGGTCGTATACGGCCCGCGGGCCATGCTTTGCCCGCTCCTGCACAAAAACTATAGCCCTTCAAATGTGTTCTTTACTTTTAGCCCATCCTGCATTATAAGGCGATAAAAACGGATTGCTAGTCTTTGCGTTATGTATTTATGTTTGTATGTGTATATATATATATATATATATATATATATATATATATATATATATATATATATATACATACACACACACATAAATATATATATATAAGTACACACAGCTGTACATAGAGTGAGAGAAAGAGAAAATAATATCAAACGTATCACCAATTCCTTCCGCTGCCTTGTTAGAATAGAAAAGCAGACCATGATTCGTTTTGAAATTTATCGCGCGTCCAGGAAACGTCTCAGCTTGGACTTTAACCCCTTAGAGAGGTAGAGAGAGTCAAGGTCGCCAATTCCGTAAGGACCGATCGCTGACGCAGGAACTCTTCCTGTCATTCTCTCCTCCTCTATCTGCCGGAAGAGAACAAGAGAACGCGTGGCAACAAACGACCTCCATTCGCACGCATCCGATAGAAGTCGCCAGACGACTATCAATAGCGGAGTTTAATAAGAGAGGAACGTTAAGCGGAGAAGGAGGTGAAGAGGACTTACAGACGGAAACGGATGGATCAGGCGCGGTCGGCTAAGGAACGCCTGTTTGGTAGGCAACCCTCTCGCCTTCAGTGTTGGGCGGGTTTGCGTGCCCACGCCAGGGAAGCGTCTCGGCCGAAGGTCGTCCGCGCAACCTTCTTTGGAGCCCTTTACACCCTCTAATAAACTCCTTGGGTTTGAAAAAGGAACACGGAAGTGGTGGGAGGGATGAGAGAAGAGGGCGAATGTTGGTAGAGAGAGGTGGATGAGCGGAGTAGTTGAAAGGAACATAGCACATGTAAAGAAATGCAGTTCTTAATATTGAAAGTCGGTTCATTTTCCAAAAATATTTTTGGGACCTACTTAATAGATAGTTATGACCAGTGCTTTTTTTCTGCCGGAACGCATCGGAACGCCTTTCCGGAACCTTTATTGTAATAAAATACGTACTAATTAACATAACCTAAAACAAATTAAAATATGCCATTTGCAATTCAATAATGTTTTACTCATATTGTGCAACCACTGGCAAATTATATCTTGTTCCTTTTTTTATCACTCACCTCACATAATGGCAGATATGTCTATAGCGAATAATTATGGCCTATACGCGGTTGTAATTTTGTTGACTTTCAATAAAGTCGTGAATATATTGAGTGTATTTTATAGGTGCGCAAGCGTTTATGCGCACATTTGAAAATCTTAGTGATAAAAAAGTAGCTACAAAAATTTTAATAATATCCGCATCATAAAAATCGAACAAAAATAAGTAAATAATAGATAATATCTATTGCTGAGCGATAGTCTTCCTTGTTTGACGAAACCGGTGAATACCTTGTCGTTAATTGAGTGTTTCTGTTAAATATCTTTTGAAATAACATATTTGCATTGTTTATATTTTCGACACCTTCTTTTTATAATAAATTTAAGATTTTCATTTTGTATGCAAAGAATGTTAAAGACTCTTGATTCTTAAGGCAAAATGTATGCATAGAAATTATTATTTTTAACGATCATTGAGCAAAAATCGATGTTCACTTCAAAAGGAAGGTCCCCCGAAAGCTTTAAAAGATAAAACTGTACTGTTTTGATGCATTAGCTTCAAGGATAAATTAAAGTCACAATTCGAAAGTTTATGCCTTCCTAATTGGCGGTCTAACTATTCCCCCATCGTCGAAAATCGCGAGGAAGCCCTAGCCAAAAGACGGCTCGAAAATCAAGAGAGGTAATCAAAACTAAAGGAGAATGGATCGTGTAGGGAGCGCAATTAATTTTACCCGAGAAGGTAAGACGTCTTTTGCAGTCACGCCATGGCGCGCCACCTACTATTAAACGTACCATACAAAGGTTACTATGGCAACCAGGGCCGGCCCAAAAAGAGGTGCTGGAGTCCGCGGAAGATCGATCGACTTTAACCATCAAAATTAAACTTAAGATTTTCATTGGAGTGATGTCAAACTGAAAGGATGGTCCTAAAGATTACGCTTTTAAATAAAAACTAATGATTAGTGGAGTGTTATCAATGAACGTGGATAAAATTAGCGGGTTTTTTTCTTCTTTTTACTAAAATTCGGTAATATTTTGCGTTTTATTTCGTTAAGAATATTTTTCACATTAACCTAATTGACGAACTGAGAAGAATTAGGAATTTAATCACCTGCTGTATGCTTAAATTTAGCTGATTTTAATATATTTTTATGTGGTCATATACCACCAAATATTCGGTCACTATAATCTTGTTTGTAGGTGAACATATAGGTATGCTCAAAATTTCAGCTATCCATTTTTTTATATCTTCGGAGATATTAAAAAACAAGTTAGGAAAGTGTACAACTTATCACAAATGGGCGCGTTTCGTGCAATGGAGTATTAGAAAGAAATTATATACCTGTACGTGAGGGAAATAGCCTTTCCAAGTTCTTTTCTTCATCATAAATAATCCATTTTCTTCCTATTTAAAAATAGTGCATGCCCACGTAAGTAAATTAAACGTTTGTTTGTGAGATTGTTTATGTTAGCAACAATGAAGAAATAACCATGCAAGAAAATTTCTAAGTTCAACTCGAATTAAGACATTCTTGTTCGATTTTCTAGATAAGGGCAACTCCTGCGATAAAAATGTATAGGAAAGGAAATACTCTAATTTACCAGTTCTACAAGTTTTATTTGAAAAATATTCTGATATGAGCAATAGTTTACAAGATATGATGGAAAGTTCATATTTTGTCACCAATAAAGTGGTACCCCTGATTGGAGTACGTCATTTATTTGTGCGATTTTCTTATTATATTTGATTGTAAGTCCTTAATATCAAATTTCATTAAGATCCGTTCCGTAGAAGCCGAGAACGAACATGCGGACGGACGGACGACCGCCGATAATAGGCACGATGGAAGCGAAACGTGCCTAAAAAGACAAAGCTTTTTATTTTTCCAAAACTCAATTATGTATATAGGAAAACAAATGGGAGCAGTGCAGAAATCTATACTCAAAGCTACAGCTCTCTATCGTTTACGGTTTCATCACATTTTCAATCTAACAAGTGCACAGACAGACGCCAAAGTGAAACTATATTTAAAAAAACGCGCTAGAAATTAAATCGAATCAGATAAACCATTCCGACAACGTTATGTGAAATATAATATGGAAAATTGAGTTTTCTATCGCAACAAAGATGATTTCCCGTTACAGAAACTGATTTTGCTTCACTTTTTTAGTTTCGGAAAAAAAATATAATTATTTAAAAAAATCATACTGATGAATTTCTGCACTTCGTTCCTATGATGTTGCGACTTTATAATTCATCATTTCAATCTCCAGCCGTGTAAATTAGTGTTGTTCTAAAATTCATAGAATTTTCAATTAGCAAATTTTTGGAATCGTATTTTGAACATTGACTAGATTGTCATTTTTTTATAACCCACCGTAGTCATAACCGCTTTCAATACAATCCCGTCCGAATAACTCTTAAGAGGTTGGTACTCCTGAGCCTCAAGATTAGATGGGAGCGTAAATATCTTATTATTTATCGTAGAATTCCGTTAAAAAGACGCTCTTGATCAGCGCATTCACCCGAATCTGATGCTTGAATCACAATCGCACTAACAATAAGTTAATAACATAAAATAGTTTAAATTTTATTGCAAAAGACGTGGTCGGCTAGTGCCCCCCTGCTGCGAGGGTAGAGATACCTGAGCTCGAATTTGGGGATGGGCCTCGAAGTATGGGCCTCTAACCCGAGTTAATGACGGTCGAGGGGTCTGCGTCACGGTCAGTATTTGAGGTTGTCCCAGATAGTCTACACAAGCCTCGAATATTGATTCGTGAAATTATACAATCGAATTTAATACAAAATAACGATATTCCAGGAAACCGTTGGGTGGGCTTAAAAAACGGCAAAGTTACTATCTAATTCATTTAATTAAAAAAATCGGGTTACAGTTTGATCGACTGTTAAAGAATTCTCGGCACAGTCAACATCAAAGCGCCATAAATAACATTATCCATTTATACGGGTAACACGCCGGTTCCAAGAATTTCGGATCCAGCAGTGGCGGTGAAATATGAGTTTTTTTGCGGATATTCCTCAGAACCTGTCGTGAACCAAAGGGTCCTATACACGTGATGCATTATACGCATTCTTGGAAAATTCAATATTCTGAGAACGAAGCGTAATAGCCGTCTCCGCTAAAAATATCATATATCTATGGCTTGGCTTTAGGGCACAATTCCCATTTCGGAGGGAACGGAGCATTATGGAAAAAAATATTTGGCCTGTGTAGGATGCAATAATGTCAACGAAATATATTATTTTTCACCCTAAAGTAGGTTATGAAAATCAATAGTGTAATTATGATTAAGAATATATTAGCATTGAAGGATATTATGCCAGTCGTCATAGCCTTAAAGGTTTGAACTGACCTTTGACTTTCACGTCACTGAAAAGAAACAAAGCTCTACATTTCCGCAACGAGTTTTCATTCCGCACTTGCAAGGTCGGTTCATTCAACCTTCGTTACCGTAGAAACACAGAACAGCTGCATAGCGTTCGTACTCGGATGGCTTTGTTTTGCAAATATTTCGCATGCAATTTTTTTTTCAAGCCAGACACATCAATCCCGAACGAAACAGGTTGTTACGGTGTCACACGCTGTCGCGATTGCGCATTTTCGTTTAGTAGTCAATGTAAAATGCATTTTAATTTACACCGTTTGTTTTCAATTTGGAAACGTTACCTTTGGAAATTTTCTGCCGAAAATTTTAACAGAAGGCTAGAGACGTTTCGCGCCTGATGAGAACGATAATAATAATGATATTTTTCGTCGTGTTTTGAATGACCGTTGAACCATATTATTTGCCAAATGACTATTTTATCAGATCTGAATGCATTCAATCGTTGAATTTCTGTTAGTATTTTATAAAATTTTATTACACTTTTGATATTAATCATAGCTTATATAAAAATAAACGAATAAAAATCACAAAAGGCGTGGATAGAAGGATTCTCTTTCTGAAATCGTTGTGATAATGCGTATTCATTATGCAATTTCTACTAATTTTTTTTATTAAAACCCTTAGGGTGCAATTTACTAACACGATAATGTATTCAAACAAATGATATCAGTATAAACTGTGTACGAAAAATGTCAGCATTCATAAAACAAATTTAGTCAGTAACCTATTTATAAAGAAGATTTTGGTGTAAAATGAAACAATGGTTTTGTAACGGCCATCTTAGATTTGACGTGCAAGGAAGGACCTAATATTTTTAATATCAGTTCTCGGGAAATATTAACGCTTAATAGCCGGTGAAAGTTATATACATAACTATACTCGAACGTTTTTTATTTTATATATGTGAAAAAGAAAATTTATGTTCTAAAAATTTTGATCGACAGAAATATTGCCAAACTTCTAACTTAAATATCTAGCAATATGATAGTTCATCCCGATAAATCATATTTTTTTACAGGTAGTATCGATTAAAATTTGTTTGTGTGCCGTAACTTTCAGAAATTTTGTCATTTCATCACGATTTTAACATTGAACTAGCCAGCTAAGTTTAAGGTTTTTATTGAGGGAATTATAACGGCCATGAATAAGCCGAGTACACAATAGCGAAACTTCGAATACATGCTATAAAATTACCGCAAATTATGATTGGCCAATTTCATTGGATTTCCCTATTTTTTACTTTCTCATACGAAGTATCGAGAAAGTATTGTTTTCGCAAAAAAATTCGACCTCGAGATTTTTACGGAAATACACGTTTTAGATGTCGCTGAATCCAAAAAAGTGGTTTTCGCAATGCCGTCTGTCTGTCTGTTACTGGCGCTGGAGCCTAGACAGTCGAACGAAAATGAATGAAATCTCGTACTTAGGCATTTTATCATACTGAGCAGAGTATGCATAGAAATGGTTGACATTGATCAATAATTAAGAGTAGTTTATTCTACGCATTTTTAACAACAATCCGATTTTCTCGAAAACGGATATAACGATTTTGATCAAATTTCGCACAGTCACTTGAGTTTACGTCTTCAATAACATTGTGTAGTTCATATTTCTCAAAAAATAAATAAATATAAATTCTAGGCAACTTTAACAATAATTCGATTTTCTCAGAAACGCCTGTAACGATTTTGATCAAATTTCGTACAGTTACTTAAGTTTACATCCTCAATAATACTGTATAGTTCATATTTCTCAAAAAATGAATATAAGGCTAGTTTATTCTAGGCAACTTTAACAACAATTCGATTTTCTGAAAAACGGCTCTAACGATTTTGATCAAATTTCGTAAAGTTACTTAAGTATACGTCTTCAATAATACTACGTATTTTATTCTTGGGCAACTTTAACAAAAATTGGATTTCCTAAAAACAGGCTCATACGATTTTCATTTTCTAAAGATAACTAAACGACGCATTAGCACCCATATATGAGAAAGTTTGTACAATGTATGCTGTACCGATTTTTTTACTTTCGCACCCGGTTGTTTTCGCAAAAGTTGCTCAGAAGCATGGGAATCGAATCGAATTCTCAAGTATTTCAACCGCGTCATTTAGAACAGCGTTTCCCAAACTTTTGAACTCCGCGGACCACCTCATTACTTACACTAACGTACTTACTGTAACTACGTTTAAGAAAACGGGTTAATTGGTTATGTAGTTTATTTGAACATTTTCAAATATATTGCACGCGTTTCTCTCTGTTTGAGGGGCGCCTGATTATTTTTTGTTTTATTTCAAGAATTATTTTCAACATTTTTAGGAGAAATTCGAGAAATATAAAATAGTTTTACAAACAACATCATAATAAACATATTATAAAATGCCTTTTATTTCTAAACTATGTATTTAATACAGACAAATCGTAAAATCCAAAAAAAAAACATTTTTATACGAACAAAAATGAATGTATTAATGTGAACCTTGGTCTTGAATATCCTGCATAAGTTCATTAATATTTGGAGCTGAAGAAGTCAGAGATAACCTTTACGTTGATTGCAGGTTTAATAAACGATTTCTTTTCTTTGATTGTGTAGCGACCACAGATGAAAATCCTGATTCACATAGGTACGTAGAGCTAAACGGAAGGAGAATCTTCAGGGCACTCTCACTCGATATAGGGTATTCATTTCTAATCTTTTTCCAAAAATTTTCGAATCGTATATTGCTATTTTTTTAAATTCTGCATTGGGCATTTGATGCTATGTATATCAATTAGTGACTGTTCCTCTTCAAATGAAAACTGGTTATCATCATGATCAGAAAATGCATCCAAAACCAATAAGTAACCTTTGCGAGGGTCAGATTCGTCAGGGAAATAGTTTTAAAATTTCTCTTGAAGGGTTAATATGTGAGATGAAACTCAATCAAATAACTCTTCTGTTTTAACATCAACAGAATTTGCACTAAGATCATTCAGTGTAAGTTATGGATGGCAGAAAGGTGGAAACGGGAAATATGAAAGAGTGGGAAAATCTTTAAGTTAACGACATTAATAAAGCATTGAATACCTGTGATAGTGTAAAACTTGATTAACTTTCGCCAAAAAAATTCAACTAAATATCAGGTGCTGTCTAAAAGAAACCTCCGCGGGCCACCAACAAAAACTTCGCGGACCACAAATGGTCCGCGGACCATAGGTTGGGAAACACTAATTTAGAATACAAACCGCTTTATTTGTTGGCACATATTAACGAGAACTGCAGAAGGGCGGCGAGTTTGCAGCGAAGGCGTGAAATCATTCGAGTTTTTTTTATTTTACACTTAAATCAAAATTACTATATTCCATCCACGACGCGGAGGAATTTTCACGGTAAAGTTCTTTGCAGCCAATCGACGTCACGTTGAGTTCGCCTACTTGGTAGAGAACGGCTTTAAAAAGATTTCAAGGAGAAAACGCGCGCAAAAAAAAATAAACGTTTTAATTATACCTTTCCGCCTATATCATTAAGCGGGAAGAGGGAATTCCCGCCTATCGCTGCCATTCGTCCTAGAGAGGGAGTGATACGGAGAGAGGGAGGTAGCGAGAGAGGGAGATAGTAAGAGGGAGAGAGACCAGTAGCGAGTGAGGTAGTGAGAGAGGGAATGAGACAGAGGGAAAGGAAGGGAGTGAGATGGGGAGTGAGAGAGGGGCTGAGGGACCGAGAGAGGGAAGGAGATAGGGGGAAAGAATGAGGGGGAGGGAGAGAGGGCGAGAGGGAGTGAGAGAGAAAGAGTGGGGGAGGAAATGAGAGGGAGAGAGAAGGAGTGAGGAAGCGAGAAAGAGTAGGGAGAGAATGAAAGGGAGAGAAGAAGCGGGGGAGAGAGAGAGAGGAAATGAGAGAGAGAGAGAGTGAGAGGGACTGAGATAGAGGGAGGGAAAGAGGGGAAGTGGGATGGAGAGAGGAGAAAGGAATGAGAGGGACAGACAGACAAACGACTTTATGAGGGCGAAATTGAGACTATACTGTAGTCCCTTCTTACATTTAACCCTGCGTCAACGATTACAAATGAGAATAAAAATAGTAATAATAATTTCAAAGAAAAAACCAGAAAATGAAATAAACAGAAAAACATACAAGCAAAATAGCAAATTACAAATTCGAAAAATTTATATAAAAAGACAAAAGTAATTGTGGTGAAAACCTAGGAAAGACCTGACTTGGCCAACCTAGTAAAAGTCCAGGGTGAGAGAGAGAGAGAGAGAGGGAGGGAGCGAGAGAGAGAGAGGAAACGATAGAGAAATGGAGTACGAAGAAGAGATGGAGAGAAAGAGAGTGAGCGGGAGAGAGAGAGAGAGAGAGAGAGAGAGAGGTGGGAGGTAAAAAAAGTCTCGCGACTGCGCGTTTCAAAGCCGATGATGGGACCTTGGCGGCGTCGAACGGGGGTCGCCCCCAACTACGTGAACGGGGCGAGGAGAAACGGAGAGGGGCGCCCCACTTCTGGTCGGTGCGAAAGCTTCGAACTCCCTCCTCACTCCTCCTCCTTGCGGACGAAAACCTGCCGCCGCCGTCGCTGCGGGAGAGTTTTATCCGGGTCAATGGAATGAAACGGAGTTAAAAAGTAGGGCGACTTATGGTACCACCACCTTCTCCATCCTGTACTCCGCCTCTTTCTTTTTCTCTCCCTCTCTCTCCCACCTCTCTCCTCTCTCTCTCTTTCTCTCTCTCTCTTTTGTCCACCCTTTTAATGCTCTCGCTGGCCGGCTTACTTCAACCAAACTCGAGTAAAAGAAGAGCGGTGGGAGATACAGAGGGAGAGAAAGAGGTAGGAAGTAGAGGGGAAGGGAGAGAGGAAAGGAGAGGGAGACAGAAAGAGAAAGGTAGGAAAAGAGATGGATAGGAGGAGGGAGCGAGGAAGAAAAAATAAAGGAGAGAGAAAGATAGGGAGAGAGAGAAAGAAGGAGAGAGGGATGCAGGAAGAGAGAAGGATAAGTGAAGTGAGGGAGGGAGGGAGAGAGAGAGTGGAGATGTGTAAAGCGAAAGGAATGGAAAGAGATAGATAGATAGATGGATTACTTTATTTTCAGGGCGAAATTGAGACCGTAAGGTCCACTCTTCCATTTAACCCTACGTTATTGATTACAAAATAATAACATGAATAAATGTATGCGCAAACAGAACTAGAGCAATAAAAGGTGCGTCAAATAAATACAAGAAGAACAGAACAATGAATGTCACATTACACATTAGAGAAGCTTCTAAGAAAGATATATAATATTTGTTATAAAAAACCCAGGTAGAGCCAGGCATGGCCAACCCAGTAAAAAAACCACGCAGGAAAACACCCGCGAAGAGAAGGGGGGTGGAAAAAACCTGCGAAAACCCTAGATGGTAGAAATTAAATAACGACTGCTGCTGGAAGGAGATAAGGTATATACTATACGTATATGTTAATGTGGAAAAAGTTTATCTGAAAATACAAATGTAATTAAACGTATTAAACAAAGAAGAGAGATAGCGTTACAAAGAGAGAGAGAGAGAGATGGAGAGTGGAAAAGGGAGGGGAAGAGGAAGGAGGGAGGGAGTGATGATGGCGTAGAGAGAGAGAGGGGGGGGGGAGAGGAAGATGGCGAGAGGGAGGAAGATGGCGAGAGGGAGAAAGAGAGGGCGAGAATAGAAGAGAGGGAGGGAGAGAGGATGAAAAGAAGAGAGAGAGAGGGAGAGAGGGCGAGAATAAGAGAGAGAGGGAGGGAGGGTGAGGGGATGAAAAGAAGAGAGGGGAGGGAGGGAGAGAGGATGAAAAGACGAGAGAGAGGTAGAAGGGGAAAGAGCACCTGCTTGCCAGGGAGACGAGAGGAGTGAGTAAAGTAGGAGGAACGTTTGTTTTTTGTTTGCTTTCTCAAGTAGGAGGAAGAGGAGCCGGATAAGGATCCGAGCAGGTGAGGCGAACACTCACAGAAGTTCTTTACGTCGAAAATATACTGATTTCGTGCTCTCTCTCTCTCACTCTCTCTCTTTCCGCGCCGCATGTGGAAACAAAAGAGGGAAGGAGAGTAAGGGAGGAGGAGAGGCGTGTTGCTACGAGTGCAAAAACTTTTCGAGTACATACTTTCCGCGCCACGCGATATTTCCGCCGTTAAGGTTTTCGCTTTCGTCACCGACATCGCGCCGAAAGAGGGATGTCGAAAAAAAAAGAGGTTACGTCAAGTCAAATGATATAGCGAAACGCGCGTAAATGAAATCCCCACCGATATATTTCCTTTGTGTTAAAAGGGCGAGTCCTTTATTACGAGGAGCGCGATGATTTCTCCTTGTCCTCCTTAAAAAGTATCGTGACGAACGGAAACAAAGGTTCCGATCGTAAAGAAAAAAAAGAAACAAATCCGCGACAAAAGAAGGCTTTAAAAATAATGAACGATTTCGGCACCTGCGTAAAATAAAATCTCGTTGACGTTAATGACGTACGAAAAATCTCCTAGCGGTCGATGGGAAAAATTAACGGCTCGTCATCCGAGGTGGATGTTATGGACAAAATATGAGCCCGACCAATTCGCGTTGAACTTTATGGCACTCCATGTAGCGATCGAAGTGGGAGATTTCCGATTGCGTAACCGCCGGAGGAGAGCCAATTAACACAAAAGGGGTTTCGAACCTGCCGTCGTCCGAGTGTTAAGAACGACACATTTCAATATTAAACGCGCCTCCGGGTTGTTCGAAAGTGTATAAAAAAAAGTGAAGGTTACACACACACGCACACACCGGCGATTACCCGAGTAAGCCACCCAGTAACGATATAGTATTCATATAATGATTTCTCAATCGGGATTTTCCTAGGAGAATGATTCATGGAAAAAGCATATCGTTACGTCCGCGCACGCCTTGGTCATTTCTTTGATATAATTTTCCCAATCTTCGCTTCAGGGAATGGCTTCGTCGTTCGCCGTTTTCATCCAGCGATTCGCTTCATCGAAACGGCCTTTACTCCATAAGCCGAATCGAGAATTATGATTTGGAAGCTAAGAATGTTTGTTAAGCAATGATATCAAAACGTATGCAATTACTTTAAAAAACTAGGTGCCGCTTCACGTTGGGGTAGCTGATACTTAGGTATGTCGCGAAAACCTTGCGGAGTAAATTAATCAAACCGATTTGGAAATTTTGATAGGTTGATTAGAGTGACAATGTTTACTCTAATAAATTGCTTATGGTGCAGCAACAACAAACTGTTGCATCCATACGTTGTGATACCCATATGTATGAATATAAAACTTTGCTCAAGATGGTCCAGGAGCGATATTCTGTTTATCTTTGTAAAGATTTCGAAACCATTGAGGTATGCTATGCAGCGGCGAGTGCTTAATAAATTTCTAAAAATATAAACCGAAACGTAAAATTTTCGTGGAACGACGGCCATATGGGATTTAAAAAATTGTATGAGGTGGCGAAGCTCTATTTTTAATAATCCATTTTCTTCCCACTTAAAAATATTGCGTGCACACCTAAGGATATTAAACGTATTTTTGTGAGATTGTTTATGTTAGCAACGATGAAGAAGTAACCATGCAAAAAATTTTGTTCAACAACTCGAATAAAGACATTCTTGTTTGATTTTCTTGATGACGGCTACTCCGACGATAGAAAAGTATAGGAAAAGAAATACTCTACATTACTATTTCTACAAGTTTTATTCGAAAACTATTTCGTTATGACCAATGCTTGACGAGATATGACGGAAAGTTCACTTTTTGCCGGTTCTCTTCGGTTATCCCGGACCCCTTTTGAAAAAGAATTTTTGAGATAACCCTTTCACGCAAAACGAAAGGCTTGCAAACCCATGACTGATCTGCCTGTGGCGACATTTATCCACCCGATCACCGGCCGATGGTGAGGAATAGATTCGTTCCAGAGAGGCGACGGGCGCGCTCCCGGAGACGGCTGCACCCGATATAAAAGGCATTATAATCTAAAAAGAAAGCGAGCCGAAGGCTCGCCAATATCCTCGATTGCTTGTAAATAAATTTTTTTTGACAAGTTCTCATTTTCTTAGTTTGTTTTAATGTTTTCCCCATGAAAGGGTTATCGCAAAAAATTATTTTTTTAAATGGGTCCGGGATAACCGGAGTGTACCTTTTTGCCACCAGTAAAGTGGTACCCCTGATTGGCTTACGTGACTCATTTGTCCGATTTTTTTGTTGTCTTTGAATGTGTCTTTAATATCAAATTTCATGAAAATCCGTTCCGTAGAAGTCGAGAGCGAACATGCGGATGGATAGACAGGCAGACAGACAGACGGACGGACGGACAGACCGACGCTAATAGGCGCTCACGCTGGAAGCGAAACGCACCTAAAAATGATACAGCAAAGGAATACCGCATTTACTCGGATAACACACGCATTAGTATTATATGGATGTGAGACATGGATGAGGAGAAAAGAGGCGCTTGAAATGTGGGTTTGGCATAAACTGGAGAAAATTAGCTGGGCAGAGAGGGAAACGAAAGAGGAAGTTTTGAATATATGTAGTAGAGAGGATCTTCATTAGAGTAAATACAAGACAAGAAATTTTGTAAGGTAACGGTTTATTAAAAGAAGTCATAGAAGGAAGAATGTTAGGAAAGAGGCAAAGAGGTAAGAAGGGGAATGGAATATTATATTATTAATTTCTGGAAACCTTTCTGTTATTTTTTTAAACCTGAAGTCGAATTTTTACGCTATCGCAATACTTTCTCTATACACTACATATATATAAAAGGTGGGGCCCGAATGTCAAATCAAAGTCAACGACGCAAAGTGCGGATAGTTGATAAGTCGAATTCATCGGCTTCGAAATACACGGCGTTGCTCAATCAATTACCTAAGCTTAGTAGTTAACCTTTTGCTCTTTCTGGGTCTAAAAAAAAACGAAAGCGGCGGGGACGTCATTTGCCGAACAAGACTCCGTTTTTTGTTGTTTTTTTTCAAAACCCTTTCGGAAGCTATTTAGCTTCACATAGTGTTGAGTTCGTGGCAACAGATTTTAACGAGCAATTGTTTGAAAAGCTAGTCATCGCAGAGAACAACAACCTTCCGAGGGAATATTCGCCGTGATATTTATGTTCCCATTTAGAAGTTTTACAACTTTTTTTTATGTCATGCTTTGAGGTTATGCCTTCGCGTTAAGTAAGGGTGCGGAGGACGGGGAGGATATGGAAAAAAAAACTACATATTTTTTACGATCGAAACCCAATGTCAACATCGTCGTACAGGCGTGGAAAAGATAACCACTTTAACTCGTTCGAGAAGGGCACTTAAGGGCGTTTGGTTTATTTGCGGCGCTAAGCACGCTTTTAGTTTTTTTTATTGTAAATTTTTTTATATTCGCGAGTAAGCGCGCGAGACCGGGGTAGCCAAAGCGAGCGGTCGACGGAAGGAAATCTCCGACCTCGACACGACAGACATGTGCCGAGAAATACATAATACGCTTCGGATAGGGCCTGAGGGACGCCCCGCGAAAATCAGGTGATTGTAGTGGACGGCTATTTTCAGCGCTTTCCCGCCAAGACTTCGCGCAGTTAGACTCGTCTCATGATTCTTCCGATTTAGATTGGGAACGAATGGTTAGCTGACCCAGAATACTGCGTTTGATTATGAAAAGGGGTTAAGTTCAGTGCGCGGGCCTTCCAAATTAGAACGGGCCCTGCTGCTCTCTTCTACTTGCGTCTTACGAGGATGACACGCACAAGTGCACGGTTCCATTCTTCGAAAAGAACGTTAGGCTCGGCACCGCAATGAACAGGTTTGAGGCGTTGGACAATATAGAAAAAACATCCTGACCAAAAGGTTTTTCGTAGATATACACACAAAAAATCGTACACCGAATTTAAAAAAATATTAAATTTAATAAGGTCTTGGTAGAGTCGAAGTTAACGCAGTGCCGTATTTGGGGCGAAGGCGGCATTTTTTTTATAGGGGTCGCTTACGAAAAGACGACAAATATTCCCGCCAAAAATGTCAAAAGTTTATTTTCTCATAATAAAGTATTGAATTTAAACTTAAATGTTAAAGTTACTGTTGATAAAAACGCCATTTTACTTTACTTGAAATATAGTACACTTTACTAAAGCGCAGGAAAATAATATTTTAAATATCCAAGGAGTTTCATAAAATTTTGCCATAGGCGCCATATCTCCGAGGTACGTCATTTGGTTAGCGTTTGTCTAGGATTTGTTAGGGTCGCGGGTTCGAATCATGTCTCTGTTATCGTTTAGCGATCATTGTAAAAAAATAGCTGGTAATGACTGATAATGGGCTGGTTAAAATAAATTCCAATTTTAGCATTATTAATTAACAAACATCGAACCCTAAACCCCCTTTATAAGTCTTTGACACCCTTGGGACATTTGCTGATTGCTATATTTAAAAAAAATTAATTAATAAAGTATTTTGTTTTTGTTCTTAACCCTCCGTCGGGCGCAATAGCTGGTGGAACACGATCGGGCGCAATGTATCTCAGAGATAATTATTACTTTTTTTCCTTTTGGGGCTAATAAATGATCATATTCAAATAAAACACTGTTGTGTTTATTATTAGGAACAAAAGTTATGATCACAGACATAATTCAAACCCTTAAACTCAATATTCTCATTTTTATACAGGAACGAAAAAAATACGACAAAACACTGATTGTCATATACAAAATATGGTTAAAAATAAACAATGACTTAAACATAAAACTTAAAAAACCTAATGAGAAATAAAAATTAAATTATTAAACAGTAAACATGATAATATAAAATTATTACATGAAAAGAACATAGCGTGGGAAGAAGTCACACAAACGGGCGCAATGTATCTGTGAGATAAAACTTTGTAAAAACGGAGCAAGCACACACTCAATCAAGGTCAAACCGACACTGACTAGCGAAACAATTTTATACAGGAAGGTACTCATTAGGAGACAGACGTCACCTGCCCCACTGCTGAGAGATCAACAATGTTGCACCCTCCGTATCTCACAGATACGTTGCGCCCGACGGTGGGTAAAAAAAAAGTTACCTACCTTTCATTTGTGTGACAAGTGTAGTTAAAATTAACTGAAACATTTGTAATTATACTATTATCTTTATTGCATTTTTAAAATGTTAGTGTGCCTCTTCAAATATTTTGATAATCATGAAACCCCCCACAGTTCATGGTGCTCTCATTCACAGTTAGGTGGCTAATTACGCCCCTAGTCTAGGATTTCCTTCCTCACTTCTAGATGCACGGAAAACTAGGACTTCATCAATCGTATGTTACGCGAAGATGGAAAAGTAAAACAATAGCTATCAGACAAAGGTAGAGGTATGAAATACGTAACCACGGAAAGAAGAAGAATGACACTCAGGAAAGTCGATATTTATCGCAACTAATTCAATTTGATCTCATTTTGTTGCTTTGAAATTCAAAGTTTCTCAGAAAGAGATAAAAAGGCTGGGAAAACCAAAAGCGCATTATGACTACAAAGTAACCTTCATCGGAGGTGATTCAACGACGGCACATTCTAATATTTTAATAGGAATAAAAAAAACTATCTTTTGTGTCAGAATGTTTCATGCATAAGAGGCTTTTATGAGCAGAAACTCCAAGGCCTCAGTTTTTCAGCAATTAAGTATCATTCAGTTGGTTACGCAATACGATGTACTAAATGAGCATATTAGACATCTTCGAAAGCTGCGCAATCAAAAATGAACAAAGGAAAGCGGCGTATGACGTTTAACACATTACTTATGTAGTAATCATACATTTAAACGGTCTGGAAACTCCATGCATGTAAATTCCTTCTTAGTAACCGACATTCGATGAATGATCTATTATTTAGTACTGGTTGACTGTCGAAATACGTGTCTGGTATAATAAGTTATGTTATTTGTGTAGGTGTTCACCACTTCAATGGAAAATCCTATCGATTAAATGAGCTGTTCTATGATATTTTCCGCTCGTTTCATGAAAGTAGCCGTACAAATGTTAAAATTGTGTTTCCTTATTATGTCTATTCAAGTTTTACCTATATATATATATATATATATATATGTTACGCAAGCGAGGACGACCGCCACGAGAAGTGCTACCAGAAGCGGGACGGAGAAGGAGAGTACTAAGAGATCACGTGACGCGAGAGAGAAGAGTGTGTGACGGGACTCGTGGTAGTGTGGGCCGTGTGTTGGCTCGTGGGAGAGCTTCTGCTGGAGAGCAGAATGCTGGTGTAATTCGGGTTTAAATAAAGTTGGAGTCCCTTGGACGTGTTGTGTTATTTCGGGTGTGCCTCCCCGAGGAGGAAGTTGGAGAGTGGTGTAGTGTTTTCTGACAGAGCAGCGGCGGGATCGGGATCAGATAAGGATAAGAAGATCAAAAACCAGTTTTCGGAAAGGAGCACGTCGTGAGAGAGCCGACTGTTTGCCGATGAAGACTGTACCCCTCCGTAAGTACGTGAAAGAAAAGTGATTCCCGAGTGAACAATACCCCAAGTATAACTAGGGTTGTGAGCGTCGAAACAGACCTAAAAAAAGCGAAATTAGCGAAAAAAAAGCGACCGCATGGCGTTTAGTGGGGAACCGGAAATGACGTATCCAGTGGCGGGAACAGGAGTAAGCGAGGCGTTCTTGACGCGAGCAGCGAGCTTTCCTGAGCTACCGAGAGCGATGTCGACGCCCTCTGTGACCCGACCAAAGAACCACTTAGCGCCTAGGGCGAGCGATAACGACATTGAACGTGAGATTCTACGACGAGAAAGACAGTTGCTGGAGAGAGAGCGCGCGTTGTTAGACCGCGAAAGAGAAATAATGGAAGCGAGACATTGTAGTACGATGGCGACAACTGTAGTTGCTCACCGAGACATGGCGGAAAGATTGTTGCCCGAGTTTGACGCGTCGACGACCTTAGGATTTACCGCCGAACAGTGGGTGCGGCGAGTGGAAGGGGTCGCTTCCGCGTATTCGTGGGACAATTCCGTATTGCTTACTCATGCGGTGAATAAGCTGAAAGGAGTAGCTAAATTGTGGTTAAATAGTGTCGCGGAAGAAGTGTATTCTTGGGAGACTTTTAAAGAAAGGTTACTTTATAGCTTCCCATCAACAGCTGATCAGGCCGATGTCCACATGAGTCTCACGAAGAGGAAGAAGCAGCGCGACGAAACCTATGAGTCATACGTGTATGCCATGAAAGCGATAGCGCGACGAGGTGACATAGATAAAGAATCCTTGATTAAATACATTTTGAACGGCTTAGGTGACAAGGAATTAGTAAGGTCGCTGGCTTTGTGTGAGTTCAAAGATGTTGAAGGGTTACTGCTCAAGATAAAGCGCTATGAAAGTATTACAGAAAGAGCGAGATTAGGTGAAAGACAGTTTTTAGCTAACCGTTATAGTGTCCCAATTGAACCGCCAAACGAAGGTAATGTGGTGAGGAGAAATAAGCAGACAACGCAGGCGAGGTGTTATAATTGTAACGGCCAGGGACACATGGCTAAGGATTGCCCAGAACGACAGCAGAGCAGGCGATGTTTCCGATGCAATAAAGAGGGACACATGATGAAGGAATGCCCTCAGGGAACCCAAGTTAATAGACAGAATTTGGAAATGAAAAGGCGAGTCCAAAGAATTTCGGTGCCGAACGACCAAATTAAAGACGAATATTATAAATGGATAAAGGTTAATGATGAACAAGTTGTTGGGTTCATTGATTTAGGGAGCGATGTTGTGACCATGAGGCAAGATGTCGCTGAACAGCTAGGTGTAGAATACTTTGCGAGTCAAAAAAGTCTGATTGGATTCGGCTGTGGAAAAAGTAACGTAATAGGCTCCAAACAGTTAATCCTTGTTGTGGACGACGTAAGCATTGAGGTAGAAGTGCTTGTGGTCCCAAACTGTTCGCAAGACGATGCCATAATTCTAGGACGAAGCGCCCTAGACCAATCGGGGATTCGAGTTGAGAAGAGCTATCAGAAACTTGTAATTAGGAGAGAGACTGATGGGCAGGAGGAAGAAAGTAACTTCGAAGCCAAAGTTCGAAATGTCAAAGAGAGGGCCGGGATAGAAATGGAAGAAATAAATTTGAATAACGACCTGTCTGAAGAGGAGAAGGATGCGGTATACGAAATGGTGAATGAGTATCGAGAATGTTTTGCGAAAAATTTGAGTGAACTGGGTACAGTAGAGTCTGCCAGTGTCGAGATAGAATTGTTGGATAACCACCCTGTGAATTTAAGACCGTATCGCCTACCGTACGCCCAAAGAGCGACTATGCAAAAGGCAGTCGATGAGTTAATGAAAATGGGTATCGTGCAGGAGTCGACATCAGAATACGCAAGCCCAGCATTGTTAGTGAAGAAAGCTAACGGAGAAGACCGGCTGTGCGTCGATTACAGAGCATTGAATTTGAAGACGAAAAAAATAAAATTCCCCATGCCAGCCATTGAGGAACAATTAGACGCGCTTGCAGGAAACAGTTATTTTACCATTTTAGACTTGGCGTCGGGATACTATCAAATCCCTGTAGCCCCAGAGACGAGACCCTTGACAGCTTTTGTCACCTCAAGTGGACTGTACGAGTTCACAAAAATGCCTTTCGGAGTAGTAAACGCACCTGCAGTGTTTAATCAAGTGATGAAAAGGGTAGTGCGAATGACAAAACCAGGAGAGGTCCTAGTCTATATGGATGATCTGTTGATACCCAGCAAAACGGTGAAGGAAGGGTTAGAGAGATTAGAAAGACTGTTGCAAGTACTGAAGAAATTGGGGCTAGCGCTAAAAGTATCAAAATGTGAATTTTTCAAAACTAAAGTAGACTATTTGGGCTTTGAAATAACCAAAGATGGGATCCGACCAGGCGAGAGAAAAATTCAGGCAGTTAAAGAATTTCGAAGGCCGGAGAATGTTCACGAAGTGCGACAATTTATTGGTTTGACGAGCTTCTTTAGAAGATTTGTATTAGGATTCGCTACGTTAAGCAAGCCGTTAACGCTCTTGACGAAGAGAGATACGGTATTCGAGTGGACAGAGAAACAAGAAAACGCATTTCAAGAGCTGAAGAAAAGATTAATCGAGCGTCCGGCACTTGCGTTGTTTGATGTAAATGCCGAACATGAAGTTCACACTGACGCCAGTAAGAATGGACTAGCGGGGATTATCTTACAGCGTCGAGAAGGAGAATCTCAAAAACCTGTGGCATATTATAGCCGACAGACGACAGATCTAGAGAAGAACTATCACAGTTATGAGCTAGAAGCGTTGGCAGTAGTTGAAGCCGTAGACAAATTTCGAATGTATTTATTGAACAGACCCTTCAAAGTTGTTACTGACTGTAATGCTTTAAAGACCACCATGTCCAAGAAAGAATTGTTACCGCGGATAGCGAGGTGGTGGCTTCGATTACAAGAGTATGATTTCACGATCGAGTACCGACCAGGACGCAACATGAGTCACGTTGATGCCCTCAGTCGAAATCCCGTGGGAGATTCCGAGGAACCGGATACAGCAGACTTGAAAATCTTCACGTTGCGAATAAATCAGGATGATTGGTTACTAACGATGCAGCTGCAGGATGTAGCTATCCAGAAAATACATCGTACCTTACAGCAACCTGCGGTCGCCAATGAGGATAGGCAGATCCACACAGACTATGTGCTGAAAGACAACCGTGTCTGTAGAAAGGTAGACGGTGGGGTCCGTTGGGTTGTGCCTAAGAACTCTATTTGGCGCATTCTAAAGGGAAGTCATGATGACATGGGACATTACGCAGAAGAGAAAACCCTAGAACACGTGAAGAGATATTTTTGGTTTCCGAAGATGAGAAGAAGGGTAAAGAAATATATTGCAGCTTGCATTGAGTGTGCTTATCATAAGAGACCGGGAGGTAAAAAAGAGGGGCAGTTGCACAGTTTAGAGCGTGTAGCCATCCCATTTCACACAGTTCACGTGGACCACTTAGGGCCATTCCCAAGGAGTAAAAGGGGCAACGAGTATGTTCTCGTGTATCAAGACAACTTTACAAAGTTCATCCTACTAAAGGCAGTGAAAACCACAAAAACCAAACCAGTGTGCGAAGCTATCAGTGAGATTACGAGCTTATTTGGGTGTCCTGAGCGTTTAATTACAGATCGAGGTACGGCATTTACAGCGAAGGAATTTGAAGAATTATGCGAAAGAAACCAGATAAAGCATATAAAGAATGCGACTGCTACCCCTCGAGCAAATGGACAAGTAGAGCGATCAAACGCATCCATTACAAACGCCATATCCACTATGTATGCACAAGAGGATGGAGGCGACTGGGACATGAATTTGAGAAACATCCAATTCGCCATGAATTCTATGTCAAATAAAACTACTGAGAAGAGCGCTTATGAGCTATTGTTTGCTTATAACCCAAGGAATTCATTGCAAAACCGTGTTATATTGGCGTTGCAAGAAAGCGAACTCGATGAGACTAGAGAGACCTTAGGCGAAGCAAGGGAAAAAGCGTTAGTAAAGATATCAGAGACGCAGAAAAAACAGAAGGAGCGTTACGATCAAAGACATAAGGTGCCGAGAGTGTACCAAAAGGGAGATTTAGTCATCGTAGAACGAGAAGCGCAAGCGACAGGGTGTTCGCGAAAATTAGCTCCGAAATTTAAGGGTCCGTATCTTGTCTCAGAAGTGCTAGCTCGAGATAGGTATTCTCTCATGGATATACCAGGGGCAAAGAGGACTCAGCGAGCGTTCAATTCCGTGTTTAGTGCAGACCGAATGAAACCCTGGTGTAAGCCCCCCCAAGGCGAAGTAGGAGATGACGACCAGGCCGACGAGAGCCAGGACGAGGGAGATGACGACCAGGCCGCGGACAGCAGAGGGAAAGAAGACGAGAAGCGGATGGAGAACGGCGCGAGCGCCAGAGGAGCAGTTCAACCGGAGGCAGACCGGACCGGGACCGAGGACGGCCCCGATGTCAGGAAAGGCCGACTGTTACGCAAGCGAGGACGACCGCCACGAGAAGTGCTACCAGAAGCGGGACGGAGAAGGAGAGTACTAAGAGATCACGTGACGCGAGAGAGAAGAGTGTGTGACGGGACTCGTGGTAGTGTGGGCCGTGTGTTGGCTCGTGGGAGAGCTTCTGCTGGAGAGCAGAATGCTGGTGTAATTCGGGTTTAAATAAAGTTGGAGTCCCTTGGACGTGTTGTGTTATTTCGGGTGTGCCTCCCCGAGGAGGAAGTTGGAGAGTGGTGTAGTGTTTTCTGACATATATATATATATATATATATACATATACAGGGCCGTGCCCAGACATTTTGCCGCCTGAGCCGATATATAATATGGCGCCCCCTGGCCTCGCTGGTCTTATGAATTTATTTTGATAGGTTTTCATTTTTGTCAAATTTGGCGCCCCCCTTCGAGAGGCGCCTGAGGCAGTTGCCTCGCCGTCTCACCCTGTATATGTATATATATATATATATTACGCAAATGAAGCACAATTGATCCAAATGATGATGGAGATACTCCAACTGCCGCAATTTTTTCAAGAAACTATTTACACATTTAGGTATCCAAAACATCGACATTATTGATTCCAACCTCCACGTTAACACTGTTTTAATTAATTGCAGTTTTGGTATAACCGTTTTACATTAATTACAGACAAGACCCTCGCAGGATATTAAATTATTGAAATGCATATTTAGGCTCATTTAAAACTTAAGAGTGCTGAATGATTGACTTAAATTCTTAAAATTATTAGTTCTCAGGTCAATAGACCGCTTTACTGAAATAAAAAAAATGACAATGTATTTAGCAATCGCAATTCCAATCTTCGTCGAATTAATCAATATTTGTCAAATAAAATCTTTTAAAAATCGCTAACAATAATAATATCATAGATCGAAAGAAACGAACATAAAAATTCAGAATGTGGTAATTAATTACTATATACCCTAATTTTCGATTATATTTGAGCAAGTAAATATAACTATAAAAAGCTAATGTAAATGTAACAACGAATCACGAAGTGTTTTTTTGGTGGAAATCCGGTAATATTTTGTGAATTAGCTTCCGTAATTGTTAAGGAAATTCGGCCAAGGAAATCGAGATATGAACACAAGCCTTTGAAGGACTGATTAATCTGTCCGGAGCCAAGGACAACTGAATAATTCTCAATTCCACCGAAATGAGGTCGAGTATATGAGGGATTCGATCTTTAAATAATACAACGTAGATTAAAATTAAATGAAATTATCTTTAATTCGAGGCTTAATTATGTGAAATTCGCTAATGCTTATGACGGAAGGAGAAAAGAACCTCAGTATTCTTCCATTATGAAACTGATTATTATTGTTGAAGGATGTAGATACGTAATTACATACTGATAATTGTTTTGAAGTCATAAGAAAGTTTTCGGCCAGATTAAAAAATATTTTGATTACAAGGATTTTTGCTTTCAAAATAGCTTCGAATCACAAATAAAGCATAAATTACTTGCATGAATGAAAAAATCTCATATAGTTATTGGGCTCTCATTTATTTTGTATTTCATCGAATTTTACAACAATTGTTAGAGATTGTTTCGAGGTTTCATATAAAAATAATAACATTGTAAGCTTTAAATGATTATAAACTAAGAAAATCTTAAAAAGTTATTTTAGACGGGCTCATAAATTGTTTTTATGGAAAAATTACCATAGATTTTAATCACAATATCCCTTGTGTGTACGTGGTCATGTCTGTGTGAGTGTGTGCATTCACATACTCAATGAAGAGGAAAGCTAAATTCGAGTAGGTTGAAGGATATCAAGCGGACAGGAGATATTGGCGGAAGGGACTGAAAGAGATGGGGCGGGATGATAAATTGGAATGGACCTGGGGCTAGCGTATGCGTAGCGACAGAAAACATAGAAATTTGTTACAGTATGGAACATAAACGGACACTTGTAAAAGCTTAACATTTAAAAACGATCTCTTCCGGTGACCATAAGCGCCAACAAACAAAATGCCTCCTTCTACACCCGTTTCAAAGCGATGGCCGTTCTCAACCTACCCTGCGACTTCGTTTGCGGAAAAGTTACTCTGATTCGACCACTGGACTCTTTTTCTCTTTCTCTCCGATCTGCGAACGCTTGGATCCATTCTCCTCCAATCGGTTCCGATCCTTGTCTTTCTCAGTCCGCTAATTTGCCCCTATCACAAAACTGTCACCGGTGTCTTCGTCGTTCACATAGTCTTAGCTTTACGCCGATGAAGAAGCACTCCATTCGCAATGCTTCCACCTCATCTCTAGTGGCTAACTTGTTTGACAAATCTTCTTCTACCAATGCTATTAAAAATTATACACGTACACACACACTTGAGGTAGAGGAAAGGTAAAATAACATACGAGTCACAAACTTAAATCGAACATGGATCATATACGTAAATAATTTCGAAATAAATGGCGGATCGCATTTAATAACAATGAGCTCAAGTATTATATTAAAACTTAAACAGCATCAGTAAGACTTTATAATGATCCGTTCTTATATCGCACGTGCATTTTCCAATTGAATGAATTCATAAAATGAAATGATACTGAATGGGACAAGGTTTTTTACTTTCTCATATACGAAGTATGTATGTTGAGAAGGTATTGTTATCGCGAAAAAATTCGACCTCGAGATTTCGATGGAAATATACGTTTTAGGTGTACCCGAATCCGAAAAAGTGGTTTTCGCAATGCCGTCTATCTGTTATTGGCTCTAGAGCCTAAACGGTAGAGAAAAAATGAATGAAATCTCGTACTTAGGCATTTTGTCATACAGAATAGAAGCTATGTAGAAATAGTTGACATTGCTCAATAATTAAGGGAAGTTTATTCTACGCATTTTTAACAACAATTTGATTTTATCAAATACGACAAGAACGATTTTGATCAAATTTCGTACAGTTACTTGAGTTTACGTCTTCAATAATACCAAATAGTTCACATTTCTCAAAAAATTAATATAAGGTTAGTTTATTCTAGGCATCTTTAACATCAATGCGATTTTCTTAATAACGGCAATAACGATTTTGATAAAATTTCGTGCAGTTACTTGAGCATACGTCTGCAATAATACTACATATTTATATTTCGTGGGTGTACTGCGAAAACTGACCAAGTCAAAATTTTACGATTATCGGTTTTTATGATCAAGTCCTCCGTCTATGATATATCTATTACCAGAAAAAAACGACCAAGACAAATAAAATTAAGAAAATAATATTTTCTCAAAGAATGAATATAGGGCTATTTTATTCTTGGGCAACTTTAATAATAATTGGACTTTCGAAAAAACGTCTAACACGATTTTCACAATTTTTCATATAGTTATATACATATGTTGATCTTTATAACGATTCTACATAGTTAATATTTTTAAAAAGATAACCAAACGACGCAATAGTATATGAGAAAGTTTGTACAATGTATGTTGTACCGATTTTTAAAGCGAGATTTCATAACGGAAAATTATGTCCAGCGATTAAATTAACCGTAAACGAGCACATAGTTATCTCTTTGCAGTGCTATATTCTTCACGACGTATAATATGGTACACTGAGAAGTGAAAACTAGCCGAACATATCGGGGGAAAAAAAATAAATTTAACTCGATTGAAGAATGCGCGTCTCGTCAGAAGATATCCGGAAACCGCTCGCTCGAAGACCGGAAAAAATCGTTACTTTATCGATAAGGCCAATAGACATAGACGATAAAGGCAATAGCAAATGTTACGCTCGGAATATAAAAGCGATAAAAAATATAAAAGATGTGCTGCTTTATCGAAAATTGGTGTAAACACCAACGACTCGTTTCCGAAACCAAAACGTAGTAGAAAATGCTCCTTTATCACTATTTAAACTCATGCCGCTAGGTCGGCGTTCGGAGAAGGATGTTCCGAGAGGCGGATGACGAAAAGAAACGAGGAAAACGAAAGAGGGAGGGGGATAGAGATAGATGGAAAGAGGCGAGAAACATTTACACGCTATACGCGTCGGATTCTTGGACCAATATTGACGAAGGTGACTCGAGAAAATACGTCGATCACGGATTGTGCCGAGGGATAAGAAACGGATAAACAAGAACCAAGCGTATCCACGGTGACTGTGACGTTATAACCTTTTCGGGAGTTGAACGCTGTTTCATGCAGAAACGGAAACGTGGAATTGTTTTCTACCGTCAAAACTGCCGGGTTAAATAAACTGTGATGGCCTACCTTTAGTAAAAGAGTGGCACACTGTGAAGCTAAAATATGCGATCGTGGTAGTTTTGCTATTTATGAAACTATGTGATTTTGTCGTGAGAATTTGCTAAGGTGAGAACTTGTTCGATAAATTAACTTCAAAATTTTAAAAGAATATAAGAGAATTACACTAAAAAGTCGCACTCAAAGAAAAGAGACTAGCGTTTTCTTCATTCAGTATTGAATGATTGCCTGTAGCGAATTTGTTGTCGACACGGCCGCGCTAGGTTAATGTGTTCCAGACAGTTATTTCAACGGATCTTCGATATTAACGAAATCATTATTGAGAAACTTTGCAGGAATCGATGCTTTTCGCGTCTTTGTATTACACGGCATCCTGTGTGTTAGTTTTTGTTATTATAGAAATTATGAGCAAAAGGGTTAAGTACGCGTCTTTAATTAACGGAATTAAGCGCGGTTTAACAGAAAAGTATGTCAAGTATACCGCAATCTTATTCGCAATCAAATTACGCCAATTACTACCTTTCCTTCTGGTTCTTTTTCGTTATTGCGAGGAATAAAAAAGTGCCGCAACGTGGGAACCGTTATGGGGGAAAAAATAAACCCGACCCCCGGTCGTTATGAAAGGGACAGTAACGCAACCCTTAGTGCCTATCTTGAGGCCATCTGGACTGCATTAGGGCGAAGGACGAAAGGATGGGAAAGAGAGCGGTGTATAGAAAGAAAAGAGGAAGAAAGTGCTGGGAAATGGCATAAAAAGTGAGAGAAAAAGTTAATTTTTTTAACGGTCGGAAAATAGAGAAAAATCGGAGTTTAACAGGACGAAAACTAAATCAGTTTATAAGTCGAAAAATGGAAACCATCCACCAAGGATATAGATGCGAGCATTTTCCAAACATTTTACGCGCTGTTGGAGATTCCATTAATCCTGTAAATGTAATTACGGCGGCGTAAAATGCTTTTTTTTTTACAGACTCATTTGCGGTGAAAACGTTTTATTTTGGCGTGCGACTTACGCGAGTTGGAACAAGAAACCCTTTTTCTGTTCACAACAAAATGATAGGTACGTATACTAAAAAAAACATCGTTCCAGATTTGTATTTAGGCAATTATTTCGACAAGAAGCATCAATTCGAAAAAAATCTGTTTAGAGATATTAGAATGAAACAGAAAATATTTCTAAACATTCCATGACGATATAAAAATAATTTGAACTAGGCAAAAATGTTTTTTCAAGTAAATTATACGAAAAATACTTTACTTGGAGAATAGTTTACGAGTTAAGAGCTACAAGTACATTATTCTTGCGGGCGACGAAATGTAGACTCTGCCTAACCGATTTATTCCTTTAAAATATAGTGATCGACTAGCGTTTACGTGATCGTTCAACCATCTCGTCGAAGAGGCTCTCTCCCGGCCTAGTTTATCCCAAAAATGAGAGATTTTCGCAAAGTAAGAGCCGAAAAAAATACGTACGATTAATGAATTCCTTCCGATGGAGTTTTATTTCGGCGGAACGCTTCTTTTTTTTTTTTTTAAAAAAAAGAGAGTAGCCGTTATTTACTAACGGAGGAGAACAGATAGGCGGACACGCCCGGAGCTAAACAGTAGCACCGCGCAACTGAGAAAAACGCGCATAAAAAACTAAAAAAAAGGGGGAGAATGAGGAGCGGAGAGCGCAACTGAAACGCACTCACGGAACGGAAAACAATGGAGAAAATAGAGAGAGGGACGACAAAAAATAGCGTCTTTTATTCAAAGGCGGAGCGAAGAAGGGAATAAGAATAGCGAGAGAAAGAGATGCCATTGCCTCATCCTCCCCTCCCCCCCTCCCCTCCCCTTCAGAGACTTTCCTCTCCCTCCACTACCACCCACCCTTTCTTTCATGGAAAAACACTGCGAGGGGTGGTTTTAAAAAAGAAAAAGAAACTAGTATGAGAAAAAAAAGAAGACGGATTATTTTTTTTCACAGTCCTCAGCCATGGCTTTGATCGAATTCGTGCCACAGGAAACACAAGAGGTGGAAGAGAGAGGTAGAGAGGGTTATAGAGAGATAGAGAGGCAAAGAGAGAGGAAGAGAGGGAGGAAAAGAGAGAGGCAGGGAGGGAGGAAAAGAGAGAGGCAGTGAGAGAGGCAGAGATACAGGCAGAGATAGAGGCAGAGAGAGACAGAGTAAGAGAGGGGCAGAGAGAGAGAGGCAGGGAGAGATGGACAGAGAGAGAGGCAGGGAGAGATAGAGGCAGAGAGAAAAACATAGAGGCAGAGAGAAATACATAGAGGTAGAGAGAGATAGAGGCAGAGAGAGAGAGGAAAAGAGAAAGGCAGAGATAGACGCAGAGAGAGACAGAGTAAGAGAGGGCCAGAGAGAGAGAGGCAGGGAGAGATAGAGGCAGAGAGAAATAGAGGCAGAGAGAAATAGAGGCAGAGAGAAATAGAGGCAGAGAGAGATAGAGGCAGAGATAGATAGTCGCAAAGAGAGGGAGGGAGATAGAGAGAGAAAGAGAGAGAAAGAGAGAGAGAGAGAGAGAGAGAGAGAGAGATAGAGAGAGAAAGAGGGAGGTAGAGAGAAAAAGAGAGAGGTAGAGAGAAAAAGGGAGAGAGCGAGTGAGATGGAGATCTTCCACCTCTCTCTCTCTCTTTCCATATCTCCCAGAGGGTTCCTTACGTCCTACTTCGATATTGGGTCGATTCCGTACGAAGCATGTGTCTCGAAAGGATTAGGGGAAGCATAGAGAGAGAGAAAGGGGTCGTCACTGCTGGGTAAAGGAGTAGCACACGATTCCCAGAAAGAAGTATCGGGGAATTTCCCTTCTCCGCCTCTTCCTACAGGAATACTCGTAGTTGTAATGGTAGCAGTAGTGCCATAAATATGAGACGCTAATTAAACGAGGCTATTGAAAACGGGAGGAAACTCCGCGGGCGGCGACCTTAAAGGTCGGGGGGAGATGTACGGCATACATTGTTGACTAACTCGTCGACATGAAAACTATGATGAACGGCCTGGGAGTACTGAGAATGTCTCTTTAATTCTTCTTCTACGTCGAGAATGAAAGTAATCTCGAAGGCTCCTTTTAATGACATACGTAAAGACCGCGGCTTCGCCGTCGTTAGGTTTCGCTGGGAATGGAAATTTCCGCGGATGTTTTTTTTATTATTCCTGCCGATTGCGGGGTGCATTCAAGGATAGGGAAGCAATCTTTTTGGTCCTCGCGTGACGTCTAGTGAAAGGGCATCGTAGGGTGTCAAGGGAACGGATTGACTAAAGGGGAAAGCGGCGGTCGCTTCCAAACATTCCGGAGACTTAACAGAAACCATGAATATGTATATTTTAAAACCTGTAAGGTACGACGAGGAGTGGTAGGATCCTTTATGCATTTCTGAACGGTATCATATCCGCGTCGACGATAAACTAAGTCAGGTGGGATGAGGAAATTCGCGCCATTACTTATGAAAGCATATGGCACATGCATATAGCCTCATTAATTTTAAAAATAGAAAACCGATCGTTTCAGGTTTCACTTGGTGGAGATGATCCATTATAACTACAGTAGGAAGAATATTTGTAACTCCAACATACCTGGTTAAGTAGTATATTCGAGTTCGAGACTGTTATATTTATGATTTAATTTAATTTTTTTTTCTATTTATTTTATTCTTGTTGATTTGGTTTATTTAATCACGTTGTTAGTTATAATTTTTGAACCGTACATTTTAATGTCTTTACTACCTTATAGAAAAGTGCCAACAAAAATGAAACCACTCAATAACATCCATAAATGAATTTATCAGCGAATCACATCCCGAAGTGTTATAATTCAAGTCTTTATCTTTATCCAATCACCATGGATAAATCTAAAATTTGTGCGAAAAATTTTATCTCGTCTGCAAACTTTCCTTAACTCATCAACATAATGGCAAACTGCAGTGAAAAAATCTCTCAATTCCTACATGCATTTTATTCGATAAGATTTCTGCAAAATAGTGAAATTCCCTACGGAAGTTTTCTATTAGTCACTGGGAAATAAAATACCTTGACAAAAAGAATAAAACTTGCGATATAAATAGATACCGAGTTCGGCAAATTATTCACCGACGTGTAAATTATTACCACAGGAATGCTGCAATCCGTCACTACTCGTTGCGTCATTTTCCATCGCACGCCGCGGATATTTCAAAATTTTACGTCTTTGCTTCGGAAATCGGACGTCGACTAAAGACCATCGAGATATGAATCCGACACAACCGTTATTCACGGCGCGATGTTATTACTTGAAAATTTGCCTCAAACCAGATAAACTAGTACGGGGTAAGTAAATTCGTGTCCGAAATAAGAGGGAAAGCATAAAAATAAAAGAGAACTTTTAATAGTAAAAAAAACTTTGGTGAGAATAATCGCGTGCACTATCAACCTCTAAGAATGCGTAATGAGCCCAACAGGTTATCCCTGTCCCTATTTCTTCGGCGTTCCTTTTTCTTTTGAGAATTTAAATGTCTGTTTGGGTCCATAGATAGGAAGTGATTTGAAAGCATCGAGAAGGTCCTTGACACGTTCGTGCATGTGCGCCAATGGCGAAAATAAAGTTCCCCGAAAAAGGTCGAGAATTGCACGTATCGTTTTTGCCATGTTTTTTTTTATTTATTTAACGATCGCATTTTCGACCTCGATTTTTCTCCGTGAGTACGATTAGTCACTTGCGCAAAATTGGCTTTCGTAATATGCTGGTGTATTTGCTCTTTAAAAATGACAATAATTTTCAGACAAAATTAGCTTGGAAAAGTACGGTTTAAATCGACGATTAACGTTATTTATTGCCATGTATAATAACAAAAACGAAATTGTGTACAAAAATTGAAAAAGAGATCCCCAAACTGCAACACAAGCAAAATACTACACACACACACGCACGCACGCGCGCACACACGCACACACGCGTGTGTGTGTATGGTTGGATGTATATACAGTGCTATTTTTCTAGGAAAAAATCTGTTGACTTTCTCCATATTTGGGGTATAGATATTTAAATTATTATGAATAGCATTACAAGGCAAAATTATTATTTCGCATAGTAAAAGAATACAGTCGTCCTTATTGCCGTAAATTATATTTTGAATATCTTGACAGAATTCACCGCTACATGGTGGTGGCGCTGTATACTGGAAATTACGAAAAAGTTAAATATCTCCGAAATGAATGGATCTACGAAAATTTGTTTCAAACAAAACTTGGAAGAAATATTATTCTCTACAACTTTGGTCCTTATGAAGATTACCAATAACGACGTTTTTAAGGAGATATTTGACGGAAACCGAAAAAACCGATTATTTATAAATAATTCCTAAACAATAACTGCTATGAAAAATTGTTTCAAATAAAAGTTGTAGGAAATTACATTCTTTATAACCTTTGTATAGAATTGTATATACAATAATGATGTTTTAACGGAGAAATATCGAAAAAACCGAATAGGGTTTCGAATAAACTTGACTTTCGGTTAACCGTTATTGTCCAAAAACTAATCAGTTCTTTGTGCTCATGCTAAAGTGTTATATATGAAATTTGGTATTAATATGACAAGTACTTTTGAGTTAGAGCGCCCACAATCATATACATCCACACACACAGACATCATTCCGAAAATAGTCTAAACGTGTTCTAGGGACCTCAAAACGCGTATTTCCGTTGAAATCTCGAAGTCGATTTTTTTTGTGATCACAATACTTCCCCATTAATACATATGGAGAAAGTAAAAAGGTGGGGATACTCTGGTCCTCCAACAGTCTTGTTGTATGGGGTGGGGGGATTTGAGAAAGTGGTCCAAGCGCATGTAAACATTTAAAACATATATTTTAATATTATGTTATTTTCTGAAATTTAAAATAGAAGTACAAATTAAACATTATAAAATGTTAACAAAATCACCTTCGGACAAGTTTTATAACAGACTCCAAATCTTAATCATGCCTTCATGAGGTTCAATATCTGGATTTTGCTCTTTGCTTTTGGTGTCTATTGCTGAATGATGTCCACAAAGCAGCCAAGATTCAACAAATTTTGTTGGATCAAATTGATTTAGAGGAGGCCCAACGATTTTGATGAACATCAAAGCCGATGTTGTTTTAGTCAACAACGAAAACCTTGATGGGGTAATAATGAGGTTCATCTGTGAAAAACCTCTTCCACACTCACTTGAGGATATTGGAATTGTGTCAAGAGTGTGTATTAATTTATGTAATTTGTCCGAAATTCTTTTCCCTCCCAGGCATTCTCGGAAACTCTGTATCATCTCTCTTTCATTCAATCGAAGTCTTTTGGACAAATTTCTTATTTCTATCTCACTAAATGCCAAATGATTTTGAATTTCTTCTGGCCACTGCTTTGGATCTAGTACTCGGGCCCATTTCGGTAAATCAGCTTCTACATTTTCAAACAATCTCTTTTCTATTGATATTTTCAGGTCTTCACAAAATGAATTTGGACAGATTGGTGGGCCCTCTTTTGTATCTTTTATGTAAAGAGTAATCCCCTGGAAAAATAGGCAATTGGCAGCAGTGATGGATTTTTCGTAATATTGTCCAGGATATACTCGTCTCTCTTCAAATACTCAAACAAGACGTTTAATCTCATTGTTAGCCCTGTACAGATTTATGCTATGTTCTTGCAACTCTAGGCTTAGCTCAGTTCTTGAAGTGCATCGCACATCAATCCTCGATCTAAAACAAATTCCACCGTTGTAATTTTCCTTAGCAATCCTTCATACATGATTCTATCTTTCTTGTCTCTGGTGCAATCATCCTTGGCACTTTCAAAATGAAGCATCAATGCTTTATAATCCTGCCATACTGCAGAAACCGAACGAAAACTGGACGCTAACCAAAGAGTGCTTATTGTTCGTCCAATTTTAAAAAGTTGCATTTCCAATGATTTTGCACAGACTTTTAATTCTCTACAATTTTTTGGTGATGCATGATACAGCAGATATAATTTATCAGTAAATGATTTGAATCTGTTGATTCCTGAAACTGATTTGACAGCATCTTGGACTGCTAATTCTAATCTATGATTGGCACAGTGCCATACAATAATTGAAGGAAAGTTTTCTTTTAGTAATTTTTTAACTCCACCAAGAGATCCAAACATTACAGCTGCACTATCACAAGCAACAGAAATTAAGCAATCGTTCAGGTATTCTTGTCATACCGATAGACTGAAGATGGCAAAACAAAGAGGAGAAAATCCCTTTCGCCGTTACATCGTCTAATTCAATCAACTCGATAAATAAATTTACTGGTCCAGTCATTCCACAACCCGAAATTAATAAACGGGTATACAGAATTAATGTAGACTTTTGACTAAGGTCTGTTGCTTCATCAATGATTAATGATATTTTAGGTTTGGAATTTACGATTTTCTGGACCAAGTTATTTTTCATTTTTTTTGCTAATGTGATTAATAATGTTAATTGGAAAGTGATTTAGTCGTCTCATATCAACACCATTAAGTTCTTGTAAGTCAATTTAGACTTCAAAATTATTCAATGATTGATTACTCTTCGCAACTTTATAGGCCGTGCGAAATATTTTGGCAGTTACCTCTTTATGACGAGAGAGTGACTTCATCAACACCTGCTCCAGCGTCTCTTTCTTGGCCTCTTCCGATATTTTCAAGGCAGCTTTGTGGCCAGAACTTTCTTTGTGTTTAAATAATTTGTTCCGTAAAGATGTTAACTGCTGTTCTCGTGTTATACCAAAATGAGTAATTTCCTTATTGGTCCATTCTTTCGATATCTTCATACTTATTTTTGTCTCAGTTTCAAGAGTTCCGGATTTACGGCAGGCACTACAGCCAAGTTTCTTGTTTGGTATACATTCACAAAATTCAGTTGTTTGTTTATAAAAACATAAAAATGCTCTACTTTACACTATAATATGTCAAATTTTAACGAGATAAAACACAAGATGACACAACTCCTTTCATAAAAATTCTCTACTAACAGCTATATATAACTTTTTCACCAGAGTACTGACAATTGACAGCTACCGACCGTGCTATGTATGAATCGACACTAGCGCCTCTGGTGAAACATTTTCATCAATGATTATAGTGTCCCTAACGTGAGACTATAATCATTGCAACATGTGAATTGACACTGTGGAATTATAATCCTATGCCTAAAAGCAGTTAAAAAATATCACTAACTACATATTACAAATCTGTTACTAAAGGCTCTCAAATAAAGTTAAATACTTAAACTTTATTTTTGTACGTATGAAAAGGATGAGGATACGGCGTATTTCCGCGTACCCTCAGAAAGAAAGACCTGTATATATATCATAAAATAAAATAATCTAAGGTATTAATTGGAAAATAATTTTTAAAATTTCAATGGTAATGTATCAACCATTTCTTTCGTTAGAAATTACGCTAATGTATAATTATATGGTTGAAGCGCGAATAAACATTACAAAAATATTCTCATTACGGCTATAAATTGCACCACTCAAGAAATAGCATATTAGACATTTAAGTAAATAAGTAATTCTTTCCTAAATCTCTAAATCTCTATCTAAATCTAATCACGAACAATTTAGTTGCTCTTAAAGACGATAATTTTCTCAGCGTGACAGAATCACATGTACAAAGGCTTCTGTGATGATAAAGAAATTGTTATTTAATCTCGAAAGTTAAAGCTATTAATGGTGATACATTAACGCCATTTATTAAAAGCGTATGAACGTAAAAAGTACAGTAAAAGCTTTCTGCAACGAGTTCCGTACTCCGTATTTTACAAATAGTTGGTATTTTGATATAGATTTGAGTGATATCCGTTTGAGCGAATTTTCGGTACAGAATTATAATTAACGCTTCCCCAAGAAGTAAAGGGATTTGACCGTATGTGCTTACATCCACATATAAACGAATGTGTGTGTGAGCATAATTACGCGCACATCCACGCACACCTAAGCACACGCAAACTTTCCAACAGACGCTGCTATCCACGGCCTGTCCTACAGCAACTTCTTCTGCAAGTTCGCATCCTCAAATCTCAAATAACTTCAATTATCAAATTAAAGTATTTAGTGGAGGAATATTTAAATGGATGACGCAGATATTCCCCGCAGTCATCAAACGTTTGGCTATGCCATTATTCACTTTTTGTACGCAGCCTGTGATGCTACCTGCATCATTTATTCGTTAAAAACCACGTGCAGGGTTCATAAGGTCAAAGTCGAAGGATTTGGTTGCTTAAGCGCATAAAACTAAGAAAAATTATGTACGAAATCACTATAGCACAGCAAAGCTTGAAAATAATTGCTTAACAATTTCTTTTAAAATTCTCTCTGTGTATTGGATAAAACCCCAATTATTCGTGTTGAGGCTGTATGGAAAATTTATAAAAAATAGAAAGAATGAATTTTTACCGGAAAAGCCTCCTGGAATACGTTAAATATTGTGCCTTGCATTAACGTAAAAGAGAAGGTTCTTCTACAGATGAACGAAGAAGATTCTTATGCAGGAATTATTTTAACTTTATTATATACTGATATTCATGTAAACCAGTGGCGCCTAAACCTTTCAGCTCGAGGGCCACATAACCAATTTCTGCACTGATCGCAGGCCACACCGAGTTCGAACTAAAGTTGAAGAATTACTTTAGGAAACTAAAGGGTTTACTACGGTTCAATTATACTTGATTTGTTGTAAATGTATTTATCTACTACAGGGATGCACAACTCAGATGTTGACACGGGCCAAAATCGACCTTGATTGGGCCTAAGCGGGCCACACCTTGAAAATTTTGTCCATAATAAAAACTTAAGTACACTATTGGGATGTATTAATTACCATAGCAAATTTTACATTCAATTTTTATGTGGCAAAAAATGAATTGACAAACAAATATAATTTACTTACAAATTTTAATTGTATTTTTTATATAAAAGGAATTAACCAGCTGAGCAACAATCGGGCCAAACAAAAGGTGTCGGCGGGCCACATGTGTCCCGCGGGCCGTATGTTGTGCACCCCTGATCTATTATGTCAACAGAAAAGTAAAGGCAAAATATATTTTTTGTAATGTTCTTTTTTCATTATAAGTTACATTGTTTGCTTTAATTGCCGACACTCATGGCGGACCAGATGTGGCTGTAATTTGAGCACCAATGATGTAAACATAAAAAATAGCACACAAAGTAACTGATACTGTATGTGGCATTATTGGGCTTTCTTTAAGCTTACGTTTCATTAAACGTACAAAAGTTAATATCCAAAAAGGGGGATCTGTATATATTTCATTGGTAAAAATTCAAACTCACTTTATAACGCCTCATCTCTCGTTTAACACGCCTCCCGATTAACCCACACACGGATAATAGGATTTTACCGCAAATATTTATACTCTGCATTAGTCATGTGGTAAACCGTTCCTTTCTGATGAACATTTCAGACTGTTCCTGTTCGGAGAAAAGAACAGTTCAAAAGAACATCTCCCTATTACATAGTCACACACTGAACAGCTTTGTAACATACAGTACGTGAAGTCGACAATTACGTTTTATTACTATTACATATATTTGAATCAATTCTTCTTTGAAAACAGCTTTTCAATTTATTGTTTACGGAAAGCTATATACATAACTATAGGGAAAATTTAAAAAAATCTAAAGCAAGATATACAGTCAAAACCAGGAAATACAGGAAATAAGTAAAAACTCTTTATCAATTGTGAGTCAGTGCATATTACATTTACTTAGGTAATCCTATAACGAAAAGTATTGGGTTCACGTGAGAATCTGTTTTTGAAAGAACACTCTTCTTTGAGTGATATTTACTTAACTTTTGAGTAATGAACTGTATGAAACTCTGACACGACTAACACGCAGCACGGGGTGAACAGTGTGAACGGTTAACAGACACATCTAAGAAAAGAACAACGTTTTCAAAAACGATTCTGCGATTCAGCAATAGCAAACGTAGTTTGAGTGCGAGTTGGTAGGCTAGCTAGCTAGCATACATACATACGTGTTCTTTGAGAACAGGAAGCTTATGAGATCAGTTATTTAATTGAACAGTTCGAAAAGAACTGTTCCGTTATTTCTTACCCATCTCTACTCTGCATTCCTTAGAATGACACCTCAAATTTAAACAAACTTTGAATTGTGTTTGAATTCAAAGAAAATGCGCCGATGATTCGAGGAAAAGGTATCACTTTTGTTTTGATTCCTTGATGTGGCAACGTTCGCCTCTTTGAAGGTTCGTCGGAACCTTGAATTCCTCAATGTTTGACCATTGCCTCAACAAATTAGTACTAAGAACTTAGGTGCATTCGCCTCCGGGAGCTGAAGGCGACTACGTCGTTACGTTTCCGAGAAAACTGCATTGCGGGATTAAAAAATTACTTCTTTCCACCTACGTGTCATTTCGAGAGAATCCTTGCGCTTAACGCTGAATCAATTTGCGAATCTCTTTATCCCGCCTCGGAATTTACGCAAAACATTTACGAGAAAATATAGAAATTATCCTTTAATGTAATCTTTGGTAGAGTTTCAAGGAGACAGAGAAAGATGAGCTGAGAGGGAATGAGAAAGGGAGGGAGAGAAAGGGAGTGACAGAAAGGGAGAGTGACAGAGAGGGAGGAGGTGAGCGTGAGGGAGGTAGAGAGAGATGGAGCTAAAGAGAGGGAGAGGAAGTGAGATGTGGAGTGAGAGAGGGGAAGGGAAGGCGAGGAAGGGAGGGAGGGAAAGAGGGCTGGAGGGCGAGGGAAGGCGAGGGAGGGAGAGAGAGGGAGGGAGCCGAAGAAAGATAAGGGTTGATTGGAGCGGTAGGGAGAAAAGGAGAGAGAGAGGGAGAGAGGAAGTGACTGAGGATTTGAGCGAGGGGATGAGGAAAGTAGAAAGGTGGAGCGAGAGATTGAGAAAGATAGGGAGATATTGGGGGAGAGAGAAAGAGGAAAGGAGGAGGAAAGGGGAGAGAGAGAAAGGGAGAGAAAGAGAACTGGAGAGCTGAGGATTACGCTATCTTTTATCTTCAATCGCGCATCCTCACGCTTGAGAAAGTCGGTAAGAAACACGGAGAAGCAACATAGTGAGCCAATATGCCCGGACTTCATTGTATTTTTAAAGGATCGTAAATCCGAATTTTTATCACCGCTTACCTCCGTTGACGTTTTACCCACACACAATAATATTTTGAACAAACAAAGAAAATGCATTTCGTACGGCGAAAACTTACGCCATTCTTTCGTGCGATGCGCCGTCGTACGTTTTTTTTTTAAATAGCCAATCCCATTCGTTATCTGTATTCGGAGAAAAATCCTCGAGGCAAGCAGTGACATCACTCTCCGAGATTTACCTTTTGTGCTTTTCTGTATAAGGTATGGGAAGGTGTTACGTGGAAAAAATCTTGCAAGATTCGTATAGTCCGGGCGTCGAATGATCAAGAACAAATCGAAACTGCAAAATATCCGTCTTTGGACCTCTTCACCTCCCCTAATATTTTCATCTCTTTCATCAAACATCATATAAACAACTAAGATCATGCCTAATTTTCCTTGTTATTGTTAATACTATTATATATATATTTTTTCTGTTATCTTGTCATTTTTTTTTTTTTTTTAAATAATTTATTTGTTACTACACCCAATGTAAAAGGCCTCTGTTGCTGTTATTGGTGTCCTAATAAATAAATAAATAAAAATAAATAAATAAAAATCTAATATTAATTGATATTAAAGCGAAAAAAGTTTAATATTTTTGACTGCATGTAAAAATTAAACCCCTACAACTCGGCCATAGAGAAATAGCGAAATATATACTCATGGACACTTAAAACGTATATTTCCGACAAAATGTCGAACCCGAGTTGTTCGCGGTTACAGTAATTCTGTGTATACCACATATACGTGAAAATAACATTGTAAGACCGCGGATGACGATCATTCTGTGGTTATTATAAATTTTATCTGACACGCGATTATCCCAATTACAGAATTCCACAAAGTTATGGTCTCTTCGATGGATTTTTGAGACAAAGTGTACTCGAAATTCGGATTATAAAACTGAGCCATAAAATATCAACGTTCCAGTAAGGACATCTAAAGTAAATTAGCTCCTTTTAGTATTCGGAAATTCGACCAGTAGGAGTTTCGTCTGTAATTTTATTGTTTCGAAATGTTTAGAGTATAATGTATTGAATTTTAAAGACAGTGTACTTATTGACCCATAAATAGTGTATTATGTTCCTATTAATATCCAACCCAAACTATAAAAATTATCAAGGTTAAGATATTTCTGGCATTAATAAAACTCAGCGCAAATATTTTTCGAATGTGTAGTACTTCGCGGTATCTCCATTTTAAATGTTAACTCTCTCCGTTACTAGCAATAATTACACGATAACCCCATAATTTGAACGTGTGTTTTAGGTGAGCGAAAAATAACAAGTAGGAGTAATTCGTGAAAGAATTAAAGTATCATGAATTCAGAGCGTTTCTTAGGTGATTCAGAATTTGAAATTTCCATTTTTATTTCCAGTAAGGTGGCAGCCCTGATTGATCGCCATGGTTCAAACACGATATAAATAAAATTTTAAATTTTAACCCTGTATTCCTAGGAAAATACTTCTACAAATTTCACGTACAGAAATTATTAAACAATAGATTAGATAACAGAAAAGTTACCCTAATCTAACCAAACTGAAGACAATTTAAATTTCATCTGCTGAAACTACTATGACAAACGTGTCTCATTTATGTATTGCTTCTTCCTTGCATTACCTATGTGTTTGTTATATAAATGTGTGTATGTGTCGGTGAACCATGGTGCCTAGCAACTACACAATTGCACCTGTTAACCATGCCATGTTATTCTTAATAGAATTTTCGGAATGTTAAGACACTGAACAGCGCAAAACATGTCATTTTTAACCAAGTTTTAAATTTTCCTGGAACTATTTTTTAAGGGTCACCGCTTTTTCCAGATCGTTTATATAGCAGTAGGTCGAAACGTGTCATAAAAGTCAGCGCTTTCGACAATTTTAATAGCCTCGCCTGCCCAACCAACAAACAGAAAAAAAATGTCACGCATCCCCTGACCTTAAAGAAATAAACGCGCAACCTTTCGGAAGAACAGTAATTAGCATTTTATTGTGACGTCCTTACTTATAAAGCCGTGAAGTTAAAACAAATGTTTACCAAGATCTTGACTGGAATCCGATTTAAAGCATAGTTTCATAAATCGAATTGCAATTAAAAGCAGTTCTTTGATGACGCACTCAAGATATCATTAACTGTAATGACTCAAACAGATACGTCCACACAAATAGGATACAAAAGAAGAAAATCTAGTGCGTTCTCTCTCTTGAGAAATTGTGTACACATACCATATTTATAACCAAAACTTCGCAACGATGTCCATTCTACTAATAGAAATCAATTCTAAATTCTAAATTTTTAGCTTCATCACGCCACTGGAAGAGATTTCATGGCCATAATTTTAACCAGCATATATGAAACTATCTCTCCTAAATTTTGCGGATAGCTCGCATGATGGCTTCGCGAGCCGCATGCGACTAGCGGGTCTAATTTGCCCACCCTTAAAATGAATGTTTTTAGGTATTTCCTACGGGAATAGCCAAAATTTTTATTTCGTAGAGTCACATCGTTTAGCCACCAATCACTGATTTATGTCAAATAATCAGTGAACTGCGAATTACCACTGTCTGAAAAACGTATTCGGTTAATGCAGTAATGGATAACCTTTTCTGCATGGTGGGCCTCATTGGTGGCATTGAATCCTTCGGTGGGCCGCATTGGAAACTGCCAATGAATTATAGTTATATCATAAGTTACCTAGAGATTGTTAGGCATCATATGCTTGAAAATAAAGTTAGAATTCGCTTTTTAGGGTTAACATTTCAACATTAAAAATCATGATGGAATTCAATCTTAGAAATATCTTTGAGAAAAAAAAATCAAAAACAGCAATGAAAAGAACTTACTTAAATTGAAAAATATTTACTAAGAGGTCACAATTTAACGTTAGATATTTTAACAGATTTTGCTAAACGGAAAATAATATTTGGTAGTTAATTAAAATAAATGAAAAAGTTCTGAACACAGAAAAACTGGCGGCGGGCCGCACCCGGCTCGCGGGCTGCAGGTTGGGCACCCCTGGGTTAATGCATCCAATAAACGTCAGCAGGAGTTACCCAGGTCAAACTTCCTCCGCAACTGCTTCAGCATAATGCCTCGTTAAACTTAATGCTGCAACCGTTTGACACTTTTCACCTCTTCTTACCTAATCAGTAAGCGCGGTTTAAGCACGACGTATTTTTTTACTTAGAAAAAAACGAGGAGACGAGTTAATAATTCTAAAATCGAATTCTCATTTTCTTCAGCGATTGCGTGTTTTGTGTTTCGATCAATGTACGTCAATCGTTAGAAATGTTTGCTTTTTACTCATTTGCAAAACACGTCCTGGACGGAAAAGAGAAAAATAAAGGACGAAAATGATTATTCTTAGTTTGCACCTCTGCTCGGAAAATGAAAATAATGAACACTCCGTTTCTGCATTCAATTGGTTGTGTGTAATATATCAAAAGGTTGGTCGCAATCGGTTTCTTACTTATCAGTACTGGGGCGCAGTGCAGGACACAAGTTTTGGGGCTCTGGACTAATAAATTTTAGGGACCTCTATAAAGTTATAAAAATATAAACAAAATCTAATATTGAGACTATATATTTTATTACAACAAAAGAATTACAATACACAAAGAAAAGAGAGAAACTGTACTTTAAACACTATAGTTTTGAATTTAAAATTTACTATAAGTCGCTGAACCAGCTAAACTAAAGTGGGAGATGTGAGGGGGTAGGTATTCGTTATAGACTTATTAAATTAAATCATTTTAGTAATATCGATTTATTTAGCAAGCGAAATACCATTACATTATCAAATATACAAAATAGACGTTAAATTTATGAAGATAAAAAAATATCAATCTTTGCACTAGACGCAGACACAGAGTAATTACTGTATTCGGTGACGTTTGAGCAACCATGCAACCAACGCAAACGGACAACGGACCATCAAAAGAAAATTCTGGGGCACCAATGTTTAAAAAAATCTGATGTGGCCAACACATGACTTTCTCCATATTTGGGGTATAGATATTTAAATTATTATGAGTAGCATTATAAGGCAAAATTATTATTTCGTATCGTAAAAGAAGACACGTCCTTGCCGTAAATTACGTATATTTTGAATGTTTACAGAATTCACCGCTACATGGTGTTGGCGCTGTAGGCTGGTATTAAGATAAAGCGAAATATATCCGAAATGGATAGTTCTACGAAAATTAGTTACAAACAAAACTTGGAAGAAATAATATTCTCTACAACTTTGGTCCTTACGAAGATTACCAATAACGATGTTTTTAAGGAGATATTTAACGGAAACCGAAAAACCGGTTATTTATAAATAACTCCTAAACAATAACTCCTATAGAAAATTGTTTCAAATTAAAACTGTAGGAAATTACATTCTCTATAACATTCGTATAGAATTGTATATAGAATAATGATGTTTTAACAAAGAAAAATCGCAAAAACCGAATCGGGTTTCGAGTAAACCGCGACTTCCGATTATCCGTTATTGTCCAAAAACTAATCAGTTCTTTGTGCTCATGTTCAAGTGTTATATATGAAGTTTGGTAACGATATGGCATGTACTTTTTTAGTTAGAGCGCCCACAATAACATACACACACAGACATCATTCCGAAAATAGGCTATACGTTCTAGGGACCTCAAAACATGTATTTCCGTTGAAATCTCGAAGTCGATTTTTTTCACGAATACAATACTTTCCCATTACTACGTATGAGAAAGTAAAAATGAATCGAATCATAAAAAGGTTTTCTTTCTTTAACTTTGACTTTCAGGGCCCTAAGAAACGGAGTCTAAGGAATTGTCGATACCGAAGAATTATGGGGCTCTAAGCATTGCGAGGCCCTGGGCTTAAGCCCATATAATGCCTATGTCCGGCCCTGCTGGGGCGTCGTATTTACGAAGAAAGCAAAGTTTCAAGATGTAGCCTCATCGCTCCCCTCTTTCTGCAAATGTATGCAGCTTAAAACTTGTGTTTATAACCTGAAGAGCTCTTCAAACCCTTACAAAAAATGTTAAAATATTTAATAATAAAGTTGGTTTGATAGTAGAGAATCTTGTAAATTGTAACAGATGATGATGGAGTTGTAGGAAGTAAAAGAATTCTTGATGGGGTGAAGTACGGTGAGGACCTCGTGAGCCCCTTAACCGCTACGGTAGCCGCGAAGGCCCATCATGAACCTAGAAAACTCTAAACTCCATGAATAAATTGGAAAAATACCGCCTTTACGGTGATTTGGAGGTATTTTTCCAATTTATTCATCCTGTCTTCACCGTGTCTCGTATGTTCTTCATTTTATTTATCTAAACTCCATAAAAATAGACAATTTTTGAATAATTTCTAAATCATATAGTATTGTATTAGTTTATGGATTAGTTATTATTGTGTATATTGTATAACTATGTGTAAATTTTAGAATTTTAATTCATGTATGTTAAGATATTGTGGGTTCAATATTGTAGTACTCATCGCCACCTGGCTTTAGCCTACTTGCAACATAGAAGGCTAAATAAATAATTGATAGTTTTTCAACACTAATTAAAACAAAATTTAACCCTAAAAGTTAGCTTAACTGCATTTTTTTGCAGATATGCAGCAAAAATTTGAAAAAGCTACAGAAATAACATATGATTCGATTTAACTCTTCAAAGTTAATTGCAACATATTTTCAACTATTATGTTGCACTACAATACAATTTTTTGTCGCTATATATCTAGTATTTCATCGGGAAATGTATTTATATGTATTTAAATTGATTCGATTTGTAAACAACATCATCGTAATCCATGCTTTGGTAGTTTCATATTAATTTGGGAAAATAGAGAAGTTGACTGCCAATAGCTTACATTAAATATTTTTTAGATTTACTATGCACTTTTCACAAATCGAAACAGTGACAGGTATTTAGGAAAGTACACAATGAGACGTCAAAATCTGGAAGGCAAGCTCAGGATGAGTTGTCATTTATAAGCAGAAAAGGGTCAAGAGAGTTTGCTAATATCACACTTGGCAGTAACGTTTGTGCTTGACATTTGAACCTTAAAAATTCTGCACGCATGCTTTATTTTTCGATTAGTATTTAGTTTGTCAATTCCATTAACGCTGGATCATTGTAACACGCCGATTGTTATAACTGAAAAGAGTAGCATAATCAAAGCTATGCACGTATAGGAACGTTATAAAAAACGAATTCTCGTAGACGTAGATTTTAAACTTACATATAATACATCCCAAACAGTTTTCGACGCAAATATGCCCCAGTGACTCCATCGAACAGACGATAAAAAAAACTCATGGAAAAACAAAATGCGTGATTAATAGGCACCAATTCCGCTTTTAAAAATCTCTGCCACCATAGAACACTCAAAGGGCAGAAAAAAAGAAGTAATCGGACGACGACATGCTGCCGCGCATCATGCTGCTTGCATTTTCAATTCTCGTTCACCTGTTTATTCGAGATAATCTCAGTCCGACTCTCGAGGTGGAATTTTCTAAGGCCGAATAGGGCCTAGTAACAACCATAGAAGGACGCCTTGCACACCGCTCTTCTTCTGCCACCGTGAAATTCTTCGCAGATCTCTCTATGACCGGAAGTTGGCTCGAACTTTTGCCATGGAACTCGATCGAACGCAATCCATCGCGGGTAAACTGACGCATTTCGTTTGCTTCTCCCGCGAAAGGAAGTATTTCGTTAAGGAATACCTGCGGAAAGATTTGATTGACGTTAATTTTGGAAATCGACCTGAGCAGATGTATTTTTAAAAAGTCGGATACGGTAAACAGTGCGAAGGTCGTGATGTACCGCATTACGAGATTCTTCACGTGCGTATGTGCAGCAAGGAACTGTTCGAATTTATTTTTTTCTCTCTCTTTTATTCTCGTTCTTTCTGTGTCAATGGTAAAACGATCGTAAATCTGCATTGACGCGTCATGCAACTCGAGAGTTGCCTTACGTCATTTTATTTATCCATCTGAGGAAAAATTTGGCGAACAAGCCCAGCAAGACATTAACATGAAAGTATTACAAGTGGTTTGTGTATGCATACAGAGGTGGATCGTGAATTTTAGGATCCATAGGCTAACTTCCTTCGCGTTTATAGTCCATCGTTCTATTTTTAAAAATAGAGGCTGAAACTCGGTCAATTCGAAGCACCCTAAAGCTCTAGGGCCCGGATAGCCCATAGATACGATATATCCGTCCCAACGATTATTTCTAGGCATATGTTTTCTCCTACACTCTAGTCGAAGATATTGTACGAGGAAATTGGAGAAACAGCCTATTCGTTCACAGTGTAGGAGGAAATTCCTAGAAATAATCGCTATATTCTATAAATAATAATCTGTCCTTTTTTTCCGGATGCTATCAGACAGGTCTATTGAATTTACCGCAGGAGTGATGCAGTGGTACTGCCTGCCATACGCTCTCGGCGACTTCTAGGTAGTAATGTTAACATAGAGATACGACATCGAGTTATCGAGGCTAGAGTATAAGGGTATAATAATCATTAATACCAGTTGAGAATAAGGCGGAAATTAAAAGAATAAACTTTTACCATGCCTTATTTAAAACTATAAGTCACCATTTGTACTAGCTTATAAATTAACATACAGACGATACCTAGCAAATTAATCCCTACGGTGACGAAGTTTTTTATAGCACACGCTGAATTGGAATCATTAACATCGGCGCTGCAATGGCTCAAGGTGGCATTCGGAAACGCCATCCTCACCACTAACGAATCGGTCTCTTTGTGCTTCTATTTCGGCTCGGAAAAAAGAAAATACCATCTAATTCACCCCAGGTGCCTCAAAAACACATCGTGACATAATTTGATTCTCTATGACGAAATTTGTCCAGCCACCGTTCAAAAACGTTTACTGTTACATTAATACCTCGGAAGTCAGTCTACAAAAGGTGTCGAAATAGTTTCTAGAACAAAACCTGGGACACGTTGCGACTAGTCACGCAGAGGAATCGTTATGTCAGCACTTTAAATACCGTCGAGTCAAAGTCTTACCCCCGTCGCAGTTTGAATTTTTGATGTGATGTGAATGGCAGCCACCGAAGTTAAGTCAGTGAAACATGACTATATATTTTGAACAAACTCGCATATAAATATTTTACAGGTTTTACGCATTACAAAATTGTGAAAACGTATTTTTACGAATCTCTGGATAATAGCAATACATATTATTGCTGAATGTGTATGAAGAATCTCCTAATATTTTTGTATCCACCTTTCTGATAATAATCAAATTTTATTCCAATAGCACTGGTTTTTCTTTAATGTCCAAATCTAGTAAGTACTGAATCCGATAATACTGATTTTACGTGCTACTTAACACTAATTTTACATTACTGTTTGAATTAGCAAAAACCATTATAAATTGAAAAAAACTTGACTTAGCAAAACCAGTGGTTTCACAAAGTTGATTTTTAAAATTTTTTAAATGAATAAGTTTAAAAAAGTCCCTCCTGCAATGACAGATTACATATTATTCATTGGTAAGCTTTTACCTACGTCGAAAGACAGGTGCGGCGCATTGCATTAGCAATATTTTGAACAATCATTTCAAGAAATTTAAGCAAATTCCAAACTAAGTTACAGCAACTTAACCATATGGGTAACCTTTACCCAATGTATACCCGATTAATTTAGCATTTAATGGGTTTGATTTCTTTCCCATGAAAACTTACACTAATGCAAACGTTATTTTACAATTCAATTTTATCTTCCTACTGGAAGAAAAGTGCATAAAAAGACGCTCGAATTCTGACTCCATTTAGTGCTATGACGTGTAAAAGGCAAGGTGCTACAACTAAAAATAGTGCTGATAATTCCATTTAAGCGATATTATTTTCTTTCGTGACTCTATGTAAATATATGCGCTAACCTTATGCCGCTAAAAGGATGATGTCTCAACACTGTAGTAAAAAAAATTTATAACAATCTAACCCGATCCGAAAAGGTACACAAAAAAATCACAATTAAAGCGTCGTATTAGCATATGAAAATACGGCGTAGCCTTTTATTTCTTTCGAATTTGCATATGAAAATTCCGCCTGTCCTTCTTGTGTTTTTTCTTTCGCAACGTTCTTTTGAAATGAACGCTAGGACGAAAAATTTTTTTGAAACTCGCGAAATATATAATCATGAGGAGATTGAAAATGCGACCTCCTTTGTTTCAGAAATCTTAGGCTATTGGATTTGCGTCAATCCTTGAGAAAAACCAATACGTTTTATAGCCTTCTCCGCTTTTTTTATTCCACCTTTCCAAAGGATCCGAACGAACGTTTCCCAACACTGAGCGGTGTTCAGAAAAAAAAACGTTACGTAGTCGGAGGTGCTACGTCACGCTACATCACGCGTGCGTAATGTTGCCACAGCAGGGATTTCCTGTGCAGGTCTGATACTTAGTTTCTATGAGAAAGGAACAGGTTAGCAGTTGGGTTTATTATCAAGCTACAAAAAAGAGCGGATGTGAAAATCTATTCGCGCTGAAAATGCAAGTGCACCTAGAGTCGCGTTTTGCCAAGTAACCATCATATTTACTTGTTCGATTTTCATATGGCTAGAATATCTTATTATTAGCGCCAAAACCGATTAATCAAACATTCCCATGCAGATTATAAGAAGGAAGTTGAGTTCTCAGAACGCTTAAATAAATAATTGTCGTAGACAATCACACTTGCGTATCTTAACACTGGACTAAGTTATTTAGAAAGAATAAAACTGTCATTTCTTCAGTATATCGCCCGAGAGTAAATTTATGGTTGTTTTCATTCAAAATACCATACGAAGCTTGAGAATGACGGTTAACCGATTAAATCTATTCTCTTAACGCTCATTCACTTTTACAGTTTAAAGAAACAGACCCTACGGTTTGTTTACCGCATTCTGAAAGAGCATCCAATTGTATTTCAGTTTCTAGGAAACAAATACAATTGAAGTAGAGATTATTTTGTTGGCCGCGTTTCCTCAAATGGGTTCAATATGATAAAGTTTAGTAATTGCGTCAAACCACCGAATTTAAAATTAAAACATTACATTTTCAATGTAAAAATAAAAATTAATTTTTATAAATAATTAATTAAAGGTATAATACCATTTTAACAGCTTAAATGTCACGCTTTAATTTTAAACTATTTAAGTAATATAAAATAAAAATAATTCATATAGCAAATAAAAATTAAATGAATCTTTAAATAATTATTTTGATAATTTTGGTTAAATATAGATAAATTTTTAAAAGATAAATAAAACCCCTGAGCTCCAAAATACATCAACCCTGATCAAATCTCTTCAGTCCCTGAATTAATTGGTTGAATATATACACCACGAGTTCTAATAAAAGGTGTAATTCAAACTTTATTAATATGTTTAATAACTGGTTGTATATCACAAACTGCTTGATTTTTATATATTTTATTTCTAGTTTTCTAGGAGGTATATTAGTGTTATTTATATAACTAGTATTGCTTCAAATGAAAATTTTCAAAAAATAAATTACTTATTTATTATTGTTTCTTTTACAATTATTTTTCTTATTATATTTTTTATTATACTATTTTTAGATCCTATAACAACAAAATTTAATAGAACTGGAGAAGTTTTACCTGTAATAGATTTCTTTAATAATTATGAAAAACATATTATGATAAATTTATATAACATACCTAGAGCTGCAATTATAGTATTTATAGTTTTATATTTATTTTTAACTTTAATTGTAATTGTCTCAATTACAAAATATTACCAAGGACCTTTAAGACCAATAAACTAATGAATAAACCATTACGATTCAAACATCCGTTATTTAAAATTGCTGATAATGAATTAGTTGATTTACCTACTCCAACAGGAAAGATAAATGAGGATATTTAGGGCAAGTAGGTGTTGAAGGGAACCCAGTGAACATTTACCTAAATTGGAGAGCCGCTGGGATGCTGAAGAAACACAAAAATATATACATACATATACATACATACATATATATAGTACATATATATGTATAACAATAGCTGTCTATGTGTTCAAAATCGCGAAAATAATATTGGGAGGCAAACATTCTACTTACCACTCTGCCAGGAGTGACGAGATTCAATGCGTCGTGAAAACACTCATGGGCATGAGACATTTCTTACGAAGTTTTGGATCGAAGAAGATTCCGCGCCGAATTTTTTCTGCATCGGAGGTATACTCTGTGTCGCTCATTTTTCCAATGGTTATTTGGCCAATTGATTCACCCGGAAGGCTAGGATCATAAGGGTTCCTTTAAGCTCCTGTAAATACAAAGAATTTTTGCCGTCTGATAAGAAATATTTCGAATGATGATGTGATTGCTTAAAAGGACCCTTCATCCGCTAAATAAAATTATTATCTTTCTAGAAAATCGAGAAAAAATTCGCGAGTATACGACATATGGTTCGTCTAATTTTTGGATTCGGGAAATAACCAAATTCGTTGCCATGGAATTCTATTTTCATGATTTTTTATTTGAAATTTTTAATACAATAAATTAAATTAAGCTTCTCCCTGACGATTCTCAGAGGGAAAACAAATTAAGACGTTTCCACTTGATTACATCAATTGAGTTATCCGTTTTCGACGTCCTATTTGAGATGAAATTTTTGTCGGATTAAAGAATTTTCGTGGTTTTTATTTTAAAAGTTTTAGGTTCAAAACTGTTCTTACAAATTACCCGGGGAACACATCTACATAGCGACCATAACAGAAATCGCGGGGCCAAATTAAAGTTGTTGAAATGTTATAGGAGTGGTTAGCATGACAAAATATTCAGCGACGCGGCACGAAAATATTACTAACCTTATAGGTAAATATAGCTACGATAATAGACAAAGGACCGGAATCGGATGTTTTCAGTAAAAAAATAACTTTCATCGCCACGTGTAAAACATTTGCTTTGGGCAAACATCTTACACCACTTCTATTACAAGTAATACTGCTCTTAACTTAAATATCACGAAGGTACTACCATTTAAAACACGTGTAAATTGCTGTTGAGAAATTGAGCTGCAAAACATCCGCGCAACTATTTCTATAATTTTTCTACATTTTTTTACCTAGATGGGAGTAAAGAGATTGTTTATGAAGTAATTAGCGAGATCTTTAACAACAACAACAACCCAGTATTCACTTTCTTGAAAACTCTTTGAAAGAAGCCAATGTTTGCAAGCAGTTTTTTTTTTAAGGAAGTCAAGGTCTTCTTTCGAAAATTTCTCTGCACCCTACTTTCAATCACTCGGAAAAGCGTAGGCATTTTCGACACAAGATTTATCATACCGACTATGATATTAGTCGGGTCGCATCAATGATTCCACGCAGAATATTTTTCAGAACAGAGTTAACGGGTAAAAGTATTTAAATATATAAGGATACTAGCTGAAAGTACCCGGCGATGCCCGGGTTATGCCAGACACGTAACCAAGTGACCAAGAGAAAGTCGCCTTTACACTGTAATCCATAAATCTTAAGAATTTTAACTTGTAAGAACATTCAAAATGGGATCGAATCTTTAATAAAGCATACTTACCTACTAATTACAGCAAATGCCCTATATATTTCTGTGCGGTATGTGTCATTTACGAGCCAAAGAAGCATTTGTCACTTTCTGGGGAAATGTTGGCGTCCTAGAAAAACTTGTATAGATTAGACGTTTTATTCACAACCACATACTGATGTCGAGTGACTTCTATGGAGAGTATTATAAATGTGCGTTAGTAAGCATTACATATGTATAATATAAAGGTTTTACTTACTAAAAGGTAAGATTCCAGCATACACACGATGAATTGTCGTTATAAACGCTTCCCATACGCAGTCAACAGAATAATTATCCTTAACTATGTACGTTGCTATATATCATTAATTTAGATGCTTAAACAACAGTTTGAAGCGAATAACGCCATTCTTTCACATATTTGAAGGTTTAATTGGCATTAATTGAAACGGAGGCAACAATTACGGTCACCTTGACAACGTCCGGATAGAGTACGAAATATCCGTAAAATTTCGAAAACAATTGCGTATTTCTGAATGATTCGACCGTATAACATGTAAACATCGCAATAATAAGATAGTATAGAGTTTTAGTCGTCGAATAAAGCAAAAACGAAGAAAATCGGTCCATATTTACGTATTTTAACGAATGAAGGAAGAAAACCTTGCACTTTGAAAAATCGAAAATCCCGTGTAAACATATGGGAAAATAAAATTGTCTCCTGGAATCGAATTTTGGAAATCCCAGGTACCTTATGTTACTCGTGGAGTCATATGAAGTCAATTTGCAAAGTTTGGTCCCGATAGCTCAAAGGGCGTGGGAATGTATAAGGAACACACGGACAGACATTCAATTTTATTATATAAGATATAAATGCCTGTGCATATAAAGTCATACCTCAAAAATCCGAAAAGCTCAAGAATCCGTACCGTTTCGAATGGCCGCCAAAGAGTAGGAGTTCGACTACTTTTAAATCCTGTTATCTAACAACAAGTGTAGTTGTGTTTTTCGTTACTTCATTCAGCGTGCGAATATTATTCATGCATTCGGAATGCATTTATTCTTTTATCTTTAACCCAGCGTCCTTGAGTCTTGATTCATACATCTAAATATTAATTTAATAAATTTAATTTTTTTTATATTACGTTTTATTATCTTTAAATAATTTTCGCGTTTATTTATCTTTATATTTATTACTCAAACACAGCATTTTAAAGTAATTTTTCGCGTTAAACCATAGTATGAGCTCAATGCCGCTCAAGATTCCGCAATTTTTAGAAATACGTGCACCGTTTTGAGCCCGAGGTAATCGGATTTTTAGAGTTTTAACTCTTTACATATATTTCGTATGCCAACTCAACAGCTCATAAAAACGTCAAAGCCATCCGTAAACAAAATCACCTAAAACGAACAAGCATGTACTTCGTGAAAGCAGTAAACGTAATGAATTTCCATCACTTCGTTTCTAAGTTTCCAAATAGTGTAAAATGTTTGCCTTCCTATGATAAATAGTTCGATGAACGGCTATGTATACGCCGTCATATATCCGTAGTGAATTAATTCGCTAACGAAGCAATTCGAAAAACGATCTGAAATCGAACGCTAAATTCGGAAATTCGCGCGTGATGTTAGAGAAATAAAATTTCGACTCGAAAACTCGCCGCATCGATTTTTCGAAAACGCAAATCCCGAGTCGTAAACACGAAAAAAAAATAACTCTCCACTAGCCTCGAACGAATTTTGTCGGAAATAAACATAAATGTGTTTACTCCCCCTCGTCGTTGATGGCATACTTCACAGAGTTTGCGGTACCGAGAGATGAAAGCTTTTTTTTTATGGTTTCTTTTTAGCAAACCGCCAATTTAAACGAATTTTCGTCACGAGCGAATCATTCGCTGAACACATAGCCGCTAGCTATCCGTTAAAATTTAAAAACCGCAACGTTTGGAAAATGTGATATCGGTTCGACGATCTACAACCCCTGCACCGCCCCCTAAAAAGTTCTCTTTCGTAAATGAGTTCTGTGATTCGACGTTGCACGTTTATTTTACGGACGAAATCCGCGTCTAAGCTAACCTTTGTTTTGTTATACGATTACGTCATTTTTATTTTTAATGGAATTTTGTTGGGACCGCTCCATTTGGCTCTGTTTTATTTTCGGACCGCTCTATATATGTAGACAGGTAAAACTAACGCTGGACTATTATTGTCTCCATTTTGAGTTACAGTAACTATTGAGGAATTGCGAGTTTATTCTGTGTTTATATGTTTTTATTGGCACTCTGCGTGGGTCAACCTTTGAGAGTGGTTGTGTAGGAATATGTTTAAGCGGTCACGCAATAACTTCGCTGGATTTGTTTCAGTTTTGCATGCCTTATTCCGTCGTGAATGCTAAGGGAGGAATGAAGGTCATCGGACATCTGTGGAACCATTCCAAGATCGCCGTTTGTTTCCGTGGGGCGAAAGCGAACCGAGAGGGAAGGTATTGGCTTTGGCTCCCGAGTGCAAACTTGAGACGTGGAAAAAAGCATCTAAATGCCACACCCTTTCTCATGATAAAAAACACTCCTGTGTTTTGTTTAGAGGTGGAATAGGTGGAAAATTTTTCATTTTGAAGTTTCGTCGAAGCTTGTCACATAAATTTCTAGAGGCAAAAAAATGTGTAATAAAGCACGAAAACTACAACCAGTGACGTGCTTGAATGTTCACCTGATAAAAACATTTCAGTATAATGATTGGACTCGAAAGTATTACTCTGTTAGAGATTGTTTCTTCTGAATAAGAAACCGATTGTATCCTTGGCGCAGAGCGGAAAGAAGTTTTTCTTTTAAGAACAATAAAACCAAATGAGTTTCTCTGTTAGTTCAAGATGTCACCTTCTACCATATTAATATAACTTACTTTTAAGCATTACACCTATTAAGAAGGACATAACGGAAGATGTAATACAATCATATATTCGAACAAACTTATTGAAACATGCATCTAATGCAGCTCTTTTCGTACAATTAGGTAGGAACACTTCGATGTATTTCTTAAAGAAACGCAAGCCAGCAAAGCAATAACAATCGATGTAAGAAGAGAGATGAGGGATAGTTTAAAACTGAATTAGAAATATTGTGATATGATGTATATCAAATAAAATAAATTAGATGATTAATATAAATATAAGCTTTATGGATAAAAAAATTAACTATGACACACCCAGACACAAAAACACACACAGACGGAAGAGTTCTTTAATGAAGTTCAAGTGACCTAGTTTATTGCGTATAATCTATACTGTATCGTGGTAACCTTATGGAAACTCTTTAAAATCATTACTATTCTATAAATTGTCAGGAGGAAACCTGCAAGGAGCTAATGGGTCTGGTATACAAACGCATGACGTCAAGAAATTCCACAATAATCTCATTAAAATCGATTTATCGGAACCTATGTATGCAAAAAAAATTTTTTTCACCTGACCAGCAGGGGGAATTCTACGTAAATACAAGTTTCGTAACTGTCTTTTTAGAAGAAAATTTCCAGGGATAACGAGCATTCCGGTCATAACTCTGTTTAAATATTTCAAATTTTCGCCATTATGCAACAAGTCATTTTTACAAAAATATATCGCATAACATAACTAATTGATCGTTTTCTCGTCATGGCCAAGAGAACGGATGCAACAGTGGTTGTTGTAACGTGATCAGCTAGAAAGAATGGACAACGGTTGCATTTCTTCTTTCCGCAGGCAAACCTTGCCTTGAAAAAAAAAGGGCGGAACTGAAATGATGAGGTCATGCAAAAACAATGGTTCAGTCGTGGACTTCGTGCAGGCATATGATGTACAGACACTTTCGTAGCTTTGAAACGCTTCGCCCTTAAGTACTTTCTTTTTTTGAGGGCAAGATATTACTTCCTGATGCGAAGAAAAAAGTGGAATTGTGGAGGCTGACCCCGCAAAACCGGATTCGCGTTCTGGTGCAATATGTCCGGAAGAGGATAAATTAAAAAAAAAAAGATTGAATAAATTACGGGAATCGATGAATTTACTCAATATGTTTATTAATCTTCGTATTTCAGAATTGTTGCGTCACGAAGAACGATTCAATAACGACTTCTAGCAGATTCATTAAAATCCTGACGCTTCTAGTTACTGCTATAGTTATTACGAGTTGATCCTTAGGCTAAGAAATCTTTCACTATTGCAACAGTTAATTGGGACGTATTTTATCTAACAATAAGCTGAAATGGTTGCTGGGGTGACGGAAGCTGTTTTAATCCCTGATATTTTTATAGTAAGCAATATGCATAACAATGTGGCGAAAAGGGTTTAAATAATAACAAGTAAAACAAAATACCTATTCTTTTTTTTACTGGAGAATTGTCGATTTCGTATTATGGCTGAAAATAAATTTCAGAATAAGCAATTAAGTATCGAAAACTTAAAAGTTAAGTACTTGCCTTAAGCATCTCTAATAGCTGTAACAAGGACATGAAAAGCCAAATGCGCATTTCAAATACAAAATCACCGTCTTCAGTGGCGATTCGCCGAAATTATTTGCTTTTTTGTAGCCGAAATGCGCATCTGTTTATTATAATCTTGTTATGTGTATTGAGGATACCTAAGAAAGTCCCTACCTAATTTTTCAAATTTTTGAATACCTAAGTGCTTCTTCTGAAATTCAATCATTTTTATGTTAAGTAGAATTAGTGTGATTTCCGGAGGTGGCTATACGAAGGCCGCTGCTGGATCGAGTAACGTTCGTCGATTTCTCTTTTATCTTGAGTGTATATATTTTTTGGCCAATGGTGTTTTACCGTTATCTTCCGGGAAGCGGAATCCAAAACGTCTGGTGTATCGTTGGAGAAGTTAAAAGACAAAAGGGGTTTCTTGTAAAATTTCCTCTCAGAACCAGACAGAAAGGCAGGTTATTAATATGTAAAACAAACCAAAGACACCAAGTGCCAAGTGGCAACAAAATTTTAATACACCAAAATAAGAAAATCATACGATTATCAAGTAATCGTAAATCGTGAAACGCTTGAAAATAAGATAACAAAGACCTTGAGATACGTTCGAGATGAGGACGTAAAACAGAAAGAATTGTTTGGGAGAGTCGTCCCTGGAAGAGAGCCGGTTCTCCTTCCAACATCAGCCTGGCGAAAATTACTCACGCGACACCCCGTTCATTCTTACTTTCACTGGCCAAACTTCCCAAAAATGGAAGGAGGGTCCAAGGCACCATCGAGTGTTATTTAGTTTGCCTGGGACGCCACAATCTAGGGGGCGTTCTGTCTTAGAATAGCAGGGATGAGTAACGTTTTCTACATAGCGGACTGGATTGGAGGTTGCCGTTGCTTAAGAGTTTAAATCGGAAGCTACCTAAGATTCTGAGGTATAATATAAATGAAAATCAAGTCTAAATAAGGTTTGTAGGGTTTAACTATCAATATTAAATTTTATATTAACATAATTTTACCAAAAAATATGAATTTCGTGGATCATAGCTTTACGGGCCGCATAAAATCCTCTCTAAAGCCGTACAAGGATGGCGGGGCATAGGTTGCCCACCTCTGATCTATATATTGCTCATTAGTACAATAGATAAACATTGGCTAGCAATATATGTCGCTGAAAAGGCTGGATCAGAATGGAATTCCTTTAATTTTCTCCTAGCCACTGTTTAATTTTTTCCAAGAAACTATGTATAAATTAACACGTATTTTTAAAAGTCTCCGTGAAATAATCCGAAGGTAGCGCTGAATACATTCTCGCCCAGGTCACCAAAATATCTCATTCCGTTCCTGAGCAGGGGTCTGGAACTACCAGTCGCATGGAGGATTATAGTGTTGAGCTATATGGCGGGCTACATATAAAAATAATAATCCCAATTGTTTCAAATTTAAACACAACCTAATAACGGTGTATAATGAAAAACAAAATGTCGAACGATTTATATGATTTTTTAAAATTATTCTTTAATCAATTTACGATTATCCCGTGTTTTCCAACTAGAATCAAATTAATGAGTGGGCCGAATTTTTTGACTGGCGGCTCGCAGGCTGCCTTTTTGGTACCACTAGATAAAATAAAGGAGGTATCGTATACATTACGAATAGAACAGAAAAGCTTTGCTTTTTTGTGAAAATTTAAAGCGATCCCTTGAAAAATATTTTAGTTCAAAGTCTTGCGTGATAGAAATAAGATGGCGCTTTAAGTCATTATCCTTAGGAAAAGGACGAAAAATGAATTGGGCATTATTTTTTTATTTCCTATAGGTTCCTCTCCAAGCTTTCTATCTTTCTAACAATCGGATAACTAATGAGAACATAAGAAAAATAATAATGAACTACTTATCGATAGTTCATAATTAAGCATTAGAAAAAAAACTATGGAACTCATCTTGTGGCTGAAATCAAATCCACGAGCACTCTCTCTCCCGTAACTATAAAAAGATTGGGAAAAACCGGATGTGTATTTAATCTACAAAGAGGCCGTCATCAGTGGTAATTCCCCGCTGGTAATTTTCTCCGGCCCGATAACAAAGGCGGATAGTTTTACTCGGCGCGTCAACTTGAAGATTATTATCAACATATCAAACCGCATAAATATCCGCCGGATGATGCTTTCATAAGGAAAATTTGTCTGCGATGACGGGATACATAATTGACCTTCCTTATCCTAACGTGTTGCATATATATTTTTTTTAAAGATAAGGGTGGTTTCATCACATTCTGGCGCACATTCAACTTGTAAGCCAAGTACAGCACATCTTTAGTAGTGTAATTCGAACTGACATTTAAAACGAAAGCATTACATGAATATCTAGGACGAAACGTTCGAAAAATTAGGAAATCATCGACATCCATATGATATATTCCATGACTGTCCACATCCCAAACATCGCACAATTCAGTTAAAAAACTGCGCATATGTATAATTTACAGTATTTCAATGCATATTGTTTCTTGCATTTACATTACTACCCTGCAAGTCGCCAATAGCATTTTCAGGGAGTACCACTGCACCAAACACAAACTTTAGTTTAAACCTCTATTGACCTGTAATATCACGTCTGGGAAAAATTATCATAAATTTAAGCAAAACTTTATATTTAAACCGAATTTTAAAATCCAAAACTTGCTTATGCCATTAAGTAGCCAATTTGCCAGTCTGTTTCTTATGTGTTTGATTCGAAAGTCTTTTCTCGTTTTCGCCTTAGAATTTTCCTGGTAGTTCGTTTATTTTTATTCCTAAAGAGAAAAGTATTTTACATGTACATATTTTACTTTGAATGGATTTTGACAATATTTTACGAGATCAAGTTCCATGGATACAGCTAATTTATTTCAGTGAAAAAATAACTTTAACGAATAGGTTGCATTTGCCCGTCAATTATAGTCAACGAACAATGAAGTTTTCATCAGAGTAAAATGAAAGTGGCGAGAAAACTAAAAAAAAAACGAGCTCCTTGTCCCAGTCAATTTTCTACTAATCGAAGCATTTCATAAACCCATTAATTCTCAGTTAACTCCACTACGAAACAACTAAGATTTTATAAAACAGTTTCGATCGAGTAATACGCCGCAATATTTAAGAAACTAATACTTTCGGCCTTTTAGAGGGGTACAAGACTGAAACCTAGCTTTCGAGCAATGCTCTTCATCGATTATCCTCGTCAATGACAGTTTTGGTGAGTTCATTATAATCATGTTAGTTAGGGTACTGTGTATGAGTTAGCGATTAGTAACATTTTACACTATTTCATTGGAAATGTAAATTTTTGCATCATCGACGCTTTTAGTAAAACGATGTTTGGAAAATTAGTTTCTTAACTAATGCGACTCATTTTCTACATGGTACCGATAATGATTTCGTTCGTCGTTATCAGGTTTTATGGAAAACCAAATGTAAAAAAATATAATTTTGGTTCATGCATCATTTTTAATTGTAGGGCAAGGAGAATGAGAGGAAGCATACGAAATTCCATAGTCAGGCCAAGGGTCCTAAATTAGAACGGTGATTAATCAAGTCATGGTAATATAATTTCTATAGGTGTCGCAAACAACTGCAAGAAACTTATATAATATAGGTGAAAGGTTGGAGTAGATATCTCAGCCATAGAAGGTCACGGATTCAAATTTATAAAAACTCGTCATCCCATGTTTACGCTTTTTGCATACACTGCTCGAAACGAATTCATATTAGGGAGGCATTGTCTTTGCGCCCGATTCTTGCATCATGTGACTGATTTTTATGAAATTTTGATGGAAGATAGCAACTAGTATTTGTCCAGCGAATTTCATTTTGGTCCATATTCAGCAATTAGAGAATTCCTATTAGATAATGGCGTAGATACACTTGTACGTATACATATGTATATCGTTTAATATATTTGCGGTGAAAAAATATTTTCAACAAAAGTAATATATATATAATTATATAAGGGAAAATTTTATAATCAATAAATAATATGCGTCGTAATGATAACCGTTATTGTGAAAAATCTGGAAGAATATAAATCTCAAAGGAAGCATTTGAAAACTCTGCGAATTCTAACATTGAGTCCATCTTTTCAATATTGTTTAAAAACAGTTTTTCAAAAAGCGTTTTTAATAAGCTCTTACATCTTCAGAGAAGTTGTAATAAAATTCGGAAAAGCTCAAGGAATTCGCCAAATCTAACTTCTTGTGAACACTCATCTTGAGAAAAAAATGAAAGTTGAAGGATAAAATGGCTGTTCTTGAAAATTTTACATAGAATATAAAAGTACGTAGACATCTACCATGAAACTGCTCAGTTGACGTACATACATAATTGGGCATACGGAAATGTTCGATCGAACAGTTGATACATTTATTACATTTTTCAATTTCAAGTTCTATATACTGGTTGCGATTGTGCAAAAAGTGCCCGAAAATTTTTAAATTGAGACTCGATCCTAAAAAAATAATACCAGTATAATCGTGCAAATTAGTCTCATCTTTTCGAATATAATTATGGGAATAATATTTAGCAGCTTCGGTAAACATATTTCGCAACCGATATCAGTTGAAAAACAGAAAAAGAACTGCTTTTGTCTCTGCTAATCTATCGGTATGATAGAAATATTGTTCTGAGAGTGAGTGACTATATTATTAAATATTAATGGGTTTTTATGAGGAAACTTTAGGCAAATCTAAATTTCTACCACCTTTTTGTTAATTTAACAGACAATTACCGAGCTCGTCTTATGTCTAAAAAATATTTGTCTCAGGTATCTCCAATGGCCACAACAAGGTTATAAAAAGAATCAGATGCTATAAACCGTAAATGTATTCTAAATGAATTTTTAGATTCAATTTTCAGTGAATTACCACTGAAGTCGGCTGATTTGTACCCGAAACCTTGTTGTGGCTGTTGAAGATACCCGAAGCAAGTATTTTTACGTGGTTGTTCTTGAACGTCGCTTGTTACACTGAAATTCTTACAATTAATCACGATTAGGAAAACCTCAGTTTACCACCAATTTGTGGATGAAGAACAGACAATCGATTTAAAACTTAATTAGTTTTCACTTCAGATTTTTATCGTTGCATTTTATCTTCAGTTGAACGCATTGTGGCAATATATTTCTTCAACGTTAGAATAACATTCTCATTTTATCCCAATTAAACTTCCCTTAAATTAGATCTATTTGAAATCTTGGAAATATTTCCAATAACAGAATATTGCTTTGACTCATGAGTCGGCAAACTACGACCCGCAGGCCGCATGTGACTTTGGCGATCACTTTATGCGGGCCGAGAAGCAATGAAGACAATCAATCGGTGAAATTACTATTTTTATTTCATGCGTGCGAATTAAAATATGGTCATAAAACCTTATATTGTGGGATTTTAAGGCTAAGGAATTGTTTTAATTAGATTTTTGTCCGACTAATTACGCAGAATCTCTAGGAAACGATGAAAACCCGCCGAAAAAAGTGCTTGAAACTTACAATACTGTCAGCAATGTAGGAGAGCTTTCCGAAGCTTCCTTTGGAAAATTTTGTCTTATTCCTTTATTTTAAAGTACAAGCAGAAAGGAGAAGTTGTTTTGATCAGTTTTCACTCTCCATTTGCAATCGTAGTCCATATATGGAGGTATTTTATTAAAAAACGGACTGAGAAGTCGAAATTTAGTCTTTCATCATTTTTCTCAGCTCTCCAGTGCATAGAATGTTCAACAATATTTATTTATTTGTATCAATTTTTTTAAATTTTGATATTGGCAAACGTTGCCAGTACGTTTATGAATAATGTAAACAAATTCATAATATTGAAAAATAATACGAATAAAAATCTGTCCTTTATATGTTTAAATTATGATCTTAAAATGTTTTCCATCGTAACCAGTAAACTAAATACATTTTCTCAATTTTATTTTGTTTGGCTCTATTTTCGAATTGCTCATTATTCTAAATTAGTACAAAAATGCGAGGCTACCTGAGATAACTGATGGAAAGAAAAGGGTAATATGCAGCTAAAATGAAAATCTTACACATTTTATATCTTCTTAACAAATCCACCAATAATAGTTTAACCTACAGTTGGTACTTTAGAATAAATTAAATGAAGGAACATCCTTCATTAATACCATAATTCATATTAATAACATTAATACCTCACATTGCAAATATAACAAACATCCCACTTAAAAATATTAACCTTTAATTTTTTAGCAATTTTCGCTGGTGCAAGAGAAAAATTTAATATTTATTACGACATTGACTAGTTAACAAGGAAAAAGAGGGTCTAAACCGGTGGTTCTCAACCGGTGTGCCGCGGTACATTAATGTGCCGCGAGGAAGGGACTAGTGTGCCGCACACTCCGAAGATATTTAATTTTTAAATTATGTATGTATTTAACTTACAATATAATTATACAATTATTGCGGCTTTTATTTGTTACGCTATCTTTTATCTTTAAAAATCAGTATTTACGGAGTGAAATTAATTAGGTGTGGTTTGGTGTGCCGCGATGTTCTTAAGCATGCATGAAGGTGTGCCGTGGAGCAAAAAAGGTTGAGAAGCACAGGTCTAAACAGTCAAATCGGTGGAATTCTTTTATTTGTATGTCATTAGTTGTATTATGACGTACTATTCCGGTGAAAGTGATCCGTGGAGAGAAAGGAAGAGAGATAGCGAAGAGCTTGGGCCGGAAATGGCGTCGAAACGAAAATGGCCATAGCGCGAAGAGTAATTAGATATTTGAAGAAAAAAAACAGAAAACTCCTCAAAATATCCTCCGCCGTCCGTTTATTTCCGCAAAATACGACCCTTATTTGCAATTATTTTAACAGGAAGTCAACGTGACGCACGCGACAAATTTTACTTGTCGTCCTTAAAGTCCTGCTTCCTCCAAAAAATTTTTCTTGCCTTTTTTGGGAAAAAACGAACATTGCGGATGAAGTACGGAGGAATCAAGGCTTCCGTCGACTTCCTGATACCTATATTCGACGGTTTCTTAACAAGGGCGCCAGGATTCGCTCACGGAAGGTCACGGTCGTAGAAGTCTCTTACGCAGGACACAAAACAACTTCTGTTACCCGCAGTTGAGCAGGAAGTCGTTTGTCATTCAAAACGCTCAATGCCCATTAAGCCATCACCCTAAAATATTTTGTCGTCCTTACTTTCCTATCGATGATTTCAGGAACCCTTCCACTTTTCACCCGAGATGATTAGTTTGGGCTACTTTGTTTGTTAATAGGCACGTGTGGAAGCGTCTGGTGTCCGGCGAAGTCCGTGATGTAATCTTCCTTACGCTCGGTTATAAGCTTCTCTCTCTCTTTCTTTCTCTCGGGCCAGCCTTTCACCTTTCTCCTTTCTTCACTGAATCCTCAGGGAGTTTAGTGCTAACTCTGCCACTCCCACCCGCCATATATCCTCATCCATCAATGTCTCGTTTCGGCAATAGCTTAAAAAGCGAAACCAAGTGCTGCGTTTGGTGTTTTTTTTTCCTTCATGGCTAAACAGCGAAGATTATTTCGATATAGAGAAAGCAGCTTGCGACATTATCGACATTTATCAACATTATCGACATTTATCGTGGGTACCCTATGGAGGTTTCCCAGGTTCGACCCTCTCTCAAAATCGACCCACTGGTTGAAGTATTTAGATTTCCGTAAATCGAGTAATCGGAAATTTTGGGTTATGCTAATCGTTTGAAAAGAGGTAGGATTTTTTCAGATCTTGGAAAAAAGTACAAGCTCGATGTGCGTATGTGTACCTACTGCGTCATTCGCGTAAATCTTCCTTCGTTAGAAATTTTTCGGTAAGAGCGTGTTCGGTCCCAATGATTTCTAAATCTGCGAGATGACCAAAACGCCCAACAATCAAGGTATAAGCAAAATTCGGATCGGAGATGGACGGCCATCATCACCGTTATTCAGACGCTCTTGTAGAGAGCGACGCAAGAACTTCGAGACGCTAGCAGCCGTACAGAGGGACTAACGGATGCTCATCTCCTGAGCGACCTCGCCACTCTCTCTCTTTCACTCCAACCCTCCTCTCGTTTCCTTCATCTCCCCGTTTTTCTCTCTCTCTCTCCTTCCCCTCCTTTCTTATATACCTCTTTCCTCTATTTCTTCAACATTCCCCACCTCTTCTATCTCTCATTATCTCATTTTTTCCTCTCTCCTTCTCCTCTCCATCCAATTATCTAAATTTCTCTCTCTCTACTTTCCCTCTACATCCTATTATCTACATTGTTTCTCTTTTCTCTCCCTCATTCAATTTCCATCACCTTGTTCTCTCTCTCACACACTCTCTCTCTCTCTCATTCTCCCCCTTCCTACCGTTTCTACATCCAAACTCGCGGCGCGAGGAGAGGAGGAAGGACGGCCTGAATACGGCCCCCCTCGCCCCCGCTCGCTTATTCATTGGACAAGAGGAGGGGAAGGGTTAAAAAGGAGAAAAGGCGTCCGGAGAGGGGAGGTGTGTGTGTGGTGCGCCCTCCTGGCCAGTGTAAGTGGGCTATCGCTCAGCCGGAGACCCAGACGGGCAGCGGACGCCTCCCGAGTAGCAGCATATCTAAGCGAGCACCGCGCGCACCGTAAACGCGCACAAACGATCAAGATCGCGCCTGCCAGGTCGAAGAGAGGAGAAAGGAGAGAGCTCTCGTACGGAACGATTTTGTATTGTGATCGCCTGGAATCTAAAGAAAAAGAAGGGAAAAACTTTGGTTGTTGCTGACGGACGAAGCGCACGAAGAAACCCCCTTATCGGGCGTTGAAGTCTCCGGGTCGCCTAGTTTACTTGCGCGCTGAGAGGAGTGATAGCCGCGGGAAGTTACCGAGACGTTGGACATTGAATGAAGGTAGGGTAGTATTTATTTAGTTTTACTAAATCCACTTCCGGGGAACGATCATTTCTCGGCCACCTCAGTCCGCCCGACTTGTACACTTTCTCTCCGGGATAGGTTTTTGCATGCCAATGCGGACAATCGCGCACAATCGGATGTCTAAGAAGAACCAGAGTAGTAGAAAGAGGAAGTGGTGAAGTGGTACGCGGGAAGCGAAAGAGAGAGACCGTGTTGTTGGTGGGGGCGGCTGTGTCGGTCCGATCGTCCCTTGAATAGATTTTCATAAGTTCCCTCCACTTCCGGGTCCATACGTTTGCCAACTCGGAGCGCTCGGAAGGGTCGTCTCGGTTTCGTGCGGGATATTCAGACTGGTCCCGAAAATTTAGTGTTTTTTCCCCTAGTGAAAATTATTTACGTTTTGTTCGGGGGGATGGTGTACAACCAGTACATTTCCTCGGTGGTTATTCGAGTCAACTCCTGCGTATCACCCGAAAAAATTTAAATCCTATCCTCAAGTTAGCGAAAATGATTGTCCTCAGGTTCTCGGTTTTTGTCCAGGAAGTTTTCGCGGGAGGAATATCGTGCAAGCACATTTATTGTTCAAATCATCGAGATTCCAACACGGTGCGAAAGACCGTCGTGGCATGACACCATAGACGGGCCTTCTGCCAGCAAAATAACTTTTATCTTTTCGAAGAGTACTTCACCCTAAGTCGCTTTTAAAACTTAATCCATTAGAAAGTCGGAATTCCTTCGATTTCTGATCGAAACTGACAATGTCTCTCCGTCCGATTGCGTTACGAAAGTCTTTAATCCACTGTAGAACGGGAGAAATCTGCACGTGATTCATTTTCTTTTTCGGAGTCCTATCTGCGGATGAAAGATAAATATCGCAAGCGCCTTTTATCTCTCTCGTTCTTATGAGGATTCGGTGATTGAGCCCACGCAGTAAAACTTCCCATTGCGCTTCTTCAGGACACTTCGCTCGTGTCTTCCCATCTCCACCTCCTTCCCCTTTTTCATGTTCCCACTACGTCACGCCACAGCCGATCGTTCCCTAACCTACTTAGTGGATTAACGGCGTTACGCGTTCCATCCTACCGTAATCTGAAGCGCACAGCTGAAGAATTTCCTCCGCGTCCCTCTCTCTAAGACGGAGTTCCTTCCAGGATCCCATTTTTCGATCGCACACGCGTACCACACGATCTTTCCGGAATGCCTGGTGACGTGGATGAGGTAACGATGCGTCGCGCAAGCAGAGGACGTGACGAGAATCTGCCGTCGAGAGCATCACGTTGCGCAACACGATGGGAAATTGAAGAAAAAGTAGGCGTGAAGGAGAATAGAATATTCGGAACGGATATCCGATGGCGGATTTTAAGCTGTTTTTCTACGCGTGCTCGTATTTTGGTTTTCGAGCGATTAGACTTTCTGGAGAGCCCGTTTCGGAGCGGAGTTCGCAAATCGCTTGATAGAGTCTCTCCGAAAGATTTTTAAGACGGCGGTTATCTATTCGTACCTTGAGTCGCGCTGCTTTCTCCGTTTGGAAAGTATTTCTTTAAGTGTAACTTTTGTTCGTTGGTGGTTCCATACTTAAGAGCGTTAGTGACCTTAATCTGATAAATTACTGAACAAAAATAATCACTGTTTTTTATTTCGGATAGTTCTGTGAATGCCAAAAGGAATACGGATTTAGTAAGCAAGTATGCTGTAAAGCTTTGAAAACGAGTGTTGCCTCCTTGAATATAAACGACATCGGGAATAATGCGACTGCCTGTAATTTAATTTCTTCTTTTGCAATCCCAAGTTCTCCTATAGGCCGCGACCTAACATTAAAATGAATAGAGATACATCTTTCTATTTATTGCGTTGAATATCAATGACGAGAATGTAATTTCTTTAATTAAGAACATGAATTTATCGCGAAAACCTTAATAAAAAGTAAAATTATTTAATTAAACGCATGGAATTGCTGTGAAAACGTACATGCACGTTGACGTTATATAATATGCTTTTGAATACAGCGTATTTTTAAAAACTCAGCTGTTGAGAATGGGAAAAAATTTCACACGAACGTCTCAGAACTACAAGGTGTCAATGGCTGGCGGTCAACGGTATACATAGAGGCCTTCTTTCCCTCTTCTTCCAGTACAGTTATGGGGAAGTGGGGCGGTGAAGGGGTATAAAGTGAGTAGAGGGGAAGGCGAGAAGATGTTGGGAGCGAGGAAGGTGAGGTTGGGGCGAACGAAGATATAGAGACCTCAACGTGAGGATAGAAATGGAACCCTTAACTAAACTTTAAGAACTCCAAACTAGTCATTCTGTAAACAACCTCAATGTTTACGATGTTTTTTCCTATCATGAAACTTGATACGCGAGTAAGAGTAGAGCAACTGAACGCGACCTAAAGTGTTTCGTAAACGGCAAGCACGGTTTCGTTTATAATCTCGCGGAAATAGGTAATCAGCGAGCCGGCATTAACTCACAAGAGTCAGGAGAAAAGATTTGCATTTAGCGACACGCATTGTGTTTTCCGAGTCATGCCACCGTGATAGACTTATATGAGGATTTTTAATCGTTGTTGCGTTGTTTATACAAATGCTCGTCACGTGATGTGTAGTCTTGATATTCTACGTGCAATGCGTCCTTGGAAAAAATTCCTCATCGTCTTGGCTTGCCTTAACATTATCTTACATTTGTAAATAAAATCGCGAAAACATATTTGTTGGTGGTGTCTACGAGTACTGTTTAAATATTTTAAAAGGAATAATGGCGTTTAACGCGTAGATAACGATTGTTTTTAAGTAAATCACTTGGGGAAACCGATGTTTATTTTCCTTGGTCGCCAAAAAGTGCACATTTAAACAAACATCATCTTATGTATGTTGTGACACCGCCCGATAAGTGTTCGTTCACATTATCTTCGCAACGTCTGACTTACGGTACACCGCTACTCTCCGCCAAACTTGTTATTTTAGTCAATAAATAATATACTAACATAAGCTATTCCGGCATTGCCATCCTATAAATGTTTCACCCGCCCAAACTAATGAAAAATAAAACACGTTGCTACCTTCAAAATTCTTTGGCACGAAGTTACACGGGAAAAAATACGTTTTCTCCCGTCCTTGACACCCTGGAATCATTCTCGCGCCAAGAAGATAAAAAGGGAATTCTTGTAACTTTACGTTAATCACTAATTTACACAACATGGCGAAAAAAATGCTTTATTCGGTATCACTTATGACGGTAACGTATCTTAGAAATCGTCGACGTTTTCCTTCTACTTCGAATTAATTTATTATATCAAGCTATAACACATTCCGGCCGTTGCTTAGGAGAGAGTTATAAAAGCACTAGTTTCGTATTCTTCCCGTAAGTTCGTTGACCTTTTCCTGGAAATTGCTTCTTTACGCGCCGTTGAGATTTTAAGATCCGCATGAGGTGATTCCTGAAGTACATTTTGAGATATACGTGGGCACATAGGTATCCATCGAGGGTTTCATTTTCGTACTTTGTATGAGTAAGAGGCACACGCGAATACTTGTGATGAGATGCGAATACATGGATGAGGAGGCGTCTTGAAAACAAAGGAAAGATGTCAAGAGGTTGGAAGAAGCCGCTCAAGGAATGAAAAGTCACCGAATTCTTGAATATTTAATCTTGTGGATTTTCTATTTGCAGAAATTTTATCAATATAATAAGCATCGCTAATAATCTCCGAGTATAACTAAAACATTAAACGGATGCTATTTAATATTTGGATAACGTTTAAATGTACCAAAACAAAATTTATGGCAGTGTTATCAGATGTAGTTCTCCAAAAGAAAACCATGAAAAAGCAAAACCGCAGTATTCGAGGGACGGTTATAGTTTATATTATTTACGAGCTCCAACTTAGTTATTCATAAATTCCATTTCTGTAAGAATGTAGCTTTTCAAATTTTTTCTGCTGATACGCCAACAAGGTTTATGACAAAGAATATCGCCTTCTTCTTCTACAGAAAAGGACGAATTCTTCGTAAAAAAAAATAAAATACCCACTGCTAGACGTAAAATAAGCTCACTTAGCACTTTTTTCATCGAAATTTGACAAGCAAACAAAAGGGAATTTCCTTTTTTTGTTTCCGGTGGAAGACGTAAGCACAATAGTCGACTTTGCTTTGGCAACCTCTCTCGTTCGTCACGTAGGAAAAAAAGACCCTTCGTTTAGTTTGTCATTGTGGGCGGTCCTGATTTGCTACGTCATCGGAACTGTGTGGAAATTAGATAGGAATTAGATGTCGGCAGCAGATGGTTATTCTGGCACACTTACAGCATTCAAAGGAGAAGGTTGCCTTTCTTGCAAGTTGTACAGTTTCCCATTCCACGTGGATTTTCTCCCTCCAAGGCGTAAAAAATACAATCCCTTCACTCATTTTTCCAAACTCCTCCGATCTTGCAATCTTCTCAACACGATCTCTTGTCCATTATTCTTGGCGATGTTTTTTTAAATTTTTGTTTCGGTTATTCCGCGCGTATGAGCGAGAAAGGAGCTAGTAAAAGGTTTCATTCGAGGAAAACAAAGCTCTCTCGAAAGTTTTCTTGGAGAGAAAAGTTTTTTTGTGTGCGGCCGTGTCTATAATACTTTCCTCATGAATTTTTACGGTTCTTAGAAGTAATGTTTGCTCGGTTTTTTTAAGGCACGAAATCTAACCGAGAAAGGAAGATTGCGTCAGCGTTTCCCGAATGTTGTTTGGGCGTTGATGTCTCCGGAGGTATTCGACCTCTCATAGTCAGGGCCGCGCCGGCCTATGAGTGCACCCGGGCGGCAACATATTAGGGGCGGCAATTTACGGGCGGAGGCATGAATCTCTCCTAATGTTGTGTTTTACAAACATGCAAACGTCCTTTACCATCCGCTGTGTTTGTAAACTCATGTGATAGACCGCCTTCTAAAGTAAAGTATTTTTAGGTAATATACCGAGACGATTCGTATACGAGAAAGTTTGCGGAATGTGTTTTGCACAATTTATTTCTTAAATTAAATGCAACTTTTAATCTAAAAAGAGAAAAAAGTCTGGACCGGAGCGAATTTATAATTCCGTAAAGGGCGGCATAAACTGCTTACACCCGGGCGGCAAATATGGCCGGCGCGGGCCTGCTCATAGTCGATTACCCGTCGAGGAGATTTTCACGGTCATTCGCAGTTTTAGTTATTTCCCCCCATTCCCACATCATAGTTCGCTGATTTCGTATTTAGAAGAGGGAAAAAACAAAGAAAATAGCCACATGGCGCGTTGATTAATTGACCCTGCAGATAATTGACGGTTGGGGGAGTTAGTCGGCCTCCCCCAAGTTGCATTTACATTCGGGTTGTGTTAATGGAAAAAAAATTATTGGTTTTTGTTATACAGCGATGTGAAGGTGTTTTGTGGCGAGTTGCGGCAAAAGGGAAACCTTGAACTAGTTATAATGGGGGATGGATTTACACGCATAAGGCGTCTGTTCCACCTGAGAGATCCGTAACCTCTTTACGAGATGCGGTGACGTCACTCATTCAGATACACAAAGCGCGATCGTCTTCGAAGTGGGAATTACCGTTTGCGACAAAGTATGCAAACTAATAGATTTCCAGATAAGAGCCACTCATTTTTTTTAGCGTGATTTCAAAATGTCACGTTCAATTTTCGTGGGCGAACGGGAAAACCATCGACCGACCAAGGTTTTCAACTTCATTCCTCCCCCAAAGAAATCATGTTATTTTATTAAGTGGATTTCTCCCCTAAGAAATTTATCGTTTGAAAAATTATTCATTGCAGAGCATAAAATTAAAAGTTTGATAAAACTTGAAGCATTCGCAACATTACGTTTCAAGAATTTGTCTTTATTTCTCTTCGGATTCAAACTGAATACGACGGCAATGGAGGGAGAGAAATCACGCCTTCTACACATAAGCGTGTAATTTATAATGTTATTATTTTGATAAAATGTTTGAGTTGCATTCAAATAATAGACAATTGAGGTAATTTCTGTAGACAAATGAAAGAATTGGATAAACGCACCTGGTAAAACGCCGATATAGTGTAATTCCTGCATAATATATCTATACCTATTAAACACAAACCATAAGGTGAGCACGATGATCAGTTTTTCAAATCAACAACAGTGTAATAGTAGCTTGTAACCCACCACATCACACAAAATGTCTATTTTTAACGGTAATAAGAAATCTCAAGGTAATAATTCCGAATTAAAAGCAATGATATAGACCAACGGTACCCAAACTATGGAACACTAGTGGTACGCGTAGCTTCTGCCAGTGAAACGCGAGTTTAGTGTCAGCATTCACTACTATAATACATGCATTACAGTCATACTTTCCTAGTACTATGTGACACGACGAAATGCCACGTTTTCGGTGGTACGAGAAAAAAAAAGTTTGGAAACCGCTGATATAAACGATTTATTCTACACCAAATTATCAAACTTTGATTTCATCAACTTCCTTGAATAATGTGATTTTAAACAATTTCCTTGAGATGAAGCGATGCAAACACTCGTCAATAAGCAATTTCACAGTGGAAATCCTATACACATTTATTTTCACTTTTTTTATGGAAAATTTCCATCCTTATACATTACTACGCCAAGGTTAAATCGTAGAAAAACTCCCAGTGATTGGGAAAGGTATACGATCATAATCATCCAGTTTTTTTTTAAAAATCATATAATCGTAGTTAGTAATACATGTGAAGGCTACTATTCAGTCATACATAAACCAGCCAGTTGGCTTTGGAGAGTTGAGCAACATTTAATCGCCGTCCACTAGATACTGTGCGAAAGTGTGTGTGCATAAAGTTCTCGGCCTTCACACGATGATGAAAATGAGCGGAAACATCTTCCCACTTCCATTCCCTTTTATGCTAGAACCGAAGCATTATTTACTTATCTCTAAAGAGTCCCTCAAAGGATATTAATCGTTGTGCGCTACTTACGATTTTCGTTCATCATTGATTCGATTCTCTTCCGGTAAAATCGAATATCAAGAATACGGTTGAATGTTAAATGCAGCGAAATCGTCATCGTCACTTTTGGTAAAAAAAAATATCATATCCAGTTCAGAACGCAACTTTTAATTGTCTCCTTTTCATAACATCTTTTTGCGATAATCAGTTGCGTCTTCTATTCTTGTCGGATTTACAATTCAAATTTAAAACTGCTTGTGCGCACGTACAGAAACACCTCGCCTAGAAGCTGCACGATAAATAACAATACTAAATAAACAATATATAGTATATTATCGATAAAAAGTTATTTACCAAAAATACTTTTTATATTATCACTTGTAAAATTTTCCGGATATAAATTCCAATGCTGTGACGGAGGTCATTGATGAATTTTGTCGAATTTAAATAGTTTTCTTTAATTTTTGCTTCGAGTCCCTCCGTGTAAGAGAGAGAGAGAGTAGAAAGGCTGACTCGCACCACCTCTCTCACACAGGGAGAGACAGAGAGAGAGAAAGAGAGATTGGGGCCCCTGTGGGAGGCCTTAAGCAAAGGCTATCTGGGACGGAGGAAGAATTAAATCGTCACAACCCCATTCCTTCTCACTCGGAACGCGAGTGTCGACTTCCTAAGCATAGGTCAAGCACGGACCAAAATATTCCTCCATATTTACACCGTACCGTTTTCCGAATCTTCTCGCTCTTTGCACCGTTTATACAGTTCATAAGTTCCAATTGGTTATGACGAAGAAAAAGTTGAAAAAAAGTAAATTTCAAAAAACAGTTTATAAACATTAGCTGACTGTTCAAAATACAACCGCCTCAATAAATATTTATAAGCTTATTTTAAAATTTTACCTTGATTTTTTTTCATTTTTGCTTCATCATAAACGATTGGGACATGAATGATGCGTCGCTAAGGTAATCAAATCGATTATATCGAAATTATCGATTTCGTCTCGATGTCGTTTTTGGAACATCGGGCGTGATATCAAATCGAAGTAGAACGATCGCGCTTTTTTCGATTTAAAAATCGTCGTGCTTGAGTACGAAGCGAATGTCAAGAGAGGTCTTCCTCTCGAGTTTAATTTCAATAAAATAATAATGGGTATACCATTTTGTTCGACTTCTCTCTCAGACTAGTTGGCAACGACACGCAAGTTATGTTCTTGTGTAACGACTGCGGATACTCGTGGATCGACGAGTACATTTCGCACGGTAGACAGGTGTCGCGTTTCATTCTCATGCCATCTAATATTTCAGACCTGAAATCGCGCATTATGTAAGGTACGAAGATTTCTCTTCATTCGTTTCGTCACTAAAAAAAATACTAATAGGCCGCGCATGCTATTTTGAGATCAAAGCGTTTCGTTCGAACTTGGATTGTAACATCAGAACGCCCCTCATCCTGACCTTAATTTCCTCTGTGTATTCTTCGAATGGCTATGCCGGAGAAACCTTTTCATTGCGAACGTCTTCGGGAGATGTAAATATTTGGCGGCGGTAAGGTGTCGTCGAAATTTTTGATAACTTCGGTAATATCAAACTTGAAAGACAAAAGGCAACTTTATTTCTTTTATTAGCTGTGAAAATAGAGGAAGGATTGGCCAAGTCTATTTATAAAGCCTTTTATCGCGCCTTATAATGGAATTCAATTGTTGCAAAATAGCGGACTAAGTGTATAAACCTTCACTTCGGTATAAAATTAGCAGTTGAAAGCGTACGAAATAATAATATCAAAAGGATTTCTTTGCATTTTCTATTTAATGAATACAGAATATGTGTCATACCAGTGTTACTCAACCGGCGTTCCGCACCTTATTTCCGGAGGGTTGAGTAGGACACGATGTTTATCTATAACTTGTTTGATCCCTCGCGCAATTATGATTCATATTTAAAATTGAAACTACGAGACAATGCGTGAAAAATGTATGAACATTTCATGGGGAGAGAGTCTGCAGAAATTGTGGGACTTCGTAAGGGGTCCGAGTCTCCAAAAAGGTGAGTAACGCTGATTTAGACTACTGCCGACTGCTTCATTTGGAAACAATTATGCTTTGTATGCCTAATGGCTTTTTTTGTACACTTAAACGGCATTTGGAGAACAAATTTCGCATTTATTAAACGTATAGATAACCGCTAAATTTGACTAAAACTTTGCTATAACCTCAATTGTAGCAGAAGCAGTTGGCGGATTTAATATAAACAGAATTATTAATTTTTAAAATTTTGGATAGGATACGTGTGAGATTATTTTATGTTAGATTATTTTGCCAATATATCCTAAAAAAAACGAGATGAGTATTGAATTAAAACCTACAATTTCTTATACGCTTCGCCGAGAATAAATCCCATTCATCTCAATTAGGGCGCGTAATTATTTGATGCGAAGAAAAAGGAATGAAATCGACGTCTTTTCAAGATCAATGAAAGTTTCAATCTTATTCAAAGATGACGAAGTATAAAGCTATACCGATATCAGAAAACATCAATCTGAAGCCCCTGATCATTAGCTAAAAGCGATAAGAAGAACGACATTCAAATAATGAAAATCTTTAGTTTTATATAAAATTTTCAGTTAAAAACTGAGAATGAGATAAATATTTCCTTTACTCTTACGTAAGTGGTGAGGAAATTATTGCGCCATAGGTTAAACCCGTAAATTTTATTAGCGAGTTAAACAGTGTTATCATGATGTGGAACTGGAACGTGTCATTGGCGTCTGGAGTTTATAAGAGACAGGAATTTCAAGGTGAGTTGGTGCTTAACGAGTAAAACTGATATAAATGAAAGGCAGAAAAACAAAACAAATATAGCTACGCAGTAAAAATAAAAACAAAATAAATGCAAATTAATTTAACTAATAAATAGAGGCAAATTTAAAAAATATATATAACAAATGGATGGATAATACCTATGTAAACAAAGTATCGGGCGAAGATATTACATGGATTAGGGCGTTGTCCAGAAGGCCCGTGCTCTCCGTATGGGAATGCCTCCGATTGGCAAAGAGTTTCCCACCGTGTCAAGGTGAACCGGTGTTGAAGATACGCGATAAATAAATAAATATTCGCGAAACGTATCATATAGTAAGGGAAGTAAGTCATTGGATTATTTATTTCGAGTGATGCGTGGGCACCGATTATAAATTAAGTTTCTCCCTTCCTTCATTTATATTGCCACATTATCATTATTTCGAAGAAACTATCGTATACGTTTTTGCTCAACTGGAAAAGAAAAACATCGAAACAAAAACAACAAAAAACAACTCTCGATATTAATATGTATATGTAGCTCAAATTCGTTCGCGTGTTCATATAATCTTAAATCCGAAATTCCGAACCTTTTTAGTAATATTTATTTTAGATTAAAAAAAAGTTGTCTGAGTAAACATATATATATATATATATATAAATCAAATACGATAATCAATCGTGTAAATTAGTAATGGAGGCTGCACTCGTGTCCTGTTTCACTAACCAACTAACCGACGATATTTAGACCAATTATTGCGTGTTTTCTCTTGCGTGCATCACGCGTGAATCGTCCGTTATCCTCCTCCTCCTCCTCCTTTCTCCCCCACTCCCCTACTTCTAAGAAGAGCGTGTTTTTTCCACTAAAAACGGGCACGTGATAAATGCACACGACTCCTCGTCGCATCCTTGGGATGTATCACACTACGACCTGACAATCGCCTATTGCAATCTTTTAACTCATAATTTTCTCGGTGCGATTTGCGTTTGTTTTTCTCTGTTTGGTTTGCGATTCGAGTCAGTCCGTTACGTTCCGAATATCGCTGACTGAAATTTGGGTTACGCTAAAGATAACTCAAAAGCGAGAACTATAACACTATACTGTTCTAAAATCTATGTGTGTGTGTATATATATATGGGTATATAAGATACGATGTCTGCCGGATACGAATTTCACTTATTCTCCGAGGTCTGCATTCTGTGGAATGGAATTTGGGATATTCCCCAAAGGTTGCAATGAATATCAACGAAATTTTAGTTCTCAATGTTCGTTATACTTTTAAAAGCCTTCCTCATCAATTTATCATTGAATATGTCAGTTAGATGTTAATTTGGTTTCGTTACAACAGAATGCATTACAGGGCAAACGCTTTATCACATTTTAAAAAGGTGAAACAGTTTTAATTCAATAGTTTTATCAACGTACTAATTATACTTTTCCGTGTTATTCCAACTGTATCAAAATTATCAAAATTGAGTTTATAACGATATTTGTAGTGATATTTGCAATGTCATTTGCAATGTCATTTACAAGGATATTTGTAACGATATTCAATGCGTCTAATTCACAATTTCTCCCATTGAACCTCATACCCGTAGCGTGAGACAAGCATTGGATGTGGAGCAGATAGGGCGATCGGCTATCGGCTCTTCCAGCGGCATATACGGGGAAGAATGACGTAAAAATATCTAACGGTTCCGTCTCTGGATCTACCCGAACTCCCATGTCGGGGGAAGACCGAATCCCTTTCGGATATGCCTCCGGATATTACGATACCGGTATCGTCACCGTACGTTTCATCATCCTAAAATATGTCAGGTAGACTTCCTTTTCCGCGGCGGCGTCGCTCCATCTTTCGGCCGATTCCCAAGCTAATCCGTCCGAAGTCGTTGTGACACCGTGGTTGTTGCACCAGTGAGCTCTCGGAGTGTTAACGATCCGAATCGTCTAGGGCCCATGCGATATCTGAGCCTCTTTATGCATTCTCCCGTCGTTCGAATCCCCCGACGACATAACGACGAATACTATTCCGATTTGGAGCGAGTGGAGAGGGCGAGGCGAAAGGAAGAGAGAGAGAAAGAGAAGATAGCGAATAAAAAGTCGAGGGATGAGGAAAGAGAAAGAGAGAGAGAGGTAGGAAGGAAGAGAAAGAGCGATGAAGAGACTAAACATAAAAAATGCTCTATTCCATTTTCTTATAAACTGCTGCGTAATGAAGCGGAATATAACATTATTATTTTGTCTGTTTTGTGATGGATACATTTTACAGAGTTATGGCAAAATTGTAAATCGCATCAGTGATAGAGAGAGAATTTGATTAAGATCTAAAGAGAGAGAGAGAGAGAGGAACAAAAAGTTTACGCAGCTAGTAATTTCTGTGACGTTAAACTGAAGAGAATATTGTTTCCAAACGCAATAAAGAATACAATTTTAACCATTCTATACATTTACGATTTCCTTTACATTTACAGAACGACAACAAATCGAGCACAGACAAAGGAGGAAAAATAATGCTCTATCTTTCTGAAACACTAATAGTGTAGCCGAAGTGACATACGAAAAGGTCAGCGTCGTAACACCTTTTAAACAGTAGATAATATGCGGTTTCCATTACGATTCTTTCGCGTTATAGTGTTCCACTTTCACTCATCCGACCAAATGCCTCCATTTACTCCGGCGACCTTGCCGAATGACACGACGATAAATTATTCTGCGAGTGGATGGTACGATTCATTCGGGAATTCAGAAAATTTTATTATTTTTGGAGATTTTTTTTACAAATATCTTATGTATTCACTTTGTCTGACCATCCGTCCGACCGTGCAGACGATATCTCTGAAAAGGTTCAACTTAGAGAAACCAAATTTTCAGGATAATTTATTACATATGAGAGCTACATGTGGTAAGAATTTGCTGGACCGGGATCAGCTGCTGGGGGCTAATTTTTCCCCATTATTGCCCCATAAGAAAGGCACGTAAATCGGTGATGAGGTTTATATATTTGCTTTTTAAAATTATTTCCGTCAATATTCGAACTCAGGACTTGAACTGTCGGAAAATTTAAAGATCGTAGTTTCTTATTTTTGAAGACGGAATTCAAATCCCTGTGGCTTTAGCGTATATTTTTAGTTTTTATCCGAAAAAGTGGGAGTTCTTCTGGGTCCCAACAAACGACTACCATGGCAACGAGGTCAATGCTTTTATATGAGTAAGCTTTTAATTGGAATCATGTCATTAATGTTAAACAACGATCAATGGAAGATATTTATTTTTGTAAAAAATCGCCTTACAATACCTGCTTTCGCAGTACTTTCCTAACTTATCGGAATGATGTCTATGTGTGCGTGCGTGTATGTGTATGTGACTGTGGGCGCTCTAACTCAAAAAGTACTTGCCATATCGTTACCAAACTTCATGTATAACACTTTAGCATGAGCACAAATAACTGATCAGTTTTTGGACAATACCGGTTAACCGGAAGTCGAGGTTTATTCGAAACCCGATTCGGTTTTTGCCATATTTCTCCTATAATACGTCATTATTGTATACATTGACCATTACAAAAAGTGTAGAAAATATAATTTCCTACATCTTTTATTTCAAACAATTTTCAATAGCAGTTATTGTTTAGGAATTATTTATAAATAATCGGTTTTTTCGGTTTCCGTAAAATATCTCCTTAAAAACGTCATTGGTAATCTTCGTCAGGAGCAAAGTTGTAGAGAATAATATTTCTTCCAAGTTTTGTTTGAAACAAATTTTCGTAGAACCATCCATTTCGGAGATGCTTAACTTATTCGTAATTTCCAGTATACAGCGCCACCACCATGTAGCGGTGAATTCTGTAAACATTCAAAATATACGTAATTTACGGCAATAAGGACGACTTTATTCTTTTAAGATACGAAATAATAATTTTGCCTTATAATGCTATTCATAATAATTTAAATATCTATACTCCAAGTATGGAGAAAGTCACGTGTTGGCCACATCAGATTTTTTTATCCTCGGAGGATGAAATTAGCTGGCGACGTAATCTTTCGAGATTTCTTCAAAAGTAAATCATGAGAGAGTTCTCAAGGTGTATTCATCTTTTGAGAGCCATGTTCATATGATGTAAGATGGGAACGCGCTTTTATATATCTCCACTTTGTAAATATAGCGAACGATTTGAAACACGTGGTTCGTTACACTTGCTTAATAAATGCAAATTTATATTCGCATGTTTTCGAAAGGAATGCAATTAATACGGATCGCAAAATTTTCAGTTAAAAATAAGCAAAATATCCTTTCGCTGTGGACTTTAATATACCCCTTACAAACGCGCATCTTGTATCAACGGATAATTTTAATAATCTTTGTTTTTGAGCGCATATCGACGAACATTTAAATTTGTACTCATTTTTCACATGGTATCTCACAGTTTTACCAAGATTATCCGTTCGATCGAACTCCCTTTGGTCCGGAAATTAGTCCGATTTTTAATTAACGGATCATCCCACGCAGGCCACTTTGAATTCTTTTTCTCCGTCATCAAACAATCACCCAATGAAACCAGCCTCCTTCCTAATCCTTTTAAACCTTAGACAAAAATACCCAATAACCGTCTGCCGGACGTCAAACAAGACCCCATTCCACCCCGCCCATTTTCGCCTCCGTCCCTGGTTTTCTTCTCTCTCTCTCTCAGTTGATCCGACTGCGCCTACGGGATAGCGGTCTCGACGCCCTTGGCCCTTGTCTCTCTCCTTCCATCCCCCATTCCTTCCTCCTCCACTATGGTGGTGCCCTTTCCCCCTTTCCCTCAACGATACACCTTCACCGTTTCTCCTCTTGCCTTTGCCTCTTTCACACCGGTCCTCATCATCACACGTGGCACCTCCTCTCTTCTGCCCTCTAAAAATTAGCCCAGCTTAGTCACTTTCTATCAATCTTTCTACCCCTCCTTACTAGCGTGAAGTTTAACGCTATAGAAGATAGTTTCCGAAAGGTGCTTGCCTCCCCTACCCTTTCCATAGCTTTCCTCTTTCCAAGTGGAGAGAAAGAGAGGTAAAACTTTTTTTTTCGAGATCAAGGTACGGCACGCAAGAAGAATCAGAGCGACCCAGTAAGTCACAAAAACGGTTAAGGATTTCAAGGCGTCTTGTCCTTCTCTCTCTCTCTCTCTCGTCGATCGAATGGTAATCGATTGAAGGAGGAGAGGGTGGGAGGGTAAAAAAAAGGGATGAGATTGACTTTAAGACGCTGCGGGAGGTATTTAAAGCGTTCGTTCGTCGGGTTCGGGAGTCTAATGCTAAGGAATAAACCCGTCTTCGCCTTAACCGAGTGTGTGTTGTGGACCCATGGAAGGCGTTGAGCGACTAATAAAACTTAACAAGTGACGTCGTAAAGTTACGGGACTCTTGTGCTGATAGTCTTTTAATTTCGCGAGATTTTGGAGGGAACGACCGATTCGAATTTTTGATGACGCGAAAGCGATACAGTCGAACCTCGATATATCGAACCTCTATATATCGAACTTTCATACATCGAACTTCGATGTATCGAACCTCTTTATCTCGAAACTCTTTAATTCGAACTTTCGATTAATCGAAGTGAGCATTATTTCTTGTTCGCACTCACATACTATTTGAAAATGAAGGCATATCGCCTGGCTTTTCTATAATTACTATACTATCTTCCCTTGAGTTTCGTTATCAAAGTCGGCCATAATATTTGTCCTCTTGGGTAGTATTACACCTTGATTTGAAGGTCTGTAGCCCGACTTTTCTATAATACGCAATTGTTATTCTATAATGTTTTGAATCGTAGTAGTGTATACTGAAGTCGTCCATCATTGAATGATTTTTTTTAAAATACACGGTAAAAATGAAACATTTGCAGATTTGACTTTTTTTCTAGGATGTATTCCCGTGAAGTTAGATCGCATAAACAGGCAGAAAGCACCCAAAACTATTTTGATGCAATTTTTACCTTTTTTAAGTTTTCGTCATCTTTTTATCGCCCATTTATTGAACTGTTTATCAATAAATTAGCTCTTCAGAGATCCGTATGATTTGTCCTCGATACGTAACGATCCGGGACGGCGGAATCAGCGATGGGTGAATTACCACTCTCGCAGTTTACTCAACGCATTTAACGATTGTGCGATATTTAGCGCAAATCATTAATTACTCGGTTTCCAGTATCATCGGCGCAGAATGCATGTCAAATCGAAGGTCCTTCGTTCGCTCTCCCGGTTAATGTTTTTAGGTCGTAATTATGTCATCATCTGAGAAGATTTGAATGGGTGGGGGGGGGGGTGTGCTCTCTCTCTCCCTCTCTCACAGCGACGGTTTTCCGCCGTCCCTTTTGGGGGAACGCGCGCTCTCGTTTCTAGTTAAAAAAATCGAGACCAAGATCAAAAAAATGTTACAGAAGTGGTCGGCCATGACACTTGAATTTATGATTGAGGGTTTTACGGCTGTCTCCTGGAACAACGGACGTGAGGAATTGCGACTTATCGAATAAATAATAAGGTTGGAAGATATACCGTGGAAACTTAACGAAAAGTGACTGCGAGCAATATTCAGGAAAAGGAGAGTCAAAATTATGATAAAATGAAATGCCAAAGTGTATAAATTAGTGATTTTTCGGCATCTGTGTCCATCAATAATTTTGGAAGCGTTTCTTTTAACAAATGGATAATCGAGCTTCCTGTTAAAGTGTAAACTCCAAGGAAGAATTCCTGACAGTAGGAGCCTAAGTTTTTTTCTCTCAGGTATCGCTTCGAAGTTTTGATATTCCTTATGCGATGAGCAAACCAGGAGGGAAAATATGAGCTTCCGGAAAAAAACATTTTTTTATGAAAAGTAAACAAATATTTTTATCTCTAACTTTTTTTTTTCGGAAAACGCGAAAAGATGACAACGGCAAAAAGCGGTGACATAATTTTTTTTTTCAATCCGAGGAAATGCGCTAGCAATCTGATTCAGTCAGACAACGAAAAATAATTCTTTGAATAACCGCTGTTATTCTCAATCTTGGACCCTTTTCCTTTGCGTTTTTTTTTCCTGGCTGTGCGTGACGCCTCCTATCTGTTTAAGATAATCTCCAGACCCTTTAACCATTTCCTCGAAGAAATGAAATTCATAGCGCCCTTCCGACATAAATGAATAACGATTTGCGGACGTAGCTTGACGGGAGCAACTGGATAAGAAAAGTTATCATCGCCGTTCGGATACAGATTCACTTTGAACAGTTTGAAAACTCCTGACTGTTGTTATTGTTGTAGCTATCAGCGTCGGTGAATATCTCGAAGGATCTGCAAATGTTTTGGAAATCCGCCTTGTTGAAATTCATACTACACCATCTGTAACATAATATATTCATAAACGTTTTTTTAAAAGGATTTAATCGAATTTATCGTCAAATCGAGGAATTTTTATCTTGTATGTTTATCTAAATTTGGCTTAAATTAACTAACACTTATTGCATGAAAAAAGAACTTGATCGAGTCTAGATAACTTGATTTCTTAGAGAAAAATAATAGAAAATTAAGAAATTAAAACCTCTGCTTAGGAACAAAATATGGGAAGAAATATCTAAATCGAGTTTTCAAAATTTCGATTTTATTACTCGAGTTTTTCGACTTGAATTTTCCAAAATATTTTTTCCGGGTTAAATAAAATCATCGCACCTTTATCAGACGGTGTTTCTTTTACGCAAGACACTTCTGAGATCTCATTAAAAGATTTATTCCTTGGTCTTAAGCGCAATCGCGAAAATGCGATTTTAACTGTTGAAATACTAAGGTATATTATTGCGAGCTAGATTTAACAACAACAGGGTGAACGGAGATGTAACCTTGTAAAATGTTAGGAAACGTTTCAAGGAGATACAATGCGGGTTTCTCTCACAATGGATAACTGAGTCCGCGATTATATTAATCTGCTCGATCTGAGAACTCTCGGTTGCCTCTCACTCTTTCCAAGTAATCGAAATCCGTGAAAAAATGCGTCGACTTAACAAGAAACATAAGAGTGGAGACAAGCGTGAAACGGCGCCGTTTTGGAGGGAAGGGAGCGTTTTTTAAGCGATGCGGCACTTGCGAAATGGGAACGAGAGGTGGTTTTTTTTAATAAGACGACCTTATGCGTCTTTTCAGAGGCGGGTTGGGCTCTTTATTTTTTTTTTTTTGCGGTCTAGACGGATAAACGGGAGAACCTTGATGAATGAAGAAATCTCGGCGGGAAAAAAACGGGGAGATTATTCGTTCGTTCACTTTACAACGTGACACACGGCAGCAGACCTATGGAGGTCGTTCGATGCGCGAATAAAAAGGATTTAATGTCCCGTTAAATTACTATCGCCGAAGTCTAATTTGAGTTCCGACAGGAGACGGGTATGGGGCTACGTTGCCAAACCTCACCCAAGAAAGGACCAAAAGGTAATAGAAAGAGAGCATTCGGGCGCGATTTGGCGACGTTTCTCTTAAGCGATTGGCTGGTTAAGTTTTTGAGAGAACCACCCCATTCTTATTTTCCTTCGCTCTCAGAGCTCAAGTTAGACTTCGTCGATTATAAAATAACGACCCGACTTCACTTTTATTTTGAAAGCGATTTTCTCTCTCTCTCTCTCTCTCTCTCTCTCTCTCTCTCTCTCTCTCTCTCTCTCTCCCCCCCCCCCCTCTCCCCCCTCTCATTACTTGTTTTTCTTTGTTTTCGAAATTCTACCTTATATCTCGCCTGCGTTCGTTGGCGTTAATATGGTTTTCTTCGTTTAAAATGGGGGCTGCGGGTATAACGGTACCAATCGCATGCTAGCTCCGCGTTAATCGGGATTTTATTTTATTTGGTCCGGGCGCCAGTCCGTCCCCGAAAGCTCCGGGATCGATTTGTACTTTTTCGGGTGAAAGGACTCCGCAGTTGAGTGACGGAGAGAAAGGGAGAGAGAGGGGGGAAAGGAGAGAGAGAAGTGAAATAGAAATGGGAAGGAAATAAAAAAGGCGAAGGAAGAAAGTAAAGACAGAGAATGAGAGAAATAGAGAAATTAAGAAGTCGATCAGTAAAAGAGGCTATGTAAAGAAACAGAGGAAGAGTGGAAAACAAGTGAAGAAAAAATTGAAGAGTAAATAGTAAAATGGACTTTTTTAGATTACTCTCTAGTAGCTGATCCTATATCTGCATATCCACCAAGTGTTTACTACGTCCAGCTCTCATACAGACCGACCTATCTGTGAAAATTTGGCTTTTCCAAATATCAGAGGTGTTCCCAAACATACAGACGGACGTACAAATTAGGCTCTGAAAAAAATGAGCACTTTATGTAGTATACACGGTACGATAAAGTAAAGATGGCGGGCAAAAAAGAGAGAGAGAGACATCGGAAGAGAAAGAGATGGAGAAAAAGGAGGGATAAAAAGAAATGCAAGAAAGGTAGGAGAGACACGGGAGGGAGAGAGAGAAAGAGAGGAAGAAAGGTAGCCATTGATCGCAACATTGTGTGAGTCAGAGCATTCACATCTTCCACGCAAACTCAGAATGGTTCCAATTCTTCCGCGGTACACGGTCTGCTTAGCGTCTGGAAGGCCAATGACTCGTCTGATGAACATAATGAAACGTTTGTTCTTGCGGTTTTTTTAAAAAAAAATCGTCCTTTTTTCAAAAATGTTCGTTGGAAACCGCGAACTGATACATAAATCGATGTTTCTACGACAGTTTAGAAACAGATGTCTTTATCCGACAGAGAATTGTCGAGCTCTTATGGCTAAGGACAAGTTCGTGAAATAAGTACTTAAGAATAAAACATTGAAAAGTTTAAATACTTGTATTAGGTATCTCAAATTGCTGCGCCGTGCATCTGTTTTTTCATAGGTAACCTTGTTGCGGCTTTTGGAGATACTCTTTGAGTGCAATTTTTTTTCAAAATCTCGTTATAGCCATTGTGACTCCAAATAATTTTGGGCATTTCCATAAAGCACGCATTGAAATACTGGTGAAACTAAACACTCTCTCTACCACTACTATCTCAAAAGTTTATTCTCTCTCAGAGAGATGGTTATATGCAATATTTTTGCATTGGCCGGGAATGACAACATTTTTAATTTTATCGCGAAAAATAAATCAAAATAGAGAGGCATGACATTTTCATCCCTCATTTAAGCGGCATATCAATGTCCGAGATTTATATTTTATTTATAAGTCCTCGAGTATTCCTAAGAATCGATACGTGGCATTATGCGATTGTCGAAATTACGTCATCGCGACGGAAAATTTACGTCGAGCGAAACAATTGAATTTTGAATTCCATGGCAGGGTGGAGTGGGGTTTCCGGTGAAAGTACCCTCTCGCGCATGCCTCCTCCTGCGTTAATCATCTCTGGATTTCCTCCTTACCTAGAATCACGGAATCTTAGGAAACGGGGCGTGTTGTTGAGTAAAAACGACCTCCTCGCCCCAAACCGCCCCCTCCGCCTCTCAATATGGCGTCGTTCGAAAGTACTCGCTACAACAAAGACGATGGGTGAAAACTCTCGTGGTCGCCGCCTGATGTGATGTTACGCAGTAACTGCATCGGAAAATGGATTTTTTTTAATGCGGCGAGCGTCTCATCGATAAGGATCCTAGAGTTCTTTTATTTCTACTCCCGATACGTTTTACGGATGAAAGTTCCACTTGTCACGCCAGCGTCGTCGAGCTCCGCATTGCAACTCAATGCGACAATTTGGCACAAGCGAATAACATGTTAAAGGTGCAGACTTAAGACTATCAGACACCTCGTGAGGAAAATTCAATTTCTGTCCGTTGTTTTTCCATCCACTCGTGACCGTTAAACGAGAAATGAGGACCTAAACGATGGAAAATCGATAGGTTAAACACTATTACCGCATAAACCCTATGCCACAAGGTTACCGACGCAAAATATCTTGAAAGATAAAGGGATAATTTAGAGGCGCTTGGGCAGTTAACTGTTTAATTCCAAAGAATGCTGACGTTCATTAGCACCTATAATTATTCAATTAAATGCAATTATCATTTTAAATATTTGCAGACGAAACCAGAATTGGGAAAATTAATAAAAGTAAACGCATCCTCGTTAGAGAAAAAAACTGAATATTATGTAATCTTACTCAACACTGAGTACAAATGTACGCGCGTCCTTCACAACTTTATTACACTTTTGCTCATTTCATAATGTTTCTGACTGTTAATTTTAGAAACATCTTCGTTCGGACCCCGTGTGTCATTCGTTTTTTTTAAAAGAATATCTTCTATATAACTTGCAATGCAGATGCGCGTACAAAATATGTGGCCGACATCGGGTGAGAATTTCTTCGACAAATGTTGACCTATTAATTCATCGGCGCACCTTTTTAAGCGCGAATGTATCTTTTTCAAGGTGCAAAGTCAAGCTTGAGGATGGGAATGAAATCACGTAGGCAGTGAGGCCAACTTCTTGAACGCGAGCCTATCTTTAAGAAAATTTGGGTCACGAGCAACGAAGCTTAAAAAAAACTCTTCACTTATAAATTCAAACTGTCAAACACGATCGCCATAACGACATAAACGACTCGCGAAATATTTTGGATCAAACTTCAAACATAAAAGAGTTAAAGCGCGATCGGAAAGACTTTAAGAGCAAGCCGTTATAAAGGTTTTCCTTTTGAATCGGAATGAATGTTAGTAATAGTCCGGAGGTGTTTCCCAAACGAACGTTTCATCCCTATGGCGCAATATATTTTTTTCAATCGATTCGCCGAGAGAAAGTTAAATTGTACCTCCCTTTAACTTTCGAGATGTAATAAGACCGTCGGTCAACGCGAAGTCACGCGAGTCGTTTCGCGTCGCATTAGTTGCGTAATATGTTTTCTTTTAATTAAATAACGAGTTATGGCCTCGGTCGTTCGCTTCCATGTTGATACAAAACTGCGCCAAAAACTTTGCGCCGCGAAATAGCACGCGCCCTTAATTTTCTCGGAAACTTCGCAAAAATTCTAATTTCTAAGCAACAGTATTAGCCGGGATTATGGAGCTTAACGTTAAACAAAAAAAAACATTTTTTTTAAACGAAAGATGTCATCGTGTATGGCACGCATAAGCAATTTCGTAGGAAGTCCGATGTTTATTCGTCTATAAGCCTCCCTACCAATCATCTCTTTATCGTCGCGTTGCATCCTCCATGGAAGGAAGGGAACAACGACAAATCGGCCAGTAAATACATTTTAATGCTGTTGCCGGTGGAGGCTTTCTTTCTCTCTCCCACTTCTACCACCTGAAGTTTTCTCCTTTCAGCTTTCTCGCGACGCGATGAAGCACACACACGCACACACACATACACGCTCGACACACCGCGAGAGCACTTCCGCCCCTCCTTCGAAGTGGAGATTCAGGAGGGGGAATGGGAAGGGAGGGAGGAAGAGAGGGAGGGAGGAGAGAGAGAGAGAGAGAGAGAGAGAGAGAGAGAGAGAGAGAGAGAGAGAGAGAGAGAGAGGAGGAGGAGGAGGAGAGGAAAACGGTTGGATAAGAGGGAGAGGAGAAGGAAGGAGAGAAATGGATTTTTTTTAACGGGAGGAAGTGGGAAAGGAGACCTCGTGCGCCCGAAGTGATTTTTTTCATCTCTTTACGAGTTTTTTTTATTTTCTTTTTAAATTGAAAGGAAAGGACTCGACAGAAGGAGGAGGATGGACTTGAAATTTGAAAAGGAAAAAAAAAACGAAAAATTGAGCGGCTTACTTTTCGATTAGTGCTCTGTTACAGCTTCTACCTATCCCTCTCCGTTTTTTCTTCGCTCTTCCCTTCCTTCCAGCTCCCTCTTTCTTTCTTTATCTCCCACCTCTCCTCCATTCCCCTCTCCTCTTGCACCCAAAGGCCCACCCACTCACGGGACGAAGAGTACTAATTTTGTTCGCTAGGTGGCAGTGTCTCGGAACGCGCCAAAAGCGTTTTGTCTACTTCGTAAACGTTTCCGCTCTCGGTTAAAGAAATACATGTGTCGAGTACGGAAAAAAAGGACGCGCTGCCATCTTACGCAACATTAACTTGTGTGCGAATGTAAAATAAACCGGCTCGTCAAAAGAGGCGGATTACGGAAGTGCGAATGGGAAAGGGGGTGGGGGGAGGGGGAGGGGAAGATGGGTGGAAATCGGTAAAAGGTTTATGGAGATGGGAACGACTTTTCATTATTGCAAAATCTCTCAGACTGGTCACTTCAGAGACGGCGTTTTTTTTTATGGAAAGATGATTTTTTCGCGAGGAAATGGAAAATGTATGGAAAAAATGGGAAGTTCCATGTTTCGTCTCATGTGTGTGTCCTAATCGAATGCGGGTTTCCCCCAAAAATTAATTCGGTGTGACAAGTAGGTCGTACCGCTTTGTGCGTGTGTGTGTGTATGTGTAAGAGTGAGTGAGTGAGTGAATAAAGCAAAATTCAGCGGAGATATTTCGTTTTTGCATTTTTTACTTTCGCATCTTGTTTCGGAATTGCAGCCATGGTCAAGTTTGTATTTTTTTAAAAGAATAAATGAGGGAAGGGTTTTCCAATTCAGATGACTTGCAGTATCCTCGAAATACGCAGAAATAAATACGAATTCACAAGAAATATTTTTCATATAATTCCGATTACATTTCTACATTTTCGCGTCGACAAATTTTAAGTTGCCGCGATTAAATATCATAAACGATTTAAAAAATATCATCAAAGTGAGATTCCGGTCTGTATCAAATACGACGGCGAGTAAGTCGTTTTACACCTCCATGGACGACCCAAATAATTTATTTCTGACACTTACGGACGCAGGTATAGTTCAGACTTTTTCTGTATTTTTATTCCAACGAATTCTTGTGTGTATCATATTTTAAATCATTTCATTATAAAAATTAACCTGCTTTATCAAATGTACCGCGATTTTTATTTTCATTGATAAAACACTAGTATTTTACCCATTTTTCGTTAACGCGAGCCGTGAAGGGAATCAGATTTTCTCCGACTGACTCTCATTCATAGGAAGACCTTCAATCCATTAGAACATCTCAGGAATCTAGATGAAGTGAAAGTAGCCCGCGATGGAACGATATTGAAATCAACGTTCGTTTCGGCGGAGCTTCGTCTCGACCGAACGCTTTATTTGGAAGCGGGTGCCGGAATTGCCGTACATTTTCCGCGGCTACGAAATGCACGATGACGCCAGCATTTTTTATGCGACTCCCAAGAAGTATCAATGACAATGGACGTAAAAAGCGGTTAAAGGCACGGCGGAAAAATGTTAACACGCGCGGCGATTTACCGCGCGGCCTCATTTCCCGAGGATATGTCGTCTTAAATCATTTAAACCTCGGAGGTAACCCAAGAAATTGCGAAAACCACATACGCACATTCTCAATGTCGGGAATAAAAAAAATTCTCACGCCATATAGGGGAGAGTGAGAAGAAAAAAAAGAAAATCGCGACGCGTGATTTTTTTCCGACGTCGATTCGAGACGGAAATCCGGTTTTTATTTCGCCTTCTAGAAAGAATTACGCCGACGTCGTGGACAGAATATATGCTCACACGACGTTTCCACCCCTTCTGAGGGACATATCGAGACCGCGTGACTCGATTCGAACCTCCGCCGTCAACGTTTCCCATCCGACCTGCGGGGAAAAAGGCGACGCAAGGAATGGCGGGAAGGTAGATGTAAAGGTCAGCGGGTGAGACTAGGAAAGACGGAAAGAGAGGAGAAAGAGGAAAACAGAAGCGTAAATCGCAAATTCCATCAACCTACTCAACCCGTTGATTACTTGGCGGCCGTTTCAACCCGCTTCGAATTTCGTCAAAGCGCGAAACCGATCCCCTTAACGGAGAAATGGGGCTCCACATCCACGTGCGCGCCCGTTTTGTGTGTGCGTGCGCGTGTGTCCGCGACAGCGTGTGTGTGCGTGGAGAAATACGGGATGGAATGTGCCTTCGTAGCTCTCTCTGTTTCCGCAGAGTCAGGATGGACGTTGTTTTTCATTGTGCAACAGCATCACAGTCTGTCTTCTTTCACACACACACACACACGCCTAAAGCTCTTCCTTCCTCTATCTCCACCCCTTCTCTCTCTCTCTTTCTCTAAGAAGGGACTTCACAGTCTCAATTTCGCTCTAAATAAAGTCGTTTGTCTGTCTGTCTCTCCCCTCTCCCAAACCTCTATTTTTCTGCCTTCCTCTCAAACGCCGCAGTGTAATTCACCGCGTGCCCTCTCGGTGCGCCGCCTCCGATAAAGTCAGCGAATCGATCTGGATTTCCCATTGGCCAAGTGTCGACATATACATACATACATACATACATACATACATACATACATACATACATACATACATACAACACCACCTCCTCCCACCTTCCCCTATATAGCAAAAACCCGTCCTATATTCTTTCCATCTTTTTCCATCCACCACGCCCCGAAAAGAAAGCGGCTTACCGGTGGTGGTGGTGACTATCGCTAGGGAGACAGGGGAAGCTCGATCTTCCGTCGCGCTCTTCTTGGGAAAGGAATTTCGCGTTTTATTTTTTTAAAACCCGACTCCCTTGACGACCCTTGATCTCTAACCCCTCGCCTCTCCCTCCCGCCTACTCCTCCTGTATCCTTCCTCGTCTTCGCTTCCTCTTTTCTCTCTCTCTCTTTCTCTCTCTATCCATCCCAACTCTTCTCCCCCTCCCCCTAATCTTCTTCGCTCTACTCCCGATAGGCAAGGATTCTTCTTCGCTGCAGAATAACCTTCGGGATTTTATTCAGGCCGCATAAAAGGTTAGGGCTCTAGTATGTGAGTGTTTGTGTGTATGTATGTATATGTGTGTATGTGTGTATATATATATGTATGTATGTGTGTGTATATATATATATATGTATATACAGTAAAATTCTGTTTCTTTAATAACTATAAAAAAGTTTTTGAAACCAGGCGAACATTTCGGCTACACCGTAATCCAATTCATTTTTACGATCCACCATCAGCGATTCACTACCGATGACGGCTGCTTTGTAGCATACACGCACATTTGATTTTCTAAAATTTTATGGCCATTGAGATAGGTATATAGTTTTTCGATTATTTCATCCATAAGGTGAAGACGATAGTTATTTCTTGAATAATATAGATATGCACGCACACAGACCCACAAGCACGACAATATCTCTTTATGACGTACTTCAATGTTAGGTAACTTTCGTTATTAAGCAAAAATTTATGTTCCCGACTATTCAAAATTTGTAATATAACGTATTAGCGAATGCTTACATCGAACATTGAATAACTGATGGTACCAAGGTTAAAATTTAAACCCTTTACCGGGAAGTATTTATAAGCAAGCAAGGAAATGTAAGAATTATGCCGAATTATATGGTTTTGATAAATATATATATTTACCCATTCCATTGCGTATCAATTAATCACTCTCAGTATAACATACTTTCATTACAACATAAAACAGCAAGGCCCAAAGACATACGTTATTACGAGATTCCACTGATGAGTTTGCGTGTTTGTGCATGCACGCACGCGCGCGTGTGCGTACGCATAAGACGAAATCGAGTTATTTATTTTTCATTTCGGTCTCAAACCAGTCGCGTGAGAAATCACGATCGAGCTACAGGTTTAAGGACGTAGATTTTCGTTTCGGAGGAGGAAACGTTCTCATTCCTTCATGCATTTGGCGATCTTTATCCTTTTTATCTTAACGAAGCGATTGGACGTGATCGAACGGAAGCGTTCGAATTTGCGTGGTTGCGCGCGTGGCAAACCCTCCACCGTGAAACATCTCCGGGAAATTTTGCAAGTTTTAATTCTTTGTAGGACGACGGCAGGACACCCAATCACGGTACGACGTACCTTCCTCCTAAGGGCGAGGGAATGTAGCAACCACACCAAATTCGAACAATGAGGTTGGTCAGTCTGACGTTTGGGTTTTATAAGCGGGGCTCGCAGAAAGAAATGAAAAGAGGGTTGTTTCGCAATGAAATTTTACGTGCGTTTCCTCAAAGAGAATGACTTTGATTCCAGGTATAAGTATGGTTCACCTTATGCTACGATATGTTACGGAGTTTTATTTCATTGACTAATAGGTAAAAGTGTAATGAATATAAAAAAAATCCCGAGAAGAGAATTACCATTCGATGTACTTGCTAGCAAATTATTAATGCTTAAAGTTTTCTCATACCAAAATCTCTTAATCTTGAAAATTTGAGAGGTCTCTTTAACGTGAAATTAAATTTATGTATAGGTTTCCATTAGGAGAAATCGCCAAAGATACGAAATCAGAATGATTCAAGATTGAAAACTCTTGTTCTAAAAATTATCCATTAAGGATCATGTGCTCACACATCCAGAAACCTTAATTGGACTAAGTTATAATGATAACTTTACAATTAGTCGTTAATACATTCATCTTCCTCCGAAGCGGAAAAATTATAAATAATAATTTGAGGAACTATTAATGGCGGAGTATTTTGCCCTAATGTTAGTTTCAAAAATAAATATCATTTAAATAAAATAAGAACTTTTAATTTCAATATTTGATAAATATAAGAAAATATAAAGTGATATATAAAGTGAAAATATAGTGATTAAAATCTGAATTTTTATTCATACGAAGACCTTTATTATGTATTCTCCAAAAAGTGAATACAAATAAAGTAAATTTCTCAGTACTTCGGAATTCTCATCGCTGAGTCACAATAAAAATGATCACTCATCTTTCAAGAACGAAACATCAATATCAACCTTACATTCGGCTATAAGAGACCGATCTAAAGTGGTCGGCGAAAAGAAAAATATCTTCGCCTAAGAGAATAAAACTTTAAACGAAATAAGTTACGCTTTTACGCACACACTCCAGAAGCATGTCGAAGGGTTTCATAAAAAGCGAAAACTAGCTCCTTCTTGGATGTGATTATTCGTCCCGTCATTTTAAGTAACAGGGGAAAACTTTCTATGCGTAAACCGGAGACAAACAGGAGAATAGGAAAAGAAATCCTAGAGAAAAAGAAATAGAGAGAGAGAGAGAGAGAGAGAGAGCTCGTGGCTTTTACCGGATCTTACTAAGGACTCCTGCTTTCATGCTTGGCTTCTCAGAGATGCACAGATCGTAAATCATTTCACACTTATTCCTCCCCCTTTTCCCTCCAACCTCCAGACGTTAGTGCGATGCATCGGTTGCATATTCCAATCCATCGGAGAACTTTCAAAAAATAAACACCGGACTCATTCCATTAGGCGGCAGGTGGACCGTGGAAGAACCGTATCACTCGTGTGCACGAGTGGATTTTTTTAAGGGTATTTCTGAAACTTCTTCAAACTTTTACCAGCTCTTCCAGTATCTCGAAAAAGATTCCCCCGGCATTACGGGTAACTTTCAGTTTTTTCGTTCATCTGGGAGATTTTCCGTTTCGAGTCTTCATAGGTAAGATAGGGAAAGAGAGTTTTTAGCGCTTTTTTCTTTGAAAAATATCGCCTAAGTATGTACTTCGTTTGTGTCTGTCTGTTTAGGCTTTATCTTTAAATTTCTTAAATCTGGGATAGCCAAATTTTGAGGATAGGTTGGTTTATATCAGGGCTCTCCAAACTATGGCCAGCGACCCCATTTAATGTGGCCATCGAGCTTGTAGTAAGTCTTTGCCATTTTTTACTAGATATAACAATCAAGCAGTGTTGGAAAACCTTATGCGTAACGTAACGAAATGATTTTTGAATAACGTAACGAAAAACGTTAACGAAATCGAAAAAAGCATTTCGTTATGCAATTTCATATTATCTAAATTTATATTTGTTTTTACTTTAAGTAATTTTCATTCCAGGAATAAGACAGAGTATTTTCTACTTTATAAAATAGTTGTGCTCCATTTATGTCTGATTTCGATTAATATTCGGTGAAGAAAAAATAAAAGTTAGATTGGACATGTCAAAAATTTTCCCGGAAAAATCGTAATTTACCCAATTCACTAAAGCACCTTTTAATGCGAAAAAGGCATACATTTGTATATTGTTCGCCTATATTTTCAAAAGTTTTTCATATTGATACTATGACCCACGAGCATAAAATTTATTGACCAAGCATCAAACATGTAAAAAAGTTTGGAGACCCCTCGTCTATATGATAGCTTTAAATAACAAAAAATTAATGGATCTAAAATCAGCTGCTGGGAGTGATCGGTGTCTTAGAAAATTTGCTGTGCATTTCTTCCCTCACTTGTTCATTCTTGTTAAATTCCGGTCAATAACAATACCTCCCTTTAAAACAGCGTCCGCCCGTAGTTCCTACTTCAAACCACAATCCCACTAACGAGGGAAAAAATTTTCCTTATTGGACTGTCTTTTTTGCACTCGGTCGACATTAATACGCGAAATATAAATGTTTCTTTTTGGCGTCGATCTGTTTCAACGACAAAATTTTAGAGCTTCCTCCAAATACAGATATTTTTGTACCGGTAGAAAAGTCATAAAGGGCGCCTTTCACCGGAAGAATCGATTAAAAATTTGACGCGGCAAAAATATATATTGCTCCGTTTCATTAAATTTCAACTGATTCCACGTTCGGTTTTGGGAGGTTTTCAGCTACGGTATGGTGATTTCTTGACAAAATGTCGTTGGTTTAACCAGGGACTACCCGCGTTATCGCCATAATAAAACCGTCTGAAAAGAAAAACGAAGATGAATTACAGAAAAATGTTCTAAACTTCGCATTGATTAATTAATTTGAAGTTAAAAATAAAATTTTTTATTTTACCTAGCGTTTTTCCTTTAAGCATTATGTTACATTTACACCCTTTATTATCCTCTTTTTCCAGAATAATTTCAGCAGTATTCTCCCTCCTGAATAATTTCAAAAATATATTATTGAGAAAAATGCTAATATAAGAGGAATCAAAAGAAAGTGGATTCTACATAAGGGGATTATAACAATTATACGAAAAAATTGCTTAGCATATCTTTCATTGATATTTTTTAATTCATCGAAGGTTAGGAAACCGATCTAAATATAATTAATTTTCTCTGACATGAAAAGGTATTTTGATAGACATTCTACTGACAAGTTCTGAAATAATATCGAAAATTAACACATCAATTCTATGTCGACAAGCGAACCAATATTATCAATGATATAGTGACTGCATCTTTAAAATTTCTCCAGGAAATGTTGAAACTAAAGTCCTGAATGCATGTTATCATAAGCTGCTATGAATGGAATGTATTTTTTTCAATTTTGAATTAAATGAAAACATACGGAGCTACATAAAATTTTTATATTATCCTGAACATTGCCACTCGAAAATATGAAAATCATCCATTTATGTTTCAAATTTTATGCTTTAAAAACGGATAAACTTCTCTGTATAATATTGGCGCTATCGAGATTTCATCTCACTCTTTCCAGCGGAAATTATTTTAAAAATATACTAGATTGACACACACATCGTTCGAAGTTTTTTCTATTTCATTAAAGTACCTATCAATTTCTCTCGAAAGAGAGAGAGAGAGAGAAAAAGGCGTAAGTTTCGAGGCTCTATGATGACTGCGTTTTTTCTCGGACGTCATTTTCTTAAATGGGAGGGGGGGGAGGGGGGGGGGGAAACGTTACCTTGGGTGCCCTGAATGACAATCTCGGAGGAACCTTCTATTTCCCATTCAATGCAAACGGCCCGCCAAGACCATGAGGATAAGTTTAACCCAACTCTTAGCAGCCCGAAAGAAAAAGAGAGAGAGAATATTACGCCACACACGCACACATACACGTTACAGGTATGGACCGAGTCCTGCCGTAGGCCGCGCTCACTTTCTTCCGTAATTCTTCCGATCTTCATTTTTTCCCTCTTTTTCCGTCCATAGCGTGAGTAGCAGCGAGGAACCCTCCCTTTCCCCTTTCTCCCTTTCCCACCTAGCGGGAGCGACCACTTTCTAAAAAAAAACCTTTTGTATGTGTGTATGGGGTCTTTCCTTCCAATTAATGGACGGTCACGGCATGTATAGTCTGTAAAAGGGCGGTATGGATGTGATTACGACGGTATGAGAAATGAAAGAGAGGAGGAAAAATTGAAAAACGAAATACGCCCTTAGGGACGTAGCCGAAAAAGTGAGGTGAAGCAGTAGACGTCTCTGTCACGCCACCGAAAAATCGTCTAATGGGAAGCGGGAATCTTCCGATGGCGGAGGAAATCCAACATCCCCGAAGGGAGACGGATTCGTGGATAAAAAAATAAAATTTTTCGGACATGATTACCAACCACAATTTGCCCACGGCAGTGCGAAAAAGAGGTATCGCAAATATATGTATATCACCCAGTTAATCTAGTTCTCATTGGAATAAAAATTTATGAACGCCAAGGGCGGCTAATTACGAGCTTAATTGCAGGGTGGTGGTTTACTCGTTCATACAGGAATTATCTAATTCGGAGTTTTTAAAAAATTACCTGGGTAATACGTTCCATGAGGTCTCCATTCATTGGCTGAAATGTGGAAAGTCACAAAGAGACGGGAAACTAGAATTATTGACGAAAATGTAACCCTCTGGTTTCTATTTCGTTTTATAGCAAGTCGACGAAATTTTCAGCAATGAAATTCCTTTCTTTCCTTGTGGGAATTCGGTATTATCGGTTTTTCCTTCCTCCTGATTTGCAAGGCGAAAATATCGAAATACACTGACCTAGATCACAGTATATGTATTGGTCTCAAGACCCGAGGTATTCACGATAATCCATTTTCTTCTTTTTTGAGCGTTCGAGATTCAAACATTAAAACATTCCTTTCTTTTACCGGAGACAGGTCCGGCCTCAGAAAGCGCGAAAAAATCGCGGGGTCCGAACGGACATCGGATTTTTCGTACTGATAACATCCGCGATAAAAAAATCCGAGCGAGACTGCTTGACGCTTCGCGTCGCTTATTTTTCATTTATTTTTTCGCGCATCTCGCGAGGAAAACACTTTTGGTCGTAAACTTCCACGGATAAGCGAGAAAAGGGAAAGAGTAAATTCCACCTCCATTCTTTACAGCTCACCTCTTCTTTTTTTCCAATCGCCTTCTGATACTGGACCATTATCTCTGTCAAGAACCGGCGCGGCGAGAGAGAGAGAGAGGGGGGGGGAGAGAGAGAGAGATAGAAAGAGATAGAAAGAGATAGAGAGAGATAGAGAGATAGAGAAAGAGGTGCAGAGGGAAAGAGAGAGGGAGAGTGAAAATGCCTCGGAGGGCGAGGGAGAAAGTATTCGAAAGGTATTCCACTTTCTCCGATAAAAGGACGCCGGTGAAGTGGGAGGAGTGAGAGGGGGAGGAAGGGTTCCTCAGCGATCTTTGCTCGCGATGGTCGGGTGAGAGAGAGAAAGAGAGGTTTGTAGGAAGGAGAGGAGAAGTGTGTGTGTGTTGGATTAGCCGGTCGTTGTAGAAGCCAGGCGAGAGAGGGATGGAGAGAAAGGAGGAGGCACCGAGTGAGAATTCCGAGTGGTCACTTCTTTCACCATTAAAACTGGATGTAACTCTCTATAAAAACCTCTCCATGATTGACCATCTGCGTGTGTATATATATATATATATATATATATATATATATATATATATATATATACACATACATACATATATAAAGAGTAAAATCGAAACGGCGACGTCGCTCGGTTCGTTACTCAACTGTTCCGCCGCATTACTTTTTTCCCTCTTCCCCCCCCTTTTGATAAATACATCCGAACGTCTCGGAGCTTTCTCCAGGATCCGGAGATCGCTCTTTCCCACACTGCTCTCTCGCGTGCGCGCGTGTTATTTTACATTTTTTTTTATGACGAGACGATGTGGTCATTCACGTGCCCAACCCTTCTTTGATGTTAGGACCGCTGCAATTCACACGCGCACGAGAAGGTTGGGAGTGAGAGAGGAGCGTTGTTTGTGTTGACCCACTCTCGGGCAAAGTACCACGAGGGTTTGAAATCATTCAGAAGGACGGAGTGTGCGCGAGTGGTTGATCATTCGAACGGGTTATGATTAAGGCTGCCAACCGGCCTGTTATTGACCGACCTGGCTGTTTTTTTTTAACAAGCTTTCGGCTTGATCATTAAACCGGCTCTATAATAAGTATTTTTGAATAATTTAATATAATGATACAGTGACACAATAATTACATTTTAAATAACATTAAATTGCATTAAAAGGTTTCGAAAAATGTAATTTTTTTAAAATCGGGACTTCGGGACTCGGGCGTTTTTTGTTTTTTTCTCTGATGTGGCAACCCTGCTTTACGATCAGAAGCCTTCTACTGCCGACGAAGTTCTAACTCGTCAACGTAGAGTAGCCTACGACGTCGTCGCTGAAGTAAGAGTTACAAGATTATATAATGGAAGGTAGGCAGTAAAAAAAAGTGACGGCAACGAGGACTGAGAGAGAAATTCGCAGTCGCAGAGCAATTCTCGAAAGGTACATTCGATGAAAGAAGATATAAAATACAAAAGATAACATTCAGACGTCTCCTAAACCCTCGTTGACATCGAGTTTAAATTGATTTAGAACGGCAAAATAAGCCGTCAATTCCGCAAATCTTTTCTTCAAAAACCTCGGTAAGTGAAAATTTATCTAAAAGAATGACCAAAAGTAAACATGGTCGCAACAGCGATCCTTTCGCCAACCTCAAAGGAGTTGGAACGCGTTCACGAAGTATTGGAAGCGTAACAAAGTCGCGGAGGAAGTGAAGCGTATAATAAGTCGCGTTTGATCGGAATGCGGCAGCGGGAAGAACGCAAGGAGTGGCGTCTGGGAGTCGATTGGATGCGTTCTTTCTCTCTTTATCTCACTGGTAGAAGAAGAAATGCACGAGGACGAGAATTGTTCGGGTTTTGCATAAGAAGAAGATTACTTTCTCAGATGCGAAAAGAGACGTCTACAATCCGAGAGCGGAAGTGACCAGATTAAAGGGAAAGGTGCCAATCGGTCTACGGCAGTCCCTTGCGTTACGCGGTGATTACGTCGTCGGATAAGTCCGCGTTGGGTAAAATTTTGAGAAAATTTGTCATGGTTTTGCAAAAATTAAATAAAATTTCCTTCCATTCGCAATTTTAACTGAATGGATGACAGTTAACTGAAGCACCTTTTTCATAACCGAAGCCACCGAATAACAGTGAAGATCAACCGAAGGATATCCAATACCATTTTGGGCAAATTCAATACGTTTTGAAAAAATCACGTACTCGTATAAGTTAAGATCTCTCTCGCGTCAAATAAATGCATGAATTCCTGTGCGCGCCCAATTTCATAACCGCGTATAAATAAATTTCGTGTTGGGCGAATAAGTGTAACATTAATTGAACCGCGTATGTTCAATCCGCGTTGAACAACGGTTTTACTCTGCATCAGTGGTGCCCAACCTTTTATACATCGGTGGTTGCAAATTGGCATCGAAAGTTGCGAATTCTTCTGCGGGCCGGATTAGTTTTTTCATCCATATATTTTGAGGTTCCATTTAAGTGAAAATACGATATATTCTGAAAGACGTTTTTATAGTAAACATTCCGATATTAAAAGTTTTATTAGCAAAGTTTCCATAAAAATGTGGGAATTTGTGTGTTAAATTTTTCGGATTGTTTTTCACATTGGCTTCGCGGGCCGCGCAAAAACCCTTCGCGGGCCACATCCGGCCCGCGGGCCGTAGGTTGGGCACAGCTGCTCTACATGATAGCGAGGGAGATATGTTAAGAAGAGAGAGTTAAATACTGTCGGAGCACGGACGAGGACTCGGATCACGATATGGTGACAGTCGAGAAAAGTTTCAGTTCCCTGAGAAGATGAAGAACGATATGCGCACGTCGTAACCGGAAAGTTGCCGACATGCGAAGGGGAACGATACAATGATTACGAAACAAAAGCGCAAGATCGAGGAAGAAAACGACGGAAAAGCCGCCACCGAAATGCGAAAGATATAAATTAAATAAAAATGAAGATCAAAAAAAGCCGCGGACGTGTGATTGAAAATGGGCGAAAAAACGGCAAGGAGAAAAAGGAAACGCGGAAGGAGGCGAGGGGAAGAAATAGAGATTTTAACGATAGAATGAGAAGGGAAAACTGAAGGAAAGATGAGAAATGCTGCGGAAAAGCTCGTGTGAAAAGTTTGCGCTGTTAAAATGGAGGTAAAAATTATGTAAAAATAGGAGTTGTTGCAGGAAATAAGACCCAAAAAAAAGGAGATTTTAAGTGAAAAAGTATTATCATCGTACACAAAAAATGGAAGAAACGGATTTAATACGATTGATTACTCTCTAGAGCAGCGTTTCTCAACCGGTGCTCCGTGGTCATTAGGTAGGTGCTCCGCGAGCTTTTAATCCTTCGTCATTTTGTATGTAAATGTAAACAACCAATATATGATATGAGTGAGATAGTCTTTAATTTCATTTCGATTTTTTGAGTAATTCATTCATTTTTTCCTAGGTCGATTTTGGACATTCCAACTGATAGGTAACAAAGTTTTTCCTGAAAAGTTTGTTCTAGTGCTCCTCCTAAGTTAATGAATACCTCTAGGTGCTCTCCGGTCTACTAAAGGCTGAGAAACACGGCTCTAGAGCAACTTGTTCGTATCTTAGCTGTGAAACAAGACACGGTTCTTTTGAGTAAGGAATGAGCGATGCGATCTCAAATGAAGCTAAGGCAGCTGCGAGAATATTAAACATTAAAGAGGACGCCAAGGTCTTTCATTCTCCTGTTTGAGTTCATCTGCACGCCAAGAGGATCGTAACACAGGAATAGAACAGTATCGAAACAGGAAAAAAAAACAAAGCGAAAGATGCAGTTGAAACTTCATAAATAAAATTTTAATAATTCGAAGAATAAATAATTTTCGATCGATTATTCTAATTTCTATCGCTTAAATCCTTTCGAGTTTGAGTTTAATGACGTGTATGTACATTTTGAAATATATAGAGATAACTATTATCAACTCGGCAATCTTTGCAAATATTACGAATCATATGGACATTACCAAAATGTAAACTTCTTAGGAAATTTTTCGAAAACAAAAATAACGACCCTTATAAGATCGCAATATAAACTATAGGTATAATTGGAACGTCTAAAACTCAAACTAACCGATTAAAAATATCTTTTCCCGTTAGTACTCCAAAAGTTTAATCGAAGTCCAGTATTTTTTTTACACTTTCGAATTTATTTTGTTTTCCATTTTTCTTCAAATTGCACCTTCTCGACAATATTATTCTGAAAAGATACAGTACGCCTCGAGTATTCGACAGTATATCGATAAATTGCGCAGTTCAGAACGTAACGACGTGAACGACAAAAGGGATGCTATTCAATAGTGAAATTCGAGAGGATAGAAGGCATTACTCAATTTTAGCGCCGAAAAAGTTCGGATATCTAGTAGGAACCACGGTTTCAAAAAGTTGTATGAAAAGCACTCGAAACGTGGGTGTGCTGAAGGACGAATCAAATCGGACGGGAAGGCAAACGTCTAACAATAAGCGCCGGACATCTTGGAGGAAGAGCGAAGAACGCGCGTTTAGTATATGCTGATGGCATAAGTAAAAGGGGACGAATGAGGTTTATTTTTTTTACATTTTTTTTTAAAGGAGGGTCCGCTAAGTGATTCGTCTGGAAGGACGACAGTTACGTCAGAGAGAATAATAGATGAAGAAGGCTCCGTGGAGAGAGGTTGAACCGACTGTTAGGAAACGCGCGTCGCCATATATTGAAAGAAGAGGATGATCGACGTCTACAGGTTTTGACCTTGCACCTTGCCTAAATATATGGGCACCCGAACAAACTAATGGCGCCTTTTTCTCGTCCATTAAGTCAGGAATTCCGAAATTTTGGAACTATAGAAGGCAAGAGATCCGATCGTTGGGTTTCTGTGTCCCGAAAACTATTACCAGTGCTAAAAATAGGCGGCAGACACTACGTAGCGTGAGTGACTTTCTATTCTCTAATCCCCTATTGTATGTATTTAAACTAGATTCCTATACTTACCCACTTATTTTGGTCAGTTTCTAAAGGCATAAAAGGAGTAATTTATACCAGCTACAAAGTAGCCTTCATCGATTCCCAAATACAACTTTGCTGACGCTTGCTTTGTACAAGACATATGCGTATGGTTAAATCGTTTTTAATATTTCTCCCTATTCTGTGATACAAACTCAGATTAGAAACAGTCACGATGTTTCCTTTTCTCATTCGATATGCGTACTAAGGGAAAATAAATTTTTACAGCGGCCTCTTTCTTTTTAACAAGTGCCGCGTGATAGGGAAATCATTCGCCAAATAGGAATTAAAAGAGATACCACGAAATGCCTGAAATGCAATTCGGCGATAAATTCATTCTGTATGGCTGCAAACAGGACATCCCTCCAAAATACGCGTTACCGGTGCCAGATGAATCCCCATAGGATATAATCGTGCAAACAGATCCTGGCGCCAAAAATGTTGCGATATGGTATGTTTGGTAATTAGGTCGAAGGGTCAGGACATTTTTTTTTCGAGGCAAAAGCGAACCGAAATTAATTTATGTATCTCGTTATCTCACTGCATTGCAGTTAAGGGAGTTCAGTCAAGAGGGTCTCTCTGTCAACACATATTTAACTGCTTCCTTTAGTGTCTCCCGGTATAATGCAGACTTTTTAAAATTACGCTGAGCTTCGAGTTTCATTAAACTTGTGGCAGGAAATACATAAGTTGTGATGGGTGTTTCTCAGATTTCTTAGTTTAGTCTTTGACAAATCACCAACTTATAATTTGATACTAAATATGGAGATGGACTGCTTATATTTTTTTTATGACAACCTCCATTGTTAAATTCAAAATCATCTGAATTGCATTATGTTCTACAGGGTGATTTAGTCTTGGCGTTCCCGCGAAAGAAAACTTCCTTCTTCGACCGGAATTTCCTTTAGTTTTATAAATTCAAAATGGATGAAAAATACATTTAAAAAACGACGAGGGAGTAATAAAGAGAAGGAATTGCGTTTATAATTGCGAATCGATTCGGATTGCGCGTGCTTTTCGGTTCAGATCATAGCTCATTTGGTCACGACCGACGTAACCAGCACATTTGAGAAAGCTAAAGAAAGCTACACACACAAACGAACGGAACTGCGTGAAAGTTACAAGGAATGTGTGTTATAATGTGGCTGAAAACGTTTCCGCTGTCGGATTATGTTTAAAACCGTCCGAGGTTGAGTTTTAGCGGAAATGCACAAGCGATCGTTTCTCGAATTAAGGTGCGAATTATTTTTATGTTCATTTTCGTCCGGTGGCAATTTTAACCCACGAAATAGAAACTTTTTTTTTTTAAAGTGGCGTTCGAACTTTTGAAGAGAAGAAGAAAAAAAAGGTTTTATGTATCGCTTTCTCCTCCTCCTAGTGTGTCGCCTCGCAGATATGACACAACCGCACTTTTCATTTGAAAACATATTCATTAAACTTCAATCCGCTCTTAACGTTAACGCCGAGTGATCGCGCTAATTACCATTTAGATGTGCTAGTTTTCTCGATCGGAGTAAATTTCTAAACCTCGTTTCTTGCTCACCGTTGAGGATGCAGAGCTAATTACAAACAGTGGAAGTGCTGAGTTTAAATGGCGGGGAAAATGGATGTATGGGGCGTTATATAAAATATCAAACCTTTCTCCGGGTGAAAAAAATATATAAAAACGTTCGTTGCGTTAAACTCTTCCGAGAGACGGTGAATGATAAAACCTAGGCGAAATATGAAGCTACGTACGAGACGACCTTAATCTGCCGAGTTTATCACTCCGTTGAAATACGCACGAGTCGCTATAAAATGACCTGACCTCTTTTATTTCCCTGATTGAGGGAACTAGCCTATGCTCGAAAAAAATCTAAAATTGAATTTCTTTAACTGTCTCGCTTTAAGCAAATAGTTAAAGAAATTCTACGGAAAAAATTACCGCGATCGAAGCGAGTATTTGCGTGCTCGATACCTTTGATTAACTCAATTAATGGATTCATATTTCGCAGTGTTTTTTTCGTTTCAACGTGCCCAAGATGTAGAAAAAACGACATTAAACGCTTTCGAAAATTAAGCAGATCGAAGAACGGTTTTCTTAAAAAATCGACTGCTCCGATTGACATAATTACTTCCTTGATGTTTCTGTTGGCAAGGTAACAATCTCGGCGAGCCGGAGATAATAGAATATTAATTTACGATTGCGCAATTGCATGCGGTTTTTCTAAGAACGCTGACATTATTACGCAACACTTTCGAGTGATTAAAATTCGCGAGGGGGCAGCCATCTGACGGCCAGTGTTGTTCGCAAAGGAAAACGCAATCAACCTTTGTCGGTTATGTTCACAACTTTAAAATAAAAATTATCGTACGAAATTTTTCCCTATATATTTTACCGGTATTACTCCAGAATATTATAGGTTGGGTACTTGATAAAATTTCTTCCAAAATCGTGCGCCAGTCGAGAGAGACCGATAGAAAAAAGACGAAGAGAAAAGAGTGAAATTGACAGGACGCTATTTCAAAGTCGAAGCGAAAGGTAATAAAAAGACGGACGCCTTCCCCAACCAGAAATATTTGGAAACACGCGATATCATACCTTTAAGGCGCGAAGCTTTCATCGAATTTTATTTCACGTCTTTATCGTTTTCCTCGGTTCTTGGAAGTATAAATAAACTAAAAATCACTAGCAGGGTTGACATTCTACGACCTTTTTGTTTCAACGCTTTCGTCGGATTCTTTATCGGGTTCAGAAGTTCGCAGTGCTGTTATTCGAGTGAAGAATAATTAATAATTTTCTTGAATTTTTCGGCGCGATTTTATCAGTGCTTCGGCAACATCATCATGATAATTTCGAATATAAGTCCTTTAATGCTAGGTGCAGTCCTACCTTGATATCTCTAATATTAGGGGAAGGTCGATTTAAGAAATTCCGATAACTCCGTATAGGAATAGGGGTATAAATGTATTCTTCTTCAAGAAATAAATTATAAAGCTGATTGAAATCAAATCGAAAAACTATCTTTTCTCCAAATGCTATAAAAAAAAGTTGGGAAAACCAGACGCGCGTTTAGTCTACAATGCAGCCATCATCAAGTTCTTTTTTGGAATCAACTATCCGTGAGGACACCACTGATGACGGCTGTCATGTAGCCAAAATGCACAACTGGTTTCTCCAACCTTTCTTGTGGCAATCGAAAGAAATACTTTTTCAGTTTTCTTCTTGCGAGCTAACATTTGATTTATGGGATTTTGATCCTAAGAGGCTGCATTTTTTTTTAAACAAATGAGTCTATTAAAGTGAGATCTGAACGATGACGCGTCAGGAGTCTTGCTCGCGACCATCTTTTTTTCATGCTCGCGCCATTCAGATATATATATATATATATATGTATGTGTGTGTGTACACATGCACACACATACACGGAGAAGCAAAGCTCGTTACGAACCAAAATCGAAATTGAATTTACAAAAAGAATAATATTAACGGTTTCGGAACAGGGGTTTTCGTTTCAAGTAAAAAGAGAAAAAAAATAAAGTTTGGCCGGGATGGTCACTTGCGTCAGCCGCCCACTGACAGAAGAGGGAGGGTGTACGGAGGAGAGGTAGGAGAGGAGGGGGCGCGTTAAAGGGGTGTATTGGCACGTGTCCCAAAACAACGCGGTTACACGGATACGGTTTTGATGTGCAGATGGGTCACTGGCCATTATTTTTTATCGTCGCCTTCTGTCTACGGACTGATCCGAGAGAGCACGTCACATTTTGGAGTGAGAGGGTAAAGCGAAGAGAGCGAAAAAGAGAGAGAGGAATGGCAGAAATAGGAGAGAAGAAAGCGAGTTTAGAGAGAGAAAGGTGAGAGGAGAAACGGGAAAGAGAAAGAGGGGAGTTAGGGAGTGAGAGATATAAAAGAAAGTATTTTCTACCTTTTCGTTAAATTTCTCTGGGGACAGGCCAAAATGTATCCTACTCAAAAACGTTCAAAAAAGAAGTGTTTTCGACAATCGAAACGACAGTTAAATTGCTCGCGATTCGAGTTGCGCTTTTTTTTTAGCGCGCGGGAGTTTCGGTTCTTCGCTGCCGGAAAAATACAATAGTTTAACTGTCTCTATGTTGATAAAATGGGAATATTACACAGCCTGCTGTTCCGCTATTCGTCATTTTGACCGCGAGAAGAGACGACGACTACGATAATGAAATATACGTGTATATATCGCGATTTTGAAGTTTTTCGATTATGGGTAGAGTAGGCTAACGTCGGTACCGGATTTCTCTCCTACCTAGCTTTGTTATTTAGACTAAGAAGCCTACTAGCGCTGGTATTTGTTTGAAGTCACAGGGTCCCAATCCAATTCGATTATGGTTTCTTAGTTTATCGAGTGACGGAGAAATTTTTACGTTGATGATAACATGAAAATTGTGACTTAATCGCGACTTTTTCTCCCACTATTTTCAAATGAATGTGGTCAGAGAACGGCATTTTCATTCGATATCTTAAAAATTGTTCATTGCATTAAAATAATCGATACTTGATCAATGCAACGTGAGTTAAATATTTTTGGTATCGTGCGAAAGAACACGGACATAGGAGTGAATCTTTTCATAAGGTACTTATATGTTCCCTCCAGTATGTTTTCCGAAGGTAGTTTTCAATAAAATAAATGATATTTTGCCCCCTCTAATTGACAAAGCACTTAGTATAACATAAAGTATAGATTTCTAAAAGTATATCGCGTCGCCGACATCTGCTTCCTCTCCAAATTTTTTTGCTTGTGATATCGTACGTGTTTAATAATCATAGCTTGAAAGAATTTGCTGAATAAAGGGAACGAATACATAGAAGATTTTACAGTCATTGAGTGAAAACAGGAACAATATTTTTACTTAACGCGTCGGAAAAATTGAGGTTTTTAAAAGCCCTGTCATGGAAACCGTTTATATTGCGTTGTCATTAATTGCCTTTTCTCCTCCACCTCAGCCATATATCTCGCACAGTTTACTCTGCACCCGAGAAAAAATAATCCGATCTTTTTTTCCCTAACTACACCATTATGTCATCGTTATCGGTTATCAAGTAACTAGTATGTCAAATATCGCGAAAAATGGGACTGTAGGTAACTTAATAGGTAATCGTTAACAGATCAAGCGTGATGAAGGGAGCCGAGAGAAAATGAATTATGGGTCTAATCTATATTTGGTCCCTAACCTTTTGTAGTTCAGCACGAAAGTCGCTCCAGCGAAAAAAGAATTTCGTTTTCAACGATGTTTCTGGATTTTACTGCGCATTTTTCCCGCGCGATATTATGATTTTTAGCTTGTATTTTCAAGCTGGTATTTTTGAAAGTGCAATCACTGCGTATGAATGAACAAATTATTAAATTAAAATAACTGCTTCTCTCTTCATATTGGAGCCTTGTGAAAATATGAAAATATATTACATAAATGAGATGGGGTCCATGGGTAATACTTGAGAATCCGAGGGTCGTATATGCAGAAAGGTCAAAAACCTCTGACGCAGACTGATAAATAAAAACCCAATTTTAATATATCTATAATAACAATAATAATAATAACTTAAATATAATATTTTTGCTATTTCGTGTAGTTTGTTCATAACGACCGATTATTCAACCTTCAAACGTTTTTTTCTTTCGTTCGCAGGCGCCCGAGTCGCCGTCGCAGGTCCAGCTGCGCCGAGCGATGACGGAGGCGGGGAGGGCGGCAGGGGGGTCGCCGGCCCCGACAGCCGCCGCCGCCGCCACAACAGCCGCCAACGCCGGGGGCCATATCCGAGGATTCTTCCGGGACCGATGCATCCTGGTGACTGGGGCGACCGGCTTCATGGGAAAGGTGCTCGTCGAGAAGCTCCTCCGATCGTGTCCGGAGATCCGCACCATCTACTTGCTCGTCAGGCCCAAGAGGGGAAATGACGTGCGGACGCGAATCGAGGAGCTGCTCAACGCTTCGGTCAGTGGAGTTTTACGGAACGAGGGAGATCCTCTTTTCCGTATAAAAACAAAATACAGCGGTGGAATGTTAACGGCGATTTTTTTTTTAACGGGATCATGAAATCGCCAATTTATGGATACGCAAATGATTACGTTGGGTAGGGGTGTTCTTTGAGAGCAATAGTAGAAGTTTATGAAGTTTTGTAAATTTTACTTATCGTTAACCATAAAACTCGTACTATTTTACGGCGAGTTTAGTAACAGCAACAACTATGACGGTTATAATGCTTCCTTGTCAACAGCATGATTAGATCCAGAGTCTTTAACCCCGAAAGTCAGACACCCTACATATCTTTTCTACAGTGTTTATGCTATCACTATCCTCATCATCATCAGTAGTCTGTCCCAAGACAAACCCATGATTTTGGTTTGAACCGATTTTCTCCAGATTACCCTGTCCTCTGCGACCATCTTAATTCCTGATAACTGTTAAAATTTTCTGACAATTGAATCTTTTTCCTTCCTATTCTTCTTTTTTCTTCCAACTTTTTCTTCTATCACATCCTTAATGATGTGGTCTCTTCTCAAGAAAGCAATTCACATTCGTCTTTCTATCAATTGTGATATCATTCTTTTCTCCCCTATTCTTCTCAACGATTCCTCATTTTTACTTGATATTTTGATTCTTTTGTTTTACTTTCCCATATACGAAGTATACTGAGAAAGTATTGTAATCGCGAAAAAAATTCGACCTCGAGATTTTTACGAAAATATACGTTTTAGGTGTCGCTGAGTCCGAAAAGGTAGTTTTCGCAATGCCGTCTGTCTGTCTGTTACTGGCTCTATAGCCTAAACGGTAGAGCGAAAATGAATGAAATCTCGTATCATACTGAGCAGAAGCTATGAAGAATAATTAAGGAAAGTTTATTCTACGCATTTTTAACAACAATTTGATTTTCTCAGAAACGGCTTAAACGATTTTGATCAAATTTCGTACAGTTACTTGAGTTTACGTCTTCAATAATACCAAATAGCTCACATTTCTCAAAAACTGAATATAAGGCTAGTTTATTCTGGGCAACTTTAACAATAATTTGATTTTCTCAAAAACGGCTCTAACGATTTTGATCAAATTTCGTACAGTTACTTGAGTATAGATCTGCAACAATACTACGTATTTCATCTTTCTCGATGAATGAGTATAAGGCTAGTTTATTCTTGGGCAACTTGAACAAAAATTGGATTTTCTAAAAACCGGCTGATACGATTTTCATTTTCTAGAGATAACTTAAACGACGCATTAATATATGAGAAAGTTTGTACAATGTATGTTGCACCGATTTTTTTTCCTTATAGCCCAATACTTCCTCCATATACAAGGCGAAACTCCACACACAGCGTTTCACCAACTTTTCCGTTACGCAGTTACTTTTAACAGTCTAAACAAGATTATTTCTACTGAACGCAGTTTTTGATTTAGCTATTCTTGTTCTAGTATTCAGACTGATAATTTGTTCCCTGTCCCTGCGCTTTCAAGACCAATTAGGTTTAAATTCTGCTTTTAGACAACTTCGCTTGGGGGTTTTAAATTTTTCTATAAATAAAAAAAGCGCGGGGCTGGCTTATGCAGGTACAGATGAGCGCATCGCACGTAATATACAAACGTGGTTAAAGGGAATTTATTCCGCGGTGAGGATGCTTTCAAAAACACACCTTCACACACAGCAAAATATGTTTACGAGACTGCGAAACCACATGGAACACAAACGCCCATACGGCCAAAGAACAGGGTGTAATATCTGGTAAATATGCATCGATAGAGCAAATATTGCGGGTTTGCTCGTACAATTTCCCCAACAAACATCTCGGAAAATAAGTTAAACCATTCTGCGGGCGCGTAAAACCAGAAGTTTCACGAAAAAATCTCTAAACAACATCTGGCAACGACAGTTATTATCGCCCAAAATTTATGACGAAATATTTGGTGTAACCTTCGGCTGCAAACTCATTCTCCTCTACACTTCTTTGCAAGAGACTGGAGTGAATACGAGGGACAGGAGCAAAATTATATGGATTTCAACGATTCCTTAAGTGATTCAATTTGAATCTCGTTATGATACCGTTCCCAGCTCGTGCATACAATACGAAGCCGTCGATCTTAAAGCAAATATATTAGGAGACTTTGAATTGAGCGTATATGAGTTTGTGAGAAGACCAGTAGATTATTTACAGGTTTCTAAATAATTTTCTAAAGATGGTAACATTTTAGGAGGCCTGTACCGGTTAATTTTTCGTTACAACAATTCTTAGTTATATTGACGACTACGTTAATTTTTCCAAGACTATGTACATCAAGAAAAAATCTGATGTGGCCAACACATGACTTTCTCCATATTTGGGGTATAGATATTTAAATTATTATGAATAGCATTATAAGGCAAAATTATTATTTCGTATCGTAAAAGAATACAGTCGTCCTTATTGCCGTAAATTATATTTTGAATATGTTTACAGAATTCACCGCTACATGGTGGTGGTGCTGTATACTGGAAATTACGAATAAGTTAAATATCTCCGAAATGGATCGTTCTACGAAAATTTGTTTCAAACAAAACTTGGAAGAAATATTATTCTCTACAACTTTGCTCCTGACGAAGATCACCAATGACATTTTTAAGGAGATATTTGACGGAAACCGAAAAAACCGATTATTTATAAATAATTCCTAAACAATAACTGCCATGGAAAATTGTTTGAAATGAAAGTTGTAGGAAATTACATTCTCTATAACATTCGTATAGAATTGTATATACAATAATGATGTTTTAACGGAGAAATATCGCAAAAACCGAATCGGGTTTCGAATAAACCTCAACTTCCGGTTAACCGGTATTGTTCAAAGACTAATCAGTTCTTTGTGCTCATGCTAAAGTGTTATATATGAAATTTGGTATTAATATGACAAGTACTTCTTGAATTAGAGCGCCCACAATCACATACATCCATCCATCCATCCATCCATCCACACACACACATCATTTCGAAAATAGTCTAAACGTGTTCTAGGGACCTCAAAACGTGTATTTCCGTTGAAATCTCGGAGTCGATTTTTGTTCGTGATCACAATACTTTCCCTATATGTACTACGTCTGGAGAAAGTAAAAACTACTAAATTATTTTATTGAAGTTGATTTATACAGTCGAACTGCAAAGTTGGAATTATTAAAACGTAAATTCACAAGAGAAATTTTCCGAAACAAAATTTCACGATATATTTCGCGATGAGTCTAGTATTTTGTCGTCGGTATTGCCCATTGTATAGCATTACATTATTACTTTCTCCATACGTAATATAGGGAAAGTATGTATTGTGATCACGAAAAAAATCGACTTCGAGATTTCAACGGAAATACACGTTTTGAGGTCCCCAGAACACGTTTAGACTATTTTCGGAATGATGTCTGTGTGTGTGCGTGTATGTGATTGTGGGCGCTCTTATTCAAAAAGGTCTTGTCATATTAATACCTAATTTCATATATAACACTTTAGCATGAGCACAAAGAACTGATTAGTTTTTGAACAATACCGGTTAACCGGAAGTCGAGGTTTATACGAAATCCGATTCGGTTTTTGCCATATTTCTCCGATAATACGTCATTATTGTATACACTGACCATTACAAAAAATGTAGAAAATATAATTTCCTACATCTTTTATTTCAAACAATTTTCAATGGCAGTTATTGTTTAGGAATTATTTATAAATAATCAGTGTTTTCGGTTTTCATCGAATATGTTCATTAAAACGATGTTATTTACAATCTTTATAAGGAACAAAGTTACAGAAAATAACATTCCTTCCAACTTTTGTTTGAAACAATTTTTCGTAGAACCATCCATTTCGGAGATGTTTAACTTATTCGTAATTTCCAGGATACAGTACCACCACCGGTGAATTCTGTAATTTACGGCAGTAAGAACGACTGTATTCTTTTATGATGCGAAATAATAATTTTGCCTTATAATGCTATTCATAATAATTTAAATATCTATACCCCAAATATGGAGAAAGTCATGTGTTGGCCACATCAGATTTTATTATTATAGTATTACATTATTTATTAGTTTTTGTGGAGATCAAACTTTCATAAGATTGAATGCGTAAATTATATCTTCAAATGGCGATGACATTAAGGCCGAAGATATCGAAAGAAAATCGTGCAAAAGCCGTTTCATTATAAAGGTTTGCGATTATTCGTTTATCCGGGCTGGCGGAGCCGAAAAAAATACATAAAAACGGAAATTTGTTACAGAAATTTCGAGAAACACTGAGTGATTATGCAATTTTGGTTTTATCAGCGTGCTGAATTGCGAGCGGTCACTAGAATAATAACCGGTTATTAGGGTACGTCATTTCCTCTTTACTCGTCATTCCCCTTTTCGGTATCAGTAATCATAGCGAGTTATTAAATAACAGACGGTTGAAAGTTAGACTATAGGAATCGTAAAAAACACGATGACGGCAATTATTTAGCTGCGCTTGTTCTTTTTAAAAATTTTAATGGCGCCCGCAGTAACAGGGGTGTGGCCCGAAACGACTTTTTGGTAGATTTTTTAGTCTCTATCGTGACACCCTTAAATAAATCAATGCGAGGGGTTATGGTATAACGAACGAATCTCTCGCTTGAGTTCCGTGACCTACACACAAACGCTCTAGGCAACTGCTCGCTATAATTTTCAGGCAAGATGACTGAACAAAAAGATATTGGAGGATGCCAAATTGGCCAGCTTCCGTGGGATTGAATAATAATCGCATCGGAAAATACATTAAATAAATCCATTGGTACCGAATTTTAGAGTTTTGGATCTAAACTTTAAAGAGGGGTGAAGAAATCGTTATCAGTTTTGCTGTAAATAGTGCTACAAAATTTTATTGTTTCTTAAAATTCACAAAAATTCTTTCTCCATTCGGTAAAAACTGATGAAAACAATGCATATGACGACTCTGAAAGCATTCATTCTGTGGTAACCGAGTAACTGAAATGTCTTTTGAAATTTTTGTTCAGTAATGACGCTGGTAATAAATGTCCTGTCAGATAATATCGAGAGTTGTTTGAATTGTTCAAGGTAAAATTTCCCGAAATGGGATATATTTTCCATATAAATCTCTTGCAAATTTCAGTTATTACCATAGATCAAAGATGAAATGAGCCGAATACAAAATTGCTAAATAATTATTCGATTGACGGAAAACATTAACACTTTGGAAGAAACTACAAATGAGTTGATGCAAAAATGAAACGTTTTTAAGACAAAATGCCTTAGGAAGGCATTTAAATAGAATGCGTTTTTTATGGGACTAGTGAAACGGAAACCTACGTCATTAAAATATAAAAACAGGTATTTTAAACAGTTATTTCAGAATTGGAACTAATAAACAGCCATTTTTAACGCGAGTGGAAATTTCGGAAAAATAAACATGCGTAACCGTTTTACGGTTATCGTTCAAATGTGGCTAAAACGCGCCTGGAAAATATTGTAAGCAAAGCTGAATGGCATGCAGTCAGGGCCGGATTAAGAGACCCATGAGCCCCACGCACGGCATGTTTAAGACCCCACCAAAATCGTAAATTTTTTTAAAAGTAACAGATTATTTAAGGTTTGTGATCTGTGCGGCAACACTCGGAAAGCGTTTCTGCAAGACGGGATAGGGTAAGCCAATGTAGGCCCCCTTGTCCTCTGGGCCCCGCTCGCGTGTTTTGCATACCGCCTAATCCTGCTCTGCAATCAAGTAAGCTAGAGTAAATCCAATTCTTAGCGTTGTATTCTTTGGCAACGGCCTTGGTAGACGAATGGTTTCTGCCGACGGTTACTAAGGTCGGGGTTTCGAATCCCGCCTAGAACATGGATGTCTGCGTTCATCAGGTTTTTATGTAATAATTGACATTAATGTCTAAATATCGACCTAATAAAGATGGCTTATTATTTTTTTTTAATACCACGACGAAAACGTTGGTTCTCGTCCGATCACCATAGTTAAACCTCGTAGGGCCCGGTTAGTACTTTGATGCGTAACCTCCTGGGAACACCGTGTTCCGTTGTCATTTTAGTAAAATTTTTGCATCATTTTGTATATCTGTTGGAACTACTGCTATTTTTTTCAACTAACATCACGTGAAATATTTTCATTTTGTCTCCTCGAGTGCATTTTGTCGAACTGGATCCGAAAAGAGTTTTAAGAGGCCCGCGTGTATTCAATTTTTAAAAAATCGACCTATATTTAATACTGGCAATTTTATATTCTTTTACATAAAAATTATGACTATCAAACCTTAATTGTGACGTTTAAACGTTAAAAACTTGGTAATAAGTTCAGTTGAAAACCATTATTCGGTCCACTGGGAACCGGAATTTTTAATGTATAAGTAAAAAGGTTGCACGCTCCTTTAATAGAATATGCCGAAGAAGCCGATGCTTTGTAGTATTCCAACAATTTGAGGAAAATAGAAGAAAGAACAGCTCGATTAACAGGAAAAATTATGGTTTTGGGAGTTGATTGGGAGTCAGGAGCGTAATCTAATAATTTTACGCACGATTAAGAGACCCATGGGCCCCAAGCACAACACATTTAAGACTCCACCCAAAAAAAGTGACAATTATTGTAAGGTTTGTGATCTGCGCGGCAACACTTGGAAAGGTCGAAACGAGGCGAGGCACGTTCGGCCCCCAGTGGGCCCTCTTGTCTTCTGGGCCTCACGCACTTGCGCGTTTTGCATGCATGCAGTGAACGTCATTTTTATGGCAATTTTACTTCTCATCGCCAACCGAGTTAAAAATTCCTGTAAAGCGAAACCGTGTAAAGCAAAACCATGTAAAGCAAAATCGTGTAAAGCGAAACCATGCAAAGCAAAGGATGGATAAGTTTGTATTAGCCAATACTGGTAGGGTTGGGTTACACATATTACTGCATCTGGTGCATGTGGTATTTGTATAACGAAGAGAAAAAGACCATTTGTGTATTATATATGTTGCGAATAATTGGTCTTAATGAGCCTACTAGCTCGATTTTGAAATGGATTCATTTCGCCGGCAATATACAGTTATTCATTAATTTTAACTCGCAAGTAGTCTTGATTGTCGGAGGCGAAGTTACTGCAGCCGTGGCGACGGACGAAGAAGAAGTTCCGGACGAACCTCACAGGGAATAGAAGTAGTCGTAAGCCTGACAGCGAACAGCTGTTCGAACCTCGATTGGTGTGCCACAACCGGCGACAGGGAGAACGAGGGAGGGAGATTCAAATCGCGAACAATATATGAACAATTAAACCTTTTCTTTCGTTGCCAAAGATCGTCGTTTAAGGAGGAGGGGCTTCGAGCGCAGCAGCATGAGGAATGACCCGAGACTATGATCCTCCCTTAAATAAGGCCCTTAAGTATACAAGAAAGCGCAAAGCAAAATGAAATCTCACCAATAGATTCTAGGTCGGTTAATGCATTTACCTGGAACACTTTTGAAGCGAAATGTATCGATATTAACAAGTCAGATACGAGGAACCTTCGCAACATCTTTAATCTTAAGGAAAAAGATATATGTATTACTACGTTCTAAATCATAACATATTGGCGTCATTTTTGTTGCCAATTGCATAGAGTCTCGTGTTCCACCCGAGGAGAATGTTCCGCCGCCGTTGCCCTACAGGTAAAGGAAGAGTAGGTTAACGTCAAATAACGGTTCCCTCACTCTTGCCGCGTCCTTAGACTTCCGTACCATCCGTGCGAGAAGTGAAGAGGATGATGATGTTGGTGTGTCTGGATTTCAATGGAAATCGGTGAAGCAACGAGCGGAAGTCCGCAATTCCAGCGTTTCGTTGTTTGTAAAATATGAAAAAATGCGAAGAAATCGTTGTTCAAATATACATGGTTATAATCCTTCCATTTTTGAAGCGGTAGTGTGTGTGGAGGATATGATTAATACGCCCATTTAATATGTACAATTTACCTAAGTATCTCTCCCGTTAAGTTGGCCATACCTCATGTGGGTGGGTGTCAAAGAGTGAAAGGATTGTGGCAAATTCTTTTTCTAACCAATCTCGCCATTAAAAGGTGGACGGAAAGGAATAGTTTCGATTCATTTTTAAGCGACAAGCCACCACAAAGAAGTATAATAGCTTATCTAATGAGGCAAGCTACAAAAGCAAGGTAACATACAACGAATATTCGAACATACTTGGTTTAAGCCGTAACACGATTTTAAATTTTCGTTTTATAGAAAAGCATGGCATAAAACACCATTGGCAAGGGTCAATATTTAAAATGAACCTGATGAATCACGATGGCGCAAAATTATGTTCAACCTCATTCCGATCGAAATGTTGAACTTATTTCTATACAAACAAGTACAGGGTTGCTCCCTAAAAGAGGACCTTTTTTGGCAGATCACGCCGTTTTAACTCTAAAAAATAATTTTGTTTTAAAATAGTTAACCAAAATAATAAAAACGATAAAATTTTCATATCGCTAAAAAAGAGTATATAATCCTATATATTATACGCGTAGTGAAGCTGCGTGCGTATGAAGCCTCGCGTAATTATATCGGCGTATTTCTCGAGAACCGTTCGTCGTTAAGATATGCGGTAAACGGCGTTTTGTTTCTACTGGCTATGAGGTCCCTGGAAAAATATTTTCATTTGCTAAAGTGTCCCGGGTTCGAATCCAGGAGACAATTATATTTTCCCATAAGTTCACACGGGATTTTCGATTTTTCAGAGTGCAAGGTTTTTTTCCTTCATTCATTAAAACACGTAAATATTGACCGATTTTCTTCTTTTTTGCTTTATTCGACGGCTAAATCTCTATACTATATTATTCTTGCGATATTTACGCGTTAAACGGTCAATTATCAGAAATACTCATTCTTTTTCGAAAGTTTTCGTATTTTTCGTACTCATTCCGGGCGTTGCCAAGAAGACTATCATTGTTGCCTCCGACTCATTTAAGGCCAATTAAACCTTCAAATAGACGAAAGAAAAGCGTTATTCGCATCAAACTGTTGTTTGAGCATCGAAATTAATGAAGCATAGCAACTTAAATATTTAAGGACAATTATTCTGTTGACTGCGTATGGGAAGTGTTTCTAACGATTTAATCGAAGCAACTGAATCTTCATTTCATCGTTTGAGAGATCAAAGGAAGAGTATAGTAGGACAGAGAGAGAAAGAAATACGGAAGCTCATAGGATTGCCCGTGTAGATGAGGAGCGGAGGGTACAAGAAAGACAAAGAAATAGGGAAACATATCAAATGAATAGGGGACAAACAAGATCTAACATAGGGCCGAACTATTTAGATTATTTGCAAGCGTAGCTGCTATAGACTGCTAGTATATATAATAATAATGTTATATGTGGCACTTTACTAAGCGGCACGTTTCACGAATTTCTTGGAAGCAAAATTATAATTATATTTTATTACATTATTTAAACATTATAAATGAATATGTCCGCTTATCATGCTTACCAACTATTTTTCTCACTGGGACAAATTTTTAAGCATGAATGACTCTTTACAAATTCGAAACCGATTCAGAATGAAATAAATTAATTAACTGTAATTTTTCATATAATTATTACGCGCTTAATTAACATATTTGACTTCGTCGACGAATTTCATCATGCAAATCGCATGCATAACATCTGTCGCCTATTCGAAGAGAAAAGTTTCGTGGGCTTTTTGATTGCCTTTCGCCTCAGAGAATTTATAAAAAAAGCGACATTTAACGCTTCGTCAAAGGGATGGAACGTCCATCTATCTTTTTTCCGGGAACGAGAAGGATGGGCAATTTCCAACTGAAACGCCACTTTGTTGGAAGTAAAAATTAGCATACTACAAGCCTTTAGAAACCTATTTTCTTTTAAAATTTAAAAATTTTACTCCACTGACGTAACATTTCCGAGAGTTACTTTGTCTAATATTCCGATAAAATCTCGGTACCCTGCCCCTGGTGGGATATCGTCCGCTTAAAGACATCGGATCGATTCTCTTGCATACCTTCGAGTTAAATCACAGTTCCTCGAACTCCTGCGAAATTGTTACGCCATCGCGAACGTGAAAAAAAAACGAGTCCACTCGAACGGGCCCTCCGATTCTAGATTCTGTTGGAATCGAGCCAAGGGAATTTTATTTTTGTTAAGGACACCGGTAGAAATCCAAGGACGAGTGTTGGACCAAAATGTTAGCGTTCTGACAAGTCCGAATCGTTTTAATATCGCAAGTTTCGCACATTTGCTGATTCATTTGCAGATATTCTACTTTTTGAAACAAGGATTAATTAAACTTACAAAATATTTCCGTTCATGAAACATGAGAATTAGTCTGCTACGGTAGTTCAGTGGTAGAACACCCGCCCGGCAAGTGGAAGATCCGAGTTCCATTCCCGGTCATAGCAGATTTTTTCACCTGTTTCCACATTTCCCATCATTACAGCTTATGCCTGTCGCATAAGGATATTCAGGTTATCCCTTCTATCAATTTATAAAGTAGAGTGTTATTCGCGAACATGGATAAAATTGGCGCTTTTATTATTCTCTTATTATAATTCAGTACAATGTTGTGGTTTAATTTGATATGAAAATTTCTCCCATTCACCAAATCAACAATCACAGGAGAATCTTACTTTTTCTGTGTTTATACCGCCACGTTTATGGGACATCGTTTATAAGTGACACCAATGTGAAAATTACCGCTTAAAATTTCAGAATTCCATCTTTTATACCTTCCGAGATATTTAAAAACTTATTTTAAATGCGCCTCTATCCGACCCTATATATTTTTCAAAACTCAAATCCAAATCAGACTAAATGGCTGCATTACATAAATCTACCCTCTAATTTTCAGCTCTTTATCGTTTACGGTTTCTTCACAATTTCAATTTAAGCAAATGCACAGACTGACGTCAAAGTGAAACTATAAGAACATTCTTTTTAAAGGCACTACAAAATTCTACACTTGATTTTTACAAGTAAAAAGAACTTCCTGGTAATAAATCCTTCAATGCGTCAAGTTTGTCCTCTTTAACCATATATCTTACTCTAACGCTGTTTACTTTTAAATGCATATTTCGCTCGAGTCAGTGATTCGTGGCGAAGCAGTCGGAATGCAGCGAAAGGAATTTTATGATGCAGCATTTGAATTTTAATTATTACTATCTCCTACATAACATTCAACCTGCGTCGATGGAGGTAATCAAGTTTCGATACTTCTCTCAGAGCGTGGTTTCCACCCGACTTATCGCAAGCGTTACAGCGTGCATTTTAAGAGATGGAAAATCGCGAAACATCCATGGAAAACCTTGCTCCTAGAGACGCTGCGAAACCCGATGACCTCCATCAGCTCTGCTAAAACCTACGTCTAAAAACTAATATTCAAGCATGCTTCAGGAGAAACGAAAGTTCGAATGTTAAAACGGTCGCGCTTTTAATGTCAGCTTTCATCAATCTATAAATGGGACGCAGGAATATTTCAGTATTATTATTTTCAAATTTTTGGCCGCGAGATAATGGAACGACAATCACGGGATGGCGATCATTACGCGAGAAGGTTGGATAAATTTCGCGTTGTCAACGGATTTAGTCATATGTCTTGCCATATACAATTTCTTGGGAAAAGAGAAAACCTAAGGCGTCACAATCCTGGATTTCCTGAAATCTCGGATTACCAACAGGATCTTACTCCGAATCTGAACGGTACAATACGAAGAAAATATACAATTACTGCCCTCCTTTCTCTAAAAAGAATGACATTAAGTGAATTTCTATTAATCAATATTTAAGCTCTCCCAACGATCAACGATATAGATCAGGGGTGCCAAATTGAATCAGGGCCAAATAGATAATTTTTAAATAAATTACGATCCGCATGTAATAAGTTCAATATATATACTTATATATGACGGGCATTTTGTTTAAGCTTAGAATCAGCCGACTCAAAATTTTATGTAAGTTTTAATTAAGAAAAAATTTTCACACAATTTCTAGAAACTAAACAATGTTACGTTGTTTCTTATCTCATTATTACTTCATTAATGTCTAGTATAGGCTTTCTCTTCCACCTAATTACAGTAGAATCAAAGCAATATGAGGATCGCAAGTTTTGAACTGGCGGGCCTCATACGGCCACGTATATTTGAGACCCCTGATCTAGATGCAATTTCTTTCTCCCTATATGCGACTGGAAATGGCTGAGGTAAAAATGGAATTTTTCTTACCTTCTCGTTCAGAGAGGGACACCGAACTCTAAACCGACATTTTTGTTATATCCTGTCCAAGTGATGGATGTGATTTTTGTCCTCCGCAGGTGTTTGACATCCTCCGGAAAGATTCCCCTGAGGCACTACGGAAATTGGTGCCTATCTGCGGGGACATCACCCTTCCGGAGCTCGGAATAAGCGCTGCTGATAGGCGCCTCCTTGTTGAGTCCGTGTCCGTTGTCTTCCACTCAGCTGCTACAGTCAAATTTGACGAGGCGCTGAAATTATCAGTAGCCATGAACATTGTTGGAACAAAGCGATTGGTCCAACTCTGTCACAAGATGGCAAAACTGGAGGTAAGAAATTGTTTTTATTGGGAGTTCTATTTGTTGTCTACAAATCTCCATGATTCGTCATTCAAAAAATCTGATGTGGCCTACACATGACTTTCTCCATATTTGGGGTATAGATATTTAAATTATAACGAATAGCATTATGAGGCAAAATTATCATTTCGTATCGTAAAGGAATACAGTCGTCCTTATTGCCGTAAATTATATTTTGAATATGTTTACAGAATTCACCGCTACATGGTGGTGGTGCTGTATACTGGAAATTACGAATAAGTTAAATATCTCCTAAATGGATCGTTCTACGAAAATTTGTTTCAAACAAAACTTGGAAGAAATATTATTCTCTATAACTTTGCTCCTCACGAAGATTACCAATAACGACGTTTTTAAGGAGATATTTTACGGAAACCGAAAAAACCGATTATTTATAAATAATTCCTAAACAATAACTGCTATGGAAAATTGTTTCAGATGAAAGTTGTAGGAAATTACATTCTCTATAACCTTTGTATATAATTGTATATAGAATAATGATGTTTTAACGGAGAAATAACGCAAAAACCGAATCGGGTTTCGAATAAACCTCGATTTCCGGTTAACCGGTATTGTCCAAAAACTGATCAGTTCTTTGTGCTCATGATAAAGTGTTACATATGAAATTTGGTAACGATATGACAAGTCCTTTTTCAGTTAGAGCGCCCACAATCACATACACAGATATCATTCCGAAAATAGTCTAAACGTGTTCTAGGGACCTCAAAACGTGTATTTCCGTTGAAATCTCGAAGTCGATTTTTTTCGTGATTTTAGCCTGTAGGACAGAGGTATAAAGGCTCGTTTTTCCCTAGAACGATAGCTGAGCAGAACAGAAGTTACGATAAGAAATCAGCCGACGTAGAGTGATACTATTCATTATTATGCGTTCTCTCTTGCTGCTACTGCACCCCCTGCCACACACCATTGCGGTGGATTGCAGGGTGAACTGTAGATATAGATATAATACTTTCCCATTTCTACGTATGGAGAAAGTAAAAAATATAATAAATGCTCGCGTTAATTAATACATTACCTTTTGCTTCGACTAAAAATAGTGACACTGACGTCCTTGAAATACCAAATTTATGCCCTGATTGAAAAATAAGGGTTGAAATAGTGTGAACAGGATAGAAATTCATGAATGCAAAATTTAAAAAAATTCCCTTTTCACTTCAAAGAAAATTCAGTTTAATTTCCCTCTATTATTGTTTTCATGGTTTGGTAAGATGCAAATTGATGTTGTATAAATTTCATAATATAATTTCTTCGAATCGAGGAAGTGTTATGAGTTAACGATCGATTTTCGTCTCCGTAGGCCTTGGTGCACGTTTCCACAGCTTACTGCAACTGCGATCGGGAAGAAATCAGTGAGCTTGTGTATCCACCTCCAGCCGATCCCGAGAAGATTATTCAATGTGTTGAATGGATGGATGAAGATTTGTTGGACAGTATAACACCGAAGTGAGTACATACTTAACAATAGAATCAATTTAAAAATTAGATCATTTTTTTATATTTTGCCAAAACTGTATAGATTAAATTAACATTAAAAGTTTTGAGTTAAAACTAATTAAGAATAGTTTAATGATAACTATGATCATGGCCGTTGCGTGTAAATCTGCCATCTGAGGCGCAGGTACAAAATGCCGCTGCCCTGAGTATGATATAAGCAAATAGTACTTACCGTTCGAATAGTTTGATCACACGCACTGTGAAAATTAAATCTCTCCAACTTTTTGAAATAGCATATATTTTTTTAACTAACGCAACAGTTTTAGCACTATGATGATTAATTTATTACATCAACCATACTATAATACTGCAAAATAACTTTGTTAATTGATAAAATGTAAATTAATTAAATGACATTAATGTCATAAATTACTACAGGTTTCGTAAGTTATGCCACAGTTAGCTATTAGAAATTAAGATATATATTTATATGACTCAGTCCCTGAAAAAAGTTGAAATTTACTTTTTCTTACCTGGAATAAATACCAAATATCTTTTTCTTTGCACACTAGGCTCATAGGCAACCGGCCAAACACTTACACATTCACCAAAGCATTAGCTGAACACGTACTTGTGGAACAAAGCGGCAGTTTACCAGTGGCAATAGTAAGGCCATCTATAGGTAAGTTTTAAGAATACAATAATACAATAAATGGCGGAGAATGCGATAGTTTTACGGTCACTAATTATAATTGTAACTATAATGCTGTAAATAAATACTTCTTATACCATAAAAGTATATAAATGTACTAATAAAAGATTTTATTTATGACACTAATGCTTTTTAATAAGGTGATAATTTAATATTGATAAATTAGCTAGGCACTATTCTAAATTACCACAATCCTCTATATAATAGCTAATTTACTTTGTATAAACATAGTTTGAACTCCATAATATATCAGGTACTTTTAAGTCTATAGAATCATATCCTAAACACTAAATATTCTTAATAATTCAATACAGTTACCGCTGCATGGAAGGAACCCATCCCAGGTTGGGTGGATAATCTCAATGGGCCAACTGGAATGATTGCTGGAGCAGGTAAAGGTGTCTTGAGAACAATACTATGCCACCGTGATCTAGTAGCAGATCTTGTGCCTGTTGATGTGGCCATCAACCTTATGATCTCTGTGGCATGGCACACTGCAACTGCTCGGTACGTACCTACCTAATCTACTCTTTATACAATATATGAATTTAAGATTTCGCTATTGCTCGTGCACTCGCACCTTTTTAATATCATAGTAACACCATATTTGAGAGCATAAAAGTTAAAAATTTATTTCACAATTAAGCATTTAAATCGTTAGCGATTTCTGACGGAAAATTACATTCAGCTCGTGACACTAGCGGCTACGGACATAATATTACGTTCTAGGCGCGTCTCACATCAGATTTTTAACTGTCAATACCGTAATATTCTGTTTAGAATCGTTGGTAATAAACATTATTAAGCATGAAAGGTAAAAATTGAAAATTAATTCAGTACCTACAGCAGCGGTTCCCAAATATTTTTTCGCGTACCACCGAAAACGTGACAAAAATGTCTTCGTACCGCATAGTATTAGGTAAGTATGAATGCTGGCATTAAACTCGCGTACCACTAGTGGTAAGCATATCATAGTTTTGGAACCGCAGACCTATAATATTACAGCTTAAAAATAATAACCCTGCTTAAGGGATAATGCCAGAATTAATCCTTAGTAATGCGCAGGTCGATGTTTTTCAATTTGCAGCGCTTTTTTGAATTATCAGCAATATCCTCCAGAAAAGTTTAAAGAAAATATTGTATTTACATGAATAAAACAGCATATGATTGTACTAATATTTCTAGACTTAATTATAAAAATACAGAATTCCAATAAATATTTTTTATATTTTGTAGGCCAAACAATATAATTGTTTACAACTGTACATCTGGAGGTGTGAATCCAATCCGATGGCGTGACGTGGAATCTCTCGGTTATCGGTATCTGCTCAAGAACCCATACAAAGATGTCATCTGGTACCCTGGTGGCTCCTTTAAGAGCAGCCGTCTCGTGAATACAGTTTGTGTATTGGCCTTCCACCTTGCCCCTGCTTACATTATCGACTTTCTAGCCACCATTTCAGGAAAGAAACCTATGTAAGCTATTGCTTTCTATTATTTCATGAAAACTAGTGATAAATCTTGATTATAAAATGGTGAAGATGTTAGAGATAGTTCATTAGTTCTTAATTCAATACTTCTGTAAGAAGAAGTGGACTTAAGAGCATTAATTATACATTTGAAATTAGGTAATAAAAAATACTAGGTAATAGCGACAAAATGTCACCATGAAGTCTAAAAGGCATTTTTACTTGAATATATGTCTTTCTTCATGAAAATGTCATTTGGTTAAATCATAGCTTAAAATACATTTTGCAATATTGTTGGATAATACATGGCCTCATTTCTCCTCACAAAACAGAATGGTGCGAGTGCAGAAGAAACTTCAGCGTGCAGTTTCGTGTCTAGAGTTCTTTACTACTCATGAATGGCGCTTTGCAAATGATAATGTGTGTAGACTACTTGATCGTCTCTCACCACAAGACAGGAAAACTTTTGACTTTGACCTTGTACCACTTGATTGGGAGGATTACTTGGAGAAGTATGTTCTTGGAACACGCCAATTTATACTCAAAGAAGATCCAACATCCTTCCCGGCAGCTCGTAGACACCTGAAGAAGTAAGCAAAAGTCAACTTCCTTATGACCCTTCTTTCTTTCTGACTCAATTTGTAAAACAATTGGGATCGTCTCAATCTTCATATTTATAGCCCTAAATTATATTGGCTGTTCCATATTTTCATAAAACTGCCTAAGTTATTGCTTATAAAAATTTACAAAAATCTACATATTGAAGCACATAAGGCTATTAAAATTTTTTAAATTTTGTATTAATCTTGCAATGTTTTTATGAGATGCATGGTAAGACTGATTAAAAAATGTTAGTACTGCCTGACACCAAGGGCATATTGTTTTAAGTTTCCTAAAAACTTTCATTAATTGCACTCTATACTGTGTGTGAATATTAAATGCACTGATTACTTTTGTGGCATTTAAAATAAGAGCTTAATGGTTTTGTCACCTATTTATGACTTATGATTAAGACAATATTTTTCCCATTGGAATACATTTTAAATATCCAGGGGAATTGGCTACTGCCAAGTGTCATTTAACTATAAACTCATAAATCCATGATCTTTTTTCAAACTTTATTTATTTAAAGCAGGGGTTCCCAAACTTATTGAAGTCACGGAACCCTTATATTCAAATCTTTTCTTGCAGAACCCTAACAGGTGATAAGCCAAATCGCAATAAAATTAACTTTATAATCATTGTAATGTTTATTTATATGGTTTATGTGTCTTACAGTACACGGTTTACAGGTGAGGCTCATGTTTCCTGTTGTAAATAAGAGAAGGAATAGCATCTATCACAGAACCCCATTTTTGATTCTGCGGAACCCTTGGGTTCCGTGGAACACAGTTTGGGAAACCCTGATTTAGAGCATTTAATTATATAAAACAAAAAATTTATTATCTTCAGAGGTCCACAGAAATGCTTTTTCACACTTCTAGTAAGGAGTATGTTTCATCATAAAATCAGTTGTTCATTTTCAGTGAATCAGCATCAAAAAATTATTTTGAGCATTAAAATGCTGTCAAGATGAAAATTTTCTTAAAAATTCTTCATTAAGGTTTCAATTGTTTTTAGTATATTTTTTCATCAGTATAAATTTTTGACTATCCTTCCTTTTAAACTTCTTTAAAGGATGTACTGGATCCACAGAGCAACCCAGGTTCTGGCAGTCGTTCTCTTATGGAGAGCAATGATGCTACGATCCCAGACAGCCCGCAGCATATGGTATGCTCTGTTCGGCATGATAATGCGACTAGCCCGTATGATCCCGCTCAATCGTCCCTGATGCATCGCCAACCGTCGGTCTCCCTGCAATGCCTTCCGCAAGGAGGCTATGGCGATCGGGTGTTGTGTAGAATCAGGCCCATGGACAGTGACAAAACTCCTGCGGCAGACCGACGGGATGCCAGGGTTAAAATCGACATACCTGAGTGTTTTAGAAGAGAGTTTTTCCCCGCAGAGGAAGGATGTGAGGAAGCAAGTGGTCAGATAAATGGACGAACAGATTTGCAATCGGAGATGTGGGGAAACTGAGACTGAAGCAGAGCCTAGTACTCTAGCAAAAAAATAATAATAAACATCGCCAAAATTATTGTTGTTATAATGAATGATGAATACAGTTGCTTTATGTACATGTGTATATATGGCAGTAGCGAGTGAATTTTAACAAGAGAGAGAGGATATATAAACTTTGTGTTACCGGTCGAAAAAAAAAAATGAAAAGGGAAGTATTCTCTGGAGATGGGGTCAGCCGAGGCTATCTGTTTGCCTTGGGTGCCTTTGCAGCAAAATTAAAAAAATATATATATATATACAAGGGAGTTTTGGTCACTACTGTGCCCGCTGAAAAAGCTGCAAAACATTCATCGACTATTCATCTCACAGTATTACTGCTATCTACTTTAGATCTGTTGGAACTTTTCATCATTATATACTCAAAATGGAAAGGAAATATAATAGGTCAACATTTTATGCGAACATTTCGACTTATGGATATTATGAAATCATTGGATATCTGGTGTGGGACTTTTGCCCAAGTCTTGATGCTCTAACGAGATGTGTTCACTTTTTCTGTTTGTTGTGTGCATGAGCAGATGCTGTTAAAGTCAAGAAAAAAGCATCATGGTTGCCTACTATAAATTAGGTAAATTTAAATAATGCCACAATAACTAGTTTCCGTCATTGAATAATGTAAAGCCAGTTTTTTTTAACTTCAAGCATTTTTTATTTCAATTTATTTATGACTACCAAAAATTATCCAAATAAGTTTATACTGAAGTTCATCAGTGTAAGATAGTGTATATAAAGAATTTTAAGAAATTTATAGGATGCCTGTTTATAAGCTGAAACCTGTTGATTGCAGTAGTTGCATCATTTTTGCTCTGCAATGACTGCCAAACATATTTTTTTAAGATATAGCTGTACACCTTCCTCTTATTCCTTCAAAGCTTCGAGTGAGCATTCAAAATTATGGCCAATTTCATGAAGTTTCTCAAAGGAAAAAATATTAATAAACATTATGGCAGCAAGATAGTAAGAGGAAATGTAAAGTACAATAAAAGTACATTTTCTTTCTAACACTCTCATTTCTTGACAAACTTAATGATACAATTGAGTATTAGAAAAATTGATCTTGCATGTACAATAGACTATGCCATAGAAACCCCCACCTTCAATAGTAAAAAAAACAATACATAAAGAGCATGGTCAAATACTCATGATAGACAATCCTGCAGCTGGCTGTAATAAAATTTATATACCAGAGCAAAAGAGGTTAGCACAAGGAATAGATTTAATACTTTAAACACTTCATTAAATGAAAGTATAAATATTTGAACTAGTCTACATCTTTTTATAACAAACTATAATATGTCACAGACAAGAAATAAATGAGGAACCCAACTGAAAACAGTCACTGCATAGGGTAATCATTTTGATTTACCAACAGACCAAAAATTGCACACAAGTTTTTTCAGTTACATTCAAATTTCAACAAAAATAACAATTGTTATGAAATAAATGTCTCAAACAGCCACAAGGTAATTCCTATAAATACATGACATAGTGAAGTTTATATATGTAATTACATCTGTGGCATACATTTTGTTCCTATTTTCAGCAATGAAAATAGAACTTTCTTTTATGAACACTTAAACCTTTATAAAATAAAAATACAATTATTTGTAACCAAATGAGTTCCTGATTCTCAACACTTGAAAATAACTAACCAACTAATAAGATCATAAAACAGCCGTTATGCCTGGCAAGGGTTTTAATTTAAAATAAATAAATGTGAAATGTTCCTTTTTTGCATTTAGCATGATAGCATTCAATCTTTGATTGTAAGGGATTCAAGCTCATTATGCAATTATGAAGCAATTTTAATGGTTAGATGAAGTTTGATTTTATATTACAATATTAGCTAATATGCAATATTCAGTACAAAAACTTTTCAATTTTTGCTAAACCATTAGAAGACCTGGCCTTATTAGATATATAATACTTCAAAGTGTTCAATAAACATTACAAATTGCGATTCTCAAATATTCCAGCACCTTTAAAATCACACTTCATGTGCCTAAATGAGAGATCTTGACTCCAGGAATTTATGTTTTAATTTAAAACCATTTTACTTTGGCCAACAAAATCAAATTCAAGTTAAAACTGGATTAGCAGATTAGCACTAAACTTTTTTAAAAAATCCCTCACATAGCTGAAAAATGACATGAATACCATGGAAGTAATACCTAAGACAATTTGCACTGAAATAATACCTAGACAATGTGTTTCCAGCATTTATAGATTCATTCAAAAAGAACTTTTTTTATAGATACAGTTATACATTTAAGTCACCGCAATCAAGAATGAGCAGAAGAGCAATGTCTTATTATTATTATTACCAACTCTTTTAAGAATTTCTGATTACAGAAAGACAAAATATATAGGAAAGCACAGCCAAAGCTTCTTACGTCACAATGTGATAGTTGATTGCCAACCAATAAATAGATTCATGTTCAATACCTGGTAATAAACCAAATGCACCGGTTGTGGAGGCCTGCTCCTAAGGAGGTGATGCACCTCCATGGATTAACTCCTCTAAGGCAAACACATTTGAGACACATGCTCCTCTTCCTTCACTAGAAGACTCACTAAATGACACAAGCAATCCACTAAAGAAAACAAACTAATGCATACCAATCCTCCTTTTTCACCATCCTAAGTTTTGATAATAGTTACATTAGCTTTTCGATTGACTGAGTATGCATAGGTGACGGTCTTTGGTCTCTCTTATATTCTTTGGTGTTGGTCTAAACCTTATAATAGTCCGCCAAACCCAGTAGAGGACACATATTTTGGAGATTAGATGTAACCAGTATAATCTGAGGAAAAAGACAATTCTCAAATGAGCACGTTCTCTTGAACTAAATTTATGTAAAACTTCCATACAAAAACTATAACAGGCTACAATGACTTGCAAATATGTTGATTTGCAGTTTATAAACTATATAGACATAACTGGCAAATCGTTAAGGTTCGAAATATTTTTTTAAATCATAGATACAACTAGCAAATCAATTTTAACATTCACTTTACCACACAGGGCATCAGGTTGATAATTTCTGTGATACCTTAAAAAATAACTGCAACTGACAGAAATTTGCCACTTAAAAAAATGTTTAACATTTTAAAGAAAAGGTTGATGCTATATATACTATAAAACCAACCACACAGCATATGAATATACTTATTATTATCTAAAATTACAGCAATTAAGCCAGGAATGTGAAATCTGTTTATGGCTACATTAGTAGCTGTAAATGCTTTGGTAGGCTTTATTAGAATTTATAAACATACTGGCAAGCTAGATAAGAGTTTAAACCGGAACTTACTTAAGGGAATGTTATTATTAAAGAGAAACTTAAAACAAACCAATTTTCTATTTTTCAAAATCAGGAATATTTCACAACCATAATTTCAATTATAAAATGTAAAATTGATTATATAAAATATCACACTGCTTTTTTGCCAAAGCTTCCCAGTTATCATAAAATGCTGATTGCACACCTTGGATCTAAGATGCACTCCATAATGCCCTTCATTGAAAAAAGCAAAATACTTATGAAAAAGTTATGGTTACTATTTTAATGACTCACCTCCTGAGCTGTCTACGTGTTTCGGGCAGTGTTTCAGGCTTGTCTTTGAAAACAAAATGGCGAATCCCCAAGATATAATCTTCCAAGTAGGAAGGCCAATTAAGCATAGCAATATCAAATGGAAAGGTGACACGGTCAGCTTCAGACAGTCTCAATGAAAGCTGCCTTACATTTTCATTGCGAAAGTGCCACTGATGAGTTGAAAAGTAGCGTAAACATTGCACTGCTTTCTGCAGCCGTCCCTGAATTCGAACCATCCTAAATAAGGCAATAGAAATGTTTTTATTGGCAAAACTTATAATTATATGAGATTTTTGACAAACTTGCATATAATAAAAATTGTTTCATACAGTAATGCCATTACATTATACACAAGGTGTGTTAAAAAAGTTCCTGGAATTAGTTTATAAAAACTATATTTCAAAACTTAAAGCTTAACAAGAAATATTCCCTTCAAAGTAATTCCCTTGCACTGCTCTTACTGCCTTTTCTACTTTTGGAAGCACTGTTGGAAGGATCTTTGTTGTATCACTTTCAGATCATTCGTCGTATTTGTAAAGGTGTTCTCCGCTGTTTGAAATATTCTACCTTTTAGGGTCATTTTTAGTTTATGGAATAGAAAAAAGTCTGGAGGAGAGAGGTCAGACAAATAGGAGGGGTATGGAAGGACAGGCATTGAATGTTTTGCCAAGAACTCTCGAATTTACAGGGCTGTGTGAGCAGGCCCGTTGTATCGTGATGGAGGTGCCACATTCCTGCAGTCCACATTTCCGGTAGTTTTTCCGGTACTGCATCCTGCAGATGTTTCAGAACTTCCAGATAGTATGCTTGATTAACCGTCTGGCATTGAGGAACGAATTCATGATGAACAATGCCGCAATAATTGAAAAAAATGAGCAACATTGCTTTTACATTTCAGCACACTTTTCGTGCTTTTTTGTGGCTCGGCGAAGCAGCACTCTTCCACTGTGAGGATTGTTGTTTTGTTTCAATGTCCTACCTGTAGACCCATGTCTCATGTCTGGTGATGACGTTTTTCAAAAATTTTTCATCCTCATTCGCTTTTTGGAGGAAATTTTCACAGATGGAAACGCGTTCGTTTTTCTGATCATCAGTCAAGAGCCTTGGCACAAACTTCGCTGAGACCCGATTTTCTTCTGTTTTTAAAATGTTTGTACCATTCTTAAGTCATCGTTTGACTCAAGGCCTCATCACCGTAAGCTCGATGCAACATTTTGTGGGTTTCCAAAGCTGTTTTCCCCAGTTTGAAACAAAATTTCATGCAAATTCTTTGCTCCTTCGCTGACGTCATATCAAAATACGACAGCAGAAAAAACTCAATCACAAAACTGGTCGTAACTCTATAACAAAACACCCGAGCTACTTCGGACAACCTGCTATTTGTAGGTTACAGTCAGGTTACTAGCCACTCCATGCACGTCCAACGTGAGCATTATGGGGGGCATTCTGCATGATCATTCCGGGAACTTTTTAACACACCTTGTATTTCATCATTAATTGTTTCAAAAAATACTTTTCCAAGATACAAAATAACTATATTAATAAAACAAAAATAAAACTATCAAAAAGCTAATACTCTTTAAAAATTGCTTAACAATGTGGCATGAATTTTAATTATTTTTCTTAATATTTACAACAAAACCAAGCAAAGTTTCTAAAATGTTGCTTTTTAACAGATAAATGTTAAAATTTTATGAAAATCTGTGAGATTCAAGAAATTTCAAAGTTAACAGTGGGTCTGTAGTGGGCATATTGGATACATTGCAATGCAATAACAGCAGTCGCTTGAAATTTTACAAGAGATAACACAGAGTAGACAGTAGTGTCCACCTTGGCAGTCAACCTGCTAAATTCAAATAAACCTTACACCTGGAAACAAAATGATAATTTAGAAAGCTCCAATAACCAGAAAATAGTAAGGAAAACCAGCTGCACATATTGGGCACAAAAGAGTCATCTTCAGGAATAACCTTTTTGGATTCTATTACCTACTATATTGCCCATCACAACTGCACTCAAGAGATATTATCATTGACAATGACCAGAAACAAAAATTGGACAATACTACTAAGGCACTACTTCTTTCATGAAAGTCAAAATTTAAGCATGATAATAAACTTTTAAAGAGAAATATACTTAAAATATCAAAGTGGTATGTTACATTAGAGAATTTATCCCTTTCCTTAAAAATGACTAAATTAAAAGAAATAATAATCAGTGTACAGTTTGCTCAACCTATTAGGGATGAAATTAAATTCATTGAAAGGAAGTAGTATTCCAGGTTCTTGAAGAAAATGACATAAGTCAAACATCTGCCATATTTACCAGAATATAAGATGACTCTGAATATAAGATGATCCTCCTTTAAACTCAGTATTTAAGAAAAAATATTTAAACCAGTAAGTTTGACAAATTTACTATCTGATTGTGTTCAGTTATTACACTTTTTGCATTCAAGTTGTAATTACAATTATTAAAATTGCTGGAGCTACAAGATTGTTTCCCAGCGCATACCTTGGCTGTATGTTTGATTACTACAATGTTTGATTTCAAGTTATAAATACAATTATTAAAATTTCTGATGGGATGATATTGTTACTCAGCTCAGATATCGTTTTTCCTGCTTCAGGACCTGGCTCCCAGCAGCACGGAAGGGAACCAGTTATGCTGAGTCATCCATGCACCAGCTTTCTAGGGTACCCTGCATTTCTCTCGTATCTGTTATCATTGTTATTTGTTGTTAAATAAACCATTATAGAAACCCAGTGTCATTATTCATGCACCCACAGTAGGATAGAATGACATTTGCTGGTGCTCAAATGAATGTTTTCGCTTTCAACAAGGACTGTGTAGCACATTGTAGCTTTGGCTACACTATGAGACATTGTAGTGCATAAATATCAGGTTTCTAAACCTCAGATTTCCATTGTGATTGGATAGGATTACATCTGCAGGCATCAAAATGAATGTCATCCACTTTCACAACATACGATTGATTTATGCGAAGTTATTTCATACTACGCGAATATGAAACGACTCAATTTTCAGGCACTAAAATTGGAAAAAAAATCTTGTCTTATATTCAGGTAAATGCACTACATCAAAAATTTTCCTGATATTGGATAAATAGGCATTATTCATTATTCTATTCTCTGGAATTTTGTTCTATCAGAAATTTGTTAGATTTATTAAAACGATTATAACAGTATTGAAATATCACACACAAAATTACCCTTTCCCTCATATAATTTCCTGCAATAAAACAATCATTCTGAATTTGCTGTATGGTAAGAACACACAATGAGAGAATTAAGACTGCTTAAGTTGTGACATGCGTTACAGAATATATGAGGCTTACATAGGTCGTCTTCCAGTCAGCCACCTTACTGTGTCAATCAGGTAGGCAGGAGCAGTATGAAATGCGGCTCTGCATATAGCATCCATAAGTGGACTAGAACGGCAACGCCCAGCAGGATACCAAAGCATACCTCCCATCGGATGTTTATTCAGGCATACAAAGCATCCATCCACAAACTCCTTCCATGTGATTGGGTTCTGAGAACCTGATGTGCAGTTATAGACTTTTATGCCTGGGGTACTGAAATAAATTAAAACAAATGAGTACCATTTTCTCCCACTAAAGAAAAGGTATTCCTCAGTATCGGACAATTAAAAATAAAAAATAAATATAATCCATGCAGAATGCATGTTTATCCCTTAATTACAAAAATTGTTGAGTATGTTGGCTATCATAGATGTATAACACTTGTTTTCATATCTCTTTAGATATGGCATCTACTGTATGCTGAATGTTGACCATTAACTCTTGGTTCACAATGATTTATACTTTCTCAATGGCTTTCCTTTAGAACACCTTGTGTCATACATCTAAATAAACAAAACAGAATAAAAATAAAAAATTATTATTATTGTATAAATAATTTAAAAAGTAAGAAAGTCAAAGAAAATTCATATGGAAGAGCTTAAACAAGAAAAATTCAATATATCATGTACTAAAATAAATCATATGCCATTTGATTCTTTTTTTAAATCTAGAGAGATAATAGAATTGATACACTTAGAATGACACTCAGATAAATAATAGGGATATTTGATAGAAAATTCAGAAAGTTACAAATTTTCATTTCAGTTATAATAACTAGTTTATTTTTGTGTTTTTGGGTTTTCTTTTCTGTAATTACTTGTAACAATTACTTGTACAAATATATTTTGACAAAAAGTTTAGGTAAATTGATTACTTCCAATGGCAGATGACTATGCTCTTATAATTAACTCAATCTTTTCAATAAAATAAAGATATGACGATAAAACTAGACATATATTATTTACCCACTTGTCATGTGTAATATTGCTGACAACAATAAACTTGTCCGAAACAAAATGTGCCACAAAATAACTCACAGGTTAAAACCATTCCCTATTTATGAATGCAGACAGGGATCAACTTACCGATCTATAGCAGTCCTCCAAGCTGTGCATATGAGAAGATTGATGACAACATCAACAGGGACTAGATCAGCTACCATGTCTTCATGACATAGCATAGTGCGGAAAAAACCTCGTCCAGCAGCTGCTATCATGCCTGTAGGACCATTCCAGTTATCCACCCAACCAGCAAGTGGTTCACGCCAGGCAGACAGTACTAAAAATAAAATAGGAGCAAGATAAAACATTATCCATACTAGTGAGATCTTGACAAATCCTTGATGCTGCAATTTAAAGTTTAGAGATAAGAAAGTATTCAATTCTTTACAAGTAAAAGAACAAAAAACTTTTATTACTGATTAAAATTAATATTATGAAGTGTTCAGCAAATAGTTAGTGCATAATTCAAATGGAAATAATCTATTCCCATGAAATTTGAGTGATCTATTTCCATGAATGAGATAAAAACAATTCACCAGCAAAAATAATGCTTAACAGAATACAGTTTTCATATACCATTATCACTTAACAAAATAGCAAACAGAATATATTTTCAGCCATAATATGTATATATTAAATTAATAGAAGGCCTAAATCAAATTAAAAAGAGAAAAGAATACATTGAAAGAAGAAAGTAAAAAAGGGAGAAATATGGAACAATCTGTGGCATGAATTACCATAGATACAATTTATCTTAGCAGTTAACACCTTAAAGCCAGCATCCGTGCAGCATCAAAAATCCAAAATTCTTAAATCCAATTATTTCAAATATTTAAAACTCATGATTTATGAAGTCCTAACAAAGTTGTTATTCCTATTATATTTTCCAGTGCTCTCCAACAATATTATAACTTATAAGGAAGAAAATTTGCTTGTTTGTTCCTTGATGCATGCCCACAGCATCATCTAAATAGGCCAAAGTTTGGTACCTTTTTGTTCAACTTTTTGAGCTGCAGATCAATGAGGCATTCCTTTTCCTTAAAAGTATCTGGGTTTGAGCCCAGTAGCAAATTTTCCGCAACTATGTATTTATGTTTCAGTGAGATTTTTCTCAAATTTTTACCCCATAAAAAACAAGTTATAAATATGCTCTCTCACAGTAGTTTTTTAAAAATGTTGTCCTCTAACCAAATAAATTTTTTAATATGTACCTCATGGTTTCTAAATTGTTGTTCATGAAATAATCTTTGTAGCAACTGATCTAAATAAGATACACGATTTGGTTAGAATCCATCAACAAGTGGTCTCTTTTAATAAATAGAATCACAGTGAAATCAATATTACTGTTTTTGTTATTTAATTATTTGGTAAATGTTCATTTTTGTCATTAAATGTTTAGTAAATGCTCATGTTTTAATTGAATTATAGGAAACCATAATGCCACCATTATCCAATTTCTCATGCATGAAATATTGAATTTCTTAGGCAACACCTAGTACTTTAGCTAGCATGCATATATGCCTATACCATTACTGCCTCTAGTATTCCAGAATCAATGTACAGGTACCATTAACACCTAAACCTCTAACCAAGTGTAATTATTGGCCATAACATACTTATGTACAACATACAGTGTTTTTCATAACTTCATATTTGTGTTGTCATATGCACTCACACATAAAAGTTACATTTCCATCCTTTCACTCTTGTTATTTAACAGCTTTCTCACTTCTGAGATACAGTAGGAGTGTTTTCCACTGTACTTCAGTGAGGACATCTAGTGTTGTAACGTTTACTGAGTTAGCCCTTTCTTCACCATAAATGCCCCTATTTGAGAATGGAGAATGAGATTGGCTTGATAGCTTCGTTCAGGGGTTGGCAACGTTTTCTATAAGGCAGGCCACAGTCGTTCTTGTGAATGCTACGGCAGCATTGGAAATCACAAGATCTCCAGCAGGTCGGATGGGCGTTTAAATCAGAAGTTACTTAGAGATTTTATAATCTCATATAAGTGAAAATCAACTCTAATTACTGTAATGGCATTGAAACTCCATCACAAAAGGTTTTGAGATCATAATTGAACTGAAAAATATGGAACTGTGTTAAATTTTACTGATAACTTTTTCATCCACATAAAAGGCCACATAAAACGCTCTTGGGGGCCGCATGAGGCCCGTGGACTGTAGGTTGCCAACCTCTGGCTTAGTTGGTTAGAGCACCTACCCGGCAAGTGGGAGACCCAGTTTGATTCCTGGTCAAGTTCAGAATTTTTCTCCTTCTCTAACTTTACATTTGATTGTCATTAGTTTACATTTCTCCACACTTTATTAACTCAAAATAACTGAACCAATGAATATAAAGTATGTAGTTAAAATATTACTACAAAGTGCTTATAAGTACTGAGAAATAAAATGCATGAAATAATATATATTCTGAAAACTGGGATGGCCTTGACCCTGAGGTATCCAGACAATACTTTTTCACAAACACCTTAAAATGTTATACTGAAAGCTTTAGCCATTTCAAGTAAATATATAAGCTTTCACTGAACCCTGCTTAGAACAGTCTTTTATTTATAAATACAGAACCTTTTTAAATTCAAACTATCATACCCTCATTTAGATTCTTTTCCTGGTGACATTATAATCTCATCTCAAGTGTTTGAGGAAAAGCTCATACCACCTCCTATTCTACTCATGTTTTTAATTTTGACTGGGCCTTCCTTCCTCATTATTGTGAAGACATACCAAAAAACAACTTCCTTTTCCCTAGGCAGAAAATATACGAGACATCCTATAGGCCTCACTGGTATATTTACACAATCTGCTCTCTATTCACTTTTGTGGTATGTGGTTCTAGGTTTTTAACTTGGAGATTCGAAAATCTTTGGAAAAATCCTTCAAGGAAAAACAAAGACACTTGGAAGCAGTCAATAGTAAGATATATGCTGATTGTAGATGGTCAAATTTTAATGCTTGAGAATCCATCCAAAAAGAGTGCCACTATGAATTGGCAAGTATCTTTAAATTCCGTCCACAAATGCTGGTAATATCTCTTAGGTCAGTTAACAGCAAAATATATTTAGAATTATACCTCTTAAAAACAGACATCACTTATGCAATAAAAATAATTCCAAGTAAGTAAATGAACAAATTAAGCCACATTTAAATTCAAGAAAACAATGAACAATTTTACAGATCCCACCACATTCACTCTAGCATAACTTATTTTTCTAATTATGTCAACAATAGAACCTTACCGATAGAAGGCCTTACGATGGCCACTGGCAGATTGCCACTTTCTCGATGGAGCATGTGCTCAGCCAGTGCCTTGGTGAATACGTAGGTGTTTGGACGGTCACCTATGAGCCTGTGGTAAAGGGAGAATTTTTAACAACAAATATCCCAGATGGAATTTTTTAAAATATCAACTGATTATTCATATACAATATTAGATTTGTTAGAAACTCGGGATGAAAATCAAACACTATTTTAGGAAAAATTCTTGTCTTCAAATATCATCATGCATAATTCTAATGTTCCAGTACATCTCCAATTACTTATTGTTTAGTGGTTTACATTGAAATCTTATATCTGAGACAATGTATTAAAAATTTGCTATGCCACTACTACATTTAAAGAGTTTATTAATTTTTTTGCAGAACTGTTAACCTATTGAGCTGTTTACTAAGAAATTCCTACAAAACTTAGACCTATCTCTGAACCATTTCACTATTTTAAATACAATAAGCAACCTCTGTGTACATTCTCGGCACTTACTTTGGGGTGAGGGTTTCCACCAGATCTGAATCCATCCACTCAGTGCACTGGATGATGTTCTCAGGATCATAAGGTGGAGGGTATATCTCCTCTTTCACCTCTTCACGATCACAGTTGCAATAAGCAGTGGAAACGTGGACCAAGGCCTGTTGTTGAAATTTATTTTTAATTACACATTTTTATTATACCTCTTCATTCATACATTACAGAAAATTCAAACATCAAACAACATCAATTTTTTCATCATGAGACAATAGGAATAATGTCCTCGAAAAAAAATTTCCATTTTTCTTATGGAAGTTTTTATGCTTAAAGATTTAAATACTTTAATTTTTATGAATAGGGAACATGATAAGGTTTACTTTTAAATCATATTTGAGAAAGGGAGTGGCAAATTAACGCTTCTTTCAATAAAGACCTTCAATTAAAAAAAAAACAAGCTCCTTAATACAGAAATAAAATTTTGACCTCCAATTTTTATATGAAATTTTGGTAAGAAATAACATAATAAAATCATAAAAATACACAAGCATAAAACTTTAATTTACCTCAAGCTTAGGCATGCGATGACATAAGTGTAGTAATCTCCGAGTACCAAGCATGTTGATGGTAACAGACAACCCAAGAGCTTCATCAAACTTGACTGTAGCAGCAGAGTGGAAGACAACAGACACAGTAGAGATGATGAGATTCTGATCGGAGGCACTGATCCCCAAAGCCTCCTCCGTCACGTCCCCAGCAATTGGAACAATCTTATTTGTTGCCCCTGGTTGCTCTTTACGTACTCGGTCAAATAACTGCATAGTAAGTGTAATAAAGTAAACATGAGAACAGGTACCATTATTAACTATAAGGTAGAATAGAAAAATGTGAAAATGAATTCACTCTAGAATAGAGTTGTCCAAAATTTTCAATTTTTCCTACCCTTTAGGCCAGTGAGCAAATTTTAGAAAGGAAAGTCAGAATGTCTCTGCTATTGTTTAGTATGCATCATTTTTATAGTTAAGAGCGATTAGAAATCATCATTGTATCACACTACATATGATTACTATTGTGATTTTATATTTTTCCACACAATTAAACAATATTTTTTAAACTAGGATATTAGTTTTTCTTTTATTAAAAAGAATTAATACTTCAATTTGATTTTATTTGTGAATGCTGATTTTATCTGCACAAGTTATGAAAGGGTAGTGGGCTGGATAAAAACCTTTGGCAGGACGGATTCTGGTCATATGTTGGATAAGCCTGCTCTAGAACAACAAAATGGAACCACCCACATTATAGGTAATCTTCTTCGAAACCTTCCCAGACATAACATTGTAATTGACAATAAAATAACATGAATGTGTTCAGTCATATGCACTCATGCATAAAAGTTACATTTCTATCCTTTTACTCTTGTAATTAATAGTGTTTAAAATTCCAGCTAAAAAACTTGAGCAATATCAACTACTATACATCATAAACTGATATGACCTCCAATTCAACTAAAAAATTGCTCCATAAACCACCTGAAAGTTATAAGTTTGAAGAATTGAAGTGGGTAATGTCAAAATACAATAGCGATTGGAAAGATGTACACACCAAAGCTTCCCAATTTTTTAACATCTTAAAAGTGTACAAAACATTTGGACTTATTTCTTAAGGAAGTATAAAGGTGTACATTTAGTTTTCTGGTGATATTATCAATTAAAAAGATTGTCATTATTTATTTATAATTTTATATCATGTCTTATAACAAAAAGGAGATAAAGTAGAAATTTTTTAAAAATTCAATGGTATCTTAATGAGTTTAGACAACTCCAATAGTCATGAGTTAGTGTGTCAGGCAGACGGATGAACCGAACAGAAGTGGATTTTTAAAAAATCGGTACAACATACATTGTACAAACTTTCTCATATAATAATGCGGCGTTTACTTATCTTTAGAAAATCAAAATCGTATGAGCCTGTTTTTAGAAAATCCAATTTTTGTTAAAGTTGCCCAAGAATAAACTAGCCTTATATTCATTCATTGAGAAAAACGAAATACGTAGTATTATTGCAGATGTATACTCAAGTAACTGTACGAAATTTGATCAAAATTGTTAGAGCCGTTTTTGAGAAAATCGATTTGTTGTTAAAGTTGCCTAGAATAAACTAGCCTTATATTCATTTGAACTATACAGTATTATTGAAGACGTAAACTCAAGTAACTGTACGAAATTTGATCAAAGTAGTTACAGCCGTTTTTGAGAAAATCGGATTGTTGATAAAAATGCATAGAATAAACTACTCTTAATTAATGAGCAATGTCAACCATTTCTATGTATACTCTGCTCAGTATGATAAAATGCCTAAGTACGAGATTTCATTCATTTTCGCTCTACCGTCTAGGCTCCAGAGCCAGTAACAGAGAGACAGACAGAAAGACGAACAGACAGATGGCATTGCGAAAACCACTTTTTCAGATTCAGCGACACCTAAAACGTATATTTCCGTAAAAATCTAGAGGTCAAATTTTTTCGCGATAACAATACTTTCTCGATACTTCGTATGAGAAAGTAAAAAATGCTATAAAAATCACTCACTGGCGAATCCAGCAGCTGATCCACTCTTTGTCGGATGCCATGTCCTTGCTTTGGTCGCACAAGTAAATAGATGTTCTTGATGGAAGGACAGGAGCGGAGCAGCTTTTCAATAAGTACCTTTCCCACAAAACCTGTACCACCAGTGACCAGTATAGATCGATCCCGGTAGAAGTTTGCAACAGACACGTAGTCATTGGCCGATGGTTCCATTTGAGAGCCGGCCTCCTCTTTAGTATGCTGCCAGGGTCTGGTTCCTGTGAAGGATATTTAAAAATATACCATAAGAAAATGCATAGTATCACTGGAAGTTTGCTGTGGAACATGCTCGTTTTCAATCCATTTTGGGTATACATCTCTTGTAGAAACTCTTTCAATGACAATTTCACTATGGTAAGCTACATTGATAAATCAAACTATAAAACAACTTTTTAAAATTCCAAATTTTGTATTCATTGGAATGGAATTAATCGTTAAAATTGTTACAAGTTGGGTCAACAAAACTAAGAGGTGAAATAAGAGAGATTCTAGAGCTTAAGAATATATCTGAATATAAGTGCGGCAATGAAGTATTGCTCAACATTAAATTTTGGATTAATGAAAAATCCAAATCAAACAGTCTGCAAGAAACTAGTAACTGCATCCATGTACAGTAAACTCCCGATTTATGAACACCATGTGTTCCTGAAAGTAATTCGTAAATCGGGAGAGATTTTCCCATTAATGCAATGTTAAAATCACGGGATGTGTTCAAAAACCAATTCTTCCTCCTACACATGCAAGAAAAAGGAGAATGGATCAAATAATATATTTTAACAAATGCATCTTAATTATAACTTATCCATTCGTTGAATTTGACATCATTTTCCACATTAAGCGGAGGTTTGGCATAGAGCTCTTACGGGTGTGAGGGCAGATTAGCAGGTGTGATGATATGGAAGAAAATGCACAACTTTCAACATTTACATATATCAGAAGAGTGGTGGTGCAAAGGAATGAATAATGCATCCTAGGAAGTCTGATGCGAACACATTTTTTTCATATTTCTTCAGCGGTTATTTTGAGGTTGTAAGTCAAATTTGTGGCATAAAAATACTTGTTTGTAAGACCGAAAGTCCATAAACTGAATGTTCGTAAATTGGGAGTTTACTGTAACCAATTATCTAATTTTTTAATGAAGAACAGCTACACTCAGAAAAACTTTCAAGGCATATTTAGAAATCTTAAATGAGATCTCTTATCTTTCGGGTAGATTTTATATCAATTTTCCAGCTAATCATTTAATGCACACAAGCTCATCAACTTATAGTAAAAAATTTTCACTTAACAAGGATCATATCTTTTCTATAATGCCATCAGCATTAATAATTTAACGTTTCATGGTGAATACTAATAAATGAAGTACTATTAACATACTGAATGAAAATTAAAAATGAAATTTGACTTTATCTACAGAAATATTGCTCATTACTTGATACATTGTATTGCACAAAAGGTAACATTGCATTATATTTCTTACAATTTCATTCCCAAAAATGTTGGTAATATTAATTCAAAATGGAAAGATAAATACAATAATTATTACCACAATTACCTAAATTCATTCAAATGATCATTTTTGTTATAAAACCTGACTTTCAGTTCCCTGAAAGTTTTTTTTCCAAACACTACAGTACAGTTGCTTCAAATATTTTTTTAAATGTTAGAAATCTTAAGTTATTATTACAGATTGATATGTACATTAACAATCTTTCAAAATTGGAAGTATCACGAAATAATTCTTCCAAACATATCGTAAACACAGAAAAGGAATGCCAAATGAAAGAAAATGCTGTGAATTGTTTCTTAAGAAAATTTATATTGAATTAATTTATCTCAAAGATGAACATTCCTTAATATAAAAATACCTTTAAAGTATTTGTTAACAGAGTATTGAGTTTGAATTAATGGGGTTCATAAATATACAAAGATGCTTCCACCTAAAGTAGAACATTTCACCATTTAACAAGTGAAATGCACTTTCTACTACGAACATCTACCTTGCAGTGAATGACCCATAGAAAAATATGAAGGTCAGTGGAAAACGTCTTCCAATTCAAGCTGCTTCTGACTACCGTAATAAATATTAATGATATGTACTTTCACTAAGATTAACATAATCCAACTGAAAGGTTTTAAGAATGAAAAATTCCATTTCATCGAATTTCCTTAATAAACGTCTAATAAGGGATCATAATTAATATGTAATCGCGTTACAATCGGCCTATAAACATAAACCAGCAATCTAAAAAAATAAAAAGTAAAAAATAGAAATAATAAAAAAGGAAAACTCTCAATAATAACATTTGCTTAAATTTCACTGTGCGCACGGTATAATAATTATAGCTAAGATAGCAGTAAAACAAATTCAAACCTTAAAAACAAACACTTCAAAATTGTAAATTTGGCCACCAGAAACTTGTCTCAAAAATTTAATACTTGCCAATCAGCAGAGTTACTGACTCTTGGTGGTAATTAGCTGCACCCCTTCACGTTCTAGCTTCCTTTTTTGACGATATGAGATACTAAGTTTTCCTCAAAGATTATATTTCCACAAGAGAAATGCCACTTTCACTGAAAGCCAAAATATTTACTCCGAAAAAACGGAGGATAATATCTATGATTAATTTTTCCGCTTCCAAGTCAGCAAACTATTAAAACGTTTACGTAACAAATCCGTGGGACCTCATAAATCGAAGGGAAAGAAAATAGGCGCCCGCCATGGGTCGGCTTCGTTATTCACTTCTTCGGTCATGGACATCACTACGAGTGAGAAAAGATCTTCGCAAGAGTAAACACAACCGACTACTATAGCGGGAAACCTGTCCTGTGCTGCGGCACTTCGTGGCTGTCGGGCGCAGCCGATGGCGTGGAAAAGACTGGACGCGAGGGATAAAGTAATGGAAGGGCGGTATGAAAGAGTGAGGGTCGAAGGGGCGGAGATGGCCTATATTTCCCTCCGCAGAATTGCGGTCAGCCTGCATCTCAAGAAGCCCGGTCTGTGCATCGCCCACCACCCCGCCCACATCCGCGAAATCCCAGTCTCGCCCACATGAGCGTGGTGTGCTCAATTGCTGTCATTAGATGCTATTTGTCCCGACTAGCACGACAGTGGATTTAGAAAAATACTCATTAAAGTGGCACCAAACTCGTGCCAGGGAGACTATAAGGTTACAAGTCGTGCGATTTCTCAAATTAGCGTTAGCCACATCATCCAACAGATTAATAACAGAGGATAAAATATTGTAACAGACTGCAGGTATTTACGAGAAACTTATGTAGAATTCTATTGTGTCCTCAATGTTAAATAACAGAACTTAGTTTAAACAATCTTAAACCAAGCGCAAAGAACAAGCGCACTGCGGAAAGACGGGAAACTGGTCGTAGGTAGAAGCAGAAACTGAGGGGGGCTGCGGGCAACGGTAATTGGTAAGAATGCAGTTGATACATTGGAACACAGGCAATCGCGGCTGATACAAGTGCTTTCGTTTCGCCCATACACGATTTTAGTTGCATTATTTTATATATACAAATTTGCACGGAAATTTAAGCATTATTTACACAGCATAAAAATTGTTAATTTAAAGATGAATGAATAAAAACTAATAATACAACTACCATCATTTACATATATTGTAAATCAGTGACAATAATTAATGCTTCAGTAAAATTCCCAAGTGACAGCAGAGCTCCGTAAAGTTTTAATGTAGCGTTTTGCCGGTTGTGCAGCTCTAAATATTGCGATACGATTCCTTCTATCAGAACACAAGCCCCTACATAAAGAACGCAAATAACTAAAATTAAGTGAAACAGAAAGCAATGTAGAGCCAAAAATACACAGGCCGGGGTCAGTAACGCTACGAGCGCAATGAGAAAGAGGCCAAAACCGGTGCAACCCTCACGGAACCCCGCCCTCATATGTCTAAGTATGAAGACGATCGATACGTATTAACGTACCAAGACGGCAGATTCACCATTGAATGGTGAAGGCTGTAATTTTACCATTAAATACAAATAACGTAGGTTCACACAAGTTATGCAACAAAATTGAAACGATTGCTATATTAACGATAAAAGTACACATACCTAATGAAAGACTAGTATTATCAAACTATGAATTCCTCCACATTTTACTTTGTTGGAAAGAACTAATGCATGCAGCCGGAAAATACAAAAATATACGTTGGTATAAGACAGCTTCCAACGCTCGAATCGAGCCCTGAACTTGAAAATAGCCTTACCTGGTACTTATATACCGGATACACTATCCAATGGTAACGGGCACTATGTCGCCGGGTGATGTTATTTAAGAGTTATCGTAGATACACGTAAACTTTCAAAGACACCACATACACAAATAAACACACGATTTTATGTTAAATTTACTACCTCTTGGGAAGATGTGCGAAATTTTATTACAGCCCAAAGACCTCGACGCCCCTACTTCATTAAGTCACACTGGCAGCCATGATTCATAACCAACGTAACAATCGCATTGCGAGAGGCGTATGACCCACGTGTGGCGTTATGTCCTTGATGTCATGTGGAAGAGTTTCCGTAGGAGGTACTCAAGAACTTTATATCATTCTGTGAAATCTTGTGAACTCTCAGTACGAAATACAACCCATAATAATTATGTAGATAAACCATATTTCAACTGGAAAGTGAACAATTCTGATTTCTCGAAAAATCTTTGGTATTTATTATTTTGCTATGCCTTAATTTCGTTTTATACAAGTGCAGTGAGACTAGGACTAGTTAGTGATAAAATATAGAACGAAAGTTTTATTTTAGGCCTCTTCTAGCAATCAAATCCTGCTAAAGAGGAACTGCCGCATTAACTCGCATTTTTTAAATTTAAAGTGCAACTTGAAAGAATCTTATTGTTTAAATGAAAACGAGATTTTATGTAAAAATATTTATTTTAACTTTTAACCGCTGATATCAGTGTTTTTATCGAAACAAAGGAAACCCGTACTTCCAAAGGAATACTTTTGGACAAATGCTTTGTAAGTTTATCCTTACATTTAAAAAAACATCATAGATCATGAATAAAAATAAATGCCATTAGCATGGTATTTGTCATAAAAATAATATTTCCACATTTAACAAGGTATTCTTAAAATTAAAAAGCTTTGTATTAAATTACAGTACGTAAACTTAACTATACACTTCAATTACATCCAGTAGGCTGTCTAATGACTAACACAGCCTGTGTTTTAACAGTCTTTATACACGAAAATAATTTGAGCATACATTTTATAATTGATATGAACATATCCGTTTTCGATAAAAATGCATTAAATTTGCTCAGCGTTTAGAAATTATAGCACTACTAACATCCCATGTAATGCTGTGCAAAGCTACACGCAAAGGAGATGTCTCACTTGATCTCCATATTTTTCATTCACAATTATGTGCTTTTGAACTATACCTTTCTTGAATAAAGTCAAAAATAGAAACCAATGGCTATAACAAACATAAAGTCTTATCCTATTTTTGGCTTTCAAAGCCATACTAACATTTGCAATATAACTTTTTTCAGACATCAGTAACAGACAAACAGTCAGATATAGCTTCATCGCATCAAATAACATACTTATCATCACATGATTCAAGAACTTATGTATATATTTTTGGCATTGTAAATTTTTCTAGAATTACTGGATTGAGTAAACCAAACAAATTCAACCAAGTCTTGGGTATAAAGGCTGAAAAAATCTGATTTTGTATTTACAAATGTAAAGTGCATCTTATTTACATATTTAATATAATTATGAGTATAACATTTCTTTACATCAAATGTAAAACCGATTTAAATTCAAATAATTTTTCACAAAACAAAACACTTTCTTTGGCAATATTGAAATAAAATGTTCAAGGTCAAGATTTTCTTTACAAACCAAAGAAAAACCTAAATTCATGAAGTCTCGTACTGTGCATATTTTATCAGCAATTCCTGAATTTCTTTCTCGGCTACTGCATCCTACGAGAAATGAAAAAAATATGATACAAAAATAATATGAAGATTTTTATTTCTATACATTTCCATGAACTTGTGAAATTAACAAACTTTCCAATTTTCTGAATGAAGTTTAATTTTTTTATTAGACCAAACAAAAATCAATAAAGCTATCATGATCATAATAACGTAAGTACTAAACAATTTAAATAGTAACAAAATCTACCACTCGACAAATGTAGAATCAGAAAAACTGTTCATCATTGTTTAGCTTAACTATTATGGATTCATTAGTTGTTAAAATTTTTTAACTGAAAATCTAATAATTACGTTACATCCCATAGACAAAATATGAACTTCAACTACAGGTATTAGAATCAACAACCACTGATTAATAATTTGCTTATGAAACACTATTTACAGTATCACTCAAATACAACACACCTTTGTTTCCAACATTTTCATACAAGAAACAAGGATTTCAAACAAAACTTACATAGTATGTCAAGAAGACAATCACCATTACAAGGTAAATGCAGTGAAACTGTAGTGAGTATATCTAATGAAGAAAGATACTTCTTAAAATTAAATTCTTTTATAATTGACTTCATCCAATGGAAAATTTTATTAACTTTTTCCATTTAGCTTTCTCAAAAACTTAAGGTGTTTTATTTGGGGGCATGTGGTATTTGAATAAATATGGTAGTTTATTCAATATTTTAAATGCTATAATAGGATGACAAGACATACTGGAAATTCCAGAAGTCCTGGATTTTGACTTCACGTCCCAGTGTCCTAACAAATTTCTTTGAGATACTGAAATGTCCCCGAGTTCTCTTTTCCGAATTATAATATTCCATTTTCACAAACACACAATTATAAATTGCATTTTATAGGAATTTTATTCAGCAAGTTCATCTGAGGCATGACATTGGCTGGCTCTTGCTCAACTGCACATGTTATAAGCATAAATCAATTCAAACTTTTCAATGTTACAATTTCATAACTAGTGAAACAAGATATTTCAATCACAGAAATAATAAAGGTAATGCAATTTTATTGAAAAATTATGGATGCATAAAGAGGAATGGTTTTAAGAAAAAACCACTAAAAATATTCTTTATGACTTTAATAGTGACAGCCATGTAAAAGTTGATGATTTCTACATATTGTAGATACCCTTTTGATATTTGTAATGAATACAATAAAAGATTATCCAAACAATACCAAAACTTCAAACATTTTACTGGGATTTTACTAAGGAAAATCCAATCTGGGTATTATTGGAGATAAGATACCAATTAATAAAAAGTAATAATTGAAGTATTTCTGTTGACGAAGACAAGTCCCTTTTTGGCCATCCATTTTTGAATCAAAACAACATGGTAACAAACAAGTGTTTTAGATATACTGTATATCTAAAGGTTCAACGTTCCACTCTTGCATCGAAATACAAATTTCTGGAACTTAGACGTATGTAGGAAATAAAAATTACATTTAAAAAAATTAAACTATGCTGAAAACAAAAAATGTACAAATACTTTACTTAAACATAATGTACACAAAAAATAAATGAAAAGGTGAGGTTTTATCTAACAAATTTTGAAAAACCTCACAATAAAGGTGTAAAAAATTCAAATTAAGGAGTGCTGCAAACACAGATACAAATTTTAAGGATTGCAGGATCATTATGAAACTTAAAAAACACTCATTTTTATCAAAAAATCTAAAATATTACAATTTATAAAAGCGCTTCCTAACTATAATACCACGTTACATTATATGAAAGAGAGGACTGTCACTTTCATTTTATCCAAGCTAAGACAAAAAAACAAGGGGAAGATGCACACATCATGCAGAGGTCATGTTTACAAATTATGTCAAAATATCAGAAAAAGAAAAATGGACAAGTTTAATGTCTGAACACTGCGAAACGATATATCAGAAGTGATGCCATGGAAATATTAGATTTTTTAAATAATGAAAACATTTAAAATATCTCACTTGAGTAATAATAACAATCTTTACATTCAAGTTTATTTCTTTGCTGTAAATTATCCATTCCTTAACACTTACAAAATGTTGTGAATGCACAAAAATGAAATGTACAGTGTTGTCCTCAGTTTAACATCACCTCAATTAATGTTGATTCCCGTTAACGTTAAAAAATTAATACCCATATTCGAAGTAACTTTGCTAAATAGATGGAATGATTATCTTGATAGTGAGTAACCTATATTTCATAACAGGGGTCGGCAACCTTTTCTATAAGGCGGGCCAAATTTGTTGTTGTAAATGCTTGGGAGGGCCACATTGGAAATCACGACAGCTTCTGCAGGCTGTATGGGTGTATAAATCAGAAGTTATCTGAAGATTTTGTGGTCTCATAGTAGTGAAAATCAATTCTAATTGGTTAACTAGCCTTAAAACTCCACAAGAAAAGGTTTTGAGACCATAATTTCACTGAAAAATATGGAACTGACTGTGTTAAATTATACTGATAACTTTTACATCATGGGTTCGCGGGCCTCATAAAATGCTCTCGGGGGTTGCATGAGGCCCGCGGGCTGTAGGTTGCCAACCCCTGTTTTATGATACTGTTCTCTTAAACCTCCATTGAGTTATATGTGAGTGGGCATGCATGCATGGTGGTGTGAATAGTGTGACTGCACTGGGTCTCGCACTCTCTAAAAAAATATTTGTCATACTTATCAAGTACATCCATTTTTTTAATCTGAAAATATACTGAAGAGATTGTTTTAGTTATTAAAATTTACTATTAAAAATTTTTGACATGCACACTTTGCACTGGGCCCCACGATCTTCCAAGCTGGCTGATGCATGCAAACATACACAAGTCTACTACAAAATGTTTTGTTGAGATCCCATCAACTAAAATGCCTTAGAGCAGGGGTTCCGAACCTGGTGCTTGCAAGCACCGCTGTGCTCTTTAGAAGCCTGATGGTGCCCTTTGACAGCCTGACTGTGCACTTCTAAGGTGCTTAATGTCCCATTTCTTAGGACCAATAACTTAATTTGCTTGGTTGATTTCTTTCTAAACGTATTCAAGATCATTAAGAATAACTTTGATGTTGGTTTGATTTTTTTATTATCATTACAACTCCTGTGGAAGTGTAGTGGTGCTCTTTCGATATTCTAGGATACAACTTGGTGCTCACTTGATGCTCTGGGATACAACTTGGTGCTCGCCACATCGAAAAGTTTGGGAACCCCTGCCTTAGAAGCTTTCCAAGCTTCAGTCTCAAAACATAATGGTGCAGCTTATATTCAGAGGTGGCTTATATGCGAGTAATGCAAGGTACATTAAAATGAAAACTTACTTTACTAAGACAAATCATGAACAATGAAGAAACATTAATCCCAAAACACACAGCAATTATTACCAGCAAAAAAACATCGATAGAGCTCAATTTGCACTCCATACTTACCTCAGGAGACTTTACAGGAACTTCAGCTGCCTGTTTAAGCCACTGAAGGGCAAGAGAGTAGTCCTTATCACCAATCAAAGCCTTAGCAAGTAAAAGACGATTCTCCTTCCACGGTGTAGGACTCAGTTTCTCTGCTTCTTCAAATTTCTCAACTGCCTCTGGAAATGTGCCTTTTGGTACTTCTGCAAACAAAGCTCCAGCTATTTTTCGTTCTACCCAAGTTAGAGTAGCAACCTATAAAAAATTATTAATGTACATTCATAAGTGGATAATATTTTTATATTTTACTGAAAAAGAATAAAACTATTATTATGAAAGTAATAAATTACTGAAATTATAACAGATTTGCATTTGTTGGTTGTGTATAAAGACACCTCGGGCATGATTAATGTTACACACCGCAATGTGGATGTTCTAATTCTATTTGCTCTGGCACACTTTCTAACTTTTTTAAAAATCTGTCCTGTAAATACTTGTTACCTGATGATGACAATCATCCGTTGAAAAAGGTTGTATGTTTTTATGTGGAAATAGTATGCATTTTTTATCGGCATATTTTGTTTCACTTGTCATATAATTGTACCTGTTATTATAGAATTTCACACAGTGACAGACTCTTCAGTGGATTATATGTATGCATATATATATTATCGATCATTCTGTGAATGAATCACCTTAAGTACCAAACACCTAAAAATTCTTCATTTAGCGAACTGTTTGTCGTAAAACCAAATGGGTGGCAACCTATTCCTAGTAATGAAGGATTCCTAATCAGGTGAGTGGAGAGAGAGAGAGGAAACATAGTGAGTCCTGAATGTGCAAGTAGATATAAGAATGAACAAAGTACATAAAGGCAGGGTCTTTAGTTTAGCATAACTTTTTAAATATTACTAAAGATTAATGGATGCTATGTACTATTTTTTTGTATAAACCTCTTTCCCATCCTATTAATAACTTGAGTTTTATGGCCACACTAATTTTTAAATTAACTTGATTGGAAGCTTAGGGGAAATTCTGAATGCGGTGAGAAAAAATCGGTACAACATACATTGTACAAACTTTCTCATATATGGGTACTAATGCATCATTTAGTTATCTTTAGAAAATGAAAATCGTATGAGCCTGTTTTTAGAAAATCCAATTTTTGTTAAAGGTGCCCAAGAATAAACTAACCTTATATTCATTCATTGAGAAAAATAAAATACGTAGTATTATTGCAGATGTATACTCAAGTAACTGTACGAAATTTGATCAAAATCGTTGCAGCTGTTATTGAGAAAATTGAATTATTGTTAAAGTTGCCTAGAATAAACTAGCCTTATATTCATTTTTTGAGAAATATGAACTATACAGTATTATTGAAGACGTAAACTCAAGTAACTGTACAAAATTTGATCAAAATCATTACAGCCGTTTTTGAGAAAATCTGATTGTTGTTAAAAATGCTTTGAATAAACTACTCTTAATTACTGATCAATGTCATCCATTTCTATGTATACTCTCCTCAGTATGACAAAATGGCTAAGTACGAGATTTCATTCATTTTCGTTCTACCGTCTAGGCTCCAGAGCCAGTAACAGACAGACAGACACCATTGTGAAAACCAGTTTTTTGGATTCAGCGACATCTAAAACGTGTATTTCCGTAAAAATCTCGAGGTCGAATTTTTTCGCAAAAACAATACTTTCTTGACACTTCGTACGAGAAAGTAAAAAAGGTTGAATGTTGGCAAGCTCGGGATGAAGACCACATCAGATGCACAAATTTTATCAGATTTTAATTACACTGTGAAGCCTGAGGTCTATTTTAATGTATAAGCAATACATGAAACAACAACAATTTATGCATACAGATTGAAAAATTGATAAAAATAAGTCTCATGTGCTAAATTTATATAGGCAGAGAGGAATTTTGTCAGAGAATACTATGCTTACAATATAGAATATGTAAAGGGAATACAAGGTCTGAAAATAAAGTAACGGGACTGACATTATTATGGATTACTAGGAGGCAAGCCCCCTGCTGTTCCTACCATGTACATGTATCTATTGGATTTAGATTAGTTTAACGGGAATATGTTTTGAATATGAGTTTAATGAATATATTTTATAAGGGAGGCAAGCCCCCTGCTGTTCCTACCATGTACATGTATCTATTGGATTTAGATTAGTTTAACGGGAATATGTTTTGAATATGAGTTTAATGAATATATTTTATAAGGGGTGTATGTTTGGTTTTTAATAAAAATTAAGAAAATTAGTTGAATAACTCGATAAAAAATAAACTTAAGAGGGCTGAAATTCCGAGAGATTAAAAATGGCTGAAGAATAGAACGTTAAAGAGAGAGAGAGAGAGAGACAACCAGAAATAGGATTTTAGTAATATAGATTAAAAAATACAAATAAAATGAATACTGCGTTTGATTTATTTGCATTAAATTCATATCTTCGGTCATTTCGAGCAAGTTTTAATCTTATTTTCGATCTTTAAGCCTTTATTTAAGTGCATATGCATGGAATTTACCGTGGACAACAATACCGGTAAACATGGAATCTTATTATTGAAATGTTAAAAAATTTACCAAAACTCGAGTATAAATTCAAAATATGAGCAAATTCGAATGAGATTGAGTATTCAATGGTAAGAATAAGAATCCTCATTCAATTTGGAGTGTTTTAGTGCAAATTTTGTGTCAATAACTTAATTTTAAGATATTTTAAAGAGTAAAAGAATGAAAGCCTTCAAACCAAAAAGGTGATTTTTACGTGCTGTCTTATGGGAAACGACATTCATCCTCTGGAGTTGAACCCGTGACCTTTTTCGAAATTTTTTAGGCATAATGTAAAGATTCATCAACACTGAAATCCTGAGAAATTTCAGGCTTCTAAGTTTATTTCTAATCGAGTTATTCACAAAATTAGAGCGTTACACATCATGACGACCATTATGATTTTATAATATAGAGAGATATAGCAACACTACAGTGTCATAAAAACATAAAGAGATTATAGAAATGTAATTACTACTTTATGGAGATGGCACCATGCCTAGAACTCATGTTCTCAAATGGGTCAAGCACTTTTCTGAGGGCAGACTAGATGTTAGTGACGACAACTAATCTGATCATCCAACATCAGGAACAGATGAAAACATGGAAAAAGTTGCTTGTTTGCTGCCAAATCATCGACAGTTGACTGAATAATAGCAAAGGAACTTAATATTGACTGGGACTCTGCAAGATTGATTCTATCAGAAAATTTGGACATGCAGGAAGTTTGCGCAAAGATGGTTCCCATAAATCTGACCGACAAAGAAGAGAAATTTCTTCTGATCTTCCATAAAGGATTCAGAAAGATGACAACTTGAGTAGAATCATAACCAGTGATGAAATATGGGTGTTTCAACATGGCCCAGAGATTAAAAGGCAAAGTATTGAGTAGAATATTCTATCACTGCCAGGAACCCATGAAACCTCTGATGTCAAAGTCAAATATGAAGACAGTGTTGATATTTATTTTCGATACAATGTGAATCTCTCTCCATGAATTTGTCCCTGCTGAGCAGACAGTGAATCAAAAGTATTATCTTGTGGTGTTGCAGCAATTATGAGACCAGGTTCAATGCACATGGCCAGAATTGTTCCTTAACAAATGGATTTTGCATCATGACAATATTCTGACACACACAGGTCTTCTAGTTAAGGACTTTCTGGGGGAATCAACAAATTACAGTCCTGGATCATCCACCCCATATACTGAACTTAGCTCCATGTGATTTCCTTCTATTCCCAAAATTGAAAAGTGAGCTCAGGTGGCCAAATTTGGAGTTTGCAGATATCCAGGCATTCTTAAGAGCTTGTCACAAAACGATCCTTAAAACTGTTTTGAATACTTTAAAAGGCACTGGGATTCATGTATCGCAGCAGAATGGAACTACTTTGAAGAGGATCACATCCATTAGAGGTAAGATTTCATCTATAAGGGCAGTGCCATTACTGCCAGACCTCATAGAAGTAGACATCCAAGTATGTACATATAAACGTTCACAGGTAGGAAAAATCTTTTATATTAATTTTGTTGTTCATGTGTGTCAACAAATAATAACCATGGAAACAAACAAGCAACTATAAAGCAATATCTATAAAGCAAAGTGTTTATGTGTGTTATTCTATAACTCATCAACTACAGCATGTAGAAATAAGAGGAATATGAAATTTTAACCAGAGTAAAGAGTTAAGTGATGTAGTCAGGTTTTAAACCGATTTGATTGACCTTTCTAATTTAAAAATATATTTTCTTTTTTCATTTTCTCCATTTGAATAACTTAGGGATGAGTGCATTTGAATTTTAAAATTACTTAGAAACATGGTACGAACTTGAGACTTAGATGGCTCTATGCAGAAAAGAACAACGTTTATTTTTACTGAAAACAGAATCTGAATCCTGATCAAATTAGTGTAAAAATGCATTAGAATCAGAAAAATACATGATGTTATCAGTTTTATAACAATACCAAATATAAACTACCATGACAACTCCCACTGTCGCAAAAGTTGAGAAACCAAAGCATTTATATGGGAAAATTTTTAACAATATCGTTTTTCAATTTCTGTGTGATATTGCTTTGATTACATGGCAAACAAATATTTGTTGATTTTAATTAAATATTACTAATAAAAGGCTTTTAATGATAATTTTGTGTGGCGTAGAGTTCTTCAAAGCAAACTGTTTTCAAAACTACGTAAGTAACAAATAACGAGACATAAATTTTCCACAAATTGTGATTTCCACACCTTTGCAGATGTCGGCACTAAACTTCGCATAGGTATATAATTTTACCCTGCAGGTAACATAGGCTATATGGTGATAAAAATATTTGGGGGGGAGGAGGGCTTAATTCAATAATTATTTTCCCATAATTTTACACATAATTTTCAATTATCCACAGTGCAAGGTTTTTTTCTTCATTAATCAAAGTATCTAAATATGGATCGATATTCTTTGTTTTTGCTTTATTTTGTAGTTAAAACTGTGTACTATCTTGATCGAAGGTTTTCGCAGTGTGGTTGTTCGACTACAAGAGAGAAAATGGGAGAGGGGGGACTCTCCAGTAACCAATGACTGAGGACGAGGGGATGACACTTTTTGGCTATATATACGTGGCCAATTTCTTGCAAATTCACTTCACCCTGAAGAAGCTACCTGCAGCGATCACAAAACGTTGGTTCCATTATGTTCCAGACAGCTGAAACCGAAAGCTGACAATATCATGTGTACTGTCTTATTCATGCAATGTTTACATGTTACATGGTCGAAGATTCACTAAATCCGTTGAAATTCAACGGGCACTTCTGCTAGTTCTAATTAATATAATATTATCATGCCCATTGCAGCAACGCTCGCAATTAATCTGTAGTTAGAATTTACCAATAATAGTAGTGGAAGAAAGGTGACTTGGTAACTAAGGTGAATTTTGTTAGGTTGGAGGGATTTATATTATGAAAGGAGGAGAGAAGAAGCAGGTCTTGTAAGAAAAAATGACTCTTCCTCCTCATGGCTAAGTATCACCCTAAGCAGTGGTGTAGCACAGGGATCCCCAAACTACGGTCCGCGCAGTGATTTAATCCGGCCCGCCTGCCTTACCTCATATATTTCTTTAAGTTTTGTATATTCACCAATAGCAATTTTCATTAAGTATAATTTGATCACCAACTCATTTTTTTAGGTAGATACTGAAACTATTATCTTTTCTCGATAAACCCCCCCCCCCCCCTCCCGCTCAAAACAATTTTTAACAGTGAAGTTGGGCGGTCGAAACTTGCTCTTTGAAGTTTTCACATGGCCCGAACATTCATTTGAAAAGTCTTAAGTGGCCCACGCTGTCGTACATTAAGCCTAATATGGCCCTTTCAATAAAAAGTTTGAGGACCCCTGGTATAGCGGAATCATTCTGGCCCCCCACAACGAATAACAAGTAGGAATAATTCTCTTTAATCATACAGTTTAAATTAGGTGCTTTTCATATATTTTGGTATATTATTTTAATTTTAATAATACTAAAACTTGGAAAATAAACATAATTACAATTTTAAAGAAAATTAAAAATATAAAAAAATACATGAAAATCTTTTTATTTTTTCATTCTCAGGTGAGAAAAATTTCCATTTGAACACAATTTATAGAAGGCCGTTTAACCGTGGTTCGTTTTGTACCCCCTTCGGCCCTGGACTCCCCGCCATGCGGGGATGTCCGCTATGCCACTGACCCTAAGCATTCCATAGGGCTCAATCCTAGGTCTTCTTCTATTCTCTCTGTATATTATTAATGATTTCTCCCAAACACATACTGTAAACACCACTTACATGCAGATGATCTTCAAATTTACTTAAACAGCAAACCTAATAACTTATTCCAAGCCGTAGATAATATTAATCACACCCTGACTCAGTTTAAAAAATTGAGTGATGAAAACTTTCTCAGTATTAACCCAATGAAATCTAAAGCAATTATTATCGGATATCCAAAACTACTTGAATCAGTAGATCTCACTAATGTTACTCCTTTGTCTATCAATGGTTTTATCATCCCCTATTGTAAAACTGTCAAAAATCTCAGTCTATATTCTAATAAACGAAACTCTCTCCTAAAAATAAAGCTGGTCAGTTCTTTAATAGTGCCACACTTTGACTACTTTTACATTGCATATCAAGCTCTAGTGATGGATCTCACCCTTAAGCTCCAGCTTTTTTTCTTTCGCCACCTCAGAAAAGTAATCAAAAAATCAATATGATAGTTACAAGAATAATTTAAAATTAATCGGCAGTTCGGGGCAGATTATTGAATATATGAAGTGTGGACACCTGTGGTTCAAAACAAACGATTATAAAATGTAGAGTGACCCTCTTTAAATAACACTAACATGTTAATTAATTTTATTTCTCTCTTAAATAAAGTTTACTAAAATATTATTCAAAATACACACTAGATAATTCAAGGAATTCTGCGGGAAATGAATGCCTCCGATCCAAGGGATCCACTGAAGTCCTCGCCTGTTTTTGCTGGAATATAAACCAACAAGTAATGGAAATATCATAGAACACCACACGAGAGTTAGAAAAGGAATGATGTCGTTGAAAGCTCAAGCCATTGAGAGCAACAATTTGAATTTTTCCAAAGAAAAAGATATGAGGAGAGTTAATGGTGTTCTAAGAAAGACACAGCAGGGCATATTTTCTCAGGTCTGCTAATTACAATACTGAAGGGGATGAAGGTGATGGTAAGGGCATGGATTTTTCTCTCGGCACGAAAGCAGATTACGACTCCTTTCTAGGTCTTTGTAAAACAACCATTTTGCCTGCATTCATATAAAGATCTTTCTATATTCTGTTGGTCAGTTTCTGCCTACAGTGGTTGACCCGGATATGGTCGCAGTTGGTGTCCCCATAACCCTCACCATAAATGTCCTCTGTGGATAACAATATTAGGAGAGAGAAAAGAAATAGGCATTCTTTCCTTTGAAGCAAACCCGCTGGTTTTTCCAATGGAAATTCCTCGTCTTTTTGTTGGTCTGTACTTTGTGGATTGAGATTGAACCGAAACTGAACCACTTTTGCAAAAAATTAGTTCGGTTTTCGGTTCATTGAAAAATTAATCAGTGGTTTCGGTTCGGTTTGTGGTTCAGCAAAATCACTGCGGTTCGGTTCAGTGGTTTGGTTTGGTTCGGTTTGCAGCTCTGCTTTGAACAGTATAAAATTTAACAAGGTACATCCAAATAAATACTGAAAGTATGAATCAAACTGGAAACACCATTCTTGACACAAAAGCATTTTAAATGTTCATGATGCATGTAGATTTTAAGCAAATGGTATAATAGATTATTTAATAAATATCTTTAAATTTTGAATTAATTAAAAATATTTCTTGAGTTATTGCTATTAATATGAGCCAATGAAATTTCCTTTGCTTTCATTGTTTTAGAATATTTACTGTGAAAGATGAGTAAGTATAATTTTCTTAATATACCTAAAATCTGGGTATCTGAAAACTAGAGATATTTGATATTCAATTCATCCATAGCATGTTGAAATTTCAATGCCCAAAATTCGAAATTTTGACCCTGTTACTTCTTGTAAGATATGCTTTAAGATGATGTAAATGGTATAAGGTAAAACCTTCTTATTATACATAAACAAATGAAGTTGAGATGATGCAAAAAATATATCCACCTCATATATAAAACGCCCAAGAAGGTGGTGAAGAGATGGATCAGTTGGATGAAGACTCAATGCTGTATCTACATGTTCCTTAAAAACTACTCCATCTTCTATCTTTTCTCTTGTCCCAATGAATTCCCCCCTGGATCCAACTGTTATGGCAAACCATTTGTGTACTTCAGCATTTGCATCATCCAACTCCAGAGCTCTCTTTGCAAACTCATATCCTGTTGATAGAAACAGCAAATTGAATGTAAATTTTAAAATACTGTAATAAAATGCCATAAAAGTAGAGAAAAAATATGCAAGAGTCCTTCACAATAGTCTCAAAGAGAAATGATTTGAAAAACATTTATTGACTAAAACTGGGCCAACTAATGAACACAACTGAATTAATAAATTCCTTTAAAATTTTGCAATAAGTGAGCATATTTAAAAACTGCTTGGATCCTTCTCCAATTGCTAGTTTGACTTACTAAGATGAAGAACAAATAAAATAAAATTTTTTAATATTTCAACATGACCTGGATTTCGCTGTGATACATCATCTTCAGGTAAAGACGATGTATTATCACATTTTATTTGTTTGTCATGAAAAAATTTCACAAACTTGTGCCTACCACTATGAATTTTCTGCTAGGTTGACCATAGTTGCATAATCAAATAGCATATTTACTCGTGTACCCCGCGCACCTTTTTTCCCAAAACATCGGTTAAAAAAAAGTCCATGTCAAACCTGAAGATTTCTAACCAAGTCTTAAAAATTGCAAGTTTTGATAGTAAATTTACTACAACACTGTTATGTCAACGTTTATACTCGCAGAAGATGAAGAATTCTACAAAGTATATGCATATCTATACAACCAAGGATATGTTTAGAGTTTAAATGCACGGTTTATACTGCCATTACTGAATCTTCAAGATCACGATGGACATTTTGACGATTGAGATGACAACATTTTAATAATATTAATGCTGTACCTTTTAAATGAGTTTTAAGTTTATTATTGTTACTTAAAATAAGCAGTTATGTCATTAAAAATTTATTAACAATTTCTACCTATACTTTTGCTGGAAAAAGGTGGCATCTGGTATGTTCACCAAATTCATTGTTAGCTGCTGGTACTCTTTTAACCTAGGAGAGGATGCATATACGGGGAATCCTTGCACTTTGATTTTTTCTAATTTACTGCCGCCGTAAATGTCAACTTATTCCAGCACGAATTTATTTATTTTCCCTACAAACTGGTCCAAAAACAGAGGTGAACATGGTTCACAAGGGCATGGGTTGCACGAGTAAATATGGTACTTAATTTTTTTCACAAACATAATATAACTATAGAAGAAAATTAGCAAATAAAAACCACCTTCCATCACCATTTCCTTTTTCTTCTCAAGATCCCCATTATTTCCATGAATGGTTGCCAATGAATGGCAGGCTTTGGCCAATCTCCATAACAGACCTACACTTTCCAAATACTACCAAAGAAATGAAAAATTATTGTTAGCAAGATTTATGTGAATTATTAACTACAGATGATTTTAAAATGTGCATATGCTAACATGACAAATAAGTGAGGAATTAAACAGACTGCATAAATAAATAATACTTTTATAAAAAATAAAAACTGCAAGTACCATATTCTATGGTAAATGATGCACACATTATCTATACAAAAAAAGTTGAAATATAGTAAAGAAATGATTGTGCAAGTTATACAAAGGAAAACAAGTAAATACTTTAAAAGTTACCTTTTTAAAAAGCTTTTATTTGTACTTATTATTATCAATCTTTAATTTTTGCCCCTTTGAAGAAAAATTCATGATATTGTCTCACATTCTGTTGAACAGCTTGAATGTACCTGATTCGGTGAAATCGAATGACATCACAAGATTTTTCAAAGGTAAAAAAACCTTGAAAATATTTTTCAAGTTTAATGGAGATTTATGGACAGATTTGATGTGTATTAAAAAATCAGCAGTTGCTGAAATAATGTAATTCTTTTATGTGACTTTTCATTCAAAAGTTTTACCATGACTATAAGTATTTTTTTCAACAGAAAATTTACAACTGTGCAGTATGTATACATTTTAACCAGCTTCAAAAATACTAAGATATGCTTTATCTATCATGTGCATGTTATTGATGGGAAGAACCAGTAAATAATTGGTAAACCTTTGTTCTAAGAAAACATCCACAAAATATATTTCTGTGAAACTTAAGGAATATATAGTAAGCTAATATAGTTTTTAAAATAATACAAAATCATGTTAGAAAGAAAAAATAAAATCGTTAAATACATGCATTAAATTTGAAAATCTTTAAATGTTTACACAGGAATGAATTGGTAAAATAACTTAATTAAGAAATTCAAAAGGAATCCATACTATTTTTAAGGCAACAAGATTTGTTAAAACGAGGAATTACCTCATCCTTTTTTTCTGTCAGAAGATCGAAAGCCTTCAACTTGCATTCTGAATTACCATTAAACAGACTATCAACAGTCTCGAAAAGATCCTTAAGAGGTCCCTCTTCCACCGTTTCCCTAAATTCAAAGCAGATCAATGATATATTAACAAAAGCACTTGGAAACCCCAAAACACCACATCTCTGGGTATTAATATGAGAAACATATCCAAGGTATAACATGCAGTTTAAACTTTCATAGTTTTCACCATTCATGAGATGTTTCTGGGCACACCTGTTTAAATTTATGGCATATAAACTTCACAATTTGTAGAAAACTCATGACATCATGCATAAGTTGTTGCTTTCCAAATGTAAGCAATAGTTTAATTTTGTTATGATATGTATACGTGGTTATATTACTGCCACATCATATAATTAATAAGGGGTTGGAGACTACCGCAAGATGAATGTTTCAAAATCAAGAAAAAACTCCTTAACCGTGCAAAGTGAATATTTAGAGACAATACACACAATAAAGTCACAAACTGACTAATTCATAGCAGCTTTTTAAAAAATTGCACAAAAGAAATTCTTACCTTAATAGTAATAATAATGGTAGTCTGTAGCGATAAATTTATTAATCCCTCATATGGTATTTACATCCTACAGAACACGAGATTTTGGCTGTTATATATATTCCATTAATTTATGGTAAGAAAAATCTGTATATTACCATCTTCAAGTATAAGTTGAGAAATTTGCTTTTAAACCATACTTTCGACTTATATTCGAGTTGCAAACTTGAACATTTTTCTGAGCCAATAATTAAACACGACTGATGAAACATTTGACTGACCTTGAAGCACATTAGAACAAAAAATTCACGCTAACTAGCAGAAAATGTAAAGAATAATGATAAAATAGAGCATCACCGTACGTAGTTTCAAAGGAAAATTTTAAATTTATATTTTATCTTTCAACAACTAACCCAAATGAGTGGATTGAAGAGAAGAATCAAATCAGCACTCAAGCGTTGGTTTTTTTAAATTTTTGATAACGAATTCAAATTGTTAAACACCGTTCCATTTCTTCAACGACGACATTTTGTTTTCTACTTACAATAACAGACTGAACAGAGCGCACTGCGAATATGATCACCAATTTTTCCTTTGTCTTTTAAAATGGTTGCAATTGTTGAACGATTGAGATCATAAACATGACCAATTGAAGCGACTCACCATTTTCTTATCTATTTATTATGTCCATTTTAGTTTCCATCGAAAGCACTCGACGTTTTTTACCACTCTTATCACTTTCTCAAACACTGTTTATGATTGTTTTCCATATTTCAAGGGTAATAAAAAACGATACATATATAAACAGGAACCTGTATGGTTTAGAATACAAATGGCAAATGACAAGTGATGACAAGTTTACGTGTTCTTACTGTGACCGATGTTCGTAAGTGTGGGAGGGTGTGTTTGTAAATGAAGTGCAAGGCGCAATTCATTGGTATGTGAAATGTTCGTAAATATGATTTTTTCATTTCTTGAATGTTTGTAAGTTGAGATTCACCTGTATATATATTATTTTTTTGTAAATTTCAAAATTATCTTGTTTTTGTTTTCTTTGCTTCAAATTATAGTCAAGACTTGGATTTTAGGTGCTGTTTTAGGCTAAAAAGTACAATTTGACTTATACTCGAAGATATACGGTAGTTATTACTGTTGGTGGGAGGGTATGGGTAATGACGCAATTCCAACAGTTTAAGTCCTGAGATCGAATATTAATGGGAAATGATTTTAAAAAGCAAATATATAAACCTTATCACTAATTTACGTGTTTTTTAATGGGTCAACACTAGCTTCCGAAAATTGGAATTTTAACAAAAAAGAGGAACAAAAAAGAAGGTACACTTACAGGTTTACTGGCATGGAGTTATACTCCGTAAACCTGTACGTGTAAGCTCTTTTTTGTTCCTTTTTTCTTCCTTTGCCCACTTTTTAACTTTTACTGTATTGTCTCTAAATATTCGCTTTGTATGGTTAAGGAGTTTTTTCTTGATTTTGAAACAGCCATATTGTATGTTTATGTATGAAAATAATTGTAATTTCGTCTTTATATTTTTTCCTTCAACTTAGTGTTTCTCGGCCTGTTTTCAGGTAAAAAAAACTTTAAAGTGTTACTTCATCTATCATCTATTTGGATTACCATGTAAAGTTTTTTGATAAGTCATAATGCTCTTTCTCTATTGACTGATGGAAAAATTCATGCTAAACACCATCACTCACCTAAAAACTAAAAGGAAAAGAAATATTTATAACTCATTGCTAAATGTATACAATAGTCCCTCATCAACTGTGTTTTATGAGTATCCACAGTTCCAAAATTGCACTTGGTTTGACCAACCGCAGTATCCAATCTTGATTATCCATGGTGCTCAGTAGAGCTGTATTCACTGCTTTTTTTTATTAAAATTTGCTATCGAAGAAGTTACGTAATAATTAGAAGAAAGAGGAGTTTAGCTCCCGATAAGACCATAAATTAGTCAGGTTAGAGGTAGGGGCATGTTTGCCATTATATTATTAATGTACAGTACTTCTTTGAAATTTGAACCTATTTTTATATAACAAATGTTTTTTTTAAATATAGCATACTTATTTTTAACTTAAAGAATACATTATTGGGCCTTAGGCATGCCTATCAGAGATCACTCCCCCAATATCCCCATAGCCAACCATGAGTTAAGCCAGGAACGTAACCCCCGCAATTGGCAAAGTTCTACTATACTTATAAGAAACGGTTAAAAGCTTCAAGCTATTTTTTAAAATTACCCTTCCTCATCTTCAGATGAGAGGTCAAAGAACTCTTCATCATCTTCCGTGCTGTAAACTGAAAAGAGGTCAAAGCTCTTCTCTGTCTTGGTATCTGCATCCTCATCCTCTACTTCTTGTACCGAAGTTTTGGCATTTTGCCTGTACCTCTTCCACTCTCTTCGGCACCTTAATAGCTCAAGTTGTCGCTGTATCTCAGCAACAGTGCCACCAAGGCTATCCAACTCTTGCCGGAGTAAATGCCTTCGCGCTCTCTCTGCATGTAGCTGGTGGTAAAGAAAAACCCCGGCAGCCCCAAGCACAACTCCAGCACCAACTGCAGCCGCCAAAAGACCGCGGTAGCGCAGGAGGTCTGCACTCATTCTAATGAAGAGAAAGTGATGGCATACTGAGTAATCCAAGGATGGCAAATGATTTTTGTTTTGCATGCCAAGAAAGTAATTTGAATCAGAATTTTGTTTCGCTTGCCACTAGTTTATTCCTTTACTAAGAAATTTAATATTTTATATAGAAAATACAAGCTTAAACATGCCAATTAAAATGGCATGTATGCCACGTATTTGCAATCTCTGGAATAATCTTTAACATAACATTTAGATGACCAATTCAGTAATGCTTACTGCACTAACATAAGATATAATTGAAAAAAAAAATGTAATAGAGTGTAAAGCGGCATGATCAAAAAATATTATTTAAAAATAATGATGGGTCGTTATTAGAATTACATTGGCTGTACAGAAGGGAGTGGAGTTTCCAATTCAATCATTAATTACAAGATCAAAGATAGTATCTACAAATATCTCGCGTACTGTAACATACTATGGATCTCAGGAAATCTAAAAAACGTAGTTCCTACACACTATGTAATACTTAACATAAGACTTAATGACTATCCTAACGATTCTTTAAATGATACAAGTCGTATAATTACCAAAATTTTACATTACAAGTAAGATGAGACATAAGTGATTTTTATTATATTCAGATTAATTGTTAACATTTTAAAATCACAATTATGAAGCAAAGATGAATAAAATGTTATATCCAAAAGATTTAAGAAAATACCCAACAATGAAAATAACATCAACGTGTAATAAAAATGAACTTGCCATACTAAGCCTTTTAAATACAATATTCTAAACTTAAGACAAAATATACTCACTTTGTCGTTTAAATCATGAAGTTAATACTAATCCACATGGTCTTCTTCAATCCGTACTGACAGACATTACATCAACATCAGATATGTAGCATATACTGAGTTTCTTTTGTTATTCTCGTTATTCTAAATATTATGTGCGAAGTTGCCGAATCACCTGAGTGTCGATATCCAATCAAAAGTCACCATCACTTTCAGACCGACTTTCGCAAGAGGTTTCGTCTCAGACACCTTTATTGCGACTCTTGCTATTTTTGTATTATAATTGACATCAATAGCTACGTTTGAGCGAACGCTATTAATAGCCAACAACTATAAATGGCTTATTATTTGCAAATTTGTTATAATTAAGAGAAATTTTTTTTTCTGTTTTAAAATGTTTATTTTACTTGTAGTACGTTATAATAAATTCTTTTATCCAAAACTCAGTTTCTTATTAATTTGAATAAATCATTACTTTAAAATTTTAGATACTACTGGTTCCAATTATTAACCACACTGCTATTACGCATTGAGACGCTTGTCCTACATACTGCCGGAAAACTTTCTATTTTTATAAATATATCGACACGATTAAGAATACTCTATCCCTTAAAAGCTTTAAATGGTGTCGGATTAAGTTTCTCTATCTGCTGTAAATGCAAGATTTTTACATACTTAATCTGACTTGCAAGAAATTTCAGTTCCTCTTTTCTGAAATATGTACATACGTGGATTTATTAATGATACTAATAAATGTAAATGATTTATTAAGATTTATTGCCCTGTTAGCAGCAAAATAAAAGTATCCGAGAGAATTTTGCACATACTTTGAAAATAATCTACATTTAAAATGACATAATTTATGGATCATAAATATCAAATATTGAAAAATAAAATGTGCAAACCATTGTAGACCAAATGAAGTTAATTATTATTTATCCATACATATTGTTCAATAAAAACAGCATGACGTGAAATACTTAAAACGCAAATTCTTCTAAGAAATCAACCTTTTGAGGAATGTATTGCTGTTGCACGGCCTTCTTATGTTGGTTAAGGTTTGATAAAATACTTTCAGTATAAAGTACTATCCAAATTCATGCTCCGTAGAGATACATTGTATCGAGATTTTACTGTAATAGCAATGACATACTGGAAAGTGTCGCAATTTTGCGGAAGGGAGAGAGTAACGGACTTGAGCTTTATCTTCCTGCCGCAAGAATGTAAATGTATACATAATCATGTAAGTAAATGAATTTAAATTTTTAGTCTTGAAATAGGAATAAATAATTTTTATTTACATACTTTTACGTATTTTGCGTAAATATTTTTCATTCGTGTCTCCCAAACAAAATTCCGGTGTTCCTCTGATATTGCTTGTTTAATCAACTTCAGCGGGTCGAGGATTAAAATCAGCGAATGAGCAGCACTCGTAGATAAGATGGTTTTGAAGATAATATACAAGTTTTTTTTCTATAGTTTACATAGAAGATATGTGAATGGGTATGAGACTCTTGCCTTCCTCCATGCATCTTGATTACTGTTATAGTATTATAATTATTGTATTGTTATAATTGTACTATGGGGCAAACCCCCTGCTCGCTATCGCTCGCCAACCCCCCCCCCCCCCCTTTTGCTCGCTGTTTCTTCGTTCCTATCATGTACCTATTGGATTTACGTTAGATTAGTTTAACGGGAATATGAGTTTAATAAATATATTTTATAAGGCGTGTATGTTTGGTTTTTAATAAAAAATTAAGAAAATTAGTTGAATAACTCGATAAATATAAACTTAGAGAGCTGAAATTCCCAGAGATTAAAAATGGCTGAGGAATAGAGCGTTAAAGAGAGAGAGAGACAACCAGAAATAGGATTTTAGTAATACAGATAAACAATATAAGTAGCATGAATACTGCGTTCGATTTATTTGCATTAAATTCATATCTTCGGTCATTTCGAGCAAGTTTTAATCTTATTTTCGATCCTTAAACCTTTATTTAAGTGCATATGCATGGAAATTACCGTGGACAACAATACTGGTAAACATGGAATCTTATTATTGAAATGTTAAAAAATTTACCAAAACTCGAGTATAAATTCAAAATATGAGCAAATTCGAATGAGATTGAGTATTCAATGGTAAGAATAAGAATCCTCATTCACTTTGGAGTGTTTTAGCACAAATTTCGTGTCGATACTTAATTTTAAGATATTTGAAAGAGTAAAAGAATGAAAGCCTTCAAACCAAAAAGGTGATTTTTACGTGTTCTCATATGGGAAACGATATTCATCCTCTTGAAGTCGAACCCGTGACCTTTTTCGAAATATTTTTCATAACGTAGAGGTTCATTAACACTAAATTCTGAGAAATTTTACTTTAGTACGTTATAATAAATTCTTTTATCCAAAACTCAGTTTCTTATTAATTTGAATAAATCATTACTTTAAAATTTTAGATACTACTGGTTCCAATTATTAACCACACTGCTATTACGCATTGAGACGCTTGTCCTACATACTGCCGGAAAACTTTCTATTTTTATAAATATATCGACACGATTAAGAATACTCTATCCCTTAAAAGCTTTAAATGGTGTCGGATTAAGTTTCTCTATCTGCTGTAAATGCAAGATTTTTACATACTTAATCTGACTTGCAAGAAATTTCAGTTCCTCTTTTCTGAAATATGTACATACGTGGATTTATTAATGATACTAATAAATGTAAATGATTTATTAAGATTTATTGCCCTGTTAGCAGCAAAATAAAAGTATCCGAGAGAATTTTGCACATACTTTGAAAATAATCTACATTTAAAATGACATAATTTATGGATCATAAATATCAAATATTGAAAAATAAAATGTGCAAACCATTGTAGACCAAATGAAGTTAATTATTATTTATCCATACATATTGTTCAATAAAAACAGCATGACGTGAAATACTTAAAACGCAAATTCTTCTAAGAAATCAACCTTTTGAGGAATGTATTGCTGTTGCACGGCCTTCTTATGTTGGTTAAGGTTTGATAAAATACTTTCAGTATAAAGTACTATCCAAATTCATGCTCCGTAGAGATACATTGTATCGAGATTTTACTGTAATAGCAATGACATACTGGAAAGTGTCGCAATTTTGCGGAAGGGAGAGAGTAACGGACTTGAGCTTTATCTTCCTGCCGCAAGAATGTAAATGTATACATAATCATGTAAGTAAATGAATTTAAATTTTTAGTCTTGAAATAGGAATAAATAATTTTTATTTACATACTTTTACGTATTTTGCGTAAATATTTTTCATTCGTGTCTCCCAAACAAAATTCCGGTGTTCCTCTGATATTGCTTGTTTAATCAACTTCAGCGGGTCGAGGATTAAAATCAGCGAATGAGCAGCACTCGTAGATAAGATGGTTTTGAAGATAATATACAAGTTTTTTTTCTATAGTTTACATAGAAGATATGTGAATGGGTATGAGACTCTTGCCTTCCTCCATGCATCTTGATTACTGTTATAGTATTATAATTATTGTATTGTTATAATTGTACTATGGGGCAAACCCCCTGCTCGCTATCGCTCGCCAACCCCCCCCCCCCCCCTTTTGCTCGCTGTTTCTTCGTTCCTATCATGTACCTATTGGATTTACGTTAGATTAGTTTAACGGGAATATGAGTTTAATAAATATATTTTATAAGGCGTGTATGTTTGGTTTTTAATAAAAAATTAAGAAAATTAGTTGAATAACTCGATAAATATAAACTTAGAGAGCTGAAATTCCCAGAGATTAAAAATGGCTGAGGAATAGAGCGTTAAAGAGAGAGAGAGACAACCAGAAATAGGATTTTAGTAATACAGATAAACAATATAAGTAGCATGAATACTGCGTTCGATTTATTTGCATTAAATTCATATCTTCGGTCATTTCGAGCAAGTTTTAATCTTATTTTCGATCCTTAAACCTTTATTTAAGTGCATATGCATGGAAATTACCGTGGACAACAATACTGGTAAACATGGAATCTTATTATTGAAATGTTAAAAAATTTACCAAAACTCGAGTATAAATTCAAAATATGAGCAAATTCGAATGAGATTGAGTATTCAATGGTAAGAATAAGAATCCTCATTCACTTTGGAGTGTTTTAGCACAAATTTCGTGTCGATACTTAATTTTAAGATATTTGAAAGAGTAAAAGAATGAAAGCCTTCAAACCAAAAAGGTGATTTTTACGTGTTCTCATATGGGAAACGATATTCATCCTCTTGAAGTCGAACCCGTGACCTTTTTCGAAATATTTTTCATAACGTAGAGGTTCATTAACACTAAATTCTGAGAAATTTTACTTTAGTACGTTATAATAAATTCTTTTATCCAAAACTCAGTTTCTTATTAATTTGAATAAATCATTACTTTAAAATTTTAGATACTACTGGTTCCAATTATTAACCACACTGCTATTACGCATTGAGACGCTTGTCCTACATACTGCCGGAAAACTTTCTATTTTTATAAATATATCGACACGATTAAGAATACTCTATCCCTTAAAAGCTTTAAATGGTGTCGGATTAAGTTTCTCTATCTGCTGTAAATGCAAGATTTTTACATACTTAATCTGACTTGCAAGAAATTTCAGTTCCTCTTTTCTGAAATATGTACATACGTGGATTTATTAATGATACTAATAAATGATTTGTTTTTGTTCAGATAGTATTCAAAGAAATTATTCCGCTGATTGATTAATTAGTTAGTTTTTAATTTAAATCTTTTAAAGAGTTTTATTTACATAATGATGGAGAACATTATTGAGAATTCGAGTAAGCTTTCTTTCTTTGTAAGTAGTACAGAGTACAATTTTAAAACAATCATAACGTTAAGTGCATGAAATTTAATTATTTTCCCTACGTTATATATGTAGCTATACATATAATTATATCCCTATCTTTGCACACCGACAATTATATGTAGCATTGACGAGAACAAGGTAGTAGAAGAATATCAGAATTTTATAGCTGAAAATAAAAACCAAAGGCACTTACTAAACGACAACAGAATATTCACTAGGAATGTAATATATGATGAAATATTTCATATGTAATAGTGTGCTATTAATTATTTAAAATGCAAATATTAATAATCAATCTATCTATAATTCTTCCGTTGATATTTCAATGGGAATTACACTAGTTATAATATAGAGAGATATTAGTATTCAGTATTATAATAGACTATACCCGTTTTTTATTCTTATGAAGCTTGACCGTGGCGCAGCAAATAGCCAATCAGGGTGTTTTCCCCTTCCACCACCATTTGAAGTTTTCGAGAGGCACGGGAAAGTAGTATGCTCTTGCTCGATATCCGCTCTTGAAGAAAGTCGCATGCGAACGCTATGGCATGGTAGATCTGGCAACACTGGAGCTCGGAGCAATGTGAACAGCACGATGGCGAGAGACCGACTGACTTTCTCCCCTCCCCATCTCTCGAGCTTTCATTGGCTGCAGCAGTAAGCATACAACTAGGATTTTCAAGGTCAAGCTTCATAAGGATAGAAAATGGGTATAATCCCTAATGCCAGGGTTACTAAGATACAATTATAATTATTTTAGATGAAAGTTAAATGAATGTCTGAATTTCTTTATGCCCCTATGGAAATAATCCTAGGCAAATGTAACGTAAATTCTGATTGTGAATGGTGAGCAATATTACTTCCACGCGAGTGTAAACAAACAACAAAATGTAGAGAACAATGGAAGTGGGAAGTGAAAAGTACATGGGAGGCAATTTTTTTAGAGATACCGCCAGTCTTTCATATCAGATTCGACAGCATAAGATTTTAACGGGAATTAATTTTAATAGAACTTAGCTAAATAAGGCTTGGCGGTATTTTTAACGAAATCGTAGATTTTACTCAAACAGAAATAGATTTCGCTTGCCTATTGCTGTCTTTTTTGACACGAGTGAATTACGTTACTGGTTGCGCTCAAGTAAGTCGCCGATTGAGTTCTCTGACATTGGTCCTTAATATTCGGCCCCATAACCATCAAGGCAACTTCATACCCCATAACGTATATGGTCGGCATTGACTGCCTTCGCATCATGGACCCGATCCAAACCCACCACAAATGTATGGCAGACATACTTGAAGAGAGAATTTATTGGACACGTCACGCATACGATCGCTGGTTGAATTTGTATGTTAATCGCTTTGAAGAAATTCTCTCAGGAAAAACCTCAAATTGTACGTATGTATACAGACAGAAAACAGAAAGGGTGACAGCAAGAGCCGCCTGGAGCAACTTCAAATTAACATGTTAGTTATTATTGTACTGTGTTGTGGGCAACAGGTCCGGGGGAAGGAAGATGTCAACGGAGGGGGCCTTCAACTGCTCCATTTACTTTGCCTTTAATCCAGTCTTGTTGACAGTTATTCACAGGGGCATATTTTATCATATTGCCGTCCAAAGGCACTAAACTTATTGCCATCCCCTTAGTTTATTAATTATGAAATTTTAATTGTTATAGTTTTTTATTTTCGATATAAACATTTAAACATATTTATGCTAGCAGTGTCAACATTTTGACCACAACATTCAATCTCCTGCGAGCCACTCTGAAGCATGGACCCCTCTAAAGTGAGGTCACTCTGACATTATCTGGGTGTCTATATACATAATACTATGCTCAAATACATTCATCCGTTTTTAAAATATCTATAGATACTGTATTTATTAATAAAAAATTATTTAGTTTTTATAATTATTATTATCATTATTATATTTTTTCTCAAAAATTGCTGCCCCTAAAATTTGCTGCTCTAGACCTACAGGTAAATCTGCCGCTTTCTGTTCGTAGTCAAAATTCACTCACAATTCAGTAGTAACAAGTGAGGGAAGAATTACAGAGAAAATTATATAAAGTGCTTTCTTCTTGTTTTAGGATAATTACATCAGCATACAATTACATTTTTGGTTGAGATTGATGGCCTCATACTCTCTAAATTCCTGTTAAAAGTATTTTATCAATGCTATGCAATAATATGCTTCCCATTTATGAACAGTGGATGCCTTGCTATGGCAGTTTTATTTCCCATAGCCAAAAACTGGGAAATGGAGTTTTTATGTTCAACTCTTTTTCCTCTTATTATTTTAAAGTCAATGGAAATTTTTTCATTGTTGTTTAAGCATAAAACATTTCAAGCACCTTAGCAGATGAATGCCTGCATTCACCACCACATGGCTATAAATAGATGACAAAAAGACAATAATATATATTATAATAAGCAAGGCTGGCACACTGAAAAATGGTGCCTGAGGCAAGCGAGAGAATCGCCACCTCCAAAAATAATATGAAAGGGAAAAAAGTGAAAAATGTCACCAGAAGCCGTCACCTCTCCAGCTCAATCCTGATGCCGGCCCTGATAATAAGTATGCAAATGTCATAATTGCTTCCAAATATATTAAATCAAAATAAAAACTGCATGATTTTTCTGCAAAATTGAAAAAAAAACATCTCAATATCCACTGCCCCGTGGCCTAGGCATGGTCTCCATGCTTGTCTACCTGGGAAACTTAGAAATCCCAGTTGGTATTTGCAGCATTTTTTATTTATTTCTTTTGCTCATGAAAATGTGTTACTACAGCAGTTTTTCTCATATATCATATCTCCTAAAACCGCCCCTAATCCAAAATTTATCCATATATGATATGAAAAGGTTATAATGAACAAAGATAACTTTGAAATTCAAAGGTATCAATAATTATATTTATTTACTATTGCTTACAACAGCTCTTATAGATATATATTAGTAATCTCACCAAAATCTGAGTACATTCTGTTCAATCTCTATAGTTATTAACATCACACATGATCATCAAAGGATAACATCTATCAGACAAGTTCATTCTGTCACCCATGACAAGATAGGTCTTTCCTGTATGTTCATATATACTTACATGTTTACCATATTTTTCGAGACCTTGTATACTCACCGCATGGCTTTATCTGTAACAATGGAAAAGCAGTAACTATAAATTTTATTCAAATAAAAAAAACTGGATAATACAAACAATTATGAATTGGAATGCTAAAATGTTATGATTCTGATTTATATTTAGGTGAAACTATTGTACGTGAGATATAACTATGTCCCTGATGCATTTATGGACTGATGCATAGTGGGGGAGCAGCATTGCCAAACTGCAAGTGTTTTGAAGCTCCGATGAGATAGAGAGAGTATAGAGAACTGGCAACCATGTACCGTTGACATGCCTAGGGAGAGCATCCCATTGGCTGCTGACTCTTCTACTGCCTCCCTCCACTCGCCTTCTCAAATTGAGTCGGAGACATAGTTATATATCACAGACAATAGTCAAACAATATAAAATTTAAAATGAAATAATTGATATTGTAAAGAATTAAAACAAAATGAAAGTAAAAATAAAAACAGATTAATAGAAATATCAGTCATACTTACACGAATTTGTGGTCTAATAATTGGAATTGGAGATGGGTGATGGAAATCATAATAATAGTCTTCATAGCCATAATAATCATCATAAAATGAATCATTATATCCCCCTCTCAAACCACCATAACTGACATTTTCAAAATCTAGATCTAAAGAAAATAAATGTTTTGTTAAGAAGCTATATAATAATCAAACACACAAAGCTAGTCTCTAAATGTCCACGATTCACACTGAAAACATTTCATCATTGAGCACTAAAAACTCCCTGCAGACAGTGGCGCACACATGGGGGGCTTCCACTGGGTCCAGACCCCCCTTGGAAAATTGTGATTTTTCTAAACTGTGGAAACATAAATAGTTATTTTAAATTTGGGCTAATGGGTGCCATCAGAGAGGAATAGGAGACGGTTTGCCCCCTTTGTTTTAAACATAAATATAATTAATAATGCAATACACAACATTGATATAACTTGCATACAACTTTTGTGCTTGCCAAATATTTCAGACACCCCCTTGAGAGAATCCTGTGTCTGCCACTGCCTGCAGATCAAAACTCTATGAAAAAAGAGCAATGAATTCATGAGTATAAAAATATCATTTTAAGGTGCTATGGATATCACATCCATCAAATTTCAATGATAAATATGCCTATATGTTTTTATAAGTATTAGTTCTCATAAAATATTTTCTTTTTATCTATTTGATTAAAGTATGATGTAATAGTCATAGATAATCATTTTTATATTATCTTTACGGTGCAGGTATCCCTTTAGATACGCTCATTCAAGAAATGCTTTTTAGCTAATATGTCATAACAAAATTAAAACTTTGAGATATATGATCTTTCCTTTCTTACATGGCAATTTACATGTTTCATTGTGGTGACTTGTTTTTCTCGATGATATAACTCAAATTAACGTTCTCAGCAACAAAGATTAGCCCCACAAGCTTGACTTTTTCTGTGGTATTTAAACCCCTAAGCACGTCATTTTTTTATTCCCAAGCACATACATTCACTAAGTACATTAGTACAATGTCACCATTCAACACATAACAGCTAGAGATCATTTTGGATTGAGAGAGGGCTTTACTAAGGGGCAGAAATGAGGAAGGAAAAGAAATAACCAAGATGTAAACACAGGCATCAAAAAATCACAGAACTTAGGCAGAAGAAATTAATTCATAAACCAACTGCAAGAGAACTAAGAAAGCAGAGCCTACAATGAAAACATGGACACTAGACAGCCTTTCTATTATATTGTTTGCAACCATGGGTTTTTCATTACATTTTTTGTTATCACTATTTTTGTATATTAAATAATATCCCTCAAGTCAGAAAAGAAGTTTAAAGTTGCATCTAATGGAAAATGGGCTATTTCCCTTGGAATAAAACTCAAAGTAGTGAATTTCTTTGAAAAAAAAGATAGCGTGGGATGGAAATTGCTATGGCATATCTTTCTACTTTAAAAGAAATTATCAGGAGGTAGGCTAATTAATATAGCAAGTATTCAAGGTAGATGAAACTGGTTTCTAGATATTTTAGTAATTTTGTCATTTATATTTTATTTAATATGTAATTATAATTTGCACAAATTATTCCCAATTATATCAATATTTAGGTAATGCCTTAGTTGAAATTTTTGAACTGAGAACAAATTAAGCATTATAACATTGCAAAGCAACCCATAGGCTGAATCTGGGCAAAAAAAAAATTCAAAATGGTGGAAACTCCATCTGCATCTGAACTTAAATATTTCAAAATGGTAAAAAATCCATGATAATCACTCAGATCAGAAGTAAAAAAATAAAAGAAATCACACTATAGATCTGATATATAATGAAGTTATACTAATGTCTTGACTCACTAGCATATCCAATTAGGGGAGGGTGTGATCACCCCTTGGATGCCCTTATTGTGCCCTTAAATACAGGTACAGGCGACTCCCGAGATTCGACTGTTCGAGATTCGACCAACTCGAGAATTCAACCAGTCGAATCGACCCAGCCGATCGATCGGTTGAATTAGAAACTAGTTTACATGAAGTAATTTTCAGCCTGCCCGACCACAAGAGGTTTAGTTCCAGTCTAGACATCGTTATTTCTGCTCTAATTGTTTGAATTTGACATTTGATGGTTCGAGATTCGACCACGTTTTCAGGAACGCATCCCGGTCGAATCTCGGGAGTCGCCTGTATACTTAAACCCCTTATGCCCTAAATTCTTTGATTGTATGCCACAGATTGGGTCCATAGCATAGAAATATTATGTTAAGGGCAGAGATTTTCAAAATAAAGGGTTGTCGGCTGAGGTGGATCCAAGATGCAGAAGAGGTGATTGCCCCTGCCTTAAGAAATTTCTGGATCACCCCCACCTTGACTAGCACTCTTACAATAGTTCTGCTTCAATTACGAGCAGAAATAACGATGTCTAGACTGTAACTAAACCTCTCGTGGTTGGGTGGGCCGAAAATTACTTTGCGTAAACTAGTTTCTAATTCGACTGATCGATCGGCTGGGTCAAATAAGCGGGCTTCGACCGGTTGAATCTCGGGAGTCGCCTGTATAGGATTAAGCTTGTGACCTTCAAGTTTTAGTGCATCCCAGACAGAATGAGTTCAGGTCTCTTAGCATAAAATACTGGCATAAGATATATTTTATCGAGCTTTATATTTAAAAGAATTTTGTCAGACAACTGGAAATTTTCAGTTATTTTTTGCTCTTTTATTATAACTCCTTGTGATGTATAGATCTTACTAATTGCACTTCATGAATTATTATCTAATTAACCTTAAGGAATTTAACCAGGATCTCTAAAATTCATAATCATCCCCGTATAGGGAAGTATTGAGATCATGAAAAAAATTGGTAAAGAGGACTTAAGTTATAAGTTCATAATTTAAGAGAATGATGATATATAACTCACAACTTTCACCCCTTGGAAATCCTCCAGAAAGAACATGTGCTCCTGGAAATGATGCACGAGGATTCACGTGCTGACCCATGTACAGGTTATGTGAGGAAGGTCTCTCAGAGCTGAAGGAGTATTTTTCATTTTATTTTATACATAACAATATACAGTTTAGGCATATTATTAATTTTTTTCATTTTAAATTTTGGCAAAATTTAAGATCCACAAGGGATTTGTTGGCATTACAAGCATTAATCACTACAGAAATATCTTAAATCTATCAAGGTAAATTAGGATTGTACTATGATACAACAAAGCTCTATAGCAGGGGTTTTCAACCGGTGGTACACATACCCCTTAGGGTGTGCAAGAGTTTTCAAGCGGTACTCAAAAGTGTTAAAGATAATTTTGCTTCTTACTTTGTCTTTCGTGCATGACATCAGAATCAAAAGTGACAACTAACTAAGAATAACTTCATAAAACAGGGAAATATGCCAAATCTGTGAATGTTGATGTTATAAATGCAGGTTATCTAAATCAACACAAGGGTCATTCATCACTTTAAATGTATTTGGGGGTATGTGATCATAAAAAAACTGCTGTAAGGGGTATGAGAGCATTTTAAAAAAAGCTCTAAGGGGTATTGAGTAAAAAAAGATTGAAAACTCCTGCCCTATATTATACAATGATCAAAGTAGCTCCTGTAGTCATAAATGGTAAAGAAAACAACTACATGTTTCCACTATGAAGTAGCCATGTGCCATTAATATGGTGGATTCAAGCAGAGCCTGCCAAGCACTGAAGGGAGTCCGGATGCAAATATCAATGAGGCCTCATGATATTAATATTTAGGTATAGTAATAATGAATGATTTATGGAGCCCCAGTTAAATAATATAACTTTTATGAAGTGTTTCTTTATTGAAAATCAGCTTGCAAGTGATTTTTAGTAAAAAGTTTTTGCAAAATTTACACTTGATATTTGAATAATTGAGAACTTCGGGGGGACCCATTATTCAGGAGCCTGGATGCCTCACATCCACCGCATCACCCCTTTGGCTGATCCTGGATTCAAGCAATAGGGAGGAGCCTCTGATTCATTTTTGAATCATATATCATTAGGATAATCATAAAGAAAAATATGTGAAATGCTATTACAGTTTGAAATAATATTATGCTAAAATGAATTTTTATGATTGGCTAAAGATATTAAAAATAACACATACCATCCTTTCTGCACCAGCATCATCATGGTTCGTTTTTCCCTAGCTCGAAGCATTACTTCTTTCTTTTTCTTATCAAATGGTGGTTTTGCTAAAGATACTTCAATGCTTGATCCACACAATTCTACTCCATTCAATTTTTCCATTGCCTAAAAATTTATTTAAAGAATTGATCAGAAAAGCCAATGAATCATGATAATCAAGAAGCATTAAAAACAAACAATGTACCTTCAAGGCATCTGCTCGTTCTTCAAAATGTACAAAAGCATAATCTTTTATTTTTTTAACTCTTTCGATTATCCCAAATGCTTCAAATGTATTTTTTAAATTCTGCTCTGTACAATGAATAGTTAAGTTCCTTACATATAACACTTTCACCTGGAAAATGCGTAATTCTCATCCAAATCTTCAAAAATATATAATACCATTTCAAAATAATGAAGCATACATATGAGAAAAATAACCTTTGACATAGTTTCTTCATCTGGCTCTTCCTGAGGATCAGCCCAATCAACAAAAATATCTAAACCCCAAATTCTTGTTTTCAATGTACTTAACCGTCTCTTTGCTAATGAGGCAGACTTATGTGAATCATATTCAAGAAAACAAAAGCCTCTGTTTTTCTTTTCATCATCAGGCGAGCTATAGATGATTACATTAGTTATCCCAGCTAAAAATAAGATTTTAAATGGCATATTTCAGTGATCAATAATTACATAAAGAATTTTGTTAATAAATACAGTAAATAATTCAGCATAGATGGATATTCTTTATATAAATGCTAGAAATTATAAAAAAACTTTGATTAAAATCATAGCAGTGAACAAAATGATAATATAAATAATTATGGTTAAATTATATAACGAAAGAAATATTATATAACCACAAAATGATCCAAAATCAAATAAAATATAAAATTAAGTATTTTGATGAGAATATCAATTGATAGGTAACAGTATTTATCTGATGAATGCACCAAAATTTTTTTTTCCTTCTCTAAAGCTACACCTCAGGGTGTGTGAGATAAATGCACATGCATCTTTGCAGGAAGAGAGAGGGGATGGAAGTGAAAACTTCATTCGTTAGGAGAGGTTGTGAATACTAGTCCATACCAATAACCATGTACTGGTAGTTGTTATAATTGACAGTCCCATAGCTAGGGTATGACAAATGTGGTATTTGCCATAGTTGCCACTTGAAAAAGGCACCAAACGTTCCCAAAAAAAGTACCAAAAGTTCATTTTCTCATATTATTTTAATACTCAAATGTTAATATATATGTAACAAAAACGTGATTATTCTTTACTAAAATGCAGAAATCCTATCCTATCCTACATAACCAACGTATTTCCTAAAATTTTGCCAAAGGCACCATATCGCCTACGTACGTCTCTGATAATTGATTTCTTTTAATATGTATAGTAACGGGGCTGAAGCCATTAGGTAAGACCCTAAGTCCCCGTTTACACATTCCCGTTTTCATGCCTGAAAACAGGCGCCTGTCCTTCTGCGCATGCGCACAAGCAAATTCCCTCCAAGAAAGGCGTCGGGCACAAAATGGCCACGACTCCCAATTTCAGTCCTGCCCAAAACATGTCGATTGGCTGAGGACTGCCACGTGACACTGGTGACATGCAGAACTAGTCAAGAGGACAGCTTTCCCTTCTGAATCCATCTTACTACGTACACTACCGCAGGCAGCTAGTCGTCCAGGCGCCTGTTTTTAGGCACGAAAACAGGAACGTATAAACAGACAGGCTTTTTTTTATTCCTGGCAAGTCAGTCAAGCGCCTGTTTTCAGGCACGAAAACGGGAACTTGTAAACGGGGACTAAAGTGATAGTGTTGTAGTATAGGTAGTATGGTATAGGTTTAAGAACTAAAACTATAAAGGTTAGAGCCATTAGTTAAAATGAAAATTAGAAAAATCAATAAATTTAAATATGTATAATCTGGATTCAATAGTGCTTTATTTTTCATGTCTTACTCATGCAGTTTACTTTCCATTAGTTTTAATAAAATTAAGTAACTGTTTCATATAATATTTATATAACTTTAATACAACATTCAGAAAGGCAATAGCAATCAAGTAATTAATTTCATGTCATTTTTAATACCTCAATAAAATGGATTATAAAATTGAATCATTAATTCTGCCCTACATTCAAGCATGCATCTTATCATAAATTTGATTAAAAATACAAACGTTCACACACTTTGATATTACCTGTTATTTTACCAAATTCTTCCAATAGCTCATCTTTACCTTTGGATTTTGGTATGTTTCCAACAAAAAGACGGAGATTAGGAAAACTGATATTTACTTTCAGTGGTTTTCCTGGCTTTATCATATATTCATCAAGCTATGATGGAGAGCAATAGATAAAAATAGGAATCAATCAAAAAAGGAATCAAATATAAAAGTTATTAACTAAAGATGTCCAGTTTTTGGAAGGCATGTGCTGAATCATTATAAAGTGGTATTCAAAAAGGTAAATGAGAAACTACAATAATGTTTCAAGAGTCCCACAAATAATGTTGCTTTTATAAAGATATTAATTTTCATGTTCAAAAAAGAGAAACCATGTTAATGACATGAGCTATTTGAAATTTTGCTACAAAATATATGACTATGCTAATATTATATGAATTATCTGAAAAACAAAGAATTTTTGCCAGGAGAAAGAAATTTTCTAGAATTTAAGAGATGTATTATTTACATTAAAGGCCTGCAGCTAAGAACCAGAGAAAGAATAACTTCTGTAAAGAATGATTATTATAATTCTTGCTATTTTTAATATTGGCTGTAAAATTATAAAATTTTAACTTGTTTCCATTTAGGGGCATATCAAACCAGTGCACAGTTATGATTAATAATAGCAACATCCATTGGATGATATTTTCTTAATAAAAGCTGTGATAAACTACTACTGAGTAAAACTAATATGTATGTTGTTGTCTCAGGTGAATATTACTGATGATCAAATAGAGCAGATTCATAAATGTTATAATTTTACTAGCTCCATCGTAACTAAAAATCTCATTTAGCATTGAAAGTGCTAATTTTCATGCTAGGATTTTTTTTCTTTAAGATTCAATTTATATTCAAATTCAGTATTTAGGTAATCTTATGTAAAATTCACAATTTGCCTTCATTCATTATATGATTGTTTTAATGCAAGAAAAAAATTCCAATTATAACATCAAGTTATAATCAAAGCAATTCTATGGGAGGTGCCAAATTTATGAGATACTTAATAGAAAATTAAAACTAAATTACCTTTGTAATATATCTTTCTAAAATTATTGTTTAGTTTTTAATAAGACAAGTACAGTTGAATTTAATAATTTATTTTGAATCACACATACCTTTTGGACTGCTCTTTTAGCTTCTTCCTTTTCAGTGAAAGTGACAAAAGCAAAGCCACGACTAAGACCAGACATAGGGTCCATCATCAATCTCAGATCCCAAATTTTTCCACAATTTTCAAAAAGTGGAATTAGTTCATCCTCAAAAACCTCTTTGGGAATCTTTCCACAAAATACCTAGGAAACATAACCAATGTTAATTCACCAATCAAAGTCTTTATTAATTAATTTTTTATGGATAACCATATCATGATATGCAAATAATAATAATAGTTTTTATTTAGCATTGCTATTCTTATTACATGAGAGAGTCAATAATTACAGAAAGCATGTAAGACAAACAATACATACAGAAAGCATGTAAGTTAAACACCCGCACAAAACATAAAAATCAAACAATAATAAAATGAAATATATCTCTATGATGTGATATACATTACATCATCAATCCTGTACATACATACATTTGAGTAACCAAAAATTTCCTTACATCATAACCCCTGTAGGGTAATTGATCATAACAATAGTAACACAAATAGTACTTTGTGTGATAGGATCTTTTTCAATAAATATAAAGTGGAATTATGATATCTTTGCAATATGCTGATCACTTAAATTTTTATTATTTGTTTTTCTCCAAGAAAAATATTCACTGTAAAATTATACTGCATTATTAGGTAAGGGTAAAAAGTTCACCTCACAACCATTTCCAGGTGGTGGACCGTTCCAGCCTGGAGGAGGTCCACCATATTTTCTTTGTCCTGTTGTTACATCCAGGGCATAACCTGTTCTGTCCAATATGGACTGTAAAAATTTTGTTTTTTAGAATGTGTTTAAAATATTCACACTCTAAATTTTAAATTTTGGATTCATTTCTATAACATTAACAAAGAACATGATTATACATGGGAATAAATTAAGAAAATATAGGAAAACTACTATACCTTAATCTTTTCATCATTAGGCCCTTTGACTGAATTATTTAACAGAGAATTCTGACCGACTCTGTTTTTTTGACGCAAGGTTTTCATGACTCCACAAAGGTATGCAGACTTATTTGATACATGTTCAAGGTTGGATTCCATAAACTGTGTTAAAACATTTTGAGCTCCGTCCATTGGAAATTCTTTCAAAGCATCTAAAGCCCGTTCATCTAAGTCCGAAAGAGTAAGTTTACCTGGAATTCAAAGAAAAAATTTCAAGCAGCAAATTTGAAACTACAAGAGTAAAATAAAGTTGAATTACATGAATGTATTATATAAAAATATTGTAGAGCATTCCATACAGAGTAAAATGAGTTCTGCTGAGGATGTACAAGAAAAAATTTATTTCAGCTATTAGATGATCTGAAGAGGAAAGATTTATGAAGAAATGAAGATTGTGGAAAAATCTGGCCATGGACATTTAAGTGTATACTATTATTTCTAATTTAGAATAAATTTAAGGAAATATAGGTTTATGAACATTTTTGTGGTGGTCATGTCTGTAGCAATAAAGTTATATATTTTATTGATTATTTAACAGTACTGTGTATCGGTTTCACCAATAAATTCAAAAACTTCAGTTTGCATACTAGCGGAGGATTCTAATCAGTGCAGTAAAATCTCTTTCGCTAATTTAGAAGTGAAGTGCTGCATATTATTTTCATTGTCAATTAATAAAGGAGGAAGAATCGATATTTTGGAACCCACTCGCTGGATTTAAAATCACTTAAATATTTCAAGCGACTTAGGAAATTTTGCAGTACTTACGAGCTTCTCAATAATAACAAAGGCAAATAATAGTAAAAGTTCTAATCTCGAGTAATGACCAAATGAATTGATAAGCGAATAAACAGCAGAAATTTTCGGTTTCTGGTTTTTGTCTTTTTCGAGCAAAATTTCTCTATGCAGCCAAGGACTGATTAAAAAACTGCACTGGTACATAATTTTTTGCAGACTACTCCCTCTATGGACATACCTCTGCGACTGATCGGCACCTAGTCTCCCGTGAGGACGCGGGTATATTTAATTGTGAAGGAGAAATCACGCTTGCTATATTTAATAGCCCTTTTGCATGTTTTTATGATTGAAAATCAGCAGAAAAAGTATTAGAGAAGTACTCTGAAGCTATATACAGATAGATGCTTTTCATTCTTCAAGGTGCCAAAATATGAATTATAATTACATTTAGGTAAGAAGAATACTAAAATAGTTTACATTTAAATAGAAAATTCTAAGATCTTAAGTGATTAGCTTTTTCTACCTGTTTTAAAGATCTCGTCTAATTTGGATACCACTTTTTCGTCCAAACCAAAGGCAATAAGCTCATCAAAGTCTTTTGAGTGCAAATTTTCTCGTACGAAAGTCGGTTGTATCACCGGTCCCAAAGTAATCACAATATTATCCTCTCCGGATTCATCCTGATCCAACGTTGACAAATCATTTTCTTCGTCCATTTCTACAAAATTTCAAGTGAATCATTACTTAAAAGTTGCCAGACAAATTAAATGGATCGGAGCATTTAATTTCCTATAAGGAGATAAACTATGGGCAGAAAAACTACTTCACCCAAATAATAAACGGTATCCTTAAATTTTACAAAGTTAATTCAAAATAATAAGGATAAAATCATTCGTATTATTATTAATAATAAAAAGCATAGCATAGCAGTAAAAAGTAACATTATAGTAAAAGAAATGTACCTTCGAAAAATTCTATAAATATATCATAAATCAGAGAATCGCCAAAACCTAACAATAATTGTCACAATTCTTGAGAAACTAAGTTTTTTGACGGTAGGTAGTTTGTTTATTTAAGACAAACTATTTGATTGGCCAACGCAATAGAGAGAGGTTTAAATGACGTGCAGGGTTTCGATTATTTAAATATCCTTTCGGTTATAGCAATTATTTACGAGTGTTTTGTTTTGACTTTGCGGTAAAGTTTACGTACGATACGAAGCTAACATAAGATTCGATCATATTAACTTATCATATACTGACAATGTATAAGTGGCTACAATAAAAACGGATTTGTATCAATGACGGTCCCATACTGTAATTGGGAAAATTGCATAAACCTTGTGGAGATATCTTAATTATGCAGGGTTTTCTCGTGAGACAAAACATCCTTTAGTAGGAAATGCACTTATCAAAGCCTACTATAAAAATGTGTAAGTTACGAAAAGATCTATGTATATGAAGAAACGAAAAGAAATAAAATTTTTTAAAACTTACGGTAGGTTAATATTTTTTCTTTGTTAATAGAAAGCCTAGGGAAGACCCTGACAATGCGGCGGAGACCCCGCAACCCTTTGAATCGTATTCGCTGTAATTTGGTATGGTGGGCCCAATATCTTTTGGCGTGGGGGGCCCAGTATTTTTTGTCACGCCATTGCCTAAATTGTGTTACAAACTCTAATTAGGATACATTTATTAGATCTAATAGGATTTCACTTATTAATTACACCCAAAAAGCTTTAGAGACTACTCTTATAAAAATAGGGTTGACACTTTTATCCGAAGCAATTACCAAACATGCAAACGTATCGAACTAAAACGATTTTTGGGGACATTATTTTAAAATATCAGGGATGCCACACTCACGTGAGTTGCTTCATTGCGGATAGTACAGGGCTGACTTGCAGCGGAATTACAAGTTACGAGTCACTGTCCCCTCGTGCAATTTACTCTCAGGAGAAACGTGTGAGACGCGAATATCAACACAATAGAAGATTACACAATGTATGCATTAGTTTTACATTGTATTTTCTAAAAATAGAGAGACAGAGTTTAAAAACTTCTTTCTCTGCGACCCAGTAAAAATAGAAAATGTTTTGGCCCATTAAAATTTGATCTTATGCAATATCAAAGTTGCGAATTAATACTTTTTTAAAAGAATAATTTCTGTTAAAAATGATTTTTAATAAAACAATCCTATTTAACATCTAAAAATTCTCGTTCTTTAATTTTCATTATTTGAAATATACATATGTAGGTAAGTACATATAAAATCAAAATCAAACACGAATTCACTTTAATTAAAATTACCGACCATACTGGTACTTAAAAAATGTAGTTATCAAGTAAGTGTTTTCCAAACTATGGGAAGCACCCCCCATGGGGGGCAGTGGGTAGGCCGGGAGACGCAAAAGATTTGACACAGTATTTATTGACTGTCTAACGCTAATCGTGATATCTACAATATGCAGCCTCAAGTATCAAGGTCATATCGTTTGCGTGGTTATATTAATGGCAATTATAGGTCCAGTAGGCATAGTTTATGAATTTTGATTATATAACGGAGGGCGCAAAAGATATATATAGTTTTATTAGGGGAGCGCGGCTTTGTAATGTTTGGAAACCGCCGTCCTGCACTGAATAATCTAATATGCCGAACAATTTTTCAAATAGAATGAGTAAAGCAATCAGCAATGCAATATCTTAAATGCTTTGTATAAATTAATAAATATTTTTATGGGAATAAAATAGCCTAACAAATTACTTATATTTCTGGGGGAAAAATTAATAATTCTCAATTGCGGCTCCAATTTCAATGTTTGAAATTATGCGAAACCCGTATCCATTATATCAGTGGTGCCCAACCTTTTGTATATGGAGGACCGCATCGGTGGTTGCGAATCCTTCGGCATTGGAAGTTGCCAATAATTCGACGGGCCGGATTAGGGTTTCAATCGGGAGTTATCTATGTATGTATATGTATCCTTAGGTGCCATTTAAGTGAAAATCAAGTCTAAATGAGATTTTTATGGTAAAAATTTCAAAACTTTACTAACAATATTTCCATAAAAATGTATGACTTTGTGTGTTAAATTCTTCAGATTACTTTTACATCATGTCTTTTTGGGCCGCATAAAAAACCTTCGCGGGCCGTACTTAGGTTATGCATCGCTGCTTTATGGCATTAAGAAGAAATTACCATATTGATCTATATGAAAATGCCATTTTTTGATTAAGCAATAAACCATATGAATGTAGTCAAAGATTAGTACCTACCCTCATATTCAATTCTTTGAGTTCTACTACGGCATCAATCATCTGTCATTGAACAGAAAAATTCTTGGTATTCTCCTAAACGAAAGTATTGTACTTGTTTGCATTTACATTGACAATTAAATGTAAGCATGAATTTATCTTGCAAGTTTGAAACTATATGCATTTTGAAACAAAAATTAGGTTTTTACCTCTTCAGTATTTCTCTCCGCCATGTAGCACAAGGATGGGGAACCTTTTCCACAAGGCGGGTCGCAAAAGTGGTGGCGAATCCTTCGGGGGGTCGCATTGGATGTTGCCAATGCTTTGGCGGGCCTGATTAGAGTTGAAATCGAAGTTACTGAGAGATTATAAGGCATCATATAAGTGGAAATCAATTCTAAATTACGTATTTAGGATTAACATTTCAGTATTAAATGCTTTATTATCGTTATTTGGATTTAAAAATATGAGTTTATGCGTTAAAGTTTACGGTTCTCTTTTTCACCACTGCTTCGCGGGCCACACAAAACGCTCTCGAGGGCCGGAGGTACCCACCCATGATGTAGCATGTAAAATTGGAGGTTCCTATGAAGTCAATGTTGCCGAATCTTCTTATTTGGAAAATAATACTTGAAGTAAATATTTGTAAACATAGGTATCACAACTTTTATTTTTATTAATGAATCAATACTTTAAAGACATAAATTATTATAGATTAGAAAATACATTAAATCAGCTTCGGTAAATTTTGCAAATAGATAAGTTCATCAAGCGCTCTTCGACATAAGAACTGCCATAACGAACAAGAAAGCTCACCAACAGGTTTTTTCATTTTCGCAAAATGTCATTGTGTATAGACCACATTTCAAAATGCCTTCACGTTTAATCGTCGGTTGTAAACTTTCTGCTCTCTCGTTTCTTCTGGCGTTTGCGATAATTGGATACTGCGGCGTTTACGTTGGGCCAGCATCATGGGCAAGATTACGGCCATGGTGGCAGGCACCATGCCTGCCCCTACGGCGGCCATCACAGTCCTGGCACGATCCAGGCCCGTTCCCCGACCAGCAACCGTCACCGGACCGCGTATGACGACGGACGTAGGGGTTTCAGTCTCACTCTCACCGTCCGTTCTGTTCGCCAGCATGAGCTGCCTTCTTTTGCGCCTGTCTTCGTCCACGGTGTCGGAAGAAGCGTCCACCTCGAGCATTCCACCATGGGAAGTCGTGGTGTTACCCATCGAGGGCAGAACGGTCAACCTGACTGTCCTCCTTCCCGACGCGCCCTTCGCCAGAGATTTGGCGCGCGTCTCCAGCGAGCGACCGAAAGAACGACGGTCGCTAATGGGCTTGTACTCTTTGGTGTCCGAAAACACGACCCATTGGCCCCCTCCGCCTCCCTCAAAAGAGTGCGGCTTCGATGAAGGAGTGTCTTGGTAAACCACCGGCGTGGGATATTTCTGCGGACGCCTATGTATAGGCCATTCGTTTTGCTGGTTCGACTCCCAACTTTGAGGTCTGTCGTTTTTTTCGTGGTAATCTGGACGGTGTTCAGGACGGTGATATTCTGGATGCCTACTCGGCCAATGTTCGGGACTATACGATGGTCGATGATGGGTGTGGGTGGACGGCCATTCCGGGTCCTTCCCGTCCGTTATGATCGAAGGTTTTTCCGAGGACAGATACTGGTACAATTCTTGAGGACGGTGGGGTTTGTTCGGACCGTGCCACGTGTAAGACCCTTGGTCGTGAGAGGATGAGGGAGAGTGGTACGAAGGCTGCGATATCCACGGACGTCTGGTAGCCTCGGGAGGTCGACTTACGGGGTTGTGTTTGTCTGAAGTCCACTTGGATATTTTACTGGAGGACCACGGTACAGGATCGAGTGACACCCATCCCTTTTTGTCGTGTTCGGGAGGCCTGTGAGGAAAAGGCCTGTACCACGTCGTTGACTTAGTTCCTTTGGAGGTTTCTTGATTCTCTTCGTCTTCCGATCTCGAATCTCCCTGGCTTTTCTCCTCGTTCCTCCTTTTCTCCTGGTCCAGATCTTGCATGAAGCGGTCTATCATCTCCGTCGTGTAAGGTCTGAACGTCGGAGGCGTCGTAGGGGTGGGAGGCACGGTGATGGTCTCGCTGCACGATCCCCTCTTCGAATCGCATTCTATCTTATACTGGGGTAAGTAGCGGTACCCGTCGTGAGATTCCGGTGTGATTTCTTCGTACAGGCCGCCTACTCTCCTTTGCGTCCCCTTGGTGAGATCTAAGGGCCTTGAAGTAACTATGAAGGAATTTAGAACCGGTCGTCCTGGAGATTGGTAAGGGGATGGAGCTTTGTAGAGGTACGCCGTCCTTTGAGACCGTTGCTCTTCGCCTCTGCCTTCCAACTTCGCCGTCACAAACTTAGGATCCCTCCGCTCGCTGTCTGATGACGACGCTATCAGGGCTGAGGTCAGCAGTAGGATGACAGTTCGAAGATGAGACATTTTTAGCTTCGCTGTTTCCTTATCAGTGGCACATTCTAGAATACGCAATCGTAAAGGATTTCCTCAGGTACCGAGGTTGAAAGCTGCAAAATTAAAGAAATAGTGACATATTAAGAACAAGTTTGTGGCATAACGCTGCAGTAAGTCATAAAAAATAACGATGAATGTTTTATACAGATCGTATGTAACTCGAATATACCTAACGTGTATTTCTGCAGCTAGAAGAAGATACTTTGCTCGCGTTATGATGTGTATTAGGTAACTCTAATTCGTCTAATTTTCTAAAAATGAAATTTTATTTTGATTCCCTGAAGTTTAGGATGATATCGATTCAATTAAACTAGGATTTTTAGCTTTATATTCAGTTAAACTTAATGCGAATCATTGTATTTGAAGTAACCCATAATAAAAACGTTCACTTTTCTAATTTACAGAATTATTTCACTGTTATGACCAATATTATTGGAAAAAATACAAATGGTTCAATGTCGTATACAATATGGCAAAGCGATACGATGACCTTGTAAATCAGAGATCAGGAGAAATTACGATGGGAAGCCTAGTTTATCGAACTCATCAAGCATTCTGAAAACGATGAATTGCGAGCGCTTTCATGAAGAACGGTGCAATTTCGATCGAACATTAATTACTGTTCATTTCCTTAAAACTCATAAGGCAAAAAGTGTTATTTTAGAAATGCTTCTTACAAGTTTGACGTTATCGATGATATACTTTATGTTTGGTCGGCGATATTCTTCACCAGTTGGTCTCAAACTTTTCGGCTTGATAGCCCACTTTACACCCATTGCCGGCCACACTTAGTCAAAAATACATTAAATCATAACAGATTAATACATTTAAACACATCATGCGATATTGACTTCTAGCTTAACTTTTTGTTTCCTACAAATATTCTTCATCTATTGTGGAAACAAAGAGGAAAAGGAGAAATGTATTGTTCTCATAATTTTCTATTTTATTTTTACGTTATATTATGTCCTATAACCGTTGAAGATTAACTCATCGCAGGCGGTACGAAAGCACTCGGCTGGCCGGATATGGCCCGCGGGACGTAGCGTGAGAACCACTGTTCTTTATTACAAAATCAGCATGAGAGATGAAGATGAAAAGACTACAGGTTTGAAATATACGGATTACAATGTCATAATTTGCCCAATTTCTAAATATTACTTCACACAGTCACACATATAACGTATGTAGGCCGGTAACCACATCAGAAGTCATACGTAGTTAAGAATTTAGCCTTGAAAAATGATTTTAGTAATTTAATGATAAAAATATTTCCATTTAAAAAAATCATAGCATTTGCGATTTTAAAAGCTATGCCGATAAATTATTTAATAAATCGGAATTTCCGTTTGGCATTGCGTATATTACTTCTTCATACAAGTTTACATAAACGGACTCCTATGCAGCGAGCCAGAAATTCCGTCATAAAAAAGAACGAAAACACAGTAAGCGAGATGTGTCCCTGTCTGTAAAACTTGGGCGTATATATACATTTAGAAGATCGTATGAATAGCGCGCGATAATTTACTTTCACATCGAAAAAGTCACTGTTTCTCTAACCTTGGTCTAGGAAAAGATTCAAAAATTCACCTTGGGTCCCAACCACACCTCCGTAAATCCAACCAATCACCGAGAGAAAACGATAAAAACAACAAACGGAAGAATATAATCGGTAACACGGCGATCGTCTATAATAAACTCACGAGAGAGCAATCCTCGTATCTCCTTGGGAATGGTTAGCACAGCCTCTTTGTCAGGTCATAAGGCGACTCTCCTCAGCGTCGTGATATAGCGAAGCAAGGCGCGCGATAAAAAAAAATCCCCCCTCGCAGATTCCAAGCTGTCCTTCCGGGAGACCCTCTGCGACAGGAGTCGTCCTACAGACTGAATCCCTCTCGCCTACAACGACTTGAGTATATACGGTAGTGTGAAGACGGAGCTACTACATCCAGAGCACGGCTAATCAAAGAAAATCTCGCAAAGGGGTAAAGAGAGCTCCTCTTCCCTCACCTCTCCGATCACTCCCACGCCTTCTCTAAGCCCCTCCCCCTTTCCTCCCCCCCACCCACCCTCTTTCCATCACCGCCCCCATTCTTTTCCGTCTTTCACCGAAGAACTGCCACAGTCACCTAGATGATCAACAATGCAACGAAAACGTCTCACTAGGGACGACAGCTCGTCCTCCCCTCTCCACCTCCGCCCCTCATCCTCCATCCTTTTTCAATCCCTCACCACCTCCCGTCTTTCCTCCGCTTCATATTCCCCCCACCTCGTGTAACCTCCCGTCTGAATCCCACCTCCTCGGCCACCAAAAGAGTGAGGAGGTGGAATGAGGTCTCGTCACCCGGGAGGAGGAAGGAGGCAGAGAGAGAGGCGGAGGTGTTAAGGAGGAAAGAGGGCGAAAGGAGAGGAGGATGCAGGCAGGCTGGCGACTCTGGAAACGAACCGAGAGTCGCGTGTTTCTGTGATGGTGGGGTTCCGGGAATTGAATGCCGGGAGGAAGAAGGAGGTTGTGTCTCGGATAATCATAATATTTTATGGGTGCCAAAAGGTTAAGACGATTAAATAGCTCGCGCGGTCGGAAAATTGTACCCGTCGTTGAAAGAGGGTGCAGATGCTAGCGTGAAAGACACGGAATTACAGCTCGTCGGTCTGATCTGAGTAGTTATTTCACGGTGGTTTAGTAAAATACGTTGGTATTTTATTATGTGTTTAAAGATTGACGGGCATTTTTTATTTTTTTATATCTTCGCGAAAGACATTCTAAATGGGTTAATGCGATTACCATCTCTTCATTAAATGCCCTAGATTGGGTTATACGAAAATTGTGCTGAAAGTGATAATGCAGTCATTTCGCCAAAATAATTAGCTGATTTCACGAAAGAAATTAGACGAAGTATTATTTTAATGATTAACTCACTTTAAGATTGTATGAGAACGAACAAAAAAATATAATCCTACGCTCATAAAAAAACACAATCCACTCGCATTAAATTAATTATTTCGACGGATGACACAACAGTTTTTAAACCGACGCTACTTTTATAAATTCGCAGTTCCACCGAAATAGACAATGTTCGATCAAATCTAAATCTTTTTTATCGATAAAATCAGACGAAGATCTTTAGACATGACCTTTAAATCTCGCCTTTATGATATCAAACAAAATTCACTGGCAACGGAGATTCTGAAGCGAGTCATTGATCGATAAAAGTGATAAACGAATCGCCACATGACTGGGAGAGGCGGACGCACGAAGTAACGGTGAAGACCGGTACATCACTTGCTCGAAATTATATTCGACCCAATTTTTTTTCCCCAAACCGATCGCCGTATTAAAAAAAACACAACCTGAGAAGGGAAAAAAAAACACGAAGCCCAGGCGAAGAAACGGAGGATGCATACGAAAATAAAACAAACCGGCTAAAAAAATTCGAAAACAACCTGAAACGCGAAAAAACGAGCCGGTGGAAAACGAGAGCAAAGGAAAGAAAACTTGTACAGGCTAGGGGAAGATGGCGCTCTATTCAGTTTAGTGCCCTGAATTAACGCGCCAGTCTTTTTACCTTTCCCGCCCACTCCCTCTTTTCCCTCCCCCCCCATCCCACCTCGACTTCCCTCTCCCCTAGCAGATGGCGGGGTCACGCCTCCTCCCCCGGTCACGTCCGCGCGAAAGCTTAACCCCCCACCCCTTCGACCCGTCTTAACCCATTTCCCACCCTTGGAACCTCCTCCTCCCCCCCTCCCCCAGATCCTCCAAGCACCTCCCTCCCATTCCCCTCTCTTTCTCTCATCTCCAACTCTCTCAACCCACAAAAACGCTCCACTTCCTAAAAAAAAACTGCGATTAAAATCTCGCATAACAATAGGTGTCGCGTATTCCAAGTGACCTCCATTGAAAAATAATCGAAGCAATTGTTCCGCGGGAAGATTTTTCTCCAAATAAAAATATTTACGTGGTAGGCTGCTTTCGTCGTGCGTAAGAAAGGTGGGAATTAGATTCGAGTCGCGTATTTCGATATAAGGTGCTTTAAACTTAAACTACGCCCCAAAAGGATTTCAACCGGCCTACAATTATTTCGACTAAAGTAGAATACGCGCATGGGTTCATTAATTTATGGTAATTCAACCTTCCTGTAGGTTTCAGCCACACCCAACTCAGTCTGGGCTATACAAAGACTTTTTCTTAAAATTCTAATACCCAATTCTTTCTTTTAATGCATCTAATACGCCTTTCCTCTTCCTACCTCTTTGCATCTTTCCTGACATTCTTCATTCTATCACTTTTTTCAGTATACCGTTTCTTTTGAAAAATCGACCAACCCATTTCATCTGCCTCTCCCTCAATACTCTAATTAAGTTCCTCTCTTCCTTTCCTCCAATCAAAACTTCCCTATTCTTTCTTCATTCTGTCCAACTAATTTTCTCCGGTCCACGCCATACATCTCGAACGCTTATAATCTGCTCAAATCTCCTTTTATTATTGTCCATGTCTCGCATCCATATAATGCTTTCTCTAATCTCTTTTTAATATCTTTATCTTTATTCACACTTCCTTTGAAACAACTCTCGTCGGTTCACAAATGCCTCCTTTGCTCTTGTTATCCTTGTCCTGATCTCTTTCGTACACCGCCCAACTTGTGACAGAATACTGCCTCAATAAGTAAAAAAAATTCCACCTGTTCCAGCCTTTCGCCATCCAGTATAGCACTGACCTGGGAATTCCCGCTTTTGGAAAATCTCATGACCTTTCTTATTAATTTTTATACCGAATGCCTTTACGTATTCATTTAACGAGAACATACAGAATTACCAAACAATGCTTTCTCATATATGCGTATGTGTAGCAAGGCTTAATATCCATTACCAGTTTTTTGTATAATTAGGCATTTCTTTAGTACCTTTTAATAGAATAATTGCCAGGTTTTTTTTCTAGATTTTGCCTGGAGTTCAGAAGAATAATATTTTGAAAAAAAAGAAACGTTCCGTTCGACAGCAGCGTTGGAGTTCAGCAAAAATAATAAAAAAGATCGAAACAAGTTTTATTTTCCTCGCCATTACATGTTTCACCGCATGATGTTTGTATACATGATTCCCTTTCCAAAGCAAGAGTTTACGAAGCGTTTTTAATACTGCCAACTCCGTAGTTTGAAATGCTTCATGAGGTCTGATGATTCATTCGTAATGCTCTACTCGAACAGGAAGTTTGGTCAACACTTTCAAAGAGAATTTATGACCGCATGTTAGAGTTTTGGTTAGTCCGTTTATGGCAATTTCACGAGTTTACCTTTGCTGTAAAAAGCGGATAATTTTGACGAACAACGCACCGATATGTCGATACGAATTTCACCGCATAGCACGTGTAAAGAAGACGGAAGTCGGTCTTTATAAGTGTTGAGGCGTTTGCGCCGGTTTTTGCTGCAACGTCGACAGAAAGTTGCTCGAGAGGATTCCTTCACGCAGAGAAAGGCATCTTGTCGAAAAATTTGTGGGAAAACGTTCGGAACGAGTTTCTTTTCTTTGTATCTCGCGCCCCCTTTTATAATCACATGATTGAGTTCAATTTGTTTAGCTCGAGCAATGAGAACTCAAGAGGTAGTTTGTGCAACAGTTTTCAAAATTAGGGGTAAAAAAAATAATTTTGACACCCGAAATCACTATTTAAAAAGTTTGTTTTAACCAAACGGTAAATAATACTTTCCTTTTACATACATTTCGGGTAAGTAGTAGAATAAAAATGGCTATTTCGTAGTAAATTAATTTTCAAATATTTAGGCCTTCTTTTAAATATCCAATATTTATTTCCTCTTCCTATTTAGTTAATAGCTGGTAAGTATTTTTTTAAATTCACAGTGCTACTAGTAAGCGCATTAAACATCAATTACGAATGAAATATAATAAAACAGAATTTATCGCGTAATTTATAACGATGACATTTTTCCCCATACAAAATAACCGTAATATATATTCGACTATTACGCATTTCTACGGAATGATCACACACTGGTCGTTCGGAAATTTTGCGGTCCACGGTTTTTTCTCCCAATTTAGCCACAAATTTCACTTAAAAGGATCCACTCTCACCCTTGACTTACTTTCGAAAACCGTAAAAGAGCACGGCGAATCCGCGATTAAGAAACACGAGAAGAACACGTATTTCGTCGCTTCAAAGAGGCCGTGTCCACAACAATGCAAGCGTCCTCTTAAACTTCTAGAACTGCCTCACCAAAGGGAGCTGGCGGTATTTCGCAATTATTCAAATTTTTAGAAATCGCGCTCCTTTAATTAGAACGCCGTTCTTTGGTAGAATCCGCCTAAGTTCCGTTTTTAAAAAATGGATTCTTAGAAGAAATAAAAAGGTTATTTTTTCCAATCAAAGTAATAGTTTGGATTATAGAATTCGATTATATATTTAATTCTTAAATGGTTATTTGGAGTCATAATGATACATAACCAATAAATAACCCTACCCCTCAACTCACAGGGATGCCTGTGTTTCCTTCAATAAAATTTAGAAACTTCGATAGAAATAACCTCCTTTTTAAACCTATACCAAGTCTAATGCATCAGATTAACTGATTGGTCAAATATTTTATATAAAAATATTATAATAAATTAACATCTGAACAATCATGCAATGACCAGTTAAGCAGCCTTTTTGTTTTACATTCATTGGACCCAATCCTTCAAACTTCTCGAATAGGTATGTTCTTCCCAACTCTTTCTAGCAATGCTTCTGACTGCTTTTTCTGCTCATTTTCATACAACCTGAATTATAGATTATTTAAACATATGCTAGTTGATCTTTCCATTTAGAATATTAATCCCATGAAAATTTTAAATTGTCTTAATATGCCTCCTTACAGCGGCTTGCGTAGCCTTCACGATGCGTAAGGGTTCACCAATAGAGGAAACCCAGTAAGAAACGCTGATATTGTCTTTTACTTATTTTTCATCGACGAAATGATATCTCATAATGATAATAATTATCCATAAAATTACGACAGCGAATTTTTTCGTGTAAATTATTTTCTGTCATTCAGGATGGGTGAGGGTGACCAATCTTTACACTGTGGCTCATACAACCGTAGCTAAACCATTGCTACACAATAAACGCTTGCTTTCGATTGGGTAAAAAAATCAGAGACGGACACGAATGGCAAAAGAAGTGCGTGCACAAACCAACAAAAAAAGGAGCGAAGAAAAAAAAACACGCTGCGTTAGAACCGATCAAAACGAAAGAGGCTAAAGAAAACGGAAGGGAGAAATTTACAGAGAAAAACTGGAGAACGAGAATAGCAGCCGAGGGCTCGGATCCGGATAACCTGCGGTAAGACACCGAAAAATATATAGGCTAGTCGACCGTGAGGATATCAAAAAAGGCCTAGATAACCAGTCACGCAAGGAGTGAGACGGAGTGGATGGAGGTAGAGAGAGAGAGAGAGAGTTCTTCGAGAAAAACACAGGATGGATGACGTCGAGGAGGGGTTTTAGAACGCGGGAGGTCGGACAAGGGTCTTAAGGCCGGGTGAACGGAACGCGAAGAGCGACGAAAAGGGTCTTTGGAAAGCGGGAGGTGGAGTTTTAAAAAAAAAGGTGGTCAGGAAACGGAAAGCGGTGACTCGGAAGATCGGACGTAGGGATCGTTGAGGTGGTGCATTGTGCCGTTTCTCTCGAGAAAACACATCGGTTTTGGAGGAGGATGCGACGAGCGAGGGAGGAGGAGGAGGGTGAGTGGCGTGAGTAGGGATTGGATGTGTGTTGCTTCGCTCGGTTAAAGGACACGAAAGAAGGGTTGGTCTTGCGTGAAGTGGATATCTCTCTCTCCCCCTTTCTCTCTTTCGTCTAGGTATACCTGCTCTTACGTTTTGAGCTTTTTTTAAAAAAAATCTTTTATATTCGAATACGATCGGGGTTTCATCCCCTTCCGAATCTCTAAGAGATCGGCTTCAGAAGGAAGAATACGTTTTTTTTTTTTATCGACCCGTGTGATTTACGATCTATTCGGATTATGTATTTGACGATAAAAATCTTCTCGTGCCAACCCGTAACGTATCGGTGTTGTTCTTATTTTATTTTACGTGTATTAATTTTCGTCGTCTCCTACAAGTTCGAAGGAAAAATTGTGTAAGAAAAAGAAATTATAAGTTTAGCCGTTATGAATTTTAGAGGAGTAATTAGCAAAATTTTAGAGTAGGATTTGTTATCTTCGCAAAACAATTTTAATCATTATCAAATTCGAAGAGGTATCAGGGTCGTATTGAAGTGATGGATGTTACGGAAGGATCTAATTAGGATCGCAGTTGTTTAATGAGGGTTGACGAAACATTTGATCTAGAAGGTTGGACACCTGATTTGCCTTTAAAAACAAAAATTCAGAAAACGCGTCCTATTGCACCTCAACAATGGCAAAATATTGCCTCCTAATATCTATCTAATTGATTTAACAATTTTGTTAACATTTCGTTCCATATTAACAAACAAAATAAACAAACAAAAAAGTTTACATTTAAATATTAAATATTGTTGAATTCTAATACTAAATTAATTTCGCAATGTCCCTCGGGTTAGCCACAACATCATCTTCGTCTCAAAGTTGAAGCATTCATCACGTTACTTAGGAATTTAGATTTTAAAAAAGGACTTCTTAATGGTACCCGATTGTTTGTAAAAACATTGCACAATAACTTTATCGACGCAGAAATTATTACGGGAAGTAACAAAGGAGAACGAGTGTTTATTCCACGCATTAATTTGATAGCAAGTGACAGTAGTTTACCTTTCACCACGCGAAGACGCCAATTTTCAGTCATTTTGGATTTTTCAATGACAATTAATAAAGTTCAGGGCCTAACATTTGATCATGTTGGTGTTTACTTGCCTGAGTCTGTATTTGGACATGGTCAACTCTACGTGGCCCTCACAAGAACAAGATATTGTAGAAATGTGAAAGTCTTTGTACAAGACACCAATTATCCAGGAAGGACAATAAACCTCCTATTCAATAATCCGCTAATTTGTAAATCTTTCGGGGGAGGGGGGGGGGGGGCGTTAATACCCATAACACTGTGCCTACCGGCGTTAATGCCATAGAGGGTTTAAGCATGAAGTTTTCGTTTCACGTCTGTATCTGGTTTCCGCGCTCTATAAACAAGGCGTGCATTGTTTTATCTGCACGTCACTATACTGCGTTTCCAGAGATCGTACGGGTGAGGCGTGTCTACGGTTAGACTTGTAGGGTGAGGGGGAGAAAGTGTCAGCCAATAAGAGCTCTTAAATTTCCCACGCCTTTAAAAAATTCTTGACGAGCGCTGTTGACACGATTGCTCTCAGAACTTCACTCGTCCACAGCTGCTGTTGAAATGAGCGAAATTCGAAATGTGGCAACATTGGGTCGTAGCCTAAGCGAAATAACCCGAATGCGGACGGAATACTGCGAATCTGACCCGTACGACTTCGGGAAACGCACTATAGTTTTCCTGATTTTAGATATTTTCCTCGAATTATTTTCCGTAACTGCCACGGGAAAATTCAGAACACGGAAAAAGAATTTTCGAGGAAAACGGCCGAAGACCGATGTTCTTTTTTTTTTAAAGTCTAATTAAGACTATTAGGATTTTCGGAAAGGTTTCATCTCTCTTCCCTCAAGGGGCAATCGAAAATGTTAGCAATTCTGAAAAATTATTTTTTGATACAAGAATCTTTTCTAAAAAATTAGATTATTAAATTACTGCATTATAGTGTAGAAAACGCACTACTTTGATGGGCATTTGCATCTATGTTTTAACATAACTCATGTGAAAAGTAAATATTCTTCTTTCATCTGGTAATAAGGAATGCATTTTTCTTGATGTCGAAAAATTTTAGAAATTTTTTACAGAGTGCATGGGACAACATGTGACAGTTCACAATGACACAACGGCTTTCAACGATTTGAAGGAAAAAACCAGATTTTCCAATTAAATGAATTTAATTCCACCAGAAATGTTAGATTATGTAGTTATGTATGTATGCATACATATGTTTTGCCCTTTGAGCTATCACCATCCTGTACAATTAAACAAAATCATTACGTGGAAGAAATTCTTTTTCCTTCATAGACCAATTCTTCCTGAACATTATTTACGACCAACTAGCCGTAGCCAGGCTATAAATCAATTTGCATCACTGTGCAGCTAACACTTTGTAATATTTAGAGGTAAAATTATCGTTTCCTGCTCTATGCTAGTAAAAAATATCTTTCCGGTCCAAGTATAACAGGCATGTTTAAAGGTGGTTAATGACGCTTATAAAATGACTTCCTACATAAGGGGTGGAGATAACGGCTCTCAAAGATTTTTCATAAAAACGCGTAACAGTCCCGACAGATTAAATGGTTTTAATGCAAAAAAGTGGCAGGTGAAAAGGGTTTGGCATCCTCGTTCCTCCTTGTAAACTCCGAATGCTTCCTGCACAATAAACTCGACGCTACAGATGAAAGGTGATGACCCGAGGATAAAACAATATGAAGGGTGAACTATAATTCCTTACCCGACATCTGCTGCATTAGCGTATATATTTAATTCGATTGAGTAGAAAACGAACCTTCATTTCCGCAGTTTGATCCAAAAGGAAGAAATGTAAATTTTAAATTTCTTATAAAACGGTTTCAGCTGAAAATATCGGAAATAATTTGCGTTAGTGGGTTAAAAATTTCAATGCTTCGCTCATTAAGAAAGGGAAATGAATTTTAACCTTGACAAGAATATTTCACGGTCTCTGTAGATTTCAATGTTAAAATTTTAACTACTTTTAATTCTCACTACGGCCACGATGTGCGCGCGAGCGTGATTGTATGCTCGGACCAAACAAATGTTGAATTCAAAAGCCTCCCTATGTATGAAATACTGGGTACATATTTCATAGTAATTAATAACCCAGTAGAGCAGGGGTTCCCAACCTGGTGCTCGCGAGCACCCCTATGCTCTTTGGAAGCCTGATGGTGCTGCTCTTCTACGGTGCTTAATATTCCATTTCTTAGGACCAAAAATATAATTTGCTCGGTTTATTTCTTTTGAAACGTATTCAAGATCATTAAGAATAACTTTGATCTTGGTTTGATTTTATTCATTATCATTATTGCTCATGCAGAAGTGTAGTGTTGATCTTTTGGTATTCTAGGATACAATTTGGTGTTCGCTTGATGTTCTACGATACAACTTGGCGCTCGCCACATCAAAAAGGTTGGGAACCCTGCCGTAGGGTGTAAAGCTATATTATATGTTGATATGTCATTGTATCTATTAATGGACTGTATTCGACTTTAAAACGCACTTAGTTTGTGTTATCATTTAAGTGGGCTTCCTTTTCTGAGCCTAACTGTATTTATTCCTTCCTCATTGGATTTTGTCCTCATAAATGAGTATCCCAGTGTTATCCCATGTGGGTAGTTTGAATGATTGTTACTACTTTAATTTATTGTTCACTTTTCAATTCATTCCTAAATGAATGTAACATGAAGAAGTTCATGTTCAACTGGGTACCAACAAAGTTTTAAAACAGTACGTTATTTTCGCCCATACATTATATAAATCCAATGTTCTATTATTCAATCAATTGTATTTTAACCGATTTCATTTTTACGAAAAATTCGATCTTTTCTAAGCCTTAATTAAATGATAGAGCGCAACAACATTCAGTGCAATCCAAGCTGAAGGGTAATCTCCATCACAGCCATAGCAATTACATCCGGATTGTCAAGAAGAAAGGAGGAGATAAGACGAATTTAGAGACTCCACTTTCGTCAAACCTCGCGAAGCCAAACAAATGGGCTGGGCACTTTCCGGAGACGCGCGCCTCTAATTAACATTGCGTCATTTGAAAGACATCTGTAATGTCGCGAGCAGGGTTCTGGCGAACGCCTAGCTACGGATATCTTACCACTAATAGCGTACGGGGTGGCAAAGGAGCTTCTCCAATGTACGCCGACGGAAGATGAATTTGAGATTTTTCGGTGTCCACATCCTGATTCACGACAGTGGCGCCATTTGTATAGCATTCCTCTTGACGGCTGTCTCCACAACGCGTTCAGTACCATTGGGTCAGGTACGAGATGGTAAGTCTAATACCTTTTAAAATATGCATAATAATTCCTATAACATTGAAATTAATCATGTTGAAACGAGTTTTAATATTACGGATCAAGAAGTTAGATCATAAAAGACTGTAATCATTAAATCTTGCTCTCATTCATGGATAGATTAAAAAGGTACCCATTTATACTATTAATGCCTTAATATATGAAAGAAAGGTTACTTTAATGGGCATATATGGAGCAAAATGACATGGACTACGTAAGAATTCCGCTCTGACTTGAGCAAAGATTCGAATACATTTCTGATAGAAAAAGAATAATTTCTTATTCGAAAGTAAAGAGAAAATCACCGTGTAGTAAAAAAAAAGAATATCTACGAAAGACAAATCTATCGGAAGGAATTTAGAGATTAACAGGAAGCGTTTTAATTTTATTTACGTACATTCTTATGGGAAATAAATCATCCCACAGAAATATGTAAAAGTGACTTAATTTTTGAGGGTTTAAAAATTAAATTGCAAAGAATTCAGTGACATTATTAAATAAATTCGTCATTTACGGTAACCTATCGTCAAAATATCGTAACCTCTGATCAGAGACGTACCTTGGCGATATGGCGCCTATGGCAAAATTTTAGGAAACACCTTGGTTATGCAGGATGTAATTTTTTCTGCGTCTCAATAAAATTTAGTAGCGTTTTTATTACATATAAATTAAAGTTTGAGTATTAAATTAATACTTATTTATAGGAAAATGAACTTTTGACACTTTAAGGGAACGTTTGGCGCCTTTTTCAAACGGCGCCTGTGGAAAATGCCACCTTCGCCATACCTTAATTACGGCACTGCCTCTGATTGCCTCATTCTCTTGCAATATAAAATGATTAAAAAAATAATGTCACATTTTGGATATAAGTGATTATAGCAGCCTTAAAACGGTTGAACTTTGATTCTAGTAAGAGTTCCTTTTAAAATTAATGATCGGTCAATTACCTCATATAATAAAAAATTAGGTTTCTAGCAATAGGCATTTTAATTAATTCTTAACTTTATAGTATTGATCTCAAATCATTTAATGAATTATAGAAATTTAAAATTTTACTTAATCGAATAAAAATTTCTTCAAACTTCTGTTACTTTTAATGAATCACTTTCACATGATTTAGATGAAAATAAACTCCTATATTCAAATTTAATAAATGAATTTCAGTTATTTTTCTTTGATCTAGTTGAATCTAATCCGAGATACATCTAATTGTAAGGCGATATTGATATTTACAGTCAACTTACAAATTTACAGCAGAATACATAAATACATCGCAGTATTTATCAATAAATATATTTCACCAACAAAGGTAACGAAATCATAATTATGTCATTATTTATGTTTAAATCTACAAGCGAAATAACATAAACGAGCTCTTAAATAATGAAGAGCAATCGAGTTGTAAGAAATTTATGGACGCAATTATGTTATCAAACGCTATGATAACGCTACGCAACATGTCATCCGTGGAATTAAGCTCATCAAACGCACATGCCAAAATAACCTTACGGAAGACTTTTAGAGTAATTTAACGCTTTCGTTAAGTTTTATATGATCGTATTAAAGCGAGTGACGTCTTTAATCGCGTTTTAGAAATAAGATGCGAACAATCTTAGAAGAATTGAAGAAAAATCTACAGAACATTGATACAGTTAAGTTTTTTTTTGTTTCCACAGAGTGCGAGCTACGATTTAATGCTCGAGTCATTTTAAATTTCAAAGGCTTCGATTGTTTTCCTCTGCGTTTAATTCTGTGTCGTTCATGAAAGTTTTCTCATTTTAAATCGTCTCCAGTGCGAGGTAAAATAAGTAGTGCAGGGTGTCCAAAAAGCCCACATGTACTTGACACCGATGATGTTTTAAAATATTTTACAAAAATTCTGTTTCCGCGTTAGTTGAAAATATGTACATATTCAAGAACAAGCACTTAAAAAGTACTTATCTGAGGTTATGAAAAACCAGATGAGCATTTTGGCTACAAAGCAGCTGTATTTAGTGGTAATTCAGCAGAAATAGACTTAAAAGAATACCTGATATATGTATTTTTTAAATGTGCTTGTTCTTTAATTTTTCAGCCATAAGACGAGCTAGATCAGGGGTCGGCAACCTATGGCACGCGTGCCAAAAGGTGAGAAAAATACAAATAGACCACTATAAATAACGACCGCTGCCCTCTCTCCTATTGCTCTCTCTACAGTTTAACCATCAACCCTCCTCCTTTCACTTTCACACAAACATGCCCCCAAACACCACACACAGTCCCTTCATTCCACATCATCTACTACTGATGATAAGGTATTCTTCCAATATGCGGTTTACAGTCGATATGCGGTTTATTGTTGTAACTGACAGATAGGGAAAAATAAAAGCAATGAGAAACATTTTATTTTAAAAAATACAATAGAAAATTAGTTATAACGATAGACCGTGAACGACGTCTTAATTTTCAATTTCGTATGCGGTCTCTGTTATCCCGGACCCCTTTCGAAAAATAAGATTTTGAGATAACCCTTTCACGCAAAACGAAAGCTTGCAAACCCATGACTGATTTGCTCGTGGCGACATTTACCCACCCGATCACCGGACAATGGGGAGGGATAGTTTGCTTCCAGAGAGGCGAAGGCCGCGATATCGCCCGGAGACGGCTACACCCGATATAAAAGGCATTATAATCTAAAAGGAAAGCGAGCCGAAGGCTCGCCAATAACCTCGGTTACTTGTAATATTTACATAGCGGTCCCATGAGCCTCTCAACAATAAATATTTACCATGAAAAATATTTGCGAGGCCGAAACCCTTTTTCCTTTCACCCTTTTTAGGCGCGTTTCGCTTCCAGCGTGAGCGCCTATTATCGTCGGTCTGTCCGCATGTTCGTTCTCGGCTTCTACAGAAGGGATTTTCATGAAATTTTATATTAAGAACTTACAATCAAAGATAAAAGGAAAATCGCAAAAATGAATCACGTACGCCAATCAGGGGGTACCACTTTACTAGTGACAAAAAATGAAATTTTTATCATATCTCGTAAAGTATTAGTCATATCAAAATATCTTTCAATTAAAAGTTGTAGACCTAGTAAAGAAGAGTATTTCCTTTCCTATATATTTTTATCGTATGCGTAGCCGTTATCGAGAAAATCAAACAAGAATGCCTTAATTCGAGTTGAACTTGAAGATTTCTTGCATGGTTACTTCTTCATTGTTGCTAACATAAACAGTCTCACAAACAAACGTTTAATTTCCTTACGTGTGCATGTAATATTATTTAATAGGAGGAAAATGGATTATTTATGAGGAATAAAAAACTTTAAAACGCTATTTCCCTTACGTACACCTATATAATTTCTTTCTAATATTCCATTGCACGAAACGCGCCCATTTGTGATACGTTGTACACTTTCCTAACTTGTTTATATTTTTGTGAGAGTGTGTGTGGTTGCTGAGTAGGTCCCTGTCCTACACTGTCCTACCAGCAACTGTGTGATTTCGGTCCCGTTGTGCTGGTTAACACCACGTAAACCTTTTTATCCTTCATATCTTAAGATTAGTGCCAGTGTGAGTGAGTGCATGAGTGATTCAGAACAGGTCCCTGGCGAGGAATAATACCCCATAAACCTATAAATGTGCCTTTTGTTAATTTTTTATTTATCATTATTAATGGTTTCTCTTTCCCGCCCTTCGTTCTATCGCCCTTAAAATTCGCCTCCTGTGTTGTCTCTAAATATTTGCTTTTTACCGTTAAGAATTTATCTTTTTTAACGTCAAGTAACTGATCTGACTAAATACATTCTTCTTGCACCAGATGCCGAAGATAATGACATGGCGTGGGAAGGCACTTTCGAATCCGTATGGAACAAGACGAAATTCTGGAGCTCCGATTTGGCCACGCCAACCGAATACTTTCCGGAAGACGAAGGGTTCATCCGAGTCTATTCCCCACAGGCCGAAGCGGCCCCCAGGACGCCTAACCCAAACAAGCCAGTACCTCCGAAGGGAGATTTAAAGACCGCCAAAGAAACACAACCCAAGAGAAAACTCTTGCAGCTGACTTCTGACGGAGACTACGTGGAACAACCGTTACACCCTGGTCGTCATCTACTACAAGTTGACGGAGGATACAATTCGTTATCGAATGAAACCAAGGAGGATCGCGATTTAAAAGATGGTGGAGATGTAACGCCAAACGATTGGGTTGATATTTTCGGCGGTGGGCTAAGAGGTTCGTTCGACGAAGGAGAGGGGAGCGGAGAAGGAAGCGGATACGGAAGTTTAGATTTTTCGTCCCATTCGCCGCCAGTATCCGCGACGGAGACGTCGCCCATCTTGTCCCTGACACCTAGTACTGCTCGAAAGATTTGAGGCTGAAGTGCTTCTGCGCATTCTTTAACGCTAGAGCATAATTGGTTTAGGTGCAATATCCTACGAGTGAAATTATATTTTTATACTTACTTAGCGTCGCCTTTGACTTTCTTGTTACAAATCAAAGAAAGCTTTGAAAAAAAAAAACAATCTATTTGTTCGAATGAAGCTGGTTTGGAATAAATGAAATTTTCGACTATGAACTAGAGAGTTAAATAGAGTTGCTATCTTTAAAAATTTATTTATCGTTAAATAGGTCAGTCGTTCCCTACTTAAAATTGTGCAACTGCATACAGATGTGATGGTCATATAGTTGCGCCGATTTGTTATGCAATATCAATTATAGTAGGGATTATCAACTTTATAGAATTCACGGATCACTAACCAGGAAAGAATTCAACCATGGACCATCTACGATCATATTACTGTAGTTGGGGGTTTTCAGCTTATAACAGTTGGTATATTTCCACCATCGCATTTACTTATGGCTTATAACTTGTTTTTTTTAAATTTCTAATGCAGACAACCTAGGTAAGCTCGTGGACCACCGATTGAGAAACCCTGAATCATACGATTCACTGCAATGCAAACCTCACAGTGAAAGAACTACCTCACAATGCAATATTATGATTCTGATAGGAATCTAAATGTTCACCTCTATTTAAGGTAAAAAATGTACATACATAGGCGAGGTTTGAAGACACCGCAAAGATGTTAAGTGACGCTCACAAGTGCCACATCAAATGTATTTATGAAAGGCTAATATGAATAAATCATGTCAAACAGCTAGGCTTACTTCCTTACTGCCTGGGAATATAATTTGACCGTGATTAATGTAATCACACATTGAAATCCCGCGTTGTTTGACAAAATAACTCAATTTTTATGGGTCTGCATTTATGTTGGAATTACAAGTAAAAAAATATATCGTTTCGATTTTAGAGGAAGAGGGATAGGTCATCTGACATTAAGTATTCTGTCAGACGGATCACGTAATGCCCTAACCTCTTATGTTGATAAGAGTAAAATTTATAGATAATTAATATAACTAATATACCAATCTGATTTGATGCATGAGACAAAAATTATACTTTTTAAAATTACTTTTTCTTGAATGAAATAAGCGGAAAGTAAATGGAAACATTACTTCACCCTAATTATTTGATATTCGTTTCACTTAAACATTAAAAACAATGCAAGAATAAATTTAGTAATGAATGAGAGATGTAATCTTTTCATAGTGCTTATCATATTTTACCGCATCAAATATTTGCCGACAAAAAATAAATAAAATATTATAAGTTTTTTAAATGTCCAGCAAACTCCAATTTCATCGTTACTAGGATTAAAACTGTCAGTCGCTGCAACATTTCTATTTTTCTCCAAAAATATTTTATTCGAGTAGGTCAGGGGTGGTGAATCCAGAGGATTTGATAAGGCCAGCGAAGCTATCTCGAAAGACCGATACGCGAAATTCAACTCATACAATTTAATAATTTTTTCCAAAATCACATTAATAACACTATGGTAAAATATCGACAAATGCCATGACTCAATCATCGTTCATACGGTACCCCAGTATCTTTGAAGAAACTCCCGATGTAAACTGCATAAACTATCAACCAAGGCACTCCATGAGGTCCACCGAAGCGTGCGCAAATATGGATGCGACTCACGAAAGGTCAGGTAAAGGTACGCATGTGCATATGTTTTGATTCGTATGTTTATTGATATAAAAAACAGTGCCATCAATCTGCGAATTTCAAATAAAAACCACGCCCTGGAAGAAATTACACCTGAGATCCCTCATTTGATAACCTAAAGATAGTATCTGTTACGTATGTACCAAAATTGAGATAAGCGGCCTTCTCTCGTTGATCTCTCAAAACGGTTCTCCAATTGGTTTGATAATGACGTCGTCGATCTGAAAAACAATGAGACATGAAACATTAATTTACAGTGACGCAAGAAATATCTTCGGATTCTTATATACTCAGCACAAAATGAACGAATTACCTATTTTTTCGAGAGAAGGGATAAAAATTATAGGAAAGTGATTCCAGCGCTCCGCGATCGTACCGTGGATTCGGTAATATGCGTTCCTATCCACATTTTAAAACCTGTCTCGGTACTACCAAAGCCAGGATCACTTTGTCCCAACACAGTATTGCATGAACAGCTTTTAATTTTTTGAAAGTTGTGACACGTAACAAAATATTTTTTTACTGGAATCGGCAAGAGGTAGCTCAAGGCTGTTATAAATAAGCTCGTCATCATCTTCACCAATGTGTATCTTTCCGTTCAGAATATGGGGAACAAAAGCTAGATTATTTTGTCATGAGCTGCTAAGCTAATGGAAGATTTCTTATGACTAAAGAGAAATTCGACCTCAGAGGTCAACAAAATCACAGACTATTTTACGATATATGGAGAGTTTTATTAATAAAATTTGTAATTAAAATGGATTTATGTCGCAATCGATAAAAAGTGGTTAGCAAATTTTTTAAACAAGATCATTTATGACATGCATTATTCTCATTCAAATTACAAATATAACATATAACATTTAATTCAATATATTAATAAAAAAGGAGCTTAGAATAAAAATAAGGCGGTTTAATTTAAATTTTTTATACAGTACAAAGGTTGTTTTATGGTCGTTAAAAATCCGTATTATGTATAAAATATAAAATGTTCCACCAAGATTTGAACTCCGATCGCAGGATTCAAAGTCCAGAGTCCAGACCAATACACCATGGAACCGAACGTTTTATTTATCCACACTTTATGACCATATTCTTTACTTAACAGAATAGAAAAATATGCGCCGTTTTACAAACCCCTAAAATATATCAACCTAAGCAAAAGCAATTTACTTTCAGGCAAAGCAACATCCCCTTAAAATGGCAAGATTTCCTCAAACTATGTGAATTAAACGTTTAGATTGAGAAATTTCGAACTATAGGGGAAAACGATGAACAGAATAAGAACCTTTATAATGTTTTCTTCAAAATGGTTTATATCTGAAGATTGTAGGTCAATTCTTTCTAATTTTAATCTAAAAAAGAATGAAAACCTGCACGCCGAAATGTCCATTTTTACGTGTTACCTTATGAGAAATGGAAATTATCTTCTGGAGTCGAATCTGGGCCTTTGATCTCGAGTTAGATATATTAAAACTTTTTGTTGTTATATCATAATGCTATCCTGAAAATTTTATCAAATTCGGTTCCGTCGTTTGCGAGATATTAAGCTTCAAAAAGCATTACATTACAAAGTGACAAAGCTACAAAGTGACATTGTGACACTCAGGGCCGGATTAAGCGGTACGCAAAACACGCAAGTGCGTGGGGCCCAGAGGACAAGGAGGCCCACAGTGGACAGAAATCTGTTACTTGTTTCTCTTTATTCTTTTGTATTAAATGCTACGCTTTTCTTAGCAAAACGCTTTCTTACTTGATCAGTAATTCCAAGTACAGGCGGCCCTCGCACTTACGACATAATTTGGTCCCTGAAGTACATTTTCCCATAACAGCAATGTTAAAAATTTGGGTGACGTTCCTGTCCCAACGGTCAGATAATATATTTTTATAAAATGACCCATAATATTGTACTCAGGCAAAGATAAACATAATATAACTTATTAAAGACTAGACAAATCATTTTATTCTAATCGGGATAAAATAATGACTCGTAAAAACTTTCAGCGTTTCGTAATCGTGGCGCATTTGGGCAATTTTGGAGAGTTAACCTGCGAAGTAACGTCCAGGGTTTGATTCCAGAGGATAATTTATATTTCCCATAACATAAGACGTAAAAATAGGTTTTTCGACGTGCAAGTTTTTGTTCTTTTGCAAATTTAAATTGGAAAAAAATTCACCTAGAATCTTCGAATATGGACTATTTCACTGGAAAATTAATAAAATTTTTATCGTCGATTTTCGAATATGGATCGAATCCGTCTACAATTTGGTATTTGGCGGGAAAATTTAACGTTTGTTAAACTGGAATCCTTCCGTCGTCAATGACAACCATTATGTTGCTGTTAAGCGAAACTGCAGACATCGCATTGGATTTTATAATACGGGAATTTAGTTAATTTTTTACTGTCTACGATTTCGTGGAAAGATTAAGGTGGAACTGCGGGAGAGAAAGGTGGGGGGGGGAGAAAAATAAAAAAGGTCGGATAAAAAACACACGTGCTCTGAATGAATGGGTCTTTAAATTAATCCGGTGCAATTTTAGGCCGGGGCCCAGAACGTGTGCTTTGCGTGGGGCCCATGAACCGCTTAATCCGGCCCTGGTGACACTGTCTTTTATTATTGTAGATAACAGATGAAATAAAAATTAATAACATTCGCGCGTAATATGACTGCTATCATATAAGCAAAAAATCTGATGTGGCCAACACATGACTTTGTCCATATTTGGGGTATAGATATTTAATAATGAATAGAAATATAAGGCAAAATTATTATTTCGTATCGTAAAAGAATACAGTCGTCCTTATTGCAGTAAATTATATTTTGAATATGTTTAGAGAATTCACCGCTACATGATGGTGGCGCTGTATACTGGAAATTAGGAAAAGTTAAATATCTCCGAAATGGATTGTTCTACGAAAATTTGTTTAGCATGACCACAAAGAACTGATTAGTTTTTGGACAATAACGGTTAACCGCAAGTCGAGGTTTATTCGAAACCCGATTCGGTTTTTGCGATATTTCTCCGTTAAAACATCATTATTGTATATAAAATTATAAACAAAGGTTATAGAGAATGTAATTTCCTACAACTTTCATTTGAAACAATTTTCCATAGCAGTTATTGTTTAGGAATTATTTATAAATAATGTTTTTTTCGGTTTCCGTCAAATATCTCCTTAAAAACGTCGTTATTGGTAATCTTCGTAAGGACCAAAATTGTAGAGAATAATATTTCTTCAAAGTTTTGTTTGAAACAAATTTTCGTAGAACCATCCATTTCGGAGATATTTAACTTATTCGTAAATTTCCTGTATACAGCGGTACCATCTAGCGGTGAATTCTGTAAACATATACAAAATATAATTTACGGCAATAAGGACGACTGTATTCTTTTACGATACGAAATAATAATTTTGCCTTATAATGCTATTCATAATAAGTTAAATATCTATACCCCAAATATGGAGAAAGTCATATGTTGGCCACATCAGATATTTTTATCCTCGTGATCGCGCCTACCCATGTAAGTAGGTGCTACTAATATTCCTGAGACCTCTTCTGGTAGACCTTCCGACCTAAATTTCTCCAAAAACCTTAACCTAACGCTAAGTCTGCGATCCTTTAGCGACATCCAATTCAACTCATAGAAGTAGACCATATTATGAACATGTGTATCTTAGAAAAGTTAACCATCACAAGTGACATTTTTATTTCAATTTTAATTTCGTTCTTCATATACAAAATAATTTTAGCTACCTACGAGATTTAAACCCAGTGTTGCTGGATTCAGAGTCCTGAGTGCAAACCACTACAACCATATATAAATCGTAAACTCAATTTATAACCATATTATTTATTTAACAGTATAGGATATTTGGCGAGTTTTTACTGGCACTCTAAAATTTTTCTCCTTAACTAAAAGTAATTTGATTTTGAATTTCATCTATTAATTGTTATGAAAATGAAAGTATGACGATTGAATTTTGTGATTTCGAAGGAGCAAAATTATACCTCGGACCAAGAATTGAACTCGGATCGTTTGATTCAAATGACAGAGTGCTAACCATTACACCATAGTCGCATTTTGCTTTTTTATTTTTAAAACATGTTGATAATTTCAATGGAAACTTATGATATTGACCAAGCAAGATTTTCTGCTGAAGATGTCACTCAAGTTTAAAATCGGTAAAAATACTATTCTCATTCCCTCAATTCGGCAATCGGATGAACGTTTATGACGCTTTTGCAGTAGAAATAGCCGGTTTCGAAAACCGCAGACATTTCGCTTAAGAACCAGCATGCGGCTTATCAGCCGCACGTTGCCGTCCCCTGATCAGGATAACCTATTTTAAAGGTGTGGCAAACTTAACAACTACTGTTACACTATTTTATGTCAGTTGCGGTCACACCTAACATTGGTTACTTCAGAACTTATAACATGGCTCAGAGTGATTTTTTTGTGATTAATAGCGCAAAATAAGAATATTGATCACAATTTTCAATCGGTTATGCCCCACCGAGAAGGTTTTTTTCGAAAGAGAACCAAATGTATTATAAAAATAATATAACTCACAGGTCCCACCGAGATTTGAACTCGGATCGCGGGATTATAAATTGTAAAGTGCTAACCATTACACCATGGAACCTAACCGAAAGATAAAATTGCAAAATAGCACCCCAAATTTACAAATCGTATTTCGAAGCGCCATTTTTTCCTCTTTGTGTTTTGTTACAGAAATTGGGTTGAATCGATGCGTAATTAAACCGGAGCAGAAGACGTTCACACACAAAATATTCAATGACATTGACTCAAATTATGAAATGCAAAGCTATTTCGCGGCGTGTGAATGGATTCAAAAGGGAATAATATTCATGGTAACAATTTTTCTCTTCACATCAGGTTTCATACATGAATTCTGAATAAATGTCTTTTGTGCAACAACCGCGAATAAAACTTCGCATGTAAGTTACTCCCGACATATGATATACGGAATAGGCAGAGTATTAAATAATTTTATATGTTTTCAAAGAATCGCGCTTAGCGCTAAGAATGAGAGGTCGCATGAATGTTTTGCCACGAGAATTGTTCTTCTTAAAACTAATATTATTCGGTTCATTATGACTTTGATATATACTAAAGGATACGCTATTATTTAAAATATGCCGACAGGTTAAAATCGAAAAAATGGCCGAATAAACTTCTTTAAAACGTAGAAGAAATAACATTGTAATTGCTAATAACAAATTTTGTGATTTTTTTGATGCATGGAAAAAATGAAGACAAAAATATGAAAGCAGATCGAAACCATCAATTGCCAATAGTTCCATACTTATGCTGACATGATTAATTGTGTATTTCGATATACTATAACAAATGTTGTGAATACGACAGAGTGGTGATTGAATCGTATTGCAGTTTTCGAAGGAGCAAAAACTAAGGTCCCACCGAGATTTGAACTCGGATCGCTGGAGTCCAGAGTGACAACCATTACACCATGGGACCAAATAACAAAGCTGTTTACATACATACAAATTACATTTTAAATGATTAAAAACTACATTTTACGCTAAATTTGCTTAGATTCGAATTATGTAGTTAAAAAATATAAAGTTCATTCTTTAAGCTTATTGCATGTTTTTGACCCGAGTTCGCATCTTCATTTTGTCAGTTAAATTCACAAAAGAATAAAAGCCAGCACGTCGAGCAATCGATTTTTACATGTTATCTTATGGAAAATTGATACAGCAATATCCCGCTCAACACGACCTTGGTGAGCACGAATTCGTATTAACACGAAAAATGATATTCTATATTTTTTAGTCAAAATCGATCAAAAATAACTTTTTTATTCATTTACTATTTTCCAACTTAATGCGAGAAAACGAATTTACGACAGAATGGTGATTGAATCGTATTTCAGTTTTAGAAGGAGCAAAAACTAAGGTCCCACCGAGATTTGAACTCGGATCGCTGGATTCAGAGTCCAGAGTGCTAACCGTTACACCATGGGACCTTTACTTCCATCGATCGTTCAATCGTGCAGATTTATATGCTATAAGTGCTAGTTAATTATTCGTGAATCGATGTGACTGTTTGAATATAGGAGTTTAGATTGAAATTATCGCTGGATTCAGAGTCCAGAGTGCTAACCGTTACACCATGGGACCTCTACTTACATCGTTCGTTCAATCGTGCAGATTTATATGGTATAAGTGCTAGTTAATTATTCGTGAATCGATGTGACTGTTTGAATATAGGAGTTATTAGATTGAAATTATCGCTGGATTCAGAGTCCAGAGTGCTAACCGTTACACCATGGGACCTCTACTTACATCGTTCGTTCAATCGTGCAGATTTATATGGTATAAGTGCTAGTTAATTATTCGTGAATCGATGAGACTGTTTGAATATAGGAGTTATTAGATTGAAATTATCGCTGGATTCAGAGTCCAGAGTGCTAACCGTTACACCATGGGACCTCTACTTACATCGTTCGTTCAATCGTGCAGATTTATATGGTATAAGTGCTAGTTAATTATTCGTGAATCGATGTGACTGTTTGAATATAGGAGTTATTAGATTGAAATTATGTGTAATAAATTGACGATGAAAACATTCACGCAGTAAAACAACGAAATTCTCGTCGTGTTATTATTGGGAGTCGCAGGATGCGAAGTTAAATCTTATAAATCATGCTGTTACTGCAACGCTATGTTAAAAGGGATGACTTTCCGATTGCTTGCGACTTAAAACGAACAGTATTATTGTTGATAGTTTCATCTGCTTATGGACTGGCAACGATGTTTTTGTGCTGAATATCACATAAATGTGAGCAGAGTGGCGCAGTGGAAGCGTGCTGGGCCCATAACCCAGAGGTCCGTGGATCGAAACCACGCTCTGCTATGTAATTTTTTTTTACGCTTTGTTAGGAATATTATCAAGTTTCTATCTTAGGACGATTTAGAGATGCATTCAGCAAAGCACATTATTTCTCGAGTCTCACAATAGATATTTCCTTCAATATATGACATCTCCGTTTGGGATCGTGCGACGTCTTAAAGAACCACGCAAAAATACTATAGATTATATTTTTTCTATTCGTTTCAGTTTTCACGAATGACTTCCGAATCAAAACATGTGATTTTTACGGATATAACGTCATAAAATGCTGTAGGGACGTTTTTACCGTCTAAGGAAATCGGGATAGAAATTCTCCGTTAAATTGAGCCGAGTGGCGCAGTGGAAGCGTGATTGGCCCATAACCCAGAGGTATGTGGATGGAAACCACGGTCTGCTTTAAATTTTTTTCCCCAAAATTGTAGATAATTCTTTTGCTGTTGACTATTATTAATTGAGGGAAATTGCTCCTCTTTAGTATTATAAGAAATAAATTTACATCATTCAAACCAAATAAAACAGTAACTAATATTTTTTTCAATTCATTCAACATAGGGTGATTCACGAAGATATGGAATAACTTCAGGAGCTGATTTCTGAGGTCATTATGAACAAAAAAGTTCATATGAACATGTGTCCGATTCCGAATAATTAAAGAGTTATGGCTGTTTGAAAATTAGAAAAAGGCAAGGCAAAATCCGGAACTCGGGAGACAATTGCCGACCAATACGCGATGCGTTCTCCACTACAGTGTTTATTTGCTTGTTTATTTACTTATTTACAGTCTGTATTGTCAAATACGAACGCGCGTATTATTAAAGTAGGTTTTCAAAAACACCACCTTCGACATCAATGCATTTCGCCGCTCGTGTGTGAATCGCGCTCGTTGCACGCCGAAGTTCATCATGACTGTCTTTTATGCGAGCCACAGCATTCAATACGCGATGAAGTAATGCATCCCGTGTTTGCACTTTAGTATGGTACACAAGATCTTTCATCCACCCCCACACGCAGAAATCCAATGGGTTTAGGTCTGGGGACCTAGCTGGCCAATTTTGTGGACCATTGCGACCGATCCATCGCCTAGGGAACTGCTCATTGAGGTGAGTAACCACTGCACGGAAACAATGAGGTGGTGCTCCGTCGTGTTGGAAGTACATTCGAAGTCTTGTAGCCAAGGGTACATCTTCTAACAGTTGCGGCAATTCGTTTTGCAAAAATTGTAAATAAATCTGTCCAGTAAGACGACCCTCAAAAATGAATGGACCAATTACCCGATCACACAACATTCCACACCACACATTAACACTGAATCGATGTTGAAAGTTACTGTACACAGTGGCACGGGGATTAATTTCTGACCAAACACGGGAATTGTGTGTGTTGTTAACATCGTTGCGGGTGAATTGAGCTTCATCAGTGAATAAGATGTACCGATGCAGACGCCGATTCTCATTAAGCTATTACAAAATTCCAGTCGTCGGGCAGGATCCCCAGGTTCGAGGTGTTGGACACCTTGCAAGTGGTAAGGGTACATTCCTTCTTCATTCAATGTTCTCCATACTCTTGACTGCAAAACATCGAGACGTGTGGATATCCTTATTGTACTAGTACGAGGGCTACGCTGTACCGCCTCTAGGATGTTCTTTTGCTTAGCCACGTCTTGTTGAACCACACGCTCATATGGAGTGTTAACGCTGGGAAGTGAGCCGGTATCTCGCAAAGTTTGGAACACTCTGCTAATAACTTTTTGATTTGGAACTCTGCAGTTTGGAAAAGGTCGCTGGTATTCAGCGACAGCAGCAACAGCATTTCCATCGAAAAATCCATAAACATACACAATATCGGCATATTCAGCACTTGTAAATTTAAAAGGCATCTTGAAAGTAACACTAACACAGTAACAACTAACAATGCTAATGTCGATTTTTGTGTGCGCATGTTTCGACAGGCTACGTTCGGACAAGGTCATGGTCGCGCAGGTGCATGAGTTATGAGTGAGATTCAGAGTGGTGCGATGCTGAAAATCTACGAGCAGCCATAACTCTGCAAATTCGTATATGACAATACAGACTGTAAATAAGTAAATAAACAAGCAAATAAACAATGTAGCAGAGAACGCATCGCGTATTGGTCGGCAATTGTCTCCCGAGTTCCGGATTTTGCCTTGCCTTTTTCTAATTTTCAAACAGCCATAACTCTTTAATTATTCGGAATCGGACACATGTTCATATGAACTTTTTTGTTCATAATGACCTCAGAAATCAGCCCCTGAAGTTATTCCATATCTTCGTGAATCACCCCCTTTTCGTTCAAATAAAAAAAAATATGACAACTGCCCAATTAAAGGTATATTGATGGGAATATTAAATACTTTTTCAAGTGAGCATTTTTATTCTGTATTATCTTGCAGTACATTCTTATATTTATATCCTGAGCAGCTTTTTATGTTATCCGTGAGTCCATTAATCGTATATTTTCCTGTCCCATTTGTTAGACACAATTTATGAAGACTTAATTGAGGTCATTGGGAGAAATGTATTAATCTCTTGATGGGAGTCATCATGGTGCCTGACAAAAAATGTAATTTAGCAACGAACAAGATGCTTACATGATTTCATTTTACTCTTATAGCTTTCCAATTCTGTCTTTCCTTCTTTCTGTGTATAACGCTCTTAGAATCTTTCAATATCTCAGCACTGGAGGCAGTTAGAGATATGAAATTTGGTGTGTTCTTAGATGATCACATTAACTACTAGAAAATTTTATTACTTTTATATAAAGTGTTCTAGGTTCGACTCCAGATATCCTTTCGTATTACCATTTAAAAGCATGGGAAAAAACGATTTTGACCATGCAGACATTTTTTCTTTTGCTCATTAAAATACCTAATTATTAACTTAGAAACTTCAAATAAAACCCAAAAGACGAACAAAATTCTAATTTATTTTATTGTAGCGGTCTTTTATTGTATCTTACCCTTTAAAATTTTAAAAATACGTAAAAGTACGTATTTTTTTGTGATTTTAACGCTTACTCCAGTTGCTATGCAACCTGTATTGTTTTGTTATTAATTAATCAAGTCAGTATGTTATAATTTTTAATGTTACCCGTCATATGAAGGGTTATTATTCGAGTCATTTTATATTAGCCAATACTCATTATTACGAAAAACAGATTTTCAAGGGATAACCGATTACCGAAAGACAATAGAATTCGGTTGGCGGATGCTAGTAAAACAAATAAATGTGGAATTACGCTGCATTTTGTAATTCTGGTAATCATATTGTTTCTCTTAAATAATACTCGATTTTCAAACCACCGTCATTGTTATAAGAATACTAACAAGTATGATTTCCCGTTCTGAATGACAGGTGGGCCGGGCCAGTTTTAGGCATGGGCAGCTATACTTGGACGTTTCTTTTTAAATGGAAAGTGAATCGTTCTAAGGTTTTTTTTTAAAATCAATTATAGAACGGCTAAATCATTCCTTGCCCACGTATGTAAAACTTGCCACGCCGGTCTTGCGAGTGGACATGAATGAAGTACATATTAAATTGACATTGATGGAATTCAAGATTTAGACGTTGTCTAAACGTTAATTCAAAACAGAAATTCATACAAAAACACAAGGTTCCTAGTAATAAAATAAATGTTTTAGAATTGCCCCTTTAGGAAAGACGGGTAGGAATCAGGGCCCGGGAGAGAAATTTCGAGTCCCGGTGTATTTTCCGCTCTCGGGCCCCCTTTAAGGTATTGTGATTCGTCTTCATAGAAAACTTTTGCCTGAGAGCGGGCCCCCCTTAAGCCCGGGTCCCGGTTATTTGCACCGGCTGCCCCCCCCCCCCCTCTCCCCTTCACGGGCCCTGGTACGAATGAACGATTTAGTAGTTAGCCATTAAAAATGATAAAAAGAAATGCATATCCGGTACAGACGACTATATGTGAACGAAAAGTTACATTTCGGCCGTTTAGTGTTCTTCATTATAATGGAGCAGCTTCAATGTTTCTCCCTTCCCAGATTTGACATGTCTTCCACGCAACAAATAAAAATTGCAGGCTGTTAAATTCGTCTAAAATACGTCATTCATTTATTTATTTTTCACAAGCTCATAAACAGCACCTTACGGCCTTTTACAATGAGTGTAATAACAATAACAAGACGAACACATATGACCATGCCCCAGCCAGGATTCAAATCGTCGACCCTAACATTTGGAGCTATACACGCTAACCACCCCTCTACCAAGGCCAGCAACAATTCGCAACAATTTAAAAAGCGCCTTCGATGGTAATAATCACCGAACAGGAGAAAAAAACCTGCATCATCGAGGGAGAGATCAACATAGAATTGACCGCATACGTGTTTACCAACAAAATTCTTCCGAAAAAAAAATTGACGAAACATAAAAGAACGGGAATCAGAGAATTGATGTAATAGGCATTCATTCGTTGAATCAGAGGTCAGTGACGTTTCGGTTGGTCAGTCGACTTTAGCGGTGTTTTACCTGCACGTGAGGTTTGCTCGCTAGTATGTTGACGACGGCCTCCGCCACGTCATCCGATTCGATAAACGGGAGCGAAGAATACACGAAGTCGGACACAGCCGCTCCCAGTCCCACCTCGTAGATGTCCGTCTTCACGATTCCCGGACTAATGCTCTGAAACGAGAAATCATATGACTTTATAAAAATGTTTTCATTCGACAAAATGCGAGTAAAATGAGAGCTATCGATGGTTGTGAAGCCGTCAAACGTCGTATTGACCCCATTTGGTGCCTTGGGTCAAGATTTTTTTTTGACAGCTGAAAATTAACCATAACTATTAAGCAAGTATATTTTGGAATTGACGCGGTCCCATGGTGTAATGGTTAGCACTCTGGACTTTGAATCCAGCGATCCGAGTTCAAATCTCGGTGGGACCTAAACTTATTTCTTCTCGTAGCTTTTTCAATTTTTATTTCACTTTACATGTTTGAATTAACCAACTACGTATATTTAAAAAGGCGATCTTATTTTGAGAATTAATCCAGAGACCTACTTTTTGCACTCTAAATGTGATTTTCTCTTTGTATATAACGCAAAATGTATGTGATAGCTATATTTAGTAAACGAAGAATTAACAATGTTAAATAATTGAACAATAAGCTCCCACAGCCGTAATAGTCTGCACTATGAATCCAGCGAGTTATAATTTTCGGTGGGGCGTATTTTTAATTACAAGTTAGGTTTTTTTTTTCAATCCAAATTCAATACAAGAAACGGAGAACTCATTTCGCGAATAAATCAATCCACGTACTTCTAAATTCTTAATATAATTTTGCTTTACAAAAAACGCAAATGACTAGGATAGTTTATTGGTTGAAACTTTCGCGGGTGCCTGTAATGCTGAGGTTATAAACGTTTACGCGGGATATCCCGAAAAACATTTATAACTTCAGTATGATAGTTTACTCCTTAGAATTAAGGAAAGTAGGTCATAAATTTCATAGGTTATAATAAAATGAATTAAATCAATAATTTCGAGTTCTTTATCATAATTTAGTGAACAAATAACTGTCGGAATGACGGCATTAGATACAGATCCGCGAACAGGTAAGGGTGAAGCAAATAAAAACAAAAAGTACGTTTTCTTAACTTACCATCTTATATCTGGATTAGGAGAAGCATAGCGAATAAAAACTAAATCATTTAAACCATTCGCAGTAGTTAACATAAGCTAGGGTTTCCGTGCGTTTTTCAAAACTTTACCCAGGAAGGTGATCGAACATAGCCCTGAAGCAACTCCTGGCAAGAAAAGAAAAATAGGTACAACATACATTGTACAGACTTTCTCATATTCTAATGCGTCGTTTAGTTATCTTTAGGATATGAAAATTCTATGGCCTGTTTTTAGAAAATCCAATTTTTGTTCAAGTTGCCCAAGAATAAACTAGCCTTATATTCATTCATTGAGAAAAATGAAATACGTAGTATTATTGTAGATGTATACTCAAGTAACTGTACGAAATTTGATCAAAATCGTTAGAGCCGTTTTTGAGAAAATCGAATTGTTGTTAAAGTTGCCTAGATTAACTACCCTTATATTCATTTTTTGAGAAATATGAACTATACAGTATTATTGAAGACGTAAACTCAAGAAACTGTACGAAATTTCATCAAAATCATTATAGCCGTTTTTGAGAAAATCGGATTGTTGTTAAAAATGCGTAGAATAAACTACTCATAATTATTGAGCAATGTCAACCATTTCTATATATACTCTGCTCAGTATGATAAAATGCCTAAGTACGAGATTTCATTCATTTTCGCTCTACCGTCTAGGCTCCAGAACCAGTAACAGACAGACGGCATTGCGAAAACCACTTTTTACTTTCTCATACGAAGTATCGAGAAAGTATTGTTTTCGCGAAAAAATTCGACCTCGAGATTTTTACGGAAATATACGTTTTAGGTGTCGCTGAATCCGAAAAAGTGGTTTTCGCAATGCCGTCTGTCTGTCTGTCTGTCCGTCTGTCTGTTACTGGCGCTGGAGCCTAGACGGTATAGCGAAAATGAATGAAATCTCGTACGTAGGCATTTTATCATACTGAGCAGAGTATATATAGAAATGGTTGACATTGATCAATAATTAAGATTAGTTTATTCCACGCATTTTTAACAACAATCCGATTTTCTCAAAAACGGCTCTAACGATTTTGATCAAATTTCGTATAGTTACTTGAGTTTACGTCTTCAATAATACTATATAGTTCATATTTCTCAAAAAATGAATATAAGGGTAGTTTATTCTAGGCAAATTTAACAATAATTCGATTTTCTCAAAAACGGCTCTAACGATTTTGATCAAATTACGTACAGCTACTTGAGTATACATCTAAAATAATACTACGTATTTCATTTTTCTCAATGAATGAATATAAGGCTAGTTTATTCTTGGGCAACTTGAACAAAAATTGGATTTTCTAAAAACAGGCTCATACGATTTTCATTTTCTAAAGATAACTGAAGGACGCATTAGTACCCATATATGAGAAAGTTTGTACAATGTATTTTGTACCGATTTTTTTTTCGGTTTCAGCGACACCTAAAACGTATATTTCCGTAAAAATCTCAAGGTCGAATTTCTTCGCGATAACAATACTTTCTCGATACTTCGTAAGAGAAAGTAAAAAGTACTACTGGCTAAGTGGTATGTAACCTAAATGCACATCCGGATATCCTAACATTTTTACTTTCTCATATACGAAGTATATTGAGAAAAATTGTTATCGCGAAAAAATTCGAGCTCGAGATTTTTACGGAAATTTACGTTTTAGGTGTCGCTGAATCCGAAAAAGTGTCTGCCTGTTACTGGTTCTGGAGCCTAGACGGTAGATCGTAAATGAATGAAATCTCGTACTTAGCCATTTTATCATACAGAGCAGAAGCTACGAAGAAATAGTTGACGTTGCTCAATAATTAAGAGAAGTGTATTCTAAGCATTTTTAACAACAATTTGAGTTTCTCAAAATCGGCTACAACGATTTTGATCAAATTTCGTCCAGTTACTTGAGTATACGTCTGCAATATTACTACCTATTTCATTTTTCACAATGAACGAAGATAAGGTTAGTTTATTCTTGGGCAACTTTAACAAAAATTGGATTTTCTAAAAACCGGCTGATACGATTTTCATTTTCTAAAGATAACTAAACGACGCATTAGTATATGAGAAAGTTTGTACAATGTATGTTGTACCGATATTTTTAAGGCCTTTAGAGAGAAACTGTTTGTCAAAGCGTGGAGATATTACTCGACGCCGTCAAAGCAACAGTTGAAGGAAGACTATGCAAAACTGAAGAGCAAGGGAGATAGATAATCGTTTACTCACGGCCACTCGTATGTTACTCTTCTTCTCCGCTAGTTCTTTGCGAAGTCCTTCTGTGAGCGCCCTCACGGCGTGCTTGGAGGCGGAGTAGAAGTGGAGCTTCTCGTTTCCCGGGACGTGGTACGCAGCATAGCTGAAAAGCGGAGGAGGGAGATAGGAAATCGACAATTAATGACCACGTCCGGGGGAGAGAGAGAGGTAGGGAATGAGACTGGAGGTAAGAGAGAGGTTTATCCAACCGAGGAATCGGAAGAATTTGCATTGTTTGCAATCGTCTCTCATCTCAATTTTTCTTTGGCGTAATTAATTACCTACAAACAAAAGAGAGAGAGAGAGTGTGTGTGTGACGGTGGATCTTCGACACGAATTTCATGAAAATAAACCTCAAAGACAAAAGATTAATTTCTTCGGATTCTCGAGAAATTTCGTTTGGCTGCGCGTTGTAATGAATGTCATGGTTGCCTCGGTATCGTTATAATCCACTAATATGTATTTGATGGGTCCATCCAGGATGTAGTTTTCATGGTCAAGGTCTCTATTTTCCGAACAACGATGGAAAAAAAATAAAAAAAGATGAATCGTGCGATCCTGATAACCTTGTTTTTGAATAAGAAACAAAAAAATTTTGACTAAAATTTGACTTAGGCGAGAAAATTTTAGCTAGCAATTGCCCTCATAATATGTGTTGATTTCCGGTTGATATAGAATAACCTTCTTCTTTTATTGAACATACCGAATGAGCATGGCCATACATCGAAGGTATATTTATATTTAAAGCATACATTTACATTATTGTATTAATGCAGGTATGACTATAATGGCAAATATTAAAAAAAAATAAGGTAATTAATAAAAATATACCTTCCCTTATTTTAATCTAATGACGAAATGTTGTTAATGCAAAGATGCTTTTCCTTTCATTAATCCGGACCTTATTTCCTTTTGAGCGGTAGGTCGCCCTTTGCAGGGAAGGAGAGTACGGTGGATTGTGGAGCGTGTGGAGTATAGTTATCACTGGTGTTACTGTACATTTTTTTTTTGGCGATTATATAACTTATATATTTGTAAAAAAAACTCGCGGTTATACTGCTTATAAGTATGGTTCGTTCGGGTGCAACGTTTAACTGCAATAATTCGCACAAAAGTGAAGATCGCAATGGAAATGATGTAACATTTCACAAGTAAATATTTTAAAATCTGAAAGTCACATTTTTAAAAATATTGAAATAACATGTCGAATAATAATGCGTATAAACTCATGTAATTTGTCTGGTATATTTACCATAATTTAATTCCTATATTTTTCGTTCAATTAATTTCGTTAACCATTATTTTATTAAAATTTTTCGACGAGTCCTTTCGCTCAAAATTAAATTAAATGGAAAATACTAAGAACATGAATAACAATCATATTCATTGCCTATATAGTATGCCATCAATGATTGTTATTTCTTGCAGAAAGACGTGAATAATTTCTCAAAATGGTGTTCGGCATGGCAACTAAACGCTAATGTATCCTAATGTAAAGTTCTCTCCTTTTCCCTCAAAAAGAACTTGATTAATGTTAATTACAAACTTGACGAAATTCCACTTCAGCGTGTCGAGTCAATTTGTGACTTAGGCATAACGTTTGAGTCAAATCTGAGCTTCGACAAGCACATCAAAGTAATGTGCTCCAGAGCTTTTAAACTTCTTGGGTTTATTAAACGAAATTCTATGGAATCATTTTCCCGGGATCTGTCATCAGGTCATTCTGTATCCTTGTCAGACGGATTTTAGAGTATGGGAGCGTGATCTGGAACACATTTCATAGTAACCAAGTACAGGCATAGAAATAGTGCAGAATCGATTTACAAGGTGGTTCTGTTTCAAAGAAAATATTTCCTATTCAAGAAAAAATTATCCGGCCTTGTGCAAACACTTCGGCTACCTCAGCTTACTCTTAGACGAAAGTTAAACGATGTTAACTGTTTAAGAAATGTCGTAACGGGTTCTATTGACGCTCCTGAAATTCTTAGCTCAGTTGGCATAGCGGTCCCCAGTAGGCGCTCAAGGCATACATACTCCTATTTTTCATGTTCCTTTCTGCAGAGTAAATGTGGTAAAATACTCGCCCATCCCGAGAATGATAAGGACTAAAAATGAGGTTTTATCGGTTTTGCCGACTCTGGACATTTTTACGATCATCTGGAATCGGTTTACAATCTTTAACCTCGTATAGGGCAATAATGGAGCAAAACAGCCCCTCTAAAATTGAAATTTTTATGATATATGATATCATCAATAGATAGATGATATCATATATCATAAAACCTATTGTCTTGCCAAATTTCAAGTCTCTAGCTCATCTGAAAGTGCCTCATCATTTTTATCCTCGTACGGGGCAAAGTAGCCTCGGAAAATTGGAATTCATACAATATCAGATTTTATCCATCGGTTGTAACCGAAAACCTTTCAAATATGTAGCTCATATGAAGCTGCCTAATAATTTTTCTCCTCCCATGGGACAATAATGGGACAAAACAGCCCAAAAAATGGGGATTATATCAATATCGGATTTCTTTAATTGGTCAAAGTTTAATATTAATGGCATTATATATATAAGCCTCTGATTTCTAATAAAAGCTTACACATATAAAAGCACTGAGCTCGTTGCCATGTCAGTCAACTGTTGTAACCCAGAAAAATTACCACTTTTTCCGATGAAAACTATATATTTACGCTAATTCTATTCGGATTTGAATTCTGTCTTAAAAAATAATAAACTACAATGTCTATGCCTTCCGAATGTTCAAGTCTCGAATTCGAATCTTGACGGGAAATAATTTTAAGGAGCAAATATATAAACCACTACATCGATTTACGTGTTTTCTTATGGGGCATAAAAGGGGCAAAATTAGCCCCTCAAAATTAGAAATTCGAAAGTTTTTAAAGTATTATCAGAGGCAATTGAAGATTGAACCAATTTTTTGGAACCGGAATTCTGCTTATTTAATGAAATTGAAATCCTAATGATATAATCAATTTAAAAGTAATAGCAATGGCTATTTTAGTAGAAAGAAAGGTACTATTTTATTCAAAAGGAATTTCTGTGGGATTTAAGTTAATTGATTAAAACACACAATATAGAAATATTCGATGGTTAAAACAGTGCACAATTTTATTGCGATTTTTGCATGCTGCATTGACGAAAATTTAGATTCATTAAACCCGTTGAAATTCAACGGGCACTTATGCTAGTATAGAATTAATCATAAACCAGAGCAAAACGGGATACATATGATAGTTTTAAAATGAATTTTTTGGTAATAAGCCATCATAAATATCACTGCGTATGTCTTTTTGTATACACGTCCCCACACTTATTCTGGAGTCCCACAAGTTATCGGCATATCTAGCAAAGTACGTGTGTCCAGGGCCTGAGAGAGGTGAGAGGGGGTCCGGGCCAGTCACAAATGTGGGGCCCCACCCCACTCCGAAAGCCATACAAATATATGAATAAAAAATCTTTAGAATAAATTTTGGGGACACCTCTGTGCCCGGGGCCCGGGCCAAATGGCCCTGCTGCCCCCCCCCCTCCCCCCCTCTATCAGGCTCTGCGTTTGCCAATAAGTTCATGGACGCAATTGACGCCTAATATATTTCTATGATGGACAAATTTAACCTTCGTATTTTTTGCGCACCCAACAGCGTTTTAAGGAATAAAAAACTAAATGCGATCCATCCATCCATCAGAGACACCCTAAGATAATGAATCTTTGGTTGCTTGGCGCGCAAACGTAGCGACCGGATGGAGGGGAGAGTTAAGAAAGCGTGGAGGGAACAAGAACGGAGAAGTGAGGTTACGGCCACCGATCGTCAATTACTCATCCCAAGGTCGAGCAATTAAAGGATCAGGTGTTCTTCTCGCCTGTGACAAAAACGCTGAAAGACGAAAATTACTAAAATATATGTGACTGGCTAATCTGGAGGAAAATATGTGTGAAAGATTAGAGATTTAGATATAGATTAGAGATTTAGATATATAATTCCACTATAATATAGTGGATTTATTACAGGGTGCTGTTGTATTATTTTTTGCTAATTATGGAATTCAACAAAATTAAGCCTTCTCTAGTTGATTATACCTCACAAAGTTTAACCTGGACTCTCCATAACATTGCTCGAATTGTGTGGAAAATATCCATAGTTTTTTCGACATGATTATTTTACATCTATTTTAGAACTTTTCATGTTATTCGCTACGGAATTATCGCGCTCGTGATATGGCTGAAAATAGATTCTAGAATAAGCACCTCAACGTAAAAATATAAAAGTAAGAAAAAAAGCATCTCCAATAACTACAACGTGAATACGAAAAAAACAGATGCACATTTAGGCCACACAAAGATGTCATATATTGAAGGAAATATCTATTGTGAGACACGAGAAATAATGTGCTTTGCTGAATGCATCTCTAAATCGTCCTAACATAGAAACTTGATAATATTCCTAACGAAGCGTAAAAAAATCTTATAGCAGAGCGTGGTTTCGATCCACGGACCTCTGGGTTATGGGCCCAGCACGCTTCCACTGCGCCACTCTGCTCACATTCATGTAACATTCAGCACAAATACGTCGTTGCCGATCCGTAAGCAGATGAACCTTTCAACAATAATACTGTTCGTTTTAAGTCACAAGCAATCGGAAAGTTATCCCTTTTAACATTGCGTTGCAATAACAGCATGATTATGGGACGTAACTTCGCATCCTGCGACTTCCAATAATAACACGACGAGAATTTCGTTGTTTTACTGCGTGAATGTTTTCATCAATTTATTACATATAATTTCGATCTAATAACACCTATTTTCAAACGTTCATATCGATTCACGAATAATTAACTAGCACTTATAACAAATAAATCTGCATAATTGGACAATCGGTTTACGTAGAGGTCCCATGGTGTAACGGTTAGCACTCTGGACTCTGAATCCAGCGATCCGAGTTCAAATCTCGGTGGGACTTAAACTTTTTCTGCAATGTTATTGGATGCATGTCTCGATTTCCAATAATCGTCAAAACTGAATTACAAGGTCGACTTGTGATTTAATGATTACTGCCCTTTTCTTTGATTACTACGGCAATAGTTTCTTAGGTTGGGAATTTTAAAATGCAGATTTCTGAATGACTTCGCATAATAAATTATCAATACGCACACACACCCGTGCCCTCAGCGAGATTCGGACCCGCCAACTTTACATTGGGAGCCAAATACATTAAAATCCTATACCAGAGAAATGCATTATTAGAGTTAAATGTTAATTATTGAGATCAACTTGTTTTGCATATTAATTTTTTTATAAACATTGCGCGGGTTCAGATAGTATATAATAAACACTTATTTTTGTTTATGTAACGGTTTCTACGATAATTAGTTTATTTTTTTGTCAATAAGGATCTCCAATACAATGATCCATTTAATCGTCAAGAGAACAGTTTACAGTGTTGAAACAAATTGGTAATTTGTTTTTGTTCGAGTAAGCTTTCCTTCTTCGTAAGTACAGAGTACAATTTTAAAACAATCATAACGTTAAGTGCACGAAATTTAATTATTTTCCCTACGTTATACTATATGTATACATATAATTATTTCCCTGTCTTTGCACACCGACAATTATATGTAGCATTGACGAGAACAAGGTGGAAGAAGAATATCAGAATTTTATAGCCGAAAATAAAAATCAAAGGCATTTACTAAACGATAGCAGAATATTCATTAGAAATGTAATATATGACGAAATATTTCATATGTAATAGTGTGCTATTAATTATTTTAAATGCAAATATTAATAAACAATCTATCTATAATTCTTCCGTTGATATTTCAACGGGAACTACGCTAGTATATGAATAAAAAGAAAAACATAAAAGTTCGCGATCAATTACTGTTTAAGTAAATGCATTTTTAGAGTTAAATGTGAATTATTGAGTTTAACTTATTTTACATATTTCATCATTTTTTATAAATCAATTGAAAATTCACAGCATAAAGATTGCGCGGGATCAGCTAGTCAACAATAATATTTCGTTTTAAGTTATTCACCATTCATCGAAAGTAGATTATAAAATCACCACTGAAGACGACTGCCTTGTAGCTGAAATGCGCATCTGGTTTTTCATAACCTTGTTATGCCAACTGGAGATACATTAGATAAGCTTTTATTTTATTTTAGATTCTTGTAATTCTACCCTCTGGTATGTTTAAGGCACATCCGACCCAATCTGTGCTATCCAAAGCCTAATATGACATATACCATGTTGTTTTAACCGCTATCACATTTTGGAGAATTAATATTTGTAATGAAATATAAACTCCTCCATAAATGGATTCGTAAAACTTGAATTTACTTTTGATCGTTTGGAATATAATGCATTGCAGAGTGCGCATTTTTTATCACGGTGTCTCTTAACATTAATCGTTCTTAACAAAGATCAATGATGTGCAAGTTTCAGTTATTGTATTCCCGCCATCAAATACGCAACATCATCTTTTCCTACTGTCTCCCATAAAATCATTGTCTTATATAGGTATGGTATGAAAATAATAACGTCATACTAAATATAATTGTTGACGCAAAAATGTTAGGTCCCACCGAGATTTGAACTCGGATCGCTGGATTCAGAGTCCAGAGTGCTAACCGTTACACCATGGGACCTCTACGTAAACCGATCGTCCAATTATGCAGATTTATTTGTTATAAGTGCTAGTTAATTATTCGTGAATCGATATGAACGTTTGAAAATAGGTGTTATTAGATCGAAATTATATGTAATAAATTGATGAAAACATTCACGCAGTAAAACAACGAAATTCTCGTCGTGTTATTATTGGAAGTCGCAGGATGCGAAGTTACGTCTCATAATCATGCTGTTATTGCAACGCTATGTTAAAAGGGATAACTTTCCGATTGCTTGTGACTTAAAACGAACAGTATTATTGTTGATAGTTTCATCTGCTTATGGACCGGCAACGATGTATTTGTGCTGAATGTTACATGAATGTGAGCAGAGTGGCGCAGTGGAAGCGTGCTGGGCCCATAACCCAGAGGTCCGTGGATCGAAACCACGCTCTGCTATATAATTTTTTTTTACGCTTTGTTAGGAATATTATCAAGTTTCTATGTTACGATGATTCAGCTGAGTATATTATTTCTCGTGTCTCGCAATAGATATTTCGTTCAATATATGACATCTCCGTGTGGAATCGTGCGGCGTTTTAAAGAACTACGCGAAATTATTAGAGATTATAATTTTTCTACTCGTTTCGTCTTTCACGAATGACTTCTGAATCAAAACGTGTGATTTTTACGGATATAACATTATAAAATGTTGTAGGGACTTTTTTTAGTTATAAAGGGAAAACGGGATAGAAAATTATCCCTAGTATCATGGAAAATAAGATATATCTGTATTTTTTTCACGCAATAATTCACACACGCTCGTTAATTATAAATACAAATGTACCACACAAATTTTTATTATTGACATTTACATAAATAAGTGATTTGTTTTTATGGGAAAGTTTTCTTCGCGTCCTTATCATTTTCATATATGCTAGGAGATACGGGACCAGTGGCGCAATCAGTTGACTACTACCGGACATTTGCCCTTCCCATGATCTGAGATAATCTTATATTGAATGTGCGAGCGTAAGATGGAAATAAGCTGGATCGAAGGTTTCCGAATTAGAATCAGTATGTTTATTCATTATCTTCTATCATTACTCAAAGGCTCTTATAGATAAATCAATAAACACGTGCTTAAATAATAATTTGTTGAAGTATTTTTGGCTGCATTACTGTACCATTGAAGAACCGCCCAAAGGGGTACGCCATCAAAAAAGGTTGAAAACCTTTTCATAACACCGTTGATCCAACATGCATACTAACATCTCTCTAGATTTTGTTCATGCGAGATTGAATTAGTGTTATGAATTATGTGAGGAGTGCATCAGGAAGGACGGAAACCGTTAAAAGAAGCGATTCTTACTAAAATGAAATCGCGTTTAATAGAGGAATGTTGTTAAATTTCTATGTTGCGACGATTTAGAGATGCATTCAGCAGAGCACATTAGTTCTCGTGTCTCGTAATAGATATTTCCTTCAGTTTATGACATCTTCGTGTGGGATCGTGCGCCGTTTTAAAGAGCTACTTGAAAATATTATTATTTACTGACGGAATTTTGTTAATGAAAAGGCGCTTTTCCTTTCATTAATCCGGACCTTATTTCCTTTTGAGCAATTTTATATTGTTCTATTACTTCCAAGACACGAATATATTTTCTTTGAAAATTCTTCTAAGTTCACCAGTCAAACGAGGCAATATTAATTGAATTATGATTTAAAATTATTATCATATCCCACCGAGACTTGAACTCTGATCGCTGGATTCAGATTCCAGAGTACTAACCATTACACCAATGCATCACGTGCAAGTATATAGACTTTTTATTTCGAAAATGGTATGCGATTATTTTCATTGAAAATTAAGGCATTCACCATTTATCTTATTTGCCAAAATTTTGTGCTGAAAATATCATTCTAGATAAATATATTATAAAAGTCTAATCTGAATGATGAGTTATAAAATAAGCATTTAACATCGCATTCTTCGAAATAAATCACATGGCTCAGAGTGAGTTTATATTATCAATGGAGCAAAATAAGAATATTGAAAATAATTTATGCCCAGTTAGGCTTCACCGAAAACAATTTTCGAAAGGGAAGGAAACTATTTAAAAGAAAACAAATTGCCAGCATCCACCGAGATTTGAACTCAGATCGATCGAACGAGAGTCCAAACTGCTAACCATGTGTTCTTACATTAGTTAAAATCTTCATGCTTTCAACATTTCGTGGACGTTCTATAATTTATAAAGCATTCATATTTATGAGTTTTGATGTAAAACTGATCTATAGCTGAATTATTCTTTAAAGTTTTACTCAGAAAAATCTTTTTCGTGCTGGAGTGCCTGTTGTATACTGATACCCAATAACTGGAGACTCATAATTTCGACAATATTTTATTAAAATAACAATGTGCAAACAACTTTAAATCACCCGTAAAACTATCTCGAAGATATGGTTTATCAAACACAATTGAATTTTACAAAAAAGTTAGCAGAGCATGGTTTCGATCCACGGACCTCTGGGTTATGGGCCCAGCACGCTTCCACTGCGCCACTCTGCTATGCGTATTTCTTCTTTTAACGCAATGATCAATTACACTCTTACAGCGGGAATATCAATTACGAAATTTGTCTCTTTCCCCGAGACAGCTTTTTTTTTGTTTGTTCTGATATATCGCCGGATGATTGGTGAATCATTATCCGTATCTCCTTTATATTTCTTGTAACCGGGAAAATTCAAAGCAGCTTTAGAATGTACGATCGCCAGGTTAATCCGCGCACGGATAATCGGGGTTTTAATGTACTTTCATATTGAATTAGGAAATAGAAGTAAAAGGGAAATAAAATTGCCTTAATATCTTCTACGCATGGTAGAAATTTTGTTTTTCACCGATGGAAGAATTTGATTTCTATAGTAAAGATTTTTTTCAATTATGCACGAACAATTGAGATGAAATTCGATATTTTGTGTTATAGTTAAAATAATCATATAAAATTTTAAAATTCTCTGATATATATTTATATGAAAGAAGTTAATTTTTATTTGAATGTTTCGGAATAAAAGCCGTGTCATATACCTTCAACGGTTCCATGGTGTAACGGTCAGCACTCTGGACTTTGAATCCAGCGATCCGAGTTCAAATCTCGGTGGAACCTAATATTTTTTAATTCATTAAAAATGAATAAAACAGATTTGAAAACACTGTTTCTTCGGTAACTAATAATAAATTGAAAAAGCTTCGCTTTTTGAAATAGAGGAAATCGCATTTGCAATAAACATCCAAAAAGATTGATTCTATTTTTAGTAGGGTGATTTTGTTACTTCCAGCGCCCCCTTCCACTTTTTTTACCTCCCCTCCATCATTTCCGGCTTCTGATTGGTTAAAAATCCCCTCCCCTCCATCGGTTCTCAATAAAAATCCCCTCCCCTCCATCGGCTCTCACTATCAATGTGTTAAATTCCCCTCCCCTCCTTTTTGAAATATTGATAATAAATACGGAAGTTATTTCGAAAAGGTTTTAGTCTTCTCTGAACTTTCGAAGAATATTGTAGAAATTGAATCTGCGGTTAAAAACAGGTTAAAAACGTACTGGATTAGCAGTGTGGGGGAAATGACAGAACTAGTTTCATTTCTATCACGCGTAAAAAGCACATTACTGGATAAAATTAGGGAACAATTAGAAAACACAGCGCTTAAAATGAATATGATTGTGAAAGCTGAATTTAGAAAGGGGAATGAGTATTGCGAAAAGACTTTCCAGACTAAAAATATTAGAGTTTTTCAAGTTAATGATTTAGATGAAATTGTGAAGTATTTGTATGGAAAGATTTTAAAGGAAAAATCAGAGAGCCAAGGGAAAGGTTCCGGTTGGTTTCTCAGTAAAATTGTTGGTTTAGAGTTGCGGATAAATAAATATAAGCCATTGAGAGGGTCTACATTTATTGATCTTCCTCCGAGAATTAAACGTACCGGTGCTGTAATTAACGTACAAAATTTTGATTTATACTGTTTTAGGTATGCTATATGGGCTAAAAACATTAGTAAAGACCCTCAGCGCGTTTCGAAATATAATAATGAAGAGTTTCGAAGAGGTTACGATTGGAATTGCGTAACATACCCAGTGGATCTTGATCAGATTCCTAAATTTGAAAGAAGTAATAATATTTCTATAAATGTTTTTGGACTTGATAATGAGAGTAATTTGTATCCAATCAAAATTGTTGACAATGAACTTAAGGACCACCGAGATCTATTGTATATCAAAAATGATTCAACGGCTCATTATTGTTGGATAAAAAACTTTGAAAGATTAGTCCATAGTCAGATAACTAAACATCGCAATAAATTATATATTTGTAAGCGCTGCTTCATTCATTATCATGATCGTGAAAAATTTGAGGAACATCAATTTTATTGCAAAAATAATTCCCCAAACAGGATAGAGCTCCCGACTGAAGAGAAAAAATGGGTGTTTTTTCAGAAACATGGCACACGTTTTCCAGTTCCGGTAGTCATTTATGCAGATTTCGAATCTTTATTACGCGATATAGATACCGTTCAGCCCACGTCTGAGTTATCATACACAATGAAAAGACAAATGCATGAACCAATGAGCTTTTGCATATATGTTGTTCACTCCGACGGTCATTTTAACGAACCTATTATGTATCGTGGACCAAACGCTGCCAAAGTTTTCATGGAAAAAATTAAACATGAAGTGGAAAAGATTGATGAAATATATAGTAACTTAAAACCAATGAAACCACTCACACCTGAACAAGAACACGCTTTCAAATCTTCAGACGTTTTCAATATCTGTAATATATATAATACATATAATAATAATATATATAATAATAATATATATAATAATAATAAATATAATAGTAATATATATAATAATAATATATATAATAATGATAAATATAATAATAATATATATCATAATAATATGTATAATATACATAATAAATAACTCGGAAACGATAGAGTCCAAGATCACAATCATTTGGATGCAGAATTTAGCGGACTGGCACACTCTACATGTAATTTACAATGCAAAATTCCCGATTTCGTTCCGAAAACATTACTGTTCGATCATCAATCATCAGCGAGGAAGGAAGCCCTCGTTGTAAATAAACTGCTGCTTGAGATTTGCGTAACTCAGGAACCAAGACAGTTAGTGTCGGTTTGAAACCTGGAAAATATTATGTAGTGTGTGTGTGTGTGTGCGCGCAGTTAACTCAATCGGGCAAGGGGTCCATTAATCTAATGTATTCCGATTAGTATGGTTTTATAAATCAAAAGGAACCCATCTCCGATATTTTAATTCAGGGAAGAAAACTAGCATCCTAACCAATTTTTCCGTAAGTTTGGTGAATTACTTCGGAAAAAAGACACGTGCTCATTAAAGTCGATCGATGCTCGATAACTTTAAAAGAGGAGGAATGGAAGAAATTGTTACAATGTGCGAGACATGTGGTTATAGCTTTGGAATTTTTAAACGGCGAACAGACAAATGTTAAAATATTTTACGAACGGTATATGAACGTCGCTTGCGTAATCGGTAACGTCGATTACGTTGAAAACCCTGCCGAGAGTGTAAAATCTACTACGAACCCATGAGGCTTGAAATTCAAATGCTCTGTTCAATCGGTGAATATTTGGTAAATTGTATGTAAAGCAGTCACTGGCGCGGAATTAAAACTCCTATTCACGCATTCCTTCCAGATGGATGCTATCAAACAGAAATTTGCTCTAGCTTCAAAGTCCATATAATTCATCAAGAAAGAGACCTTGAAAGAAGGAGAGACATATGAAAAAATGTCAACCAGATATGGAGTGGCCCTATTGGCAACAATTGGAATCACCGCAGAGGGGGCAGATAAAATATTCCTCGCGGAAAAAATTATCAATGTGTTATCAGATGGTGAAATGGAATGCGATAATAATGATAAACAATGTTTTTTTAACCTTAAATCTAATCACTGACGGAATTCATATTGAATAAAAAAATATTTCAAAAGAGATATGCTTTATCTCCCTCATTTCTCCTTGAATCACCTTCTCATGCTGTGCATGCGCACTCGTAGGGGAAATCTAATATATACTGAAGAAAGCGTTTAACATTTCAGTTTACTTCCAACCATCGCCACTTTAACTTCCTGCATTGACATGGCTGGAAGGGGCTGCTCTTTGGGAGGAGGAATTAAATATTTTAAGATTATCGACTTGGAGACAAGCAACGGTGACCCGTGGGAGATATCTCTCGTGTTATCTGTCAGAGACTGCGCCTACCCATCGGGGTGATCTTTGAGCGAAATTCTCGGACTCGAGCTGAGAAGTAAGAAGTACACTCCTTTGAGGGGGCCCACTTTTATCGAGTCACCGGGGAAAATTAAAAACACCAAATCTATCGTCAATGTTGTTAATTTCGATGATTTTTGTTTTAAGTATTCCATCTGGGCTAAAAACATTAATCGAGATCCTCAACTTGTTTCAAAATATGCCACTGAGGAATTTCGTCAGGGATATCGAAGGGATTGCATCGGTTATCCCGTCCAACTTTCTCAGAATTCAAAGTTTGAAACCGTAAATAACATTTCGATTAATATTTTCAGGCTGGATGAAAAAAAAAACGTGTATCCCCTTAAAGTGGTGGACAAGGAGCTCGATGACCATCGCGACCTTTTGTTATTGTCCGAAGGTGAAAAGAAACGTTATTGTTGGATCCGAAATTTGAGTAATTAGTCAGCTCGCAGTTGACGAAACATGAGCATAAAATATTTACATGTAAAAGATATTTCACCCATTTCATAGATTTGAAAAGTTGAAAGAGCATAAACAGGATTGTGGTACTGTGGTAATGCACCTTTGAAAATCGTACTTCCCACAGACGAAGACGATTGGATAAAATTTAAAAATTTTGCTCATACCACACGTGTTCCTTTTGTTGTTTACGCTGATTTTGAATGTGTCCTACTAAAATTTAATACTTGTTCATCGTAATCGTTCATATTCAAAATTAATACAAAAACATGAGGTTATGTCTTTTTGCTTTCTTTTGGCAGCTCTCCCAACTGAGCTAACGAAGGTTGTTATTGAACAAATATATTAATAAGATTTGTATGCTTAAATTATATAGGTTCAGGTGATGTAAGGTCTTGAAATGAAAGAATAACAGACAGGTTTTATCATGTTTATTGTGCACATTTTTACAAAGAGAATTATGACATTTCAGTTCTGTTAAATAATGGGCAAGATATCGAAAATTTATCATGCTCTTCCTTTGGATCATCTTCGCTTTCCCATCGATATAAATTTAGGCCACATTTGTAACAAACAGTTACATCAGAAAAACCAGCATAAATAAATCCAACCTCAACCATCTCGTGAACATCGAAAAGAAATTTATTCTTTGGAAACCTATCAAATGTAGAAAGTCTGTGACGCTCACTTTGATATTCACATTTTTCAGGAACCACAGTTTAAGTTTATGACAATTGTTCACTGCACAAACGAACTCGTCACCTCTATGCCGAGGTAACATACAACGCACGTCCGACGTTGGTAATGTTTTCATAGACGGGCATCCGAAGACATGTAGACTTATCACTTTGTATCCTAAAATGGACGAAATGAATTTACATATTTCTAAACCCATAACAAAGACAAGGCGGTAACCCGTGGTATACTTCAATAGAATAGTTTTAAAAAATGCATAAGGTACCTCACCATCCGACAATCTAATTCCGTGATAGTTACGCGTGAGTCAAGCATTTTGTTTATGCAATGATAAATCGTTAGAGGGCTGATAAACCCACGATTGACAGCAATCGCGATCGACGTCTCAAATAGCGAGCTCTCTGACTACGAACTCGTTTTCGCTATCGCGATGGGCTTGAAAATCCACAATGCATCTTTTCAACGGTATAACTTCCATCGTTCAGAGTTTGGTTTACGAGAGTTATTAGCTCCAACGCCAGGGACCAACTCCGAAACACAGACACACTTGGTTTGCGAGGTGTTTAAACCCAAACGCCAGGGACCAACACACGCAGTTTACGGGAGTTTTAATTCCGCGCCAGTGACTGCTTTACATACAATTTACCAAATATTCACCGATTGAACAGAGCATTTGAATTTCAAGCCTCATGGGTTCGTAGTAGATTTTACACTCTCGGCAGGGTTTTCAACGTAATCGACGTTACCGATTACGCAAGCGACGTTCATATACCGTTCGTAAAATATTTTAACATTTGTCTGTTCGCCGTTTAAAAATTCCAAAGCTATAACCACATGTCTCGCACATTGTAACAATTTCTTCCATTCCTCCTCTTTTAAAGTTATCGAGCATCGATCGACTTTAATGAGCACGTGTCTTTTTTCCGAAGTAATTCACCAAACTTACGGAAAAATTGGTTAGGATGCTAGTTTTCTTTCCTGAATTAAAATATCGGAGATGGGTTCCTTTTGATTTATAAAACCATACAAATCGGAATACTTTAGATTAATGGACCCCTTGCCCGATTGAGTTAACTGCGCGCACACACACACACACACTACATAATATTTTCCAGGTTTCAAACCGACACTAACTGTCTTGGTTCCTGAGTTAGGCAAATCTCAAGAAGAAGTTTATTTACAACGAGGGCTTCCTTCTTCGCTGATGATTGAACAGTAATGTTTTCAGAATGGTTTTAAAGTTAGTTGAATCAAATGTTCACGCATGCGTTGTTTCACTATATTCTTCAAACTGATTCTCGTTGCACTTGGTGATAAAGTTGGAGAAGTTCATGATAATCATACTAGGTTAGGATTCGGTCCATGGGTCAGGTCTGCAACTTCTGATTGAACTGAATCACTCGTAATGAGATTTTATTGTTGAATAATGGATACGATTTTGAAACGAACTGAAATGAGTGTACGGCGTTACTGAAGAAGTTTGTTATAGGTTGTGCGATTTTACTGGATTGTCAGAGCGAAAAGCTTCTTCCCAAGTTCTTTTTAAATTCTGAATTTTATAATGACCCCACGCAAGGGTATTTATCCCATCTTCGCAAATATAGCGTTTATCATCCTGGCAGTTCAATGTAAGTTTATTTAACTCTATAGAGTAAAGTTTATGCTTATTGCTTTTTATTAACATCATCTTTCTAAATTCAGTAGAGTTTTTCATTAAACAATTATAGTAATCATCAAATTGTATACGTTTTTCAATAACAGATTTTTTAACTCCCTTAGCTTTTTTCTTATCCTCTTCCCCTTCAACTTTAAATGAATATAACTTACTTCTTAATCCTATGAAATGTGTCATAATTTTACCCTTGCATTCATCTTTCATTTTACCTAAAACCTTTTTATTTGTTTCTGAGTAACAGGGATGATCTACTGGATAGTCGCTAGTGTCATAATCGTGGATATTGAACAGCATGTCTTTATAAATATCGCATGTTTTTATTTCATAGATAAAACTATCAGTGTCAGTGTAACATAATTTTAAATTATTTCCATGCTTTGGTAACATTTTTTCATAGTGAAAACTATACATCGTCATTTTACTTAAATCTAAAATACTCATTCCTACATAGATTGGTTTATCGAATTTTAGAGTTGATTTCCTCAAATGAACACCTACTAAGTTTTCATTATAAATTGTTCTGTCAATAAATGTTGTTTTAGAAATTAATTTATTTAATCGTTTCTCATCAGAAACTAGTTCAATATTCAACCTTAACCTTATATTCTCCATAGTCTTTCCAAATATTGCATTATTCATTAGTTTGAAGAAGTCTTTGTCAAAACTGCTAACGGCTTTCTTTCTCTGTTCCGTGTTAAAATGGATGTATTTCTCCAACCATCGAGATTGCTCAAATGCCAAAACTCTATGAATTTTTGTTAGTTTTAAACCTAAAGAAAGTACAAGCTTCAGATATCTATAATGTACTACGTAGTGGTATTTATTCTTCAATGTAGTTAGTAACTTTTTGTGCTTTCCGTTTGGAGGAATGCATTTTTCTGGACAGAGAGGAATATCATTATGAAGATCGTGTAAGTCCTGTGGATACTCTAGATCCACCTCTAAAATATACCCCCAGGAACCATCATCTTCAACAGACATGACGTCAAAGCGATTAATTTCACCTCTATTAAGCCATTTAAAATTTTGAAAAGGGAGTGCGCTAGTCATTGAAAGGCCGTATAAATTATTTACATCATATAGTATTAGGTGCTTTGTATCATGCTCAGGATTGTAGTCTTTCATGTACGAGTTATTAGCCTCTGCATACCGTTTGCTACATTGACTAATACCTCCACGAATTCCTTTTTCTAACATTAAAATCATGTCATAATCTGTTAATAACTCCAACTTCACATCAGTCATTTTAAGCATGCTCTGCCATGAAAGACCTGGTGCGGTATAATACCAACATGGATCAATTTGATAACCTTTCTGACATACCGAGCGGAAAGTTTCGAACACATCTGCTAAAATTAAAGTGTCCGTTTTCAGGTACAAATCGGAATACTCGCCTAGATTCTTGATGTTGAAACGTTTCCATACGTTTTGGGCATGAGCATAATCTTCTATAGCCACTTGTTCATCATTCAATTTGTTATAAAACGCTTCCATAGGAGGTAAAAGTGGTTCATCAAGTTTTGACCACGAATTTAAATAATCGTATGGAAAGACCCCTTTACGACATACTAAATGTGAATATTCACCGAAGCTATGAATTGTATGAATGAAATTCTCTCTAGGAAGGTTATCAGCGAGCTGAGCTAATGAACAAGCCAAGAAGCGATATGTGTCTAAAAACCTTACTGATAGTTTCTTAGTAATCTGTTTGGAAAAAGAAATATATTTTTCCTCCGTGTTTGGTATGACTGATATTCTTTGAGAATCGTATCCTAATTCATTTACGATAAAATGAGCGTCATAACTTGATAAGTTATGCATCATCACTGGAACGAAATCGGGAATTTTGCATTGTAAATTACATGTAGAGTGTGCCGGTCCGCGAAATTCTGCATCCAAATGATTGTGATCTCGAACTCTATCGTTTCCGAGTTGTTTATTACAGATGTTGCAAACGTCTGAAGTTTTGAAAGCGTGTTCTTGTTCAGGTGTGAGTGGTTTCATTGGTTTTAAGTTACTATATATTTCATCAATCTTTTCCACTTCATGTTTAATTTTTTCCATGAAAACTTTGGCAGCGTTTGGTCCACGATACATAATAGGTTCGTTAAAATGACCGTCGGAGTGAACAACATATATGCAAAAGCTCATTGGTTCATGCATTTGTCTTTTCATTGTGTATGATAACTCAGACGTGGGCTGAACGGTATCTATATCGCGTAATAAAGATTCGAAATCTGCATAAATGACTACCGGAACTGGAAAACGTGTGCCATGTTTCTGAAAAAACACCCATTTTTTCTCTTCAGTCGGGAGCTCTATCCTGTTTGGGGAATTATTTTTGCAATAAAATTGATGTTCCTCAAATTTTTCACGATCATGATAATGAATGAAGCAGCGCTTACAAATATATAATTTATTGCGATGTTTAGTTATCTGACTATGGACTAATCTTTCAAAGTTTTTTATCCAACAATAATGAGCCGTTGAATCATTTTTGATATACAATAGATCTCGGTGGTCCTTAAGTTCATTGTCAACAATTTTGATTGGATACAAATTACTCTCATTATCAAGTCCAAAAACATTTATAGAAATATTATTACTTCTTTCAAATTTAGGAATCTGATCAAGATCCACTGGGTATGTTACGCAATTCCAATCGTACCCTCTTCGAAACTCTTCATTATTATATTTCGAAACGCGCTGAGGGTCTTTACTAATGTTTTTAGCCCATATAGCATACCTAAAACAGTATAAATCAAAATTTTGTACGTTAATTACAGCACCGGTACGTTTAATTCTCGGAGGAAGATCAATAAATGTAGACCCTCTCAATGGCTTATATTTATTTATCCGCAACTCTAAACCAACAATTTTACTGAGAAACCAACCGGAACCTTTCCCTTGGCTCTCTGATTTTTCCTTTAAAATCTTTCCATACAAATACTTCACAATTTCATCTAAATCATTAACTTGAAAAACTCTAACATTTTTAGTCTTGAAAGTCTTTTCGCAATACTCATTCCCCTTTCTAAATTCAGCTTTCACAATCATATTCATTTTAAGCGCTGTGTTTTCTAATTGTTCCCTAATTTTATCCAGTAGTGTGCTTTTTACGCGTGATAAAAATGAAACTAGTTCTGTCATTTCCCCCACACTGCTAATCCAGTACGTTTTTAACCTGTTTTTAACCGCAGATTCAATTTCTAAAATATTCACATCTCCTTCAGTTACACCGCCACCATTTTGCAGAACGCACCTTTGATGACAGTCACTCATTTCATGGGACACTTTGAAACGAGGGTTGTAAAACTCAAAACAAACATTACATTGAGTATCCATTATTGCAATATACTTACAGCAAATTCTTATAAATGAAAAGAAATCACTTGATGAGTTTATGAACGTAAGTGAGTTGATTCACTAGGAATACACTTTCCAAAATCGCCTTCGATGATGCATGGAAGTAGAAAGCCTGTGGTCTCTTCGAAAGCTCAGAGAACACTAAAACCTCTTCGAAATAACTTCCGTATTTATTATCAGTATTTCAAACAATGCCATAGACTCGCAACAGATCTGATCTACTTAATACCTACACATTTAAGCTACGATTGCGAGCCTAGTAAATTAACAAGTTTCAACACGTCTGAGAACGAGCTGGAAACGAGAGAAGCTTAGCGATTAGGATGGGAAGGGGTTTAACGTAATGATACATAGAATATATGGAGGGGAGAGGTTGATGCTACGGGTAGAAGGGAATGGATTCAAGGCCGCTCATCTGGGAGATGGAGGGGAAAGGAGGGGAGGGCAATTTAACGCATTGATAGTGAGAGCCGATGGAGGGGAGGGGATTTTTAATCAATCAGAAGCCGGAAATGATGGAGGGGAGGTAAAAAAAGTGGAAGGGGGCGCTGGAAGTAACAAAATCACCCTACTAAAAATAGAATCAATCTTTTTGGATGTTTATTGCAATTGCGATTTCCTCAATTTCAAAAAGCGAAGCTTTTTCAATTTATTATTAGTTACCGAAGAAACAGTGTTCTCAAATGTGTTTTATTCATTTTTAATGAATTAAAAATTATTAGGTTCCACCGAGATTTGAACTCGGATCGCTGGATTCAAAGTCCAGAGTGCTAACCGTTACACCATGGAACCGTTGACTTTTTTATGAAGGTATATGACATGGCTTTTATTCCGAAACATTCAAATAAAAATTAACTTCCTTCATATAAATATACTAGTTAATGTGTGCTTGCATTCTGCAAGCATTTTTTAATTTTAGCATATTTACAATTTAAAATTATTCCCAATCAATTTTGTATAAAATCATATATCCGTATCAAATTTCAACTTTGTAGCTCATTTAGAAGTGCATTATAATTTTATTCGTCGCATAAGATAATTATGTGGGAAAACAGTCGCTAAGATTTCGAATTTTTACGATGTCAGATTTCTTCTTTCTGTTATAACTTAAAACCTATAGTTCTGCCAAATTTCATGTTTGTATCTCATTAAGAATTCCCTTATTATTTTCACACTGGTATGAAGGTATATGACATGCATTATATTCCGAAACATTCAAATAAAAATTAACTTCTTTCATATGAATATATATCAGAAAAATTATAATCTCTAATACTCCACACGGAGATGTCATATATTGAACGAAATATCTATTGCGAGACACGAGAAATAATATACTCAGCTGAATCATCGTAACATAGAAACTTGATATTATTCCTAACAAAGCGTAAAAAAAAATTATATAGCAGAGCGTGGTTTCGATCCACGGACCTCTGGGTTATGGGCCCAGCACGCTTCCACTGCGCCACTCTGCTCACATTCATGTAACATTCAGCACAAATACATCGTTGCCGGTCCATAAGCAGATGAAACTATCAACAATAATACTGTTCGTTTTAAGTCACAAGCAATCGGAAAGTTATCCCTTTTAACATTGCGTTGCAATAACAGCATGATTATGAGACGTAACTTCGCATCCTGCGACACCCAATAATAACACGACGAGAAATTCGTTGTTTTACTGCGTGAATTCAATTTATTACATATAATTTCGATCTAATAACACCTATTTTCAAACGTTCATATCGATTCACGAATAATTAACTAGCACTTATAACAAATAAATCTGCATAATTGGACGATCGGTTTACGTTGAGGTCCCATGGTGTAACGGTTAGCACTCTGGACTCTGAATCCAGCGATCCGAGTTCAAATCTCGGTGGGACCTAAACTTTTTCTGCAATGTTATTGGATGCATGTCTCGATTTCCAATAATCGTCATAACTAAATTACAAAGTCGACTTGTGATTGAATGATTACTGCCCTTTCCTTTGATTACTGATCGTATATAAATACTCATATTTGCAAATAAACATTGTTTTAATCAAAGAGAACATAAGACAGAGATTTATTTCCCATCCTCACACTCTTTAGTCACGAAATTTAAACTTAATAAAGTTTGAAGATAGCGGCTAATTTCATTTACTAAAAATATCTAATTGGAGGGCATTTCTCTTCCGGTTTCACGAATCAATTTCTACTGCACAAATTCAATAGTGAATGATTGTTCTCTGTTTATGGCATATTTCAATATTATCTAAACCTAACGTTTTCAGCGATAATTATTCCACTGTTGATGCTAATGAGGCTTCATGTTGTGGATACAGTTTGCTTTGGGAATCACATAATGGTTTGTGGTATTGTTGCTGGATATTTGGAAGTAGATTTTACCATACGTAAATTGTTGATTAACGTTCACTCTGCCATACTCTCTGTGGATACATTTTCTCATTGAGAACCAACAACTGAATTATTATCCGATAAGGAAAACTTGTTGAAATCTTAAATGTTTAAATAGGTTATTCGTTGATGTTCATTTAATTGCATAAATGAATATTCTTCAGCAAAATACTCACCTGCTTATATGTATTATTTGTCCATCGTCAACCTTTCTCCCTCTCATCGACTTGACTGCAAGTTTAGTGCAATGACACAGACCGATCACGTTCACTGCCATTATCCGACTCCAATCTTCCACAGAACCACCTGTCAAAGACCAATAAGAAAATAAACGAGAATCAGTACCACCACTTCCAAGAAAAGCACGCATGATTACTTCGCTAGAATATTCTTCAGAGGAATCACGCAACTTTTGTCACTGCAATGACAACCGCCAGCGATTGTCAGATTTGTTTACGAATCAATTTCAATTATTTTATTTGCATATTTAAAGTAGTGTATTACAATTGCTATACATCACGCTTATTTTTACTTTTCATACACGTAGTATATAGAGGAATTATTACAATCACGAAAAAATCGACTTACAATACTAACACGTGTTTCGGGATGCCTGTTTGCCATAGAGACTAGACGGCCAAGCAAAACCGAATTTTAGAAATAATATTATTCAGAATAAAAAACATGAAGTGATGAGCGCAACAGCGAAGGGCAATTTATTCTTGTTGATTTTCACAAATTGTCGATTTATTCAAAAATGACAGTAAAGATTTTGATCAAAATACACCCAGTTATAGAGCATAGAGTCCCAAACAAAACTGCATAAGTCATATTTAAAAAAATAACTATATAGCGTCCAGCGACATCATAACATACCGAATTTTACGCTCAGCTCTCCCCAGTTTTCTCAAAAATCTTCATTTAGCAATAATGCTTCAGCGCCCGTGCCTTTGTTAATCCGTATACTACTCTATATTTAGGTATGGTATAGCTATTTATCAAGTTTAATTTTCGCACATGTGAGGTTATCAATATATTAATACAATTTCCGCTATTTTGTTGCTCTTGCAGCAATCGGGAAAGAGTATAGTGAGACCAGATGCATACGTAGTATGAGAAAGTTTGCGCACTGTATATCGTATGATTAAAAAAAGAAAATGACAACTTTCTCCATTCATTATGTTATTAAGAGTAGTAAAAATTACCTCTTATTTAAATCGCCTTGAAAACTGTTACATGGTAAGAAAAACATAAATTATGTTAATGCCTCAGACTTGTGCGCATCGAAAAAATCGTTTCACTCTCAATCGAATAGCAAGGACCAAATGTGACCCGAGAATAATATGGGAGGAGGTGAGTAAACAAACCCAACAAAGAGTTATTTCCTAGCACTCCAGCATTGTTGACGAGGATGTCGACTCCACCATGAAATTCCTCAACCTTTTGGAAAGCTGTCAAGACGGAAGCTTCGTCCGCTACGTCGCATTCCATTGCAAACAATTCACCTCTCTCGTTCTGAAGTTCTTGGGCGATAGCCTAGCGAGACAAGAATTTCGGTTGTTTTATTATCAACATGGATTTCGAATTTTTTTTACAAATAGTGCTTATGCACGTCATATTAATGGCTGCGATCATGTAGTTTTTTTTGCAGCCTTATTCCACTTTCAAATATACTTACCTATTATAATTCTATTAACTAAATAAAAAAGAAGTGATGCTAAAGAATGGAGTTTTATCATCAAATATCCCTCTGCACACAATAATGGGTGTGAAAACTATGGATTCGTCTTTCAGTCTTACTTGTAAAGCACTTGGTCGCAATCAAAAGAGTTCAAGATGAAGACCTTATCTGAGCGTTAATTCAGCAGTTTCCAAAATTTTCGAAGGCGCAGCGCCATTTCAAAGAATTTCGTGGCACTCCAGCCTTGAAACAAAGTTTTCATATTTTTAGACGCGGGTATAACAACCTGCGTCAATATTCCGGCACGAACGGGACCAAGCCATTGAATGAATAACTGATCACTAGTAACGTACGCAGGAATATCACAATATAATTACAAGTACAGAAAAGCATATAAATCAAGGAAAATCTCGTCTATATGTCTCTCTGATGAAACTGCTTACACAACACCTTATCACGAGAGGAGTGCAGAGTCCTACGGTCATCAGCAGAAGATTTCAAATGTTGATAATGCTGATCTTTTTAGGGCATAAACAGTTATAATGCCAAGGGTAATTTTAATTATTCGGTAGTTTCTTACCCATATCAACAGCAGAAAGTTTTGTTTACTTGTTTTTTCAATGTAAAAATTACTTAAAATGTTCAAAAATTAATGTAATTACTGTAATTGCCGACAATTATTCTCCAGGACGCTCGAGGGCAATCATAGTCATTCCTCTGTATGAAGAAAGTCATGTGCCTGACACACAAGAATTTTTATTATTGAATGAAAGAGGCTCTTTTAGCAATATCCTCACAAGCACTTTGCTTCGGCTGCAAAACTACGGTGAAACCTACACGCGACTGATTAATAGATGCTGCCAGAAGCGAACGGCTAAAATTCACAAGTTCGTCGCGGAATTTTGAGAAAATTAGGCTTATCAAAACACGCCAATCGGAGCAAAATAACAGCGGAAATGAGCATCAAAATGCGTTTCCAAGGAAGATTTCGGGGGAAAATTTCGAAACTAATGCGGGAGAAACAATGGCAAGGTAGCGGAGGAAGCTCGTGAGATAATTGCTCTTGGGCGACGCGTGGTTACGAAAGGTCTCCGGGGAGTTCGCATTCGTGTAATTAGGGACGCACGTGAAAAGAACACAAAAGATAGCTGGACAATGACCTCCCAGAGAAATCCCGGGAGTGAAAATGTTAACCAAATGAAATTTATTCGAATTAAACCAAGGACTGGACTGGAAAGGTCGATATTCGGTTGAACTCCATAATAGAGGAATGTGGGTGAGATTTGAAAAAAGAAATAAATGTATACATGATGAACCTTCGCCGAAACCGATCGTGTATCTTAAATTTGTGGAAACAGTACAAAGTTTATAACAACAGGGTGTGCAATTTGTTTAATTTTTATTTCAAGTTACATTCATTCACCTTTTGTTATTAACTCTATCAGATGGAAATATATGCTCTGCGAGAAGTGTCCTTTGAAAGTTTTTATAGAGAAGATGTACGTATTTATAACTTCAATGAGTCTGTCGTGCATTACATTACCAAAATCAACCTTGTATGACTCGTTATCTGTACGTGGGTGACCTGTCTTAATTCGATGTGTCGCTTTACCAGGCAACTGAGGAAGATACTTAAGTAAAAAGGTGAAACAGTTTTAACTACCTTAAGTATTAATTGTGGATCACCACAAAGTTTCGGCGCATTCTATTAGTTTCAGACTCTTATAATATCAGTTAAATAGTAGAAATTAATATATTAAAAATACTTCAACAAAAATTATCCAATACAATTTTTAAGACTGATGAATAAAGATGTTTCGGTTTGGCCATTATCTTTAATAATAACGCAATAAAAAAAAGATATACCGTCAAGATTATTAATCATTTTATAATTTTAAAATTTCTCACTTTGATGAAAATATAAGGAAGCAAAAAAAATTAATTTTTTTTTCATTTGTAAATGTGCTGTAAAAAATCCGATAACACCGAACACAAAAACCGATGTAAAAAATATATATTAATGGGTTAATGATATACAAACGAGAAAAATACAAGATTCAAAATATTCAACCAATAAACGAAGTAAATGGTGAAACAACTACTCAGTAATAAAATAAGAATAAGTACTTTTTCGATACGGTCCTACTTACTTGAATTCGATCGACTCGTCTCGCCATACCGACCACTTTGATGCCATTTTTGACAAGTATCCTCGTTATAGCGGCTCCTATGCCGGCACTGGCCCCTGTTACCACAGCAACGCGTCCTTGCCAGCGTTCCATCCTAACTTCTTCTAATACCTTTTTACTCAGTTAAACGTGCGGTTGACTATAAAAACGTCGGCGTCGGAGTGCCGAGCGAAGCCAACTAGCGGATGTTCCCGCGCTGGTGACGCCGCCCTCGGATTCTCGGGGAACTACTTGTGGTGCGTTTCTCTCGCACGTGTTTCGCGTAGGAAAATCTCTACAGCTTGATCTAGAGAGTGCAGCTTTCTCGTTCCGACGAGGAAAAAGCGCGCTGTCCCCGTTTTCTTCCATGTAACTCTCCTCATCTCTCCTAATTTGGTCGCAAGAGGAAAACGAGCACTTCCCTCTGAATATCGGAGAGCAAATGTACTGGTGAAGAAATATTTTTTTGTGCATTAATAAAAACGAAGGGTCGTTCCATTACTTTGGTACAAGGTTAACCGTGTGAAAATAAATTAAAGAGGGATGCAATAGAAAAAAGGTGTCGTACAGTATAAGGAGAAAGCGGAGTTATTTAAAGAGAGCATAACGGCAACTGTACTTATAAATCACTTCCACTTGCAGAGAGCTGCGTCATAAAATAACCAGGTTTTGAAAATTTTAGCGGCGGCCCAATACATTTTCCTTTACAGACCAGACATAAGATCATTAAAAAGGTGATAAGAAAGATAAGAAGAAGGCAGAACTTAAATCAGGCTTTCTAATTTTACTTGTTAACCAATTTATGAATAGTTATTCTTCTAAAGATGTAGATTTAAGTCAAATATGAAAAACTAATCTCTATAAGCCTACATTGAGCAACCTAACATTTTAATGAAGAAGTGTTCCTTCTTTTAAAATATGATTTGAACTTTAAAGAGTGGAAATATGATAAAAAATTCTAGTTATGTAAAATAAAATGTTTCGATAAATATAAACCTTTTAAATTGCTTTCTATGTTACAGTAGCAATTTTCCAGATACTTAACTTGTCTTTCGGGGAATATGACTGAATATGAATATCACTGAATAATAAGAACTTTGGTAATATACTTGAATGAATCAACAAATATGAGATACCAATATAAAAACGATTCATATTTGTGACGAATTTCATTTACAACTTTGTTTCTCTTCAAGAAACATAGTCCGGTAGAAATATATTCAGTTATTATTCATCTGCATCAATAAAAAGCATGATTTTTATTAAACGTCAAATCGGAGAATAACCTTAAAATGTAGCTTTCGGGTATAGAAACGAAAATGACAAAAATTGTTAACATTTATGTTCCGAAAACACGATGAAAAAAACTGTTTCCGCCCGGGATCGAACCGGGGACCTTCCGCGTGTTAGGCGGATGTGATAACCACTACACCACGGAAACACTTGCTAAACTAACGTCTTCGGCCGAAATTTATTTGCCCTTGACACAGAAACAATTTCCTTTTACAATACTTTGCGTAATAAAAACGATAGCTGTTAATATTAAAACATTCCAATTTTCTGAGTAATTGCGGAAGAACTTCCCTACGCGTAAGAAATAAATAAATTACCTTGAGCGAGACGAGACGAACCCATTTCGTTTATCTATATTTATAACGATAAATCTCTTTCATCCTGTAAAACGACGCCTAACTGCTGCCAATAATATTATATATCTAAAAATTATAATTAAATTAAAACATATGTTTAAAAAATATTGACTCGTTAGCCGGATATATGTTTTAAGAAATTCAGATCGTAAAACAGCATAACGCTATAAAAACAATGATTTCTGTCAATCTGTTAATAGTGCTATGTTTTGCTACGGATATATTATTTAACCAAACTGTGAAATATAGCGACGGAAAAAATGCGGTCGTTCTGCGGCCCGTAAAATTATACTAGTCTTCCTTCACGTTGATATACACTCTGAAAGAACACGAAAGGGAAAGGCGGAATCCTTCATATGGATTACGGAACTTGAACGACAGAAAACCCTAATCAGTGGTGTCTACCTTTATGTTTCACCTTTGGAGAGCTTCACATTCACTAATTCTCCGTGCTTAAAATAATGATGCCGAACGCGTCGAATTTCCTTTCTCTTCGAAACTCTGAAATACGCTGTTTTACGAGCAATGCCAGTCATGCTCTCAAATAATCATACGGCATATTTCTTTGCGAAACGAACAGTTTCAAATGATAAACGTAGCTTTTTATACACGTATATTAAATACATAAAAATTTATAGGTATACTGTAAATCAGTGTTTCCCAGCTTCTTTTGTTGCGACACTAAATTGGCCACCAATATATCCCCCCGAAAGGACGTGAATCGCGCCTCTAGCCCAAACCCTGCATTTTACGACATTTAAAAAAATAATTACCTATTATAATCTCACTTTATCACGTAATTTCTATAAATTTTACGGTTGTAAATATATGTTTATATAAAATACATATACATATAATCACAATTTTGGCGTCCCCCAAATTTATGCGCCATGGGTAAGATCCCCGCTCGCCCCACCCTCCTCCCGACCCTGCTCAGGACTATGATAAACGCATATAAATATACACATTCAAATGTTGAACTTCCATCAAAAACGCCTACATCGCCACAGCAGCATGTAAATTCTTCATTTTAAAAAATTAAGAATTTTGCAAAACATTTTTTCTTCTGATGACCCTTCGCGAACCGAGGACTCCCGCGACCCTGGTTTGGGTCGGGACAGGAGGTTGGGAACCACTGATGTAAACGATATTAAACCTGAATGTTATGCAAAAGTATCAATTACCATGGAGCTAGAATTTTCAACTTCAATATAAAAGAAACTATCTTTAAATAACACGCACTTTAAAGAATAAAGCTTATAGAATCTCACATACGGCGCTTATATTTTTATTTTAAAATGCGGGATCGTCGAATTTATGAATAAAAATTAAGTTCCTTCTGCGGTATTAGTCAATAAACTCGTCATAATGAAAATTTTTAAGGCGTCGTCAATTTTAATATTTGAAATACAGAATTTGGACACAATGAGAAGTTCTAAGCACTGAGAATGTTTTCTCATTTTTGTAAACTCGCTAAGAGACAGTTATTGTAAATGAAGGATGTTTTACAAGCAGAAAAAGGGTTTAGGTTTGAAAGAATTATTCGTTTCAATATTACAAGACTGTGAATTAGAAAGTCCAGACGAATTTGCGAGAGAGCGAGAGAGAGACAGACAGAAAGTTAATTTAAAAATACTCAGAGGTCCAAATTACGAAAAAGTTCAAAACAATCACACGAAAATCCTGTCATTGTTAAAATATTTAGATTCACAGAAAGAATAATTGAATAATAAAAAAATGGAAAAATGCTGGTTCTGAATAAGGAATTCACGTGGAAAAATAATCATTAAGAAAATCTGGCGCGCTTCACCGCAACAAAGAACTCGCATTTCAGTTTACATCCAAAAAAGCCTTCCCCTTACCGAATAATTGTACATTTCCTCCATCAAATAAACACATACTCGCAGGAATGTTAACCCTAAAGCAGAAACCAATCGAGCGTATGCAGTTTCTCGAATTTTTTATCGCGTTACACCGGGGTAGGCCCTCTCTTCCCATCTAAGGCCCTTAGGGCGGCCGAAGGGAAAGTCCCAAACACCCGCCGAACGCATGATTCAGTCACGGGCGTGAAACAAGCACGGGGACCTCATTGGAATAAATCAACCTGCGAGCGATACTTTTCGAACCTCCTCCCACCCTCTCCACATGCACACACACACACACACACACACACAACCAGTTGGACTCTCGGACGCTTTCTCCGATCCGCATTCCAAAGCGAAGAGAGGTTGGGCCATCACCGCGAGAACACGAACGTCTAGCCGGGCGTAGCGCAAGTTGCCGAAGAGAACAATGGGAGTGACGCACCAATCGGCATAGCGGGTCTCATTCGCGTTCTATCATTCTTATTTATTTACTTGACTAAGCGGTGATTTCAATCGGAAATTTCAGTTTCAGCAGCGCATAAACTAATGGAGGCCAACGTTTATTTTTTGCATTGCCTAATTGGGTGAAGTACGCACTAGAGTCGGAAGTGCCTCATGAATAAAAATCGGTACAACATACATTGTATAAACTTTATCATATATAGGTACTAATGCGTCGTTTAGTTATCTTCAGAAAATGAAAATCGTACGAGCCGGTTTTTAGATAATTCAATTTTTGTTAAAGTTGCCCAAGAATAAACTAGCCTTATATTCATTCATTGAGAAAAATGAAATATGTAGTATTATTGCAGACGTATACTCAAGTAACTGTACGAAATATTATCAAAATCGTTCCAGCCGTTTTTGAGAAAATCAAATTGTTGTTAAAAATGCGTAGAATAAACTTCCCTTACTTATTGAGCAGTGTCAACCATTTCTTCATATACTCTGCTCAGTATGATAAAATACCTAAGTACGAGGTTTCATACATTTTCGCTCTACCGTTTAGGCTCTAAAGCCAGTAACAGACAGACAGACAGACGGCATTTCGAAAACCACTTTTTCGGACTCAGGTACACCAAAAACGTATACATATTTCCGTAAAAATCTCGAGGTCGAATTTTTTCGAGATAACAATACGATACTTTCTTAATATACTTCGTATATGAGAAAGTAAAAAAGCACCGGTAAAACATACTAATAGATGTGCTTTGCCCTTAAATTGTATCGGCAATTTGGTCCACGCACGTATCGTCGGGTCAAAAATTACCTAATTATTTGTTATTTAAGATATATTAATATATGTTCACTCCTTTCATGCATAGCGTAAAGATAGTATGCTTTGTTGAATATAAATTTTGATCATTTCGGTGAGGGTAATCAATATTCAAATTTTGTCATATTTTAATTGAAATTTTGCATTTCACAAAGTTTGACAATTAAAAATAATGTAAGGCTTAATTTAAGGGTGCAACTTTATGGATATTAACTATTTAGGATAGGTACATAGTTTGTCGTCGAAATGCAATAATCTGGTAAGAGTTAGGGTAAATATACTGTAAACATATAAGAGATTACAATGCACAGTGGAACCTCGATAACTTGAACACCTATAACTTGAATATTTGATGCATCGCAGTAGATAATTTTTTTCTCGTTCGCGCTCATATTGGTAAACACGTTGGCTACCGGACGTTCTATAACTCGAAGCTTCGACGAAACGAAATTTTTCTATCTTTCCTCGAAGTTTAAATTAACGATATTTCTTTTTATATCAAACTACTGGCATGCCATTCGCTTATTGCAATTAATCTGCGTGTTTCACGTTTGACGCCTCCGTAGTAAATGGACGTTTTAAGAGTTCCTGATTCTCCGTTAAATACGATTGGCTCTAATGGCCATCGTGCTGTATTGGTTACGCAAGTTAGACTCATGACGAGAAAAACTGATGCCTGGAAAGATGATCTATGCCATTTAATATTTATAATAGTAATTTTTACTAAACTGAACTCCGGACGTTGTACAAGTATCTGAAATGCTATGGGTAAATATTACCTCCAGAAAATTATATTTTTATTTGATGACTTGAGAACAGTTATATACCTAATGATGCTGAAACCCGAGTCGCTCTCACATTTTTCAGTAAATCGCAGGAAATAACAGAATGTGATTTTATGTTCACCATAAGAAAAATTTAATTTAGATTTATAGGAAATAGCTACTTAATTTTAAGGACGCGCAACTGATTCACACATTTAAAATTCCCATTTAAAGTTAGAAAAATCGTCATCGATTGCAAATACAGCGGAGTCCTTATTATTCGAACGTAAATTAATCGGCTGTCCAACTATGTGGATGAAATTCATAAAAAAATTATATACAATAAGATTTTAGATGCCTATAAATTGGAATGGCCTTTTCAGATGTATACAAATTTCTGAAATATTTTTAAGAATAGAAGTTATACGCGTTTTTCTTCCTCAGCGTAGCGTAGCGCAGCGAGTTCGACGGTTCAAAGGCACATTACGAGCGCGCAACAAACGTTATGTACATTGACTCATCGCGATGCAATGCTGCGAACGCGTACTGCCCTCAGTTCACAAGCGAAGCGAAAAGATAAAAAGATCGATACGCAAGTTTGTACACGACCGTAAACAGCAGGTGCTAAGAGATATGAGTCATATTTTTTTGTAACCTCCCCAAAGCGGCAACGCAAATTTACACCGAAAGAGAACGCATGCGTGACACGAGGGCGCCAAAAAGAAATGGACGCACCTAAAATGCGAACCGAACTTAGTGAGATTTCTCCGACCCCCTTTTAACGTTCCGAACCGAAGTCGTCCCATCCACCTCCTGCGATTTCGAGTCACGCAGCGGATTTCTCGAGGAGATAATTAAAGGTGATTTGGGATTACTCTCTTCGTTAGCAAGTTTGAGGGAAATTTTGAAGTCCTTTCTAAGCCGTCGGAGTCCACTTAAAAAAATAACCTAAAATGAAATATCATTCGGATCGGTGATGTAAATGGTTAGAATGTGCAGTAAAATCCCGTTTTTACGGAATGGATCATTTCGTAAAAGCGGATTTTCATGGAAACAACGGAAATTGGCGATTTATTGGCATTTTATTTAAATCTACTAAAGACGTTATAGGCACGATTCTGTTAAAGGAAGCGGCAATTATTATCGTGATAAAACTTATTTAAATTTAAAGCTTCGAAGAAGAAGAGTGACTAGCTTCGACGCCTCGCCCGTCTTAATGAATTTTGTCCCGTTAATTGATGCAGAAATGTTATTTACTGGTGCTAAATATTTGGGATATTATTATGAAATTGAATTAAAATTCTCACACAATCTAACCCATTACCTAGCGTTTTTTTTAAAAAGACTTCTCAACTAATGATTATCATTTCGCAAAAACGGAATTTCCGTTAAAACGGTATACTGCAGAAACGGGACTTTATTGTAACTTAATTATATGTTCAAGAACAAGCATTTCAAAAATACTTGCCTAAGGTATCTCAAATAGCCACAACAAGGTTATAAAATAATAATATATTCGCATCCTGCTACAAAGCAGTCTTCTTCAGTGGTAATTCACCGAAAAAAGATTGTAAAAGGATTTTGTCCTTTCTTCTTTTAGAATCTTTTTTTCGGTGACTTACGGCTACTCTGTAGCCAAAATGCGCATTTGTTTTTTTTTATAACCTTTTACCTGAGGTAACCATTTTTAAGTGCTTGTTCTTGAATTATTTTTCAGCCATAAGACGAGCTCGATAATTCTCTGTAAAATCATTCATATTTGTTACAAGGTCGAGTGCAGCAGCGTTATAAATACTGAAAAATAAACTCCGGAAAGTGACATAAAATAATTGTTCCTATGGAAAAAATAATTAATTTTCTAAAGAATATTTATTTAAAAATTGATTTTGCCAATGAATTATTTAAAAAATGCAAGAACGTTTTTGAATTCAACGTACTAGTCATTTCTATTAAAGACGGCTGTTTTTATAGTTGTAGCACGCATCTGATTTCCTTAACATTCAAAGAAAATTTTAACTGCTTTCGATAAATTAAGCACAGGTATTGTCTGGCATGCAAAGATAAAAGAACACTAGAAAGGAAAAGATTTGGAAGAAAGTAAAACGATTTCTACAAAATTAGTTTAACAACTACACCTAACACTTTCTTCGGAGGCTTCCAGTGAACACAAAAGAATAACCATCTTACACTTTTACTTCTGTTTCCGTGGGCCGAGTTAACTAGACCAGCTCAGACACGAGCATTTTCAATTGTCCTTTGTCACACAGCCATGCAGACGCGAATTGTATTGATGTGCATCAGACCTCAAAAGATGAATCTCTAAGGGTATTATTACGAATCACGAAACCTTCACAAGTTCTTCATCCGAGAATAAAAAGCCTCTTAGTCGGAGAGTAAGGAGGAGTTTCATTCAGTTTAGTCAGCGACATAGGGTTGACAAGTTCAAGGGTGCACTGTCAGCTTTGAGGGAGAGAATTCTGCCAAAAGTCAAGGTAAGAAAGCTTAATGCATAAGTCTTGTTAGGTAAAACATTCGTCGAATTTGAAATGGAGCTGTCAGATAGTTTCAATCATCTAATATATAAAAAATAGTTTTTATAATATTCGGAATTTTTAGGATCATTTGTATGTGATGGAAGTTTTAAGGTGAAAATATTATTTGAAATTGAGAAATCAATTGTGAAATAAAGATAAGTTCAGAATGGAGATATTAAGGTCAACGGCTATGGCGATACTTTGGTGTGCGGAGTAATTACACACTCGCTAGCATGATAACTTTACCCGTGGATATGCTTCTATTTCGTGCTGCAAGTTCGTATTTGAGTAGTTGTCATTAATAATAATTAGTAGCGGAAAATTTCTTAAGATAAAAATGAATGTATTCTCAAACATGTACGCAATAGCCAAGTTGTAATATGTGTAAAATAATAGGTTGTATTATTTCATTCAACTAGTGGATAAAATTGATAATCAGCATACACAATTTCTCAGTCGGTTCCATCTTAATTTCCAGGTTATTTTCGGAAGAAAAACATAAAATAACATGTATTTCAGGTTCTCTAAAGACCAGCAATACCTTAAAATTTCAGGTCCAATAGCTTCGCTATGGCAACAACCAACTGGCCAATACGGATATTTCTACCTGTATTAATCGCCAGCCTGTTCATTCCTGGTCTATTGGGACAAGAGTATCTGGAAGAAGAACATGCGAGTGGCATCAAGGGGTACACACACACTAATTACGGAGAAACTTACGGATTAAATTCGAATGGCCATGATTCGCAGACGCAGCAACAGATAACGACCGACGATTCGATTGCATCGAAGCAGCTGGACAACTCCAAACTAGAGCGGATAATTAAACCGAACCTCGGAGCTTTCAACCCGAGCCCTCAGGTGAAGTTCCCAGAACCTCTTTCGTCCCCACCATCAGCGTTTCCTATTAATGGCGAGACCAAATCTCTGCCGGTGAGTTTCGGCGAAAACGGAGCTTCCAACATTCACGCTCCGCCTTATTATTATTACGGAAAACACCGCGACTCCCATTCCTCACATGGGAATTTGTACTACAATCAAATCCCGCCGGTGCAGCATCATCCTCAGGCGTCGTTCGTCCAGAGTCACGATGGGAAGCAAGACCAGTACGGGAGTTTCGATCACTTCCAGCCTGAGGAACCTCCGTACCAACATCCGATCGCTGGCCCTCAGTCCTATTATCAACCAGATTATCAGACGAGTCCTCAAGGAAGCCAAAACTTATTAAAAGACAAGTTTAAGTAAGTGCAATCTTTCTCGAGTAATTCACTATGCGGTTTTGATTTTTTCATCTTGATTCAACACGTGCCCAAGTAGACGAAGTGTAGCTTGTTCGTTTTATCGTGGACCCCGCTAAGCAGTCCGTTATAGTAGAACTCGGGATGAAACGAACACCCTGTGTTATGTGGATACTATGCGAAATGTTGAGTAATAAATAATCATGAAGCTTAAATAAGAATTTTAGTATCAGTCTCACTTGAAATTTCGCTTACTTTGTAGTCCTCTTACCAATTAGAGCGCACGAGAACTCGGATATCAATCTGTCCAGTTTACAGCCCATAATATTTGATTTAACCACAGGCGCATTTCGAGTACAACCCTGTAGTTGAAACAATTATTTCAAGGACTACCCCTGCCATTCGGTTGATATGAGCCATAACCTTAAAACCATCATTATTTTTGTATGATATTTTCCAAATAATTTTCTCGAATATTCCCTTTAGTATAGTAGACCAGAGTAGATCATTGTCATTTTCGATGCTGCAAAAATGAAAGCCGAGTCTTAGTTCGTCTAGACCAGTGTTTCCACGGCACATTTACTCACATAAAAAAATATTTGCGGAAAACTGCCTATCATTTTCCAGGATATTTCTCCCGCTTCTCCCAAAATTCCTCGGCACACAACAGTGTCGCCTCAAACTGTTTGGGAGCCATTGGTATAAGTGTATGCCCACGTAACTAATTTTTTGCATAGTATATAAAAGTATATACTATACAACTATACTATATATATTTGTATAGTATATAAAAGAAATGACATTTCTTTTATATACAATATGAAATGTTCTCATAAAACACTACTTATTTGTTGAGAATTCATGTCACATTCCGACTGTTTCTATTAAACTTTGAAAAATACGTTAGCTTAATTTTGATGATTCATATTGCAACCTAAAGGAAAAATAATTAACTTTGTAAACATTTCACTATAATAAATGGTTTTATTCACGACCAGATATTGCAGCCATTCAATATTTTCAACCATAATTTGCTTTCATTATGTTATAATACAATAAATCATATAAATACATTTATCTGTTTTCATCCAGAGGCCCGCTGAAGGCGTTGGTAAAAGCTCTGACCACTTTGATCCCCATCGGATTGTTCCTCGCTGCATTGCCACCGAACTTCGTGACCATCAACTCTACTGCGTGAGTAATCATATAAGACATATAAAGCCAGTGAAAAAACTGTTATCAGGACGCAGAGCAATCGAGAAGCTCATTTCTAATATTAAATTCATTTCCGATGTTTCCTTTTTTCCTCGAGACATACTCGTCGTGTCGAGAGAAAGTTTTCCCTCGCTCAGCATTTTCTTTTTTACGTTAATTACTTGTCTAGATATTCCATTGGAAGTCATGTCAACAGCTATGATTTTTTCCATTAACACCAATCGGTTATATGCGGGTGTTGAATTGGAGCAGCAGCCAACTAGGTCTAGGTAGTCGAGGATGTTGATATTGGAAATTATGTTGCAATTGGGCTAAAACAATTCTGAGGCTGATATCATTATTAAATCAGATTGCCTATATTCTACATTGAATTAAATATAGTATACTGTATAAAAAGTATTGTCATTTGTCATAAAGACGCATGCTCCAGCATTATAATTGCTTTCAATTTAAAAAATTCATGTTTCTATGAACTAACTTCAATGAAATACAAATAAGATATCTTCACATTACTAAAAAAGCGGTTGTCAATGAAATGACATTTCTTTCATATACTATATGAATTGTTCTCATAAAACACTACTTATTTGTTGAGAATTCATGTCACATTCCGACTGTTTCTATTAAACTTTGAAAAATACGTTAGCTTAATTTTGATGATTCATATTGCAACCTAAAGGAAAAATAATTAACTTTGTAAACATTTCACTATAATAAATGGTTTTATTCACGACCAGATATTGCAGCCATTCAATATTTTCAACCATAATTTGCTTTCATTTTGTTATAATACAATAAATCATATAATAATAAATCATATCACGATAAAATGACAAATTAACGAGACTAACCGGGAGAAGCCCATTAACGGATTTCCTTCATATAAATACATTTATCTGTATGTTTGGCATGTTTCTGTTAGAGAAAAACTGAATTCATCAAACATCTTCGGCGCAACAAAAATCTTCAGACATTGTCTCGCTGAAATAAATTCATCGCAAAAACACCTTGAGATTTTTACCCGGTTAATCGAATACGCAATATATTAGTCACTAATAAAATTAAGTTTCCGGTATTCCGACGACTAAGCGCGCTAATTTTGACGACACATATATCCTTTTTATAAGCGTGAGTTCCGCGTGGACGCAACGTATCGACCTCCGACTAAAAAAAAAAAAACAATAAAAAACGTTCGGAATATCCTGCGCACCAGTGATTTATTCCCATCGAATCGAGATCATTGTATTTGCGTTTCTCGATCTGGTTTTCGGGCCTCGTTTTTTTCCACCTTCCATCCGACGTTCTATTTTTGGAACAGGGTGAGGAACGGCAGGTCCGCGGCGGGCGAGGAAGGAAGGTTGACCGGCGAGGAGGAAGAAGAGTTGGTGGAAGAAGAGGAGGAGGAGTATCCTGTTCTCAACCTGATGGGTAGATTCGGAATATCTGCACTCAATGACCCCGAATGCGAGAGCCGCGTCTTCTGCGAGATATCGCGACTCGGAGAGAAGCCGGAGGGCAACGTGGTCCAGAAGTTGTTCTGGAGGGTCGTGAACGAGTAAGCACTCATTCCACGCCAAAGTGGTCGGATTATTTTCAATTCTTCGAATTTATCTGAAGTCGATAAGTTGACTTTTTTCTTTTGAAACGTATAGAACGTGAAATGATTCACTGGTTTGTTAAATTTTATCGAGTCCAGATAAAATTTTGCAACTAACCTTAAGCTGGGATTAAATCGATGAACTATGTCTTTCCAATGGCCGTAACGAGGTTGGGAAAACCATATGAGCACTTCGGCTACAAAGCAGCCGTCTTCAATAATGATTTTTCTGGACATTGGAAAGTCAGTATATTTGTTTCTCTTTCAGGGTAATGTGTTGGGGAAAAGGAGGACGCATTTCTTTCGGACTAATCCAATATTACAGGCCATTTACGTGATGGGCGATTAGATAAGATACATAGCGACGCGCAATAGTCAGCTAAAAAGAGGAAAAGTAAAAGTGAATTTCGGAAAAAGCATTACTTTTATATGCAAGTACTAGTCTATTGGTTGAAAAAGAAGTACTCCAAGTTAAAGATAGCTTAGGAACACTAACAAACGAATTACATATCCAAAGCATAAATAGTCGAGTCGACTTGAAATTTATGGACGACAGAGGTGTCTCCTGGAGACACAAAGCGATTGAATAAATATACATCTTAACTGCTCAGCACCCTTTCTCAGTAATAATTCACCGATCGTTGATAATTTTTATATAGTATAAAGCAGGGGTGTGGTACCTGTACCAGACGATCCTCAAAGGGGTACCAATAAAATTGATTTTGTGTTTTTCAAGGCAAGTTATCACAATAGACGATGAAAAGGAGTGTCGTGAAAGAGAAGTTACCAAAAACTGCCAAAGGAATACAGGTTGAAAAGAAAGTTTAAATGGAACCGAGCTACTGGATAAAATTCATTTTAGCACCGACGGCCCAAGAATTGCAGCTGAGGATGACTTTTTAGTGAGCGAAATGCTCCTCTACCGATTATGGTTGAGGGCGGTGCCGGCTTGAGGCGTGATGACCTGTGATTTTATTTTTGTTAAAATGTTTGCTGTTAATCCATTATAAACTTGATTTTAAGTTTGCAATCGGTAAAATGACTCAGGAAATACTGTGAAGCTCGGTGCCGTAAATATTTAAGTCAGTCCAGCTCGCATGACTAACATTTATCAACTAGTTATACACTTCCGCGTGGCAAGCCACATACTTTTCCGAGAGTGAAAAATTATAATCGTAAGAGTTAAAGCAGTTTCAAGTACAATTTATGATGAAATAAGATTAAATCTGAAACTTTTAATTTATTTCATGAATGCGTTTTCCCGCCCTATAAAATACCGAATGCCGCACGTGTATCAAAAAATGAAACGCAGCGCAAAATATTTGGGTGAAATTCGTTTGAAAAAGTATTCGATAGTTTGAGATGCATGGACGAAGACTGAAATAATTTCCTAGGCCACATCTGCACGTTTTCTACGATTAATAATGGAAAGAGGAACTAGAACGCACAAAAACTTTCTCCAGTAACATTTATGCCCTTTAATTAGCGCAGGGGAGAAATGACACGCTCCGATTCAATTCATAAGAGTGCATTCTCGTGAGTCATCATTCCTTCGAGCATAAATGTGATTTTTTATAAAATGGTTTGTTGGTAGCTAAAAAAGTCGAGTTGTATAAATTAAAGATTTTCATTAGTCTAAGATGAATACAATTAAATTACTCCCGATCTTTTGCGGATCTTATGGTAACTGTGACCAGAAATATTTAGATTTATCTCGCTATCTCAACTAGAGCACATACATGCAGTGCCGTAACCAGGGCGGGGCAAGCGGGACTTCTGCCCCGGGCGCAACTAAGCAATAGTAACTAAATAAACTAGAGAAAATAATTTCTTGAAGAGGGAGAGGACGCACAGTTAGTAGTTTGCCCCGGGCGCTAAAATATCTACTTACGGGGCTGCATATATGATTGCTATTAGCAAGATTAATACTACATTATGTTTATTCTTTTTCAGTGCTCCTGATATGCTGACGGAAATGATAGGGCTGAAGAAGTTATTCATTTCTGTCAGAACGGGCTCCTGCGAGACGTATAAATGCAGTGAAAATGATGGGCAATCAAGGTGAAGAAAATACACCCATCTTTCGTGACACTTTTATTCTCAAATGGAGGTGCTATTGAGTTCAGCAATAATTTAACATCCACGCAATTTAAGTAAAACAGTGGCGAGCATACCAGGACCTTTTTTATATTAAAATCATATGTAAATGTCACGAAGACAAGTTCTCGAGACAATAGCGTGAATAATTTCGTGGTGCGATTGGAATTTAATGAACAGAGAACAAAGTTTTTTTTTGTCAATGAAATTGTTGAAAAAATTAATATTTATGCAAATTTCAAGTGTACACAAGGAAACCTTGTTTAATAGTGCGAAAATTTAAATGTCTTCATTATCCGAACATCAAATTACATGCCACTGAAAATATCTTTACTGTGCTAATGTATAAATATGTATTTGATCAAACACGTGGTCCCAGTCTACACCTGTAAGCTGGAATGCTATAAACAACTGGGTAGGTTGTTTATTTATTTTTATCATGCGTCAAAAAGATAGATCGAAGTATTTAGTATATTTCAATCAGCATGTAATACACTAAATGTAGAAATATTTCGAATAAAATGATGTAAATAAAATGGTATAATTTGTGTTATCATTGTAATAACCGATCATTTATATTGATATTTAATGTTTTAACAGCGAGGATAGTTAAGACTATTTCATAGTGTAGAGACTGTCGCAATTCTTCTAATTTCTTTTTTATTATTTATCCTTAACAACATTATTTTTTTCATTGACCAACAAGGAAAAAATTATGATTTCAAACAAAAAACATTGCGACAAAGAAGAAATTACTGCAATTATTTTTCTGCCTATTGCATATGTCACTTGGTGACAGATTGACTGAACGATCAAATAACTTCAATCTTCCAATTGACAGATCTTTTATTTGAAGGAAAAATGGATAAGAAATACTTTATAACTAACCAAACGTCAATATATTTTTTTTCGAATTCCTTCATTTAACGAACGGAGAAGATGCAAGAGATTGATTCAAAAGAATACAACCTAAATAACCAATTACAATTTGATCAGCAAAACCGCAGCGATTTGATAGGAACGATGCACGCTGCCGCTAGACTAACTGCGCAAGAACAATGCGTAAACAGGTCAAACTATGATTTGAAAGTAGAGAAACACTGAAACTAATTAGAAAAAGGAAGACACCAGACAGATCACGGATCTCGGAAACGGTCATTCACGGTCCGTGGAATCGCGTTTCTTTCCGCGAGTCCGCAAATCACCACCGAAGCCCGAACCAGCGAATCTGAATTCGAACGCTAATATAAAAAAAAGAAAAGGCGAGGCCGCGGGACGAAGGATAAAACCCTTCGACACGGTCAAACATCCCAAACGAATTCGAAAAAACATCCGCGAAGCGCTGACTCGAGGTCACTAAAAGACACTCCAACAAACCACATCCCAGCATCACGAAAGATTTCCCCCAATATACAGGTGAGACTTGCTTAACGCGGGACAGTTAGGCCACGCTTAACGACACTTCGATTAACAAAGGCATTCTGCTATAACGACACCCGAAAATTACCATCGAAATTCGGTTTTCGACATCTCTCAAATAAAAATTAATTGCCAGAAAATTCAAACGGCCAAAAAGGCTACCAGAAAAAACCATATTTGGCGAAATTCCCCCGGCAAAAGAAAATTTGATTATTTAACTCCACCAAAATTTATTCTTCAAACTCGGAGGTTATCCTCACCTAAATTTTAATAAATAGGAGGAAAATAAATACCAAAGCAGAACAAGGTACTGTATTATATGCGGCATAACGTAAATTTCAACCAAAATATAAATCACTCTCAGCCGAATTAAGCCTTATAGCTAAAGTAAAAATCTACCCTGTCCCTCCGATAGCCATAAAGAAGGTTGGGAGAAACAGATACGGATTTTACTACAAAGTGGCCGTCATCGGCGGTGGTTAGAGTTTTGGGTTACGGCGATACTTTTTTCCCGGGAATTAGATTTACAAATTTCCCGGGAAACCTAGGAATTGTAATGAGTTACTAATTTTATTATTAAATAAACTGTTTTTCGCTTAAACAAACAGGAGATGCATTATCGATACATCGTAAATATACAAAATGTAAATATTAATCTCATTACAAAATGTAATGCCAATACTTATAAATGAACTACATGAAGTATGTTAAAACATATGTTGACCGCCTTTTTCGAAATAAAAAACGACGATTAAAACGAAAAAAATAAAAATAAATAAAATAAAAATCACAAGAAATTGATAGTTATATACAGGTTTGCTTATTTTATTTTCCTATAAAAATAATTAATTCTTATTCTCATCATGAATCACAATTTAGTTAAAAAATATTTTTTTAAATTGCTTTATATGGAAAACACTCGTTCACTTTCGGTAGTAATACATTTTATACTTTTTAATGCATTAAATAACAACAATAAATTTGGAGTTTTTTTCATATGAATGAAATTCTTTGATTAATGTGCGTACTGTATGATTCGTTCATGGATGAAACACTAATTTCACATTCCAATTCAGCAACTAGTGAAATTTTGACTTCTGAAGACGGGAATATTTTCGTCTCCACTTTCTTCGTTAATGTCGGTATATGTATCTTCAGATTGTTTTTACTGTATCTTTGGCATATTTATAATTATATTTTTTGAATTTTTTATAAATATTTCTTCTAAATGATATTTTAATGTATTCATTAATTCACTGCAGAATCTCGCATTTATTTAAGACGTTTAAATCATAAAATGACATAAAATTCAAGCAAAACAATTCCCGGGAATTATCAAAAATTGTCCCGGGAATCGGGAATAAGATATATTGAATAGACTCCCGGGAATCGGGAACGGGAATTCCCGGTTCCAAAACTCTAGTGGTGGTGGACATATCCTTAGAATCTACTAGAGGCTGAACACTGCGGATGACGGCTGCTTTGTAACCCAAATGCGCACCTGGTTCGTCCAACCTCTTTCGCGGTTGTTGTAGTGAGACGTATTTTGTCAATCCATACCCCCGATCGAGTTTAACTCACTACATTAATTGGAGCGCCTTAATAACCGCTCGACAAACTTAGGGTACGCTTTTATACCCTCTCAACCATCGACCTTACGAAACAAAACCAAACGGAGATAATGAAGACGCGCGTAAAGCCGAAGGCATTGAAAATCGGCGAGGAGTACAAAAGAGAGAGAAAAGGTTTGGGGACCGGTACGCGGCGAAATACCGCAATGAGCTCAGAATGGTTAGGATGAGTGCGCGAGAGCGAGAGAGGTAAAGAGAAAGAGAGATAAGAGGGGGAGGCGAACAGGAGGAGGAGTGGGGCGGAGGAGAAGGAGAAAGGACTATATACCTAGAGGGAGAGAGAGAAAGAGGGAGAAAAATGCGTCACACCTTTCTGTTGCATTCTTCTGGGCGACCGTGCCGGGATGTTCTCCCCTCCTCTCTTCCTCCCACCCTTTCTCCCTCTCTCCCAACCTCTCCGCCTCAGGGGGACCCGCTTTCTCCCGGCTCGTTCTATATCCGAAGGGGATGAGAATCGAGGGAGAACTAGAAAGCAGGGGATGCGTAACGGTAATTGCATCCCTCACGCCGTGGGAGGGTGAGGCAGAGAGAGAGATGGAATCCGAATAGGAAAAAATTCTCGGAAAAAAGTTATTCCAAAAGCAAACGAGAAAGGAAAGAGAAAAAAATTACACGGGCGAAAACTGACCGGATAAACGCATATGGGCAGTTTCCTTGGCCTACCCCCATGTTACGTCGTTGATGTGTGGCAACGAAAATGGATGGACTGTTTTTTTCGTCGAGGTCGGAAAGGAAAACGGGCTAAAGATGTAGGGGAAAATTGGGCAAAAAGAAATAACAAGGTTGGGACTCGTGTACGAGCGAGTGGCCAACGCTCGCGCTTCTTGTATGGAGGTAATGAACGGGTAATTTGAGGAAGATTTTATTTTTAAACAGGAGTATGGTGGTGGAATTAGATAGGGGAAACTTGAGGCAAGGGTAAGCGTCACGTTAATCACAGGACTAATTGGTTTTATTATTAACCCAGTTCGTAACTTTTTATTTATTTTTTCTCGCCGTCCGATATTGCAACGCCGATAAACGAAAATAAAATTCTTTAATTCGGCGCGTAACGATTCGTTTCATTACGCTAGTTCAAGGATCGTCGTGGAGGTGATAAAAAAAAGTTGAAATTCAGGTTGCACCTCGCGTCTTTTTATTGATGCGGGACTTTAAAATAAATTTTATTTGATTTTCTCGAAAATTATGCTGCGGGTAATTTTTTTTTTTGAGTATTTTGCGGGTGACCTCAGACCATTCCAGCGTTTTAAAATAATAATACCGAACTAAACAGTAAATTTAGTTTTTATTAGTGGTTTACAGGCTCGAAAAAATACGCTATATATATTATAGAGCTTTTATTAATATTTACAAATAAAAATTTTAATTTTTAGATGAATAATCTTCTCTTTCCTTTTCGATTATGAGGTTTCTACGCAGATTCATCTTCGATCTATGTATAGTCTAATAGTGATTCTCTTAAAAATATTCTTGAGTCGTTTCTTCATCCTGCCTTTTCACACCACAGTTTAGTTATTGGACGTTTTCTGCAACGAATTATCGAAGGCAGTCATAGAAGGGAGGATGCTTAGGAAAAGGAGAATACTTAGGAAGAGAATCGGAATTTTGGATTTTTAGACGAGGAAAATGCCAGTCTAAAAGACCCACCCGAGTACATGAAATTTTTGGTCAAAAACTTTTAGGAAAATTCAATGTACCACTATATAGGACGTTTAAATATTCTAGGATCTTAGGACTGCTGCAGGTGGGGAGGTCAGATTTATGACTCTCTCGGCTCAAAAGGCCAAGGACCCCAAACAAAAGTTTCACCTCCTGAATCTACGAGGATAATTTTAACCATTTTTTTGATCGATCTGTATGCAATTCGATACATTGTCACCTTAAAAAACAGTCAGGAAGAACGGTAAAGATTCTGGTCTTGACATTGAATCGAACCCGGATCTTGGAACTTGCCGGGTGGTATGAGCTAATAAGGCATATTTATTTTCCACTCTCAGAGGGCTTCGTAAAATCAGCATGGCGAGAAATGGCTATTTACGCAGTTAAAAACATCCGTTAACTGTCGCACAAACAGAGAAATTCCCTCGCTTAATCTCAACCAGAAATATAATTTCCGTAACCTAACATACATTTCTCTCTAACTCTAATTCTATCTTAATTTCGACGACTTACGGCTTTTTAATCGTTCATAGCAGACTAAATATTTATCGATTATCAAATTCACCATCTTTATTGCGGTCTAAAGGGCCCCGTACACGATCAGTTAAAATGCGCAAATTAACTGTGTGCCATCATTATTGAGGTAAAAAATGACTCAAGTGCGCATTTGTATAGTTAAAAGGACGAGTATTTTAACTGTGTGAAACTCACAATCAGTTAAATCCAGAGTCCTGCTTTCCCCATCTCAATCCCAGTCAGCAAAGCATTCAGATCACTCGGAGGCTTTGTTCAAGACAGGAATTCGCAATTTTTTAAATCTCGCGTAAGGGCAACAGAGGCTCATTTCTCAGTACAGTTAGTTTGCACGTTATATTAGAAGAGTTCATTTGCGCATCTTAACTGATACTGTGTGGGACCCTTAATACTATAGGTCCAATCTGCATTCGAACGTCGCCTACCTTCGAGTCCGTCGGTTCGAATCCCGACACCGACTTACGCGGTTCTCGTTCGCCGCCTCTCACCCATCGTTCCAATAACCCCAACCTATTTTTGGAGAATAAACAAATTGAACACTTGTACTTTTTTCACGGACTTTAACCCCAACCTGGTTAACAACATAAAGCTACCAGATAGATCGATCAAGTTTTTCGAGAAGGGGATGAAGGTAGTTCTTATTATTTTCTCTATTTAACGACCGAAAACGTTTACGTGAAATATTTTTTACGACGTCCGTGACCTTGGTGGGATTATAACCGCTGACCTCGAGAAGAAATCCCGCTGCATCAGCGACCGGCCGTGCTTCTCCGAAGTGTTCTTAAACGAGAGGAAAGACACACTTGGCCGTGACCTATATCGGACACCTTTTGCACCGCACTGAGAATGGGAAAGTACGCTTTTTTTGTCTCTTGAAGTAAGGGAAAACAAATGCGATATCGCGTTGGAGGTACGGAAACTTTACGTCCGGTTTCTCGCAAAATAAGAGTATGTACACGTTTGCAGACGAACACGCGTATCGTAGCAAAAATATTTTTGGGAAGCAAAACTTTTACAATGCGTGCAAATACGTGACATGCGACGATATCTGTAGGTAGTACTGGCCTTCTAGTTTGTTACAATAGCCACAAAAAATATGTTTGGAAGACTAGATGGACATTTAGATCACAAAACCGAATTTATAAAAAAGTTCTTATTTTTAGAAACAACAAATACTACAAACTACAAGTGGCCGAAATGCGCGCTTGGGTTATCCAATCTTTTTTTAATGCTGCCCAAACTAAGGCTCTCGTGCCGCATACGGCCCGCTACGAGTTTAGCAATTAAAGGATGTAAAATAAAATGAGAATAGGAGCTTATAAAAACTATATGTTTCGCCTTAACTTCTCTATTCAAATAAAAAATTAATCAGGTAATATTGAGCCTCAGCCCTTTAATTTATTTAAATTATTCTTCAACTGTATTTTCCACCGTGTAGTTCACGATGGAGGCGAAATTGGGCTATGTGGCCCCCAAACCGAAAAGTTTAAGCACCACTGATCTAATCTATCGATTGATTTCCAGCATTAAGACAATGTACATATTATTCTTCTAATTGAAACATAGCCTTATCAACAAAAATAGAAAAAATAAGGCTGCAGCCAAGGCGATATAAACGTTTTAAGATAAAGTTTGAGAAAAACATAATAAACGTTTTGAATGTTAATCATTTCCAAATATTTAGCAAAGTTAAGTCGAACAGCTGATTTTTCCAAACATCCGATTACGGGTTTCAAATCTTTCCACCGGAAGTTATTTTTTTTAAGAAATCGGGTTATACAGTAAAGGATATTTATCTCTTTTCGGACACGCAATCGCAAAAAATAAAATACTTTTCTTGACCTTAAGGAGGGAGAGAAAATAAATTCATCCTCCGAAATGGCCATGAAACTGTTATTACAAGGTTAAATTCTTTTTGGCAGTTAGATGAGCAAAAGCGGAACACTCAAACTAACTTTTTAATTTCGATTTACAATTTCGATGCTCGGAAATTAAAACGGGTTTCATAGATATAATCGTATTAAAGATGATTATGAAATCAAATTCAAAGACAGAAATCTAAAATTTATTCTCAACGAACACACCATATTAAAAAAAACATTTCTGGCACATTAAAAAAAATGTGCCATAAAAATTCCTTTTCTAAAATTAATTTTATTTCTGACTTTAACGAATGTTTTCTCCGCGAAGAATTCGTTTGATTCTTTTCAGCGTTGGGGAAGATTTTTTGCGTCTTTGCGAAAAGATTGAAATGATTTCCATGGTATCAACTAGATTCATTTGGTGCTAATGCAGTATATTTTCGCGGGAATCCCAAGTCATTGCGGCAGGTTCAACGGCATTTGTTTCCGGCCTCGGTAGGCATGGGAGCGTGGAGTTTAGCGTCCGCTGAACGTTTTTGTCACCGATTTCACTCATCCTGAATAATTGAAGTCAATCCAAAAAAAAAAGGATTTAATCACACAGAAATCACACGTACGATGGACGGCATCAAACACTTCGGAAATTTTTAACAGAATTGCTAAAAGAAATATTAAAATAAGCATGATTTTCCCATATTTAGCAACAAATGGAATAACCGTATATTTATAATAATTTATAATAATATTTACCTTCTCATGTACATAATCTGGTTCATGTAATGGTCGGTATCGAATTGATAAATTAGAAAGCTTTAATAGCCATAAAAATTGGGGTATGCATACAAAAATTGTCGAGAGTCGTCTCTGAAGATAAAGTATATTTTGCCTTTCTCTAATTAGGAAGATTCTTACTCCGTCGAGGAAAATTTCAGTCCTACAACCTCAAAACTTCAGTCACAATATATTTTCAAATTTAACAATATTTGTCAAACAGTGCCTTGAGGGTCAAAATTCTACCGCGTGACAACTTAATGACTTTAAAGAGATAAGCTAAAAAGACAAAGGCGCGGACAAACAGAGGGCATAACAACTGCGCATTTAAGTAAATATAAAAGAAGTCAACAGCCTTGCACGATGGAACACATTCGAAGTTGTGAATTCTTTAGCGACGAAGCGTATAAGGTGTATGACATATCAGTTCGAGGGAAAGAAACGCTTATTATATTTGGCAGTCTGAAGTTTGTTTATTATTCAGCGTTCCGGATAAAAGTATTTATCGGGCGTTGCCTAGATATTGTCGCAACCCTTCAGTGAAACTCAAGACTAGGTAATTTATTATAGTTAAAAATTGATCGGAAAAATGCCGACATCGTAATATTAATTAAAAAATACGAAATTGTGAGTTTAATATCACGAATCGCTTTATATTAATGGCCACGCAGGCCGTATAAATTGTTTTCGATGGTCCTTGCGTTATAAAAGGTCCTAATAAAGATATAATCCGAAAATTTTGCAAATCAGATGGAATAGAAGGCGGGCAAAAGCTTAATCGATGGGAGAGGCTGAGAGGGAATCACACCTGAACAAATATCAAGCACAAAATTCATGGGAAAAATTAGAAAGCAGTTCACGTCACACGCACGTGATTTTTTTTGTTTTGAGTTATTTCTCTCAAGTCAGATCGTAATTTTTCACGCACACAACTTAGCGCGGGAAAAAATGCGAAAGAATTCCACGAGAATTACGATTTCGAAGATGCCTCCGTTGCTTAATAAAATCCGCTCCAGTTCGGCCTAATAGAACTGTGAGAAGTTACCGACGAATATATTACGGTAGGCTGAAATGGATTAGTAAGATAATAGACGGAGCGTGTAAATGCGGAGGAAGTGGGCGAGGAAGAGTTTTTCATCGGAAGAGACTGTCTCGTGGAATGTTTTCCAAAAGAGGTAATAGAGTGTCTATTTATGAAGTGGGTTTCGATCACGTTCAGTCGCGTGTTGAGCTTGTGCCACGGAGAAGGATGGGAAATCAACCAGGGATTCAAAATAGATGGAAAACGAGTGCGCGTTTTCTGATGGATATTAAATCGATAGGAATGAAACAAAAGAACACCACCCAGGGTATGTTCGTGATAGTACGTAAATTAAGTTTCCTCAAAGCGCTCGTGTAATAAACGGAGTTTATTTAAATAATGAAAAAATTTCCGATTTTTTAACTAGATGATGGTCGACCTTTTGCGAAAGCTAAAATGTATAAGAGTGACACGGATAACTTTGCTAATAATAAAACTATTTTTATTTCTAGCATTGTATTGACATGAATGAAAATAGTTATGGCTTGAACAAGTACGTAGCATGATTAGCTTAGTTGTACAACCATTTAATTGTTACATAGATAAAAAATTAAATAATGCGATATTAATTATCTATGTTACTTATGAACTGAATTAATTTAATTAATTTCTGGCGATGTATTGGGTGCCTAGACATGGCTGTGAAGATACATATTGCAGAAGAAAAATGAAGTGAACGTATTTACTACAAAAGTATCTTGCTCTACATTTTCCTTAGAAGTTCTAAATGTTACAGGGTAAAACAAAGGCATATCCAAATACTATTAGGAATTGGAGAACTAGTATCTGAAATGTTTCCCAAATGTTTACACCAGCACATTGACATGAATGTCACAATCAGAATACAGTAACATGATGAAAGTAAGAATAAAATTTTATCATTGTCTATTTTAATTCAAGAAAAAATTATTATCGATTTCATCTCATGGCTGAAATCTGTGAAATAATGTCTTCCCATAGCCACAAAATGTTGGGAAAACCAGATTCGCATTCCGACTACTAATCAAGCGCCATCATTCGCAGATAGTAAACTCTATAAAAAAGAACTTTACATAGGATCCGGTTTTATTAATCTTAGGTTATAAATTTTATATTTTGGCTGTGCAGTTACATATTTTTATACGCTCCACGTATTGCAATATATAAATGTGTGTGTATGTATGTATGTACACACACACACACTTGCGGAAGAGGAAAGGTATATAAGGATACTGGGTTTCCTTCAACACCTAGTTGTCCTATATATATATATATGAAAATTAAGTATGCATACAGACACGTATATTTATTTAAATTTACGGAAATGGAAATTGTCTATTACTTAATATTTTCCCGTATTATGATATGACACAGTCTCAAAAATCTAGGAAAGTAGAAAGCCCTAGTAAACTAAATTCGAAATCCATACCGCAACCATTAAGAGACTGGGTTAACTGTAGCATAATGATTCACTCATGCCAGTTGCATGCATCCGCCCTAATTTCTTTTCATCGATACATCTACAACATCCCTTCCTTCTCTACATAACCCAAAAAGAAAGTCCTCAAAATTTGGGACACTCAAGTTTCTCTTCGAATAAAAAACATACAAGCAACCGCGAGGGTTCGAACTGGGACCCATCCTGTGAAGGTCAGCGTCCTAGATACGCCACAAAGGGCTCTGTGTGAAGAATAAAAAAAGAATCCTCTTTCTAAGAGATACTCTGGCGTGACCGTCACCCGATCACGAAAGTCTTGGGCGCACGGAATTACCTGCATAAGCAATGTGCATTTGATCGAGAAGTTTCGAGAAGAATCGCGCCTTCACTTTTCTCGTTTCGACACATTATTCGCGGTAATATTTTTTTAAGAGCCACGTTTTGGGCATCAAACACAGCCGGAAGGTTTCGGATACATGCCCAACAAAACCAAACAGGGCATTAATTCTTCGAAAGAATGAGAATAGGAACATTTTAAACTCGTGCCTCCGGTTATTTTTCTTCGAGGTCGGTAAATGTCGGCGACTGATATGAATTCAAATCGCATGTAGCCAGAGGAATTTTTTTAAAGACGAGTCAGACAAAAAAACAAAAGCGAGCAATTTCGACGGCTCATTTTGTGAAGAAAACATCACGCGTAAACACTCATGGAGGCCGGCATGACTGACAGCCGCACCACCGGATGTTAGCGTGATGCACAAAGCGTCCACGTCATTCGCGCATGCGCCCTCGTGCTGGATCGCATTCTATCGCGAAATGCGATTTTAAATTATTCGCTGGTTCATTTTTTTGGGAATATATCGCCAGCAGCCCATCGTTGTTAAGTACAACACATTTTCTAGAAAGGTTTGGAAAGGGAGATATTGAATTGTATTTCATATTATTCAATTCTGTCTGCTTGGAAAATGCGTGCAGGGCAGAGGTCGTCAAGTGAGACGCATCTGAACTTCGAATGAATTTTATAAGGCCTCCGAAGATATAATGAAAAAGAAATCCGTACAATTGAATGTGGACAAGATCACATTTGTTACATGAAATTATGGTAAACAACCTCGAATATTAAAATTTCAACACTAAAAATTTTATGCTTGGTTTCTGCTATTAGTATGATAGCTAAGAATTTTTCGATGTTAGCTCTTATGCGGACTGCTGAAGTATTCACAAATTCCCCCGCTCGAAATTTCCAGGAAGGTTTTCCGAAACATGGTGTAGAACAGGGGTTCCCAACCTGCTGCTCGCGAGAACCGCTGTGCTCTTTGGAAGCCTGATGGTGCTATTTGACAGCTTGTCTGGGCTCTTCTACGGTGCTTAATATTCCATTTCTTAGGACCAATAATTTAATTTACTCGGTTGATTTCTTTCTATACGTATTCAAGATCATTCAGAATAACTTTCATGTTGGTTTGATTTTATCCATTATCATTACTACTCTTGTGGAAGTGTAGTGGCGCTCTTTCGATATTCTAGGATGCAACATGGTGCTCGCCACATCGAAAAGGTTGGGAACCCCTGGTGTGGAGCATCATTCGATGATATTCTATAATAGAGAAGGTTAAAAAATGACCGAAAATTCCTTTACCCCCAAGTAGCTAAGTGTATAAACACTGACTCTGTTTCACGTCTAAAATTTACCCGATAAAGTCTTACTATCGTAATATCGTCTAGCATTCTACATTTATTTTCTGTACCGACGTAATTAACACATTGTTTTACCCGATGGCAACATTTTTATTCGTTCTTTCTCTCGAATTATATACGAAGTTACTACTCATTAGATTGCGTTACGGCGAAGGAAGTCGCATTAAAGACATTCGTCAGCAGTGCAGAGACAATAATAAACAAGTAATGGCTGTAAAAATATTTTTTATAAATAGGTTTTAATAGTCTGTCCGTTGCAGCATTGCTCGCAATGTGGATCCATGGTGACAGGAGAGAGGAAAAAGGAATAAAGAATTAAATTTATTATTTAAGAAATAAAATTAAAAAGAGCCTTACTTTATTATCACATTAAAATAATCGAATAATTTTATAAAATCGCAATAAAAATACCTTTATATCTTTTCGTTTCTTCATTTCACGATATAAAATATTGTATGAGTTTAAAATTTTTCTCTATATATCCTTCTCACTCTCTCCTGCCTCCCATTTACAACCACTATACTCGTTTCCATAGCATCAGAATTTGTCAATCAAATGAATTTTCTCTTCGAGAAAATTATTCTTGGTTCTTTTGACGCACAACTGTTCAAGTCTCAAGTTCGTATCTTAATACTAACTAATTTAATAAAGCATTGCTACGGATATATATGACGACGTAATGTATTTCGTATGGGAAAATTTTTATTTCGAAAAATTAATTACTTCAACCTATTCCACATTTTGCAGATTTTTCACGACTCACTGCGAGGCATTTACCTACCTTAAGAGCATGTTATCACTTTATAAACTTTTACACTGGAAATTAATTCCTTTCTGTCTTCTTCGAAACCTATAGTTAGGTGTGCAGATGAGTTTGTAAAAACTTTGGAAATCACTTGATCGTTTCATCGTTTTCTACACAAAACTGCTCCAAAACTAAATAAATAAATAAATTATTCACAATAGAAAATTTAGACAAATTTATATCAACAATTTCTCATGATCCATTAAGACCTTCTATAGCCATTAAACATTTTAGTGAACTCTACGTGCATCTTAAATACGAAAAAATCGTTGTAAGCAGATGATTTTACTAATAACGAGTAGGTACTTTGCTTCTGGATTATAGTTAATGCAATTTTTCTCTAAAGAAACCTACTATTTTATTCATTATTCTACGTATTCTGGGTGGAGAAGAATTGTCCTTATCATTTCTCGCAAGAAGCAATTAAGATGGTGAGAGATGAGAAGGCAATCGAGGATAAACCCCTACGATTTTTCATTGGAAGTAGCAGCAGTCGTGTGCAGATCGGGGACACAGGGGAAAGGGGTAACTTGTGGACGAGATAAGGAAAAAAATTTAGAAGTAGGTAGGGACGTGTCGGTTGAAAGAGTTGAAAGGAAGAGGTTTAGAAGGCTGGAAGGGTTTGGTCCACTGAATATAAGATAGGGCTGTGTTGATTTTTATTCGGTAAGAGGTGTTCGAAGAAATTCGAGAGAAACTCTTTGGGCTCTTCATGTGAACTTTGGTTTAACGATCCAACAACTTCGTCCCAAAAAAACAATATAGGAAAAGGATATACTTCTGTGTTCTCGTATGGTTGGTTTGCTCCAAAGTGTGTTTTCACTATATGCAGAACAGAAGCAATAACCACAGAGAGATGTTAAACATATCAAAATCGATTTAATGTTATGAAATGCCAGTATCTAAATATATTTATGGAGCGCATTTTAACAGGTATAAAGGCACAGCACACGCTAAGCATTGGTTTTAAAAGTGAAATTCAGAAATGAATTCATTTGAAGCAAAATTATAAAGTGTAAGAGAATCCTCGGAACACTATCATATCGATACGACACCATCCTCTTGACCTTTCTTAAGCCAATTTTCTGTAATCGCAGTAAGACTGACGCTACTTTTGTATTTTTTCACACGTGTGCAGTCAAGACAATCGAGTGGAAAATTAATTTTAAGATAGTAGGCCGTATAAGAGGCAATAAACTCATTGGGCATTGCAGTACTTCTGGCCTCTATCGTGTAAGCACTTGCTGTGACGCCTCAATTAAGGTCTATGATCTATCTGTATAAAAGAGAGAAGCTTACTGCATTGGTAATGACTAACTGTAAGACGTTAGGGCGAGAAAGAAAATTTGGAACAGGGGATTGTCGATTCCGTTCCCTCGCCTTTAAACCACAATTAGATCATAAATCCTAACAATTAATTAATTAAATCCCGAACTTGTTAGTTTAACGTTGGTTTAACACGTTTTCCGTTACTTATGTTATTATTTATAATTGAGTCATATTTCTCTCGAAAATGTCTAAATAAGTGCACATGCTTCTATATATATATCTAAGAAACACCGGCATGTGATTATTTTACACATCATTTCCACAGTTTGAGTGTAAAATCGTTATCGGTCCAGATTTAATGACTCTTCACTGTGTAAATCATATTATGTTATCGCAAGGAAATTCAATTATCACCAATTTATTAGCAATTATTAGCATTAAAACATTCATTACGTAACCGCGGTAGTACCTTACGATGTTTTATGCTTAATTTAATCTCCTAAACTTGAATTAATATATGCTATCATTATCTTAAATGAACGTAATTAAATTAAATATATTTCCACTTTGCATATCGGCACGGGAAAGCTAGATCTAACAGATCGATTATCAACGTTAATTTCCTGCAGTCGCCTGATACATATTCAAGGCAAGAACGTCAGATAAATCTACATTTATTTCACTTTTAAAAACCCAAGCATTCTCGTCACGCCGATGGCGTATACCTAATAATATCCAAATCGTCGTGTGAATGAGTTGCATAGACAGGGTTTCGCAAATAAAAAAATCGGTACAACATACACTGTACAAAATTTCTCATATATTAATGCGTCGTTAATTATCTTTAGAAAAATATGTATGTAGAATTATTTAAACATCGACTTAAATAACTATACGAAATTTGATTAAAATCGTATGAGCCGTTTTTTCGAAAATCCAATTGTTATAAAAGTTTCCCAAGAATAAACTAGCCTTATATTCATTCTTTGAGAAAAATTAAATGTGTAGTATTATGTCAGACGTAAAATCAAGTAACTGTACGAAATTTGAACAAAATCGTATGATCCGTTTGTAAGAAAATCACATTGTTGTTAAAGATGCCCAGAATAAACTAGCTTTCCATTAATTTTTTTGAGAAATATGAACCATGTAGTATTACTGAAGAGGAATACTCAAGTAACTGTACGAAATTTGATTAAAACTGTTAGAGCCGTTTTTTCAGAAAATCATATTGTTGTTAAAAATGCGCAGAATAAACTTCCCTTAATTATTGAGCAATGTCAACTATTTCTTCATAGCTTCTACTCTGTATGATAAAATGCTTAAGTACGAGATTTCATTCATTTTTGGTCTACCGTTTAGGTTCTACAGCCGCGAACAGACAGACCCACAGAAACAGACAGACAGACGGCATAGCGAAGACCACTTTTTCGGACTCAGGTACACCATCAAAATCTCGAGGTCGAATTTTTTCGCGATAACAATACTTTCTCAATATACTTCGTATACGAGAAGGTAAAAAGAACGCAGCGAAAATACGAGCTCTGAAATCGATTTCCTTCTTCCGTGAATAAAAGTCGGTCGCGATAAAAACAGCAGTTTTGTTTAAAAAATAAAAGAGCATCTCCACGCTTCTCAAACAAAATCGAAACTCGCGATCGCTACGTCCGCCTTTTCCCGTTCCGGCACCGGGAACTTAGGAAATGGAAAACAGCGGGAGAGAGACAGACATCGTTTGCGCAGTTTAACTAAAAAGGGGGACATGGATAGAAGCGAAGGCGTGGGAAGAGAACGGAGGGAAAGGTAGAGAGATGGATCTGAAAGATATAAGCGCAGGAAGAGAGATAGGCGCGTGCAGAAGAAGGACAAGGGTGACGGCGATCTGAGGAGATGGGGTATACGCTTCGGTTTGGAAGGGAACGAAAAAGGAGGGAAATGGCGGGTTGTTTATTTGTTTCTCTTAAGTTGAGGAGATACCGAGTAGTCGTGAAGGGAAAGAGGGAGTTGGGAGCGGAAGAGGAAGAAGATTTCGACGACCTTGCAAGGTGGATGACTCTCCGCTAAGTATTTCGGCACAAGCGTAATGAGGATAAGTAGTTATTAGGGTGAGAGGGAGAAAATAGTGGGAGAGAACTCTCTCTCTCCTTCTCTCCTCGCAGAACCGGAAAAAATGCGTTGATACGCAGGGTGGTAGTTGGAGGGTAAGAGACGTTACATGTGTATCCATAACGACGAAAGATGTGGGTTATAAAAAGAGATGACAAAACATACACCCGCGCGTTGGGAATACGGGATGAATGTAACTCTTAATGCAGTTAAACATTGAATGTCACCTACGGAGAATCTGGCGTGAGCAATTCGACGATCGGTGAATTAGAACTGACGACGATTACGATACGGTTGAAATTCATGTCAATTTCTCGGGCGCGTTTCGTGGATCGTTGCTTCTAATGAGAATTTCGACAGAATAAACGGCCAGTACCGCTTAACGGTTAAGACGACTGTATTGTTGATGAAATGAGCTTAATGTTTACCGAGCTGTTTTAGAGTTAGAGTATTTACCATTATAATATACCTCAGAAGTCACCAGACTTTGGATTAAAGGGGCCACATGAGGTATTACATATCAGGGAGGGAGACAAATCTTGGTTGCCGAAAAAATTGTTATTGGAATAGAATTGAGAATTTTTTGTGGCGCCTCATTCGTTAAAAAAAAACAAATAACATCAAATTCTCTTACTGGAACAGTTCCATTCAGTTTAAAATCAATTTAAAAAAAAACCACTCGCTTAAACCATTTGTTGATACATGCCCAACGCTCAAATTAGAGACGAAATTCTGTTTTGATAGGTATATCACCTTCTGAGTGTTTTTATTCTGTTATTCGCATAAGTGTGATGGCTCATATAATAATCTAAAAAGGTAGTAGTTGACACTATCACTTTGTTATTTAATAGATGGGAAATAATAATATTCTGCTTTGTTTATTTTATGCACTGATCAAATATGACAAAAAGATGTTTCGAGCGAAATGAGTGATAAATTTCATCATTATATACATACTATTGTAATTTCCCGTCAAAGATGAGGGGTATGCATGAATTTAGTATTAAATTAGAATTAAAACATTTCCCATACTGCCTTCCTCCCTCCTGCCATTCCTCTCACTCTCCCCTCAAAAATGTAATTATCTCTCTCTCTGCGTGATGGCATTATAAATATAGTTCATTATTTACCTATAAAATGCAACGTCGAAAATCCGGAATTACCGGAAATACGGAGATTTTACAAAATTCGGCATCGGACTTGTTTTGTGACTAACCGGTCTGCTAATGGGCACAAATTTTCCAAAACGACATTGCAACACCATGTGATTATTCTGCTGGCCGGCTCAAGAAATTCAATAGACAAGGGATTCGGCTGCACCAATCAAGCTGCCGAAGAGTCCGCAAAAATTAGTTTCTGATGAAAAATCGACACATAACCAGGTATATAATGCCGTGAGACTTCTCTTCCCTGGCACTATGTTCCACGAAATACGCTAGCAGCAGTGGACAAGATTGCACCAACGGGGGCCAAAGATGCGAAAAATAATTAAAAGAATGAAAACTTTGTATCTTCCACTAAAGGGTTTTTTTAAATAACACACGACGGGTTTCGCTACGATCGTATCATCACCCGATGATGCTAAGGTCATAGCGAAACCGATCGTGGCTTATTAAAAAAATCTTTTAGTGGAAGATACAAAGTTTTCATTCTTTTAATTATGAGCAAATTCCACAAAGCCGAGCCTGGTTTCATTAATATAATGCGAGAAATAGTCTAACATTTCTCGCATGTGCGACTGACTTCAATGAGAGACTTTAGCAAAGAAACTTTACCGCGGAACAGAAAATTGTGTTTATAAATTTTTGGAAAAAATTATACCAGAGAAGTTCAAATATACGACGCAACCAATATTATGTCACATTTTCGAAGAACCTACTGAAGGTTTCGCGATAAAACATTCCCCTAACGAAAATCAAATCACTAGCAGTTCCACATCCGACACCGAGGCGTAAATTGTCATCAGTGATGACTCATCACAGCCCTTGCCTGCATATTTTACTTCGTAAGTGGAGAGGAAGTATACGTTTTGATAAATCGATAAAATATTTATTCTATATTTCATGCATTATTTTGTTTTACTTACACCATGTGGACTTTTTTGATAATTCATGGTTAGGCTATGTGCATACGTCTAAAATTCGGAAAAAATTCCAAAAACCCGGCAACCTGCAAGTCCCGAGATTGCCGGATTTGAGACTTCGAACGTGTAACATCGCAATTAAAGCCGAACTAATCCAGATACAAATAACATACACATTCAAAAAGTGGGCGGACAAAAAAAGCAGGTCTCGCATATTCTCTGTGTGCGCGGTGAAAAAAAGAGGAAATGTTTGTTTGCTCATTTTCTGCACCAAGGAGAGATATAGAGAGAGTTTCTGAAAAATTCCCGGAGAAAACTAAAAGCAAACACGAGACGCTAAAAAATGTAGAAAAAAAGAAAACATTTCCTCCGCTCGCGCACCTGTTCGAACGACGTTCCAAAGGGAAGGGAAAACGCGGACGAAGATTAAGGAAATTCGAAAGATTAAAAAAATATATGAGGAACGAAATATGTTGGCGGGGCAAAAAAAAAATTAGGCGATGGATTCCGGATTCCTCGAAGAAAAAAACATCCCGGATGAAAAGCGAGCTTTCTTGAAGGGATCGGTCGCGAGCCACCGTTTTAGCGGGGAAATCAAGAGAGGACTTGTCGAAGGAGTGAAAGGAGAGAGAGAGAGAGAGAGAAAGAGAGAGGGGATTCGTCGTCGATACGTGGTGTGCGCGAAAAGGAATGTTAACCTTGAAACTAAGGCGACGCTAAGTGAAGAATCACGGAGTCATTGCGGAGAACTCGAAACGTTGAATGGATGTGGGTTCTGGAGGACGGAGGCGGATGGGGAATCTGTGCCGTGAAAAAGGGATGCGAAAAAAAAATTTTTCTTCGGGGGGGCCAAGAGCGTTTACGAAGTTTGTTTATAGGTTTCGGAGAGAGCGAGACTGTGTTGATTCTTTGCGAGAAAGTGAGAAAGTTGAGAAATGAGCGGAATAGACTGGGGAATTTAAAATATTGTGATTCTGAGAAAACTCGAGAATAAATGTTATCCTGACTAAAGTAAGACAGATTACACTTACTTTACACTTACGACTCCTCTAAGTTGCCATTAAAGCGCAAACAAAATCGACCTCTGGTTGGAAAATAACGGAAATGGAAGCATAATTTGACCGAGAATTTAGTTAGCTTGCGCTGGTTAACAATTTTAATTCCACCGAAGGAATGAATCATCTATGAATTTCGATTTCGTATTATAAAATGATGATCATTTCACCATCCGTCTTGCAAGTGAAAGACTCGAGTTTGATTCCCGGTCAAGTGCAGAATTTTTCTGTCTCGCCCTTTCGTTTCGTATTAAATACGTTCAAGTTTCTCAATGACACGAGGGAATGAAAACATCATACACAAATGACTTTACATATTAAATATATTACCATAAACCATAAGGCACCTGTTTTAAAATACATTTCGCCAATGTATTATAATCCTTTCAAAAATAGATTTGAATTGAGAATCGCAACAGTAATCTTCACGCCTCAAAGAAAGTTTTCATATGATGGTAATAAGTGCTCGACCATAATCACTTCTTCATAAAGAATACTGAAAATTTTCACCTAAACATTTCCATTCGAAAATCGACGTTTTAGCGTATATGCATCGATGCACCAACAGTCGATTTTCATTTGCTATCCTAAGCGCTAGGTCGACCTAATGCCCTAATCCCATTCTCACATGAGTCGTTAAAATATTACGCACCTGTCGTGATCTATTCCAACGCTGGAGATTCTTTTAAAAAGCAAGATGTTGTTGATGATATTTGCATAAATTCTACTGGTGAACCATGTCCGGCTACCACCTTCTTAGGAAAGGTAGTTCACCGAAACCAAAAACTCGGGATGATTTTATCCACGATATTCTACTTACGTATTAACGTACGTATTAACGAAGAATATACTCAATATATCGATTGTTTTCTAATTGATTACAAAATTAACAACTCGCCGTCATACAGTGTTCGATAATGTCGTCATTTTCCAGTCATCCTTGTTTGTAATTAATCCAAACAAGCTACGAGAAAGTCAATCAAAAAATTGTTTCAATATTTACAATATTCCCATTCAAATTAGCCTAATGGTTTCATGATGAAATCACTAGGTTTTTTGTTCAAATGATTTACTTCCCGGCAGGGTTTTAATCTAATAGGAATTTGTTTAGTTGATTCCTGGATAAAATATTACATTAGAATTTATTTTTTGAACAGTAAAGTGTGTGTAAAGAAATACATTGTTTTATTCCAGCCAAAATTAATTTGAGATCAAAGGTTAAAACTACTGTAGAAAACTATGATATTTCAGAGACATCCGAAGAGTTTAGGGTGAATAATACTGACAGAGACTAAAAAAATGCCCGTTTTTCAGAAAATTCGACGCGATGGGTAATTATACCAAGTACTCTACGCAACGCAAAAAAAAACATGTTCCCGCAATTATTCCATCAAAAAAAAGGTGGCCTTTTTTTCTGCGAACCGCGAGGTCAGCAAGGAAGATTTATGGGATGAGTCGCATCGGAACCGGGCAATAAATACGTCCATTACCCCGATAAATAACGCAGCGCTAATGGAATACGCACAGCCGAAATATACTCGCCAGCGGGCGGAATAGGGGGTAACAAAATAAACGAAACAAAAACGGGCGGACGTAATCTCGATAGCGAGAGCCCTCACTCGAAACCACCCACATACATAAACACGCAGAAAAAAAATTGAAGACAAGGATGCTTCCATTACCTTACGCCTGGGAAAGTCCTTCGGAAAGGTGAACAAGTCGAGAGGTCGTGAACAACAGCGAAAGAACGACGGACAGATACGGGAAAGAGGCGAATGTGTGTGCGTGGAGGAGGAGGAGGAGAGAAGGAATGGACGGAAAATCGAGAGAGACACGTGGGGGAGAGAAAGGAGATACATACAGCCGAGTTATAAAAAGGAAGAGGGACGGGATGGAATCGCCCGATAGATGGGAAGGAGGAGGAGGAGAGAGACCTGCGCAACGAGAGGGAGGAGTAGGGTTTTTAAGGATAGAAAGGAGGGACGGGAAAGAGAAGGCAAAGGAAGAGAGTGTGAGTCGACTGTTATGTAGGTCGTGAAAGTGGGCTGGTTCTCTGAACAGGGAGGAGAGGTTGGTGGGCAGGTAAAGGGAAAAGGGAGGGTCGAGGTGGTAGGAAGGGTGGGATTGAGGAGGGGGAGAGAGATACACCTCAAAGAACCCCTCCCCCCCTCTCATCTCTCCCTCCCTTATACCCCATAGATGTGCATCCTCCTCCTCCTCCCTCTTCCTCTATGAAAACCCCCCACTCTTCCCACTCTCTCTCGCCATCCCCTCCCTCGACTCCTTCTTCCTCCCCACCTCTCCACATCCTCCCGTTTTTTTCTCCCCACTGGAACGCACTCTCTCACACAAACACACGTTCATTGAGAGGTGAGGCACGGTAAGAGTGGCCAGGGAGTGTGCGCGACGCTTTTGAAGTCTCGTCTGTCTGTCTGTCTCTATCTCCTCGTCGAGGAAACAAGGAACGAGACGGAGGAACTCTCGTTTAAAGTCTCGGGGTGATAAGAGTGAGGGATCTCCTCTTCATATACGACCCGTGCTACTCCGATACCTATATTTAAAAAAGAAAAAAAAGGGATCGACACCGTATTCTCCGCCCGTCTCGCGATCTCTGCAGGACTCGACGATTTTGGAACACCACTTCTCAGAGAGGTGAGTGCTAAGAGAGTTTCCACCTGTCTTCTTTTCGTTCGATCCATTTCGATCGCCTACGATTTTCGTGTGGAAAATGATTTTCTTCGGACAGTTGCATGCGTCAATAGAAAATATAGCGTTCGTTATGTTAGAAGTGTTAGAAGTCGTTCCCGTTGGAAGTCATCCTTAATTTTTTGTATAATAAACGCCAGAGGTTACAGATTTAGAAAAGGAAAAAAACTGCGGTCGATACAAAAAAATTTCCCCCCAGACGGTCAGTTTTTTTTGTTGTGAGGAAACGATTTGGAACTGTAAATTAGTTGAGCTAATTACAAATTATGTAGTAGCTACCTACAAAAAATTTCTTTCTTCTAGCTTCACAATGTGTCGATAAAAATTGTCATTTGACGTTAACTTGAAGAAGTTCCAGCAGGAAAGGAAGGGGCCAAATTTTTAGCGGCAAAAATAATAAATGAAGGACGCTTTTGCGTAAAATTTCGTCCCGTCGCACATGCGCAAATATAATTACCTCGCTCGCTATCTCATATTCGCGCTTTATTCCTCTTTAAATGCATCTCTTAAAATATCTGTATTTATCGCTCATCTTCATCGGAAAGACATATCAAGTGGACAGGAGTCGGTCGGCGAGCGAAAATTAAAATATTACTACGCGTATGACCTCGTTCGGAACGGGACGGAATCAGTTCGGGTTGTTGACTCACGGAACTGCCTTGTTTTTAAGGGTATAACGTGCCAGAAGTGGCCGACCGTGCAAAACCACCGTCGGTTAACCTCCGTATCAGATTTGGAAGTGTGTCTCTCTCTCTCTCTCTCTTCGAACGTTTGCGCTTTTGCGGGTTCGCTTCCCGCGCGGCTCACGCACGCGTTCGCACCCTCATTTCGTCCCGCGAAACGAGGAATCGCCATCTCGTCCTTTACGAGATATAAAGACAGGGATTTTTAGAAACGACGACGGTCGTGACATCATTCTTAAATTAAAGGTTTCGGAGTGAAACCGAAAGTTTCGTAATTTTCTGTCTTTTTTTAAAAAAAGTTAATCGATTTCCTAGGGACGTCGCAAACGCATATTTTCCAAGGCGAAGCGAAAAAGAGGTTGGTGATGTCAGCTCTCGTTTTTTTGTATGTTTTCGAAAGTGGTCGCGTAACGGGAGCGATTTTCTATGTTTCGAGTTATGTCTAACGTTCCCATGTTTACAGATTGCGGAGTAAAGATAAAAATACGCGCGTTTTACCGATCGAAAACGCGGATGTTTTTGCAGTTTTTTTTGCTCCATGTCGTGCAGTTTATTTATTTCCTATGACCTTAAAGAAGACGATTTCTTTCCTTCGAGACCGGTACCTTTTCTAATATATTTTTCTGTCGTTTATGTTTGTATCTTTATTAATGCCCATATCAGTAAAACGCGGTGGATAATGGAGGGGGCCAACTGAACATAAACTCGCCAACACCGGGTTCAATCGACCAGTGTGAATCTTAGTTGTATTGGTTGTTAAGTTTAGTCGGTTCTGTGTTTTATTGAGGGGCCTCGGTGTTCTACATTTTAGTGTGTTTTCTTTTTCTGTTTTTATCTAAAGATATATCTCGCCGGGTACTTAGCTAAAAAAAACTCGAGTAATGACTCTCCCCTTAGAGAGAAAGCGGTCTTGGATGAAAAAGTGTTGCAGTTACAAAGCGTGCATGCATCGATGATTTGCCTGCGGAAAATGTACTACGATTTCTTCTCTATAAAACGGCTTTTTATTAGAGCTTTAAATTAAATTTTAAGAAATACTTCTTTAGAGAGACTAACATTCGGCGTGAATTATGGTGCATTATCTATATAGGGATATTACTACATCTTCGTCCAAAATTATTTCTAACTTGACACCACTGCGAGTAAATGCACTGATGTGGTCATTCAGTTCCAAGAAATCACCTAGAAAACTGTATTAAAAGCTTCGCAGAGTTTACTTCGATACCGGTTTTGTCGATCAAAAAAGAGTAGTTGAAAAATTATTGTATGCAACATTAGAAAAGAAGAACAAATTCGTACGGAGCTTAATTTACTTCAGCTGTGTCTCCTCCCCTTCAGAATTTAACTTGCATGTTGTGATCTTAATAAAACGTAAATATTTAAAGCGAAACACAATTTGCTGAGACACGTTGTTTCCCTTATATTGGCGCGAATTCAATCGCGACATGAAAGCATCGAGTGGCATAAATAATTCATCTTCCGAATCGCATGCATAAACACGTGCGCTGAATTTTCTCGTTTCCTTCTGGTAATTGGCGACTCTCAAAGGAATTAGCAATTTTCGAGCCATTTGTTTTTCAGGACCCGATTTCTCACCACAGTTAATGTCTTAAAGAGTCTCTCGACACATATTCGAGTAATTAATATTAATATAATCACCGACGATATTTTTTGTAGATTTTCTTTTTTTTCATCCATCACTGTAAGAATATACAACGCTTTTCTTAACGTAATGGCGGAGAGGCGCCAAAATGGTTTTATATTCACCAAAACTCCAATTTCCCGTCTCAGTTATATATTATATTGAATCATACTGAGACCACTTTTGTACCATCTTAATCGAAATATGTGCATGTGTTTAATAAACTGTCTCTCAAACACGAGGAAATTTTTAATTACATTAACTTTTGTACGCAAAACGTCCGCGTTAATTTTTGAAATATTTACAATCCGGGTTGAAAATGCAAAAAAAATTCTGCTTGGGAAAATCAAGAATGAAAAAGCAACTCCAAAATGCAATTTAATATAACAAGCTTATATGTAAGTCGCGGCATAACGAAAGAGCCGCTTCAATCGTTCCAAAATAGGAACATCGTTCTTCTTCTCAAACGATGGTTTTCTTTCTATCACCGTCACGGGGGCGCCTTTTCTCCTCGCAGTTCCGTTTCGACATATGTGATAAAATTACTCATATACGGGTTAAATTAAAACGCGCTGAATTGTAAATAAAAGAGATAAGCTTTCCATCATAACAGTGATGGCCGTGACAAACCGCTGTACCGTGCAGCGAAAATATTACGCATTAGTTGAGCGGGGGGGAGGGAGGAGATAGATAAATCTTTTCCTCCAAAAAGGTTACCGTTCTCCCGAAAGCGTTTCGAAGGTTTTTTCGGCGTACTTTTGCAGAACTAACGAAGAGATCTGCGATGTCTCAACGGCGCCTCGAGAGATTTTACGAGAGGGGAAAAAAAAAAACTAAATCGGATAAATCCGTGACTTAAAACCCCGAGGCTATCCCGCTATGGCGCAAGTAAAACATCAATTACGGCAAGGCGAAACATGGTTTTATGCATCTGGAACACTTTCAAGAACGTATGGAACAGTCTCTATTGAAAAGGATTTGAATAGAAACAAATGACTTTGAAAACAATTCGCTCGCCGCTTCGTGCAACTTCGCTCAAATTTCACGAATATCGTCGAGTTTATGAGATAATCTAAAAAAATTGAGGCCTTTTCCACCTCGGTTTTATATTTCTATATGTAGTTACAAAGCACGAATTATAATGGATGCCGAACTGTCTAACTTTGACGAATGCAATGGCGAACAGTTTGATTGCACGGTTAACAAAATATCACTCAAAAAATGTCACGCGGTCAATTCTGAACTCTCGTTCCTCCTTTACTTGGGAATAAAGTATTCTTCCTTTCGATGGAGAAAGCTACAGAATACCTGGAATTGATAAAAAAGGGAAAATGAACGCAGCAGCCAACAGCAAGGAATGCCAATAAGTGCAGAGATAGTTCTTCGCGCTCGGATACAAAACGAAATCACGAAAGTGCACGTAGAGCACGTCTCTTCCTCCGAAAAGGATTAGAAAGATTTCTTAGGAATACATTTCCATAGGAAACATTTTTTTGCGTATCGGCAACGCAAAAGAGATTTCTTTCGCTGGAATGCTCGCCTCTCTGACTTTGCCCCGCATCTTCTTACAGACCGACAAGATTTAAACTCATCCAGAGGCATGAAGACATTAATTACTCTTTAGTGAGGATTTCCGTAAGATTACCTATAGAATGAGGAAAGTCAGAGTCATAAATAAAATTCATATGGATATATACCTCGTAATAAAGGAACGGGTGAAAGCAATAGAGAGTGGTGCCAAGGACGGATAAACCAAACGTAAAAATTACGATAATAGAAAAAAAAACAGATTTAACTTTTTTTTCGAGTAATATTGTGGAGTTGAGTTCTTCCTCGATGTTCTGAACTGCAAGGCCAACCGATTGTGAATACACGTTCAAAAACATATACTCATACTGGAAACGATGAATTAAAGGGAAAGGTTTTCGTACAAACGTGAAGGACATGTAGGTAGGAGTATGGTTTGGAATTAGTTCGTAGTCTATGGCCAATTGATAAATAAGATTAGGAATCTTCTCGTTGAAATGCTTACAATAAAAGGAATTAAAATTCGCGACCTTATAACTCTCTCCGATATACAATACATTGGAAACTCGATAGCTCTAATTTTCAACAGCCGAAGCGGATATTTTTCACCTCGTTTTCTTGCATGCGATGTTCTTTAACTCGAACCTTGAAGGGAAGGCAAAAAAAATCGAGCTATCGAAGCTTCGAGTTGCAGATCTACAAGTGCGTGAAAACGACACGAAGCATATCTACTTCGACCTATCGAAAAAGTTCCAGCAATCGAAGTTCGACCGTATTTGCTCCCTGTGAATATCCACCACATTAGCCGAACGATTTTAATACCGTCTACTAGGCCTTGGAAAGAATCGAGAGATCCTACCGTGGGCTCGACCTATTTAAAAACAAACGTTTAAAATTTCCCAAGGTGGAACTCAAACACGGTAGGAGGATGAAGAGGGAGAGAGAGAAGGAGGTCGGTGATCGTCACTCCCCATGTGACACGACATTCTTGGCGATCTCATAGGCGAGAAAGCTCAGCCGTCTCTTCCGCTTTTACTGCTTTAACTATCTCTAATTTCCTCACTTGCCGACTTCAGTCGCCGCCGCCTTCCTCACGTTCCGTGATCGTTTGAATGCTCATGAAGAAGAACTCTCGAAAAAAAATTCACCCTTCGCGATAACATTATAGGGACGCGGGGGAAAACGCGTTCAAACTCGTGTCACAACATCTGTTCGTCGGTACACTTTTTATTCCTTCAAAAGAAAGAGAGAGAGAGAAAGAGAGAGTCTATCTCTTTCCTCCATAAAAATGAGAACGAACGCAAGATACTGCGAAATGTGTAGGCAAAGGGGGAGTGGTGGGAGTGGGAGGTGAGAGGGAAGGGTAGAGAAAGAAGAAGAGCGAGTTGCATCACGAGGAAACGACACGGGACTTACGTGCAAGGCAGGAAAGCACGGACTTTGACATAGCGCTAAAGAAGGTTGGAAAGAGGAAGGGGAGAGAAGAAAAGAAAGATGGAGAGAGTGGATGGGAGAGAGAAAGATGGAAAGGGAAGAGGAAACGGAAGGAGAGAGAGATAAAGAGAGAGGTGAGGAGAAACAAAGGGAAAGAGAGAGGGAGATATAGGAAAAGAGAGAGGGAGAAGAATATATAGGAAGAGAGGGAGAGAGGAAGAGGGAGGAGATATAGGAAGAGAGAGAGGCGAGATAAAAGAAATGCTGAGAGAGCAAAAAAGATGAGGAAGAAAGACATGAGTAGCGAAAAAGGAAGAAGTCGAGGTAGTTGGAGAAAAATTATGAAAAATAGGTAAGGAGAAGGGAGCGGACATGAAGAGAGAAAGAGAGAGAGACAGACAGACAAACGACTTTATTAGGGCGAAATTGAGACTATATAGTCCCTTCTTACATTTAACCCTGCGTCAACAATTACAATTGAGAATAAAATAGTAATAATAATTTCGCCGAAAAGAGCCAGAAAATAAAATAAATAGAAAACTTACAAGCAAAATACCAAATTACAAATTCGGAAAATTTCTATAAAAAGGCAGAGTAAATGCGGTAAAAACCTAGGAACGACCTGACTGGCCATCCTGGTAAAAGAGAGAGAGAGAGAGATTGGAAGGTAAGGAGGCAAAAGGAGAAAGGGGGCGAGAGACGTAATGTGGGTGTGAGAAAAGAGGAGGGATGGGGAGTGGTCGAGATTCTGAGAGAAAGTGAGGCAGGGAGATGAAGATGGGGGCAGAGAGAGAAAGAATCTCACCTCGCCTCGACCTACCTATAAACATATCCAGTGAGAGTAGGAGAGTAGGATTTAGGACCTGCGTAGGAACGAAACATTTTCCTCAGAATAGGGTGAATCCGTATAGAGAGACGAAGACTATTTCTCCTTCCTATTTCTTTCCCTCTCTACATTCTTTCTCCATGTTTACCGTCCTCTTTAACGACTCATTCCCGTCTGTTATAGCCTCCGGGTCGCGTAAGACAGACATAGGAATAGTGGATGTAAGTAAACAAAACAGTGCGATAGTTTTAGGAGAAAATAAAAGGGAAAAGAGTAGGAATTCCTACAGAAAATCTACTCATTCCCATCTATTCCTCTCTTTTAAGCGAGCGCTGGATGCAGAAACGTCCCCGGAGTGCCGCATAAATTAGCGATAATGCAACGGAGGTCGTTCACTCTTTCACAACGTCAGGGATGCTCCTTTTTATTGCTTCACTCTCTACCCTTTTTTTTGTCTTTCTAGGCTTTGTCACAAGCGATAAGGGAGAGGTCGTTGCACTTGCGGTTGATTGCATTTGGGCTGCAGCTCAAAACTCTCCCCAAAGGCGGAAGTGTTACTCTTAAATTGTTCACATTTTTCCATTGTGAGACAGGGACGTGTGACCGGCGACCCGCGACCTGTTATTGTGAGGTTCCCAATGGTGCTCATACATGATCGCTTGCGTTTGTGATGGAGTTTTATATATTGTATCTTCAATAAGGTTTGAAACAGTCGCTTGCTCTGCGTATACATAATTACCATGGTGCCGTTTGTATGAGTTCAAAGCTCTATGTATTCAAATGTGCTTTGGGCCCGACTGGGATCTCTTTGATGAAGAAGCACTTGCCTTTATTTTTAATTTCGGTCGCAACAACTTAATGGTGAATTTTACAAGTTTAAGCGTTGAAATTCCACTATAGATCTTTTATTTTTGTACGATTATGTTTCAGCTAAACCGAATCTCTTTTAACGTAGAAAGATATTTAATCCTTCACGTTAACTCATCTAATTCGAATGCTTCTTCGCCGTGACTGGATTAAGATGTATGCTGTTGTTCTCGATGCAAATCAGGGATTTATAATAGATATTTAATTTAACTTCAACCTAGTACAGTCGATGCATTTAGTGAAAGCTACTTTCTTTAATGAAACCAAAATTATGCACAATACTCTTGTCATATGAAATTTTTCGCTACGACGAAATATAGAACTTAAAATGTCTTGAGATGGATTTCCGTTCGTCTTGAGTCATGAGAAACAGGAAAGTTTTAAGGAACGTGTAGAGGGTTTGAAAAAGGTTTTCACGAAAGAAAACACTCTAATTGCCTACTTAGGCGGCTTGCAATTGAAAAATTCCATTGGTCTGCGGAGAAAATCGGAACATGCGGTACATGACCTTCTTATAGCATAATACAATCCACTTCTTTTTCTGCTCCAATTGCTCGAATCGATAAAAACAGCAAACAGAGAAAAGAATTTCTCGATTCCTTCCTGAGATCGAATCTGATTCCTCAAAAGTAGTATTGCATTAAAAAAACAATTCATGAATTTCTAAGTATGCCACAATAACTGCTTTTTACTATAGCAATTTTGCAAAATATTCACATTATAACTGATTAAAATTCAAACTTCTAGTATCCTGTTGATTCGGGCTAATGTAGTAAATAATAAATGTTCAAAATATAAATATATGTAATCAGTAATATTATACAGGTAGGTGGGCAAAACAAAAATTCCTCCCACTTAAGGAATCTGTTTGTCAAAGACTTCGGAACCACAACAATTTCGGAAGGCACACAAAGACGAAAGAGAGAAAAAAAATGAACGAACCCTTCGATATCTCCTCGAAGGATCCGTGTTTGGCAGTGGAAAGAATAACACCCCAAACAATAGAGAAGAAACCGGCACACATTCCGAACGGGCTTACTAAAAAAAAAAAAGTTGAAACCAACACAAAAATTCCCATTAAATTTCACGAATGGAATCGGGTTCTCCGATCGCCTACATTCAAAGTAGGAGATTATATCGACCAATGGAGTCAGTCGGTCAAACTTCGGGAAGAATTACCCGACCAACAAGAATGTTTGTTACATTTGTTCCCCCACTGCCACTGCGCTTAAATACGAATATAGCATATTCATCTATATATATATATATATATATATATATAGTTTTCATCATTTTCTCTTTCTCCCATCTCTCCATCCTTTTCATTCTTACGATTTTTCTCAACACTACAACACCTTTTTCAGTCTATCTTCATTTCCCTTCCTCACCCCTTCCATAAGATAACAAAATTATTTTTTCGAACTAAATTTTGCTTAACAATCTAAATATTTTTTATTCTTTTAGAACCTGTTATCGACGAATACCACCAATGACGGAGGCCTGGCAACCAAAATGAGCATGTGGTCTTTTCATGGCCTTTTATTGGTATCCGAGCGCATATTTTTTCAATTTGGATTTAAGAGCTAATTTCGTGATTCTGTTTTTCGGCCGTAAGACGATATCGATAATTTCCTAATGAATTTTCCTGGTGTCAGTATATTACTTAAGGTTACTACAACCGTCATCCAGCCTTCCAACAAGTTTCGATACAAATATCGTTTCCTTCTCTCCTTGATAATCAATATATCAGTTACATAACGATTTATTTTCCTCGAAACAAAAATCTCATCTAAGGGGACGGATGATTGTCCGATGAGGCGCGTTGGCAACCTTTTTGTCTGGGAGAAATCGACTCCGGTGACCGCAGGAAAGAACCATTTCATTTTTTTTAATTCAATCATCATATTTCATGTTTTTCATCTCTCGCCGTGTCTAATTTTTTCCGACGTCAGACCCGAAGAGATTTCTATTTTGTTTCCGTTTCTTTTTTTTTCCTTCTGATGGGACGCTCTTTTTTTTTACGGTCGTCCCCACGTGGAGAGATATGGACGGGAGAAAGATGAACAGATGGCACCGTTTTATTTCTGTGAGAAGAATTGACACACTTTCGGGAAGTGGTTACGTTTCTTTCGGTCACGCAATTAGATAGTAGCGTGAAGTGGAAGCGTTCCGTTGCCACGCGCTCGTTGTTCGTCGAGATGGTCACGAAATTCTTGCCGCGCGATCTTTTTAATTTCCTAATATCGCCATAGTTCGATAAAGCGTATTTTTTAAATTAATAGCAAAGTCAACTCTACATCTCTCCCAAAATATCTACCTAAAGGAGGAAATAAAGGAAAAGCGAGAGAAACACAACGCTCAGCAACCAGGGTAAGGTGGAAGAGACACATTTAAGGGGAATGGAGAAATATGCCATTAAATTATTAAATAAATAGAATACTTATTCGAAGATTCATAAGTTTACATAAGATACCTTCAATATTTTCCAACAATACTGATATAAAGCTTTAACTAAAAGGTATTACTAATTTAAAAATATTTTTCTATAAAAACGTAAATTATCTAAGCCCTTCACGATCAAAAAATTGTTCAAGATGAATATGATGCTTTTTTTTAAAGTTATCGAAAATGAAAGTAGAAATAGCATAATACTGACGTATTTAACTCTAATATTACTATTTAGGCTGCATATATTATTTTATGCCATCCGAGAATTTCGGTAAATACAGAGACGGAAAATAATAACTCAGCCTGTAATATTATGCATATTTATGAGAGAAAAGATAGGTTTTACCATACAAAACTAAAACAATTATAACAGAAATTCATTATTTTATTTTGATATAAAATTAATTTCCATTATCTCATTTATAATAAATAAATAAAGTTGTGGATGCCAACTGCAGTGGAATTTGTATACGACATCAAATAGAGATGAACAACCCTTGTAAATATGAAATTTTATATTTAAAATTTTTTATATAAAATAATGGTTAGCTGAAGTAAATCATTTTCGCCCTTTTCCGAATTTCTTCTAATTTTTACAACGAAAAGATAAAAATTAACAGCCTAGATTATAAATTCTGCTTTACTTGACATATTAATTAATACTTAAGTTTTCGTATTTCTCTGGTGCGTTTGTATGCTAGAAAAAATAGCGTACTTTCAGTTTTACTGAGAACTTTGACATTCTCGTGACCTTTAAGTGTTATCTTAGGAGGTTTGTCCGTAATGCACGGAGCACGACCGCATAAATCACCGGAAGCGTTCTCGAATTACTGTGACTATGACCTCTCATGTCATATTTAGGACAGATGGAGTCTCGTGTTCTGCATGTGAGTCTACCGAGCTCACTCTTGTAATTGTAGCAATTCGCTATTCCCGTTTATTACATAATTAGGAAGGACATTAGGTGACAAATAAAATGCAAAAAGTGTGTGACTCTGACTTAAAAAGTTTCTCTCGAGTTAATTTGAGGTACATTTTTTCTAAAATGTTTACGATGACCAACATTTTGGTGTTTTGATTGCGGAATATTATTCTAAAACTTTGATTGTTTGTACCTTTTTTATTCTGGAAAAAAAGATTGACTGACAGAATGACAGACGAAATGATTGAGAGACAAACATATGACAGACGAAATGATTGAGAAACAAACATATGACAGAAATAAAGAGGAGGAGAGAGAACTAACGGATAAAATAACATACCACAAAAATCATTGGCGTAGATTTAATTTTACCATTTCCAATGTATTTGCTCAAATAACTCACTTCCAACGATTAATATGTTAACAGCGTCAACAACACTATGTAACCCCATATTGGATCAAATTCTCGACTGAAGGAATTCTACCGCCGAAATTCATCCTCCTCGTGCATCTAGCTGACATAATGTACACGGATGGGCAGAGGCGCCAAGCGAAAGCGCTACCATTACATATAAAGAGATAAAACAATTTCGCGAAATCCGCGTAAGGAGCACGAGAAAAGCGCAAAGGGAAACGCGGGCATTTACTCATCCCCCGGACTCCCTTTCACGCCCACGCTCCCCCAACTCCACCCTCGCCTCATCATCGGCGATCCTCCGAGATCGAAAGTGCCGAGAGGCACTGGGAAATAGCCGAAAGTAAGACGCATTCGGAGATCCCGTTGCTACGAAACCTGTCCCTTTCGATAGGTAACGGTGAAACGGGGAGAGAAGGCCGGCGGAGATGGAAAGTCTTTAGCGGATAAGCGTACACCCGCATACGCGTGAGGAGGGTGGGAGTAAACAAATCCTCGATAGGGACGATCGGAGAGACTAGATCACGCTTTAGGTTTTTTTTTTAAATTGGGCAAAGCAGTGCTCCGCGAGATTTTTACTTTCTCATACGAAGTATCGAGAAAGTATTGTTTCGACTCTGAGATTTTTACGGAAATACGCGTTTTAGGTGTCGCTGAATCCGAAAAAGTGGTTTTCGCAATGCCGTCTGTCTGTCTGTTACTGGCGCTGGAGCCTAGACGGTCGAACGAAAATGAATGAAATCTCGTACTTAGGCATTTTATCATACTGAGCAGAGTATACGTAGAAATGGTTGACATTGATCAATAATTAAGACTAGTTTATTCTACGCATTTTTAAAAACAATCCGATTTTCTCGAAAACGGCTCTAACGATTTTGATCAAATTTCGCATAGTCACTTGAGTTTACGTCTTCAATAATACTGTATGGTTCATATTTCTCAAAAAATGAATATAAGGCTAGTTTATTCTAGGCAACTTTAACAATAATTCGATTTTCTCAGAAATGGCTCTAACGATTTTGATCAAATTTCGTACAGTAACTTAAGTTTACATCCTCAATAATACTGTATAGTTCATATTTCTCAAAAAATGAATATAAGGCTAGTTTATTCTAGGCCACTTTAACAATAATTCGATTTTCTAAAAACAGGCTCATACGATTTTCATTTTCTAAAGATAACTAAACGACGCATTAGTACCCATATATGAGAAAATTTGTACAATGTACGTTGTACCGATTTTTTTAAATTTCTCGGCGCATGCCCGGAGTTTTCTCACGACTTACGGAAACATATTTCACGGCGTTGTTTATAACATTTTTAGCGCTCCGTATTCGACAACTTTAAAAATAATATCATTTTCTCACCTGAAGTTTATTTATTTAAAAAAGCTAATAAACATTACTTAATTCCATTTTTGCAATGAATGCAACAACGATAACAAAGGTGACCACATACAATCGTACCCTGGACAGGATCTTAGCATATAACTTCTATCAATGCCAGTAAAAAAAATCCCTGCCTCCTGTGAGGTTTGAACTCACGACCCCTGGTTTACGAGACCAGTGCTCTGCCACTGAGCTAAGGAGGCGTGGGGTTCTGCGTCAAATAATGCTCCATTGTTTCCAATAACTGAAACATTGAAATTGATTCGAGATTAAAGTAACGCTTTTTATTAATGTTATTTCTATATAATTAACTTGAGAATATTAAAATGAAGTGAAACTCCACATATAATAATATCAATTATTTTTTCGTGATACATCGCTATGCCGTTGCACGCCGTTTGCGGAAGCCTGATGTAAAATATTTTGATCGGAAAAGGGCAAAGGGTAAATATTATTTATTAAATAGAAATTATTTATTTCAGTTCGCCCAAGATGAAAGTAGCTTTTGCGCATAAGATCAAAATCTTTTATTAATTCAACTCTTTCACTAAGTGACATGGGCGTTGTAACTGCATTTTATGAGAAATAAAAAGAATAATATTTCCGATTGATTTCTTTATTTGAACACTAAAATAACGTCGGCCTTCAGGAGGACGTAAATCTTTGGCTAAATACATGACGGAACGCCAACGAAAAACGTTTCATTTTCTGCCCAAATAATTCAGTTGACCGCGCCACATTTAAACGAGCTTCGAATCGAATATAACGCGGCGATCGCATAATTTTTCTTAGGTTTACGAACACGAGAAAAAAACTTCACATTCATTAATCTTAGAATAAAGGTACCTTAATTTTTTTTTTCAGATCCGAAACGCCGCGAAAATCGGCGTCCTACTTTCTCAGGCGGCACGCGGAATTCGTGCGCAATTCTCTTTGGTTATTCCGTCCGCACGAGTCCATTCTCGTTTTTTTTTTACGGATCCACCGTCACCGGACGAATCTGTATTCCGGTCGACGCCTCCTCCCCTTCATCGGAGAGGATGGGGCTGTGCAATCGGTGACATGGCCCACGACGTGACGCTCATTTACTTTCGGATTGGGTCACAAACAGCCTACGTCGCCGCTATAGAGAGAATCCCGAAGAGGAGACCGGACAACGACGACTCGCGCGATCGCGGTGAAAAAAGAAGTGGCGAAGGGATGGGAAGGGTAGAAAAGCGCGATCGGTACTATAGCAGACCTGAGTTGGAGCGAGAAAGAGGACGATCTCTGTCCTCCTGCTTAAGCTGGGTCAGAGGGATTAACCAATTCAATTTTATAGTCCAAATATGACTTAGAATACTTGAAGCGAGACTTCCGATGCGATAGTTCACGCCGTCAATGACAATCGCGCGCAGGAATCGTTATAGTGGAGGTCGAATGGAAATATTTTTGATGTTTTTCTCGTCACCTCATTCCCGATGTTACTTGTTCACCTATTATGTGTATTGGTGTATTAACCAAACGCTATGGAATATTTATAGTTATTGGTAGATGCGGTATACGTCCGCAGTAGTGCAGAGACAGGACGTTTCCGCGCGTATTAAAACGCTAATTGAAATTATCTCCCGTATTTCGGACATTTCCTTTCAGCTTCACGGTGATCACTATCTAGGTGCAAACAATCAATTATTGCACTAACCATTTCAACAATAATAATTCGTGTATCTTTGAGTGTGGAATAATTAGAGGTCGTATAAAGTTGATATTAGAAGGAAGACATTGTAGGCAAATTTATCTTAAAACTGCGTGTTATATGTAATGTATTTGAAAATATTTTCCAATTTTTTCTTTCAAATAAACTGTTCCGAAAATGCATATGACATAAAAATGCCTACTTAGTAAACAGTTAAAATGTTTCGGCATTTGAAATATTTCGAGGATGTAAACAAACAAATTAACGCATATATTTTTCGAAATTAGCATGGTTTTAGGTAACAAGAGCCTCCGCTTTATTGGTGAATTAATTGAAAAAACTGGTCATTAACAATAAATACAGCTGAAAGTTATAAACTGTCCGGCCTTGGTTTGGGGGTGATTAGCGTGACTAGCTCCTAACTCAAGTGTCGTAAGTTCGAATCCTGCCGAGGGCATGGTTGTATCTCATCGTCTTTGCTGTTAGTTAATTCACGCATTGCAAAAGGTTGATAACGGCTGTTTATGAGCTATTTCAAATAAAATAATAAACTGATGCATGCATACGAAGTACCACTATAGATACTTGTAAAGAATAAAGTTGATCTTGTCCACTCCAATCACCTTCACGATAAAATATCAGGAAAATGCTTTTAAAAAACAGGAAAGGAGTATCCAAAGCTGTAATATATCAAACGAAAACAGGCTGTTTAATGTCATAAATAAAATTCTTAAATAGTATTCCTATAGCTTCGCAATTTTCCATAGTTCGAAACGTTTGCAGCGTTGAACTTCTTGCGGCACTATAGAGGTTACCGCAATCCGGTAAAAGGTGCCATTAAGTAGGGATCTTTCCACCCTTCCTCTCTTTTTCCTGTCGTGTGAACTGGAGTGGGCGGATGGGTGGGCAACAGTTTAAAAGAGTCGACAGTTGACGATGTGAGAGTAGGAGGGAGGGAAAAGGAGGGATGAGAGGCGAAAAGAAGAGCGAAGTGGGATGTCCGCTAAGATAGCGCCTTAACCTCTTCGTAAGAGTAGGCTACCTACTTCCCAACTAGAGCGCCTTCTGTTACTCCGAGACGGGTGTAGTCGGGTCGATTTCAGAGGAGAGGAACTTTTAAAAAGCGCCCTGATGCGCTCCAGTGGTATGAGGTTGGCCCTGTGATGTAAAAAAAATATCTAGGGTGGCATCACGTCCCGAACCATGTTTGATGGAAAAACCAGAATCGAAGAAAAAATAAGGGTAAAAGTTGCTGATGCTATTCGGTTGGTTGGTTTACTCATGTCAGCAAGGAGGTAAATAAAGGTATATTCCAGATATAACGGATGCCTCGAGGACTAGCATATTTCGATTAATTGGATGTTCCGGCTGATCGATATGTCTATGTACACGTACCATAATACACATAAATAAAAATAAGCAAATATTAGTATTGTGGAGAAAAAACTTAAGGAAAATTCTAACTGAATGCCATTAAATAGAATAATTCATTATAGAAGTATCGTGCTTGTCTTACGGCTGATAAAGAATTCAAGAATAAGCGCTTCAATATAAAAAATGAAAAGTGTTTATCTTAGATATCTCCAATTCTCAATCTCAATCTTTGAGGACGGCTGCATCTTAGCCGAAATGATAAGGTTTTCAATTTTTTGTATTGAAGAGCTTATTTTTGAATTATATAGAATATGTTTGAAGTTAAAGAAATACCGTAACACTTGCTAGTACCTTCAGTGAGTATTGGACATGTAAAAAATGAGCATATTTAGAGTATAAAAATTCCAAGTTATAAGTTCAGTTTTTAAAAATTTCGGCTAACCGAAATTCCGGAGATTCGATATCCGGTTAATCGGTAGTTTCGCCTAACCATAAGTATTAAATTGATCGAAAATCGCGTTTTCTTAGCAGAAATATGTTTTGCTGCATTCAGTATCCTCTTTCGGAATATAAACAGTTGGTAATTTAAGCAACAGAGTGATGGCATGTTGTTTAGGCCGGAAGAGAAGTCGTTGCGCGCGTTATGACTGCTTTCGGTAGTATAATTAGAACGTGGCTAATGATATAATGCATTGGCCCACTTCTCAAGTTCTTCCCAATTAAGAGAGTTTTCCCTACGGTTCGGTAATCTTGGTCATCGTGCCGAGAAGAGCAGCGATATAAATCTATCGTTTCCAACACATAAACTCATCGAAAAGTAATTTAATTTATTCAGGGTTCAGTATTCAAGTTTAATCGATCTAATCTTTGCGTGTGTTTTAATTTTGCTCGTTTGACGTACTTTTGTGGCAGTGTTCGACGGCCTTCTATTATTGATCTGTCTTCATAACTCTTCCACGTCTTAAAAGAGCCATATCCTATTCCTTCCTCTTCATCATTTGCCTTATTTTACGATCTAGTTCGCCTTTCTTTTTTATGAGTGTCATTCTTTTCCCTATCTATTCTCATTAATGATTCCTCGCTTAACACTTTATTCCTCAATGCAAAAAAATATAACGAACAATGTACAGGTACTGTATTACGGTCGAATTGAGCGCCAAATTCAGTCAAGTGTTAACCATTGAATCCTTAGTTTTGCATTTACAATTTAGATATAAAACACAGTAAATAAGCTAATTTTACAAAATTTATTATTAAAATATAAATTCCTAAATATAAATATGTTTTAAATGGGAATACGAGCAATGTCGACCTATTAATACTCATATTTAAATAAATGAACTTCTAAATTTTCAAATTTATTTGCAGATTCGCAGAATTAAAAATATAAAAGCACCGAATCATGGAGTCCTTTCGTGCTACACTGTTCCTCGCGCTGTTTGCGTTGGCCAACTCCAGACCGAGCGATGCTCCTGAGCTGTCTCCGCAGCTCAAAGCATCCGCCAGACAGTTGGTCACAACACTAAGGATAGAAGAGCCCCTTCCCGGCAGCCTAACCGAGATAGTACGAGTCCCATCGTACAGTAAGGTGGGCCCCGAATCCACGTTAATAGTGCGTAAGAGTAAGTCGTCACCGGCCGCCGCATCCTCGCCGGTGGGAATAGCGGTCCCTGCCCCGATTTCCATCACATCTGCACCCCTCCAGATGCAGGAGAAGGAAGGAGCTACCTCCAAGATCATGAGTGGTAGGAAGCAGGCCAGGCAGCTGAGCCACGTGGATTCTGACGGGATCATAGTAATCCATGGCATCAGAGTGCCTGACGACGAAGATGACAAGAGGGGAAAGGTCTGGCGAAACGCTAGGGTCATCAACAACATCCTGGTACCCGGAAAGGGAATGGAATCCCCAGATACCGTCGGAAATGGCAGGTTGATCTCGGCGAGGGATGTAGAATCTGTCCGTCCGCGCATGCTAATGTTCGGAGGCGGGAACGAACCGTCCAACGCCGTATCGGCTTCTCTGCTGTACGACGGCGCGCCCGCCGTGACGAGGAGAGAGCCCATAACGGAAGCTGGGGTTAGGACTCCGGTACTACAGTACGCCCATCCAGAGCTGGGAGTCCAGGAAGCCAGTCCGGTCCCCTTATATGTGAACGAGGCAGCTCACTTGAACATCAGGCCTGCTTTGTTCGGAGGAAGGAGGGCTACTGCAGACGACGATAGCATGCATGACGATCACAGCCCGTTCTCATTTGAACCAGCTGACATGGAGATGTCCCACCAACGCTCCCATAACATGGAAAGGGAAAGACAGCAGCAGCAAGAGAGACCCAAGGCGCTGTCCTTCTTCCAGTCTCCACAGGACAATCTCGCCGAGACCGAAGAAGAGAACGACGATTACTATAAGTATAAAGGGTACCGCCAAGGTTACGGGCCATACGCGGGAGGAAAAGATCACTACAGGTACAAGTACGCCTCTAATCAACTCCCCATGCAGAGACCTTTGAGACCTCCTCAGAGGTACCCTTCCTACGAATCTTACGAGAACCAAGGTAAACAGCCCGGCGGCGGTTACTACCCACCACAGCCTCAGCAAGAACAGCAACCCACTGCCTTCCCCGATCTGAGTCTTCCTGCTGGACTTTTCGAGGGCTTAATCCTCGATCAAGGAGGAGCTTTTGGAAAATCCTTATGGCAACGCATAACTGATCACATCCGTTCCCACGTTCAGACCGGAGTTGAACGGGTTTCCGACTTCACTCGTCCCGTTATGGCGCCCATCGTCGATGTTACGAGAAGGATATCTCACAACCTCGGGCTATCGAAAGAAGACCCAACATCTGAGGCGAGCGAAAAAGTTGGAGTGGTCGCCACATCAGGAGGTATTGGACATGCCCTGGCGTCTCCGGCTGTCTTGCTGCCAGCATTGGGTATCATGGCGGGAGGGGCTGCCTTGGGACTAGGGGCCGTCGCCGTAGGACGCTTCGTGGATGCCACTTCCAAGTCTTCAGTAGTATACGCGGACGTCGACGACGACATAGGCGCACCTCTCGACGACGACGCGAGGAGGTCCAGGAACAAGAGATCCGTGAGGGGATACGGAGAGAGAGAATCGGACGAAAACTTCCTGGAAAGGTTTGAGGTGAGGCACGAGGACGTGATGAACAAGCTCCAGCAATACGGGGTCGACGCCTGGAAAGAAACTCCTTGCGCGAAGAGGATTTTCTGTGACGTGATGGCGCACCAGCCCGTTGACACCGTCACGCTGATGGAGAAGAGGATGTCGACATTCCTTTCTTTGTAAGTAATTCGAAACATTATAGATTTATAATCATTTCCATAGAAGTTAGTTTTAAAAACCTGGTTAAGAAGCTGGCAATGCAGGCTTAGCAAAAAGACAGGTTCCTTGCTCTATCAAAATCGTCGAATGCAATTTATACCGTTCTATTTTTCTTATGTTTAATATAAACCAATTTACCAGAATTTTTCTTTCGATAGAGAACAAAATGCTGCGTGCATTTACAATTTTAGCTAGCAAAAGTAAGAAAAGCAAAACACTTTCAATTTTCGCAGAAACCTTTCATCTGTGATATGATTTCCATCAACTACTCTGGAAATAAAATTTCGGAGAGAAAGTATTGCGAGTAGTGAATCCCTAAAGTCTATTATAGCCATAGCAATGAACGAAACTGTAAGCAACGTATGGTGAAGAAATGTCTTAATCCACGCCACAAAATTCGAAAACGTACAGAATTCAAATCCGAAAACATTTCATATACCGTTCATTAAAAAATAAGAGAAACCTGTTATAACTCTATAAAAAAATATATTTTATTTTCGTCCTTTGATCATTTATGAATTGCGAGCCTTTTTAACGCTCGAGTGCGCAAGCCCTTGACCGGAGCGTGTGAGAGCACGAGGAGTTCGTAGAGTTTCAGAGAAAGGGGGATATCGAGAAGGGCGTGAGAGGAAGGAAGGGAGTTGCAGCAGTTTTTCGGAGCGGTTCGGAGAAAGGGTTTTAAATAAAAGAGAGCCAGGTGAAAATCGGATGAGACGAAAAGAAGGTTGATAGCCGCACGGATATGACCTCGATACGAATCCGCGAGTCAGATGGAATGCCCCCGGATGCGCCTTTTCATAGGCACCAGAATCTATAAGGAATGCCGATCGATTCTGCATACAGAAATGGGTTGATGAATAGATAAATAAACATCTTTATTCGAGAGAAATATAAACTATAAATGTCCATTCTCAAATTAACCGATTGTTTTTCAAATGCCTTTTGAATATCGGTCCATTGAAGAGAAATAAAATGCATAACAGATGTTTTGAGGGAAAAACGCTGAATAATGAGACTTAGTTTATAGAAAACACCGCAGGAAGATACAAGTAGATGGGGCTGTAAGGAGCCTGTGAACACGCCGAAGCAAGTAAATACACATATAAACCTAATTTTTAAATTGACAAAGTTTTAATAGAGCTCTACAGTCGACGAATAACAGTGATAACGGCTACACATTGGTCAAAATGAGCGTGTTTTTTCTTAAACTTTTTATGGGATTTGAGATGTTTGCGTTGGTATTTATTTTGTCAATTCGATTTTAGCCATAAGACGAGCTCGGTAATTATCCTTTTAAATATAACATCAAAATAAAAAATGATCTTTTGCTACATGACAGAAGGAAGGAGGGAAGGAAAAGAGAAGTGAATAGGATAAAGGTATGGGGAAATTAATGAAAGAGGAAGGAAAAGAAGAAGCGATAGAGGGTAGGGAAGAAGTGAGGGAGAGAGTAAAAAATGGCGGAAATATTAGTGAAGGAGGTGAGGAATATAGAGAAAAATAAATGGACCTGTGAATGGAAGGAGAAAGAGGAAAGGAGGGAGGAATGTAGGGAGGAATGTAGGGGAGAAAAGAATTTTCTGGAATCGAGTTTGGAGGAGGAGGGGAGGAGGAGATGGACCGCAAAACAAGGTAAAAAAAGAAAACAAACAAGGAATTTGGTCTGATTTTATTTTTAAACGCGTGACCTTCTGGAGAAAATTATCGATTAAAAAAATTATAGGGCTCGGATGGAATTCGGTGGAAAAAATATGCCGAAAAAGATACGAGCTAATTACTTACGGATCTTTAGCTTCTGCGAAAGCGTGCCTCTTTTGGTATGAGTGTACTCAAGGATCGCGATGCGGTCGGATGAGTTTTAAACATTGAAACGTTTCGATGGCCTCAAAAGAATATACTTTAGGATAGAAATAATAATAAAACCCTCGTAACATGAATTGAATTATGATTGGAATTAGTTTATTGATGTTTTGAAAGAAATACACAGTAAAGCTGATTAGTAATCACTGCTGCGAATATGCCGTAGTAAACGCCGGTAAGAATTCCTTCTTATACTAAGGAAGAATTCTTTTAACGATATCTAATCTGATTAATTTTGCGTTTTAGCTCACAATATTTTTCACAGAAACTGAGACTACATTATTCGCTGTTTATTTGATTTTAAAGTTGTAACGGCACTGTACCACAAGCTGGTAATACAACATCTTATGAACTACCGAAACACATTTTATAGATAATTTAAGCAGTGATAATAATTTTACTCGTTAGTTTACCCAAAATCACGATCAATGTTAGAGGGCAAAAATACACAATAAAGTGAAAGAATATTCTTAACAAAGAGTTGATTCACGATTAACACGATGAATGGCAAGACTTTAAGAAATGTAAACTAAAAATATGTTACGGAGAAAAATCTTCAAATAATAATTTATGATAACGGTAATTATTGATGCTGAACAAATCATAGTCTAAGAAACTATTGTAACTCGAAGATTCCATCTGATACATTTAACTTTCTATCGCCTCTTGCCTTGTCAACTATCATGTTTCGAATAATCTCTTTAAGTACCAATTACCTCTCTTTAATTGCCTCCTCTTTTAAATCTATTACCAGTGAATCACCACTGATGACGGCTGCTTCGTAGCTGAAATATGCATCAGGTTTTCCCAACTTTACATTTGTAGACTATCGGACAGGCATAGTTCGCCAATTTAATGTTAGCCATAAAGTAGTCTCATGATTCTTTTTTAATCTCTTTTTGTCATTCACGTTCACTGACATACAGAATCATACAGACGCAGCACAACCTCAAGAAGACCTCTCCGTACACAACCTCCGACCTTTGCGTCAATCACATTAACCAACGTTCGCGCATTTTCAGTCTCTAACTGACGCGGTCTCCTTCCTATAACCAATGGCATAAACGGTCGTAAATTTAACATTGAGCGAATATCAAGTGCAACCCCTTCTACTCGCGGGATCACCCAACGGCTCCCTTCTCTGCGTCATTCCACCGCTGACCCACTTGTATAAAAATCTCTTCTTTTTTCATTTTAACGGTACGAGTTGTAAGAGGTGGGGTAGAGATGGGCGCCCTCTCGCTCGAGAGGTGAGAGTGAGGCTGAGGGAAGCGATGGGACGGCGGGAGAAAACCGACCAGGGGCAATGTCATGGGAACTCTCGAGGGATTGTGGAGGGGAGTGCTTGTTAGGCACGCAGGGACAGGAATGGGGAGGGAGAAAGAATTCATCGGATAAGGATGTTGGACTGGGTTCTTTGTGAGGTAGTAGGATGGGGAGCGAAAGGAACCCATTGAATGAAGGCATTGGGAAGGTTTGCTGCGAGTGGAGTTGAGAGGAAGGGGGGAAATTCTTGAGAAGGGAGAGAAGATTCCGGCATGCAGGTACAGGTGGACAAGCTTTCTCTCCGCTTGGCACTAAACACCTGCTGGACCTCATTAATTCATTCTTGTGTGCCTAAGGAGGATGGAGGCAAAGATGTGACGTGATGCTCCAGGGTCTAAATGACAACAGAGTTATCTTGAGCCATCCTATTTTATATATATATATATATATACACACATGCACACGCGATGATACCCCAAGAGACTGATTCGCCAGACAATACATACGCACCCACACATACGATACGACAAACATATGGACGCGTTTCCAAGGGAAATCGGCACGAATCATCCCCCTCCCTCTAAACTACTTGTGAGATTTTTTTTCTCGAAGTAAGCTTTCGTTTCCGAAATAACACTTTATAGGAAGAGAAACTCGTGTGAAATAACTGGTTTCGCTATATTAGCGGGTCGCAAGCGGATGTTTTATGGAGGAAACGCTAAAGAAAATTTTGATTAGCGAATTTTTTTTTCGTGGCTATCTTTTGATGCACTTCTACAAAGATACGATATAACCATATGAGACTGATAAAAATAAAAGACCTGTGATTGCACTAACGGTGTGATAGTAATAAAGGGTGATAAACATAAACAGCATTCACGTTATATAGCATCATTAAAAATAGGCGATATTTAAGCTCTCACGCATGAGGCGTGAAAAATAAGCAAATAGATTAACTCTGTATTAGAATGTGTGGAAACATCTTTCAAACGAGTTATAGTAACAACTGTATGATGTAACGCGTAAGGACTTTTCTACAAACTCATTACTTCCAGCAAAATCTTTTATTTAGTAACCGAATTGCCTTAAAGGTATCTGGTCATTTTAAAGTATTCTTAATAGTTCGTTCTTGCACCCAAATACTCTCCGTCTTAATACCAACTTACGCTTCCTGAAATGCAAAACACGTGACAGTAACATGACCTTTCGCCATTTTACATCCTATTATCATAACTAATTCTTCTCTCGTAACAAATAAAAATTCCGATTTTATTTACCAGTGATGCCATTCCCATGGAAACGTTTTGTTCTAGAAACATTCCGTAAAAGTGAAAAGGAATACATTAAGAGTTCTTCTATAGAAAAAGTAATCATCATCCGAAAAAGCTTAGGCCATATCCTTTGACTCTCTTTCGACACTCGAGCTAAAAGAAGTTTGTAATACTGGTGAAAGTTCTTCTTATGATCTTTTACGCTCGAGGACTTTAAGCGTATTCTTTCCGAATATTTTTTTTTAACGATCCGGAGAAAATGCCGAAAATTACAGTAGAAAGTTAGTAATGAGGTAATCTACGCAACGTGTAATGAGAATCTTTTATGCAAACTAGACATTCCGAAGCCGTCATGTGTTTTTGTATTATCTATTTCGTAACGAAGACGAGACGGAGAAAGTGAGATTAGTCAACGAAAACGACATCGAAGACTTTCGACGCGATTGCTTTCTGTACACGAAAAGGTCTAATATATGTGTTTGGGTACATAGTGATGTTTTTTTATTATATGGAAGTTGGAAATTTTAAGAAAATATTTTCAGTGATGTGAAATTATTTATTAAAAGTAAATAATACATTATTACAAAGACAGTAGCATTTTGGAAAATATCCGGTGATAGACGGACCTCCACAACCAAATTTGCATAACAAGAAAAAACGAAGTCTCTATCTGCTTTCGTTTAGTTGGAGTTAGCGCGTCAAACAGACAGACGGACAAACAAGTCGCATAAGCGGATTTAAAAAAAACGCCGAAAAACACCACGCAAACATGTTAAAAAGATTGTATCGCATATGTTCATAAGGTGAGCCAAGTAAGAGAGAGAAAAAGACCCCACAATCCTAGAATGTACTAGAATGGCATTTCGACTACAATACAGCCGTCCTCGGTGGTGATTTACCAATAGTAGATTCTGAAAGAAGAGTGATGACTCATCACTGAATGTTGGAATGTAGCAAAAAAGGGAGAACTTATTTTTTCATAACTTAGTTTTGGCTATTGGAGATACTGGATATAAGTACATACTTTTTTAATCTTTCGCCTTTTGAGTTCTCGTTCTTGAATTGTTTCGGCCATAAGATGAGCTCGAAAATTCTGTTGAATTTCCATTCTTGTTACTCTATGGCAATTATACAATAAACTTGTTGTGCTGTGCTAAGTCATTTTAGAAAGATTAACCGAAAACTTACATCGAGATAATGCCTTCACTGGCATACATTTTTTCTATTCAGATTTCATTAGATATTGAAACGAAAAATATAGTGTAGACACTATGGAGTACCCACTAACGAACACATACCTATGAATTTTACCTAGCTAGTCAGTATATTTGTCTAAAATTCGAGTTTGGACGCATATTTCGGAATTATACTCCCTACCCGTAAATAAAATATTTACCTGCATTTTCTGTATAGGCTGAACTCGAAAACCAGAAGTTGACGGAGTATCTCAAAACATCGATAGAATTTGACTGAAGAGAATACTCTCTTCGTCAATTTGATGCAATTCTATTGTCACGTGTACAGAGAACATACATTTTCTGGTGTTATAATTACCATAAATTAATTACTTGTTCGTGGTGGAATTATAAACGATCAAAAATAAATCATTTTATTTTCTAATCAAACGTTTTCATATAGCATATAGAATTCCTTTCCGTGAAACGTTGATATTTTTTCGCATCCGAGACCAAATCTGAGGGCGCCTCATTTTACCCAGAATTCATTTTTATATGCGCCTTTCTGTTGAAGACGCACTCGAAAGCAGATAAGTGGGGCGTATTTTTTTTAGAACGGGTCGTAAAGCGCCGAATGCTTCGAGTGCTCTGATTTTTTTTACACGCAAGGAAAACTCCGTCTACGTCCGATTCGAGTCATTCGATTTCTCGCAAAAATGATTCAAGATCTCGGTGGATCGTTATTTTTTTCGAAATACGTGGGTCGTCGGAGTACGTACGTCTTTTTCCCTCGCATTCTGGTTTGTTTTCCGGTTATGCCGCCAGAGGTCCCACCCGTCGAATAGCTTGGCGCCGGCTCCGCTCCGGGCCTTGATTTCTCTTCATGTATATTCAACGCGAGGTAGGATGCGAATGGAGCCCGTCGACGGGTATCCCCGTCGTTATATATATATATTTTATTTATTTATATTCCGGACAGGCCCGTGAGAGGGAAGGTTGGAGAAATAATTGACAGTTTTGGCACGCGCCAAAAAAAAAACGCTTCGAAAATATGCTGTCACGAAATTATCCGTGCTCGAGAGGCTGGCGATGTTTCTTTTTTTTCTAGTTTTGGTTCAGTCGAGAAGTCAAGACGTAAGGGGCAAAAAAGGTCATTGGGCCTTGCCAAGAATAATTCCGGTGAATCATTGTTATTGATTTTGTGGTTCGTACGTGGCCGATGACGCAGTGCCGAGGAATCTGCATCTGTGACCTCATATCTGTTAGAAAAGTATGTACGCCGGATGTATAAAATAGTCATTAGATGCTCTATGATGAATTTATTTAAATTTTTTATGGAAAGGATTAATAATCGTTAAGAATAAACGCGAGATTATTACTTTCATCCTTGAAAATTTCTTTTCATTTCCACAACTGTAATTTCGTTAAGGTTTTAACGAAAAAGTATTCCAACAATCAGCGGAGGTAACTCGCTATGAAACAGCAACATTATAAATGTTTATCTATATTTAAAAGTACATACCCAAATTGACATTTTCTATTGAGTTATGAGATCCAAATAATACTTTTACGATACTTAAATGCTACTTGGCATCAATTATTTATTTTAACTTAGAGATGATGTATTTTGCACCAGAGGCTACACGGACGTAGCTATGCCGTTGATTATAACTTTTAAAATCGCCCAATTCGCATAAAATCGTTTAATACATCATCCAGCCCAAAGTGGTAACATGTATATCATGCTATGTATTTTATAAAAGTAATAAAGGCATTGTGAGAAGTAAATGAATTAACTAAATACTGATAAAATATGCAGCTGACTGTAAAACCATTATTATTTTCAATTTCATGTTCTATTCAAAGGACTCGACTCACACATTTCGATAACATCAGAGTAAACTTGTCCAAGTCTCACATTTACTGTTGAGTTACTATCGTCGTTTGCCAATAATTCATTTGTCATATAAATCGCTTTGTAATTTGACGAGATATTGAGGTAGGAATGCAATAACTGGTATTTTTCGCTTAAACGGATTACGGCATCCACCATAAATATCAGTTTATGAGCTTTTTTAAACATGATTTTAATCGCGCTGACGTAACACTACTGGAGTTCAAATTTCTCGTCTTCCCAATGTTGAGGCAGAACCACCTTCACCAACAAGACTCGGAACGGGTCCATGTAGGACGCGACCCATCTTCATTGCCTCATCGTTTATACCACAGATACCGCGCTTAGCCGTTATGCAAATAGCTCCCCTTAGTAAAGCAAGGTATTGGGTAAGATCTCAAGCTAAGGCGGACAATTAAGAAATAATACGGAAGTGATAGTGAATATTCTCTGTCGATTCTAGAAGGATCCATCATCGATGAATACTACCGATGACCCTTGTATCAAACATGAACATATGGCTTTTCATGACCATGGCTATAGGAGATATGTGAGATAAGCACGTATTTTTTCAATTTCATTTTAGCATCTTGAAATTTTAGGATATATGTATTAAGAATGGAAATTTGCCTTACTAGTTATGTTTAAATTACAAATTTAATTCCACTGGTGGTAATCGACGGTTAGAGGGATCTACAGAGCTTTTTATCAACACGTGAAAACAAAAATTTGCAAACCTCAACATAAGACGAAGTATTTTTCTATTTTGGTACCAAGATTCGTCTTATGTTCGCATGTGAAATAAATATGCATGGATCATTGTTTGCATCAAGACACACCATGCAGCACCAAAATTAGGTGTTATGGAAATGAATGATATTTTAAAAGATGGAAATAGAAACTAAAGGGCACCGATTGCATGAGAAAAGTATTTTCTTAGCCAAAGAATACTGGTTTGAAGCAAATAGCAATCACTCATATTAGATTAAGCTGGTCCAGAACTCCTACCACGTAACATGTTATAGTGATTTAGCCATTGATTTATATTTTACTTGATAAATAAGAAATCATTAAACTCAACAGCTGTTATTGTCAGTTTTATTTGTAGATTCTTCTAATATCTCTACCAATGATAACGCTGCGCGTAAGGATGAAAAGCATTTTAAAGATTTTCGGGAGGTTGTCAGAGGAAGTGAATTGGAAGAAAAGGTGTAAAACAACGTCTTTATGTCGCGGAACATAGTTAGTCTTGTATGAAGGTGTTTGAGTGGAAGAGTGGTCGATGAAGAGCGTCATTAATCACATTCATGTACATATAACACTTTATTAGTTATTCTGAAGTATAGATTAAAATTGATTGATACAATCTGATTTTAACGAGTAACTTCGAGAAATATTTAAAACGTTCGTATATTAAATACATTCGCCACCACGGAAAACGCAATCGTAGTGAACTTACAGCAGTTTATAACTTTTATTGCAGTTGGAAATACAAGATGTATGCGTCACCATTGCCGTCTGGTATAATATACGGTTCAGGAAAATACGCTATAGAGGGTTTCATTGGGAAAATTCTTCAAAAAAAGAAAAGAATCTAGGAATGTATAGCCATTTTAGGTAAAAAATATTAAGATGTATACATGCTGACGCCTATCCTCCTTTTGCGGTAAAAAAAATACAGCATCTACGCATTACCCGGTGACTAGATTATCATCCACTTCGAGAAGGATGCTGCATGATTCAATGCTCAGGAGACGAGGGTCGCGGATGACGTCCCGTGAATCATTCCCCTCGAGAATCCGAGGCCGCTTCTTCAAAGGAGTAATACCGAAAGAGGCCGTGGGAGAGACGGGGGCGTTGCGACGAAAAAGGGGTTGAAGGTCTGGGAGGCGCGGTCTTTTCCAGCCGCCTCCGCTTATTATTTTTTACTGCCTCGAGGGAGGAGAGTACCTCCGACGAGTCAGCCTCAATTAGATGCGCAGGTGCCCCTCGAGTCCTTGACATATTGGAGGGGAAAGACATTTTTTCTCTATCTCTCTCCAAGTGTCTGTCATTTGTACCTAACAAACTTTTATTGCACCCGACTTAAGGATTCCCCTTAAGGAGAATTACGGCACGTAATCAAAACAGGAGTGGGGTAAAGTAGATGGCGTTGTCACGCACGATCCATGCATGGAAATAACGAGTTACAGATGCACATAATTCGTAAAAGTGTCAGTTTGTACAAGTGGTTACTTAGCGCGGAAGGTAAGGGGATGATTGGACGGCTCGCCTCCGGTATTGGAAGAGATAATTAAATGAGATGTAGTTAATTTCAAAAACGATCGAATAACCTTCAAAATAAAGGATTAAATACATAAACTGCTCCAAGTCAACACGATAATTCTAGCTTCAGGTTTTAGCGCAACAAATGAAGAAATATAAAAAAAATAGTGACAGTGATCATGACATAGTTTAATGGTATCTATCTTTGGACTGCACAATGTGATGACATTTTTAGTTTTAAAAAATAACTCAAAAAATTTTATTTTTTATTTTCTTTATGTCTTATAAAACATTTTTTTCGTCAAAATTAACTTCTGAAAAGGGGAGTCGGCTTATAGTCGGATAAATACGGTATTTGTTCGTTTGTACGTGAATTTATCATTATGTCAACATCACACTTGCTTCATAAGGCTATCATTTTCTATATTTATATTTAATCACATAATAATCAATTTATTTAAGTCTGATAGAAAAGGACAGGAATATCATTCACCCCAGTTTAAAAGAATTATCGCTATGTCAATCTATATATTTCCAAGGTACGCGACAATTATCGACACACTAAGTCAGCACATACACATATAATCCAGGTGTAAAAGCATTGGATTCCGATAATTTAGTTGAAAAATGCCAAAATTAAAAAAATATCCGAGCTGTGTCAGAGTTAAATTATTACCAATGTAAAGTAAATCAATTAGTACCCTAAGATAAGTTTCATCCTTGTTCGCTCCTCAAAGCGGCAACTGCATTTCGCTTATTTTAATTATTTTAATTGTATAATCCATAAGAAAGCCTTAACTTTGTAGAACTTTATAATTCAGGTAATCGATCCACCATTTTAATGACGATGACGTATCTACGTCTAAATCTGGTTGTATTGACGGTTAATGTAATGGAATTGCTGCATAGCTTGTTGTGCTATTTGTTCTGAATTACGCTTATTTTAACGTAGAGTAAAATATGAAAAGATAAATATATAGTTAATATGTTTAGATTAGAGTAAAAAGAAGTCAAGAGTCCGTACAGGTGTTCGGGCAACCGCTGCTGAAGTAAGATTGCACTTTCCGTACCCATATGCGTCGAACCGGCTTCAGGGGTATAAACAACAGTAGAACACAAAGAAGCGTGGATTAAAAGTAATTTTATTTTCGGAAATGGCCCAAGTTCAAAATAAATGTAGGATAAGTTTCATAAAAATGTCGGACCGAAATATTCCTGATATTTTTCGAAGAAACACCAACATTTTTTGTTATCGACGCTTCGTTGAGGTAACCGACTATCTTTGGCGATATAACTACACACCTCGATCAATCCACCGTTCGAATCGAGGGAGGAACGCGCGAACGGCAATCATGTGATTACGTCGGCGGAAACTTCGCAGCCGACAGATAGGAGTGGCAATATGTTTCGACACAATTCTGCAATCCGCTCTTTGTCCTTCCCCGCAATGTCGCATAATCGCTTCAGAATTCCAGATTCCGAAAAGGGGAGGATGGAGGGAGGGACGTGGAGGAGAACACAGGCATTATGCAGGCACCCCGCACAGCGTGACGCAATCGAAAAACAGCTGAAGCGCGGTGCTTTCGCAAGGGACACACCCTCACTCGCTATCGATGGGGCAAGGTCGTCGTTGAACGCAGGGAGACATCGATTCCGAACAAGCGTCACAGCACCCGGCCGACGTCGAAATCCAAAGCCAACCGGTAGCTAGTTTTCCAGAGATTATCGGTTCGTTATGTAGAACACCGCCATTCGCATAGCGATGCGGGAGGAAATTATGCTTCCCTCGATGTACAAGAAGCTTTCGACATGTACGGCAGGTTGGCTTGGAAATATGAAGGGTTGTTAATAGTTGGTAATGGACCAAAATCAAAAATGTTTTTTTATCGTTATACGTTGGTTACCAAGAAGGTAAATTTATTTTAACTGCAGAAATTATTAGTAATACAAAGAAACTATTATTCGTACAATAACGTTAGGTAACTTCATATAAATGTTATCTACAATTATTTTCGAATTAAATTTTCTCTGGAAATATAATTGCAAAAGGTCGATAGATTCCATTAGTAGCGAATAATAAAAATAAAAATATTGCACCTTGTTTAAAAAACGTAATGTTTACATGATAAAAAACGAATAAAATATGCCGTTCGTACAAATAACATAAAAACGCTACACGTCAATGATAAAAGGAATGGTTATCAACTGAAAATTCGTCGAAGCGATTTTATTTTACCAATGTTTTCAATAAACCTAAAAAATAAATTGAAATCTCGACAATACCTATAGGAAGAAAGACTAAACTATATTAAGTCGTTCAGTACGTTATCAAATTTTTAACTGTTTGGAGTGAAAAGTATATAATTACATAAATAAAAGGTAAATATACATATATACAGGGTGCTACAAATTGTCACGTCCAGCTACAGCTCTTATTAATCAAAATAAAGTAATACACTTTTTTTGGAACACTCTGTATACATATATACACCGGACGTTAAATGTTTTCGATGGAACAACGAGTGATTAATTAATCTTTCACATTTAACCACACGACTTACATTAAAATCTATTTGAAACCATCATAATCTATATATAGTTACGCACACGACTGCCGCAATATTAAGAGAAAAAAATTGCTGCCTCCTGTGAGGTTTGAACTCACGACCCCTGGTTTACGAGACCAGTGCTCTACCACTGAGCTAAAGAGGCCGACGGCGTAGATCGTCGCTAGTTTAATACCAGAAACTGCATAGAAACATATGAGAGTTGAATGCGCGTTTATGAGGTGGGATGAACGAATAATTTAGAAAACATATACAATTTAAATAATAATTTCGTTAAGCCGTTAAATTGACGCCTAACTTCTTCCAGGAAGATTATTTATTTCATTAACGCGGAAGTAAGTTGGTAGCAAAAGTGCTCATAATAAACAGATTTCCCGTGAGAGCGAAGTTCATATCGATTCATGGTCAAGAAATGAAAGTTAGACGTGGAATACAACTATCGCTATAAGGCATTATTTTCTCCTACCGTCTACGCAAGCGGGCTAGAGTCTAATTAGAATTTATTTTCCTGACGGAAATTGACCGCCCGCATGACTGAAGATTAGTGAGTCAGCCGAGGAAAGTTAACATGGTTTCGGATCATTATGGCGAGAGAGAAAAAAATCTGACGGTCGAAATTGATCGGTGCAAAAACAAACGAATTATTTTGGAATTGATGTGAGGAAGGCCGAGGAAAGTTTTCGGAAAGGAAATAGGAAACGGAACGGATTTCAGGACGCCCGGAAATTACGTTTTTGCCGTTTCAGACTCAGATGACGACGTGTTATACGAATACGAGAAGATGCGACTGGAGTTAAATTATAAGAAACAGTTATTATCAAATTTATTGCCTGTAATTTTCGTCATTGTGAATATTTTCGATAAATTTGTACGCATGGACGTTTACACACACACACACACACACACACACACACACATGAATATGTACACAAGTGTATGAACATGTATTTGTGGGGGTGTACTGCTTATTTCCGGGTGCCCTGGTATTCGTTCAATATCCTAGTACCTAACCAAAAACTTACCTAATTCTACTTAATATTCTTTCATTAGTTTCAAAATAAATAATTCGACAATTTTTCCAGTAATCAGTTCCGTGTCCATATTTTATTGAACTTTAACGTGAACCGTTTACTCTCTAATTAAGCAGGTAATTTGCTCGTTCATGTTCAATTTTCAAAATAAAATGTAATTTGCCAATTCGAAAAAATAGCCCTTCGAATTTTGCATTATTATAATCATTATTTTCATAAACTTATCTTCTCAAGTAAATTACTTGGAACTACTCCGGCACATACAAAATATTATGAGTGTTCTGTAAACGGCATAAAATAAATGAATATATGCAGTTGATCACCTTGACTTTGAATGGAGGCAAAACCAAAGGAGCTGCTGACGGACAAGATATCTAGGCGAATGCGTAAGACTTCGAATCACGCAATTTTCTAGCTTCGTCCTGCATTTTGAGCACTAAAAATGACATCCATTTTTATTCAAGTTTATGGACAGTAACTTTACTCAACGATATTCAGATACAACACCTAAAAAAATGCATTTTTGGAACTCGCAATAAAAAACGTTATGTCCAATTAAACAATCTCGATGGTAATTTTTTCGCTTTCTTATGTGGTTAACGCTAGGTTCATGGGGTTTGGAAAAGTAGCTGCTGATATCAATGCTCTTCGAATTCTATGAAATTAAATTCTCCCATTTCAAACGTTACATGTTGGTATAAATTTAAATTTTGTTTACACTACCTAAATTAACTGGTTTAGTTGTTCGCTTGAATTCTCGGAATCGGTTAGTCTGAGAAATCACGTATTAAATTGATGCTGCTTTCAAATAGAACGAAATACCATTCTTTCCAATTGAATTTATTTCAAAATTTGTACAGTATACGAAAATAAACGTGCATTTTCCTCTTGAAGGTAAAAGCTGCTTGTTGACGATGATTCTTCCCGAGTGAATCACGTTAATATTCCCAGTATACTACTGAAGGGACAAAAAAGAGGCTATAAAAGCCTATTGATAAAATTTATATGAAAGCACATTTAATGTTCTTAATTCAATATTATTTATTGAACAGATTACGACTTGATTTTGATTCTTTTGTTCCCTTTTTTTTCTCTCCTTCTCGCGTCAGGATCCATCCAACTGTGGCCGAAGGTGTCTCGCTGCACCTGTCTGACGTCATGGACGCGGTTCGCAGGCACGACTGCTCCGCTTTCGTTTGCTCTGAGCAACAGATGAGGTTGGAACAGAAGACCCTAAGAGGAGGAGGAGGGGGAGAAGTCGACGGCAGCAGGGTAATGGCCCCCGCTCCGGGACCTGGCCCTAGGTAGAAGACCAGAAAGCCCTTAAACGCAGCGCGTCGAGTCGTTACGGAAAGAACTAACGAACAAAAATGGACTATATAATACATATATAGGTTACCTCTTCTTTTGAAATAAACAAACGATTAAGCGAAAAAGAGCGAGAGAGTTAAAAGTTATACGAAGAAACCGCGTGTGGTCCTCTTAAAAATTATCTCGAAACGAATGCGTATTTTGTAATTGTCTTTGTATATTTTATAGGACGGTTAAACCCTTAAGCATACACCTACATTTCGAATGTTTGTCGAGAAAGGTCGCGCGTCCGGCCCGAGCTAGTTCAGAGAGAAGGTGACAAGAAAAATGTTCGAAAGAAGGGGGCAAAAACACAAAAAAATAGGAGCATCTACCGCTCGTTCCCGAAAAAAAAACTCCAACTTTCACCCGCCTTTTCTTTTATCTCCCGGCGAACACGTTCGAGGAAAAAAAACAAAAGAGAACCATTTCTCGACGTCTTTCGCGGTCTCCGTTCCATTAATACAGCTTGGCCAGTAGGTCACGAGGAGGAAATGGAGATTTTTGTTCAGCGGAGATTCCTTTATTTCCCATTTCAGACGTCTCTTTCTTTCTTTCCCCGACACATGGAATAAACCTTTTAGCGAGGTTAAAAGAGGTGCGTGTTGCAAACATGATTGTCTGATCGACGATGGCCACTTTCAATCCCCTTCGTCGATGCTGATATAAACTTGCTCCGATTCATTTCGAATCACACTGTTGTTTTTGGAACTATATTTTTCAAATCTGACTAAGGGTTCTGTCGCTACCCCACGTCCTAATTGAGAATAATATCCGTCTTAGTTTCGAGTAAACTGGACTCATTAGTAACGTACAGCATAACGCTTTTAGAAAAAAAGACCGGTAAAATATTTCTATGACCTAGTGAATCAATCTAAATAATACTGATAACTCAGACTGGCGTTTAAGACAATTTTTATTGACTTAAAGATGCATAGTTAGACTTATTCATTGGATTTTTACGTGATTACACTTTAGAGCAATGGTTTCCAAATTGTGCGGTGCGAGGCAATGAAAAAATCAATTTTTAATGTCAAATTCAGCTGAAATAGTTTAAAATTATTTTTTAATCTTCCAAATATGTACCAGATACATGGGTAAAATAATTACGAGTTAGCTGATGTAAATACGAGTGCAAGGGGTTACATTTATTTCAATCGAAAACATGGTGGGGCATGACGGCTTAGTGAAAACCAAAAGGGAGGCGTCATGTCAAAAAGTTTGGGAACCACTGCTTTAGAGGAACAAGACGACAGTAAAATTCTTTTGTCACATATTAATCTTCGATACACAATACTGACAGACCAGACTCACGCTCAAGATCAGTTTTATAGACATTAATTAAAATAATTACGTTTTGTACGTGACGACATGACTAATACTGACATGAAGTGAATGTACAGATTTGACTGACAGATACAGTAACGAAGGACCTCAGAATTACAAAGATCTGTAATTGTTTCGACAAATTTTACAGGCTCTAATTCTTGCATTAATATTATTTTAGAGACCAAATATACAATTCCACGAAAGCAAAACACGCACCATCTCTAGCCGCTGTTATATTCACGAAAAATTAAAAAAAAAAAAATGAATCGGGATACAAAATATTTTGAAGAACATTTTTGAAAACGTATCCTCGGTCATCAATCCATGTCAAATTCTTCTTGACAGATGAGTTTCTCTATATTTCCAATATTCTTAGTATTTAATGCATAATTGTATATATTATTAACACATCATCACAGTCACGAAACCCTTCGCGGAATCTAATGAAATCATGATTCCAGGATATCATTTCCTGCAGCATTAGAGCAAAGACCAGGAACCAAACGATAATTTCGGGCGCCATATTACTGAAATGTATTCTTCAGAAGTTCATTTTCAACAGTTTGAAGAATACGAAAACGCAGTAGTGGGTTGTGTACGCGCCCGAGATTACGTTCCACATCATTAACTCATCACGATACGAATATTACGAGGTTATAACACTTCGCTTGTTTTGACGTAGGCACGAACATGTGCCACGTTGTGTATTTTTTGTAAAATAAAATATTAATAAAATTAATGTCTACATTTATTCAGCCAGCAATAATATTAAAATGTTATAACGACTTTCTGTGGAAAACAATTTTCTTATTGTTGCTGGCCCTCAGAAGAGTTATGGTATGTATTATGAATTAAATATGAAAATGTTTCCCTTTCTATTTTGACTGTTCCCAATTAAATTTATCCGTAGCTTTCCCTTAAATCTAAGACATTTTAAGACGCTAAAGGATAAACATTTTAATTTTTACATTATCATAAAATGATTTAATAAGGTAGAAAAATTGAAATCCAAAAATTTTAAATGAATTTCAGTAGTATTTACTTAAATAATATTGGCACCTTCTACGTGAAAAAATAAATTTAGTCATAATGCATACAGTAAAATGGTTTAACTTGAAAGAAAAACAAGATTATAATGCAAGAATTGAAATCAAATTAGTTTATGATTACACGCGTGTCCTTCATACACACGCGAAAAATTTTGAGGCTGTGGTATTTATATCTCAAACAGTTTTATTAGTCGTGCTATGAGGCATTGATGTTTGTGGACTTAAATGTACAGAGGAAAGGTTTGATGCTGTAAAATTTACTGTAGAATGATTATCATTATGTTGTTCGACCAATGCGAAAAAAGCAAATTCAAGTTCAAAAAACATTTTATTTAATAATTCGAAGAATTTCTGATTCTGCCTTGTATGTAATATTTTTCAAAAACTCAACAATTTTAACCCATTCAACGCGGCACGGAAAATCCGAGTTCTTGCCGGTGGCTGAATCCAGTTTCCTTTCATTTCCAGTAGAATTTAGTGCAAGAAATGCAGATATGAAAAAATTTAACGAAAATACGCAAAAATAGATTTTTAACGATTTTTTGAAATACTTACCGATACAACGAGTTATTACAGAAAAAATACGCAAATCGTCGAAAAAAAGTAATAATATAAAAATGAATTTTCCTATAATATAAAAAGGACCTGGAAAGTAAAGAAAACAAACTTTAATCGATAATAAAACGACTAATTTTCATTCACTGACGGTAATTTGAATCGAGTACTTACCGAAAAATTATTAGAGGAAAAACACGCAAATCGTCGAAAAAATTAACGATGTACAAATGAATTTTCTTATAATATAAAAAGGAATTGGAAAGAAAATAAAATAACCTTTAATTCATAATAAAACTAATTCTCAATCACTATAGGAAAATCAGAGTGAATACGTACCCAAAAAAGAAAAAGTCGAAAATCCGAAAAAATCTACCAATTGCAAAACGGACTTTTCTCAAGCGCTGGTTAGGGTCAAACTGATGGCTGGAGACGCATAGGAAACTCATTCCGCCGGCGGTCCTTTACCCAGACCGCTAGAAACAGATGTAGCGCTATGACTGGAATTCCAGTCATGCCGCCAGCCGATTGAACCACGATGACTGGAATTCCAGTCATGCCGCGTTGAATGGGTTAAGGGGCACATTGCAGATTCGGTCGCACGTTAAAACAGCTTGAATAGAAAAATATTAAAGGTATTTTATATGATGCTGTGCTGGAAGGACAAAATTGATCATAACGTCATCCTTTGACAAAAATAAGCATAATTTTTAAATTGACACTGAAATGATTCATTGTCTTTTATTAGGTCTATATTTTCAAGTGTCCCTCATGGATATTTTCAGATGTACGCCCGCAAACATTATTTTTGATTCTTTAATTTTTTAATTCATACTAATCTTTAAAATTAAATAATAATTGCTCATACGAGAAGAAATTAAACACCTACCAACTGTTCGGCAGTAAGTAGAACTAAAGGAAGAAAGAAAGAGCTCATTGGAAATCTGCCCAGGTAGTTGTTTACTCTGCCGCGAGATGTCTTCCGCAGTTAAAATAGCATTCGCATTCTAATTCGATTCCATAGAAGTAAGTTTCCAAAGGCCTGGAAGAAGGATGCTAACTATCCTTGTAAGCGGCAGTCTTTGCAACACACACATCGAGAGATAACTTCCAAAGCTTTACGTACCACAGCTCTAATTCAAAATAAAATATTGCATAAAACACCTTTTTATTTTTATAGCGATAAAAAAATGGCAATACAATTTCAATTTTATGTTATAATTTCTCTTTGAGAGTAACGGTCGGCTTCAAATAAACTAAAATTCATCAATTTGTTCTCGAAAAAATGTCATAACTAGCACTGGCATCATAAAAAATTGCAATTTGAGATAAAATTATACTGTGAAGGAAATAGCTACGAAATATTGTTTTTTAAAGCGACATCTGAAGGCTTAGCGTTTGACAAAATTTTGAAAATGAAAACGTCGCTCTAAATACCACACGTAAGAACCGACCGTTTTGAAACTAACGGGTCTTGAAGGGAATGCAAGGAGACGGAGTGGTAACAAAAAACCTAACGTGGGACTACCTGAATGGGGAATATCTTACCTTAGGTCTGGAAGGTATTCTTAATGGTAGCTTTTTCCACGGTAGGTTAAGTGAGAAAAAGGAATTCCACGACCAAAAAGGTTTTGGAATCTCCATTAAGTGACGGAGAAAAATCCAAAATATTTTTGCATTTTAAAAATAAAACTACTCTCTTTAAAGAAACACTAGGGTAAATAACTGTCAGAGTTTAATGAAACGGATATAGTGAAGAAACTTCGCATATGAATGTAAAATGTAATCATTTTCCTTAATGTCAATTAATATTAGGTTTAAATGTTTGAGCGTTAAAGTTTGAGAAGCAATTAGCCACTTTTTAGTTTTATGACAGCTAAAATAACTCAGTTTAAAGAGTTTTAAAAGAATTTCACGCTTTCACAATAGTATAATATTTCGAGAATTCCATGATGACCGAGTAAGAAATATTCACATTTCCGACGTCTAAGTAAATCTTCATTTTTTTAACCTTAATGTTAAAAAATTGTCGGAACGAGTTTTTTTATTTCAACTGGCTTTTCAGAAAAATTGTACTTTTGTAACAAAAAAAATCGTCATAATATCACTTTGAATGTTTCATATGCAACCGTAATGCATATAAACTTTGAATTATACTGTATGAAATAATTATGAATATTAAAAATGTTTTGATAAAATATTTAAAAAATAAAATTCTAAAAGTTTTCGGTATATAAAGTAGTTACAACCTATAAAATTGACTTATATGACATAAGCACCAATACTTGAAGGAGATACATTTTTGTTATTTTATTGCGGATTTTTTATCGAGTTATTTAACTATTTTTTTAAATTTGTTATTAAAAATCAAACATACATCCCTTATAAAATATATTCATTAAACTCATATTCAAAATATATTCCCGTTAAATTAATATACATGGTAGGAACGAAGAAACAGCGAGCAAAGGGGGGAGGGGGGTTGGCGAGCGTCAGCGAGCAGGGGGCTTTCCTCCTAGTATTATTTATAATTTGTCATTTTATAAAAATAATTACGCCAGTTTTAGGTAATAACATGAAGGGCTCTCACGTGACAGCGAGATTTTCTAAACATTAATTAAAGATTTTAATTTTTATGTCCATTATTCGAAGTTATTTCAATCATCTCAGGACTTTCACGAAAAAGAATTTCAAATATATTTCGTTCTCGATATGACGGAAACATTTCTTTGTTTATCTCCCTATTTTCGACACCCTTGCTTCGCTTTTCAGCAGACAAGTAAATCCAGAGGAAAAGATGGGTCGCTTCGACGAACTTATCAAAGATAATTACGCAATGACTGTAACGTTACGAGGACAATATTAACGTGAGGTGTTGGACTGCGAAACACGTTCATAGAGCCGATTCTGAAGGGAGAGTAGCTTCTGGCTCAAATGGAATTACGTCGTTTTTATCTGACGGGATGATTCCGTTAATTTTCCGGCGCGATGCAATGAAACGTCCGCTCTTTTCCCCGAAGGCTACTTCGCTGGAGAGATCAAGTAATTTCAGTAAGCAAAGCCATGTTGAAAGAGGAAAGATTAAATTGGCTGGCACGTTTCTTTCTGTCTGCCGACACCCGGATGTTGTTTGTAATTGTTTCGCCATGACGCCGTCTGTGCATAGCCCTCATATAGCTGGAGATTTTAACGATTATTATAAATAAACAAGTTAGGAAAGTGTACAACGTATCACAAATGGGCGCGTTTCGTGCAATGGAGTATTAGAAAGAAATTATATACGTGTACGTAAGGGAAATAGCGTTTTAAAGTTCTTTTCTTCATAATAAATAATCCATTTTCTTCCTATTTAAAGATATTCCATGCACACGTAAGTAAATTAAACATCTGTTTGTGAGATTGTTTATGTTAGCAACAATGAAGATGTAACCATGCAATAAAATTTCCAAGTTCAACTCGAATTAAAACATTTTTGTTTCATTTTCTCGATAAGGGCTACTCTAACGATAAAAATGTATAGGAAAGGAAATACTCTTCTTTACTAGTTCTACAACTTTTATTTGAAAAATATTTTCATAAGAGCAATATTTTACGAGATATGACGAAATTTTAATTTTTTGTCACCAGTAAAGTGGTGCCCCTGATTGGCGTATGTGACTCGTTTGATTGTACCTCCTTAATATCAAATTTAATGAAAATCCGTTCGGTAGAAGCCGAGAACGAACATGCGGACGGGCGGACGGACGGACCGACGATAATAGGCGCTCACGCTGGAAGCGAAACGCGCCTAACAAGGATTTGTTATTAAGTAAATTTGATAAATTAGGCAGTTTAGTTTTCAAAGCCTAGCTAAATTACCTATGTTTGTGTATCCCGAGGAAATGGGGGAAATGTCTTCCGATCTATTGCGGGCGTTTTCACATTCAAATCTAAAAAAAAATACGAGGCAAATAAGTTCTGATTTGTGATAGCGTTTTACATATAAAAAAAAGATCCGAAGAGAATATCAGAGAGTGATAGAAAAAGCAAAACAAACTACAGAAACTTCTGGCTTTCGCAAAGATAATCTATCTCGATTAACTGGTTCTGCGCACCGAGTAAACTGAAGTACAAGTATTTATCTTCTGAACATAATAGCTTAGAGTCAAACAAAACTGGAAAAAATATCATATACAGTTTTTCCCAGTGTCACAGAACATTAAAGAAAAAGTTATTAATGTTAAATGTTATAGAACGAGCTGCTAAAATGTTCACTCTGCGAAGGTTGACTACGGAATGCGCATTAAATGCAAGGAAATGAAAGAGCCATTAAACTGGCGTAGGGGGGAATTTACTAAAATTATCAATGCATATTCACGGTCCTGTATTCGGATCTACTATCGGCGAATCACCAATTTCACCCGTATGCTCCTCTGGATTTTCCAGCCTTTACATGGCTATTGGAGAGACATGCTTTGCCAAATTGTTTTCAGCTCAACGATCCTCCTTTGAGCCATGTTAGAGTTTTCCCTCACGTTAAATACTAACCTACGGATGATAAAAAGAATTTCGTCTGTGGGATGGAAGAATGGTCCCGAAAATCTCGTGTTACAATTACGCAATTCTTAAATAAAATGAAGACTTCAATGTGAACACAATGGGAAGACACGTGATGCGCGTTAGCAAGTTAAATGTGGCAGAGAATCAAAGCGGAAAGCAAAACGACTAGATGGTTTAATTGGGTGGATTTTTTTTTAGAGTTTTCACTTTTATTGTTTGAAGTGGTCTACACCGGAAGTGCATCGATTCATTTTCATGCTATGCTTTCTCTTTCTATTTTCTTACTCTCCCGCTTCCGTAAAAAATTTTTTTGGAATGTGATAAATTCCGATAGCGCAATAAAAGGAAGTCAATAGAGGTGAAATGGATAAGTAGGTATTATTGTAAATCAATGAGAGAAATGGAGTACATCGTGAAAGTGTTTGGAATCCAGAGAGAATTTTGTAAAAAAATTAAAAATCAAGAAAAACTGGTGAGACCCAGGTGCGATATAAACAACGATTTGAAAACACAAGAAGTTATGTTTTGAAATTTTCAACTGATCTCCAGTAATGATTTATAACTGCGAAAGTAGATTTGACTCAGCCAAGTTACTCAATCGTGTCAAAGAAAGCGTTGATTACTCAAAGCTAGGTGCTATCTTCATTTCATTATTACTAGCACAATAATAAATAAAAACTATGCGTAGTTATTTTTTTCCGAATTACCTTATCGCAAACTAAATATTTGCATGCGTTTCTTCCACAGCGTCCAATAATAATAACCAGGGTGGGAGATACATTTATAAAGCAAAGGATACGAACGAATTTTATTAATTTATTCTGCGTTTATGAATGTTTTTCTTTTCACTTTCTAATAAACGCATTAAAATCTTTGGGAATGAGATGTGCGTTACCATAAAATAATGTAAATGTGAAAGTAAAAATGCCAACTCTCCTTAAATATAGTTATAAATATTTCTCAATATGATGAAATAAGTAGGACAGCATTATGTTAATGTTTAGAACTATTTTACACCAAAATCCTTCATAGTATATTGCTTATTATTAAGATATAAATTAAAAAACATAGCAGGAAATCTGCATGCAAAAATTCTTCCTACAAATCTATTTTCATTAGGATTTGAACAAAAGGGCAGCATATTTAGAACAATAATATAAATAAATATATATTCAACATAAACAAATTTATAAAGTAACACACTGATTTAACTACGTCAATAAAATATTTCACGAAGCTACGGAAAACATTTCTGAACATTTACCCTATCTGCAGAAAATAAATGTCGGTAGTAATGCGGTTGAACGTTAATCCTAGTTGATTATTAATATTTTCATTACCGAAAATTGAGAAAAACTAATTAATTCGCGTATTGAAATGAATTCAAATTTTTCATAATAAAGAATCGGATTATTCTCGCAATGTTACCCTCGTCGAAGCTACGTAGACTCTGCTCGCATCGTAGATTAATCCTGATCGTGGCATAATTTCAATGCGGCAGACATTAAAAGGGCTCCCTTGGCAACCATAAAAATGATACGGTCAGACTCGTGTTATATTGCAGTTCATTTGAGTCAAACTGCTGACCTAATTGGCCAGATTCCATATGAGTTGGAACAACTCTCCCAGACCCCTTTTTTCTGATGCATGACTTTGAAGGGTCATTTTTATCGATTTCCGAGGGACTCGAGCTAAACTAATATGCGGGAGCACAGTTTCTTCGAAGAGTAAGCACATGCTTGTTCCAGGGATCCCATACCATAGAATCGAATAGTGTACATAGCATTAAAACGAAAAATTAATTAGCGTTCGCATCATCTGGTCAAAATCATATAAATGATATTCTTCTGTAGCAAAAAATGGGTAGAGTGAATTTATTTTACAAAGTCCGCGTTGTTTGCAGCTAACCCTCGATCGCTGATTTTTATTCAAGTACTCTCATTAAAATTACTATAAAATTTCAATTGAAATAGGTATACGAATGCGATTTGATGGCCGCGGAAGTTACAAATTCACGTATTCCAAAGAGGTAGTCACGAGCATTCTTCAATTGTTCAGTGACCTTTAAAGAATACTCAGTACGTCGTCTTTCATTAGTCATTGGCTGAGGTGAGCGAATTAGGATTGAGATATTTTAACAATCGCAGCATGATTCAAACCTATTGATCTCACTACAAAGACACAGCCAGGCAATTGAAAATTAGACGACATACCTACTTAGTCTTTGGCCGCTGAATTAAAATTACCAACTTTTCTAGTTATACGAATATCTGCGATATTTGAAATATTTTCGAAAGAATCGACGAAGTAATTCCATCCGTGGAGTTCACGTGTAATTAAATGGTTTGAGCCTCTTCGTACAATACAAATGGGAATAAATGAAATATTCCAATAAATTCCTATAAGAAAATATAATTCCTTAAGTGAATGTTGAAAGGATAAAATAGATTCAATATAGACACGAGTTTTTGTTGTTTAAATGGGTTTCTCCAATTTTCATAAACATGGGATTAACCCATTTATGCATTAGCTTGGATACGACTGAAGTCTTTCATTAGCACGTTTCATAAAATGTACTTTTGTTTTCCATTTTACAGCCGCTTTTAAATCCGCTTTTTAAGGGAAAATGCTTGACTGCGAAGGTGAGAGGTATTATTTCCCTTGTTTATAACTCGGCTGGATTACTCTATGGTTTTGAGCGATTTAATAAAAAATGACATTTTTATTCTACAATTGAAGTGTATCTCTGGAATCCCTTAATGATCTACGATACTCCGTTGTGAATACCCTACAATTTGCTTTTTTCTTTTTAAGGAGAAGTGAGTTTCTGTAATTATTGTATCCAAATCCGACTATTATATTGTCTTATTTACAAAAATAAGTTACTGACATCAATTAAAGAAACAGATACACACCCGAGTTTGTTGAATTTAATACGTAACTGACATTCTATGTCCCAGCGTGACTTTAACACGGTTTCTTCATATCCTTTACATACAGCTCTTTAAATTTTCACTCATGACTAAACACCAGCACCGAAAAAAAAACCAAAAGTACACGAGCAAATATATAATTCCCTAACATGATACACCACCAAATTTATTTTAGACCGCGTCCACAGCATTGTCTATGGTGTAGAAAGCGAAAACACATTTTTGGGATCGCATTTTTTTTTCAAAGAATCCTTTACCTCTCCCTCCGCACGAAATCAGCCGCGAGTGCGGAAAAATAAGAATATCGAAAGCAACTAATCTCGTCCCCATTGTACGAATTCCTCAGAACTTTAACAACGACGAAGTAAACAAGCTACCATTTCAACATGGTTAGTCTTTTGCTTTCAGAGCATTTGGAGGAGGAGGAAAGGGAGATCCATTCTTTATAGGAGACCACTGTCACTCGTCACGAACCGACGCACATGTCACACGGCAATGCCCCTCGCGTACGTACATAATGAAAAGAAGACACGGGATTCGCGTTATTGTCGGTCTCGAAGGAGCAGGAAAAGAGTCGCGTGGTCTCTAAAGAGAGTTCAGTCGCTAAGGGAGAAGGCGACCATTAAAAACTTCGTTCTTCGAAAGCTACAACGACACTTTTTAAAGTCCATTACCAATTTTTTTTCGGAAGGTGGTAGAGGGTTCTCAGGTAGAGAAAAAATTCGACTCACCGCTAAAAAGGTGGAGGTGGCAAGTTGGTTCGGAGAAAACCAATCAACTCAAGGAACCGAAGGCGACCCTTTCAGAGGTGGGTGGAGGAAGAATTTTTTTGGAGGTACATATATAAGAGAAGACCCTTGGTCGCGGGCGAACCCTCTGGGATAAGTACGTACTGGGGCAGGTCGGCGCGAGGGTCACGGAGTTGGACTGAGCTGTAAAACATCGCACGGCAAGGAATTAGTAAATAGGTGAGTTCTAAATATAATTACTATATATATACACATAGTTATCAATAACTGAGATTGCCATAAAGATACGCAAATCTACGAAGAAGTCTTCCTCGGTGGTAATTTGCCGATAGTTGATTTTAAAAAATAAGGCACATCCGGTTTATCCAACATTTTTAACGTCTATTTGGAATGACCTTAATTTCCAAATGGACTAAAATAATTGGGTGAGGTAGATAATTTAGTTTTGGAATAAATTCAATGCATGCACGTCAATTAAGTATCACGTACATAATATATCTGGCATGGAACGAACAAGTTTAAGAATTATTCCATCTATTCAAATTGGGATATTAGGTCACGCAATTAATCATTCGGCAAGTGAGATAGAGAAGATTTGAATAAGTCCAATTTAGAGAGAACTTGTCAAACATCGCCATTCCATCCACTTCAAGAGAATTAGAACAATAAATAACACTCATATTCTGAGGGGTGCAAAGATAAGAAGGTTCATAAAATGTATTACTTATTGTTAGTTACAAAGCAATCAAATTAATTAAATTTTTTGAGAAAAATTGCTTTATCATATAAATTTCCAAAATTTTTCATTTTAAAATTAATATCATTAAAATATTCAAAGAAATTTCTTTGTGATCTCACTATGGAATGACTTGTTAAATTTAAAAAGTTTGCATTTCATCAAAAATATAGAAATTATTATCAAATGAAAAGTATATTTTTCTTCCTGCCTTAAAAGTGTTTCTTTAATTGATTTTTCTAAATTATAATTTCATAAAAATGCTTCGATATTAAACTACATCTTATTTTTTAAAATCTAAAGGGAGAATATGCGTCTAAGTTATTAATTATTCGATTTCGTAACACGATGAATACGAGTGATTGGGTCGTGTTAATACATTGTCCAAATCACTTTGGAGCTTTAAAATAAATCCACCTGAAAATTAACGAGGCTTCGTTGAGTATCGTTCCTTGAAAAACGCTATTGTACGAAACGACTGGTATTCTTGATTTATCCGTTAAGCGTCTTGTTGACAGCTATTCGCGACACGCAGTTGCGTTTGTAGGTGTTCTTAGGAAGGCACTCGTCGTTTTCAAGTAGGTACTTCGGCAGCGCCGTGTTGTTCGTCTAACGTAAGAGGGACATGGTGGATCGTATTGGATGGCCGACTTATTAATCGGAGCCTGCCCCCATTAGGATAATTACAGAGCTTGTGGAAAATCTCACCGACGTAATATTTTAGCTTGAAAATACGTCTTTCGGAATTCACGGAGGCGTGAGGTCTGCGTAAAATTAAGCATTTCATCATATCCTCACTGTGAATCGTTAGTTTTACGGTTGTAAACACTTCCATATTATATTTTTTGGTTCAGATGACATACTCGGCTAACTTTGAAATTTTCATTTTTCCAGGATACGAATCAAATTATTTTTAATTGCATTTCATTTTATGCGGCAACGGATTAATGATAAATAGGCAAAGAACGTAACTGCATTAATTATTTCGCAAGCTTTCGTATGATTAGAACGAGATTATTTAAATAGAAATTTTTTTACAACCAAATGGCTTTATAATTTATAATTCTTCTATGTGGATCCAACAGCAATCTTTGTTTTCTGTTTATCTTTGATAGTTTCTTGACCGTAAAACATCTATTCATCGACATCATTCGAAACTTTTTGTAACAATGCAGTTAGAATAACAGCGAAGAAGGTGACGCAAAATTTTATTTCAGGAACGATGGCGAGAGGCGGGATACATTTCGTTGTAGTTGCTCTGGTTTTCATCGCCATCTATTTGGCGGAGGCGTCACCAGCAGCGGTGGTGACGGCACATGACGACAACGCCGTAGCCGTTCAGAGGACCAGCAAACTAACGCGAGGCTCTTCCCGATCCGTGATGCTCGACATAGCCAGAGAACTGATTGCCCGAACCACCGGAAACTCTCAGGTATGCGCGCCATGCCTTACACAGGAATTCACTTGGGGTGGGGGTGGGGTGGATGACGTGGAAGCAAAAAACTTAAAGATGTTACTATATTATTGTTTGTTTTTGAATTTCCATCATTTTAGGTGTATAATAAAATTTTTCATTGATAAATATATAAAATCTAATTTGTACCTTTTCGATTCACAATGTTTTCATCGTAAATTTACAAAAATAATGCTTTTATTCAATTTTTTGCGATAATTCGGGAAGGGGGACAAATACCCGGCTACACCTCCCCCTGGGTGCGCCGAAGAAAATCAACGAATCCTTAAAACAGAACTTTTCAAGCAGTGGTACGCGTACCCATAGGGGGTATGTCACGAGGGGCACGCTAAAGTGTTAAAAAATTATAATTTTTCTTCTTACCTTGTCTTTCGTGCATGACTTCGGAATCAAACGTTGAAACGTGACGACTGAGAATAATGTCATAAAAGAGAAAAATACGCCAAAACTTTGAATGTTAACGTTATCTATCTCAATACAAGTGTCATACATTTCGTTATCACTTTAAATATGCTTTAGTGTAAAAAAAAACTGCTCTAAGTAAGAACGATTGAAAAATCCTGCGCTAATTGGACGACTGTATGTCCGCGTGTCGACTTTCACCACAACACCATATCCGTCTGTGCGATGAACGCATAATTTTGTTTCTTTTTTTTTTTAAGGTTTTGAGTCTTAGCGTCACGAACCTGATTATCCTGCTGGTGCTGAAGGTCCTATTATTGGGCGCTGGCCTCTTCTCGTATGGGATTTGGAGACGAAGCGAGGACGCGAATATCGTCAGGTCATTCAGGTCTGAAACAGGAAGAGGAATGCATGAGGGAGAGATACTGTTGGTACTGTCTTATCTGATGGGTGATACGGCGGGTAACGAAGGAGGATATGATTGCATGTACCGCGTCGCTTGCGAGGAACCTTCCAAAGCTAAGGAATATCTATCTGCATCGAGGATGCTTCTCAAGGGAGCCAAGCTATTCAACAAGTAAGAATATGAATTCATTTTGTTTCTCCATCGGTAAAAAAAATTCTAACTTGAGTTTATTTGCGCGCCTCAAGTCAATTTAATCGATTTCGAGGAATTACCATAAAATAATGATCAAATACTTCATTATGCCAATCCCAAATATTAACGTTATTTGAATTATTTATTGCTTTTTCTTTTTTTAGGTTGATACCATACAATCCAAAATATGAAGATTTAGTTTACGGTCTTCACGAAGCGATCGAATTTGGCCAGGATGGACAAGAATGTCCTGCAAAATACAGATGCTCACGAGAATGAAAAACATCAAATGAAGGGAAGCGTTCAGATAAAAATGAAATAATTCTCTGAGCAACTTGAAACTTTGATATGGCGGTGAAAAAGCTGAATAACTCACAGCTCCATTACTATGAACTTTATAAGTGCAATGCAAAAATAACCTCATTAGTGCTAAAATAGTTAATAATGTTTTTATATTTGCCAATTAAGTCATTTTTTTTAAAGAGATGAGAGTAACTTTGTATTCTGTATTTTTATCAAAAACAGTGAAGTGATTTCGAATTCTGAAACTAAATAAGTACAAAAAAGGACATTTTAAAAATAAATATGACTTTTATGATGTCATAAAACCACTCAGGAACCTTAAACACTTTGCACTCATATAATATGATAGATAAATATGCCAGCACAATCTGCGTATGAAAAAGTCTATTTGGAATAACCGCGAAAACTATAGTCGATGCGCCATGGTATTTATGTTGTTGGAGGTAGACAACTGAATAAAGTCAACAATAACTTGATTCAGATGACTCGTTCACTTGGGTGTTGGCATATCCTATCCTGCTCCGTCCTCTTGTGTGCATCACTGACATCTATGAAACGGAAAGTTATCAATATCATAGAATTAATTTTAAGATTGTGGTTAAAGTATTGGTGAAAATGTATTTTGAAAGCCTTATGCAATTTTGAGGTATCGATTTTGTGGTGATTTACTTGAAACTGCTTTGAAGTACTCCAAGAAAATTTTTGTATTGAATAAAAATTTTTGTAAAACCTTAACATAATGCGATTCTGTTTATTATTCAATAAGCGGTGAAGTCTGAACAAAAAAAAACGTCTAGTCTACACCAGGTAGATAAAAATGGTAGTAGAGGGCGACTTAACAGGTGACTCAAACGATTTAATATCAACACTGGATGTCTTTCTTTCCATTTTGAGTTAGCTCGAAATTACTCAGCATTTAAAATACAGCTTATTGGTGAGCCTCTTACCTGATTAATAATGTTCATAATAAACCAAGCAAGTAATATATTGATCATATTTTAAACAGTTATTTAAACGGTCGAATGAATTAAGAGCATATAAAATTTAACGAGAATGGCAAATAAAAACTGAGAAACACTAGAGACAAATATAATAATTTCAAAAGTAATTCGAAGCATTAACGCTAATTTGATTCAAGATCACATTATTATAAACGCAAAGTCAAGTTTGTAATCTCCGTAAAGAACGCGTCAATCCAAAAGTAAGGCAATTTTTTATTTCCTAAATAAAAGATTGGCGACCGTCTTGAATTCCTTGCAAAGTAGGATCACTTCTTTACAGCGGCAATTAACGTAGTCGATATTTTCCAGACGATCACTAATTACCGCGTTCGTTATATATGGAAAGTAAGTTTTAAGAGTTCTGGTCCTTCCGTATGTTTAAATTAAGGACCCAATGCAAAAAAATTCTGTATGGACATCTTTCTCAAAACAAGGTCGTCCTAAATGTGGGGTCGTTTTCTTCTCGGGTGGATACATAAGATTTCAAAGCATATAATACACATCTCCGTTAATGGCCCATTTTCTGTAAATATCACGAAAACCAACAACAAATCAGGAACCATTTCCATACTTTGACCTCCATTTTCTTATTAATTCTCATCCTCGTGAGTTATTACATCACTGACATCCTTCGCTCGCAGATTACACCTCTATGTACCCAACTTAAGAAGTCCAGTATGATCCGAGCCCGAGATTACGCCTTAGAATGACCTCCCATATAGTTTTCGTCGACCGTTGAGGTCATTCCTCCTCGACTCTAAAGTTAAGGAATTTTCCTGCGAAACACACCCTCAAAAACCCAACCCTTACTTCAACCTCGTTTCAAAACCTCAGCTTTCCCATGTACTAAAACTAGGGTTGCCAACCTCTGAGTTTCGGACCGGAGATCTCCGGATCATCGCCATAATCTCCGGTCTCTGGGTGAGTAGCACAAATCTCCGGTTCAATTTCGATTGCAGCGGAAAGCACTTTTTATGACTTTTTTTGCATTTTTTAAATAAATGATTCGAATTAAGATAGTTTTCACTTTAATTTCCATTTTATTTTGTTTTATACAAAAAACAAATTGACGATGCTCTTACAATTTCGTTAATTAGCGATATTTAAAAAAATAACGACTTTTAATCATATGTCCTAAAATCATGAGTGCCTTTAAGAATATTGAATATATTTATAATTACATTTAATTCCTCTTGGATTTCTTCTAAAGTATCCAGGTATCAAACAAACTCCGGTTTATGACTATCTTAAAGTAGGCAGCCCGTAACAACTCTCCGGTTCATGAAGATCTCAAAGTTGGCAACCCTAGCTAAAACTATCCTCTTGCCTCGTTTATTTTCTCTCTCCTCCCCTTCTCTCCTTTACCGTATCAAATTTTCACCGTACCTCTATAATGTAAGACGTATGAATGCACTATAAACCACATTTTCAAAGTAAAGTAAGAATCGCTAACGTGATGTCAAATGTTATAACAAATAAAAGGCGACTTTGGAAGAGGGGTGGCTGGCGAATTCTGTCGAGAGCACTGTCTCGTGTGCTTGTCATTAGATCTATTTTAAACACGTGTGACTGAAAAAACCTATTTTGATTAAATTATCATTATGCTCTTAAAGTAACATTATTGAGGGAATGCGGCGTTTTTAAAATCGAGACAAAATTCAAACAACACAGCTTTAATGATACTTAGACTTCATCCGCATAACACATCTTGTAAACTCGATTGGTTTCGGAGAATTATCACCAATATCTAAGTGTAATTTATTTTGGTCTGACAATGAGATGAAAACACGTTATATAACGTATTCGAGAGATAAAGCGGATAAAATCTAACAATAAGTCAGAACGAAGTTATTTATATTCGAACTTCCACAGCTCGAACTTTAAGAGAGGGTAAAATTCTACAAGTTCGTATTGGTATTCCTACGCGTTCGCTTAAACTTCCACGATACCTTTTTTTTACCTCTGAATTTCGAATTATAGGTGTCCGAGTGCACTTTTGACAAGAAATATCAGATATTTTACGATAACTAACCTTAACACCGTGATTGATACGATACGAACGATGTTTGCGTCGCAGAAGGTCGGTCATTGAAAACTTAGGGTAATGCGTGGGATGACCTGGTAAATTTTTATTTGGAAAGGTCGCTAGAAAGGAGTAGAAATACAGTCGGCGAAGAAAGGAGTGTAGCGGGTGGGAAAGGGATAAGTTTGGAATGGAATTTAGGAAGGAGTTAAGGGAGATGAGTTCGGAAGAGGAGCGTGCAAGTTGGCCGTAACTTTTAAGCAGAGGAGAGGAGGCAACCTGAGAATGAAAAGGTTATTCTCAACGTGTTATCTGGCGCTTCGGCAGGACTGGAATAGTAATGCCGGATTACAGGAGGCGTAAGCCATAAAGAGTGACGTAAGGTTCTGTGTCAATGACTCGGTTCTTGATTAGAAGAGAACTGATCGTAGGGATTGAAAGATAAAGTTTAAACATTTTGTAACCGGACAAGGAAATGAAACGGCAGGATAATACCTAGGTTGAGCCACCGATGAGAAACTTTTATCCTCTGAGACCCAGGTGAAAATTTTAGGTTTCCATAACTTTAATAGAGAATTATCCAGCTCGCCTTAAGGCTAAAATCAAATCAGCACAATAGGCATAAAAACATTACGAAAACCATGTGGGTATTTCGGCTACAATGCAGCCGCCGTCAGAGGTATTCACCCATTGTAGAGGTCTTTAAGAACGTCTGTCAATTCAAAAATTTGCTATACCCGCCCAATGTTTGCGCGGTTTTTTTCAATTAATTTATAAAAATTAACAAGTGTGTGAAATATGTTGGTCTCAATAATTCACATTTAACTCTAATGATGCATTTGCCCGGTATAGGATTTTAATTTGGCTCCCAATGTAAGGTTCGCGGGTTCGAATCTCGCTGAGGGTATGGGTGTGTGTGCGTATTGTCATTTTATTATGCGAGGTTAGTAATAAATCTGAATTTTAAAAGTCATATTAGAGAGGAAATTAATGCTACACAGTAGGTAATTGATAGCGAACTTTTATGTTTTTAATTTTCTTTGTTTCTTTTCATTGAATTGTCCTTCCTTTTTTATATAACAATAAATGCAACCGTTTATTTAGATTATCGATGAAGAGTAGATAACCATGTAATGTGTTTAAAAAATAACGTATGTCCCTATTCTCATCTAATTTTAAATTTATGCGCGAGCTTATTTGCGTTAATAAGCATTATAGATGTACATATAATATAATGGTCCTACTTACAACAAGGTAAGATTCCAGCATTCAGACAATGAAATGAAGATTCAACTGCTTGGATTAAATCGTTAGAAACGCTTCCCATAGGCAGTTAACCCGTCAGCGTCCTCCTGCGTACTGGGTACGTCGGAAGAAAAAACCACATGCGGTCGTCCTGCGTACTGGGTACGTCGTGGAGGCCGCTAGTTTTCTTTATTTTTTTGACACAGTAAATTTTCTTAAATATGGAAAGCCTTTATATGTTAAAAGAGGAAACTTTGGCCTACCTATTTATCGTCATTCTGTGATCTTTTTGTCTTTTTTTTACACTTAATGTGCATTAAATTTTGTGATTGATTTTTCGCGAATTGGGGAATCGCGTCTTCTAAAAATCTCCTATCCAATACTGAGAGGAACCGTATCTCGACATGAATGCTACTACAAAGTGAAACAAGATCTAGACTACTCATCTGCCCACAAACTTTCTTTTCTTTGGTTTTTCTTATGAGTCAGAGGTTGAGAGGTATAAGACAAGGGCAGCCGAACAACGAAAACCATTGTTCAGCTCTCTTCGGGCCATGTGCTAGCTTCAGCAATTCTTTAGACGCTTGAGATCATTATAGTATGAGAGAGAGAAGGAGAAGTCCAAGGTCTGTTTACAAAAATAAATCATCGAAGATCCATAGTAAGCGAAAGTTTCGGAGCGAGCGCTTGCGTCATGCCCTTACTCTCGGGTCTTCGCAGGAGAAATATTCTCATGTCGCTCTCAAGAAGTTAGTCTGAAGTGAATGCTAGTAAAAAAAATTAAATAGAGATGATTCATTGAAGTTATATTTTCTTGTAAATTTCATGGTAAATGGGATAAAGCAAATGCCTTTTAAAAAACTTTTAACTTTTCTAATTTTCTTATTACGCGTACATTCTGATACATACAATATCATAGCTCCGTTTCTACTGAACGAAATAGGACAAATTTCACCATGTAAATTCTATAATGACTATGAATGACTACTGTATAACTTAAAATTTCATAAGTTTTATGAAATGTCTTTTAAAACTATATGAAACGTAAAATTTATTTCAAAATTTTAGTCAAAACATGAAAAAGTTGACCTGCGTGAAACTTTTTTCTATTTGATTTAGGTAGGTACATCCAGCAAATTAAATGTTAACAAAAGCTGAAATATTATTTTTAAAAAGACTGCATATCAATGCCGTTTATAGTTTTCGTAATACTGAATTATATGAAAGCACGTGTGGGCGCCAACTGGTCGGCAATCGGTGATTTACGTATTTCGTATTTATCTTCTCACCTGTAAAGACTGTGCTTAATGTACGATAATGTAAAAGAAATTGTTTATAAATGTTATGATCTACTAAAATATTTAAAAATTTTTATACAAATCCAATAAAAATACTATGGATGCTATGCGTTTAAAGTATAATTTACTGCATCAGTACAGTACAAGTAATCAGTTAAAATAGAGGCATGTAAACTAGCACTTTTACTCTTACTGCCACGCCTATCATCCATGATTGCAAGGGCAACACGTTAATTTGTGCAAAAGCAAAACATGATAAGACAGTTCTCTCCAACTGGTGTGCCACAGCACATTAGTGTGCCGCGAGGAAGGCACTAGTGTGCCTCACAGCCTGAGGATATTTAATTTTCACAAAAGTGTTTTGAACAAACAAATTCGCATACATTTTATCATCCAAAGAATTTATTCTGAAACTGCAAGAGGAATTGGTAGACCTTAGTAACGATCATACAACTTAAAATTATTATGCTACCTTCAGATGTATTTTGGCTAAAAGTTAAGGTGAATATCCTTCAATATATGAATATCCCATCGATATGATGTTCCAAATTCAACAATGTATTTATGCGAATTTAGTTTTTCTTCAACCCATATTTAAAATATCAAAAGAGCATATTTTAAAGAATCTAGATGAAGAAGTTCCTGTAACTCTTTCTATTAGTGGGACAAATATAAAACGTCTTTGTACCAAAAAGGAAAGCCTGAATTTTCGGCCAAAGAGCATAACATTTTTACACGTTGAATTGTGATACGTACTTAATTTACAATAAAATTTTACAATTATTTGAATATTACTTTACCAATCATAACAATCTAATATAATTGTGACTTTTATTTGTTTTATGTTAGTTTTTTCTTTTAAAATATGTGTTTATGTAGTGAAATTAATTAGAGGTGGTTTGGTGTGCCGCGATGTTTTTAAGCATGCATGAAGGTATGCCGTGGAGCAAAAAAGGTTGGAGAGCACTGTGTTAAGAGGTCAAACAAATGTGTATGAGCAGTAGAACACACTGAAACACCACATTACAATCCACACTTTGCGTTCTTCCTCCATGCACATATGTAGTCTCTGCTTGCTTATGCGTTTTTAACGTAAACTATCCATATAACAAAATTTTTTTTAATTTTTGTAAGTGCAGGCTTATGTAATTCAAGGCTTACATAACCCGTAGAGGGTCAGTATTAAGTTATTTTGTTTTTTTTACCAATTAAATTCCACTGACTATTCTCCTTATTGTTAATTTTTTTAAACAATTTATAAAAAAAATCGTTCTTTTTTCAGTTCTTTTTATTATTTGACACTCCTGAGATATTATTTACTTCTGCCACTTTTTAACATATTTTCTTGAAAAAAATGCTTATATGACCACTCTTTCTTTTGACAATCACCTTTTTGGTTTTAAGAGATATTTGGGAATTATTTAAAAAATAGATAGCTCTTATCAAACTACAAATTTTCTACTGATAGGACTTTACTTCACAGATTTTCAGCTAAATAGATTCTAATTCAGAAAATACAAAATTTTGAAATGGTATTGTAGCCAAATTACTGAAGCTAATGGAGTATTTTTTTCACAAAAGGGGTAGGCAAGCAGAACCCTGAAAAATTTTAAGAAAATGCTTCAATATACTATTTCTATATTTTTCTTACAACTTTTTGGTATTATTAAAATTTTACCCCTTTCATCTTTAACGGTGGCTATTGTATGCCCCTTTCTATCAGGGCCGGCCCAAGGTACAGGCGAGCCAGGTGGCCACCTAGGGCACCGAGGCACTGGGGGCACCAAGAAAGAAAACATTTTCTCTCAACTTTTTTACTGAATCAATTAAAAATACTTTTAAATATTTAAATACCAAACAACCAGCACTAAGCAATTTATATTTTAATGTTTATGTCTCATCTGACTACATACATTTAAAACCGAGCCTGATAATATTATTCTTCGTAACATTTTTGTACCCACATCGTTGTCTGCATAACTTTACGCAAAATTACTCATAATTTTTATTTTTTTTCTGTAATCACTCTTTCCCACCATACCCTCCCACTCCATCTTCAATCGACGATCGCCTCTCACGTGGACAATCGCTTGTTTGTGAATGCTTAGTGTTTTCGCTCGGCTACCCATGCTCAATTTCGCCCCGATGACCTGCATCTCTCTCTCCATCTTCCGTCTGTCTCTCTTCTCTTTCTCGTTCTCAATTGTAATCCCCCCAATAATAAGACTGTTAAAGGTCCCTCCTTCTAGTGAATCCAGTCATCAAATTTCTTAAACGTATCTGTGTTACGATGAGTCGATAAATTAACTTACTCGAAAGCAAATAAAAATTTCGAATCAGGAAGAGTTCATGTATTTGTGTAATCTATTTATATGCAACAAGATGAGTATGAATTTGAGTCAAGGGACGAGGTTTTTGCACTATTTATCGAATTCTTTTGGACTCTATGGGGTATTAAATTCGAATGAGTCAGTCAGTTTATGGTTTAGCTTAGGCAGGGACGGCCCGAGGTACCGATGAGCAGGGTGGCTGCCCGGGGCATCCAAGTATTGGGGATGCTAACCCTACCATCTATCTCTGCATCACTTGCAAGTGGATGAATAATGGATACCAATTTATATCGCGGGGCAGGCGGGAATCTATATAAAATTCCTTTTATTTTTCATTAGCAATCATTTTACGAGGAAATGAATAAATTAATGAACTCTTTTTCAAATATCTTAACAAAAATTTACGGGGGGGGGGGGGCGCTGAACCGTTTCTCACCTGGGGCACCAAAATACCTCGGGCTGCCCCTGCTTTCCATCCCCTAGCAACTTTTGCTTTTCCATACAATAAGACATACCGAGGGAACCTGGGTAAACATATTTTGGCACACCTAACAAATGTATCGAGAAAGTTCCTATAAAATGCTCATTGGAATAAGTTAGCACTTAAGAGTGTGTAATATGGTATCTCTGCACTAAAATGTTGATGATGAATATATATACTAAGTTCAGTTATGATTAAAATGTCAAAGAGGCAAATTGTAGGTAAATTCAAGGGACATGAAACTTCAAGCATATCTCTAATACACAACCTCACCTAAGCAATGTCTCACTGTAGCAGTAAGACAGGGTTTCACAAAGTGCGGTAGGGGATACTTGAGGAAATTAAGTATTGGCTGATATTATGACACTAATCTCCAAACCAGCTTTTTCACTTTGATGTCGTTATAGAATATGTTTTACAATAAATTTCTTCACTATGTGTGCACATATACAATACAATAAAATATTAAATGCATACGTAACAGTAAACTGCAACCTTATCACAGAGGGCGGGGGCTTAATATTTTGTTAGCTTCCGTTAACCAAAGGGCAAGATATGCTATGGATTAAACCAGTGGTTCTCAACTGGGGTAATATGACACCCCAGGGTGACGCGAATACGTATTTGATAAATTCACAGTATCATATTGTGGCTTATAAACATAAATAAAAGCAGGTGAATAAACATGCATGCTTATTTTAATGTCAGAATTTTATCTTTATGGTAGGGAAAGCCCAATTTATCTTTAAAGGTGACTTGAAGGTAATGGAACTGTAAACGGGGTGACGCATAACTGAATTTACTGAACATAGGGTGATGCAGACTAGAGATCTGCACGGATACAGATTTCCATATCCACACCCGACCCATACCTGCAAAATTTTCTAAATTACCTGACCCGATCCGACCCGCAGGAATAAATTGTCTGACCAAGCATAAGTCGTATCTGCAGGCAAAAATTATCTGGAGCGACATCTACGAACCATAACCCTAAATTCAAAAGAAAATGACTCTCATTGCCAGCAGAACATATCAATGATCCTCTCTTAATGCATAGAAACTTTTGGAAAATTCCACCAATAGCTCCCTTGAAAGTTAAGGAGGAGGGTCAAGAGAGACCAAAAGCCTTTAGGGTTGTCGGCTCAGACGGGGTAGGAGAAGGTTGCAACCAACGTTATTATTTTTTCCCATACTCAAGACACTGAATTTTGACTTCAGCACAGATACTGATTTTCGTATCCGCAGCCGATCCACATCCGCAGGCTATATATCCGAATCCAACCTGCATCCGCAAAAAGTTAGGCATTATCCGACCTGAACCGTAACTTTTCGTTCAGATATCCATGGGTTGGGTCAGATAAATTGCAGATATGCAGATCTCTAACACAGACAAAAAAGTTTGAGAACCACTGGATTAAGCCATAAAACCAGGTAAAACCAAGCTGGCAAATATGAAACACATACAAATTTCTATTCCTCAGTTTGGATTTGTCAGATATAAAGGAACATTTGGAAGAACTGGAACAATTACAATCATATTTTCCAGAAACGGATGACTCTAATAATTGGATGTACAATCCATTTGATGTGGATTTTTTGTTTCCAAATCTAACAGGAAAAGAACAAGAAAATTAAAGCATATTTGACTGCTTTCTGGGAAAAATTATCAAAGGTAGTATGAGGAAGTGGATAAAACAGCAATCAAAATATTCATTCCTTTCCCCACAACATGCTTGTGCAAATCTGGATTTTCACCTCTGAGCTTAATTAAGACAAAAAATCATCAGAAATTGCATGTTGAATCTGACTTTTAATTGTGGCATTCTTCAATCAATTCCTGCAGGTCGGATCGGGTCAGGTAATTTAGAAATTTTTGCAGGTATGGTTCGGATATGGATGTCTTTATGTTATAGAAAACAGCCACATTAATTTCAATAAGTGTTATTATATGTAAACTCATTCGTTTTTAAATAAGTCTATTTTGTGCAATACTTGCCATATTATTTTATAAGGGGGTACTTCAATTGATTGATTGAGTTCTAAGGGGTATGCAGCCAAAACTTTTTGAGAAATGCTGAAATAATGAACAAATTGCAATCAAGGTGTATGAATCTCAGTATACTACCATTTTTAGGCATTTTTTGCCAATTTAAATTTAATCTTGTGGCATTGTTTTGATATTTTCCTTTCTAGAGAATTTGGCTTTCATACCATAATCAAGGTGCTTGTTCAGCTGCATATGTTACATATCCTAAGTACTGGCTTTAGTCACACATCACTTCTTGGCTCTTCCTCCATTTCCTGACAATCTCTCTTCTTCAATATTTCTTAATATTTTAGCAGTTATCCTTCTGTGATTATTATTCAAGTCTTAATACATCTTTCTTCCATTTCCTGCTTTAATCAGCTCTCTTTTATCTTTTACAGTCTAAATCAGTAGTGAGCAACCCACGGCCCATGGACTGCGAAGCTATGATTAAAAAGAGAGTTAACACAAATTTATATAATATACAATCAACAAAATGCTTGATATTGAAGTTTTAGCCATTAAAACCTAATTTAGACTTGATTTTTACTGTTATGATACCTCAGACTCTCTATTTAACATCCAATTTAAAGTATAATCTGGCCCGCCATTGTAAAATTGCAATATGACCTGCCTAGGAATTCACAACCACCAATGGAGCCTGCCATGCAGAAAAGGTTGCCCACCACTGATATAAATCACTACAAAGGGCTGTTGGTAAAGTTTCCCTTAGATATCTCATCTCCCTCGCAATGATGTCACTTTTTCCTCAAAATAATGAAAAATGCAACTCTCTCTCCAAATCCCACCTACTTGTTCTTGATATTCCTGCCTCTTACCTAAATTCATCCTCAACTGTAATTATGCCCATGTGCATTCTCATGCATAATTACCACCCACGTTTATACCATGTAACATATGTCACACAGTCATAAGATGAGCTTGCCAACTCTTTGAAAGTGATTTTATCAAATTATGCATTAATATTTAAAGAAAGTGCCATTGTTTACTTAAAATACAATTAATAAAATAATGTAATATATTCTACCATTATACATAACTGAAAATAAAATATAACATTCAGGGCTGGATTTAAGTTTTTGGTACCAATAGGCACTATTTTTCAATGCGCACTTTCTCATAAAATGAAATTTTGTAACAAAGTCGCATACATTGCATAAGTTACAAAGATGCTCCCGTTCAGCATAAGGTCAATTCAGCATAAACATAAAATACAGGTTGTTGCAAAATTGTTTAAAAAGGAATAACTGATATTGAAAACAATTGTGATTAATTTTGGATAATTTTCATTGTAGTGAAATACTGGTGCCCCTTTCGATAGGCAACTGAGACGGTCAGAACAATTCTGTTAATTACACACAGAAAACAACGATCGATTGAACCATCATCGAATAAGAAAAATTACTTATATGAAAGACTTTTTGCCTTAGTACTACCTTCAATATAACGTAAAATATGAAATTTAAAATCTGTGTATTTTTTCAAAGTATCCCGAAATTATTGTGCTAGTGTATTCTTAAATGAGGTGATATAATTCACACTTGTTTATTATTTAAAGAAAATTTCAATATTTTGCATCTTTCATAATTTGATACGAATTTAGTGCCTTTCATGTTTTGGCGCCTGTCATATTTTGGTGCCTTTCATAATTTGGTGCTGAGGGCAGATGCCTAAGTTGCCTGTGTGTAAATGCAGGTGACTCCTGAGATTCGACCATTCGAGATTCGACCAACTCAAGAATTCGACCGGTCAAAGCGACCCAGCCGATCAATCGGTCGAATTAGAAACTAGTTTACGCGAAGTAATTTTCGGCCCGCCCAACCACGAGAGGTTTAGTTTCAGTCTAGACATTGTTATTTCTGCTCTAATTGTTTGAATTTGTGCTGATTCGACATTCGACTCTTCGAGATTCGACCACGTTTTCATGAACGCATCCCGGTCGAATCTCTAGTCACCTGTACAGCGCTGATAACATTAATGGCTACATCAGAGGTTTTCAACCAAGGGTACATCAAGAGTTTTGACGTAGTAAGCAAAAATGTTAAAGATTATAATTTTTCTTTTTACTTTGTCTTTCATGAATGACTTCTGAACCAAAAGTTGCAATGTTGCAACTAAGTATAACACTATAAAACAGAAAATTAGGCCAAAACAGTGAATGTTAACATTATAAACATGAATTATCTATTTTATTACAAGTGCTATTAATTTATTACCACTTTAAATGTACTAAGGGGTATGTAACCATTAAAAAAAATGCTGGCATGTCAAACTCGAAGAAGCATCAGGGCCGCATTGAAGTGATGGATGTTATAGAAGGACCACATTAGGATTAGGGTTGTTTAATAAGGGCCAGAATTGGCAAAATAGACTTTATCTATAAGATTGGTCATCTGTTTTACTATTAAAAACAATGATTTTGAAACCACGTTATACTGTATTTCAATAGCTGAGACAAATTCTTGTTTCCTTTTCACAAAAAGTATTTATATAAAATCTCGAATGATTTAGCTGAGAGAAAAATTAGTTCGGGCCACAGTAAGATGGAGAAAGGTCCACACGTGGCCCATGGGCCGCCAGTTTGACACGCCTGCTCTAAGGGGTACGTCGGCAAAAAAAGTTGAAAACCCCTGGGCTACATGATAGCATTTCCTTCTCAGTGGACATTTGCATCTCACCTTCCTTTCTCTTCTCTCCTAATCACTGGACACAGATGTTATTTACAGTCACTTCTCTGTTGCTACTGATTTGACTTCAATGCTTCAAAAATTGTCTCACAGACTATAGGCAATGGCTGTCTTAACTGCCCTCTCCAAAAACATTTCCGACACATCATTTTAAGGTCCCTCATGCAACTGTCTCATGCATCTCTGCTGAGTGGTCCTAAGGAAAACAAAGTGTTTGGTTTATTGTATCCTGTCTCTAAGATTAATCAGATCCAATAATCCCTGTGTGTCATTTTCAGATATGGCAGCTACTGTACTCTATTTATCAAAAGATGTTTATGAGACAAGAAATTATAAGAGATCCATATTGCTCTAAGTTACATATTAATATGAAAATAATATGATTTTATGATGAAATGACAGCACTTGGTAAGAGTTAACTCTCTTAGTCTTCAAACAAAGAGTAGGATGAAGAAAAAGGAAAGTGTTTGTATGTTGTGCTATTCAAGTATCACAGACATGAAAAAACACTATGTTGAGAGACACTTTAAGATAATTCATATTTTTTTCAATATAGAATATTCTCTGAATTCTATGTCAAGAAAGAAATAATGAATTGATTTTAACCTAAACTAGCATTACAACAATTGTCATTAAACCTGTACATCAATGAATGCTGCCACCAAATACTTTAAAATTCTTCATTTTCCAGGAATGGGGAAGAAGGCATTTCTAGGCAGTGAGTTTTTGAGAGAAATATTCCTAGATGACTCTCATTCCCTCTTTGAAGAATTTTAAAACAAACCAGAAATTATGTTGGGGATTTAAAAATTTCAGCAACCTCATATTACAGATACAAGGTGGATGGACGTGATATCAAAATATGCAAATTCAATTGAACATAGGTTAGGAAAGATGCATTTCATATTCAGTTTAGCTTGATGAATCCACAAACTCAAAAGACACTTGCCCATAGGTACCGTATATTCCAGCGTATAATTCGACCTGGCGTATAAGTCGGACCCTGCTTTTTTGGATGAAAATACATGATTAGGCATATGCTCGTTGTATAAGTTGACCCCCACTTTTTCACTTAAAACTACTTCTCATGAAACCGTTTTCAGACAGAATCAAAGCCATGTACAATCCAAGTTTTAGCAAAACAGAAATAAACATAATAATAAAAATATATATAAATATTGTTTAGAGTCTATGCTATTCTTCATGAGCATTCCATGTGACAGATGTTTTATTTTCAACCAATAAGAAACTATTATTCTTGGAGAGCTTGACCCACTAAATAAAGTTTCCTAGAATTCAATTGATGTCAGCTGCTAATGATACTATTGAAAAGAACTATAGCTAGTGATCATGATCGATTTCTACGGTGGTGAAATTCATTAAAATATCACAAATGTGTACCCCGTGCACCTATTTCCCCAAAATGTTGGTAAAAAATGAGAGCACGTAATACATGGAGATTTCTGACCAAGTTTTAAAAATTGCAAATTTCGATAGTAAATTTACTGCAACACACTTGCGTCTATGTTTAGACTCACAAAAGACAAAGAATTCTATGATGTTTACGCATATCTACAGGACCAAGAAATGCTTAGGGTTTAAATGCGTGGTTTACACTGTCGTTGGTGCATGTTAAACATTGAGATTATGTAATATTTTTATGATATTAAAGCTGTACCTTTTAATTGAGTTTTAAGTTTATTATTGTTACTCAAAAAAAGCAGTTCTGTCATTAAAAATTTACTATCAGTTTCTACCTACACTTTTTGCTGGAATAAGTTGGCATCTGGTATCTGTATTCGCCGTATCATCGTGAACAACTGATGCTCCTTTAACCCGGGAGAGAACCATAGTTCCCTCCAATTTTTTTCAACCATGGGTGGAATGAATATCGCTATGCGTGCCTACATAATGATAGTGCGTGGATGTGCATTGTGGTTGATGCAACCCTGTTCCGATATATTCTAAAATACACACAATAGTGTGTGCTTGAAAAATTTAGTGTGTGGCACTTCAAAAACTGCTGCGTAGCCATGCAGTTGTGCAGCTTAGAAAGAACCATACAGAGAACACACATACGGTGAATCCCCACATTTTTTAGATTTTTTCTTATTTTCCGCCACCATAGATGTCAACTTATTAAAGTACGAATTAATTTTTTTCTCCTCGATCTGGTCCAAAAATAGGGGTGCGCATGGTACATGAGGACGTGGATTGCATGAGTTAATACAGTATTAAAATTAATTGTTATAAATCTTCTAAAATAAATGTCATGCCGGCCGGGTTAGACTGGTAGGCAGTGCGCCTGCCTTCTAACCCAAAGGTCGCGGGTTCGAATCCCGCTTCGGGCATGGATGTTGTGATGTATGTTGATTTTCTCTAAGAGAATTTGATGCTGCAAAATAACCTTAGCTGTTGATGCACCTAAAAACCTAATTACTACTACCATAAATGTCATAAAATGTAAACACTGGAACAGCTGATTCAAAATAGTGATCACCTGCACCGAAAGATCAACGGTCTTTGTAAATATAGATGGTATTCATTTGTAATTTAAGGTTCACATTTTTATGTTCGGCATATAAGTCGACTCTATGTTTTAAGAAAAATTTTTTAGACTTCAAAGGTCGACTTATATGCCGTAATATATGGTAATTATCTTGAGAATGGTATTTATGGACAGCTGCAAAAGAAGTTACTAAAAGTATTGCCTCTGAAAGGGCAAAAAAGAGGTGAAGATATTTATCATACTTAACCCATTAAAGCCCATTGGCAACTAAAGTTGCCACGCTACACTTTGTGTTACAAAATAATAACAATTAAACCGATAACTCTGAATCTGCAGAGGGAAAGAAAATAGACCTTGCTTTGTATTATAGCTCGGGTTAAAATCTTTTATTTCGAACTGATCATACCTGGTGGTAGGAAGAAACCAACCCTGCATAGCCTGTGAAGTACTGATTGTTACATCCTTCTACAAAATGTAAGTTATAAACCATACTGTATGATTTATCTTGGATGTAGAAATGAATTATGAAAATTAAAATACGCCTTAGTACGTTTGGTTAAAAAGAAAATTCTAACATGCAATACATTTCTTTTTATTACTTTTTCAATATCTTTGGCAACTAAAGTTGCCAACGGGCATTTAGATAAACAGTTTTGGTGGAAAACACTATTATTCTTGGTATAGCAATATTTCCTCCGATGTGAAGCTATCCAAAATTGATACGATGGTAGTATTAGAATTTATAACACATCCTCACTAAATTTTGAACTTAATTATGCAAGAGTTATTACTTTTTTTACATAATTACTCAATCATTACAATGTTAGTTTTTGCACTCAGCTGTTTCTTTTCGTCATTATGTCATGCCTGTAACGCATTTTGTCAATACGATGTGCGCGTAAACAATTTTATAGATTACTTTCGGCATTCATATTCACATTACTGCAAAGAGATTTATTATCTCATATTAGAAAGAAACTTTACTGAATAATTTTTTATTCTTACCAAATAATTTCTTGGTCATGGCATTTGAAATTTTTATTTCTTTTTTCAATGAGGATAACTGGAATTGCAATGTTCTTCATCCAATGCTTTTGCCTTCTTTCTCACTCTCCCACCTCCCCTCTATCTCCCTCCCATTCTCCCTCGCTCTTTATCTCTCTTTTTCTCTCTCTCACACACACACACAAACCCAAGCCCCTGCTACACCTTGACTAATACGCTTTTGGAACCTAGGCTTTTTGCCCATCTGATGAGCCTTCAGGTGCAGATACTGACAAGGACTCTGATTTGTCAGATGAGGAAGCTCTAGGCGATCTAGATCATCTCCCTGCCCATGTTCTGTGCTCTCAAGCTCTAGTTCGGTACGGTGATTGTGATGAACCCGTTGGCGAAGAAGATGAGACCAACGTTGTTGATGCGGATCCTGAACTAAGTACCTCTTTTTCATCAGCTTCCAGGGTCAAACAAACTCAAGCTTCAAAGCGCAAACGCCCCTCTTCACAAAAATGGACTCCTGATGTTACAGAACTGACTTTAAAAATCTCTGAGCCTGAGTGCGATTACCAACCAAATGCGGAAGATCTCTTGAAAGAAATAGTTAAGAGTCCCACCGAGGCTTTTAGGTGCTTCTTTACAGAGGATTTGTTGCAACACATTGTACATGAAACAAACCATTACGCTGCACAGAAACTCGTCCATGACTTAAATGCTACAGCTTCCGAAATTTTGACATTTTTTGGAGTGCTGCCTTGTGCTGGGTGGAAGGATGGCTGTTGTACCGATGATTTGGTAATGAAATGTCCTTGCTGGATTTCAAATGTCTATGTGCTACTCACATCCTGAGGTCATTTGGAACTCTGCCCATTTCTCCTGGTGTCCGAGCTTACCTACAATTCTCGCCTGCCCTCGAAGAGATCCGCATTGATCGCACTGATCATACTGTGGAGAAGGGCGCATCAAAGTCCCGCCGATGCAAGATATGCGGAATCGAACAACCAACCTGTGCATGAAGTGCGGAGTACCTCTGCATCCAAATGAATGTTTCAAGACATTCCATAGAGCTTACAAATATTTTTACGTAACTAGTCGTTTATAGTCAATCCGTATATACCTTCAAAAGATTACAATTTTTTATAAAATTTAATGAGAATTAAATTTTGTAATGTTTTTCAAGTTAACTGTCATTTTACTATAATGTTTTAAAAAATAAAAGCATTAAAAAGTGTATCTAATGTTTTGAGCATTTTATCCAATTTTGATATCGTATCTTCCCAGTGGCAACTAAAGTTGCCACCCTAAAACTCATCGAAAATGTCATCGTAAACATTCCGTGGAAAAATATATTGATTCAGGTGTAGTATGGGTCAGGAAAACAAAGTTTCATGAAAAAATCTCTCCCACGGAATTACGGGCTTTAATGGGTTAACACTTAACTGGGCACGTCAAAAAATTTCACCCAACTGGTCGCGTGGCACACTGAGTGCACCGTTGCATTGTGTGGAAAACGTAAATGTAAACAGCAATAATAATGACAGATTCATTCTAATTTTTGTTTATTCAGTCTTTTAATGCATGTAATGATATATAATTCTCATTGTTGAAGTTACTGTTTGGATTTTCTACATTATATACTAACTAAATTTTCAAGATGTATTTAGTACCATATGACATTATAGTATTAAATTTTTTTTATCATAATATATTTACTTAAGCGCCATTTAAGTCCCAAAGATGTTAAAACAGAAGAAATAATGCTCAAAAAAATTACGTTATTGAAATATTGAAACTTTTACAGGCAAATCACGATGCGCGTTTAACACAGCAGAAGCGGCACACATAGCTTTGCATCTGTTTAACTCCTCAAGAACAATTGTTAAAAGGTTGCTAACAACTTGTTCGATTAGTTAGGCAGTAAAAATAGGATAGATAAGAGATCAATGTATATGAAGCAATCTTTACAAATTGCCAGGATTTTAAAAAGATTTGGCGGACTCCACTTTAAGGGTTAAGAAAGTAAAACTGAAAAGCTATCCTCCATTACCACAAGCACTTGATAGGATTGGCAGAAACAATGGATTCATTGCCCTTTGCAAGAATGATGAATCATTTCCAAAGTTTATATTTTTACATTCTATTATTTATGTGCTGCAGTGCTTTGTTTAAACACATAATGAATGTTGTTACAAAAAATATCAACACTGTTGGGGCATTTTCATTACAACACATACTTAACACTAGGATGGATGTGCACCGAATGACCTGCAATTTCATGACTTTTCATAAAAAAAGGCTCTTTACCTGTACATAATCACTTTTTGACTCTTACGACATTAGCACCAGACATATAACAGCCAGTGCAGTCTTTTTGACTGGTAATATTAATATATGATATAAAAAGAGACAAGTCTGGTTGTAAAATCTGGCTTGCAGTTGACATCAAATCGAAATACCTCCTAAACACTTTTCCATATCTCAGTAAAGATGAATCATGACCAGGTGATGAAAAACTTTCTGAAAATGATCTGCTTCACCTACTTGAACTCTTTTTGGATAAAGGTAGGAATGCAAAAACATATAACTTTCCACTTCTCTAAAGTTGTCTAACAGTAAACCAAGCAAGAAGGGAAGTTTCAGCACTAGTAAAGAGTGCATGAACCGAGCTCTACAGCACAGTTTGATGTAGTAGTATTTTTGATACCTAAATCTGAATTTTCCCTTTGTAGAAGCGTGTAACCTGCAAATAGTAGTAAAGCATACTGTGGAGTCCTATTATTCTATCCATAGTATCCAGAATCAATTTTCATTACGTTCTTACATAAAATAACACGCTAGTTAAAAAAGAAGCTACAATTTCAAATACAGTAATACCCCATTATACGTCGGAGATGTGTTCCTGAAAAATGCGACTTATAATGAAGCAACGTATAGCAAAACAAAGATTCCCATAAGAACCATGATAAAAGTAGGGGTTATGTTCCTGGTGGATATTTTGTAATACATTTGTGTCCCAAATAATACATATCAATACAGTACATTAGACATACTATGTTACCACTATGTGTTTACCACTCATTGCTACTAGGGTTTAATATACATTTAATCGTAACAACGAACAACCAATTGCAATAATAAATTCAGAAATCACTGAAAATAATTGTCTATAGTATGACGGAGCACAAAAATTGTTTCTTTACTTACAGGTACACTGATACGCACTTTAGAGTACTTTTCATGCAGATGTCGCAATCCAAAGTATATCCAATATCTCATGAGATATCAATGCAAACGGGATGAAAGGACACACAAAATGTTAGACACAACTGTTCATAAAGCTCTCTTATGGTTGACTGTCACTCAGAAATAGGTTTTTACACATTGTCGTTAAAATTGGGATAGTTCCTTTTATCCCGTGTGACTTGTGAACCACGTAACCCATCGTGATCTCTCAAACACATGACCAGCTAATGTTTATTCTGACTATGACTTTACACAAATTGATAAACACAAAATTAAATTCATATAAATAATATTAAACATGAAATTAAAAGCCAAGTAGAGGGTTTTTATTTTTATAGTTATAATTTATGCACCGCAATTGGAAATTCTGAAATTTTGCTTTTAGCATTTCACAAACGACGTATATGCGAAGCGACACAACTTATAATGAAACACGTTACTTAATTGATTGGTGATGCATATGCGAAACAACGTATAGTGGGGTAACATACAGCGGGGTTTTACTGTACGGGAAACACAGTGTTCTGCATAGAGTTTATATGGGGTGCAAAAAATAAAGTAAAGATACGGGTAATCCTGTATAATATGGGATGGTTGGCAACTCTACTCCAGTACCATAGCAAAAGTTCTAAATCAGTTACATAGTTAGGACTGTGCAGGCCCCCTGTCTAAATATTTTCAGAGTTCAACTATAAGTGAACGTATTCCATGGCTTCTGGGAGAAAAGATGACCAGATAAAAAGTGGGCTTGGGAAGATTGATGTTTATAAACTGTCTGTGACCTTTTTGGTTATTTTTAATTTATGCGATAAATACAAATATTGTATGAGAAAATTTTATTTGGCGGATGATTAAGATATAGTTTTATCTTATCGATAGTATCAAGATGTTGGATTTATATTTTCGTCTTCAAATTCATAAAGCTTTTCTTGAATCATCGTCTTAAAAAAACATCTTTGATCAATTACATAGCAAATTCAACTTTTGAATAATATTCTTCAAATGGGTTTTTTTCTTTCAATTATGGATGATATTAAAATATTATGAAACGACTGATCTTCTAAACCCATACCGTAATTTTCCGATTATAATATGCAACCTATATAATACGCACCCATGTTTTCATGAGTGAAATGTGAAAATTGTCTTATCACTATGTATAATATGCACCTATTTTTTTGTAAAAGATCAATGTAATTTTACTTGACTATGTGTAGTATCGGGACAGTTCTCGCCTTGCCGCCAAATGAGATGTGTGTGAGAGAGTTTACAAGAATATCACGTTACGTTCTGACACTCCCATTAAAGATCGCTATGCTATATAAAAACATTTTGTCTCAATGTCACCTTTTGTATTAATTAGGTCGGCTGGAATACAAGTTTGTGCTTTGCTGCCAAACTAGATATGTGTGAGAGAGTTTACGAAAATATCACGTTATATTCTGACTCCCGTTAAAGATCGATACAATGTATCAAAATCTCAGTCTCAATATTGCTTTTTGTATTGACATGATTGACAGTTTGTACTTTGCCGCCCAGCGACATCGTTTACATGAACATCAAGTCCAATTCATGCAAGCCGATCGAGGTGTGTAAAATGTTCCCGGCGATGCAATTTACGTAGACGATAAGAGAGAACACAAGGTCGCCGAGGAACTGTTTGAGGACAGTGAGGGGAGGGGTAATGAATACCTAGGCTTTAGTAATTCTGAGAGCTTAAGTAAATAAATAAATATTCTTATTTTTGTTTTGAAAAACAATATTTAAGGGAATGTTATCGAAATGAATTGAAATGTACGATTTATTGGTAAAAACATGCTCGAAAATATAAATTATTTCCATACTGAAAAAAGTTGTATGCATTTATAACCATATATAATACGCACCCTAACTTTTTGTAAACTATTTCGAGAAAAAAATGCGTATTATAATCGGAAAACTACGGTAATTTCATTGTCTTGTAGAGAATATATTTTTATGACTATGCAAAGAAAGATGATCAAATCTTATAATATATTCAAGTCAATTACCTATTGAATGTTACATGTTAGTTCCTGCTTTACGTAACTTTTGAACAGATTTTTACCAGAATCTATTATGCAAAATATGTAAACCAATGTTGATGGATTTGATACCAAGGTCCAAACATTAGTTCCAACTTAACAAGGAAGAAAATAATCAGAGAAAGTACACGTTTTCAATTTAGTATACAAAATATAATAGTAGAAATAAAATAGTCTATGTTTTAAATAAAAAAATGTAAAAATATTAATAGTAATTAACTCATTTTTAAGGGAACCATTCCAGAACTGTTTCGGAACCAAAATTTTGACATCATTGTTCCAGTTCAGGATCCGATACAATTTTTCTGTTCTGGTTCCAGATCCAGGAACCTTGTTCTGGAAGTTTACCAGCTCTGGTGATGACAGTAAGACTGTCTCAGTAATCATCCTATGAAATCCTTACACAGTTTATGATAATTGAATGACAAAGAGGAATGAGAAGATTTTGGAAATCAGGATAGAAACCTGGCACGTCAAGAAGATGCTTAGTCAACTTGAGGAGCTTATGAGAGAAGGGAAAGCCGAAAAGAAATTTGGGGATTGGAATGCTATACTGGGGCAAGACAAGGACAGTAGCAAAATTGAGGAATTTGGCCTGTGAAGTAGAAATGACAGAAAATAGATAGATAGATAAACGCCTGTAATAACAGAGCAAAATAGAGATCATAAGTCCCTTCTTCCATTTAACCCAAAAGACAAAGATATACAGTAGGACCTTGACAACCGTCTCCATCGATAATCGTTGCTTCGATCAACCATCATTTGTCACCAAGTGATACAAAAAAATGAAAAGTTCCATAGCCATTTTTGAACGAAGCAGGCAAACAAACAAGAGGATGATTGCACTGTAACTGAGAGAGAAAGATTGCTATCACAGTGGTGGGCAACCTTTCCTGCAGGGTGGGCCTCATTGGTGGCAGTGAACCCTTCGGTGGGCTGCATTGGATTATAGTTTAATCGTAAGATACCTAGGGATTCTTAGGCACCATATGTGTGGAAATCAAGTTAAAATTAGCCATTTAGGGTTAACAGTTCAAAACTAAAAATTATGATGGAATTCAACCTAAGAAATATATTTGAGAAAAAAATCAAAAAGAGCATTAAAAAGAACTTACTTTAATTGAAAAATATTTACTAAGAGGTCGCAATTTAACATTAGATATCTAAACAGATTTTGCTACATGGAAAATAATATTTGGTAGTTAATTAAAATAAATGAAAAATGTTTTGAAAACTATGAAACAATGGCAGTGGGCCTCATAAAATTGCTTAGTGGGTCATAGGTTGTGCACCCCTGATCTATTGAAACAGTGTGCTGCGGCTGTTCTCGGAGACCATTTAATCGATCGCCCCCCCTCCTCCCCTTCCTGGATCTGCCCCTGGACCTATGACATTATTCCTATGGGAAAATCGGTTTTGACTATCATTGTTTCACTAATTGTCAGGGATTCCAGGAACCAATTAACGATGATTATCGAGGTCCTACTGTACTCGAAAAATTCTAAGAGAGATAAAAAGATGTTAAATAGTTGCACAAAGAGACAAACCTCGAGTAATCAAAGGTTATATTCAGCTAAAGAGGTTAAGGAAGGTGAACAGTGTATCGGCGTGTTTTAGATAATGTAAAACTTTAAAACGTTCATCCTGCCGCCCTTCTTAGGTGACATCTGTAAGCGGTACGTTACGTCGCTTACACCTTAAACAGACCTTGAATGTAAATGACATATCATAGCGTAAAATATACTTTTTTCGCGATGTTTTCAAGTTCTGTGCAATAAACCTTTAAAAAAATAAAAATGTAAAAATCTGAAATATTGATTTTGCCGCCCCTCTGGAGTGACGCCTGTAAGCGACCGCTTACATCGCTTATGCCTGAAACCGGCCCTGGTTCCAAGGGTAGATGCTAATTCTGATCAAAATCTAGTGGTCATGAAGTATTGTCTAAAATTTTAGAAACTAGTAAAAGGGAATTGAATACAGAATTGACATTTAGAGTTGCTTAATAGGCTACTAGATAAGCCATAGAAAATGCTGCTAGGTAAATGACTGTTGAGAACAGGTGGTGGTTATGAATGTATCATAGAAAGTAGGAATAGAATGATAGGAAAATAAGTAGATGATTAAAATGATAAAAGATAGGATGAAGTGAAAGCAGGTTAATACTGAATATAGAAAGGGAATGTATAAAGAGTTTAACAACAAGATTAGGAGGTAAACTACAGAAGTAAGAGAGTTGTGGCGGAAAGGACAATGTAAAGACATTGAGGAACTGCAGAGATAAGGCATAATAGACTTGCTGTATGGAAAATTGAAGGAGTTAACAGAAAACAAGAAAGGTAATACATTGGTCACAATTAAGGAAACCAAAGGCTAGCTATTAAATGAAGTGAAGAATGTGAGGAAAAGATGGAAAGAGTATATTGAAGAATTATATGCAAAAAATTTGAAGTCTGAATATAATGAGATCAAAAGGGATGTAGGCTTAGACTGCATTGGCCTGGGAATATAGGAGAGATTGAAAAGCCTCTTAGGGATATGAAGTCAAAGAAAGCAGTAAGAGTTGACGACTTTCCTGTAGGAATGTTAAAGAAATTAGGAGAGAAAGAAAACTTTTATGAATAAATAGAGAATTGTTCAAGGATTTAACTAGGTAAATTTTAAGCATTTTCTCCACTAAGGCTGCACGTATTTGTGATATGAGGTGTGACCCAAAAGTTTCCAGACTGTTGCAAAAGTGTTGACTGATATATAAAACAATATTGGCAGGAATTTGATTTGATCTCAACCAATTATATTTAAGAGGCCAAAGTATCCTGAATTGGATCACCCATGAAGATGAAGCATGTGTCTATTCAATACACAAACAAAATTTCCAAGTCTTCAGTGGAAAACTCCTGAATTACTAAGATCAAAAGGATGGGATTGTGAAAATTGAAAGTGAAGATTATATCGATCCTTTTCTTTGATCATTGAAGATATTGTTACTCTGAATTTGTTCTTAAATGATAAGGGTTCCAGCATCTTACTTTTACATCCTCTCTCTGATAGAGGCAGTGTGTAGAAAGATGAATATTTTTGGCTGGATCTCTGGGTTATAAAACATGATTTCTAAAGACGTTTCCAGGCAAAAGGCATCACTGTTGAAAGAACTGCATGGGTGATGGTGACTAAGTTAAGATCTTTCCATTTCATACCTGTGATGTTATACATCATCAGTCTGGGAAGTTCTGGGTCATACCTCGTAGCTCATCACTTTGTGCTGTAGTGGTCTGCAGCATAATATAATAGCATGTCACTACACAACCTAGAAAAGAAATTTGTTAGGTAATTACAACAGATACATTCCATTGCAGATAATGATTAGCATGAGTTTAAAGTAATGAAAACTAATAATTCCCCGACTGTAACATAATGATTACATAACTATCCAGAGAAATGATGGAAAAATTGTTTCCCCTCATCAATATTGGTTTTCCACTTGCACTGATGGATAAACAAATGTATTTGTTGGGCTGTGTTGTGGCTTATAATTTTCAAAAAGATGATTGGTATTTGCTCTTAAGTATGATTTTGAAAGTCACTGAACATTAAAAAGAAAAATATTTCTTTGACTAAGACTGAGGAAGCAAATCTGAATATGCTGTTACTAAATTATTCTATGTTGAGTTCAAGACAGCACTGAAATGCAATAATGTATTCCTATAGGAAAACCTACCCAACTTTGCATGATTTTACTATACACAGAATTTTATAGGAATGCCTGTACAGATAAAAGTGAGGAATACTTGTACGAAAGATGTTTTGTAAAAATAAATATTATTATTTATTACTATAGTTATACTATCATACTATAATTCATGCGAACTTTTGCTCATTCTGTAAAAAAGCAAATCTTTCAACAACACTGGACTGTTTTAATACAACAAAAGCACCAAGACAATATATATTCAATATGACTATCAATAAAATATATCTTCTTTTTTCATATCAATAAAATTCAACCAATTTCCTGCCACAGTAGAATCTATATCTAAGATATTATGAAAATTTTTTTTTGTCACAGTACACTAATGTGCTGATCATTCTTGTCATATTGCCATAATATCCATTGTACCACGTCACTTTCCTTTAATATACAGCTTCCTTAACTCGATCACTTCATTTACTGACAATTTCCTATCATGAGAGAATGTATATTTCTTAGTAAACATCAGAATCCCCAATCAAAGTGTAAAGAATTCCATTCATTTTTTATTTTACCCCAACTAAGAATAAATAAATTCCTGGTTGTGGTAAAATAAAATCAGGATACCATTATTACTTTTCTTGAATATATCACAAAACAGAAGTCCTTAATACATGTTTTGAAAAAAATGTACAAGACCTACAACTAATGGACAGTAAAGAAATTATTCCTCCTCCATTAACCTTATAACTATTTATTTCTTCAATTCCAATTCATTCCTTCCTGTAGCTACTCTCAAATATCGTAAATCCAACAATATCCTTTCAATGTTTTATCCTCTCAAACAATCATAACAATACATGTTCATTTTGTAAGGTATTCTCGTTAAAAGGAAAGTATCGTCATTTGAAACAATTGCAAAATTGTGATGTAATATTATTAGACCATAATAATGCAATATATTTGCAGAAAGTAGTTTATATTTAAATATAACATAACCTTTTTTGCAATCTTGACCAAGAAAATCTTTTGAAATAGGAAGTCAACAGAGCTGAGCCTAAAATGATAAAGGTTTTGAATTTAATATTTTTTCAGGTGCTCTTAATTAATCTAAATTAATATGTATTTGTAAATATTTAGAGTACATCAGATTTGATTTATAATGTGTTCCTCAAATCAATGACAACATTTGATATGGATTGGTTCATAACAAAAGGTATAGTTATATTATGCATCATAAGTCAGTCATCCAAAAGATAAAAACCAAATTATTGATTTTTCCTCATGGGTAGGATTCGGTAAATAATCTATCAAACTCCTGATTCCTAGTAGCTCAGACGTTCATCTCAGATATGAAGAAAATATTTTTAGAGGGTATTCACCAACACTATTGCTACCATATGGCTACCTAAATCTTCCGAGAGATAAGGAGTGCACATTATAATATTTTATATGAAAACCATACAGCAGTAATATAGAATGCATAAAATCGATAAAAACACTCAAGAGACATCTCAAGCTTTGATTTTGAGAAAATGGTTTAAGATTAATAACTTCATCAGTTTGCATGCAGAAGCTTTATTTTGATATGTACACATTACTTCACGTACAATGAAGATAACTTCCCCCAAATCATTTAACTTATAATGAGAATTATGGCATATTTCATTTAGACTCACAAGGCTTATAAATTTATTTTCAGGAGTCAGCTCCACAATCTAATTTCCTAGCATATAAAACAATAAAATATTACACTAGAAGAATTTTGTCAAGTATTTTATAATTCAAAACAGTTATTCACTGTTTGAATGGATAAATTTGGCAATTTTTTTAACATAGCAAGGGAACATGTTGATCTATATTTTAAAATAAAAGTTAAATCTATATTAAGAGACATATTACTGAATATGATGTTAATAGTGCTTACTTTTTGTCTCAAGCAACATAGATACTAAAATTATGAGTTTATTCAATATCAATCCAACATTTCACATAAACTTTTGACATGAATTTATGAATGAGTGTAAAGAATAATACGTTGCGACAATTATTAATTTGTGCACGAAAAAATAACAAATAACTTTAAAATTCTATCTTAGAAAAACAAGTAAACCATGATTGTGTACAATAGTAACTAAAATAACCTAGAACAACAGTAAGTGTGCATATATTGCAGCTATGAATTATATAAAAAATTGTCTATCAATATAACTGAAATCCCTGTAAACAATAGTCAAAAATTTAATAAATCGTACTGACCATTACATGCTTTGCTCACTCATTAAATTTACAATTTAAACTTTCCGCAAAATATTGCAATGATTTAGCCGGAATACTATGGAATATATAGCTTCATTTTTTGCATAACATTCAGTCATTTGCAAACAATTTGTTGTTTAATTCGAGAATGATAGCCTCATATAGCAAAATGGAAATACCCGCCAATCTCTTTATTGTCACAATGGCGACGGTAGAATTTGTTGAAAGAATATTAGAACATGAATTTTATAATGTATTACTTAATGGTTAAGTTATTAAAATAATTTAAAAAATTAAATTTGATTGTATTAATTTTATTTTAGTTTAATCATATACTTAATCATAATGTTTGTTAATTTGAAATATCGAATAAACAATTACAGCGCTTAAATTCAAATTTATGTTCGATTGCCAGTATTTATAGGCGGTCTCGCAGGTGTTCCATCAACTTCTGATAGAAGTAAGTTATTTTATAGTTTCTAATATTTTACATGATAAATTCTAACTTTAAATACCTTTAAATCGATTTAACAATTATTGATATAGCAGTTTTCCCACCTTGTATTGATTATAAATTAATAATCACATAAATCATCGCCAATATTTTGTCTTCATGGCAGTTTGTGATCTTAATTTGCATTTCCATAATTTTATCCATATTCATCTTAATAAAGTACATGTAATTTAAACAAATAAATTGTTACTAATAGCATAATTTATATCTTAGTTTGATTTATGTAAGGTTCTCATTATATCTTCCGGCGAAATTGTTCGTTTCGATATTAGTAAAAATAATACTAAAGACTATGTTGGAGTTAGTCTCTTTCTATAGAAAAAGGATTTTTTATTTTTCAAAAACATTTTTGGTAGCATTCTCATTATAAATGGAATAAGATTTATTTATTATCTGGGGTATACTCTTTTTGTAAGGAAATATTACTATAAATTATTGTAACATATGTCATTCAAAATATTACATTTTCACCTATATTAATTGATGAATGAATGTACATTTAATGTGCATTACAATTGTGGAAACAGTTGGTTTACTTAATGTCAATACATACTTGATTTTAAGTGCTTAGCATAAAAATGGTGAACTTCTTGTATTGTATGAAGAATGTATGCCAAGTTTTAAAGCACTCGCAAAGCATCAACTAAATAATGTGCTTACTGCAATATTATACTTATATATATATATATATATATATAATACTTACAGTACACTTCTTATATACTGATAGCCAATTATGATATAAAGTTGAATGAGCTGCCAGAACACTTATATGTGATGTTAACAATATGTTTAAAACTGTAAACGCAACATAAAATAATGTAAAGGTCCTAGTTTATCTTTTTATCTCTAAGAAATTTTATACTTTACAAAAGATATATTCAAAGAGATATGGAGAGCTATGTATGATGAAGCTCCAAGGATTTCTGTATGTGCATAAAAATGTTCTATATTTACTTTTCTGCATTTATGGCGCAAAAGAAATTATTTATTAGAGGTATATGCAAATATAATCAGTGATAAATTACTACATTTTCATGCTTAGTTTTCTCGATGTAATGCATATTCTGTTACACTGTACGATACCACGAAAATTCAGTATTTGGGGTCACGTATAATCATATAATTTTCTCAGGAATTAACACTTATAATTATTGATGATATATTCATGAGGTTTGCATTCAAATGTTGAATAATTTATGTAATACTAACATTACAGTAACACGTACTTCTCTATGTGCATCAACTCCGGATACTATTCTGATAGTTCACCCTTTCCCCAACAGATGGCGAGCGTGTGCGCATTATCTTAGGTTAAAATCGATTCTTATTGGGGTGCGCAGAGGCCATCCAATGTGAAGCCTTTGTGCGGCCCCCCCACCGACCGCGCCTTCGACGACTGCCTCTCCCCCAACTAGCAACGGCCATCTCTGGAAGCACTGTGTGTGTGTTCTTCCACGAGTAACGTCATTAAAAAAGGAGGTAACTGCAGTTGGTTGCAGAGAGGTGTTTCTCCCAACTCGGTGCCCTGTTGAAAGGAAGGAGTAGTGGCGGAGATTTTCGTAGTCTAACGTAGAAGGATCCCCAGTTTCGAAAATGTTCGGACTAGGGAGATTCTGGAGCCTCTGCTGTGTGCTGATCGTGTCCCGGGCGGGAGTGTACAGTTTTGTCGAGGTAAGCTGTCATGTTAAGAAAGGCGAGAGGGCGGAATTTTCGGGAAGCCATGCTTGATCCTTCTCGTCTGCTCTCTCGCGTTGACATTCCCGATCCTCTTGAAAAGCGAGATGATCGCTCGCGTTTTATGTCGTCGAATTAACGCAGTATCGTTTTCGCTGAGAATTTTCCAACCTTTCCTTCGAACTGTCATTTATCAAGTCTTTTCTTGCGTCTTCCGTCTTTCCATAAAGTCTCGTATTGTTAGCGTTGACGCAATTATTTTTAACGTTTAACCGATCCTGCTGCATTGTTGCGGGAGTTTCCGTCACAGAATGAGTTCTTTCGACATGCATAGGGCGGTCTAAGAAACTTGCGCGTCATTTGTGCTAAAGTATGCGTGAAATTCGCGATGATCTCCGGTTGAAACTTGAATTTCGGAGCGAGCGAAACATTTTCTTTGGGCTCTCTCACACCCCGATCGGTTTCGTTAATTTGTTTGTTGAAAACGCGTTCGTCTTTGCCTCTCTCCGCGTGCTCTTCGCACGGCAGGTGGAAGAGAACCGTCCGCTTCTTCCTCGAAATCGGTCGTCGCTCGGCACGCAGGTAGAGGGGGAAAGAAAGGCTTATCTACGGCACCTGTTTATTTTCACGGCTTCCTTCTCTCCTTCGTCGCATTACGCCGAGATGCGAAGCGAAACGCGCTGGGACTTTGAGATAATCGAGGGAACGAAAATTCCCGTCACGTCCGTATCAGTTTGCCCCCTTAGCGTGCGGCGTTAAGGATTTCGCTGACGCAGCGTAAAGAGGGAGTGTGGTGCAGAGCGTTGTGTCGGTGTGTGGGCGTGGGTCGCGTGAAAGCGCTTTTCTCATTGTGGGACGGATAATGGCAGCCGCAATTGTAACTTCTAAAAAAAAAATACCGGCGTTGCCATAGTTACGGAATTTTCCAAATGTCCAAAACGTGATACGCAAGCTCCGCGAAATAATTTCCGGATGACATGTATGACGAGTATATTTAGATATCTGACAGACATTCTTTTGCGGCTTCGAAATGATGTAAGTTTTGCTCGTCGGTAAGATTGATAGCGTTTGCTCCGTAGAATGCATTTTTGGTCCAGAAATTGAGCGTCAGGAGAAATTTTTTGCCAGAAAAGTCTTTTATGTTTCATGTTCTGTTAATTGTGACGCACAAACGAACGATTAATATTCTTTAAAGGATTGGTATGTTCTAGTCCTTTCCGAGAGAAAAAACGAGTCGAATTCCATTCCATTCCTTTAGGATGCGCAAATATAGCCAAGCATTCCGGCTCGCATCGTCGGCATTTTCTTCTCCTCCCGAAATTCTCATCCTTAAAAAAAAATTCCTCCCTCTCTTACTTTCGCACGGTTAAAGTCAGTCCATAATTCACGTCGTTAGGTGATCCGTTGCTGATGTCTGTAGTTACCGGGGTCGCTGCGTAATTTTCGGTCGAAAATTGGTTTCTGCGTAACGCGTCATTTTCGAACAAACTGGACCGAAATCGCAGTCTCTCGCTCCACCAGACTCACCCACACACGGTGCAGGCCAGTGTGTTTTAAGTGGCGGAAAGGTTTCAAGACCCCACCCATTTTTATTTCCGTTCAAATCGTCGTAATCCGCCGTGCCGGACACACTGCAGTGCACCGAAAGGAAAATTCGGTTTATTCCCGCCTGTTTCTTTATCATTAAAACTTATGCCGTATTACGTATGGCATAAGTTTTAATATTTGTCATTTTTTGAACTAGTAATATTCGTCATACTTGTAACGACGTCGTCTTAAATTCCTCCGATCCGGCTAGAGTACCTCTTATGAAAATCTCCAGAAATGTATTACTAATCACCTAGATTAGAGAAATGACGCATTAAAAAAGGGGGCTTTTATCTGACATCCCAATACTTCTGCTCCCTGGAGCTCGGGGAGTGCCTGGATTTTTGGGACCAGCATTCGCGTGGAATTTGCCCTCTGGGACGTTCTGGATTTCACGCTGTTTTTTCTCCTAGTTTGATTTACACCCCTTTGGTCGATGAGTCTGAGGAATTCGGAAATCGCTAGAGAGAGAGAGAGAGAAGAAATTCTTGTGAGAGATACGGGGGACGACTTCATACTTCTCCTTCCGTTGTAGTAAAGGTGACATTCGACGCAGACGCCATGTTACGTTTTATCGTTCCCGAGAGAAAATTTTCAAACCTTTCCATTGATTTAAGTAAATTTGTTTATTCTACCAAACTGCGGATGACTTTAGCAAAGTACTCGTCGCGTCAGTAATTTTTTGAGAAAATGTTCCCGATTCGTTAACTTAATTATGAGTTTTCGCTATTTTTTTAACGATGCCAAATTGGTCGTATCTCATTTGCGAAGCCGCTGCTCCAGTGAGTGTAATGCAAGATGGCTAACTACGTTTGCTCTTTTGTGTTTCCTTTTCGAGTTGGCTGTTGGAAATGCGAATGGCACTCTGCCGGTGTCCTTTTACAATGCTGTTTGTCCGTCAAACTTCGGGGATCGCTTCTCGGAGAGATGTAGTTAATTAGTAGTTCTGAGAGTCGCTTGATACTCTCGAACGAGAACGTTGCTTCCTGTCGGTTATTTCATTCAACCGTAGACAAAAGGGATTGTTACGTCAGGCTTGAATCATGTCGTTAGTCCATTCTGTAGTCGGTTATAATTACTAGTGGCGTTAAAAGTGTGCTGCCGTTGATAATATGCTCAAGCGGGAATACTTCTGGCTGCAATTATTTTCACTTTTTTGGAGATTCGAAGTCTAATTTGTAAATTTAGTTTTTGGCTCGTATAGAAGCAGTTTCGTGAATAAATAGTACATTTCATTGGCAAAAGTTAACACCATCAGTGGTAATTCACTAATATTTTAATCCCGATTTTTATCAGTGAATTATTACTGATACCAACTTCCTTGTCGGTAATGACTCGCCCATTATTTCTTGAAGAGTTTGAAGCTGAACATCGGAGGATGATTAAAGTAAATTTTTATATATTCGAAGTCTTTTTAACCTTAAGATGGGTTCTTGTATTATACAGTCAGCCAGCAGTTAGCTGAACCTTTTTTTTTTAACGGTACAAATATTCCACTTTCATGGAAAACCCACCGCTCCTTTTCAGTCCGCCTGTTTCGAATGTATCTCCTCTACATAAAAAAAAAAGAGATGAAGGGTCTCACCAAATCCTCCCCTTCAAGTATCGGAGAAAAGAGACTCCCGTTCGTAACCCGACGTGGAACTCGTTCGGGAAAGGGTTGGGTTGGGTGGGGTGGGCTTTTTAAGTTAAGAGAGGAGCGGAAAGGAGGGTCTGGGAACTTTCAACAGCTGAAAGGGAGGCTGCGGGGGCGGTGTTCTTTTACCCTCAGTTTTAGGATATTATGCTCGAGAGGAAGGAGCTCTTTCAACCGAAATGCATCATCCATTTCGAGTCTTCCACCTTATTCTCTAACTCCCTTCTTATGTCTCTTTCGTCTCCTCTTTGCATCCCATACGAATTTGCTCATCTTTTCTCTTTCTCTCTCTCTCCCACAAGTCTTATCCACCCTTCTGTCATTCCCACGTTTAATCCTCTTTTGCCGATTTTCATCCGCTTATCTGACCATCTAACGTTCGTTTTTTTTTATATATCCGTGGTATTACTCGCTGATTCTTCCGTTCACGTTCTTTCGCGCTCGTAAGAAAAGCATTCCCCGTGCAGCTCCACGTATTATGTCTTACTTCGAGGTCATCACCGCGAAAATTTATGCGAAACGGCAGCGAGTTGCGTGCATCGGATGGAATTCCATTGTGTGGCGTTTCCCGTCTCAAGAAAGGGGTGGAAGAATCTCGGGTTTTTCTCCTTCGATTCTCTCATCGCCCGTGACAGTTTCACCGTTCCGTTTCCGAGGGCGATGATTCCGGATCGGATTTTGACCCGATTTTAATTCTATGAAAAAATGGCTTTAATCGCTTTAAAGTGCGATCCTTAACGTAATTCGTTTCTCGTATTCTTAATTTCCGTGCTGGAGATGTTGTTAAGTGCTCGAGGAGTTTTATCCTATTTGTTTCTACTATCGCTCCGCTTTTCGCTTCTGCGTCTTTTTTCTGAATAATATGTCGTTTTTCTCTTGTTCTTACGTCATGTGGCGCGTTGACGAAGAATGCGTCTCAAGTCTTTGCTTCGAGTGGATCGAAGGAGAGGTCGGTAAAAGTCATTATGTAGCCCTGCAATCGATCTTTTTTGTCAGCAAGTTCTACAGCCTCAAAAGTCGATAAGTTTCTGTTCAAACTCACGGCCTTAAATTCTGGAGAGGGTATAAGGATTGTTAAACTTACATATCGAACCTTTGCCAAGAACATTTAATTTTTAATAAAGTTCAATTCTTTTTGTATTACAATAAAGTGGGACGCAGGGGTGGATCCAGAAACTTCCTCAGTAGTGAGAGGGGCCCCAAGTCTTAAGCGATTTTTCATCAAGGCGATTTATTTCTTTTAAGCGGAAAAGAACCAAAATGGCGCGTGAGGCACCTAATATTTTTCAGTAAATACTGAATACTAAATATCCTATAATTATATGAAGCGATGATAACTCTCGATTTTATTTTGTCAAAAATAGGGAATCGGATTGTTTTCCGTGGATCGAGGTGGTGTTGTTAAAACTATTTAGATTTTTACTACATCAATTGAAATTAGAACAAAGGAATATTTTACGGTATCAGCCTATATATAGTAGTAATAATAGCTTAGCCAAAGGCTGCGCTACGTATACATCTGTCTACAACTACATGTTACCCTGCAAATCACCATATTGGTGGGTGCCAGGTGGTGCAGCGCACCAAAGCCTACCTGATAACTTCTCTCGCGGGTATCACTCTCCTGTTATGGTCTCGTATAGTGCGTAAGGGCCCATCAGTGTAGGGAGCCCTAGAATAAACACTAAAAAGTTGGTAATTACCCATTTTATTAATTTCTAAATTTACGAAATAATGCATTCTAATTACTCATGATCTCAAATAATAATAAAACACCACGCGTTTTCTCACCGTAATTCAATTGTATTTTTGCATTAATCATTTGTTGTCCAAGAACAGGGTATAATTATTATTTCTTTCACCGGACCCCACGCAGCCTTAGCTACCCCGCCGGTAGTAAAAGATTTAACCATAACGGAAATTCATGACATTTTAATACACACGGATAGTATATTAATCACGCAGAACTCGTAATATTTTTAGATCGCGCGGAGAACCCAACGTTTTAGCAAAATATCACGAGACGACGCGAGTCGGACCGAATCCGCAACCTTACATTCATTCAAAAACTTCAACAGATACCTACTCCATCTTTGGACTCGTTCGTCGGAATCGACGCAGAAATATGTCTTTAAAAAAAAGATTAAATTTCTCGCCGAAAAACGTCTCCTTTTAATTTCGATCTCGATGCGTGCCATTCAGGAACTAGTCCTCCATCGGAGAGGTTTTTAAGAAGTCCGTAATCATTTAGCGCCGTCTAACAAGAAGCCGCCGCAGGAATGCAGTTTCCACGCGTAAGGGGAATTCCCGAAGCACGCGGCCGTCCATTCCGCGCTCCTCCTCCTCTCCCAACATCGCCCCACCCAGCCACTCCACCAAGGTTTCCAATTCCCTTCCACGCCCGTCTCTTCGAGAACCCCTCCGAAATTGTCATTCCGCTTGGTCGTTTCTTTCCCCCTTTTCTTCTCTCCTCTTTATTCCGTATCGATCCGAGATTCTCTCTCTTCGCCTCCCCCCCTCCATCTCCCACACACACACACACAGACACAAAAGAAACGAGGAGAATAGCAGAAAGGAAGAAGGGGAGAGGATTGGCGAGTGTCGGAAAATTTCGGAGGTGGAAAAAGTATCGGAATTGAGAGAGAGAGAGAGAGAGAGAGAGAGAGAGAGAAGGGAAGCGAGGCAGAGTGGGTGGTGCAGAGACACACACATAGAGGTTACAGGGTGGTGCTAAGTTTTTTTTTTTTTAACGCGGTACGGAACGGTGAGGAGGAAAGGCTGGTTATGTTAGGTGTTTGGTTGAGAAGAGGTGGTGGTGGAGGAAGAGTTGATGGTGGAGGGTGGAGCAACAGGACTTTTTTTCCCCCTTCTCTTTTCCCGGTTTCTTTTAAACCGCTCGCATCCCTTATTTTTTCTCTCTATTTCCTCTCCGGAAAAAGATGTGCTTCTCTCTCTCTCTCTCTTCTCTTTTTCACATGTCTGCAGTCGCCTCTACGCTACACACACATCCGACTCGCTCACCTCTGCACTCCTTCCTCGTCAAACTTCATTCCTTCTCCCTCCGTGTCTCTCTCTCTCTGTCGGCGCTACCCTCCCCATCTCCCCCCCCCCCCTATACGATCCTTTTTTTTTGTATTTCGGCGTAAGGGGAGTGTATGTGTGAAGAAGGGAACGTGCCTACACTTAATCTTTCAGTCAGGGTGGTGCAAAATTTTTATGCCGACAGGTTTTTCTGTCTGGCGCGGAATTTTTGTACCAGTGTTTCGAAACGCTTTGTTTAATGAGAAAGCCGTTGTAATCACTTCTTCTGTTTTTTTGTTCAATTTTGTTTTTAAGTTTATCATTTTTATTATCGTGTTCTTTTTATATATATATATATATTTGAAACCCTTATCGCAACATCTGGGCAACCTTTGTATCTTTTATCCGTAAGGTTTTGTGGCAGTAAGAATTGGTTAAGGCTAAAATGCGGTCAAAACTGTCTAGAACGTACGCATCGTGAACATTTTGCTCATTCAAATGGTGTGTACCTAACCGGTAGTATTCCTGAAATTTCGCTGTTTTACTACCCGAATATGCTGCAGTTCCAATTACTTTTGCCTTCACGCTAGGTTGGAGTAGCTTCCCCCCAGGCGTCCTTCGACATTTTTTTTTGACACTTTACGAGATGACATGGACGTGGTAATTCTTCAGTCTTCTATCCATAAGTTTGGAATTTAGCGAAATGAAACTTAGGACAACGAAATCCGAAGGGAGAATTACATTGAAGGTGAGCATGCTACCTGCGCAGCGTGGGGCGTAAAAGGTGACGTGGTCTCGCGTACCCTCTTCAATTTTACTGAGAAAAATCATTTATTTTTTGCTTTATCGCTCGGGATGTGATGACAAAACCCCCACCAGCGGCATCCTATGTAAAATTATTATATATGCATCAGGTGGTATTTAATCAACAGGGAATTGTCTACTTACCTAGTCGAATTTAAAATGGACTAGACATTTTGCGGAAGTTAATAGGAAATTCCTCTCGCAGGGAATTCACAGTAAATTGAATTCGAATTAGAATCATCTCAAGAAATCTCACTCTACCGCTGTCGACACGTTTTCTTTGGAATTTAATACCCTAATTGTGGTGAGCGTGTTTTCCAGCACGGTTGGTGTCGCTTTTTAGATGATTTCTGAATAATTCCGTGTTTTTCGTCGACCAAATTCTCGCGATGTAGCACATATATGTATTTATATAAATCCTCTTTTCGTCGCCGTCGTATCGATCTGCTTTGCCTCTCGTGCATTTTCACGGCGGATTTTGTCTTCTCAAATAATCGCTAGCACCCTGGCGTGTTTCGAGAGATATTGCGTCTCGCCTACGAATTCCCTTTCTCTTCTCTCTCTCCTTTGCACTCAAATCCTCTTCCAGTTATCGAATAAATCCTCGCCCATTTTCGCCGAAAAAGCTTTTATGGGAGTCCGTCACGGGGAGTGAGTCCTATTTTCCTTACGTAATGATCCAGAAAACTGTTAACGTTCGGCGGCCATGTTTGCGAGACGCCCCCTTGTCTGCTCTCCGTCTTGCGGTCGACATTTATTTTTCGCCGCCTCTTAGCTAGGCAAATTTCGTTTTTTGGGTACAATTTTTTTTACTTTTATCTAAACAAATACCGTGCTTGAAAAGGATATGGCGATATGCATTGAAAGGAAAGAAATATTTTATTATTTTAGGTTTTTAAACCAATGTCACAAGAGACTGTTTTGCAGTTTTTATGTATGGCACTTAGTTTTTAGACGCCTTTCGTTTCAAACGTGAGTGCCTATTAGCTTCGGTGTGTTAGTCCGTCCGTCCGTACTCATGTTCGTTTTCGACTTTCACCGAACGGATTTTGATGAAATTTGGTATTTAGGACTTATGGACGAAGGCAATAAGAAAATTACATGGTTCACGTGACCTAATCGCGGACGCCACTTAAACCATTTTATTAGAATATATCTCGTAAAATATTAGTTATACCGAAAACAGTGGCGGATTTAAGGGGGATCGCACATGGCGCGCGCCAGGGGCCCCGAAAACATGTTTTTATGCATAATCTCAGAACATTAAATATCTCATTTTAAAAGTCGTTAAGGAAATTTAATTTTTTTGCACGGCGATACTTAATTTATTGAAACAGGGAGTCAAATAAACGGCTATTCGTTAGGTGAGTATACATACTTTGAATTCAGGCCCCCAAATAATTTAGCGCCAGGGTCCCAAATAGTTCAGCGCAAGGGGCCTCGGAATGTCTAAATCCGTCACTGACCGAAAAGGTTTTCAAACCAGATTTGTAGAACTAGCCAAATGGAATATTTCTTGTAAAATACATTTTTATCGTAGGGGTAGCTGTTATCGAAAAAAATCAAACGAGAAAGTCGTAATTCGCTTTGAGCTGGGAAAAATTCATGCATGGTTATTTAATTGTTGTCAACGAAAACAATCTTCGCGGTAACTGAAATAAATAGGGTCTGCTATAATTACGGAAATGTTTTATTTCCTGACCTGTGCATGCAGAATTTTGTAAAGTGAAGGAAATGGATTATCTACTACGAAGGAAAGATCGTAAACGTAAATATATCAACTGCTGTGCATCGTATTGTGGAATAGTTAGTAAGAATATATCTATGGTCTTCGTCATGGTAACTCACTGATCGATAATTTTTAATCTTATTTCGATATACGTTTTGTGAATATGCCTGATATCTTTTAGCCAAAGCACTCATAATGTTGTTGGGCGCGTCCTCAGTCAAACTGTCAACCCGCCACCTAATTTAATTTTTCATGAACGGGGCGAGAGTAATCGAATTAAACCTCGATAAAAGCTTTTAAGGGGTTAATAAATGGGATTGCGCGTGGATAAATTTTCGTACCCGACTGTGTTTCTGTCTCCAGAGCCTTGGAATTCCTTATTGAGTGGCACGAGCCCAGGAGCTCTCTCTTTCTCTCTTGCCTCGGGATTGAGTAACGCGAGCATTCCTTTTTGTCTTTCCTGACTCATGTCACGTCGGTGATGTATTGTATTACGTGTCGCAAGGTTATCATCCGTTTTCTTCCTCTCGTCCATTAATCTATTTCGAGTCTTATTCATCATATTTTCCTCTCAGGAGGGGGCGTATGCAGCCTATCGCATTCGGGTACGTCTTCTTTCTTAAGGTCTTTTACTATCGACACTACTTTATATAAACTATCAATCGATATAAGTTCCGCACATCTCTGTCGATAGATTTTTTCAGTGGAATCGACGCAATATGTCTTTCCAATATCCATAAAAAGATGTTCTTTATTAGCTTACACTAGCTTTGAATCTAAAAATGATGGTGAATGCCATGTAGCCAAAATGCGCGTCTGGTTTTTCTAACCTTTTTTTATGGCTGTTGAAGAGAGATACTGTGACGGTGATTTTAGCCATCGAATCGATGAAGTTGCCTTGCGCATTATTAAATAGAAAAGCTTTCGCTACGTGTTAGTTTTTGTGTGATATCTCACTATTGTTATCATTTACATCTGTGATGCAGTGATTGCGTGGATTTGATACGTGAAAAGGAGACTGCATATAGGGAAGATGCAGAGTGATGGGATAGTTAAGACAAATGCGAAAGCCTGTTAGGTGAAGTTTTGGAAGGAAAAGGTTCAGTTAATAAATATTGCACAAAGAAAGTGTTTTCGGACAATATATTGAAGGAATTAGAAGGGAACTGCCGAATGAAGAGTGGCAGGTGAAATACCAAGATAAAAGAAAAAAGCAGGAGTTCTGGAAAGGGGATAAAACATGGCCATTTTGAAGGAATCAACCTTCGTTAATTCCTGTCAAAAAGATAACTTGATTTATAGGATATTTAAAAAAAAGTTCTTCTATTGCCGTTCCTCCGTTGGATGCCTTTTTCCGACCGCTTTTATTTTAAAACTTGAAAAGAATATTACAGTCAAAGTGGAACCTTTCCTGAGATTTTCACATCCCGAGATACCAGACGAAAATGTGGATCCTATAAAAAATCGCCGAATGTTTGATTACGATGTTGACATTTCGCCAGCATTTCGATTGCTGTTTTTGGAACGAATTGCCTTCGCCTCGACTCGTTCGTGAAGGCGGCAGGCGGAAGCTCACCGAAGCGTCAACGTAACTAACGAACACAAGGCCAAGGCGAGGAATTGCAACGGGAGACCGTGATAATTGCGATCGAAGTAGCTTCCTTTCTTAACGAACCAACTTAAGCGTGGATTTCGTCGTCATTTCAATGCGATTCGGACGATTTTTTATGACGAAACACCCGTATTTATCGGTTATTGAATCCTAATGCATGAGAGATAACCCAGATTGCGATCTTTTTTATGAATTTCCCGTCTCTCGTCCTACGTATGAGCGCGAATGCCTTTTTTTTACGAGCCATTTAGTCCAATCATTAACCGTACGCGATCACTCTCCCACGAAGTGGTACGAAAAAAAAACGTTATCTGGACGACCTAATTTTTATCGGACTGATGTTTTCGAGCGTTATTCGTTCACCTTCACTCGCTCATGCGGACGAAGGAGTGCGTGCTAAAAATCCGACGGAGAGGGAGAGCGAGATAGATAGATGGAGAGAGACCTTGGAGGTTAAAGAACTCTCGGTTTTTCGGGGAGTACCATCGTCGTATTCCGGTCCGCCCAGACGGAGAAACTATCCTTCAGACTTCTCTCCATCACGTGATGCGAATTAAGACGGTGTTTGCGGATGTCTGTCTTGTTTGCCCGTAACCAAGGACGCGTGTTCTTCCCGAGAGTGCCATCTCACTACCGACGCTTGCTTGCCTAGCAGTATTTTTCTTCCATTCTAGGATAGGAAAGGGGTACTTAGCCTAAACATTTTTAAGAAAGAATGGGGAGGATTATTTTGTTATTATTTGTTCTCTCCTGCTGGCACCCGTTGGCCTTCTGTGGAGTCCGTGGGAGCTCCTTATTTGCTTAAAGCGAGTCATGTGAGGAAAAAAGTTATAAAAAATCAACCTTGATAATTGTGCTTATGCTGCGCCGGATTTTTCTGCGTTCTTTTTTTATTTAAAAATTTCCATTTCTCTAAAGTCAGGGACGGGTATGGCCCCCGATAGGATTTTTTTGCATTCCGAAAATCTATGATGGTAAAGAGATCCGTAAAATTTATCACCTAACTTTATGTTTTTTGTGTTAATGCTATGTTTAATATTAAAATATTAATATTTAGTTCTTAAAAAACTGTTATCTTCATTTATATGATTCGTCAGAATCTATTGGTAACTTCCGATTTTAACTCTAATATGGTTCTCCGAAGCATTGGCAGCCACCATTGTAAAATAGGTTGCCCACCCATGTCTTAAGGGGGATTTCATTTGTTTGGCTCCTCAGCGTTTGAGTGCTATATGGGAATTTGGAAATGAACAAGGAAGATTTCGCGGTTTTTGTGTTTTTTTTATACGGGGGATGAGGATGGTAAAGCATGGAGGTGCGGTATGGGAAAGAAAGCATTCCTTAAGGAAGGTCTATCCGTTCTCATGGGATAGTTTTTCTGCTTTCTTGGAAGTAAAGGAGCGTAGGTAGGAGACTGTGGGCAAACATAAAGCAGACTAATACCTCGAGAGACAATCCTTTGCGATGTTGACAGACACATCTTTCCATCATCTGTACCCTTCACTTCCCAGTTCTTGGATTTTTTTGGTAATTTTCCTCGAGATAGTGCGTTAGGGACGAGTTTTTTTTATTTGTAAACGGATTACAGGAGGAGATTAAGTCCCTGTGGCGTTTGTTGAGGGAATTTTGTTGTACGGCAACAGTTCCCAGTTGCCATGTAAGTCCTTGGAAGAAAAGCGAAATTTGTGGAAGACGAGCATTATTGCCGGTGCGTAATCTTCTTAAGTTTTAAAATTTCTGCTAGATGCAAATATTTACGAAGGATTCGATTTAATTTACCGAAGTAAATCGTTAAAAAATTCGGTACAACATACGTCGTACAAACTTTCTCATATACTAATGCGTCGCTTAGTTATCTTTAGAAAATGAAAATCTTATCAGCCGTTTTTGAGAAAATGAAATTATTGTTAAAGTTGCCTAGAATAAACTAGCCTTATATTCATTTTTTGAGAAATACGAACTATATAGTATTATTGCAGACTTAAACTGAAGTAACTGTACGAAATTTGATCAAAATCGTTATTGCCGTTTTTGATAAAATCAAATTGTTGTTAAAAATGCGTAGAATAAACTTCCCTTAATTATTGAGCAATGTCAACCATTTCTTCATAACTTCTGCTCTGTATGATAAAATGCCTAAGTACGAGATTTCATTCATTTTCGCTGGACCGTTTAGGCTCTAGAGCCAGTAACAGCCAGACAGACGACATTGCGAAAACCACTTTTTCGTGTTCAGCGACACCTAAAAAGTAAATTTCCGTAAAAATCTCGAGGTCGAATTTTTTTCGCGATTACAATACTTTCTCAATATACTTCGTATATGAGAAAGTAAAAAATGAATGACTAGATTTGAGCCGAATATTGGCCAAGAATTGATTAATATAAGAGAAATTCAGAGACTTGACCTAATTAGGTCAGTCACGTGCAAACGTTTAAAAGATTTTGTTCGTGAATTTCCTAAAGGGGCCAAAAGATGTTTTATTACAAAAAATCTAGAGGATTCCTTTAGACATTGGAGGATTGCGATGCTCAATATTCCTAAGCTAATTTCCATATGTAGTTCATCACTTGCAAGAAAAAGGGGCCGAACTATAAATCCTGGGCCCCTTAAAGCTCAAGGGTCCTGAGCTCTTGCCCTAAGGTAATTACGTTCCCACCTGTTTTCATAAAACGGTCGAGTGAACCACACAAGCATTTCGCTTACACTTTGAATTTTCAATCCTTAAATTACTTCCGAGGACGGCTGCTTTTTGGATGGAAACGGGCATAAGGGTTTTGCCCGATCGGTTATTGGTTGCACGAGTTACCCAGATCATCTGTTGGATTCATGACGTAAAGTGACGATTTTGTAATTTTCATTTTTCGTCATTTAATTACCTGGAGAAAATTTCGGATATTGAAGTAACACAATGAAATAGAAATAAAGACAAAAGTGGCTTCGTGTCATCCTGCGTTCTTTGAACTTGCATTAGTATACGTATAGTTTACTGTAGGCGGCTTTGTGGAATCACGAAATTGATTAATAGATTATGTTAAGGAAGTTTTTTAAAAGTATCTGAATAATTCACCGAGATGTCGCAAATTATAGATAAATTTCACGATAAATATGCTGTTTGCGAAACGCCAAAAAGGAAAAAAAGTAAAACGCAATGGTATGAAACATTACGACGTCTGTCTTCTTTATTGGAGGTTTGCTATGGATTCGGCACTAGTTACGCCATCTTGCGTCGTCTCGCGTGAAGGAACAGCCATCTTAACAATGGCCGGCGTTGAAATGTAATCGAAAGGAAGCCCAGCGATTTGGAAGAGATTTTGTGAGGTGGAATAAAAAATTACCGGCTTTAGTTTCCCACGCGAAAATGGAAGTGTTTTCTTACCCTTTCGCAGGCGACGGTTTCATGATTCTTTCGCTTCTCACCATAATACGAATTGTAAGCGTATAACTCCCCAAGTATGTTTATTCAAGTTGTTATCGTATTTCCGCTTCGGCAAGTATTCAAAATTACAGGATTTCATTGAGTGGAGATGAATAGATAGAGTTGAATAAGGATACGCAATTCTTTGCGGGAGAAGGAATGCGGATATTCAACTCGCAGTAGAGAATTTAAATAACAATATAATATTGCCTAATATTATTCGGCGCTGAAAATTTACCCGAAAAAATAATTTTCCATTACGTTACTTGTAACCTTTAGGAAAATTTGCCCTCGTTAGTTGCTCGAATGCATAATATTGTAGTGTGTAGTATTCTCAGAGTAATGAATATTCATAATCTTCCTGCGATGTATCGTGAGAACTTATAATTGCTTCCGAGAAGGACTAGCAAAATTTGCCATTCTATTGAAATTGCCATATTCGTTGCATCTTAAGTATTACAGAATCGTACAGGTTCCTAATAACGGTAGTTTTCCTAGGTCATTCCAATTTCCCGTTAAATTTGATTCATTTTCGACGCGCAAATCCTTTGTCTTATTCATTCATTGTAATTCTACCTTCCGGTAGATTTTAGTCTCACCCAACTCAGTATGGGCTTTCTTTCTCTTCAAGTTTATTTCGTTGTCACATGCACGTATATAAGGCAGAATTACCTCAGTGTTTTTTCAGTGCCGTGGATACATTTAAACACTGTGCTAGGCTTTTAGCGATATGCAACACGGACGTATACAACGCAGTTTGTTGATTTCTAGAAAAAAATCATTTATTCCCGTAGGTATCTATCTACCTTGACCAGAATTTCCTTCAAAAAGGGGGAGGCAAGCCGGAAACCTGAAAATTTTCTAGGAAAACGTACCTCCAACTCTTGCTATATCAAGGCTATCTTTCTCGTTTCCTTTTAATAATCACGAATTTAAGTTAAACGAATTTGTGAATTCAGTAGAGAAGTTCTGGAAGTTAAGACGGGAATGGAAGAGAGAGAGACGGAGGTTGAGACGATACCGGGTAGAGAGAGTTTCCTCCAGGGAAGAACACGTGTCCTATAAGGGCGTCGGAAGGTCACTCAGTCCAACCACGTCTTCTGCTCCTTTCTGTCTCTCGGGAAGAGAAGGACAAGAGAAAGAGAGAGAGAGAGACAATGGCGGTGTCTGCCGGACGGTGTTGTGGCTAGGCGTATTTCTTCCGTCGAGGATAAAGGAAAGGGTTGGAAAAAGGTGCGTGCGTGCGTGTGAGTGCGCTTGGAAAGGTGTTTGGGTGAGGGGCGTGGTGTGTTCAGAGGCCTTATGGACTGCGTGGCATGCGGCGTTCGGGAGAGGCGGCAGTTTCGAGGTTCGATGTCACGGGCGTTTCGTCGGTGTCTATTTCTCTCTGTCCTTTCCATATTTAGATTCCGTCCGGCTCTCTCGGAATAATGGACGAGGGTGGATCTTTTTTTCTTTATAACCCATGTGCAGCTCCTCCCTGTTCCACCGACGCGCATACTTTGGTATTTTTTATGTCACTGAATTGTTTCTTACGTCCCTTTACGAAAAGCGGTTACAAATGAGTGTACCTTCAGCAGGGGTGATAGCACGGAGGCATTTTAACCGGCTACGTATTTCTCGCGCTACATTTTAGAATTTTATGTAGAGGAAAACGCTAAGATAATTGTAAATAAAAAAATTGTCGTAAGATAAGACCAGCTGAAGGTGTTCCGGACCGGTTTAAATGAAGATTTGGGATATAAATCATGAATTTTGTGGACAAAAGTTGGGGCAATTAGCAAGGCAGGAGTAATCGAAAGAGCCTGCCCCTTCAAATTTGGGACGGTTGGCCACCCTAGAGTAAATACTTTGATTTCTTCTACTTATTATATCTTTTTAAAATAATATAAGGCAGCCCTTTAGCCCAGTGTTTCTCATAGTGGGGGCCGTGAAGCTTTTTCCGGGGGGCCGCCGAAAAATGGGTGATAACAAAGATACTGAATTAATTTTAATCCTAAACAAAAAGTAAGACGATAAAAATTATGCCGAATTAATTAAATGATACAGTACATATAAAAGAGATCTTATTATTTATAACTATGGCGCTGTTTTTCAATCGCCATGTTAAAGGAGTGGGGGGAACACCGACGTCAGTCGGTCAGGAGCATTTTTTACATTGTTAACAAAAATCCACGTTTAATCATAAACACAGTTTAATAGAAAAATACTATATATGTCATTTAAGTTCATTAGTAATCATTTTTTGACAAATTATTGGTTGGGGGCCCAGGAAATTTTTTATTCACACCAATGGAAACCCAGACTAAAAGAGTTTGAGAACCGCTGCTTTAGTCGCACTACCAATGGACGAGCAATAAGCAACTTTAATCCACGAGCAGCCTTTATAAGCGGCAATTTTATCACGTTTTTATAATGACGTTTTAATTATTGCTTTGTGTATTAAAGTATTTTCCAAAAACGGTTAGTTAGTTATTTTTAATCGATGATTCATTTTCCGTGAGAACTTCGGGGCACATCTGGTTTAAAGAGATAACTTGTGGCGGACTGACCATTTGAAGATGATGTCATCTAGCCTCGACAGGATTTGCGGACGATCTCGTAAATCACACTTGACTGACAATGAGAGGAAGCGTTTCTCTCGCTTTCTCTCGTCGCCATAACCGCGTGGAGGCATCTTTCACCGCATTTCTTTCAAAAAGTAAGAACGTGTGCGTCTTACTTAGCTTCGTTTTTCACGTTGATTATTTCATCGGGAACGAAACTTGAGAGGAGGGCGTCGCGCGAAATTCATTGTCCTTTGCGGAGGTTTATAACGTCGCACATTTCGACTGCGGTATTTCGTTTTGTGTTGACTCCTTTTTTTCCGTGGTGTCGCTTTAATTCGCTTCTCTCGCGTGACGTCATCTAAGGCGTGTTTACGGGTACAAATCGCCTGAATCATAGGCCGTGGAGCACGTTTCCGTGGATTACTCACCAGTTCGATATGTTTCTCCCAGCCGATGTGTTTGCGTGCGTGTGTGGTGTTTACGAGCTAAGGTGCGACGCATATCCGATCGCTGTTTAGGTGAATTTTCGTACGCGGAATGTTTTTCTCTCTCTGTATTGTGATCTCTGACGCCATCCATTACTCGAGTCTTTCATCCATAGATGCTTCCCTGCAGAAATAATGTTTTTCTTTCTAGCCTGATTTTTTTACGTAATATGGGTCGTTTTAGATATGCTACAGGTTACTTTCATATGTCGCTGCAGTAGCGCACACGGGATTCTCTTAAGAGGGGTTCGAAATATTTGACAAGCACAAAAGTTATATGCAAGTTATATCAATTTCGCATATTGCATTATTAATTATATTTCAGTTAAAAACAAAGGGGGCAAACCGTCTACTATTTCTTTCTGACGGCGCCCATGAACCCAGATTTAAAATAACGATGTATGTTTCCACAGTTCAGAAACATCACAATTTTCGAAAGGGGGGCGGTGTCCGAACCTCGTGGATCCCCCCCGTGTGTGCGCCACTGTGTCTGTGTAGCTATACCGCACATTTTTAGTTTTCACTGCTGCACCCTTTGAGTTTCAAAGCGCCCTAAGATAAACTTCTCACGAGTTTTGTTTTTCGCCTTTTCGTCAATGAAATCCACCCCAGAGAAAGCGTTCAGACCTGCGTTCGAAGGCTACAGGTCTACGGCTGACGATACCTTGTGAGGGAATGTGACCCGAAAGCCCTCTCTCCGTATGGCAAATGGGACGTTTTTTTTTACATACTGGGCCGGACGTAGTACCTCTTGAGAGGGAACATCTGGCACTTGGGGGCGCCATTTCTTCCCGTGACCACCTGCGCTCTGCAGCTTTTACTGGAAAGGAGAGAGAGAGAGAGATTGAAAGATATAGAGAGAGGGGTAGAGAGAGAAGGAAGTCGAAGGGGAGGAGTGGCACGAGTCTGAAATTTTCCCGAGGGCGAGATGCCATTCCAAAACCACGTGGCCTGGAATTAAGTTCCCGTAAGTGTTCTTTCGTGAATGGATATTATTCGGGAACTCGTTTACGGTGGAATTCTCGCCGCCTCTTACGTTTCGGCTCTGTATCTCAAAAAATTCCAGGCGCTTTCTTTTCTTAAACTAGAGATTAGTGCTTTAAACTTTGTTAACCGTTTCTGCCAAAATTGTGCCCATTATCCATGCCGGGTTCAGGGTTTTTTTTACTCTCTTTGCAAATTTAAAAGGTGTTATTTGTAAAAATCTATCGGAAATATGAAAAAAAACTAATATATTCCAGAATTTTCTTTTTTCAGTTCGATTGTGCAATCTTTGAACGTTTCCATGGAATACTTTCGATCCTGTCACAGTGCTTCTTTTTCTTTCACCCCGCCTTATAAAATGTTGGATTATGATGCTGGCACTGTCTGGCATTTTTTTCAGGTATTCGTTGTTAGGTACCCTGTGAAGTTGATTTTTGTATTTTTTGAAGTTTTGCTGGAATTTGCGCATCAAAAACAGTCTTAGAGAGCGAAAAGGCGAATGAATGTTTTTCATCGAGTGTCATCTTTTTCGTAACATTCAAAAAGTAGTATATTCCTTCAAGGGTTTTGAATGTGAAAGTACTCGGACAGTATAAGGCAATAAAGACAAAGGGAGTTTTTCCTTGCCAATGGTGCCTTTTTTTTGCTAAAAGTCTTGATTCGGCATCTAACGTGATTTCTGCGCACGTAATAGATTTATTTAATCGATATTTTAGGATATTTCTTTTGCAAATTCGTTTATAATTGATGTCGTTACAACGTTTGAAATGAGAAGTCTTTGTCGTTTGCTGGCTTCTTCAATTGAGATTTTATTCTTGAATTATCACGCTTATGCGTGTTGGAGAATCGTCAAACGAATCAAGCATGGAGAGATTTGGTTTTGTTTTAAACGATTTTGAGCGTGAATTCCCATAGTTGCTGGGGTTTGTGCATTTTCGTATCGCCGTTTTGTCCCCAAGAACACGATTCCAAAGGCAGCGAAAGTAATCCGCGCTATTCTCGTCCGTATAAATCGTAAAAGGAAGATGTCTATGCATCGTCGTTAATATATTATCGCGAAGATCCTATCGACGCGTTTTTCGTTGCGTTTGTTGGTCGGAGAGAGGCGGATGTAGATGACGTCGAAAGACGAAGGGCATTCGTCGCGATCGCGTGGAAACGTTTTGTCGCCGGACGGCGTCGGTTTGACCCAGTTGTGTCAGGAATTTACTAATTTCGCGTCGCTCATGGCCGTAGTCTGGTCACTTGACGGATTTGTGGTATTAGCCTCTGGATATCCCGCAACCTAGGATGCATCGCGCTTCGCAACAGCTTGCTCCGCCTGTTTGTGTGTATGTATATATATATATGTCTCGCAGTGACAGATCGCAGCAATGCGATTTTATTTTGGTCGGGATAACTGAAGAACAGCGGCCATAAATCGATGCACCGGCTTTCGTTGAATCTAGAATCGTCTGTGTGGGCGGTCGGGTTGTAAACCCCTGGGTTTTTAAATTGGATGCAAAAGAAAGATTGATGGTAGGTTTTTTGCCATAATTACCATGGACATTCCTCCGGTGAACCTAAAATTTAATGAATGCCTTTTATTTTCCAACTCTTGGTTCTCTTTTTTTTATCCCGGACCAAATTCTTCCTCGTTAGCTTTTCATGCGGAACGAATCGCTTACCACATTAGCTTACCTGCCTTTTTTTCTCTCTCTCTCTCTCTCACTCGAAGCTTTGTTATTATCAGTGCCTGCTCATTATTCGCTTTTAATCACCCACGCATTCATTAAACTTCTCTTTTGTACTTTCCCATCCATTCATTCAAATGTATTTAGTCGTTGACTGCATTTTGTTGCAGATTTGCTACGTGGCTTTAAAAATGTTTCGAAATATAACGTAAGTTTCGAGTTTAACTATTAAAGCTAACGGTAGCGTTTATGTGACGCTATAGTTAGCCTTTCTGTGACTGGTATGCTACAGTATGGAACCGTTTGATATATGTCCGTTAGATGTTTGGTATTCATAGAAATACGGTGATATTTATTATATACAGTATTCTGTGGCTTTCGCTGTACTTTGCACATTTTTTGGAATTTTTTATTACAACAGCAAACGACTTTTATTGTAGAAAATGAATATTAATGATGAATTGTAGCATATGCGCCACGTTAGAAAAACTTCATTTAAATAACTAAAATCTTGTAAAAAAACTTTCGGCTTTATTTTTCATATATTGCATAATAAAATATGCATATAACTTTTTAGGTAAAAAATATGAAAATTATACAGCACTTGTTTAATGTTTTGTGTTTTTCCTTGGCGCCGAGTTGTGATATAAGTCGTAATTGTTGTAAATTCTTGGTCTTGTAGATCGTAAGAAAAAAATGTTTTGATTCCTAGACGAGTTCGATTTCGCTGTTGGAGATGAAGGGGCAGGATCCCAAACATGCGAGCTACAAATTCGTTCAATAAAATTCTCTCATCGACCTAATTCCGCTTTTAAACGGATGAAAGAGGACGTGGGCGAGACAGTCACAAATCGAAGAAGAAACGCGTGACAAAGTAAAATATTTCATGCTTAATGATAGTGTTAATTTTGGTTTCATGTACACGTAACGTCCCTAGTGTTCCACGGTTCAGAAAAATTCTAATAGTTATCACTTAAAACGATTTACTACCTTCCATATATTTAGAAATGTTATATTTGGTCCCCCAGATTTTTTCCTCATAAATTCTATTTAAAAAAATAAGCTTTAACGATAAAACGACCGCCTTTCGTCCATTTTCCAAATTTTAGAAGGTGACATATTAATTAGCGAGACGCTGAGTAATAAAATTGTAACCAAGCACTCTGGAAGGAAATATTTTTGTTTAATTTTTCATTCTTCAAGAGAAGAGCGAAAATTTAACCCAAATTTTCGAGCTCAAAGTTATTACCCTAGAATGTTTTAATTTAATTAATACATAAAAAAGTTATCGGTATTATCAGATGATTCAGGTCTTCCTTTATCTAACGAGTAGTAACGTTAACACGTGAAATTGCTTTGGTTTTCTTCGTACACGCTTTTCTGAACTTGATTTTTTCGGAGCTAATGTCACAGGCTATGTTTTAGTATTATTTCGTGGTTTTAAAATAACCCGTACACCTCCACATTCTTGCTAACCTTAAGTACAAAACGACATTCTTCATATACGGTTTTTAATGTTTAAATGTAAACCCCTCTTATTTCCCTTAGCACGTTGTAAACGTGGTTTTGTTATCTGAATTTCAAGAGCGCAATAAAGGAAAGAGTACGCTCTATCTTTTTTTCGCGGACAACCCTGTATTGTTAGCATTCTATCTCATTCACCCACTCGCCCATTAAAAATTGTATGAAGATTGTTTTTTTCGGTATCATTCGTTCACTACTTTTCTAAAATGCGAAAGAGAAGTTGACTAAGAAAATGGAGGGGAAGTCGGAGGGGTGATTTATGCGAAATTTAAAACAGACTTTTAAAAATTTTTTCACCCTATTTTTTCCTGACGTGAATCTAAAGCATCAAGAGATGGGGCAGTAAAAATCTATAGGAAAGTCCTTATAATTTTCCACCGTAATTGGCAAAGAAGAGGAGGAAGTGAATCATTGAGGTGGAATGCAAAGGTGAAGGGGAATGATGAGAAAGGCGGAAGAGAGAGAATCATAAAGGCAGATAAAGAAAGGAGTGGAGTCGGAGGAAGGAAGATAGTGAGGTAGTGAATGGGCGAGGGAGAGAAAAGGAGAGGGTGAAATGGAAAGTGTAGCGGGAAAGAGCAGAGAAGAAAAGGGAAAGGTAAATTAAGCAGAGAGAGGGAGAGGTATGCAGATCTGCATTATCTATTGGGCACAATGGGAACAGTGCCCTGGGCTTACTAAAAAGTTTTAGGACAAAATATCATAGTCATAGTATCAAAGTATCATAATAATATATTATATAAATCCATGATTATATTATGGGCCTGCAAAGGTTTTAATCCGACCCTGATGGGACCTATACATTATATACTATGCAAATATTTATATATATATATATATATATATAAATACTTAAGGAAAAAGAAAAGGTAATAATAAGGGTAGCAACAAGGTGTTGGAGGAAGCCCAGTGGACACTTACCTAGAATGAAGAGCCGCTGGGGGTGCTGAGGACACACGAAAAACACAAAAGAACAAAAACTACACAAAAATGGAGCTTTCGGGCTGATGCCCTTCTTCAGCGACGGAGAAACATATACTGTCTTATATATATATATATATATATATATATATATATATAGATCTATTTTGGGGGCCTACGATTGTGAGAGTACCCAGGGCCTACAAAGAATTTAATCCGGCTCTGTAGATATGGTGACGGATAGTGTGAAGTGGACACATGAAGGAAAGAGTTAAGAGGTGAGAGTGATTAGAGAGAAAATAAGCAGATAGAGAGGAGGAAGTAAAAGATTAAGAAAATAAGGGAATGAAGAAGACAGAGAGAAACGTTAGGAGGACAGGAAATAAACTCACTCTCTCACAGAGTAAGAGATATGTGCATAGAGAGAGAAAGAGAGAGAGAGAGGGTGGGGAGAATATGGGAGGAGGGGGAAACGGTGTGTTTTGCCTCAATTATTTTGCATCCTCCACATGCCAGACTTTAAGGAACGCGCTCAGAAATTTCCATTAAGAGGACGTAAACTTGCTCTCGGGTTTTGGTGGAGGGTGTGTTGTGTGTAAAGGCGCGCCACCGTGTTGCCTCACCTACCCTTTCTCTCTCTCTCTCTCCCTCACTAACACTTTTTCCTTATTCCTCCCACCCGCTCCCTTCGACGTCACCCTGCACCTCGACTCATTTCCGGCGCCCTTCCAAACCCAAACCCGCGCCAACACAACATCACCCTTGCCGGCTCCGCAAACCGCGTTCTTTTTTTTATTTTTCTTCTTCTTCTTCTCCTCCTTCGTCCCATTCCTCCTTCCCCACCTGTCTATGGAGCGACGTTATTTGTGTGTGGAAAGCGCCACCTTCTCTTGATGCCGTATGTAGGCCACGGCGTGCCCATTACACGAGAGATGATGAAGGAAAGCTTACCCGAGTTTAGTCGTGGTCCATTGTTTGCCTATGTTAATGGTACCTCTGCTCTCTCACTCTTCCTCCCTCCTCGCTCCTATTCCTCCTCCCTCTAACCTCTCTATAAACTTCTCTCCCTCTCTCTCTCTCATTCACCCTCTCTCGCCCTTGCTCCGTTGTCATGGAGCAGTCGTGATGCTCGCTCGCTCGCTGCTTTTGGGGCATTGTTTTCCGAGTTTTGTCTCTGGGGCGCCATTAGTTGATGGAAAATGGCCCTGCGAATGTGTGGGTTTCTGTCTTGTTTGTATTTAGTTTCTTGTGTCCTTTTGGTTACTCTGATCTTTTTGTCGTTCGTTCTGCTGGTTAATGAGGAGTGATACGTAAATACGTACGAAAAATACCGCACCCGGTAGGTACGTATCTGACGTTCTTGCTCGAGTCGGCTGGAGTGAAGATCTCGTTTTATGTGTATATATTTATTTTACAAACGCGGGTGGGTATCATAGACGTAATAAATAAATAAAACGAAGGACGGTTTTTTTTGTTGTTGTTATAATCGTCGCGTAAAATAAAAAAAGAAGCTTTGGCGAGGACGAGTCGCAATTGGTTTTCTGAATTGTAAGGGGAGGAGAGTTTTTTTTACGTTTTTTTTATAAAAATCTTCTTCGGGATACAATTCGTGAGCGGCTGTGCGGAATCAGACGAAAATGGGGAAAGAGACGAGCGCTAACACTAAAATTTTATACTTTTATTCGTCGGTTCGTACGTTTTCGCCAAAGCTTTTAACCGGAGATCCTAATTGCATGCTGTGGCCGCGGTGTCTACGTTTGATTGCGGTTCGGTGAAGGTTTTTTTAAAAAATCTGTATTTTTTGGCGAGTAAAAATATCATCCTCGTTTTTGTTGCAACTGGGGGGTTGGACTGCTAGCGTTCCGTGGCACGATGAAAGCGCAGAGGAGCAAAGGAAGAGCATTTTTCGAGGTTATTATATTTTCGGGATTTAGGGATCTGGAATTGTTGATCGAAATTTCTTTGTTAAACAGTTTTTTTTTTCGTTTTTGAAACGAGTGTGTTTTCGCTTTGTAATCGTTGTTTTGGTCTAACCCGCTAACATTTTTTTTAAAGCTTTTATTGGGAAAGGTATGTTTCAAAATCGATTTAATTTCAAGGTAATTGGCGATGAATCCCTTTCTGGATCAAATAAACTTGGCGATGGAAATGGATCAACGGAAGTTTTACTCTGATAACTTGTAAATATTGAACAAGAGACGATGGAAAAAAAATCAACCCCTTTGTTACGTTTCGCCGTTATTCCCGTGCTTGATGGACTTAATTGACGACTATTTAACGTAGTACCTCCGCGTAATGCGGGCGTGAATCTCCTATTTTTATTATCTCGGACATGTGTTCGGTGCATAAGCAAATTTGCTCTTTATGGCTTCTCGTTATCTGTCGTCGCATACGCCATATATCGCCGAGACCATCGCATCGATTCCAATCAAATTTCTAGAGAGCGGTAATCGTGATGGAAATTTATTCGCAGACTCCGGAAATTACGTCGGACCTTGAACGACTCTGGATTCGAACCCAAAAGTCGTTTACAAAGGTCGCGGATTCGTATCTCGGCGGGGAAAGTATTTTTCGTTCCGGGATATATTAAAAGACGAAATATTGTTATTGTCCGTGGGTTTTTATGTTTTCCTTTTAAAAAAAATCCCGAATATTGGCGTCACCGAGTTTTTCACGTTAAATCATTTTTTTCTCGCCCGCGTATTTTCCCTGTTGTCAGCTCTCACCTGAGCGAGATTTATTCCACTGCGTTTTTTTTTTGTTATTTTTCGTTAGCCCTAGCGAATAATCGTTATGTGTGCATACCTCCGATGCACGCTTCCATGTGGATCCACGCGCGCAATTAACGCAGTCGGGCGACCTGGTTCTGCCGTTCAATCATCTCCCTCTCCCTTCCTTCCGTTTACGTGTTTTGGAAACCATCGGCAATCCCTCATCTGTATGCAACAGCGCGCGACACTAGCTCCCTTTATTCCTTCCTCCCGTCCCTTTATGCCCTCCCTATCTCCCTCTCTAGCTCCATCTCTCTATTCGCGTCCATATCCTCTCCTCTATTTCTAATTTATCCTCTTCCGTACATTCATTTCGTTGTCCATATCTTTATCACCAGACAAAAGAATTTTTCCGGAAGATACGTATATGTCGGGCCGCATGTAATAATTTCGAAATGCCGTGATAACGAACCTAATTATTTTGTTTAGACTTAAAATCACATTACTCAAAATGGTATAACGCTTTCGGAAATTTAATTCGCAAATGATTTTTGAAAACTACGCGCGAATTTTTCTGAATAAAACTAATATGCGACCGTTGTTTCGGCTCGTATAGTCATCATCAGGCGAGGAGAAAGCATGCTTTGATGTATTTTTCGTACTTAGTTCCCCACGTCCTTTATGAATTTCATTTAATTAAAAATCCAATTTCACAAAGTTTTCAGGCGATTTAATTTGGTATATATCTTAATTTAAAAACAGTCACGTATATTCTAAAGTTGAAGCGTATTTAATTTATATCTTTTGAACTCGCTCGTAAACAGCATTTAAAGGCCTTTTAATAGTGAGTGCAACAGCGGTAATAATGACGAGCAAATACGACCATGCCCTCGACTCGATTCGAACCCGGTAACCTAGAATCGGTAGCTAGGCAGACATCCTAAACACCCATCTAACAAGGAGACAAATATAGTATATTGTTTCGTGCCTCTTTGTTGTTAAGGGGTTATGTAGTAAGGCCTGTTCCATCCGCATGCTTATAATGCTTATTACTTTCTCCATACGTAGTAATGGGAAAAAAATCGACCTCGAGATTTCAACGGAAATACATGTTTTGAGGTCCCTAGAACACGTTTAGACTATTTTCGGAATGATGTCTGTGTGTGTGTATGTGTGTGTGTATGTATGTATGTTAGTGTGGGCGCTATAACGGATAACCGGAAGTCGCGGTTTATTCGAAACCCGATTCGGTTTTTGCGATATTTCTTTGTTAAAACATCATTATTGTATATACAATTCTAAACAAAAGTTATAGAGAATGTAATTTCCTACAGTTTTCATTTGAAACAATTTTCTATAGGAGTTATTGTTTAGGAGTTATTTATAAATAACCGGTTGTTCGGTTTCCGTTAAATATCTCCTTAACAACATCGTTATTGGTAATCTTCGTAAGGACCAAAGTTGTAGAGAATAATATTTCTTCCAAGTTTTGTTTGAAACTAATTTTCGTAGAACCATCCATTTCGGATATATTTCGCTTTATCTTAATACCAGTAAACAGCGCCAACACCATGTAGCGGTGAATTCTGTAAACATTCAAAATATACGTAATTTACGGCAACGACGTGTCTTCTTTTACGATACGAAATAATAATTTTGCCTTATAATGCTACTCATAATAATTTAAATATCTATACCCCAAATATGGAGAAAGTCATGTGTTGGCCACATCAGATTTTATATCAAAGTCGTGTTAACTGGCCTAATGAGGCCCGGGAACCGCGCGTTTGAGACCTTTGCAATAATAGCCCATCATCATTTTTACCCCTCTTTCTCTCTCCCTCTTTGCCTACATCTATCATTTATCCACATCTCCTTCCTTCTCTCTTGCCATTTTCACTGCCTCTTCTCGTCGCGTCGCCCATCCATTTCGTCTCCGCTATCTCCAGCCTCTCTCGTTTCTCTTGCTACGTGAAAGGTCCTCGGGAACTGCAGCTCCATTCCGCAAACACGCCGCTTTCGTCAAACAACTAAATTAACGCTTCATTGTGTGTGTACGTGTGTGTGTGTGCACAAATATTTTGGCGATTCTCCCCAGCGGGCGTTCAGGGATGGTTGAGTGGCATAAAAAGTAACGTTTGCCGTTCACGGTGGAGGACATGTCTGTCGTTAGTTTCGCGTTTCGAGACGTTTCCGTCAGGTGGTTTGCTCAGAGAAGGGTGTCGTTATTGGGGAGGTTGTCGCCCATTTCTTTGCTCGCATGTCGGAGTTAATAGGAAAAGTACGTATTGCGTGGTGGGCTAAAAGCCACCGGAGAGCTTGTGTAATAAATGGAAGAAAAATCCTGCAAATTAGCGGCGAAAAAAACTCGTCAGGGCTGTCCTAAGTATGGAATGGTGTCCTCAAAACCTTAACTGTACGGCTCAAGAAATAGTATTCTGCCACACCTGTTAGCTATTTTAATAAACATGTTCGATATCCAACTCCGATTCGGTGTACATAATCTCACGAAGATAGCAACTAAACAGTTGCCCTTAACGACAAAAAAATCTTTGGCGTATAATAATGGCGTAAGGTTTTTATTGTAATAGAGTACTTACGAACTAGAAATTCCAAAAATCATCTTCCTTCTCATAAAATTTACATTAAAGGTCGAGATTTTTAGCATAATTGACGCAGTTGAAAACGTATGGATTCCTTAGATTGCTTAATTAGGTAGCCATAGCTATCCGTGCGAATTTTTTTTAGTTATCTGCGCTAATTTTAGCATAATTGAAAAATTCCAAAAATATCATTTTGAAATGATTTTTGAACGGATTATCTTTGTACCGGCTGCATTTACCCTGTTATTGCGAAGCATACAATAATTAAAGCAAATCAGCATTCTAGGAGATAACAAGTTAGAAAAGTGTACAAGGATTCACAAATGGGCGCGTTTCGTGCATTGGGGTATTAGAAAGCAATTATATACCTGTACGTAAGGGAAATAGCGTTTTAAAGTCCTTTTCTTCATCATAAATAATCCATTTTTTCCTATTTAATAGTATTACATGCACACGTAAGGAAATTAAACGTTTGTTTTGGAGATTGTTTATGTTAGCAACAATGAAGTAACCATGCAAGAAATTTTCTAAGTTCAACTCGATATAAGACTTTCTTGTTTGATTTTCTCGATAACGGCTACTACGATAAAAATTTATAGGAAAGGAAATACTCTACTTTATCAGTTCTACAACTTTTATTTGAAAAATATTTTGATATGAGCAATACTTGACGAGATATGACGAAAATTTAATTTTTTGTCACCAGTAAAGTGGTACACCAGATTGGCGTACGTGATTCATTTTTTCGATTTTCGTATTATATTTGATTGAAAGTCCTTAATATCAAATTTCATAAAAATCCGTTCGGTAGAAGCCGAGAACGAACATGCGGACGGACGGACCGACCGACGATAATAGGCGCTCACGCTGTAAGCGAAACGCGCCTAAAAACGGAACTAACATTAGATAATGAGGCACGAGAAATTTTGTGCAAGATCGTAACGTTCTTCTCCGCCAATGTTCGTCTGCGATCGTTAAGGGGAAGGTTAATGAATCCCATTCTTGTTTTTCCTTGCTTCCTCTTTCTCTCCCACTCGATTTTGTTCCTCTTCCATAATTGGTCTGCTTGACAAATAAAATGCACGCTTGAAAACTTTGTGAAATGCTGTGATTTCATTTAAGCTCGAGTAATCTCGCGAGATCTTCGCCTGGCTTCCTTGGTCCATGTCTAACGATGGTTTCAATTTACTTATTTAATTAGAAAACCTTCCGACAGCGGAAGTTTATGTCCTTCAAAGTTGACCTACTTGCATCTTAAATATATTATTAAGGTAGAAAAAAATAATCACCAATTAAAAATTTCTTACGTATATGAAAAACTTTTGCGTAATTATGGCCGATGTTTTCTTTTTTAATAGGTAGAGAAAATCAATTTTCGCTCTTTTTACTTTCTCATATACGAAGTATATTGAGAATGTACTGTAATCGCGAAAAAATTCGATCTCGAGATTTTGATGGGAATATACGTTTTAGGTGTACCTGAGTCCGAAAAAGTGGTTTTCGCAATGCTGTCTGTGGGTTTCTCTGTCTGTTCGAGGCTCTAGAGCAGGAGTTCCCAACCTTTTCGATGCGGCGAGCACCAAGTCGTATCCTAGAATGTCAAAAGAGCACCTAGTTGTATCCTAGAATATCTAAAAAGCACCACTAACCTTCCGTTAGAGTAGTACTTAATGATAATAAATAAAATCCAACCTCCATCAAAGTTATTCTTAATGATTTTGAATACTTTTTGAAAGAAATAAACGTAGTAAATTAAATTATTAGTCCTAAGAAATGGGATATTAAGCACCGTAGAAGAGCACAGTCAGGCTGTCAAAGGGCACCATCAGGCTTCCAAAGAGTACAGCGGTGCTCGCGACCACCAGGTTGGGAACCTCTGCTCTAGAGCCTAAACAGTAGAGCGAAAATGAATGAAATCTCGTACCTAGGCATTTTATCATACAGCTATGAATGAATGGTTGACATTGCACAATAATTAAAGGCAGTTTATTCTAGGCAACCTTAACAATAATTTGATTTTCTCAAAAATGACTCCAACGATTTTGATCAAATTTCGTATTATTTTTCAAAAGATAACTAAACGACGCATTATTACATGAGAAAGTTTGTACAACGTATAGTGTGCCGATTTTTTAAAAATTGCTTGGACCATTTTACCAAAATATACGGTTATTTCTGACGAATGGATATCTGCCTTTATCGCTTCTAGCTGCCGTTAAATCTCATCTGAATGCTTTATTGAGTGGCTTTTTGCATTACGTAAGTCTTGATGGTAACATTTAATACAGCCCGATACATATGTTTTGCGAGGATTAATCTCGTACCCTTCAAGTTGAATATACAGGGCGGTCTAGTCCTTGAATTATACAAGATTCATTGAATATCTGGGCTTTAGTAAAAAGCTGCAGAATGCTTGCTATCCCACGGCACAAGAACACCGACCTCATAAATCCCCTTCTCCCCAAAAGCGGAGGAAATAAATTTAGGCGATGCGAGGGGGGACCATTAATGCCAGCGCATCTTCGTCAGCTAAACCCGTTCGATAGAGAGCAAGATAGGGAGGGGGGAGGGGAAGGATAAAATAGGTTTCCCGTAAAGCTTCAGTCGACACATTAATAAAGCGTGTGAGTTCCTGGGTAAATAGAGGAGAGAAAAAGTTTCACAGAGATTGATATTTGGGGATTTTCTTCCCGGGAATATTCGCAAAAATGGGTGCTTATTGCATTCTTGTGTAGATGTTTAATGTATAGAAACTCCGCACCACTAAATTATTTTTTATACTAATATGTGTATGTACGTATAGTAAAATACCTTCATAGCTAACTTCTACGTAGGTATATAGTTTCTTTACACTTAAAATTCGATGTAACGATTATTCTCGAAAAGACCAATCGTTTTGTTAAGTTGATGTTTATAGAATTTTTTCCCAATCGGAAAAATTGTATTTTTTTCTCATTGAAAGTAAATAAACTTTAAATTAATAACGTAACGACCAAGAATCCGAAATGATTTCTTGCGTGACTTTTTGGATTACGTAAGTCTTGGCGGTACAAAGTACTTTTACTTCGGAAAGCTTGCTCGGGCTTTGAAAATTTTCGTCATTAGGGCATTCGTTTCAACTAGATTTTGCTACAATAATTTATTTATGTTATTCCGAGATGTTTCGATTCGCGAAAAATCGAACTCCTACCGCTTGTTCTTCTCCTCAGTGGCTCGTTTTTACTTCTCATACGAAGTATCGAGAAAGTATTGTTTTCGCGAAAAAATTCGACCTCGAGATTTTTACGGAAATATACGTTTTAGGTGTCGCTGAATCCGAAAAGGTGGTTTTCGCAATGCCCTCTGTCTGTCTGTCCGTCTGTCTGTCTGTCCGTCCGTCTGTCTGTCTGTTACTGGCGCTGGAGCCTAGACGGTAGAGCGAAAATGAATGAAATCTCGTACTTAGGCATTTTATCGTGCTGAACAGAGTATACTTAGAAATGGTTGACTTTGATCAATAATTAAGAGTAGTTTATTCTACGCATTTTTAACAACAATTTGATTTTCTCAAAAACGGCTCCAACGATTTTGATCAAATTTCGTACAGTTACTTGAGTATACATCTACAATAATACTACGTATTTCATTTTTCTCAATGAATGAATACAAGGCTAGTTTATTCTTGGGCAACTTTAACAAAAATTGGATTTTCTAAAAACAGGCTCATACGATTTTCATTTTCTAAAGATAACTAAACGACGCATTCGTACCCATATATGAGAAAGTTTGTACAATGTATGTGGTACCGATTTTTAAAATATTCCTATCGGCATGTCGAATTCTCCTTTCTTTCTGCTCCCACTCTGTACACTCGTTTTCCGGAATGTTTCCAGGGTAATCCATTGAGGGTTAATGAGAGAATAAGAGCGCAGCGACGTTTTTGAAAAAAAGTTAGTCGTGAAGGGGGGAGGGGGGGGGGGCGTGAGCTCCCGTTTCCCAGTGTTGAAATTTACCGTCTCCTCGGCCTCGTTCCTCTTCGAAAATAGGATGAGCTGTCCTCACTTTTGTACGTTTTACAGCAGTGATATTTAACGTTATCGCTCGCGCGTATTGCACACGAGATTCCACGCGTGCAGATATAAATTCTGTTACATTTATTAGTATGTAAAACATGCATATGGGATTTTAAATGCTACGATACTATTCAAATGTGTTTATGTGTAACATTAATATCTGTTAATGTTGTAGTCCTTATGGAGTCCTGCTTTTCTACGTTTTTATATCATCTAATTAATAAAAAAATAATAAGTTTAATAATATTCTATCGTGGATTTGGGAGTTTCAGTTTCAAGACTTTATTTCCATTAATATAGCTACCTTAATTGAATGATACGGTCTATACATTTCATTTCAATTGCTATTGTAATAACCGAAGAATAACTGCCATTCTTGTTACATGTCTTCTAAATTAAATCCAAAAATATGGCTTTATGCCGAAGTTAGAAGCGTAAAACGCCTCGAAGATATAAACAACGATAACCACCATAAATCGATAAGCAATCATGATTCGAATCCTCAGCGCCAACAGCATTTTGTGAGGAGATATTGTTTCAGTTTAAATTGTCACGCTGTCGAAATCCGAGTCTATAATCCAGAGAAAAAAACCCACAATTTTTCCCGTTCGTGCTAACAAAATGACGCATTACCGTTTAACGTATAATTTCACGAATTTCTGACACGCATGCGCATTCTCGCATCTCCCTTTCTCCTTCCCACATCACGTGACACACGGAATTCCTCGTCCCTTTACGCGTGTGTGTTCCCTTAGGTCTCTTAATTTCTTTCGTCCGGATGTTCCCCAGCATGCGGTTAAGTCACGTTTTTAGAATGGATTTTTTTTACAAAACGTATTGCTGCAGCGGCATCATTCCCTCACGGCAAGTGTATAGGGAGGGAGATGTGGAGGGGATGGGATCAGAGGGTAAGAGAGGTCACGGAGCGTGGCCTTACTTGACCTCTATATATATATATATATATATATATATATATATATATATATATATATATATATATATGTTCCCCTTCCTTCTCCTCCCTTTTTTAGGGAGGGTCGCTCTGGGGCATCTTTCCTTTCACCGACCAATCCCTATAGACGGAGAGAGGATAGGAACGGTGGGGTGGGGTGGGGATATTCCAGACATCCTTTATTTCTTTTCTCCTACCCGCGGCGATATTAATTCCGAACTCCCCCTTCGATATGCGTGGATATTACAAAAAAATTTCTCGCCAGCCGTCTGACTCCAATCGCAATGCATCTTCTCAGTACATAAACGCGTTGTATACGATCCATTTATGAAAGTTTTTTAAAAATCCGTAAGGTGCTTACGAGAAACGAACAAAAGAACTCGGAAATGATTTAATTTTGAAGCAATATAGACGCATATTTCCAAAGCCTTACTTTAAAACGCTCGTGGGTGTAAATGTTAGGTCGGAACGGATTTTAATTCTTGACATTTGGGAATGGAGAGTAAATTTACTGTAGTTTCTTTGAACTATTATTATTTGAGCCACGAAGGGAGAGGTTTTTTATTTGAAAATCGAGTCGCATAACTATTAAAATTAATTCGGAATAAGCGTGTGTATACGACGTGGAAAACGTACTTTTTACTCTGAGATAAAGTAATAATCTGTTAATCTATTCGTGCACGATGTACCGAATTAATTTACTGTCAGGCAGAGGCATTGGCATTTCTTTGTAATTTTTAGGCTGAAAATTCCAAAATACATGCGATCCATATACGTCCCCTTTATCAATATAGAAGCTCATCGTCGTCGTAATTTTTGTGTCCTTTTTGCGAATGAATCCTTTTTCTTTGCGATGTTTCTCCGACTTATTCCGCATTCTTTTTCCAATTTTTTATTGTTATTTTCTTTTAACCGCGAAGGCAGGACGAGTGCAGTCGCATAGGAAATAAAAAGAGAAGGGAAAGAAATCCTTGATTAGTAGACCGAACCAATGATTTAGGTGCAAGTGTAGGGTGGTTATATATTTTTTCTGTTGAGGCCACGGAGACAGGTAGATGAGATTGAACGTTTTTTTGCGAAGGAGTTTTCTTCTTTGAAGAGAGGCTCCTTTGAAATGGACTGTGGCTCGTCGTCCTTGGCGTTTTTTTTCATACGAGAGTTGGTTTTTTTAACGCCCCCATTTTCTCCGCGGCGAGGTCACACCCCGCACAACGTGAGTGAGATATACGGATGAAACGCTTTGATGAGCTTTTTTTTACATCGCCTAAATATGACTGATTGGTGATTGCGTTGCTTAGGAAATGACAGTACGATTAACTCATCGAGCCGGTTGGGCGTATACATGTACTGATCTTACAATCCTGCCTTAGCAGTTTACGGACCCTGGCCACTCTTGACTCAAGCCTAAATTTCAGAGTACTGTTACATTCCTTTTCTTCAGTAAAAAAAAAATAAATGCTAAGAATGCTGAAATACTCGTAAATTTAAATGGCATCTTTCAGAGGCGGAAAATAACCAAAAAATATCACCGGCTTGAGGGGGTTAAGTCGCTGTGAACGGAATGCGTGTCACTAAAGGGGTGATCGTCAATTTAAGACCTTACATTTCAGAGCAAAATCGCGGCTCCTTATTTTTGGCACTTGTTTTTCATAACAATTTCGCTTTTCTCTCATATCTTAAACATTAGCGTAGTCTTAATACGCTGAATTCCTAACTGAAAGATCATCGCCCCTTTTTGCGGTAATTAGCAAACCTGCGTTCTATCGCAAAATATAAATCAAAGTTTTTATCAAGAGCCTGACGCGACAAACCATAGACGCTATTAGTAGTAGTAGATGTTTATCAAAAGATTCCTCACCGACTTTCTTTTTTCCGAGCTGGAAAAGTACGGAGGGAAGAAGCGAGGAGGAGAAGAAGAAGAAGGAAAAAAGAAAGAAAAACTCTTTTGACCCTCCTATTCCTCCTCCTCCTCCTCCTACCATCTCCCCCCTCCCTTCCTCCTCATCCTTTAGCGGCCCTTCTTCCGGCCGCAATGCGGCCTTGCAGTCCGCATATGCCCCCTCGGCGCCCCAACGAACGATCGATTTCTCCATGACTCCGTGAGGCGCCTGGGAGCCCCCCTTACGCTGGCGCCGATCCGGACACGGGAAATGTAGGGGAAAAGGGTGGAGTGGGGGAGGAGGTTGGAAGGGTCGGATTGAGAGGTGGAGGCCACTTGGCGGCGTGGCACCTAACCACGTGGTGTTGGTGCCGGCTCTTGAATCCTTGCCTCCTCTTCCATCGTTTCCCCCGCCTCTTATGAAAAAAAAAATCTCAATCGGTCATCGTCTACCGGATTCGCATTGTTTGTCTTCTCCCATTCCGTTGCAAGGCACGCACGTGGTGTGGTTGGGTTGAGGTTGTCTGCATGCTTTTCCGTCAGCGGATGACACGGGCCGATACACACAGCTTCGTTCCCGACCTCCATTCCTCTCTCGCATACTCAGCCCTCCCTATCCGATGTGTTACAACGGCAAAACCATAGCGGGGTTTTCGCTCCGTTCGAGGCAAAGAGAGAGAGAGAGAGCGAAGCTTGGAAAATCGATGCGTGCCGCCCGTCGGAGAACGAAAAAAAAAATAATGGATAGGGAAGGAAAAAGGGGTTCCGTCTTTCCGACCATTCTGTCTCATAGTTTCCTGGGATAGACAGCGAAAGCCGTTTTTAATCGTAGAAAGGAAAGGGTTAAATTGTTGGCATCCCTCCTTTCCCGTTAACTTCGCTCTATTTAAGGGTATTTTTGGAAGGGGTTTTTTCCGTCGATATTTTGTCTCCTTTAATAGAGTTTTATTGAGAGTGCGGTTGTAAACTGTGTGGGTTAACGGTGGAATCCTCTTGCTGCGTTTTGTTTTTGGAAAATCGAGGTTGTCCTTTGAATAATCGTGGAAATTTCTATATTTTGAGTTCCCCTAACGATCATAAAATTTGTATTTTTGTCAATGAAGTGTCACAAAAAATCGAATTTATGTTTTATTAGGTTGTCTTATTTCGTAACAAGAGTAATTTTTTTGATCTATAGGCGTTTCAATGACTTCATTATGTTTATATGTAATTGATCAGTATTTTAATGTTGAAATCTTTTAGTCTTTCAGACTTACTGTTCTTAATTTATCTGATTACTGTTTGACCTCGGTTATTACAGTCTCTGTCATTTGAAGACAAGCGGAATTATGATTTACTGTTGCTGAATTGCTATTAGTCTTACTGGTTGGCGGGGTGTCCCCATACTTTGTAGGCTCCATCAAAGAATTATCTAAACATGATGCGCATTTCAGCTGCAAAATAGAACCTTCGGTTGCAATTATTGTCAGGATTATTTTTTTAAATTTGGCCAATTGTGAATTCCCACCGAAACGGCTTCTTTTAAATTAATGCGTATCTGGTTTACTTTAACGTTTTATGGCGGTTCGTTTTTGCGATGGCATAATTTTATCTTAGTCCTCGATATAATTTTCCCCTTGGCGAAAACCCATTCGTCCAGAAGTTTTAAAAATGTCTCACCCTCCCAACGCTAATGTGTGTGAGGAGAACGGTTCATTCATTCTTTTAAGTATTCTTTATTCATCCTTGTGACTTATTTCCCGTCATGAAGCACTCTCCTCTATTTCCGTCGAATTCGATTCCTAAACGTGTTAGCAGTACATTAAGCCTTACTTGAATTAATATCTTTTTCAATTTTCAAAGTTATTCTCCGCTCTTTCCGTCGTCTTATGACGTTACGTTCCGCTTTAATGTTTCCGCTTCCTTAATGGCAGAGTTCGGTCTCTCGTAGATTTCTGCATCCAGTGACTTCTAAGGCTTTTATTCGACGGATCTTTGTATAAAATATCCTTCTCTTATTAACATAGTCCCGCTATCCTTCCTCCAAACGACCCATCCAGGGAAAGATTCTTCGGGGCGCATCTCAAAAAAGAAAAAAGAATCCGTTTATGGAGTCTTATGTTATCTGAGCACTCAGATGGAGAGAAAGAGAATAAAGCTCGATATGCCTTAAGCGATACCGTGGAAGGTTCTAGATGTGTAACGAGAGAGAAATAGATGGAGGAATGCGCGACCTAGTTCGTTAAATGCCATAATTTTATTTCCGTTTTATTTTAAAACGATCTTCTTTTTATTTCATCTGCAAGTGGTACCTATTAAGGCGGACGAAGGAAGTTCTTTCTAAGTACCCTCTTTTAAACTGGAATGTTTTAATCAGGCGTACGTGGCAATCAACGGAAGTGGGAAGTTAAAAAAAAAAACTGAAAAATGCGTCCTGACAGTTTTTTTAAATTTATATATTTTTAGTTCCTCTTCCTTCCGCAAAGATGGCTCTTTTTTTAATGATCGCAGCAGCGGTCGGTGCAGTTGTGCTAGGGAGTCGAATTTTTCACGCCTCCATTGAAAAAGATATAAAAAAAAGTCCCCTCCAATTACGATGGCAGTCCGTCCTTCCTTTTTTTCGACTCTGTCAGAAAACTTATGGGTTGAGGATGATTTCAAAACTGCATTCTTAATTTAATTCTGCCAAAATGCGTCAACGTTGGCACTAGGCTTGAGTAGGTTTTTGCGAATGATTTTGAAGTTATGTGAAATATTTATGCGCGCTTTTTTATGTGCCCACGAGTGAAGTGAAAGTTGATCGGAACCCCATTAATAAAGATCAAAACTGCTGGAAATTAACTAGTGTCAAGTCCTCTCAAAAAGACAATCGCCATTTAGTGATGTATCTTTTGTATCATTAGTTTTATGTAACTCGCTGTCTGTTAGCTGTTTTATGCAAGTGATGATGTGATCATTTGCGCTGATATGTGTCGCCAATAGCTCACGTATCATAGATAGGCAATTTATCGCAACAGCCTTTTTTTAAATTTTATAACGCTGCGAATTTGTTATTATTAATGTCTGTGGTTATTTGAAGTAAAAGACATCTCCTGTTCACTACTATATCAAATCGTGAATCATGAAAATGTAAGAAAATACGGAAAGGAGAATTTCTTCGTACCGTGACTTGGTATGGATTTAGTTATGCACATAGAATGATAAAGTCGCACCAGACTCTGAATATCATTCTAAATCGATGCACCTTGATATCGATCTGTTTTGGTCGAATATTATCGTATTAATAATTTTCCAAAACATTTCTGCAAACGCTAAATGTTTAATTGTATGAGGTATTTAAAATGGTGGCTGTTTCAGTCATGTATTTATGAAATTTCATTTTGAGAACGAAGGTCTGGGAAATATTCACTTTTGAAATTATTGCTCTTTCGCAATTGACCCATTAATGAAATAACCTCACGGCAATCTCAGTATACGAACGTGCGACCAGAAAAAACAGCGAGAAACTATTTCGTTTAAATCCCTACGAATTCCATAAAAATAAAAACGCGAGCAACTCCGATCGATTTTAGTCGCCCCGGTTCCCTGGAGCCATTCAGTCGCGGACGTGAAGAAGGAGCTGCGTGTTTCCCGGTGGAATAAGGCTTTGGCACACTTTGGAACCATCCCGTGGCTATTGCAGGAGTAAAGGAGAAAAAATAACGTCCCCAAACGAAGGAAATCTTCGGACCTTAAGACGAGGTGGTAGCGAGGCATTCAGAGCGTAAAACGTGCGCCTGGTAGTAGACTGCCTTTTATTGCGGCGGACGCCGATTCAAAATGTCGTGGACGCTGCGGTGTAATACTACACGCACACACGCCCTCGTGTTCTAACGCCCTCCATCGGCTGAGCCCTGCAATTCTCTCTCTCAAAGCCGTAACTACTGTCACCCCAACCTTCCTGTTCTCATCTCATTCGGGTCATGAAAGGCTTGATACGACGCCATCGTTGAGGAGGGAACCTTATGCCGTCGACCGGAAAGGCCGGGAGTGATTTGCAGACGAGGCGCGTCACGTGACGTGCATGGCGGCGTTGCGCAATGACTGTCGCGACCTGGGCGCCGCCAATGTGTCTGCGCCGTAATCTCGAGCAGTTATAAAGTCAGAATTACACGAGTGCCAGTGTGTTTTATTCCTTCTGTCAATGCCGCGTTCGTGTTAATTGGGGAGAATGTCAATTGCGGTGTTGCCTTTAAGAGACACGCGGTTAATGTTTGTTAGTTTTGCTTTCCGGCTTCAAAGGATGAGAATTTTTATGTGGATCTTCCTTTTAAATAATGGTGGAATAAATATTTAGTCTCCAATATCAATCATATTTCCTGTTTTGCTACATCTCTCCCGACTTAATTAAATAGTTTGCTGCAGAGGGTGATTATTTCGAAGGGGACAAACAGCAATAGTGTAAAGTATCTTGTATTTACTTTTATTCAGTCAGTCCTAAACTTTACGGTAATAGACTGTATAATGAAAATTCGAGGAATACATACACATTTAATTTTAATTTACATTTCATTCTGGATAAATTTTCCCCTCTGTATATTAAGAAGCGTCATATCTTATATTAGTGGACCAAACTACTTGAATTACGTATGTACTTCCTACAAATATGCTTTATTGCCACGAACATATAGCTATTTTTCAGAATTTGTTGAATGGATGTCTTATTGTCGCCATATTTCTGTTTCTCCTGGGAACTTTTCCGCCTCCACAGAATCAACGTTTTCATAGCATTTATTAACAGTTTTATGGGTGTACTTATTGATCTGGTGTTAAAATAGGTCAACCTGTTGTCATGTAATCGGCAAAAACGATCCGATTATTGCTTTTTTCGGAAAAATTAAATCTCGTAATCTCTTATACTTGATATCATATCGGAACGGCGGTGCGTGATCATAAATTCACTTCCCGACTTACAAAGCGGTCAATTAATCTGCATTCTTCTCTACATCTCGCTTATATTCAGCAGAGATAATATTTCCCTGCACTGAGCAGGGGGTAATTAATTTATTATATTACAAGTACTTGAATTTGGGGGATTAAAGTTTTTTTTTAACGTTTCGCAAATAAGCCTTTTATCAAATCGTAAATGGAATTAAATGTGCTAATGGAAAATAGAAAAAAGTGTGCGTGACATTGCTATGGATTGCTTTAGGAATTACTACCTCACATAAACGTTAGTAATCGTAATTAGATATCTACGTTTCATTGCAAGATTAGGAATAGGAAAGTGTTTGAGTTACTTTAACACTTTCTCGGAGATTTTCATTTAAATCCAAATAGTCGCTTAAAGAGCTTTGTTATCAATCGACGCGTCAGACACACTGACAGTTTCTTTCCCCGTCGATTTTTCCCCCTATTTTTTTGTGAAGTCGAAAGTTAGTTCGCACTGTTATTACGCGGTGGGTGAACCTTGCACAGTCCTCCCTCCCTTTGGTCTCTCCGGGTCATAAAATTTCAGCGGTAAGCCTTTCCCCCTCCTTTTTTATCTCTTCTCATTTTAAGCTGCACCCACGAGTTCAGAGGCTTATACGTACGTATAAAAGTCACGTTAAAAAAAATTCATTCCCCCTCCTAACCTCGAGCGACGTATAACTCAAAACCCCTCCTCCCCTCCATTTCGACCCTAAAAACTTCCGATTGATTTTCGCTAAAAATGATCGATCGCCTGTGACCTTTCTTTTGTGCGCGCGTTCCTCGCTGCGAAGGAGGCCCTGCGTGACATAGAGGCCGATCGGATTTTGTGATCGGGTCCGGGATCGGTGAAGGACTTTTAAACGAAACGAAAGAAAGAAAAAAAAATAACGTGAACCTTCCCCGTCCCAAACGATGTCCGTGCCCGCCCTAACGATGCTCAAAATATGCGCAACCAGAGACCCTGAAAATAAGTTTTATTTCGGCCCGTCTCGATCGACGTCACGAGAGAGCCGAGAAACGCTTTTTTTGTTTTTTAGCTTTTTTTTGTGACGGAAGTCTGAAGAGGCTTTAGTTGGCAGTGAAGTAATTTGTGTGAAATTTTTGAAATCATACGATTCAATTTTTTTTGTTTTTGTTCTATTCTTTTATATGTTTGTTTAAATTAAATTAGAAATTGTTAGTGAACGTAACGTTAGATCCGAGCGTACGAGAAAATATGTCGAAGCAATCGCCAAAACCGAGAAATACTACAGATATTTTTTCCCAGACTCGGTAAGACAGGCCAACAGAGGCAATAGTTAAAGAGTTCATCTAGTGCTGTGACACTCCTTGCCAAAACGCTTCTGGCGGCTTGCAGAGTATTCGTGTAAATGTAAATACATGTAGTGGATATTTTTAAATTTTGAATTTCTAAGAATGTTGTATCCTTCTTTTTTGAGAGATTGGTATCTTTAACTGTCGTTAGTTATTACATACCTAATCTTCAATCACAAATAAATGTGTTACGTTATTAAGGAAAGAGTGTCGATGTTCTAAAAAGCGCCAGCACCATTGGCTATGCGTTCTCGCATCTTTCCTAGGTGGATTATATTTAAGAAGGGATTAATTATATAGTCTCAGTATAGCACGAAAGAGATCGCTGGTTTGTGTATGATTGCTTACGGCGTATAACTAAGAATCGTCATTCCTACCTCCATTTCGTTATCCACTATTTACGAATCACGCTGATATTTTTTCCAACTCGTTCTTTTGTATTTCATCAAAAGATTAAACCACACTTTAAATCAGTACAGTCGCTTGTTCCTAAAAGCGTCGAGGTCTTTTTCTCCCTTCTCCGATACCGCGGTCGGTCACATCTCATAGGAATGAAAAGGATGTGGGTGGGAATCATAAGTCCCGAGGGAAAAAGGGTAGGAGGATGCCGTGCATGCCAAATGGCTCGTCCTTGATGTAGGTTCTATCACTCTTTCTCTCCCTCCATCTCTCTCTCTCTCTTTCCGGGGGTGGAATCCCCGCATCAAAGACGTGACGTCAGTCTCCGAAGAAGAAAGGACGGCTGAAAAAAAAAACGAGAAGGTATTCTTTTCGAGAGGAACGGTACATTACAATGCGCCGGCATATATAACCATGGCAGCCGTAGTGTATCTACGGTGTCGCTTTGTAGAAACAATGAGGCTTTCATTCGCGGTCGTTCGAGCGTAAAAGATTTTTCAATCATTTCTCCCTAAGGTAGCGGTGTTTGTTTTTTTTTCAACTTATGGCGACGTTTCGATCGATTGTGCCGTTCTCGGTATAGATAAGAGAAAAATGGAGTTTATGTTTTCTTTGCCTTACCAAGAGATTAAAAAAAACCTCGGAGAGAATGGGGAGAGATTTATTTGAGGACTTAGAAGAGTGTTTTATCGGTTGTACTGGAGCTTTTATTGTCGTGTATTATCGTATGCTCCTCAAGATGACTCGACAATACTGGGATGGTGACAAAGTCCCCTTCTTTCCGAGGTTATGAAATCCCGTGGTTGAATAACTCCAGTTGCGGTTTCTTGACTTTTGCGCAAGTGGTTGATCGAAGTTTATCCTTTGACCGTATAATCATTGGAACTGTTTGTTGGCAATTAACGCCTGTTTGAGAACTCGAAACGAGAAGGGGTCGTCTCCAGATTTAACCTATAGCAAAATCTTGTTCAACGCGGATTTCACAGTGTGATTGTGAACGGTTGAATGAATATGACGCTCATTTAACCAAGAGCTATAAAATGAAATCATACGCAGTCTGCATTTTAAGTCGTATGTGTCGCGAGAAATCTCGTAGCACATGCGAATGCGATACTTTTTCCTGAAGATTTGCTCAACGCTGCATTTTCCAAGAACGTGATCCTCTCATTGCGCAAGGAGTTGCTGTACTGTATCTTTATGGCATGCAAGTCAATAATCGTTCAACTGACCATGTCACAAATTGCAACTGGGGAAAACGTCTATAAATTTAATGCATCGGGATTCTTGATTATGGTCAGAAATTTTCAGAAACGTCCTTTTTCCTCGTCGAATGAATGTCCTACGTAATTAACATAACGTGATTCGGTTGAGCGTTAAATTTTTAAGTTAAAACAATTACGCTTGCGTCACGTGCCTGCTATACCGTCGGATTTTACGTGTACCCCAGCAGTTTTTCTACTTACGAAAATGACAGATAACTTGCTCCACTCAAGGTTTATTGCCCAACTTAATTATGAAAGGAGCGTTAGTTCATTTATCCCTTGGAAGTTGCGTAATACAAACGCTTAAATTATGGCAGTTACTGAAAGAGTATATCAAAACATCGAGTGAAAATAATTCAGCTCAATCCGGCGAAATTTCAGCTACTTAACCCGTGGCAATCGATCAACCTTTATCGTTCTAGGTCGGAAGCCGCGGGAACCCCTTGTTAACCGTTTCAAGAATCACCGTTCCCCCGATTTTCCCGCACATCTTTTCCACCAGCGTCTCACTTCTTTTCACGGTGACATATAGGCCCACGACTTCCTAAAAAAAAAAAACCCTATCCGAAATTGTTCCCTTCAGTCGGCGGTTTCTTCGCAGAAAGGGTAAAGGGAGACTTGTTACGGAGCTCTTTTAGGTCGTAAACGGAGTAGAACGGGTTGCGAGAGAAATGTCGCGAACCGGAAATTGGTGTTATGTCAAGGAACGGAGTAAATTAAGCGGAGGTTGGGGGCGGGGGAGATTGGTGGGGCGGTGGGAAGGAGTGGAAGAACCGCGTTACCGTAACAGCGGTTTCGGGAAAGGGATTGCATTCGCCGGAGGATTATTTTCGCGTGATGGAGGGTTTTAAACACCCGGTTTTCACTCGCTGGAAACCCAAGTGTCGTTTCGTGTTCGAGTGAGATGGAAGAAAGGAGAGAGGGAGAGAAATAAAGTAAGAGAGATAGAGAGAGAGAGATAAGAGTTGAGGAGAAAGCGGAGTTATATTGCTGTGGGTGTTCGTGTCGGTTCTATAAAATGTCTCCCTGCCCTTACGCTCGAGGTTTCGATCGGTTTCGGGTGAAAATGTCTTGCGGAGCAGTCGAATTTTTCGAGTCCTTTTGGGATTCAAATCCGAGCAGGAGTATAAATTTTCGTTGGAGGTACACGCGGTTGTGTGTTTTTAAGGCCTGTTTGTGCCTTAATTGACTCATCAGTCGCTTTTGGTCATCCAACGAGTTTCTTTCATCATTCGGATCGCAATTTTGAATTTATTTGAGGTCGCCTTTATTAATAGCTTTCCGGAACACTATCTTATCTGCATTAGTGGCGATGGAGATATTGTGGGTAAACTTGTCAGCCGTTTAAAGATTTTATGTTACGAGTACAGATAAATAATAACCCTTTTTGACCAAATTGGCGTGTTATGTAATTGAAATTTGAAATTTACACCCACACAATCCCATTAATCATTCCACTTTTTTGAACAAATTGAGTGTGCGTTTTTCGGTATTTTGCACAGTGTCTAATTTATTATAGAAAACTTGCATTGCGAATGCATCCGCTGTAGCCTGTAGTGTGAAGTTATGAATCTCTTCAATTTCTCATTCACTTCGAGTTGGCCAAATTAGGTTATAGCTCGCATTCTGCGCCATAAAGGATATTTTGGAATGAAACGCTAAAGCAACTCTTTATTGTTGGTTGTTTGCCAAATTGGAAGTTTTTGCATTACCCAAATGATATAGGTTGACTTATGAGTTATATCACACAGGAATTAGAGGCACGTGAAATGTTTGCTTATCGCGGCCGTAAACGACATTATCACGGTCATTGTTTTCGGTCTCGTCAATTCTGTGAAAACACTGTGGTATCTTTTGATGTTATGCCGGGAAATTCCTCCTCTAAACACGTTCGTGCAGTTGACCCTGTTCTCGCTTTATCCTTTGGATCATCCGTAAAAGATGTGACCAAAATGTTTTGATATACTATCAAAGTAGTTTGATAATTAATTGCACATTAAAAGTGTATTAATATCTCGTTAGGATTCTTGCTCTCTGCATTTTTTAAATCTGGATTGACCTACGATTTTATCGGAAAAACGTGAATTTATGTTTCTTTCCTTAACCCTTAAAAGCACCCATCTTTGCCAAGGCGTTCGATTTATTTTATTTTTTTCTGCGAGCTAAGTTTCATTTCCACGTCTTCGAAACTATTAACATTCCCTCGCTTCTTTAATGGCCTCGGCGCTCACTCGCAAATTCTAGATGTCCCAGCTGCATATCCGTGCCAGATTATCAACCGCTCCTGCATGTGGGTCGGTATCTCACAGGGATTTTACGAGCGCAACTCTGGAGATATAAAGAGATAGAGAGAGAGGGTGGAGTAGGGAAACTTGGCCAGGATCCGAAACACTTTACTTTATTCCCCGAGTGACCGACTCATATCCGGGAAACTTTTGCGCTAGTTACCCACACACAGCGTCGCCTCTTCTTCCTTTTCCCCCTGTTCTCCTTCTCCTCTTGTATCCCCATATGTCTCTCTCTCTCTCTCTCCAACCCTCCCTTTCCTCTCCGTTCCCCTAACCGCCTTTCTCCTCCTCCTCCTCCCATATTCCCTAGCGCAAGGCAAAAAAAAAAAAAAAACAATCCTTCGAGAGACATCGATTTCGAGTTTTAGTAGAAGCAAAATGGAGGAGAAGAAGAGGTTATGTTTTTCCTCGCCAGAGGGAGTTGCGAGAGTGGAGGAGGAGGAGGAGGGTGCCGCTGCGAAAAAAAGGGAGACCGAAAGAGGAGGAGGGGTAGGTTTGAGGGGGTGGAGGGAGTAAGAGGAAGGTTTAGCGTGTAGAGTTTCAAAAAAAAAAAGGGGTGTGTAGCGAGATTAGAAGGCATGGCGAGCGAGGGAGACTTCGCCTGTGTCCTCTTCCCTTTCTCTTCCCCCCCCCGACCCTCTTCTACTCTCATTTTCTCCGGTTTGCCCCCAAGACATGTACTCCATGGGACCTCCATCATCGTCTCACCCACATCCACGTCGAGATTCCCCCTTCTCCCTTGCTCCGCAGTTCCCTTGCGGGTTCTCTTAATGGAGCGGAGAGGCATACAAGACCCAGCAGACGTGAGGGAGGGAGGGAGGGAGGGAGGGATGGAGTGGGACATTGGGGAAGGAGGGGGGTTAGGCGGTGGTGGGGCGTTGGCTTGGCGCTTGGCACCCTCGGTGTACCGCAGAGGCTGCACCATCATCGTCCGTGCCCCTTCTCCTCCTCCTTAGCCTCCCGTCACCCACTCCCCTCTCTATATCCCTTCCCTATCTGTGCAAACTCCTGAGCACGCGTGACAAGTGAGAGAGAGAGAGCGTGCGGTTCGATGTGGTCTGCCGCTCCGGTTTTTACTCGAAATCTTTTATTTTTTTTGTTTAATGTGACCGGAATGGTCTCGGTTTATTTTTTTAAAAATATTTAAAAAATATTTTTGAATGACTCCCTCTCTCACAATCCGCGTGCATTATGCTGTCCCTCTCTCCTCTTTTACCACGCCACCTGATGATCGTTGAGGTTTTCGGAGGCTCGCGGGAAATCGGCCGTTTAAGGGTTGTTATCGAGAAATAAAAGGGTGATTTTAGGAGGGTTATGTACGGACCCGTTTCGCCGTCGAGGCTCTGCTGCGGGGTTCTCGCTTTTAAGCCTTTCCATTTGGAGATGTGGGATCTTCGAGGTTGGGATTTTCTGGCTTAAACTCTCGTTTCGTCATCTCTTCTTGCTCCTTTGAATGGTCGCAGTGGGAAATGCTGTTTACGGATCGAAGTGGATTCGTTCGAAACGAAAGCCTTTGGTTTTTTCGTATATATTTTTTTCGATTTTTATCTTGTGCCGCATTTATCTTCTTTTAAATAAAAGATGGAACGAGGTTATATTTTTTAACGGGCGCTACTTTTTACAAATGTAAAATTCGAACGGTCGATATCTGCGCGGGTGAAATAAAACATTTTCGGTGGTGTAACTACGCCTGTGCGGCCTTCCTGCTGCGTAGGGACCCACAAGGAAACGCTAAAAATTATCAGTTTTTTTCCTCCTTTTACGCCAAAAGCATTTGTATTTCTTATGAAGTTATTGCATCAATCAAAATTCGTGCTTTCTTATGCTCAATTATTATTGCGGCATTATTTATTCTATAATAATATATAAAGGGGGGACCCGAAATTAATTCTTTCACCGGGGCCTATGCATCCGTAGCTATTTCTCTGAGAATTGTTACTAATTTTGTTCGTTGTGGCTATTTAAAAAGATATGCATATCCCTTCAAATGGCAGTGATGTTGTTAATTTTATTATTAAATATTATCGTTTTTGCGTGGAGTGGATGGAATTTCTGCTGGAATGATTTCGACGCATTGTTTCTCATTGGCATTCTTGGCAACTGTTCCACAATAGGAGGAGCATGGATTTAAATATGTATAATTTTATCCAATGAAAAAATTATTCGTCCTGAATGCTAATACTAACTTTTTATTTCTTTGATACCTCTCAGAAAAATATGAATAGTGTAGAGAACATGGACTTTATCTAATTTTAACGCAGATTGCGTGACTGTCGAAGATTCGAGTCCAGACTTCGATTCAATCCTTTCCGCTTAGAAATAAATAAATAGTGAGTAAAGGTTTAAATCATCTAGAACGATAAATTCTTGCGTTGTGACTTAAAGGAACGTGCGATAATCTCGATTATCTCGCCATTCTTTTTCATGGTGGTCATTGGAAAGATTCTGTTTTCGAGATGTAACAATACTGTTAATCCCTTCAACGAACAAACGTCCTTGGGATGCCTTTAAGACTTCGCCTGGGTTTGTTTGGACGGGTGGGGAAGGAAGTCCACCATTAATGGAGACGAGGCAAAGTATAAAAAGATACGCCTCGGGGACGATATTATCGAATCGCCATTCATTTGTTTACTCTTTCTCATTCTTTCACTGTCGCCCTGTCAAGAGCGGACGGGAAGCATCCTATTCGTAGTGACGCGAAAGAGAGAGAAAGGAAGTGAAAGTGTACGCGCATTCTTTTCCTAATTAGTAAAGCAGGTGTGCCGATCCGTCCGATTCGGGTTTGTTATTCCCATACGTTTGATTTATCCCTCCTCCTTATACATGGAGTCGGAATTCCTTCTTGACGGCGTGAGGTCCTTGAGGAAGCATCAAGGGAATGCCGCATCCTCGAGTAGCTCAAGTTAACTGTCTGTAATTGGTTTGTCGTGGCTCTTGACTGTAAGCGAATCTAATGATTTAGTTTCATTCGTGAAAGAACTTTGACGGTTACTTCTCATGGTTAATCTAATTATAATTGAAACCATATGTGTGTGTATATATATTGAGCGTATCTGCAATAATACGTTATAATGAATGTCGATCGTTTTATTAGTATATATATTATCCTTTTTAGGCACCGTCTGCATTTTTACTCTCAATGTGTCGAGTTCGTCATTTTAAACGCTTTTTAAATTTGTTGGTGAGCGTTTTGAAATCGTGGGGAAATCTAATGGAGTTTGCTTAAATTGCATTATTATGCGAATCGTTTCGTGCTGTATTTTTTAACTCGCGTATTTTTATTACGAATAACAATTATTGCTCTCCCCTGATTTTATCGATCATTTATTAAAAAAATGGCAGGATCTCGTTTTTCTGCATGGATGAAACGATTATGGGAATGCTTTGCAAACATTTTATACTTTATTTTTATTCCTTCCCTCGTTTTTTATCCCATCGAAGTAAAAAAAATCGTCTAAGGTTTATGCCATTATTTGTCGTTATCATTTCGGGTAAATGACCTGCAGGGATTATCTCCTCGATATATTCGTCAAAACCGCCCATTTAAGCTCAGGTTTGTTAAAGACTGCATCACCATCGAAGTAAAAAAATCGTTTAAAGTTTATGCCATCATTTATCGTAATAATTTCGGATAAATGATCCGCCGGAATTATCTCCACGATATATTCGTCAAAAACGCCCATTTAAGCTCAGGTTTGTTAAAGACTGCATCACCATTTGTACGCAGCGGTTCTACTCTGGAATCTGAGCCGTCTGTTTTCGTCCGTTTGACAGAAATTCCGCGATACACGAGCGAGCAGCAAATAGTCTGTCGTTACCGCAGTCACAACCCGTAATTCAAAATAAACATTTAACAAAAGCCGCGCCCGAAGCGGGCGTTTTTGTCTGGCAGCGGCGGCAGGCATTAAATCAAGACGGATGAAAGCATCGAGTCATTCTGCTAAGGGTGAAAGGGGTGAAATTATTTCGTCCCGACACCGGCATTCCATAAACCTTTTTTTAAAAAAATAGTGCGGTCCCAGACCGCTCCCCCGCGGCACACGTATAGTTCAACCTCCCGTTCGTTGTGGAGGAGGCCGCGACAATGAGACGCGGCCGGTTCACATGGGCGACGCTTTCTCCCGAGGTTACCGCAGCACGCGATGACGTAGCGCACGATGAGTCGCCGCCAGGCAGAGCCAATTTATCTCTCCGTCGTTTATACCATGGCGTAACAATGGCTCTCTCTCTCTCGCTTGGCTTTTTCTAATTCGTTCCCGCTTTTTAAAAAAAAACATTTTGCACGGGATTTTATGCACCGCCGGAATGTTTCGCGTCAATCTGAGGTTGATTGAGGAGCAGCGTGGATGCATTCTATTCTGGTGTCGCGAGATGGTCTTTTCGTTTTTGTTGCCTGGTGTTGATTATGACTGGCCATTCTAATGCTTGTTTTCTGTTTCTTTCTAGGTGAGTACCTTCTCGTGCGTGTGTGCTGTGCAAACGTCACCGTAGAAACCGTGATTGTGAGTACAACGAGCGATTGTTAGTGTAAAATATATAGTAACCGGTAGAAATAGCAAGCTTTCTACCTCGCATTCGCATGCATTTGTTAAAGTCTCTCTTTTCGATCCTTCGGTTATAGAGGATTGTCGTGACCTTCGCAGATGTCCTTTGCCTCTTGCAGGACTTTCATAAAAAGAGTTTGAATCTTAACGTCAAAGTTCAACTTAACTTTCATTACGAACTAGTACCGTCTTGTCGTCTCAATACGAGTTAATTTTAAATCTATTGAATACGATTTATATTTTTGCTTAAGTTCTCCGTCGTTGACTGAGGAAGTGATATTTGGGACAGAGGTTTTTTGGCGACATATCTTGAGGCAAAAATACTTAATGCACGTCCCAATTGAACAATCTACCGAACCGGAAATTTGTAGGCTTCAGTCAATCTAACGGAAAATGGAGGTCTCTGTTTCGCAGCACGGTGCAGAAGAAAATCAATCTTCTTTAGTACATATATGTTTGTTTTGCTTTAAATTAAAATAGAATTGATCGCTTTATTTATAGGCGTTTGTGTCAGTAAATATAATTTGTAAAGAAAGTTATACTTACACAGAATCTTGATTGCTTGAGAAAAATGTTCTTCTTTGTGTGAAGTGGATCGTAAAATGTTTCGTTTCTCAAGAAATTTGTATCTGATATTAATTGAAATTGGTTTTAATTTCGTGTAACGGAGTTATTCAAAGGTTGAATTTAAAATTAGACACCGCTGTCATTAAATTTATAGGCAATAATTATCGAAAATGACGGAAAATGCAAATACTTTTCATAATGTTTGTTGATGAATCTTATACTTCCTGGATAACTCGTTCAGTGTGCAACTCTTTATTAATTGCTTAGTTGTATGACGTTCTTCTCTTTTTTAAATGGCGATAAAGTTATCCAATTATTGGCGCGTTCATTTGTTTTGTGCGGCGTTGTCACGTCGTTTTGCCTCAGTTTATCGCTTACATTCACTGAGCGTTCTCGGCTCAAAGCGCATAATTGACAAATATTCGATACGATTCCAGTCAGTTTGGTGTTGAGTTTTATATCCTTGAATAAGTCCTTCGGTGGGTTAGAAATCGTAAAGACATTCATCGCCTGTAGTTAAGTACTAAACTCGCCCGTAAAACTAATTTCTGGGTCTACTAATGGGCATACAGAAACGCTATCAGCGAAGCAATAACGTATGATTTATCAGCCCGTTATGTTTGACGGTAAGGTGATGCCCTAGTAACTTGAATGGATCCGAACATAGCTTTAGGAGAGAGAGGATTTCGAGGGGGGAGGTCATAAATCTCCTTTTAAAGCACGCTGGGAGCTTCCAGTCGTCTCCGCGCGTAGACGGTGTCTCTCGCTCCCTACGCTTACTCACCTTCGTCGCGATGAATAATAAAACGTCAGGGTCAAGATTTGGGAACGGCGGGTGAAGGAAGAAAAATCGGCACCCATCCGCCGAACGTTTGCCCATGACCAACTTTAACGGATAGAGTTGTCAGACTGGTACGTGAAAGTGATCGTCACTCGAAAATGAAACTTTGATAACTCGAGATTATTGAAATGTTTTGGCGCCTAAACGCAATGGTGCCCAAACGTTTCGGCTCCAGGGTTAAATTTATGCACTCATCGAAGGCCACGCCCAGTCGAAAATAGAGTTGGAGATTAATTTAAGGAAACTAAGGGGTTTAGTAGTGAGTCAGTATTACCTGATTTGTTTTAAGTGTGGTTATCTATTATGGGAATAGAGGGGTAAAGGCAAAGTATAGTGTTTTTACAATTTTCAGTTCTTTTGTACAATAGCCCCGCATTTTCAAAAATGCAGCGAAAAGATCACCAAGGAAAGTCAAACGAATCTATAAGGCATTGTTGAAACAACATATTGGCCGGTCTCGACATTTACAAACCCAATCTCCGGACAACGTGGAGGGTTTCTTTGGTTCCGGGCGAGGCGAAGGGCGCGGTAACGCCCGCGCCCGGAGACGACTACCCATTACAACAAAGCGAGCCGAAGGCTCGCCAATATCCACCATTTTTTTTGAGAGGATATAATATTGAAAGGATATATTGACGAGCCTTCGGCTCGCTTTGTTGTAATGGGTAGTCGTCTCCGGGCGCTACCGCGCCCTTCGCCTCGCCCGTAACCAAAGAAACCCTCCACGTTGTCCGGAGATTGGGTTTGTAAATGTCAAGACAGGCCAATCAGTTTCTTGTCCGGTGATTGGGTTGGTAAATATCGAGACAGGCCAATCAGTTGTAAAAACAATAATGTATTGATTTGTTTTGGTTGCTGTTTACTTGAAGCGTTTTTGAAAAAGCGGGGCTATTGTACAAAAGAACCAATTTTCTATTTTCGTTTTATTTTAAATTGTACCCTTTATTTATTACACAGACGAAGACACTTCGGCGGATCGGACGTGGCACCACTGAGTTATACATACGTAAAATATATGCTATAATAATATAGGCAGTGGGTCACACTTTAGCAACTCCTGCTTTAATGGTTCTATTATCGTCTAAACACATTTTGGTCATCAGTTCATAGAGTTCATATCTCTCCAACCTTTTTTGATTCACCAATTTTACTAAATTTTGCTATTTGAAATAAGTTCACCGCCCGCTTTCCGTATCAACTTAACAGTAAAAGGGCCCACCAAAACCCTATAACAGCCACTGGTGGCAGTGGCGGATCCAAGGGGGAGGAACAATGAGGGCGATCGCCCCCCTGGATATTCTTTAGGGGTAGCAAAAGGGTTGTCATGTTGTCATGCTGCAGGAGGTTTTCCCAAAAGGCTTCACTGTGATAACTGTCAATGGTTTATTAATAAAAAATAATTTTAACAAAAATTTTTACTACATTCATTGAAATAAGGTATTCCCGCTCCCAGAATCGGCAACAATGTAGGATCCGTGGTCATATTTCTCACCCAGATTGTCTCCACGCATTATTCTTATTTCGATGGAATGCACGTGTTCCTGCTCTGTTTTTCATCGTTTATTTTTTTTCTCGCGGCATCGCTGACCCATTAATGATATAACTAGATTAATTCTATGTTTTTTAAATCTCTTTTTTCGCGCATTGTTGGGTCGTCTTCAGATACAATCCGTCGTTCGTTTAAACTCGCTAAAGCCTTGACGACGGCCTGTTTCTCTCTCTACGTTAAAATATGCCGCGTACGTCATTAGAAGGGTTCACTGACGTCGAATGCGGCTCCCTTACGTAGGATTTCCGCAAGATTAAAAAAAATGAACTTTTTTTTCCCTTGCCCTCCGTAGAACGATGCCGACATCAAGCTTCTCATTTTGAATGCAGTTTATGTTCGCAGCGTCTATCCCAGCGGGTTACCTTTGCAGAATAGCGATTAACCTCGTTCTTCCAGATGTTCTATGGGGGGGAAAAAAGGATACGTTATGCGTTCGGTTTCTCGCGACTGCGATAAATAAAAATCCGACGCGCGATTTCTTTCTTTCTTTTTTGTCGTGTTTTTTTTTTACTTTGCATGCCGTCAAAAAAATACCTCGAAACGGAAGGAAAAAAAATGGAAACGAGGGATGGCTTTGGCGTTTATTTTTTTTTTAACCTCTTTAAATTTTCGCTTATTTTCTCCCTCTGTGCGGAGTCGTCTGGCGTTGTTCTCTCGTTACGAAAAAAGTCGCTCTTATTCCTCACTTTAAATTGCGTTAGGTTCTTTTTATTGTCGTTGTGCGTGCTGGCGCCCTCTTTTTTTTATATCCTCCTCTCTTAATTCCCCCTCTCTCTTTTCCTCTCCGTCTGCTTCCGCCCTCTTTCTCTTTCCTTTCCCTTCATTTTGCTCCATCCTCTCGTTCAGCCCCTCTCTCACCCATCTCTCTTTCTCTATTTTTTCCGACAGAGCGGTAATAGGGAAAATTTTTCGAGGGAATCAAGTGAGCGACGCGGTGCGGACGCGGGAGTGGCGGCTTTATTTTTTTTTTGTCTCTTTGTGCGAACGCCGTCTCGAACGCTCCTTCTTGCCCACTTATCCGAACACGAGAGAGAGAGAGAGTCGGTCCTCTCTATTTCTCTCACTTTGCCGCCAGACGTCTGCCTCTTAAAAAAAAAATATGTATGTACGTATTCAGTTTTTTTTTCGTTGATGGAGTGTTGACCCGCTGTGCGTCGATGGACCTCTCTCCCTACCCTTCGTTTTTTATTCGGAGGTGTATTTTACGGGAGGAGGCATTCAAAATGTCCCCCTTTCTATCATCCACACCCTCCGTTCCTTCTGGTCGTCGATCTCGCTATATTATTGAAAAACGTGCATAATATTCGGCCTGACATTTCCGACTTTGATCTGTTGCGTTTTATTGCTATTGATGTAAACCTTTTAAAAATTCTTAGGACGCCAAAATGGTTGTCGGGACTTGATTTAACTCGATGAAAATCAGATTCATAATGCGTATCACGATAAGGAGTTTTACCCGTAGCAAATCACCTAAGCACTTATAATGTTAGGGCGAGAGGTGTCATGTTAAAGGAAAGACGACATGAGGTCTCGACGTACTCGAATACACGGACCACTTACCATAATAAGAATGCAACCACGAAACGTCATCAATCTTTAGTTGAAGTGCATTGTCAGTTTCCAGCCCTTAACGCTTTGGAGACTTCGTGGGAACTTTCTCGACTTCAACGAATCCTCTGGTATATAAACGGAGCAGATTTTATGGACATTGCGTAGCGTTATTGTGGACCATTGTTTTCAATAAATAAGGGAAATTAAACGAGAATCTTGTGATAATTTTTCGAGAAAGTCTCCTTTATTGTCCTAAAAAACCACATCTTTATTACACTTACCATTAATTTTTATGGGATGTAAAAATGGTTACGAACAAAATCCGCCGTAGGATTTGTGCATACAGACATACGGACTGAGGACATCCGAAAATCACTTAATCGAGTTTTGGAGGCTTCTAGAACTTATCACCCCAAAATAGCGCGTTATAAGGGAAGTACACTTTTTCTCTGTCATGCGTAAAAGTAAGACAATTTAGGAACGTATACAACGTATGGACGCGTTTCGTGCAATGGAGTGTTAGAAAGAAATCATATACCTGTAGGTACGTAAGGGAAATAGCGTTTTAAAGTTCTTTTCTTCATCATAAATAATCCATTTTCTTCCTATTTAAAAATAATGTATGCACTCGAATGGAAATTAAACGTTTGTTTGTGAGATTGTTTATGTTAGCAACATTGAAGAAGTAACCATGCAATAAATTTTTTAAGTTCAACTCGATTTAAGACGTAAGCGAAACGCGCTTAAAAATTAACAATTTGCTGGATTTCTTTTATATCCGAGCGACACGATTCTTGATCTCATTTAGCTCCCTCCCTTAAGGCGATGAAATTTAATTCGATTCGACCGCTTTATGTGCGCGTTCGACTCGACCGTTGGCTCGTTAGGAATTCGATTACTTCGCGTTTTCGAAATGTAGCCGGGTCGATATCCACGATTGTCGCGGAATGCACGTGACGGGGTCATTAAACGAATTAACGGCCGTCAGTTCTGTTTGCCGAGTTTGCGTGCGTGCGTGTGTTTACGAACGTGGGACGTTTCTTTTTTATTTTTGGAAATTTCGCATCAATAAATTGCCTCGTTTTGTTCGCTCTGCGTTTGCGACGCTGAAACGATGAGTAATCTTGAGGGCTTCGCGACTATATAGTTTGTCGCCGTAAATTGGGTGATGCGGCAGTCCTTGGCGTGTCGCGGTGTTGTCGGAATAATTATCAGCAAACTTCGACGAACAACCTACATGCCGTTCGATAACTTCTCAACTCACATAATCTCTTGCGCTTCTTCAGGAAACTAGTCTATCATCTTGTACGATGAACGGAATTACACCGTTATCTTTTACAAAATGGCTCTCAGTGGGGTTTTAACGAGAGGAGAAGTTTGGTAAAAAAATTGAAATACGCGAGCGAGCGATGTGTGCCCCGTACCTCGTCGCATCCACTTTTGGAATTATAGTTTGTTCGTTTCAGCTACTGCTAGATTGCAAGTAATTAAAGTGGTGTGAAGCTTGAAGCTTTTTAACACAGTCGAACTTCTAGAAGTCGAACGTCTATAACTCTAATTTTCCGTAACTCGAAGTGAATTCGTTTTATGTACAAGAAAAAATCTTTTTCGTGTTATTTTTCTTCTCGAATTCCCTAAGTCGAATATATTTTTGTTTCTCTCGAGGTTCGACTTATAGAAGTTCCACTGTCCCGTACGCCTCTCGAAGATCGATTCATCTCTAAATTTGTTTTTCGGAACAAATACGGTTAGTTAGTATCCGCGCCAAAGGTTGCTGGTTCAAATTGTACCTCACTTTAAAGTTTGCGTTAATCGTATTGGTTTCCGACGCGCTCAGCGTGAATATACGGGAATGCTGCAGTGTAGTCGCCCGAGGATACGTACATACGTTACAAAAATATTTGGCTCAGAGGCTCTCACGTGAAAGACGCGCTTTGCAAACAGCTCCAGAGCAGGCTGAATGCAAAACCGTTGCGATTTCCTAGCATAGGAGTGAGTTCGCGAGTAGTGTTTACAATTCCAACCTCCCACCGTAAACGCATCTTCGGATAGATCGGCTCGGTGTTTCTAATAATAAGAAAAAATAATTTTTTTAAGGAGCAATAATTTTCATCGACTCGATCGCAAGTTTTAAGGTACATAAGTCTTAAAAATCAGTTCTATAGAGGCCGAAGAATGATCGATATGATAGTGTGATCGAGTTCATGCTACAGTTCATCCGCTAATTTGCTGCTGAACCTTACCAAAAATATCCAAGCTAGACGTATTATTCCTTCAGTGAAACTTCGAGAGAAATTTTCAAATAAAATCGCCTAAATTGCAACTTATGCTTGCTAAAAATAGTCAGTCTTGGTGTCATTTTTTTCATCGACGTAACCACGTGGCTAGAATGTGCGGTAATGACGCAAAGTGAGGAAAGCACTTTAGTGTGCGGATCATTAAGATTAACTGAACACTTTATAGTCGGTTCCGTCCTGATAATGTTTACTTTAGCCGCACCTCTTCAACGTTCTCCGTAGTACATTTTTTCTCTTTCTCTCTCAGCCGATTAACACGCGTTCTTCCTTCTCACTCTTTTCAAAAACGCGCACACGCATTGGTCTCGCCTACCAGTTTAGTGATCTCCCTTTTCTCCTCCCACTGCGGACTGCGTCATAGGAGGCCGATCGCCTGGTTACTGGTCCGCTTCGTCGTGGGCGGTCCAAACATGAAGGACTCGCCAGACCTCGCCATCCGCCATGTCTTTCCAGAGTGACCGTATAGTTCTCGTGTCGACCGTGACGGAATATTGGCGCTGCTTTCCGGGATTAGGATTTCCTGCAGACCTGCACGTGGAGATCGCTCGCTTTGACCTCTTATAAAATCAGACCACGGTCATAGGTTTCTTTTACAATGAACCTAATGAGTCATTTTCTTAGTGCTGGACTGTTTATGACGCCGTCATTCGTTTTATTCATTCCTTTCGGTACCTTACGTATATTTCTTAGCGACATAGGCTAATATGGTAAACAGATGTGAATATTTAACTGCTCTAAATATTTTTTTACCAGCTTTCGTTTCACGAAATCGTTTAATAACGGCAGCAAAACTCCGTGACTTGTTCGCGTTCTCAGCGTTAATTAGCATTACTAATAAAGATAATTCCGTTTCTCTGTCACTGATAAGTAAGGTATTTTTGTCAATTGGTAGCCACTGCGGCGGTAGCTGAAGTTACAAAAATTCCTATAAATTTTAGTTTGGTGATCAGATCAAGCGCTCAAGCTTTCTCATCCTCTATTTCTGCGACGGATCCAACGTTTAGTCGCCTTTGATACTCCTCCCGCCCTTCGTTTTTAGGGTCTCCGAAAAATATGTAAAAGGGCCTTACCGTGGAGGATTGCGTCCTTGAAAGCTAACGTGTCTTGGCAGAGTTCAATGATGGGCATACCGGAATAACGTCACCGTCGCATAAAGCTATGCGGGGTGAATTTATGAAATATTTAAGTGCGCGTTAAAGCGTAATGAATTCACTTACATGGTAACCGTGGACAAAAATCTTATATTATACCGAAGAAATACTCAGAAATTATAATGAGGGTTGAGATATACGCAGTGCCGCCTCAACAGAGGCGCGGGACCCCGTTATCATTAACCGCCAAATTAAATTTAGACTTTCCTTGCGGTCATACAGAAGAAATCTCGGGGCCCGGGGCAGTCGCCCCGATTCGCCATGCCCTAGGGACGGCCCCGGATATAAGTAAGTGAACAGCTACAGGCTGACGGGTGTTGCCGTGGCATTTTCAAAGAGCATCCGGTTCGCTTCCGCGAGTGGGCTGTATTTAGAAAGAAGAATCGCTCACATTATATGAGGACTGGACTCTGATGCGATGCTTTTGTACCTGATAATATTCTAGGCGAAACCTTAATAGAAATTCTATATTTTGACCATTTTTTGGATAAGTGTAATAACTAGGTGTTGGTGTGCTGATCAAATTTATCCGATCCACTTCTTTTTTTGGACCGATTGGGCCATTCCTTCGTAGAACAGGCTGGATCTATGTCTTCGCTATCGTCCATTTTTTCTCTCATCTCTCGATATCTTTTCTTCCAATCAAATGACAGGTGTAATAGTTTCAACAAACGCCTTATCACCTTCATGAAAACCCAAAAATATCCCGACACTACAATAGATTTAAAAAAATCAGATAGCCTTCATTACGTTGTGATTATTCCGAGGTTGATTCCTGAATTGCACAATTATTAATCGGCGTGTATGCTTGCTTTTTTCATCGCGTATTCCGTCTCCGTATAAAATAAGCATCCAGGGTAATATATATTGTAATATAAAAAATACATTATTGAGACCTTTGGAAAATTGGAAGAGCTCCTCGTTCTTCACGTTTTCTCTTCCGCGCCCAAGTTCTCGAGTGGAATTCTTGGGAGGGATGTCGTTTTTTAATTTTTCCCGCTGTTTTTTTTTAACGCTCGGATGAATTATTCCGAGGGAATACAAGTCGGGTATTCCGCCCGAAGTTTTGTTGCTATTAGAGACGGTAAACTTCGCACCAAAAGTTTTTAACGCGGACGAGAAAGCAAACAAGTTTCGTCGCAAACTTTGGATTGCCTTTCCTTCTCTCTGGTTTTTCATCCGAGAGTGTGGATCGCGGAAATCGTTGCGCTGCTCTTGGTCGAAATCTCTTCGCACGCGGATGTCTCTTAAAACTCTTCGGTGCGGTTTCTTTTACGCACCACTCGAATTATTTTTTTTTAAAAAAGGCACCCCTCCCATATTTGCGAAAATGAGAAGCGGGATAATTTTAAGTGTGGTCTCAGCGGATTCTAAAAAACGTGCGGATTTTCTCGTCCTCATATCCCTCGGAAATGAAACGATGTAGGAACGATGCTGTTCAATGGGTGGATTGGGCCCTTTTTTTGAGGGATCCTCCACCTCTGATTTTTCTTGGCTCTCATAGTTTCTGTTATTACAGTCATATCAGGTTAATTTACTAGTCACTTTTTCGACAGCATGATATGAATCTGGAGTCAGACTGATGGGACGAGACGGTTCAGTTGTTTTTTTCATTCCCTAAAATGGATATTTTTTTACAATTAGATGTTGTCGCGATTGCATTGTTTTGAGATCTAATTTCCCTAGTGTATAATCCTGTCCCTCGAAGACGGTTGTGGTACTTTTTTCCTGCTGACAGATGATGGAATTTAATTACAGGCTCTTTTTAAATTCCGCATGCATTTCATTCGTATTCAGGGATTGGACTGTGCGAAAATGACGTTAGTTCCTCACGATATCAATTTACTTGAAAACTTTTTCTTAACTGAAATTAGTCATTGGTAAAAAAATTATAAGACTTTTGCGTCGTAAACTAGGTCAGCCGCGAATAAGTACATTTAGATAAATGAGGCAGTTCTTCGTCCAACATATTGAATATGCACCGTAATTATTTTAACTTTTGGTTGTTAATTGTCATGCTGTATTTTTAAGGTTTTATTTATATTGACTCATATTACGGATTTTAAAAGTTGCTTTAAATGTTTTCAATTTTATCGCCATTTTAAAATAGCAGTATTTTCTTATACTTTCGCGGTTCATCATCCAATTTTCGTTGATTCTACGTAAAAGTAGATTCAGAAAGAAAGTGAAGTTGACTAACTGTATTAGAAATTTTATTGTTAAATAACAGTGTCTCATAATTAAACGGCCCTAACCACGTACATTCATCTAATATAGTACGCCCATTACTTAAGCCATTTAAGAATTCTGACATGGCGTCCAAGCTAGGCGGTATTTTTTAAAGGAGTTTTTAAAAACCACCCTGAATCGGGAGATACAGCAGATTTCAAGTACATACTCGGAAGTCACCATTATTTGCGCGCGCAAACCAAATGTTCCTCCTGCATCCGTTTCGGATAGCTCGGTTAATTTGTTTTAGACGGTAAATGCTTAAGTGAGCCGAGCGTGTTTGCTTTATTAATGGATTCCATCTCCAACCGCGCGTGCATTCGCAAGGAATCCACGCACATGTAATTTTCGATCCTTCATGTACGTACGTTCTAGCGGTACGTTTTAGTGGCGAAAAATTTCCCTTGTCGAGAAAACAGATATGCGTAATGGCAATTTTTAGATTTTTTGCTGCAACGAAGAAAACCGGAAATCGCAATTGTGAGAGTGATTTATTTCGGTAAATTTAATTTATTAAGATTCGCAGATTGCCGCGATGAAAAGTCGGACTGCATAACTTACTTTTTTTTTCATCATAAATGTAAAGATGTGTTGTGCCATATCGCCCGCCATCTCTGCTACGTTATCGGATTTAACTTAGAAATATTTATGAAAATTCTCGGACACGTAGTCACCGGAAAGGTCAAATCGATTTTTATAAAAAAAATTATTTTGTAGAGGCGAGTATATTCGTTGGACCGAATTAATACATTACGCTTAAAATGCTGCGACACGGGCGACTTATTTCCTTCCAATCTCCGCGATGCTATCTATAAGGAGATTGCTGCTTCGAAGATTCTTCTTTGAAAAAATACATGACTGATTTATAGTGTTTAAATGTGGGATGTTTTTATTTATCGATGGAATTTCTAATACCGTTCACCTGTTTTTCTTGATATTGTTCATCAATTAAGGCTTCACTTCGTGGTACGATGTTTATACAAATGAAATCAAACTCGCTTTGTAAATTTCCATTTAATATTCGCGACTGGTTTCACAGTATAACAACTGCATCATCAAGCGACTTGAAGAATTTACAGTGGCAGTGCATAGGAATGCGAACAATGGAATGGAAGGGAAAGGTGTGAAGCATGGGAGAGTGGGAGTTTGGTTGAAGGTTATTGGAAGTTTGTGAAAGAGTTGGGATTATTGACCTTTGTAGAGGTAATTAGGAAAATCCCACAACCAAGTGGGGGAGCTAGACTGATGGAATTGGGGGATGGAAATTTCGGGGGTTGTCCAATTGCGCGAATGGTCAGTTTTGACCCTTAGCTACAGGGTCGTATTGCGCGGCATGATTGGCTGTTTCGAAGAGTTTTCCCAGGATACTGATAAATACAACTCAAATGACATACATATTTGAAGGCGATTCAGTCCTGCTTCATGAAGCAAATCGAGCACATTGCAGTTTCACTTTTTCCTGGAAAATATTGGTGTCGGCATGTTTTCCATGTACAGCGAGAAAGGTGCTAAATAAGAAGACGTCCACGTATGCTGCAATGTTTCAGCACCTGATTCGGAAATGCACAGAAATCGGTGTAGATTTCAAACCGAAGACTACAGTGATGGACTTTGAACTAGGTATTCACAAGGCAATCGCCAATGTGTGGCCAACGGTGAATATAACAGGTTGCCGCTTCCATATTCGACCCTGTCCCTTACGATACCAGAGAAGAACCCAACCATTACTCTTGACCACTCTGCGCAACACGTAGACACCCGAAATTTCTCCTTCTCCATGATCGAATTTGTGAGAGGGGAATGGTTGGGGAATACAAAATATTTTATTATAATAATATTATTATTGTTTGACGTAGCAAGATCAATTTCTATGTTCTCCAAGTACACAAACTTTACACTTTTGGGTTGTGCATGTGAAATGGTAGGATTATGTTTAATGTCACTCTGGTGTTTTATGAAGAGAGGCGAAGGGTCTTTATTCACTCAGCAACATTTACATTAAAAAATTTTTGTTTTCATTTGCCCGTTTTCTTGAACTACTTATTTCATGTAAGCTGATAGCACGTAATGATTATGATGAATCGTAAAAAAATTCCATTTTAAAAAGTTACACAGAGCAAGCGTAGTTTTTTTTCCTCCTTTTAGCCCTTCGTAATTATTACTATTTCTTTTGTAATTTTTCAAATTCCCCCTTTTCTGCATGTCGGGCTCCATAAGTTCACGGAAGATACGACGATGGCGTATTTTATAGCTAGGCCTTAACGATAAGAGAAGAGGCGAAAAATAACTTTTCCGCATTCGGTCGCATTCCGCGCACGCGTGCTTCGCTGGAACGACGGCACGTTTTCTCGGGGGGAGAGAGGGGGGGAGGAGGATAAAAAAAATAAAATAAAAAAAGAAACGGGAGAGAAATAGATTCGAAATCGTCCCGTAATTGGGTTTTCGGGTACCCTTTTCCCTCCCATTCACTCCCGTCAGCTATGCGTACGAAGAGAGGTTGGAAGAGGAAGATAGTAAATTTCACCGGTTCCTCTCTCTCTTTCCCACCTCCGTGTCCTTCCCCCTCTCTCTCTCTCCTATCCTAACACCTCCTCCACTCCCCGGGACGAAACGCGTGACCGTGTCTATTGACAGGATAATATCTCGCGCCATTCAATGTTGATTTCATTAGCGCTCTCCCGTGCGACGATGGTGTCTGCTACGCCCACTCTGCACTCCTCCGCGTTCCCCTCTCTCTACCCTGTTCCCTCCTCCTTTCAAACTCCTCCATCTCCTCCACCTCCACCGTTCTCCCCACTCGCGGAGTTCAGACGGGCGGATTTTGCGAGGTGGGAAGGGAAGAGAATATGGAGGGAGAGAGGAAAAGTGGGCGTGCGTGGGAGAGGAGAGGAGTGAAAGAAGGCGCAAAATCAGGCGGTTTCGCAATTTGTTGCCCACGAATGCGTGCGTGGGTCCATGATTTTTCGGCGTGTCCCTTCCTCCCGGATGTGCCGAAAAATCTCGCCCTTTTCTCTCTCTCCTCTCTCTTCTCGCCTCTATATATAAAGCTATACATATATATATGTGTGTATATATATATATATATATAAAGCTATATATATATATAAAGCTATATATATATATATAATTAATTTTCCCGTAAATAGAGTCGTTTGTCTGCCAGTCTCTTCTATTTCGTCTTTCTTATGTCCTTTCTATTCTCCTCTCCTGTTTCTTATCTGTATCTCTCTCTCTTCTCTTCCCACTTGCTTTCTCCTCTACCCCTTCTCTCTTATCTTTCCTTTCTTTTTTCTCTCTCTCGTTCTCTTCCCTCAGTCTTCCCACTCTTTCTCACCGTTCTCTATTTTCTCTGCGCAAAGCTTAAAAAAAATAATATTTCTACAAAAATTCTACCAAACCCATTTCGAATTCGAATGTTAAAAAATAAACAAAGCGTGGGCATTTAAAAAAAATAACCGCAGGAATGGCTGGGCGGAGGAGGATTTTTCGTAATTTTTTCTCCCGGTAGGTCCTTCGGATTTAAATTTGCTTTCGATTCGTTTATTTTTTAAGCATTTGTGTTTTTTTTCTTGTCAGTGGTCTACACTACCTATGAGTGCGGACTTTTATTGACGCCCTGTATATCGATTATCTCGTCTCCTTAATAAAGTGAGATAGGTGAATTTTTTGACGCACCGCAACACTATGAGAATCATCCACTTCGTTTTCTTTTTCCTCCATTTATATATACCTCCCGATGTCAGTCTCTTCAACTCTTCCATTACTCTCTTTTCATCTCCCTTTCTCCATTTCCATTTCGCACCCTTTCCTATCCACGCTTTCTATCTCCCTTTATTTCCGCCCCTTCCTCGTTTCTTTCTCCCCTTCCACAACTTTCCACTCACTCATCCCTTCTCATCATCCTCTTCCAATCCTCGTCCGTCCACATCTCCCACTCCCATTTCAATCCTTTCCATTTCAATCGTCCCACGCATTCACCCTCCTGGCAACCAAATCTCTGTGAGCTTCATCTCCGTCCTGTCTCGCTCATTCGTTTCCGTGACATTGGATGTAATGCTCTGTCCATTCTATCGGGGAGGTGGGGTTGAGGGCACGAGTGACATTTGGGGTTTTAACAGGAGAGATGAGGAAAATCAATTCCTCCTCCTCTCTCTCCTACGCTCATACTCTACCCCGCTCTGGTTGACAGTGTATGTATCCATGTTTCCTCTCTTTTCGGCCACTTTCTCTCTTTTTCTCTCGTTCTCTCTCTCTCCCCCCGTTTAACTATCTCCTCAATTTCCTTCCCTCTTCCTCCCTTTCTCTCTTCGTCGCTCTTTCTATCTTTCTCCATCCATCTCTCTCTCTCCCTCCCTTTACCTTCATTTCTCTCCCTCCATTTCTCTGACTCTCTATCTCTCTATCTCTCCCCTCATTCCTTAATCGCTTTCCCTCCGTCTCTTTTCCTTCCTCCAAGTCTCCCTCCCTCCATCTCTCTCCATTCCTTCATCTTTCTCCCTCCCTCCATCTATTTCCCTCCGTTTTTCTCTCCATTCCTTCATATATATCTTCTTCCCTACGTCTCTCTCTTCATACCTTCCTCTCTCTCCTTCCCTCTATCTTTCTCTCCAGTCCTTCGTATCTCTCCTTCCCTCCATCTCTCTCTCCATTCCTTAATCTCCCTCCCTTCATTCCTCTCCGTCCTTTCTCTCCCTGCACCACACTCATTCCCCTCTCCCTTCCCCTCCCTCTCCCCCTCCTTCCCCTCTCTTACTCCATGTTTCCCGTCACTTTTTGTACGCTTCTCGTCATGTTATCACCGGGTGGAAAATGTCGACCATTCCCCTCAACTGGCACAGTGCGTGTTTCCTCTCCTGCCATCTCCTCCCCTTCATCCTCATTTTTATATCTCTCTGTGCGCGCGGACGTTAGACCAGTCTTTTCTCTCTTTTCAATTTTCATGTAATTCGCGGATGGTTGGCGTTCCCACGCACGTTGCATCCTCTCTCTCTCTTCTTTTTCTTCTTTTTGTTTCCCTCTTCCGAATCTGGATAATCACTCGTCGGCGGAATGGACGCGAGTGGGGGATTTTTGTACCGGATTAAATAAGTGTATGATCATTTGTGTGGGCGTACCGAACCGCAAGGGTTTTTTATTGCCTTCGTAGGCGAGCTAATGGAATTAAATATGATGCTAAAAGCAATAGGATTTGCGCCAGGCGTTTGTCCCGCAGTTTTAGGCGATTTCGTATATAGTTATCCGTGGATTATTTCAACGGTTTTAATGTGATTTTTGCCAAATCCGCACCGTAAAATGGAAAGGTGACGTCGAATGAAAATTTCGATTTAATTTTTCCGACGCGCAAGTATTCAAGTCGTCGAGTCCGTTGGAAAATAGATTTTGCTGTGATTGTTACGAATTCAATTCCTTATTACCGTGGATTCCGTTAGACGGCCTCGTATTCGTCGTATCATTCAGTCGCTCTTGACGTGTGATGAGACTTTAGCATGACAGTTTATCAGACCACCGCTATCGCATAATTCCGGCTAGTCGAGAGTGCATCGACATTTTGGTCGGAACGAATTAATTTATATCCCGGTTTCCATAGGCTCCTCTGGGTATTCTTTTCTCTCCTCCTTGCGCCTACCACACGCAACAATACACGGGGCTCAAACTCAAATAGAATTTGGGGCACATAATGTTGAATTGGATGGCGGGCCACACGTCATAACAATGATCCTTTGTCGAAACTAAGAAGGACGCGACTCAAAAATGATATATCGTATATTTTAATTAAGAACTATTCATCACGAAATTCCTAATTATTAAACGGTTTATATCTCTTTGTTACTCCGTCGTTGTCTCTCTCGTCCACGCTCCCACTTTCACCTACTTAAAAGTAGGACCGCGCGTTTGAGTCCCTTGCCATAATGAATGAAGGTGAGAACTGACGCGTCAACCTGCGGAGTGAAGAATCGGTCTCGTAGTACCTAATTGATGTGCGTCTAGCTGGACGCTAATTACCCTGCGGCTATCGTTCGTCACCATCGGAATCCTCGCTTCTGTGGAATGGCCGTCCTTCGGCCTTCGTCATACGTGTTCCGACCAATTCGAACTGTGCACGGATTTGTAAGCGTATCAAATTATTTCGGTTCGAACTCGTTCTTTGCTCTTTTTGGCATTTTACATCGATTTTAAGATATTTTCGCCGTGAAGCGAAATTGCAGATTCTCTTCTAAAATGTGCGATAATTACATAATATTAGATTAAAGATAGATTACAATGGTTAATTTTTCTGTGTTTAGAAAGTTCTACGTGGGGGAGGGGGTCGTATTATAAGAAGGTAAGGTAAATGTGGTGTGTGTAAACATATGGATAAGCAGGAACAAAGTTATTTAATTAAAAATCATTCGTATTGCCTTAGATTGCGTCACTCAGCAGTCTATTCGCGTAAAAATTTCAAACATTTTCTCAATTCAGTGGCGTTGTTAGAAAGCCTCAAAAGCCACTTTCTTTTCCAACTACGTATCCACATTTGTTCATTTGCCTTTTTTCTCTGCTCAATCTATGTTTTTCAATCCATAATCACCCGTAAATATAAGTCCTATAATGTTCAAATAATAATTTCCATATATAACATTAGGCGATTTTCATTCGCAGCGTTCTCATATGGACGAACTACTATTTTAAGCGGTTTTGGTTTTGCATCACCAGTCCTGCTGTTCCTCCGTGTACAGACCAACTCTCTCTACCATTCCTTCTCTGTCCAAGAATAAAAAAAATGTCTGCGTTGTGTATCATTACCATTCCATTCTCGCGTGCCGCGCTGCAGTCTTTGAGGAGGGATATTTGGAAGTGAGCGAGAGGGGAAATGGGGGAGACGTCGTAAAAGCGAAGCTGGAAAAGGTGATCGGTCGTCATGCTTAAGTCCAATGAGTAAGGTGGATGGAATGACCTTATCTCCGGTCGTCATCACGGCGCGGTTTTACCCTATGGGAAGTCTTTTCCATCCCTTCTGCCTTGTCTTATTGCACCCTTATGCACAGGTGGAGGCGAACTCTCTCTCTCGAAAACTTCCAAGTCCCCCCTTCCGCTTCTCTTCCCCTTCACGACAATCCCCCTATGGCGTGAGTGTGGGGGGGGGGTGTGGTTTTGTGCGTGCCTCACGTCATCCTCTCTCTCCTTTCCGCACGCGCACGCAGCACCCGCACCTATTCCCATCACTTGCCTCATGAATTATGCAGCGGAGCGAAGGGGGAATATGGCGGGGGTGAATTGGGAGGGAGTTGGAAGGTTAGGTGTGTGGGAGGGGAAGAGGAGAGGCTAAGGTGAACGTAGGTGTAGGAAGGGTTGATTGATGGATTAGGGACCACGGTTCGTGGAAGGAAATACGTCGGAGCCTTCACTAAAGCGAAAGCAAATTCAATAAGCCCCGCCATCTACGCTCTGCGTACGCTTTTATCCCACGGCTAAGGTTTTTGGGATGCGGATTTTTCCTTTTGTTATTTGTTCCTGCGTAATGCTCGGTAGGGGGTCTCATCAACCTGCTCGTCCCTTTCAAAATAATGTGCTTTGTGGCGTGATAATCCCTAAAGGGATGCCAATATTTGCGCCTAAGTTGATTTATTGCAATTGTGTGCTTTTGACATTGGTACGTCGAGAACTTATTTTAAGACAATGGCGTTACTAGGAGGGGAAGGAGACCCGCGGCAAAGTATTATCGATGGTCCCTCTCCACCTTCCCTCCTCCCAAAACATACATATATTTAATTAAAGCTGAGACCCATTCTAAAGCCCACCAAGTTGCACTTCTTATTCTATCATCAGGAATGTTCTGAAAAGGTTAGGATTTTTAAATAACGCCGGACAAAAATAATGGTTACCTGGAAAATTATTCATAAATAAGGATGAACAATTTGGCCACCAACGCCACCTTGTTGGTACTCCACCGTTCAAAGACCAGCGCATTTATATTCCTGCCACTTTTAAGGTTCTGCGTAACCTTGAAATCAGACCAGTGGTTCTCAAAAGTTTTTAAGTAGTCACCCCGTTTACAGTTCCATTATCATCAAGTCACTTTTACAGATAAATTAGGCTTTCAATAACCACATAAAGATAAAATTCTGGCATTTAAATAAGCGCGCGTGTTTATTCTCCTGGTCTTATTTATTTTTATAAGCCAGAATATGATACACTGTGAATTTATCAAATATTCGCGTCACCCCTCAATAACCCTCGCGTCACCCTGGGGTGTCATGTCATCCCGGTTGAGAACCACTGAGTTAGACAGTAATACTTACTTTTTCTTATAAATCCCCATATAGACCACTGGAACGAGTTATTATTTTATTTTTTTCAATGATGTGCTTTTAAAAATATCTCGTTCTTCCAGTAGTCACTGGATATATGGCGATGGACCCAAATCGTTTGATTTAAATCTTTGTGTTAACTAACTACAAAATATTTTCTGTTTATATAGAATAAATTTCGCGTCACAATCAAACTGAATGTTGTTGTCGCATGAATGGATTCTATTTCCCCGTTTGTAAGCGACGTCAAGCTTGAATTGAATTCCGCGAATAGGAAACTGTATTAAAAAAGCATATTTTTTTTAGAAGGGGATGATTTAGTTTATTCTCGGGGAAGAAGTGATGGATGTTTTCATTTGCATAATGGACACATTCTGCTACATTTTTAGCCTCGATGGCAGAGGACCTGCTCCCAGATTATGCGGACAATCGTCTTCTTCATCTCCGGGATACGAGTCCCTCTTTGAAAATAACTCCGCATTTCCATCCGTCCTAGACGGATAATAGCCGCGGCTCGTCGTCTTATCCGAACATAAATCCTCCTATAAAACGGTCTCTCTATGGCGCGAATAAAAAATAATGCGTGGAAATCTGCATAGAAACCTTCCATATCCCTTCTCTCGTTCGGTGAAGTAACACTCCGCGATTTTTTTTACCTACTGGAATCTTCACTCCTTGGCGCCGTTTTTTCGTCGCTTCTTATTCTGCATTTCTTCGGTTTCTAAAGACTTCTTTTTTTATTAATCTCTCTTCGCTCTCTCTCTTCTTACTTTTATTATTACCGATATTGATTCCGTTCCGTTGACGCGTGAAAGAACCGTCTTCGCGGATTTTGTTCGACGTGCTTCGCCCTCTAGCTCACTCTTCCCTATTTTTCCATCGGCTCAAGACTTAGCGGGTTGCCATAGTTACGCCGAGAGACGGTCGCCTCAAAAAAGTGTTTATATGTGTGTGTATATATATATATATATATATATTTACTTTCGGGTATAGATCGAGTGGTGGTAAAAGAGAGGAAGAGATGAAAACAAGGTGGTTAGGAGTTTGTTTTTTTTTGACGGGAGGAAGGAAATGGGGTCTTTACTTATGTTGTTTGCCGTCGGGAGCGCTGGCATCGCCTCCCAGTTTTTACCCTTAAAATTCAACGGTATCTTTGGTCCTTTGTATATCTTATTTTTTTCCGGCTTCTTTTGTTTTATTCCCGCATCGACCCTCTTTTTCTCTCTGTTTCTCTCCGGCGCTTTTATCCCAGCCACACGTTTCTCTTTCTCCCGCCTCAGTGGCTTCATTCCTCACTCCTTTTCTCTCTCTCTGCCTCTTCTCTTTCCTCTCCCAACTCTTTCTTTCTCTTTTACCTCCATCGATTTTTCTTATGCTCCTCGTTTTTTTCTTTTATCTTTTATCTTCTCGGTTATTCTTCCCTTCCACTCCTCATAAAAAAACTTCTCATGTGTATACGATCCTCGATAACTCGAATCTAACCCGTCGAATAAGCTTGATTCCCTTCCATTTCTTATAAGTTGAAATGAAGTTTCATAATTCGAAGTTTCGATAACTCGAACTTTTTGTCTTCCCTTTTGAGGCTAGGCCGTATTTCATATCGCACCCTATGCTTAGTCTATCTAACATTTATATTCTTCCTCCTTTCTTTCCTCGCTGACGGCACAGTTTTTTTGAACCTCGACTTTCTTTCTCCTTTCTCTCTCTCACCATCTCTTTTTCTCCTCTCCTCACTTTCCTCCTATCTTTTCTGCTCTGTTGACAACGCCAGGAGTGTGATTCGTCATTCTTCCCGTCCATTTTATTTATTTCTCCATTTTATTTTTCTTGACAGTGGTTTGCTCTCTCGCTTTCGTGACGATGCCTCCACGTCATCCTTTTGAAACGCTCCTCATTTTTTTCGACGTTTTTAAAATTTGTTTTTCGTATCCTCTGCTCTGTAACCGTGCTCCTTCGCGTTTCACGTAATCGTCATTGTCTTCGCTCATTGCGTTCGCGTGGTTTGCGGAAAATTTTCTAATTTCGCTTTGGAGTCTTTTGTTTTCTTGCTTTCAAGCATTATGTTATTTTTTCCACTAGGAAAAAAGGATTTATTTCGCGAGCTGTTTATATATATATATATATATGTGTGTGTGTGTGTGTGTGTGTGTGAAGAGGCAGCAGTAATGATGCCACCGCAGGCTTATTTATTTTTAACGAAATATTCTAAGCCGTCTATAATGGGGTCTATACAATCTCTCTGGAAATCCTTATTTATTAATTTTTTTACTGCGACGTAGCTTCCTGATTATTTCTTTGTCCAAATATTAAATAAACCAGATCCTCCCGCTTTCTCGTTATTTATTTGCATTTAATTACTTTTGTTTATTTTTTTTATTAAACTCAGTTTCGTTTTTTTCTTCTTTGGGGTCGATGTTTGTTTCTCTTAATTGGCTTCTTTCTCCTGTTTTCCACTCCGGTTTTGGTTTCCATGGAAACTTCGTGCTGTTTTCGTCTTTTTCTTGCTCACGGCTCTACTTCTTTCTGCCTCCTTTCCTGTTCCGGCGCTTCGTATATAATTGGAAATAGATTCGTAAAAATTAATAAGAGACAAAATCCGAAGTGTTTAAGTAGAGTTATATCATTCGTTTTTAAGGTCAGCTTTTTAAAACTCCTTCTTTTTCGGATTAAATAATATTGGAACGTGAGAAATAATTATAAATTTCCATATTGTGTCTCTCTGACACTTGTTCATCTCGTCTAACATTGCTCTTTTTCGTCGTGCAGTTCAATTTTATTCCTAAATGTTTTTCGGCTGGTCTGGCATCTTAAGTTTTACCGCTCACCTTTAAATTAAATGCACTGTTTGTTTTTACTCCATTTCAGTAGTCTTTTGTTCCTCATCCTATAAAACTGTGAATTTGAAGTAAAGAATTTCCGATACATATATAAACGGTGGCATTTTACATAAAAATATCTTTCGTTTTCCTGTCTCGCATACTTTTTGTGATATTTATAATGTCGTATCCGTCAAAGCCATTTTTATAAAGAAAGCCATTAATTTTCTTACGTATTCCTCTGCAGTATAATATGAAGTTGACGTATCGACAATTTGTTCGGATAATTGAAAATGAATGTATTTTCTCGGGGACACATACGATATTTATGTCTCCGATTAAAAAAAAACGCACGTGAAAGCATTATGTTATACCCTCGCCGAGGTGATGGCAGTCGTCCACGGAGGATACTTAGTTCAAAGCCCTGACTCGCATTCCTTACTAAAAAAAAACAAATTTTTAGAACGACGATCGAAAAATCGAATCATCTTCTGCATTTCAAAGGGAGACGAACATTCGCGTCTGCTAGGAGCTAGGATAAATTCGCGACTTACGGAACCGAACGGAAATTCGGCCAATATTCATGTCGATGATGCGGCGAAAATCCTTTCACGACCTTCTTGACGCAAGGGATCCCACCTTATTTTTTTTTGTTTCCGCTTGATAGATTTGTAGCCGCATTCTCTTTCATCTCGTCTCATTCCGTCGCCTCATCTCGTTCCCGGCTCCTTTTTTTTTTCCACCGACTTCGCAAAGAGTCTTAAGGTCTCCCTCCTTTAAGTTTACGTCTTGGGGAGCGCAGCTTTCACGGGATGCAAGGCATTCTCCTTTCCATTTATCTCTCTCTCTCTCTCTCCTTGCCCCTTTCTTTCGCTCCCATCACCTCGCCAACCCTCAGCGCCCTCTTTTTTTTATACCCTCTTAACCCTCCCCCATCTTCTCTCCTTCCCCCCCCCCCCCCCCTCCCCCCCCGTCTCTCTCTCTCTCCACCCACCACCTCCTCTCTCCCGTGCTTCATCTTTCCAACCATTTCTTCTCCACTCAACGACCATTCCGCCCCAATTGTTTTCTTCGATCCTAATTACACTCCCACGTTCACATCCCCCCCCCCTCTCCCCCCCCCCCCCCCCGTGCTCAAATCTGTTCCTCTATCCACCCTCAATTTCTCTCCCGTCGTACCATTTTATTTCTCTCTTCCCCTGTACCTTTCTATCCCTTTCGTTTACCACAAATATATCCTTTCTCCGTATCCCTCTCTTCCTCAGTTGCTTTCTCACCTTTCCTTTCTAATTATCCCATTCCCTTGCAGTCTCTATTTTTCCTCTGTTTTTCATTCCATTCCGCTCTCTTCCTCTACTTTTCTCTTTTTCTATTCTCCCTCCCCCCTCCCTCTGTCCTCTTTCTTCCACTTCATTTCTCATTCTCCCTTTCTCATTTCAATATCTGACCCTCTTTCTTCCCCTCTTTTATCACCACGTCATATCTCTCACTCCCCTTCTTCCTATCCCTTTCTTTTCTCTCCCTCTTTAATTCCCTTTCTTTTTTCCCCTCTCTTACGCTTATCCCCTAATTGCACGTTTACGGTTTTGCGCAGTTTTGGGAACGGTCTCCAAGTATTGAAAATAAAAAAAATCTTTCATTTCGACTCAAAAGTAACGGGAAAGAATAAAGGAAGCAATTCTTAGTTTTAACGGTATAACTAAATTCGTTGCACGTCAGACTCAAGACGGCGCTCAAATGTAACCCCGTGTATTCCTATGGTGAAACCTATCTCACATTGCACGGATCCGCTTTACACGGATTCTTCCAGGAACGCATATATACCTTGTAAAGCGAGAGATGGTTGTATTCCGCTCCATTCCTCGATATTTTGCCCCTGTTTTGCCCCAAACCATCTTCCATCGTTCCGTCCTACTCTTTCTAATTCTCTTACGTTTTCACCTTCCATCTCTCAACCGTCTCTCCCCCCCTCCTCCCCTCCTCCCCCCCCCCCCATATCTCTTCCCCGACTTCTCCTCTCTTCCAGTTTGTGAGGACAATTTAATTATTTTCGAGGCCTTCGATTTTAATCGAGTTATTACTTTCAGCAGTTGAAGTTCGCGGCGGCGTAGTTCCGTAAAGTTTGCGCGAAATTGATGCGAGTGAAATAAAACACACTGGCGCTTTTACGTTTCCAATTACTCGGGATGTGTTTCGAGGTGGAAAGATGAAGGAATTGCTCTCTTGAGAAAAAGTTCTCCCCTTTACTTGGATCGTGCTTTCATTCTTCGCCTTGCAGTATAAATGGCGAAGTTAATTGCGCGTCTCATATGGCGGTTTGTCGCAGCCCTTTATTTGGGTCGTCCGTTAATGTTTGGGTTCGAGTTTTGTAGAGGCGGAAATGCTGAATTGAAAATAAGTTTGTCCTCTGTCTTATGCGAATCGAAAAAAATATCGCTTGATTGTACAATATTATTTCTGCGTTGAAAATGTCAAAGATTACCATGAAATGGCTTAAACAATAAGTGCTTTAAGTGTAAAAAATTGAAAAACATAATTAGTCGTCTTAGTCATCTCCAGTAGTTATAACAAGGTTATGAAATCCCAGTTACGGATTTAAGCTATACATATAATACAGTTTTTAATGGTGATTCGCCGGAAGTAGATTCTAAAAAAATTGATGGATTAACTAATGATTTCAGGAGCGATTTTAAGGTGCTTAATGTATGTAGAACTTGTTTTTGTTTCTTTCTTATTACTTATTAATTCGACGAATTTACAAGCTTATATAGATATTTCGCTGTAATGAAATTTTCATGACGAAGTCGCAGCGAAATATTACAGTATCATTTATTTTGGTAGTGATCGGTTATCCCCCTGCAAAGAGTACTATCCTGTTTTGACCCCGCAAATATTTTTCATGGTAAATATTTATTGTTGAGAGGCTCATGGGATCGCTATGTAATATTTTTACACTAAAGCTTGCTAACCCATGACTGATGGGCCTGTCGCGACATTTACAAACCCGATCACCGGACAACGGCGAGGGATAGTTTGGTTCCAGCCGAGGGGAAGGGCGCGGTAGCGCCCGGAAACGACTACCCATTAAAACAAAGCGAACCGAAGGCTCGTCAATATATCCTTTTGACTGTTGCGCCGCAATTGGAACCAGTGTAATTTGCGGGGGGATAACCGACCAGTACGTTTATTTTTACCATACGTAATAAGTACGCCAAACCTGGCATTGATTGAAATTTCTGGTTCTCTGTGTTTCAGTCTTGTCATCAATTCATCTTCCCATATCCCTCCTTCCACCGTGGCTTTCAAAAATTCCCCTCGATCAGGCGGAGTAAAAATAAGCGAGGGAAGAATCGCAGAGTAAATTACACAAGTTAGGAAAGTGTACAGCATATCACAAATGGGCGCGTTTCGTGCAATGGAGTATTAGAAAGAAACGATTGAACAGGTGTACTATCGTACTCCCCAAATTAAAAAAAAAAAATGTTGCTAAGTATATACCGTTGCTATGTATTTACTAATGTCAATGAAACTGAATAAAACAGTATTAATATTCATGGAAATAGTTAGGGAAATTGAGTGGACAAAGGAATAAATGGTTTTTGTTGTTTTTGATGATAGATTGTATTATTTCTAAAATATATAACATTGAAAGGATATATTGATGAGCCTTCGGCTCGCTTTGTTTTAATGGGTAGTCGTCTCCGGGCGCTACCACGCCCTTCTCCTCGGCTGGAACGAAACTATCCCTCCCCATTGTCCCATTTTAATTTGTTGTGGTAATGTTTATCCCTTTGGTCTCTCCTGTACCAAATGTATTAGTATGGATATATCCATATTAAAACCAGAATCGTAATTCCTCACTGACTCTATGGAACGAGTGAAGTCGCCGTGCGTAACCAAGTCGGGAGTAAGTCTGAAGAAATTCAAACACAACATGTCGGGAGTGGTCTGGAGTGATGACTCAATGTCTGACGCAGTCTGTCGGCGGCAGTGTAGCCACGTCTATAAGGCACATTGTGTTTTATTCCTCCCGACATGTCTGTTGTCGGGTCTGATACGGTAGCAGTGTAGCCACAGCCTAAGCCGAAATGATATACCTGTACTTAAGGGAAATAGCATTTTACAGTACTTTTCTTCATTATAAATAATCCATTTTCTTCCTATTTAAAAATATTGCATGCACACATAAGGAAATTAAACGTATTATTCTGAGATTGTTTATGTTAGCAACAGTGATGAAATAACCATCCAAGAAATTTTCTGTTCAACTCGATTTAAGACTTTCTTCTTCGATTTTCTTGATAACGACTACTCCTACGATAGAAACGTACAGGAAAAGAAATACTCTAATTTATTATTTCTACAAGTTTTAATTGAAAAGTATTTTGATATGAGCAATACTTTACGAGATATGACGGAAAGTTCATTTTTATCACCAGTAAAGTGATTGGCTTACATGATTCATTTTTGCGATTTTCTTATTATCTTTGATTGTAAATCCTTAATATCAAATTTCATGAAAATCCGTTCGGTAGAGGCCGAGAACGAATGCGGACGGACGGACAGACCGACGACAATAGGCGCTCACGCTGCAGCTGGAGGCCTAACAAGGTGTTAATTCTTTTTCACATAAACTATCGTAAATAAATATCAGCATTTCCAATATGCCGCAAAGAAATAAGGAAAAATAAAATATTGTAAAACAATCCCTCGCAGAATCGAACCTTGGTACTCGAGTTCCGAAATCATAGACGTAACAACGTTTCTTCCGTAATGTGTGCCTTGCAAAACTAATCTTTTTCTATCCCAAATTCTTCTCGAATTATTAGGAAATTTCTGATCTTGACATCGATTACTCCCCAGCAGATGATCCTAGATCTGCCAAATTTTTACCATACCTAGCTCTGACATAGACCTGTTCTGAAAAATTGGCATATCCAAGTTGCACTATCCAAGAGATAATGCTCACGCAGTTGGACAAAAAAATAGAATACGCGAGAGATTAAAAAAAAAAAGAATAGAAAATTGAGCTAAAAACCACCTCCCTTTTATCCTTTCATTCTTCTTTTTTCCGTTTGAATGCTTTTATTCTTTTCCCCATATGCAACACTCCTCCGCCTACCTCTGCTTTCCTTTCATTCCTCATATACGTAACTTATCCCCTTTCATTCATTCCCTCTCCTACTAGTGTGTGTGTATTATATATATATAATATATATAATGTATATTATATATATTCCATTCGCTTTAAAGGAAATCCCTCGCGCTCTCACACAACTTTTTTCTCCGGCCTCCCGACTTCCTTCCGAATTCCCCCTCTCTCTCTCTCTTCCCTACTCCCTTTTCAAATCCTCGCCAATCTCTCACTCTCTGCACACGCAAACCTCTCTCTCTCGCTCTTTTTCCATTCAGAAGAAAAATCCTCTCCATTTTTCTCCCTTCCTCATCTGCCGTCTTATCCAGGGATTGACCCGTCTTCCGTTCCCATCTTCTTTACGCGATTAGGTTTTTTTATACGATATGCCGGGGTTTATCCGTCTTCTTCCGTTCTTCATCCTTTTTTTCTTACCTCCGCATCTTTTCCCGCCTTCTTCCTTCTCCGTTCCGGCTTTAGGCATTCGTTCCGTTTTCAATCTCCTGAGCGGGATGCCGTGCGGTATATCTCGTCTCGAGGCGATGCAGGATGTTTCCACCTTATTATGGTGTTATTTGGTGACTTATTCCATTCCTCTGTATTATATAACCCTAACCAGCCGTAAAAATCTTATGGTGTGTCTCATCCGTATTTTTTTTCTACTAGTTAATAAAAGGGTGGATTCGGAAGAAGAATTGCGGCGGGTGCTGCAAGGTACTACACATTCCATCTTACGGTGAACTTTTGATTAATCGGGATTTTTAGAAAAATTTAACTTTGCAGCATTTTTAAATACTGGATCGTCTACATACGTATGTACTGTATTTACTTCTCTCCATGGTAATTATAGAAAAGGTTTCGTTTTCGTGAAAAAAATCGAATTCGAGATTTCAACGGAAGTACACGTTTTAAGGTTCCCTGAATACGTTTGGACTATTTTCACGATGGTGTCTGTATAATAGGATCATGCGCTGGACACGTCAGATTTTTTCATTTTTGTGCACATTGGTATGTGTAAATGAGCATATAGATGAATCGCAATAGTCTCGATGCATTCGATAACTTAGGAATATAAAACTTCTTTTTAGATGAGAATTGCAATTCTTCCTTAAAATGGCATGAACTTGTAGTGTCGCATTTACGATCATTTCTTGAATTAAGTATGTTATTTTAATTCACTTTGTATCTTGTCGAAATTAGTCGATCATTTCACGTAGGTTATAATCATCACCTTTGAGAAGTTTGATCCGAACAATTTGCCCGTAGAAACTACGTCTTAAGTATAGGATTATCTTCGAAATATTTTCACATCGGCTCAGCGCCAAGCTAACATCGCTGCGTTCAAATTAAAATTACATTTCCTCCGCATCCTTCGTTAACTCCGTTTAATCGACTTAGGAGCTTGTATTCTCTTTATCACGATGCGCTTCTCGTTCGCCTACAAGAGGCAAATTATTCCCTCGCATCCCTCTCGGTCCTTCTCTCTCTCACTTGCAAATTTATTTCTCCCACGTAATCTCCCTCCTCGAGCAGCCATCTCCTATCTTTCAAGGGCGGCCTAATATATTAGAATTTACTGCAGAGCAAGACGCCACGAGAGAGAAAAAATAACCCCCCGAAGTATATCGATGGAGGAATATATCGAAGTGAAATAAGACGCGAAACTAATCTTTTTTTTCCTCTCTCTCTCTCTCTCGCTCGATAAAATAATGACTCCGGTGCACTTTATGAGAGAAATCCTCCACTAAATTCCTTCTCCGTACATCCTCTTTAAATAATCCTTTATATTTATATATTTTTTCTTTTTCTACTTTACTCGTTTCCCGAGTCTCTCTCTCTCTCTCCTCTTTTCTTCTGCTCGTCGTTTGCGTCAAGACGCTCGGGGCTTGCCGTGGGGAGGGGTAAGGGCGGTTCAGAAGGCTAGGGTGGGAGGTAGGAGGGCGGAGGAGGCTTTCAACTTAGGTCGTCGAGTACATAACGTTGTGAGGTCTAATTTCCCTCCGATCTTGGTAGTTTAGAGCGAAGGAGATGGAGGAGGAGAGGGGAGTAAAAAAGTGTCGTATAGAGAGAAAGTAGAGAGAGAGGGGGGAAGGGGGTAGAGAATAGGTGACTCGTATCCTATGCAGACTGGTGGAAACTGCACGGAAACACCGTCGTCAGCATCTGCGTTGCGTGAAATTAAGTTTCCTCTCTTCCCTTAGCGTTCCATCGGTTTTTGAGTTGGAGAGGCTAGAGAGGGAGAGGAAGGAAGGAAGGAAGGAAGGAAGGAAGGAAGAGATAAGAAACGTTAAAGATTAAAGCGTAAGAATTGCTAGGTTACGTCGGTTAGACTTTTGTTTATTTGAAATAAATAAGAGTTTTATTTAAAAATTTCAGGGTTATAGTTTGCCTCCCCCTGTATCTCTAGATCCTCGTTAGATATTGCCATCCGTGAAAACTTCACTCCTCTAGCTTCAGTAGTTTGTCTGCATTACCATTTCAAAATTTCGAATTTTCCGACTTTGAACCCACCTAGCGGATAATCTATGGACCACTTGAGAAATTCAATCGGTGCAAAATTCATAGATTGATAAGTTTTATCCAGTTCGAAAAGAATTTTTCAACTCTTTTTAAAACAAAAAAATTCGATTGTCCAGGAACAGGCAGGTCACAGCACGTTTTTTTTCCTTATAGGAAAACGTACTTTAAAAAAAAAATAAACAAATATCACCTTCTTGATCCATCGGTTCGGCGTATATTATACGGGGCAAAAAAGATTACTTTTCTTCCCGGTGATCAAAAGGTCGGAGGGAAAATAATAAACTTTTTACGGTGTGGCTCTCTCTCTCTCTCTCTCTCTCTCTCTCGTGTCGTCGTGTTCTACCCCTTTTCTCAGTTTCGAACTCATTTGCCTTCAATTTTGTCTCTCGTCTTCTCATCCTCCGTTGGCTCTCCATTCATCGCAAATTAATCTCGACTCCTCTCTCACTCTTCCCTCTCCCTCCTTTTATTCTCACCCTTTTCATTACTCAATCTTTCTTGGTAGTTGTTTATACGCCTTCTCCTGTCTCCGGCGAACACCTCTTTTTCCCTCTCTCATCCAGTCCCGTCCCTTGTTATTTTCCTTTAGACTTGATAAAATCTCCCTCACTCTTTTCGTCGCTATCTCTCCATGCGTCTATCTGCACCCATACTACATACCATCTTCATCTCGTTGCTTCTCCATCTCTGTTGTTTTCTTCCCCTCTCTCTTTTCCTTTCTCCCTTTTCACCTCCCTTTTTTCTCTCTTCTCTCCTTGGCAATTTACTATCTATCTCTCATTTCTTTTTTAATCACTTCCCAGTTTATGATTTTACTAATTGTAAGAATGGAACCATAAATACCTCCCTTTCTCTCCCTCCCTCTCTCTGAATCCCTCTCTCTTCCTCCCTCTTTCTTCCTCCCTCTTTCTTCCTCCCTCTTTCTCCCTCTCTCTTTCTCCCTCTCTCTCTCTCTCTTTATTCATCCCTCTCTCTTTCTCCCTCTCTCTCTAGTCCTCCCTCTCTCCCTCCCTTTCTTCCTCTCCCTTCCTCTCTCCCTCTCCCCCCTCTCTCTTCCTCCCTCTCTCTTTTCCTCCCTCTCTCTTCTTCCCTCTCTCTCCCTCCCTCTCTCTCTCCCTTTGCATCTTCTCCTTATTTCCTCAATGCTATCACTTTCCGCCGTTCCCTCCGTCTCCTTTCTTCTTTATCATGCCTTATCTTTTTATCTCTCTTATTTGCCGATTTCCCTCATCGATCCATTTTAAACCCATGCATCGTTCCGCGTGCATATAACTTAAAATAAAAGTAAGAATTAAAAAAAAAATCAAAAATAAAATCTTTTTGCTTTATAAAATAGGAGGACTTAACTCGATAAAATAAGAAAATTTTCAGATTATTTGTTCGTTACAAAAGATTTTGGTGTCATATTATTTTCATTTCTGTTGCTTTACATATCATTTTGATAGGAGGTTTTCCAGATTGAGCTTCATTAAAAAGCTGTGTTTCGCTATTAACTTTATATTCAAAATCCATTTACTCCAGCTTATGGAGTGAGATTATTACGTAAATGATATGTAAAGTTATAGTAAAGACAAGTACATGACCCCAAAATCTTTTATAACGAACAAATAATCTGAAAATTTTCTTGTTTTATCCTTTTAAGGCCGCCTATTTTATAAAGGAAAAAGATTTTATTTTCGAATTTTTTTAAATGAATAACATTCAATGAAAAATAGCGAACATAAATAATTTACCTCAATCGCTTTCTTACAATGATTGATGTCAAAGTTTGTGATTTGTGAAACTTTCTGACTTCAAACGACTCTAGCGCTTGTAGGCTAAAATCACAAAGCAAATAAGATGAGAAATCCGGTACCGGCATTAGCCTACTCTTTTCGAAAATCACCAAGGAGGACCAACGGCTTTATATCTCTTCCGAAGGATGAAGCGTTGATTCGCGTGTACTCCTCTAAACACGCAAATAGGGGGCCGCAAGAATTATTGAAAAAATGCAACTTTCGCAGGTTTTCAACGGGTATGCTCAGCGTAGCAGGCCAACGCACTCGCCATTACGACACGGCACCCCATTTCGCAAGTTTTGAAATTTCGAAGATACTTCTCTACCCAGAAGCCATCTACAGCAGCGTGAGGAATAAAAATACATTCCCAAAGGAACCATCTACTGATTACGAGTTGTTAATTGTTTTATGAAAAAGTTCAAAATTTTTAAACCAATAGTGAAAATTATAGAGGTATACCGTGATATAGTAATAGAAATAAGCTAAAATTTTCGTAAAAGTAAGCGTTATAACTTCTCTCTCCATATAATGGTCAACATGACTACTCACGTTTAAATTCGTATTTTCCGCTATCATTTCTAACGTTGCTGCACAGAATGCTGTGAATATGTAGTAGTTCAACTTCTTGCTACTAAAACGCCCCCAGACTGACCGGCAGGGCCACCGCAACTAAATAGACTTTTGGAAACATTCACAGTTTAACTTCTAGCTGAGATACGAAATTGTTTATGTGCTAAAAACCATCTGTAATATGTAACATTTTTAGTTCCCGCATATATACATATACATACATACATACATACATACATATATATATATATATATATATAATACAGGGCCGTGCCGATGGGTGAGGCGGCGAGGCAACCGCCACAGGCGCCTCTCGAAGGGGGGCGCCGAAGTTTGACAAAAGTGAAAACCTATCAAAATAAATTCATAAGGCCAGCCCGCGCCCGAGGCGTCAATATAGTTAGGGCGTCTAAACGACTTTTATATATCAAATTCGAAATTTCTCATTTGCATTCCAAAGTGAATCACATATTAACGAAGCGGCAACTTTGTATTTATTACAACAAAGCGTATATGAATATTAACGGTATGTTTGTGAAATTTTTATATGCAAAAGGGGGCGCTGTTTGTTTGATTAGCTGGGCGTCAAAATACGATACCTCGGGCTGACAATGTTTATTCGTGATTTTTTCGATATCGTTTATTTCTTTTTAAACAATGCTGTAAAAACTCCTTTTTATATTGTGTTGACCATGAGTTGGAGAATAGCATATTTGTAGATGAATCTTTCAGCCTAACCATGGAAAGCATGGTTGAGTGAACGACTTCGTTGCAAAAATAAAGGCGCAATAATAATTATTAGTATTATTATATTTTCGATATTACTCTTATAAAAAATTAAGAGGCCATACCTTACTATTCTACATTTTTTAAAGCGGAAGATGGTTGGCCATAGAAAATTATCTGGTGCTGAATATCGCAAAAGAATGGCTAAGAACTTTAATAAATGAAAATTGAAATATGTGTAGTTGATATTTTTTATAAATATAAGTTATTATGGAGTTGAATAAATAGATTTTTATTATTCCCTATCGCTTTCGACTAACAAATAATAAAATTACTTAGTAAAAAAATCGGTACAACATACACTGTACAAGCTTTCTCATATAATAATGCGTCGTTTAGTCATCTTTAGAAAATGAAAATCGCATCAGCCTGTTTTTAGAAAATTCAATTTTTGTTAAAGTTGCCCACGAATAAACTAGCCTTATATTCATTCATTGAGAAAAATGAAATAGATAGTAATATTGCAGACATATACTCAAGTAACTATACGAAATTTGATCATAATCGTTCTTGCCGTTTTTGAGAAAATGAAACTATTGCTAAAGTTGCGTAGAATAAACTAGCCTTATATTAATTTTTTGAGAAGTATGAACTATGCAGTATTATTGAAGACGTAAACTCAAGTAGCTACGAAATTTGATCAAAATCGTTGGAGCCGTTTTTGAGAAAATCGAATTGGTGTTAGGAATGGTTAGAATAAACTACCCTTAATTATTGAACAATGTCAACCATTTCTACCTATACTCTGTTCAGTATGATGAAATGCCAAAGTACGAGATTTCGTTCATTTTCGCTCTACCGTTTAGGCTCCAGAGCCAGTAACAGACGGACAGACAGACAGACGGCATTGCAAAAACCACTTTTTCGGATTCAGCGAAACCTAAAACGTATATTTCCGTAAAAATCTCGAGATCGAATTTTTTTGCGATAACAATACTTTCTCAATACTTCGTATGAGAAAGTAAAAATTAAGGGGGCGCCATATTATATCTCGCCTCAGGCGGCAAAATGTCTGGGCACGGCCCTGTATGTATATATATATATATGTGTGTGTGTGTGTATATATCGGAGGAACGTATATAAAAGATTTTATAAAAAGTAAAGGAAACGCCTTTCCCCGTCATTGCTAATTTAAGAGGGCGAATTGACCGTGATCTGATATCCGCATATATCAGCCGTTCTTCCAAGGTTTAAGGGCGGTTCCTCTCATTGTCAGTCGTATGTTATACATCGGCGCCGAGTGAGGAGAGAATGAAGCGTAGCGGGTTATGTAAATTAACCATTATTTAAGAACTTGGCTTTTTTCTCTCTCTTGAGAGGTTGGGGTATTTTCTCCAATAATGTAATTTATCATCTTCGGTGCAGATTCTTTCTGTTTTTTTTACGTTTGAGAAGGGATCAGGTGTTCTTTAAGGACGATTATCGTTTTTACTTAAGCTTTTCGACTTTTAGCGTATATTTAGAATGGGTTTTATAATCGTTACATATTTTGCCTGGGATGGCGTGAGTTTGAGAGTATATTTAGTTAGGGATTCATAGCGCCGTCGTATTTGCATAAGAACTATTCTAATTTCCTCGAAGCGACTATATCAAAGGAGTAACGCCTAAAAAGTTACTTGGGAAGCGTTTGAGCGAATTAAACTCCGATTCGATAGGGAAAAAGTAAATAACCCAAAGGTGATGCGGCGGCGCCCTTCATCCTGCATACGAATTCGCGTTTGATCGAATTACGATGTTCATTTGTCTCCCCCTCTCTCTCTCTCCCGCCTCATCGGCTCGGATTGATTTTCTTCCTCAATCGGAGGAAAAAGAGAAAATAACTTGTCGAAAGGTAGAGATTTTGGTGTGCACGGATACACGGTGTGCGCGTAGCCCTCTGGGTAGGAAGCTTTTCGCTTCTCCTCGTAGAGAGCGCTAATGACATCCCTATGTTGACAACTTCACTCCTTAGCCTCAATTCTCTCTCTTTCTCTCTCCCTCCCTCCCTACCTCTCTCACTCTCTCCGGCCTCAAGGCGTCCGCTCCTCTGAAACTCCCATCCTCCCTTCACCCTTTCTCCCTCCCTTTCTCTTTCGCTTCCCTCCCGCCACCATTATTTTCTTCTCCTTCTTCGCCTCACCCACCATCCCGCTCGAGGGCAATCCAACTCTTTCTCTCTTCTCCTCTCCCTCACTCTCTTCTTTCCCTCAAACTCCTACCTCCGCCTCTTTCATTTTCTCTCTCTCTCTTAGGGTTCTCTTTGTTGTGCATATGCCCTCATTGCCCCATCTGCTTCGGTATTTCATCTCTCTCGCCAACCCGTTTTCCCTCTCCTTCTCCTCTTAATCTTCCGAGTCTGCGCAGAATATCCGTAACCTTCGTGGTCGTGTTGTCATGCACGAGAGGTTCCGTCCGAACCGACGGGTCTATACGAAGTTGGTTGACGCCCTCGTGGAATGAGCTATGGGGGTTACTTCCCTATCTCTTTCTCTCTTCTTTCGCCTCTTGCTAGGTTTTGTTATTTTTTCTCGTTTAATTGTTCGCAACCGAAACCGTGATTTATTGAAGGAACAGCCACGGGAAGGAGGATAGGGTACATGGAACATTTTTCGTTTCTCTGTGCATACTCGCTTATTCATTAATTATGCCGGATCGTTATTCTGCGGTCACTTTTGTGCCTTTGTTAACTGTAGGAAAATAAAGATTCAGATTGTTTGAATTATATCTGTCAGAGAGAGAGAGAGAGACAGGTGATCTTGTTCATTAAGATAGGCTGGCAGATATTTTATGCAACGTAGACAACGTAGAATTATATCTGTCAGAGAGAGAGAGAGAGACAGGTGATCTTGTTCATGTGAATGTAAGTGCATCATGGTACCGCTGTGGATTTAGAATGGCGACCCGAGTCACATTGAATCGAAAATCGTGTATTCATCCTTAACTCATTCAATCAGGAGATCAAACCAATATCGATGGAACGTTAAAATACTTTAATCGGTATCCTGCGTTTGAGAACTTCTAACTTCTATGTACCTACATATAAAAAATATTCTCTTGCACTCACTTTTATGGACACCTTTTACACCTTCCTCGGAGTTGTGAGAAAAATAATTGTACGGGAGCTATTAAACGAATGATTTGATAAACCTGACATTTTGTTCGCTTACAATTTCATTTTTATTCCCAGGAGGAAAATAAATCTCCTATGATTCCAGAAAAAAATCAAATTCCGTCTCACAAATAATTTGAAATCGTGCGTAGTGAGTAACAAATCATGGTTTGATTTTTTTTCGTTTCGTTAACCCTTGGATTATTCTTCTGCCTTGAACCATTTTCTGTGATTAACAGAGCCAAGCTTTCGAGGAAATTTATGGAGTAGCTTCGCAACATTTCAGCCGAACGAAGCAGGTAACTCTCTCGAGACGATCCTTCAGTTAGTTTGCGTTTATTATTCAAGTGCTTCCCGCGTGCATAGGATGCAAGTGGATTTCTTGGCCTAGTTTTGTCAATTTGTAGCTCCAGGAAACAAATGCAACGAGAAGCCTGCAGGGCAGTGTGCATAATTATGTGCAGTTTCATAAATCTGAAAAATTGGAGACTTTTTGATAAATATTTGCTGACGAGATGTTGGTATCATTTTCATTCACTGGGCGAACCACGGAGATAAGATGGCAGAACATGTTTAGAATATAAAGACCACAAAGCGTCGTACTACAAAATGACACATTCTTATTAGGCGCGTTTCGCTTCCGGCCGAAGGCTCGCTAATATCCTCGGTTGCTTGTAAATAAAATTTTTTTTGACAAGTTCTCATTTTCTTTGTTTGTTTTATTGGGTCTCCCTTTAATACATAGGTACCAAAATGGATTATTTATGACGAAGGAAAGAACATTAAAAAACTATTTTCCTTACGTACGCGTATATAATTTTTTTTCAAATACTCCATTGCACGAAAAGCGCCCATTTGTGATACGATGTACACTTTCCTAACTTGTTGTAATAGCTGAGAACGTTGGTGTTACATAAACTTTCGTTTTTCCCATGTCAAGGATTCATAAACGTAGTATTTCAAGCGTAAAAACTAATGAATTTTTATATGGAATTATCAATTCCCCGTTTTATTTTGTTCGGAAAGTCGGATTTCCTTCATCCCTTAGGGTTCAACACATTCTTCATCTTTTAAATCTTCTACTTTCGCCATGAGTCACACTTCTACAAATATTTAATTGAAACGGGTTACGTTTGACCTTCTTAAGCACATTACCGTAATATTTTATGCGTGCCTCTGCCAACTCGCGCTAAAACTTTCTCTTCAAATAAATATTCTTTCCACTCGAATGCTCGAAGGCGTTCCCTAAAATTCTAAGGTAATCTTTTTAGCACGCCTTGATGGTCACCGGAGCTTTTCGTGGACATCTCCCCATTTCTCTCTCTCTCTCTCTTTTGAGTGCTCTGAGATTCTAGTCACCTCCACTTCTCCCTCCGGTAACCAACCTCTCCCATCCTCTTTCTGTCTCTACCTCCCCTCCTCCCTTCAATCCTTCCCACACCCCGAAGGCAGATTCTTTCCGGTTGCTTGTCCGTTCACTCTTAACGCCCTTCCGGTCTCGCTCGGCACTTCCCTTTTCTCTCTCTCTCTCTCCCTCCATACTCCCCTACCACCACCTAACCCTTCCCACGTCCCACCCATTTTAGACAACCATCCCATCCCATCGTCTTCCTCCCCACCCCACTACGGAAACCTCCTCACCCATACCCTCATTCTTTCTCCCGCTCCCAAACCCCTCTCCCCCTAGCAATTCCATCGAAATATCTCCTCTATTCCGGGTCATTAGGCTCTTGCACATAGACCGTTCTTGGGAAAGGATGGGTGAGGTAGGGGATGGGAGGCAAGGAAGTAATGGAAAATCAATAAGTTCTTGGAAAATTGAGGGGTAGAGATGGACAGGAATTGCGGGAGGGTGGTGTGTAGATGGGAGGCGGAAGGACGGAGAGAAATAGAGAGAGGTAAGAGAGTTACGTATTATAAAAGGTTTGGATGATGGGTGGGAATGATGGAAAGTATTTGAAATGTCGGTGCGGGAGAGAGAGTGGGATGGGTCCCCATTTAGGTGAAAGAGGAGGGGGGGGGGGGGGGGAGGCGATGGGGTTTTTGTGGATCGGAGATGAAATAATGGTTCGGAGGCGGGGAAAGATACGGGAGGTTTCACTCCGGGAATGTTCCTTCTGAGGGATATTTTCCCCTCCTCCTCGCCGTAGGACGTTATGCACGGTCGAGCTTTTCAGACCCGTTTTATTAAAATAAAATAAAAAGTCCATTTGGAGAAAATCGTAAATCTTCATAAACGCGAGCTCTCGAGCTCTTTCTGGCAAAATATATTAGCCAAATCCGAAATTGCTATTGCGTCTTTTTTTATACGCGGAGCTTTGAAAATAAAAGGTTAAGCGCGAGTTAATGGGGCGAGATGTCAAGGTCGGCGTGATAAATCGTGTATTATCGATACAGTAAGTGATAGATCGGACCCGTGTTAAAAAAAAACGCCTGTTATTAAAAAGCTTTTGTCGTCGGCTACATCCTGAATTTGTTTCTGGCGTCTATCGCTATTTTTAATGGACTTGGCAGAAGTAACGGGGGCGCGTATATTAATTCGATAGGATACGTAAATTGTCAGTTTTGAAAAATAGCACAGGTAACAATTCACTCAGAAAATCTATTGTAAAGTTCAGAAATAGGTCGGTACACGTGTGTGTGTGTGTATACACACACACACACACGATACACACACGCACACACACATATATAAGGGGTAAGTAATGGCTAAAGTGCTATGTCATAATAAATGTCGATGTACTTAGCCACGGTTGGGCAAACTTTTTACGAGACTGTTAATGCATAGGCGAGCCCCATCAGAGCTCAGGTAGGAAGTCACGTGGTAGACAGAGAGGAATCTCGATAGCGAAAATAAATTGATAAACAGTTTATTTCGGCGTTTTAACTTCACCGGAAAAGATTTTCCAAACACAATGTTAAGTAACGCGTATGAACTTATTCGAATTAAATTTCACCGTTTAACATCGCGAGCTCCGTGCGGCTCGTAGGTAGTTGTTTATCCGCCCCTTGGATAAGATCTCGTAATGGATCTAAGTGCTGATTGTTTTTGAAAGAGGAAGAGATGGGTTTCGAGTTGGTGATGTGAAGTGGAATTGAGCTGCAGATGTATATTGTGCTGAGATTGTAAGTAAGAATTAAAAGTTTTTGAAAAGGGAAGAAATGTGACACGAGTAGGGAGCATAGGTTGATAGAGTGGGTATTGAAAGGAGATGTGTTGTAGAATTTTATCGGAGAATCTTCTGGCATTTGATTAAATGTGAAGGATAAAACGCGAAGCTGACAAACTGTAAAAAAAAGATGACTATTTCTGGCTCATCGCGAGCGAATTATTCCGCTTAACATTCTCGAGATATTTCGAATTCCGTTTTCTAAGATAGAAAAGGACGAAAGTTATATTAATTGGGCATAACATATCACAGGGTCGCCTTTTAACAAAACGTTCCATCACACGCGCACACACATACATTTTATGTATTTTTTTTAACACTCCAAGTTGTTTTATGCCGGCGCAGTTCGTTAGTCCCATTAGGAGCGAAAATACTTAAGCGGCGTTTGCCTCGAAAAAGTTCTTTTAAATTCTATTTTGGCCTAAATTTACTTTTTATCCTACTTTTTTCCGCGTGGAATTCCACGCATTTTTGTCGCCGGCGCGAGGAAAAAAACGTGTAAGATACGGGAGATGCGCTAATTTGAAACGTGCGGTTGAAATATAGTCGGCGAGATAGCGCGGTTATACCATCCTCTGGGCGAGACTACGGGGGGAATAAAGGGGCAGAGAAGGAAATATAAGTGAGCGAGAGGGAGGTAAAATATGCCGGAATGAAGTGGCCGGAATGCGTCACCATGGGAGCTAGGACGATATATATATCGCTTTCCTGGCCTTATATTTCCTCTTGTTGTCGTCCCTGTGAGCTTCTTTTTTTATATTACACCCCTTTTTCCCTCTTTCTCTGCCACCCTCTCCCATCTTTTACTGTCTTTCTCCCTCTATCACTCTCTCTGCGACGCTCTCTCGCCCTCCCTCTCCCTCCATCTCCCTCCCTATCCATCTCCCTGCCTCTCCATCTCCCTCCCCCTCCGTCTCCATCCCCCTCCGTCTCTCTCCCCCTCCGTCTCCCTCCCCCTCCCCTCCTCCCTCCCCCTCCTTCTCCCTCCCCCTCCGTCTCCCTCCCTCTCCGTCTCCCTCTCTCTCTCTCCATCTCCCTTCCTCTCTCTCCATCTCCCTCTCTCTCTCTCCATCTCCCTCCCTCCCTCTCTCTCTCCATCTCCCTCCCTCCCTCTCTCTCTCCATCTCCCTTCCTCTCTCTCTCCATCTACCTCCCTCTCCATTTCTCCATACGATCAGCTTCGAAAGCGACACAAAAAATCGGCTAGGTGCATTCCGGTATAAAAAACGCATGTACTGCGACTTCGTAATTTTGACGGGCTTGATTTATCGCGGCAGGGAATATATAGATAAAACCGTCATGCCCGACTATTATTTATAGCCGCGTCGCCCCTAAAAAAAAGTTTTCGTTTTCTTCAATCTTCGTCGCCGAACGCATTAATTAATAGTGAGTTACGAGAGGATGATGGTTACTATTTTGTTTCACATTTTCAAAATGATGTCGGTGATGGGTGTCGTACATCTTCGTCTCAATGCCTACTTTCGTATTTTATTTTTGAGCTTTTGTTGCAAAATATTTCGGAACATGAATCAAAACGCGATGAAGAACTAATATTTATGACCGAGCAGGTCATCATAAAAATAGAGAGTAATATGTATGGGCCTTTATCCTCCATTAAAAAATAGAGAGAGAGAGAGAGAGAAATATTATGCCTGCAGTCGCTTTCTGAACCGAATAGAAGCTTTCGTATTTCATAGAAGTTTATTATAAAATCTTTTATATGCGTCCGCCCGATATATATATATATATATATATATATCCATCCATAGTTTTTAACCCTAAGGTTGGTTTGAAATGGCTAGGGGAATAAACACATATGATGTGGTGGTTTCCCGTTGCCTTCCACATCAGACACACACATGATTGATGAAATATGAAATTATGAAAACGACACAAACATGCCCTTGGCGGGATTCGAACCCGCAACCTTAGTGATGTAGGCCAATACCCTAGCCCATCCACCACCGGGGTCAGCATATATATATATATATATATATATTGGGGTAGACCATTTTTTGTTCCCTCATATCTTATGGCTTGCAGATGGTTTTTAGCACATAAACAATTTCGTATCTCAGCTAGAAGTTAAACTGTGAATGTTTTCAAAAGTCTATTTGGTTGCGGTGGCTCTGCCGGTTAGTCTGGGGGTGTTTTAGTTGCAAGAAAGTGAACTACTACATATTCACAGCATTCTGTGCCCCAACGTTAGAAATGATAGCGGAAAATACGGATTTAAACGTGAGTAGTCATGTTGACCATTATATGGAGAGAGAAGTTATAACGCTTACTTTTACGAAAATTTTAACTTATTTCTATTATATCACGGTATACCTCTATAATGTTCACTATTGGTTTAAAAATTTTGAACTTATAAAACAATTAACAATTCTTAATCAGTAGATGGTTCCGTTGGGAGTGCTTTTTTATTCCTCACGCTGCTGTAGATGGCTTCTGGGTAGAAAAGTATCTTCGAAATTTCAAAACTTACGAAATGGGGTGCCGTGGCGTAATGGCGAGTGCGTTGGCCAGCTGAGCTGAGCTCAGCTGAGCATACCCGTAGAAAACCTGCGAAAGGTGCATTTTTTCAATAGTTCTTACGTTTTTATTATTATTATGTTATTCATTTTCGCACTTAAAAGATGAAGACAAGTAAGAATTTTTTAAAAATTCGAAAATGAAATCTTTTTCCTTTATAAAATAGGCGGCCTTAAAAGGATAAAACAAGAAAATTTTCAGATTATTTGTTCGTTATAAAAGATTTTGGTGTCATGTACTTGTCTTTACTATAACTTTACATATCATTTACGTAATAATCTCATTCCATAAGCAGGATAAATGGATGTTGAATATAAAGTTGAAAGCGAAACAGTTTTTTCTTGAAGCTCAACCTTGTAAACCTCCCATCAAAGCGAAATTATAACGTAAATGATATGTAAAGCAATAGTAATGAAAAGAATATGGCACACAACATCTTTTATAACGAACAAATAATCTGAAAATTTTCTTGGTTTATCCTTTTATAAAGCAAAGGCATTTTATTTTTGAATTTTTAAAAAATTCTTACTTGTTTTTTTTTAATTCGAGCGACATTTTATTCGCTGTGTGAAACAGGCGTTGCCCCATCGTCGGGGGCTAACTTCAGCAGCCTTCTCCGTGAAATAACAAAATAAAAGTATTAATATAAACTAAAATGGCATATTGATTGTAAAACCTAACACACACATTGCTTTATAAAAACTCAATATAAGTATGCCGTTAATGAAGGCGAGATTTACGACATTACATTGGTATCCTAAATCTTATATAATGTGTGACAACTTTTGGGGGAACAACAAAGCTTCCCAATGAATTTTCTCCTCAAACTTTTCGGAGAGCTGTAAAGAGACAACTTGAAATTGGCGTTTTTTTTATGAAATTCCATTACTAAAACGTAGAAAAATGGATTATATGCCAAATAAATTGCTGATGCTATCTTCAGACCCAGTTCAATATGTAACTCTGGCCTTCAAACGTGTTGGTACGTGTTTGGAGGCCTCGTGTCGAGAACTTCTTTCTCCCCTCCTTCAAGATTTGAAAGGAGAAAGTCTTCTCGAGTCGACTTGGGCGGTGGAAGAGTCGTGGAAAAAGGAGGGAAAAAGAAGCGGTAGAGAGGTGGACGTGTAGGATTTAGCTGTTATAGAAAGAAGTCTTCGCACATGAAAAAGTCAATGGGTCGAGAGTGTGTCCTGAGATAGCGTATGAGATTGAGAAGTGCAGGGTCGTATAGTGTCGAGAGGCAGGAAAGGCGGGATATAAGGAGTGGGAGGAGAAGAAGGAGAAGAGCGAAAGCTTTTAAGAGGAAAGATTCGAGGGAATCAGAAGGATGAAGAGGGAGAGAAGGGATTTCTCCTTCCTCTTCGTCTTCAACAACTTCCGCGTCATTGGTACCGAAATAAAAAAAAATGAAAGGAAAAGTGGTTGTACTTCACCCAGACTATCCGGACGGCAAAGGAGGAAGGGTGGTAGTACGACGATACGGGATATGTAAGAAATGGAGCCTTTTCACGGGGTCGAAAGCGAAGTCACGTTGCTTTGAATGGGAAGAATAGCGAATGATGCCAGAAGGATAGATTGAGGGGGGGAAGAAAAAAACAACGAAACTCACAGGCAGTAGCGGAATTTGAAGATTGTTAGAAAGATTCGATGGAAAATTATCGAGCAGGCTTCAAGGCTGAAGTGAATTTGACACAAATTGTTGTCTGCCATAGTAGGCGTTTGTTCTTAAAATTCAGAAAAACGAGTTAGAAAAAAAGTCGTAATGCTTAGATCAGTGGTGCCCAACCTACGGCCCGCGGGCCGGATGTGGCCCATGAAGGGTTTCCGTGCGACCCGCGAAGCCATGATGAAAAAGCAATCCGAAAAATTTAATGCACAAATTCATATATTTTTATGAAAATTTCGCCAACAATTCTTTTAATATCGGAATGTTTACTATAAAAACCTCATTCTCACTATATTTTCACTTAAATGACACCTAGAATATATAGATAACTTCCGATTTAAACTCTAATCCGGCCCGCGGAAGAATCGGCAACTTCCAATGTGGCCTGCCGAAGGATTCGCAACCACCGATTCGGCCCGCCATGTAGAAAAGGTTGGGCACCACTGGCTTAGATAACAAAAGTATCTCGATTAGTATTTTAAATGTTGTATAGGGCGTGAACGCATTTAACTTACTAAGTAGCCGTCCTATGTGGTATTGTATGTAATAGAAATGCGCACAACTCCATCGTCGCCTTTTATCATTAGTAGTAAGTTCTTTTAGAATCTACCACCGGGGAATCGCCGCTGATGACGGTTGATTTGTCGCCAAAATGCGCATCTGGTTTTCACTACTTTTTCATGGCTATTGGCGATACCTATTTTGTCAAGTTCATGAAAGTTGGGGGCTATTTTTAATTTTTAGTCCGTTCCCGGGATTAGGAAATGCCAAAAAATCGACCTATCGAAGCGATAGGTCGAATCGATCGGTCTATCCCTCTCTCCCCCCATCATCGCATCGATTCGTCACCGATCCACCCCGCATTGAAACGCCGCGATGCATTCTGAGCAGAAAGAATCCTAATTTATCTCGTCTGATCTGAAAATAAAAAGGAACTCCGCTGTCCCTTTTGTGTTGGGATGAGAGAGATTAGGGATGGCATGAGTGGAGGACATGTTGTATGGGCATTGTTTGGCGCAGTACGTACAGATTGGCGTTTGCATTACGCAACATTCTATCGAGATCCTCCTCCCTCACTCAGTAAATCGAGAGGCGTGATCGAGACGGGCGGGTTCATCAGTCGTTGCATTGTCGGGCGTAGGAAGCAATTTAGTCGGTGTGGTTTTCGGAGGATACTCCTTAGACGTAGAGGGATGGATGGATAGAGTACACTTATGTATCGTCCGTGACAACGGGTTGCGGAATTTCTAAAGCGGTTGGAACTCGTGGTGCATGCATAATTTTCCCGTGGTACGGTTTTAAGACTTTCGTGCGTGGTTAAATTGAGCGATCGAAGACTTGATTGAACGATCGAAAAAAGTTTTAAAAAATGATATATGGATGTCTCTGCTGAATTTTTAAGCTTAGTCAAATATGTGTTACACAGTTATATATGTATGTAGCAGTGCTTACGTAGCATCTGGCCGGTAGAATTAGTGAAAAAAACATAAAATATGTTGATCCAAATTGAACCGTCTTCCGACTTTTGGAAAATTTATCTAAGAAAAGGTAGCCATCACGTAAATCCAATTAGGCGATTACATATACTACTGGTCCCCTCTTAACACGCGGCCATTCAGCAGTTCAACGAAAAAGCTTCCTGTTTTTAGATCGCTAACACAAATCACCGTTTTATGATATTTGCAGCACTGCTAATGGGAGACCTAAATGACTTATCAAGCATTTCTTTCGAAATTGATACTACGCTTGCTTCAAAAAACAATTTACATGTACTCTGATATCCATTCCTATTTTGTAAGCACCTTTCGCTGATCATAGCTTATTCTTATCGTTGTTTGAAGCTAATGAATTTCAGGAGCAACGCGTGAACAATGTTTAATTTTGTTTCCTCTCTTAACGCTCGACTAGTGCGTCAAAATCCGACCATCGATGCATGACATATTCTAAAAAACCGCGGTGATCTGGGAGCAGGAGAAATCTGGCCAACGGTCCAGAAAATTTTCCATCCAAGCATTTTCCTCGGTCACTAGGCTGGGCGTAGGGATCTTGAAAGGATGGATGGCCTTCATTTTGTGCGTGCTCGAGTCATTGATTCAGTAAAGTATCTGAAACGTTCTTTTAAACCTTACGCTGCTTTCCTTCTCCATATAAAACCCGTATAAATTCAACTAAATTTAAATATTCGATAACATGCCCAACTCATGAGCACGTCTAAGAACATGAAAATCAATGGCGACTGTTATTAATTTTGTATAAATGCTAGAAAATGTATAACGTTGTACTTATGTAAGAACTTGGGAATGGCAAATATACCAAAGGGATAAAGATAAAATCGCTAAAAAATAAAAGTAGTAAAAGAGGTATTTATGAGATGACTATAATCGGAAGCTTTGGAGATATGGCATTTAACGGAAAGAAAATTAATTGGGCAAGGAATAAAACAAATGAAACAATATATACCGTAAGAGAATATGCGAGCTTAATTAAAGACATTGGATATAGAGGGAGAAGAAATGGATGCGTCTGACATTGAGAGAGATTGAGCTATTTGAGGAATTCGTGTAAGGTTGAATGCTGAGAGATTGTCAACGAGGCAGGAAGGGAATTATGGATATTTAGGAAACGATAAAGTAAAGGGAAAGAGCGGACTAATAGCTACCGAGATAAAAAAGATTCAATATTATGCCCGCGACAACGTTTTTGAATGAAACCGAATAAAATCTAGCACGAATTCCCTGTCATTTCGCCAACGACTTATACGGGCATGGCTCCGTAATTTTTACGAATTATAAATGTATAGAACCGCGCAAGAGGAAAATGCTCTCCGATAATTCTCGCCCGCATATTTTGTTTGATCTCCCTCCGTTTTCGAGAGAAGTTCTTTCGCGCATTTTTTTTACGTCGCTCGTCTGTTTTCGTCGAGATGAGAGGATTACAAACTACGAGGATCCATCTTCGAGTCGGAATTAAACTCTCCTCCCCGAAATGCTTTTATTGCTCATCAGTTGCCAGGTGACCCAAACTAACGAACTTCCCGTTTCCTAATGAACTGGGTCGAAATCTGGAAGGGTGTATTTTGGTGGAAAATTTTCTCTCCCCCTCTTCACAACCCTTTCTCCCTCTTTTGGACCTCTGTCGCTCTCCCCTCTATATACCAACCCCCCTCTCCCTCTCTCCCCCCCCTCTCACTCCCTCCTTTCTCCCTTCCCTCATCCCAGAACCCTCTCAGAACCTTTTTATCACCCCCTCCTACCGCTACCTCTCTTCGCTCCACTTCATCATTTCTCCGCTCTCCTCCGTCCTCGAGGACACTCGACATTCCGTGGCCCTGTGATGCGCCGCGCGTCCCTCTTCTGCTTCCTCGCGAAGTCTCTTGGTAGGCGGTCCCAACTCTCTCTCTTTCGACAGCGGCCTAATAAGATTCTTATCAATTTTTTTTTTCGGTTTCTTTTCTTCATCTTCCCCGTCGTTCACGTCCTCCGCGTCATTTGCCTGGCGCATTGTCATTGTTTTTGGGACGTTGCGAAATTTATTATTGCCGTTTCAATTTTTGGTCCTTTGGGATTTTCGAGAAAAAACAGTGCGAGGATCGTTCGAAGGGGAGGAAGTATTAATTAATCTTTTGTCATCGAGTGGCTTTGAGACGAGACTTCTTTTTAATGGAGAAGTTTGGAATTTTCCAAATAGAAGAATATTTTTTCGTCGAATTTGATGACCTAATTGGAACATGATTCCACCTCTTTTTCTGTATGTATGCCAGAGGTCGATTTATATATATATATATACAGATATACATATATGACTATCCTTTTTGAATGAATGAATTTTTTCTTTACGTTTTTTTCGCGGTTACAGCCTTTGCTCGTTTTGGTTCGAAGAAATAATTGAGATGACGGAGCGCGTCCTTTAATTAATTCTTGGGCGAAACTTTGGCGTGGATACTTGACAGGGCGGACGATGCGATGATGGCAATTCGTTATAATGCCGGTATCATTTTTTCCACAGGAAAAAATTGCCCTAAATTTTCACGACTCGCATTTTTTTTTACTTATATGTATTCGGCTATTAATCTTAGCAGTATTTCTATTTAAAAATGTTCTTTGAGTAAGGAAACTCTTGAATTTCATGATGTTATCGTAATATTTGATACTGCCTAAAGTTCAGACGAATGCGCGTGTATATTGTTTAATACCATTTAACATCAAATGTCCAAGTATTTAATTTCAATTTACTTATTTATTTGTATTTATACCTTTTGATATATATATATATATATATATATATATATATATATGTGTGTGTGTGTGTGTGTGTGTGTGTGTGTGTGTATTTTACGCATATGATAAATCCACAGAATCTCATGTGAGAATCACGCGTTTAAGTCGGATTGAAACTTTTGGACTGAAAGTGTCTCACGTGTACGATAAACCGGGTCGATTATAGCCCTGTTGGAGATGTTAAATAAAAAATTGAGCGACTCTTCTATTTCAATGGATGGAAGCAACATAAAAGTCGGCCCTAATAATTGCTAGTTATAAAATATAGACCCTCCCGACGCAACCGTTCTACATGACATACCGATACAACTTTAAACTGAAAGTTCATTTCGACCGAAAAGAGAGAAAAAAACATTTCCTTTTGTTTCTAGAGCGCGCCTTTGTGCAGGTCATTGTTGGCAACGGCGACGTGCACCGATATCATAATGAAGGACGATATGTGTGTGTGTGTGTGTGCATATATATATATATATGAATTTTTTCCCAATTCCCCTTTGTTTACAGCCTCGATTGGCTCATCTCTCTTCTTGCGAGAATCGATTCTTTGAAGTTCCATTCTGAAAGAGGTCTATCCTCCCCCTTCCTATCTGGGTCTCGTGTCTTTGTTTTTATTTGTGCCAATTGTGACTCTCCTCTCTATCTCTCCCTCTCCCCCCTTCCCCCGACTATTCCCTACACTTCTGCATCCCTAATCTCCGATTCGATTGCTTTCGCCCTGTCCTATTCCCACTTGACCCGTATGCAGTAGGTTTTGTGCGCGGCGTCTCGGTGTTGATTGTAGAGGAGAAGGGGTAGGGCGTCATGACCTGTTTCTCTCTCCCCCTCCCCCCCTTCCCTGCCTTACAACCTCCACTTCTCTTTCTCTCTTCTCGCCAAAGAAAGAAAATGTCGCGGAAGAATGGACGAAGTTTTCATTCTGAATGCACGTGCAGAGTTGTGGCGTGGGGATGGAAGGTTTTCGAGGGAAATGGATCCCCCTCCTCTCTCGAACTGATCGATATTAGGGAAAACAAAAAGCTTTTATGAAGGGTATATCGCGGTTGAAAGAGAAAAAGAAATGGCAAGTGCATGCTGGATGCTTTTTACGATATGCTGGTAGACTCGAACAGGATTGATGTTTATGGGAATACAGGAGGCGATTTAGTTTTTTATTTTTTAATTTGTGAACGTGAATTTTTTCCTGCCATTTATACTCGAGCGTAACGCGAAAAAATTGAAGTGGTTTAGTTGCGAATTGGGAAACTCAATTTTAATTTGTAAAGTTATGCGTATCTTATTCGGACTCTTTTAAGTGAAGGTATTATTAAATTTTGTTGGCTTTTGAAGCTGTGAATTGTATCACTTATGTTATATTTTAACAGGGTAGTATAAAGTGAATAAATATATGAAATTCGGCTGTTGGGAAGTATTAATTTGTATTTTGAAGTTATTTTTTGCCTAAATTGTGAAAAAATGTGTCCCCTCAGGATAGTATTTTATATCATCCCATTTGCGAATTTTAAGATTAGTTTTTAGCACCAGTGGATTTTTATGGCAACAATTTGGATCATGATATTTATGCTCAATTTCCTCGTTGTTTTGACGAATGGCATTACGCCCTGAAAGTAGTTTACTGCGAGGTCTGGAAGAAAATAAAATCTTCTATGCCGTCGTGTTTCTGCGTAAAAGGCTGCGGCGGGTATCTTTTGGACCCATAATCCCATTTACGACAATGCATTTACGCCGCACGAAATACGGAAGCATGCGGGGAAAAAAGTGTTCTTCTTCACATCCTCAACTCTCTCATCATCCGCAGGAAATGCAGTCCCACGGGAAATTCCTTTTTTTTATAAAATCTCCTTTTATTTTTCAATGCGACGACCACAGCGGAGAGAGAGAGAGGGAGGATAGGAGGGAGGGAGAGAGAGAGAGAAAGAAAGAAAGAAAGAAAGAAAGAGCCTCGCCGAATAACTCGGCCAAGAATCGATTTTTTTGCGACGTGTGGTTTTTTTCCCGGTTCGTAGGGGGTGGGGGAGAGTTGGAGGATGAGAGTGTTGGAAGGGTAAAGGAGGGGGATGGGATTATTCCCGTCGGGGTGGGGGAGCGGAAGAAAAGGAATGGCAGAGATTCGGGGGGGCGGAGATTGGTTGGTTAGGATGGAAGAAGGTTCCGAATAGCTCCGATGACCTCCCTCACCCCCAATTCGACTCCAGACACACACACACACACATCACACGGTCACATACACACGCAATTCGAGTGACGCAAATCCTCTTCTTTCTTCCCTCTAACCTTCATTCTCTCCTCTTGCCCTTGCCCTTCCGCTTCTTTCCGTTTAAACTCGCCATCCAAACTCTCCCCCCCTCCAATCCTTCCCCCTCCTATCCCCCCTCCCCCCCTACCTCCCCCCTTCCTCCCTTCATCTCCCTTCTTCCCCCTTCTTCCCCCTTCTTCCCTCCCTCCATCCCCTTTCCTTCCTTCCCTACGGTGCGGATGTTCGTTCATCACATCGAGTGCCAATTTACCCCCGTATGAGCGTCAAACGTCTGGTAGCCCCTGGCAACCAAACCTCATTCACCGCCTTTCCACTTTTTCCCTCTCTCTCTCTTTTATCTCTTTCTCTCTGTCCCATTTGCAAGGCAGAGCTCAAAAAAAAAAAAAAAATCTGCTAACCTGAATCGATGGGAAGAACAACAGAGGAACCGTGCTTCCTCGGTTTGCGAGCTTGTTTTTATCCTTAACTTAGTTTTTTTTTTGTTTTTCACGCATCCCTTATTCCGTCAGGGTCGTGAGGTCCGCACCGATTCCGTCGCCAGTCTGGTTTTTTAAAAATTTGTTGCCGAGGTCTGTTTCTCCAAAAAAGACAGAACGCCCTTGTGGCTTACATTGAATTCGTGTCATTTTTATCGTTAAGGTTGATTTTTTTTATAAAATTACGTCCTAAAGTCTTTTATCGTCCGTGTATTTCATTCGCTTCCGTGTAGAGCGGGGATCGACTACATTTTCTGCACTTTGGGCCACATTCGTAGTTTTGACTTTCAGGTGCCGGATGAGCGTTTAGATCAGAATTATTGTAGAGTTTCTGTGGTCTCATACAAGTGATAATCACGTCTAAATTATTTACTATCGTTAAAACTTCATCAGAAAAGGTATTTGGTTCATAATTTTACTGAAACATGTAAACTTGTCTATATTAAATTTTGCCGATCACTTTTTCACCGTAGCTTCGTGGGCCGCGTGTGGCCCGAGAGCTGTAGCTTACCTATCCTTGGTGTAGAGGCTTACGCGAGGAGAGTAACACTCGTTTTTATTGGCGTTATCATTAAACTCACGTTGGTGGAACAACGTTTTTAATATGACAGAATTTTTCAATCAGGCAATGAAGTTTTAGAATCGACGATCGGTGATTTAACGTTAAGGTGGCTACTTTTTAGCTGTCACCCACCCAGCCATTTTACGGCTACATGTTAGCGCAGTCGTCTGTTAGAATCAAGCGATACGGATAGCACTATGATTCATTTCGGAATAATTCATTTTTCCTGCTGCTCCTCGAGTCACCAAGTTCGAGAACTTCATTCGCTGCGTAGGGTTTCGCTGCGGTTGCGAGTAGTTCTCAAACTTCTTCCGAAAAGTTTGTCATTTCAGACCACGATTCCAACCGCATAATTTTTCTTGAGCGAGCGTAAATTATTCCTGGTGATGAAAAAATAAGCACGAAGATCAGTCCTGCCATGGGCACGCAGGAGGCCCTTGAAATTTTGGAAAAAGGGTGTCGACGTAAGAAGGCGGTTCGTGAATCATGCTTGACGCTGAAAAAAAAATGCAAATCTCCGATTAAAATCTCTGGCGGGGGTGTATAGTAAATCCGAGCGATATTTTAAAGGACGGATCAAACAGCAAAAAAGGGACCGTTAAAAGTCCAAATCCGTCAGAACGAGTGCTTCGGCGAAACGGGAGACTTCATCCGTCAACTTCCCATTCGGAATTATTTAGATTCTCTTCAAACGACTTTCCACCATGTAGAGGGAAAGAGGGGGAAAGGTGGGTGCCTACCACCCTGACGTTGCTTTTGGTCACCATCGTATCGATTTGTTCGACGATGATGTACGAACGAGTCGAAGAATCCACGATGGCTGGAATTGGGCAGTCGCGACAGTGAAAAACTAAAAAAGACGTACCCTGAATGGCCCGCAAAATATTGATTCGATTCTCTTATCTTCCTGTCTCCTCCTATTCTCCGTCTCTTCCACTTTTCATCCTCCGCCATCTATCCCTGTTTCCCTTATCCTTCCGTTTTATTGCTTTCCTTCTGCGAGTTTTATTAAACGTGAATACTACATGAAACGCCTAGTAACGTCGATTTCCACAACAATATAAATCGTTTCCAATCGATTCAAGAAAGAATTATCGTGTTCAATTTGTGTCTAAAATGAAATTGAAAAATTCCCTGTCGTGGCAGAATTTTACTCCTGATTTCTAGTACTCCCATGTATGTCTGTTGTGTAGTGATCTCTGATACGCACTTTCTATATTGTTATAGCGCAAAGTCACCTTTTAGAGGGCATTTAGTTTTCTGTTGTGCTTCATGTTGAGGAAAGTTCATACTAGCTTTGCTAGCGCTGCCTCGACCAACTAATACCCTATTCCGAAAATTGTGAATTAGTTTTCAAAGATAATTCAGTGATAGAATATTCACCCGATATGTGGTAGACCCTGGTTCTATTTACGGTCATTACGTCATTTTTCTCCCGATTTCTATCCGCACTCCAACTCTTTTTCAAATAGATTGGGAAACCAGAATCTTAATAAGCTAGTAATCACGATAAATATCATATGTATTTATTCACCATTTAGAATCTGTTATCGGTTTAGTTTTTCTGTCATTTTACGGCTATTTGAGACAGTTTTTCAATTATGAACAGCTTAACTTAAAATCGTGATGCGTTTTAAGTCAAATTTTAAAATGTATTTTATTGCATCATATTATATTATGAGTAACATGACGTATGGGCTTAAGGACTGTGGTGTTAAGTATCTAGCCGGCCTTTTCCAAAATAAGGCTACGTCTCCCATTTCTTTTTCTATATTTAGATGTTCCTCTCCTTTTCTCTTTCTGTCCTACACCTATTCCAGTCCCCTTCAACTTTCATCTCTGCGTCTAACTCTCTATCTCTTTCTCTCTCTCTCTCTCTCATTTTTTGTCATTTTTTTTCGTTCCTCGCGAGTAAACGTTTTCGGGAACAAAAGTCCTCGAAAAAGTAAGTGAAAAATTGCCGCGTGCGCTTATGGCATTTTTCCCTCGGGTGAAAAGTTTCGCAAGCTTTTTTTTTCTGTTATCCGCGTCCCTTCTGGTCCTCGTTGTCATCTTTTTCCTCGACACTTTCCAACGCTACGGAAAGATTTTTTCCTTCTCCCTCTCCCATTTCTCATTCCTACCCTGTATGCCTCTTGGCCATACTTTCTCTTGCTCTCTTCTTAAATAATGAACAATTTCTCTCGCTTCATTCGATAAATTTCAAGGGATGGAAGGAGAAAAATTCTGAACTAGACCGATAATGGAACCCGGTACTTACTTTCGCTGGACGGATGCTTTTAACCAGCCAAACTATCCGGCGAAGACGATTCTCTAAAATAAGATCATTTATCTAACCTATTTGGGATTAAGTTAGAGGAATTCTCTTTTGCGACTCTCAGTCAGCGGGGGCTTTTTTTAGCTTCCATTCATTGGTTGGCTTTCCTTTTCACCGTGAAGAGTTGCTTCATAGAACATCAAGCGAGCACCGCCATACTTTTGTATAGTTATAAATAGAAACAAACCGATTTCAGATTTATTTATAATGTTTTTGATACCTTTATAAGGTAAACGAATTAACTTCCCGGACCTTCCGAGCACGATTTTGTCTCGGAAGAGCATTTCCAGGCTGCCTAAAGAGGAAAGCGGTGCTAGCTATCACCAAGGTCCTAGTCTAAAGAGAAACTATTTCTTTGATCCAATCTCCAGATCTCTTTCTCTCGTCTTCCCCAGCTCTTCGACAAGCTCGTATCACGTCCTCACCGTCTCGGTGATCGTTTTATCATTCCATTATCTCCCGAATCCCATCTCACGTCTCAGTCCCGTCCCGTTCTTCATCCTTTCCTGTATATTCTCTCATCCTCTCGGCATTTTGTTTTCCTCTTTGTCCTCATCCCTCGGCTTTCCTCCTTTGCATCTCGTTCTCTTTAAGCTCCCCCCTCCCCTCCCACCCACATCTCGCCTTCTTTCCCTCTCTCATGTCCCTTGGGGTTGTCGGCACCATTTGGACCGTAATTACTGACCGCCGGGCACTCTCTTGGAACCCCTGGGCCGGCAAGCATAGCCCTCCCTATCCTCTAACCTTTACTCTGACCTCACACTGCGTCCTTTACTTGGCCATCTCTGGAGTATGTGTGTGTGTGTTGGTTCGTATATGTGAGGGTTAAAAGAGAGGACGATTTTCTAAGTCACGCCCTGGGAGTTTCGTGAAGTGTAGTATGTGTGCGGAGAAGGGGTTACAGAGGCAAGAAGCTTGAAAGAGGTGCAGAGAAAAGAGGAGGTGTGGGTAGAGAGAGAGAGGGAGTGGAGGGTTAACCCAGCGTTTTTTGGCAACGGAAACGAGAGGGGAAGAGTGGGGGAAGTGGAGTGAGATGTGGGAAAAAGAAATGGCTGTGGTGGATTAAATAAAATTGCGGAATGCGCTTCGGTCGGCGGTCGGCTAGGAGAAGGAAGGGTTGTTGGATACGACGGAATTCTCCGAGGATCACGGGAAGGAGAAAGAGAGAGAGGGTCGGAGAAAATTTAGCTGTTGCACGCGGTTCCGAAGTAGAAAAAAAATTGTTTTTTTTTTTTGGACCCCCTTCTTTCACGGAAATAAAATTAAGGTTTCCACGTCCCGACTCGAACAATGGGCGAATCGTACTTTAACGGGAGGAAGGGTTAGGAGTAGGTCGGACGGATGATGGAGTTTGTAAAAATAAAAGAGGGACGCTTCCGGTACAGTCATTAAAGATCTATTATCTAGGTTTTGTTAGGAAAAAATGCAGGGAACGCTTATGTATCTCTTTACTATCTCGTGGAAAAAATAGTCTGTGCGAGAACTGGGTTTCGTGGAGAGGGCGTGATTTTCATCGTGTGCCTAGCGTGTTTTATAGCGTGTGATGGATTACTGCGTCGCTGATGCGGGTGGTTTTTTTTTCCTCAAATAATCGGTCCAGCACTCTTTTTGTTTTTATTTCCTCCATTGTTGCGTATTTGTTCTTATGCCAGGACGGTAGTTTCTGCCACGGAAATTTTTCATGTACTCGGTCATTTCCCGATGCATCTCAAACAAGTTAGGAAAGTGTACATCGTATCACAAATGGGCGCGTTTCGTGCAATGGAGTATTAGAAAGAAATTATAGTATACCTGTACTTAAGGGAAATAGCGTTTTCAAGTTCTTTTCTTCATCATAAATAATCAATTTTCTTCCTATTTAATAATATTACATGCACACGTAGGGAAATTAAACGTTTGTTTGGGAGATTGTTTATGTTAGCAACAATGAAGAAGTAACCATGCAAGAAATTTTCTGTTCAACTCGATATAAGACTTTCTAGTTTGATTTTCTCGATAACGGCTACTCCTACGATAAAAATGTATAGAAAAGGAAAGACTCCACTTTACTAGTTCTACAAGTTTTATTTGAAAAATATTTTGATATGATCAATATTTTACGAGATATGACGAAAATTTAATTTTTTGTCCCCAGTAAAGTGGTACCCCTGATTGGCGTACGTGATTCATTTTTGCGATTTTCTTATTATATTTGATTGAAAGTCCTTCATATCAAATTTCATGAAAATCCGTTCGGTAGAAGCCGAGAACGAACATGCGGACGGACGGACGGACGGACCGACGATAATAGGCGCTCACGCTGTAAGCGAAACGCGCCTAAAAATGGATTTGACCTATTTATTCCGATCGCAATTTTACTCGTTTTTTATGTAATCGGTGGGTGCAAAAGAAGAATTTACTTTATATACTTCTACAGCTCAAGTATCGAAATATATAGGTACGCGTTACATTAAATGAATCTACTTGCGGGAATGTCGAAGATTTCCATCTTTATTCTTTTCGTTGTTTCTTAGCAACCCACCTTCTGCGTACGTTGCGTTGTATTCACTCTCAATTTCGAATTTACCGATTACGTAGAAACCTTAGGGTATTGCACTTTTTTCTCAGATTAGGAAGTATTACGTGTTTCCGTTTTTTCTGGGAATTTAATTTGAAAGTAGAGCAGCGATCCCTCTCAAAACATAATCGCATCATTATCCTTTCATTCGAAAACTTGGGAAACTTGAAAAAGTCTTATATGCAGCATTAAACGTAATCTTTTGATGACTATGTTGGGGAAAGCAACCAGAACAACGTTTTCATTCTTTTAAAACAACTTTATTAGTTACGGTTGCGACACGTGTGGTTGAGTTGCGTTCTCAGTTCTTAAAAATTAAAAATGGTCAATGATATATCTACCAGAAATTTGGATTCTTATATTCTGAGATGTGGGGGATATTTTTATAATATTTATTTTCTCAGAACTTGAATATCATCATTGAAAATAGCCTCTATAAAAAATTTGTACTCATTCATTTACGATATGTAATATCCCGATGGAATCGCAATTTCAACTCAGACCTAAAGATCCATAAACGTTTTTAACTGCTTTTTTTCCTATTGTGTACCATACGATACGATATTTTTTCGATATAGCATAGGGGTATCCATATTCAAGAACCAGTACTTTTTTCGATAACGGAGAAGATAACTTTTTATAAGCGTTCTTTCTTTCGTATCCAAAAAAATAGTGGGCAAACGGGAGAAAGCTAATAAAGTTGAGTTTTTCATTATACGATATACATATATATATATATATATATATATATATATATATATATATATAAAACTACGGGATAAACTTCGGGAGAAATAAAAATCCTATCCGGATTAAAAAAGAAGAGTATAGGAGCTGCGGTTTCGAAACTGGAGAACAGTTTCATCGCAGGAGGTAGAGAGAGGGGGGTGAGGGGGGAGGGGAGAGGGGTGGTAGTAGGAGAGAGTATCAACTGCGCATCTGTGGTCGAAAACTCACTCCTTCGAACCCCTTTCTCCTCCTCTTCCTCCTTTCATTCGATTCTCCATCCCTCTCAAGAAGGGTCTCGTCCTATGTTGAATGGCTTATCCCACTCAAAGGTGCATTCCGTATGCTACCCTCAAAACCGCGCACTTTTCTACTCCTCATTACCATTCTTATTTCTCCATGCTTCGAATGGAATTCTTTCTTCCTTTCTTTCTTTCTTCCTTCCTTCCTTCGTGTCGGTCAAGCTACTCCTTTTGTGTGCGTGTGTGCTCCGGCTTTGGTGCGTATTTTTTCCTTTCTGTCTCTTCATATCCCTCTCTTTAGCGTCCGACTTGTGTTTACCTCTGTTTTCCTCCTTCTTTCCCGCTCTTCGTATCCCTTCGCCTTTGATTCATTATTCTCTTTCTTCACTTGAATTTACTCGTAGCGAATATTTTACCCTCGTTCGCCCTTTTTTCTCTTTCGTTCCGTTTTCCCTTTATGAATATGGAAATAAGTACGGGCCGAAACTCTACGAAAAATTTAGTTACCTTGAATTTATTGAGAATGTTCGTGCCGTGGTTAATTCCTATAAGGGTAGACAACAGCTCTCAAGAAAATAATGGAAATAATTGCTAAGCAGGTAGGTACTGATGGTACATACATACATACCAATCACGCTGTTCCCTTACGGGGTAAGCATGCTAATTGCCTCTACCATTCACAATAGGTATTGTACTGATGGTATTTTTACCTTAATGCAATAATACTGGCTAGAAGATGTTTTAAATGTAGGTGTGGTATCCCCTGCCATGAGCTTTTGGCGGGCGTAGGGTAATCACGTCGATGTCTATCACACAATATCGGTAATATATAAAAGCCTTATTCTGTCCCTTTGTCACTCTGTCTGTCACACTCTGAAACATAGAAATATACCTGACAAGAGGGGACTAAGGTCATCTTTTGAAGCACAATAGGTACTCGCGGCGAGGGTTTCGAACCTTCGGTCGGATCGAAGGCAACCCTCTCAGCAGGAGGTATAATTTCAGGTCAGAGAAGAATGCCTCAATTTTATTTCAGAATAATCGATCATCCCCGTCATTTTTGACGGGCACTTATATTAGTTTTTCTCATAATTTCCTAGCCTCTTTCATTCCCTTGTATTCTCTCCACCTTTTATATGTCCTGTTTCTTTCCGCTTATCTCTTTCACTATAAATTTTCGCCGTTTATTCATTCGTCATCTCAACCTCTTTTTTGCAATTTTGTAATATTAATATACTAAATTATCATTCCACTTTTAAGTGTTGTTCTTTTTGCCCTTCGTCCCATATCTGAATGCCTACCGTGTTATTGTTTCATATTTTCTCTTCCCGTTTCCAGCATTCTCGATTTTCGCCGTTTTGTTTTCTATTTAAGTTCTTTGTAGCATTGTTCTCCGGCGTCGTTTCGTAAACACGAGTATGCTTATCTGACGATTAGATTTTCTCCTTTTATGTTTAGGAAGATAACAAAACATCACCATTTATGGTCGACGTCTTGTTATGTTTGAACAAGGATCAATACGCGCCTCTCGACTTTTTCGAAACATTCCTCTCATAATTCTCCTTTGATGTGTATCATTTCTGTCCTGCCCCTTCGATCACGCTGAACTTTGTGGAACAGCCCGATCTGTTTTTATTTGCTTTTCTCTCTCTCTTTCGTTCTACTTATTTACTCTGTTGCTCTTATCGCTTCCTCTCACTTTGCCATTTTATCTTTGTTTCGCCTCTCCGTATATACCCGCTCGTTCCCGCACCTGGTGCCTCTGGCTCTCTAATCGGTTTCCGTTTTCTTTCTGTTTTTCTATTTCGTCGCAGTTTTCGGTCTTTTGAGCGGGAATTATGTTAGGTGAAATAACGAGAGAAAAAAGAATAATTTTTACGTAACGCGCAGTTAGTAGCACCATGTTGCGTGAAAGTTGTTCTTTAACTTTTTGTTATTTAACTTTAATGGCGGAAAAGTTAAGGTTTATGATGTTTATTACGGTGTTAGTTGTTCGCCTCCTGCGTTACTCGAATGTTTTCATTAATAAGCCCCGCCTCCGCTCCATCGTGTTTTACCCAACTTCTCTCTCGTGCTCTAATGTTGTAGCGGGCCACGCCTGTTCACGGTCAACCTTTTCTTTTAGTAGTAGTTTCTGCTACTTATCAACAAAATCATTGTTTTTTATTCCGCCATTTAATGGTTATCGAAAGTCACTCAGATCCACCCACAGCATTTTATTGAGTTATTTAAAGTAGTAAATAAGAAATAGGCACAGAAATAACAAATTTATTAGCAGGTAAAAACGCGGTGAATTATTTCACACTTAAATCTTCAACCGAACCGAAAGTAATCCGACCTTTGAATCGAGTATTTGGTCAAGTAAGAGATGTAATTAATTTCCATACACATAAAACGCTTCAGTATTCTATTTTAGGTTGAGCCATTGGTGAATTACTCATCAGAGGGACTCCTTTAGTGTTGAAGCGTGCCTACGATTTTATGATTCACGAGGAAGCGAGAATCATTTACATGGTATAACTATCACGCTGGACCATTAATGTTCGACTTTGAAGCTAAATGGTCGCTTAAAATATTCAAAACGAACTAGGAGTAGTGACTTAAATAATCAACAATTTTCTGCCGTTCTGCTCTCACAGTAGCGTGTGTGTTATTTCGTCGTCTCGGTTGGACTTTTTCCGACTAATTTTCTCAAAACTATTATTACAGTAGAACCCTATAAACCCGGCATTAAAAAAAAACCCGGCATTCTCAAAAACTCGGCACTTTTTGGAAAGTTATATGTAAAAAATTCTAATACTCTAGAAATTACTTTAAATGATGTACTCTTATCTATTTTCATTGTTTTGTTTACCTCAATATAACCACACGTCTAGATTTGTGGCGATAGCAGTTGTTTTTCGTTAAATGCAATTAGTACTTTTGTCAAATTTTATTTTGACATGACTTCAAAAAAAGAATACAACCCATAAGTGGTGCTACGAAGCGTAAACAGAAAAATCTCACGATTGAAAAAAAGTGGAATTACTAAGAAAACTTGAAAAAGATACTTCAGTGAAGAGACTTTGCGAAGAATATAGCATTGGTAGTTCCTCTGTGTATGACTTAAAGAAGAAAAAAACGGGAATGTTGAAATTTTATGCAGAGAGTGATACACCTAAAGCTATGTGTAGCCGTAAAACACTACACGTCCCGGGTAAATATTCTTGATAAGGTACTGTTTGAGTGGTTTCGTCAGCGAAGAAGTGAAGGTGTACCTATTTCAGGTCTAATGCTGATACAGCAAGCGAAAATTTTTCACAATAGCAAAAAGAGTGAAAACTGGGTTGATATCGACAATGATGCGCCTGTCGTACTTCAGCTAATTGATGTGAAATAGTCGAAATAGCGGACATTGTTTTGAAACCTGAGCATGAAAAAGACGAAGAAAATGAAAGTGACGATAATCAGGAGATAATTAAGGACAAACCTTCAATAGGTCGCTGTATACAGTTGGTCACAGATACAACATCTGTTTTAGAACAACGCTCTTGCATTGATTTTCAAGAGATTACGTGTTTGTATCGAATACAAGATAAACTTATGAAGGAAAAATCAAAATGCATGAAGCAAGCTAGTTTGCTTGATCTGTTAAAAAAATTCTCAGAATAATGTGTGATGAAAATAATGCTATTAGATAAGTGCGTATTAGATATACTTTATTTTACGTTCGTTATTTAATTTTTAATGGTTCATTTATAATTCCTCGTTTTAGAGCATGTATAAGGAATAGTCTTTATTGATAATGGGTTCCCTTTTAAGTTTCCCTTTTAATTGCTCTTCATCATTTGATATATAATCAATAACCAAAAATATACATTACTTAAGGATTTTTTATACATTTTTAAAAACCCGGCATTTTCAAAAACCCGGCAAATGCTAGGTCCCGAGTTGCCGGGTTTATGAGGTTCTACTGTATTATTTTTTTAATCCGGCATTTTTCCTTAAGTTTATTCATCTTTCATCGAAGTCCAACGCCCACACTAAAAAGTTTTGACTAGTTACTTTTGTTTATGTAATGTAATTTCACTACGCCACCTAGTCCTCTTTTGCTGAACTTATTTCATTATCTGATCGTTATTTTTCACGAACTCCATTTATTCTACCCTTGGAATAAGAGTAAAAAAGCGTCTTCTTTCTCCGCTTTGCCTTATACCCTATTGCGATGCTGTTACATGCTCCTCAATACGTGACCTAACTGCCGAACAGGGTACTAGCGCATTAGTTCTTTTTTCCCTTTTTTTTTCATTAAATTCGGTTTGGTAGATTCTTCAAAGGCATCCCAAAGTACATAGAACTCGGAGGGTTTTAAGGGGCGCGAGGAAGTAAAAGGGGTTTTGAAAATTTTCGTTTTATCTTATGCTTATAAATATTTTCGGTCATTAAATGCAATGCCGCTGTATTAAGCTTTCTCTTTGCTCTCGTGTATTTTACTTATCTTCCCTTTCGACTGTTCTTATGCGTACGTTTTGATTTAGTTTTCTTTCGATTTCTCATTCTTATCATATTTAGTTTAACTTTGAACTTCTCCCGTCTCGTGCAAAGCCTTCGCTTTTTATGGTCCTCTCTCTACTCTCATCGATCGTTTCATGTAACATCTTATGCATATTTTACCGCTTGGTTATTCTCGGGAATTGTCGCAGGCATGTTTTTATTTTTTATTAAAGAAATATTTACATCTCGCGTGTCACGACCTTTTACTTAATGTAGCATTGTTTTATAACTTTATAAAAAATTGTATTCTGCATTAATTTTCAAACATTCGATAGATTTTTCGTTGTACACGCACCAGTAATTCTGAGTTTTTTTGTTCCTCAGAAATGCCTTCGCTTTTTCATTCGATCGTCGTACCATAAAACTATCGGAAGAGAACAAAAGCGAAAACGTTTTTTGCCGTTCGGTTTAGTCGTGTACCGTTAGAGGAAGGTTTAAAAAGAACTAATGAACCTGCATAAAAAAGCTTAATCGTGCTTTTTACGCTTGAAAATGGGGATTATTTTTCTCTGCCTCTTCTTTAAAAAAAAAACAAAACTATCCAAAGTGCTTCGTCAGTTAAAAAAGAAATGGAGTAAAAAAATAGTCGAATCAAACTTCATTGGTAAACGATACAATCGAGTTAGAGCGATGGGATGTAGAGCCAATGTATAAGCAACCCGGATTGAATAATAATTAAAATACTTATATACGTAGCCTTTCTTGAAAAAAGTATGCGTTCATTTTAGTTTTTACTTTCTCCATACGTAGTAATGGGAAAGTATTGTATTCATGAAAAAAATCGACTTCGAGATTTCAACGGAAATACATGTTTTGAGGTCCCTAGAACACGTTTAGACTATGTTCGGAATGATGTCTGTGTGTGTGTGTATGTTATTGTGGGCGCTCTAGGTCAAAACGTACGTGCCATATCGTCACCAAACTTCATATATAACACTTTAACATGAGCACAAAGAACTGATTAGTTTTTGGACAATAACGAATAACCGGAAGTCGCGGTTTATTCGAAACCCGATTCGGTTTTTGCGATATTTCTTCGTTAGAACATCATTATTTTATATACAATTCTATACAAAAGTTATAGAGAATGTAATTTCCTACAGTTTTCATTTGAAACAATTTTCTATAGGAGTTATTGTTTAGGAGTTATTTATAAATATCCGATTTTTCGGTTTCCGTTAAATATCTCCTTAAAAACATCGTTATTGGTAATCTTCGTAAGGACCTAAGTTGTAGAGAATAATATTTCTTCCAAGTTTTGTTTGAAACTAATTTTCGTAGAACCATCCATTTCGGATATATTTCGCTTTATCTTAATACCAGTAAACAGCGCCAACACCATGAAGCGGAGAATTCTGTAAACATTCAAAATATACGTAATTTACGGCAACAAGGACGATACGAAATAATAATTTTGCCTTATAATGCTATTCATAATAATTTAAATATATGGAGAATATGGAGAAAGTCATGTGTTGGCCACATCAGATTTTTATTTATTTATCGAGTGAACTGTAACTTGGATAAACACGATTCGGCTGCTTTCGTCACATTGAATTTATGCATCGCTTTTCTGCGTTAATCTATCTAAAAATTATAGTTATACTTTAAAAGTAAATCCCTCCGTTATGGAGGATTTGGTCGCGAAATATCTAATCTGGTGGAGGCCTATCGAAGCCCCGAAGGCTTATTTTCAGGGGCATCGACACACATTTGGCGCGGTCTCACTCCCGTCTATTACGCACGGAACAAGAAAAATAAGATACAGCACGATTCGATGCTAAACAAACGTAATCAGACTCCGGATTACCCGACAGTCCTCCGCAGTTGATGTGACATTTCCTTCACGTGCGTTCATCCTGCTTCCGCGTTCCGCTTTCGGATGGAAGCCGTGTGGGGGTTGAGGGGAGTCGAAGAGAAGGTTAAAAATTATCACGCGCGTCCTTCCTTTGGCAAGCTGTCTCGTTCAAGCTCCCTCTTTCTCTTTATGAACCTGTACAGGAGTGGGTTTCTTTTAGCGTTCATTTAATGGAATTCCATATTTAAGTTGAAAAGTATCTCAGTAAAAATTCCATTTCATCGATTTATTTATTTGCTTCTTATTCGTTTGTCCTGGACGTCCGTTCTTATTCTTTTGGTTGCGAATTCTATCTGATGCTCTGAAGATTGTTGTTGTTGCGTTGCGTTTGATCTCTCCAACTCCCGTAACAAGGCTGGAATTATTTTGCTTTTTCGTCTTCATTTTTCTATTTTTAACAAACTTGGATGCGTTGTAACCTAGCGACAACTGTGCTATTTTAATGAGGAATTATCTGGATGTTTGAGGTGCCCTGTCGCAAGTTGGCAGGCATTTCCGGGATCCTTTTTTAAATGCAACTCTCAAAGTGACGATCGTTACCCATGGTGAATCGTTGCCTGAAGGCGTTAAAAATAAACGTGGGTCAACTGAAAATACGGGATGCAGAGGGTTATTTATATACATTGCCAATTTAATTGTCTTTTTATTTCCTAACTCGTACGTATATACATCCTTTACCCTACTTAATATTCCGAAGTATTTTCGTAGCATGCAGCTTCATTAAGCGCTTTATTTTTTTACAGTGTAGCCAGTCCTAAATCTTCGGCGTACACATCTAGGTTAAATTTATTTCTCAAAGAATAATTCGTTATCGACATGAATTCCAGCTCGAATTAAAGCCAATCACCTCAAGGAACAACGATTTTCCCCTTTTCTACCTTACGCTCTGGAATATTAATTCTTTTTCTTTCCGTTCGAGGTCTTCTCCTTTCAAAATAAATTATAGCACGCCGTTTCTCCTTTTCTCTTCGATTATCTTTTCTTCCGTTTTTGTTCTTCCCCCTCTCTCTCTCTCTCCCCCTCTGTTCGTTCGAGAGCGGTTCTTATCTCCCCACTCCAGTTTTTCCGCTCCTAACCACTCACTTCATCTACTCGGCCGAATTCTCTCGCCAGGTTTTTTCGCATACAGTCGAATCCCTCGGCAAAATATTCCAAATTGGTCACTCTTTGAGCACTCCAAGAGTAAAAAAATAATAAATTCCACCCGTTTTCGTCTCTCTCTCTCTTATCTTTCTTTTCCCCCATCCCTCTTTTATTCTTTCATTTCTGTTTTAATATTTTAACCTCTTCGTTTTCTTTTTTTCTGTTTCTCGCTCTATCGCTCACTCTCTTCTCCTCCACGTCTCCCTTTCCTCCCTTTCTAAAAAAAAAAAGCTATCTCTTAATCTCGTTCGCGCAATTTTCGCAGCACTTAGCACGGAAAAAAATATCATTTTTTAATGCGACAGTCCAATATCTCAACTCATCTCTCTTTCGAAAAATTTTAAGACTTTTAACCCCCTCTCTGCCCGTCGTGTAATACCTACATTCCTTCATCCATCCACTGCCATCTCTCAAGCCCTCTTGATCTTAATGCCAGGGAATATGGAAAAAGGGAAAAATGTAGCCGAAAAAGCAATGCATCAGGATGATGAATATTATTTTTTTTTGTCGGGGCGAGAGAGGTAGACCCTCGGAATTTTTTGGGAGGGACTAAAAAGAAAAAGAAAGAAGAAGACAGACACATCCATCGGGATGATGCGATTTTTTTCTCCTCGCGTCACGAGAGAGGCGAAGAAAAATAACGCGACATCCATTCGCGCATAATGCGTATTTTGTTGTTTTTTTCGAAGGTGTCGATGTGTTCGGTTCGGTTTTAACTTTTGGCGCCCAAGCCGACTGACCGAACTGGGCCGAACGTGTTATTGATTGATTTTTTGGAAGGATATTCTTCGGATGGGAATTGAACGAAAAAATATTTTGAATTGATCATTCTGTTTATGTCTGTCTTTATTTGTATATATTTGCCTATCCTTTTTAAAACAACTTGTCTCTTGCTGTTTTCTAGAAATTCTCTTTTTGATTTAATGGCCTTGGAAACTCCATTAGATTTTCCGGATGATTTATATGTTACAGCTGTCGTCGCAATTTAATGGCGTAATTCTGTATGCTCTCATGCTGCTTCGGGAGTGGGAGGATTAGTTACGTAAACCGACGCGTTAAAGTTTGGTAATGATTGAGATGACGTTGCCGTACTTAGCGGCGTATGTGCAGATTGTATATTAGCTTTTATCTTTAAATTCCATATCTACGCGTAACTTAATCCATAAACATGAACGTGAAATATAAATTTTATGGTTGCCGTGTTTCATTTCGTAATCTTAATTGTCTTCATTCTTATTTTCTTGGAGCACATTCTCGCAGAAGTTTTGGGATGCGGTTTGAACCTACTCGATTGCATTGGTTCGTTTATTTTTCCAATATGCTGATATTTTCACAAAGTGAAGGCCATCGGGGAGTCACGGGACGTTTAAAACGCTCGTCTATGAAAATCGGGTCGTAATTATTTTACAACCCTTTTAATTCTAAAATGACTTAAGTTCTATCATCGTCATAGTTGTCGGATTTTTATAGCTTTTACCGTTTTTCACCGGAAAAACTCAGTCTCCAATTTTGAATATAGGAAATGTTCTCTTTATCGTATGTGTTATGTTATACCATAACAATTTTATGCGGATCAGAAAATGCATTTCTATTATTTAGACGGTGTCGGATTTAAAAAAAAATCGAAAATCCCTGCTCCACCACCTCACCGTAAACCAGATCTATCCTAAAATCGTCCCGTGCCGAAATCTTGACCCCCATAGCGTGACGACGCAGTCGATCCCTCGCTCTCTCCATCCCCTCCCACCTCTCTCCCCCTCTGTAAATATGTGCGTGTGTGTGTGTGCGCGAGTTCGGAGCCGCACGACCGATTGCCTCTTGATTAATGCACGATGCTCGTCGCACGGTTCCGGTGGACAGTGGTTTCGCGGGACGCGGTGGTAGCTGGAGTGCAAGGGAGAGGGAGGTAGGGGGATGCGATGGAGAGGATAGAGAGAGAGAGAGGGGGGAGGGACGTACGGAGGCGCCTCTTTCTCCCTGCCTCCCTTTACTCTTTGGAGGTTACGTGTGTGGGCTCGTTGCCGACGCCGCTCTCGACTGGGAGGGGCTCGTCGAAACGTGTGGGTGTGTGTGTTGGTCCGCGCGTTGCCTGCCACCCTTCACTACGATCGATGACAGATCGAAGCAGGGTAGGGCCGAATGTGGGGATGGAGGCGGTGGTGGTAGCGGGGTTGCGTGGAAGGTGGGCCTCGGATGGGACGGTGTATCCGTCCGGCACTTCTCCCTGCCCATTCGGCCGGAATAACATCATCCCTCTCATTTCTCACTCGCCCTCTCTCTCTCTCTCTGTATATCTCTCTGCCGGGAGCGTCGGGAATAAAATCCCGCGTCCGGGAGAGTGCGGGGGTGTGCGATAACGGCGTCATAGACGGCAGTCACGAGTGCGTTTTGTTTTTGTTTTTTTTTTTCGTATTTCACGGCGTCATAGAGTCTGGAGATGGTGGGTTATGGAGCGGGTAATGGGAGAGAGCGAGCGACAGACCTTACATGGGTTTTGGTGTCGTTCGCGGGGAGCAAATGTTCGTGACGGGGATCGGAGGGGTGTGACGGGTGTTGTTGCTATGGAGCGTGAAGTGCTCGAGACGAGTTTTTTTTTATTTTCGTGTCTTTCGAACTTCGTGCCGGCATCTGTTGTCAGCTAAAAAGTAGTTAAGTCTCGCTTTATGTTCGTCTTATCGACATTCGCAATGACGAGGCATTTTTAATGACAGGTTGTACCAAGGGGGAAGGGTATTTTTGAGCCCACCGACTGGAAACTATATTAGTAGTTTTAACTGTTTATTTAAAAGTAAGGGAGAAACGTTTTATATTAAAGTACAATAAAATGTCGTTTTTATATTATTTATTGTTTTATCAAGTCAGGACGACTGTTAGTTCATCTTCGTAAATCGGCACTCTGCCTTTCATCACACGCGTAATTATCGCTGACGTCAGGTCGTCCCTTTCTATTTTTATTTTTTTCCGGAGTGTAGTTTCCCAGTGTATTGTATTTACAAAAAATATACTCGGAAAAGAAAAATACGTGATCATATAGTAGCATTTATAATTGACAATACATCGTACATTCTGCCCTATTCCATTCGCGTTGTAACAGGGCGGAAAGTCTAGAATTAATAAAATGTGGGCACAAAGTAGCCACCTTGGCATTTCGAGGGTTAATATAATTCCTTTACCGAAGCTATAGCGTCTTTTTTAAATCGTATTTTTAAAATATTTTTAAATGGTTGTCTCAGTCGTTTAACTCGGTAGTATTTTAGTTGAGGTATAAAGGATTACTATATAGCTCCTGTTGGTTTTTCTCTGGAAATATTTTGCCTAACATATTCACAATGCCAAGCGGAGAGAACGGAGTAAGGAGTAGTAATTTCCCACCATGTTTTGTAAAAGAAATCTTTCGGACTCTTTATCTCGGATTTGCCGGCTTTGGTAGAAGGGTGGTTAGAGTATCTACCACATAATACTAAGGTCGCGGGTTCGAATCCTGCCATGGACATGGATGTTTGTGCTCGTCATAATGGGTTGTATGTAAGAATGGACTGTATAGTCTAAATATCGTCCTCGAAAATGGTCGAATTATTATTATTATTATTTACGTCGATGTAAGAATAGCTTTTGTAAGATAGGGATAATTTTAATCCATTATTACTGTTACTTTCAAAAATATTTCTCAGTTTTTCCGGCTCCATATCAAAGGGAATAAGGGAATTGAGTAGGCTAATTCTCTTCCAGCCCTTTCCGAAAACTGCCTAATGTTGCAAGAAAAACGTTAATCGGGTTATAGAGATTCTTGATGATTTTAAAAGTTAACAGAGGATTCGTAGAAAATAAAGATGGAGCAAAGTGCGATTTGGACTTCTTGAGGTTCGGCGATAGATACAATAGCCGAGAAAGTTAACCTCGACTCTAGGAACTTTCTAATATTAATAATTTCCTTTGTGATTGATTGATTGATTTAATAATTTTGTTAACACTTCGTTCCATAGAAACAAACAAAATAAATCGGTATTTTTTTGTTTACATAACGACCGAGTTTCATTGTTATAACGTGCAGTATTCATCGAAGTTTGATTTAGATATCGGTAAGTCTAATATTTTATTTTGATTTGTTTAGAATAAAAGTAGTAATATTTTGTGATAATTGCTTTGTAATCTTCACTTTAATATATCGGCCGTATTATTGCGCAAAGCCAAATTTATTCATCACTAGCTGAAATACCCGGCGTTGCCCGGGGAAATTTGGTTGAAATCCGATAGGAATTCTAGATGATACATGGTATTTAAGAATTCATTCGGTCGCCGTTTTGAATAAAACGGGCAGAGAGAAACAAAAACCACGTATGAATTATTTCTGGGATCCCTCCACAATCGTACTAAATTTGATTCAAATCAATAGTAGGACTTGGGAAAATACACGTAGTTTAATCAGTCCCCGCCGTCCAGTTACGGATAAGGAAGTAGTTGTTTCCCACCTTTCTCACTGTGTATAAGATGTAGAGTTACCTGTTCTTTGAGAAGAGGAAGTTTATGAGAACAGTTATTTTATTGACCAGTTTAGGCATCAGAACAGTTCGAAAAGAACTGTTCCGTTCTTTCTGACCCATCTCTAATGGTAAAATATGTAGCATTAGCATACAAAGTTATTTTCCTTTATGTACACTTAATATCAAACATTTGGGATTAAAAAGTAGCCTACGGCTTTCCTATTTGTGAAGAAAGTATCTGTTGAAAGTTTGATTACTCTAGCTTTAACGGTGTGGAAATGTATAGACGCACAAATGAACAAACAAACAAACTTTCATAAATATATAGGAGATAGATTTCAAATCAATTTTTCTTCGATAAATTCTTCACTGAAATTTACATTTTTAAGCAAATTAAAGCATTTGAAACATAATATTTAGGTAAGTTTGGTGTGTTACCATTTTACAATGTTGAAATAAATTGGTGTTTTGTTTTCGTTCAGATAGTTTTCAAAGAAATTATTCCCCTGATTGATTAATTAGTAAGCTCAATTTTTATTTCAATGGCTCCAAAAAATAAGCTTTATTTATTTATAGCAATGGATGGAAATGATGAGACACAAGCAGATAGAAAACGAAGATTAGCTAGAGAAAGAAGACAGCGTTGGGTTATAGGGCAAAGTCAGGAGACATTAGAAAGAATCAGAAGAGAGAACGCTGCACGGAATGCATTGAACCGTGCAAATGTAAGTCTGCAAGCAACCGATGAACGGCGAAGATTAAATAAAATTATAACAAAATAAATTATTGGTCTTTTGAGAAAAAGGGAGTGAGAAGGGAAGGGATCGAGGTAGGGTAGCGGCGAGAAAGGGAGGGAGTGACGGGGAAGGGTAGGAAGGAAGAGAGAGAGAGAGAATTAACCAAAGAGAGATTTCACAACACCTTTGTCATCAAAGAAATGTTCAATTAATTATGAAAGATAAAAAAATGTGAAAACCGCCGTTTGCATAGCGCGTCATTCAAATGAAAAGGAGCATTAAAACAATTTCAGAGTCCAGGAAGGCGGAAGGCTATAAAAGGAAGCGGCCAAACAACTCTGTATGTGCATTGTCCGAATTTATGCCTACTCAATACATTTTTATTTAATGTGTACCGTGCCAGTAAACCATATCACTCTCCGTCATTTTTGACTTGTATAATCACTAAGTTGACTGGTTCTGCCTTGATCTCCACTAACATAAATTGGTCGCTTAGCTGCTGCGTGTTAATCACTCGTTACCACGCTTTCAAAATAAAGTTTACATCTAAATATTAAATATTGTTGTATTCTAATACTAAATTAATTTTCTGAAAGTTTACATTTAAATATTAATTTAAATAAAGTTTACATTTAAATATTAAATAGACCGACGTTCCACAGAAGCAAACAAAATAAACAAACAAAATAAAGTATACATTTAAATACTAAATGCTTTTGTATTCTAATACTAAATTAATTTCTTAAAAACCCTCTAACATAACTCATGAATCAAGAATCTGATCATTCAAGTCAAGAGGCACGAAAACGTCAAGACCGTAACGCTTATATGAGAGAATATATGAGAAAACGACGTCGAACACAACGTGAGATTGAAGCTGGAGAAGAAGCGGCTATTAAGCGTCGAACATATAATGCAGAAAACGTCAACGAACCAGCAATGTCTATCGGGTATGCCACAACATCATCTTCGTCTCAAAGTTTCAGCACTCATCATGTTACTTAGGAATTTAGATCCAAAGAAAAGGACTTCTTAATGGTACCCGATTGGTTGTAAAAAAATTCTAAAATAACCTTATCGACGCAGAAATTATTACGGGAAGTAACAAAGGAGAACGAGTGTTTATTCCACGCATTTATTTGATAGCAAGTGACAGTTTAGTTTACCTTTCACCAAGCGAAGACGCCAATTTCCAGTCATTTTGGCTTTTGCAATGACAGTTAATAAAGTTAAGGGCCAAACATTTGATCATGTTGGTGTTGACTTGCCTGAGTCTGTATTTGGACATGGTCAACTCTACGTGGCCCTCACAAGAGCAAGAAATTATAAAAATGTGTCTTTGTACAAGACACCAATTATCAAGGAAATATTTTGATGAATGAAAAAACATTCACCAAGAATGTGGTGATTAAAGAGCCGTTAAAAGTGATTTTTTCATCCGATCAAGATGAATTGTCTTCCCGTCGTTTTTGACGGGTTTCCACTAGTTAACTTTCATAAATATGTAATATTAACGATTGACTATGTGCTGCGCTACATGTATAGTTTATGTTGCAAATCTTTTTAGCATTTGTTTCCTTGCGACGATTTAGGATAATTAAATAAATCTTTGTCAGTTTTGTAGCGCTTTTTTTTTCTAAAAAAAAAACAATCGCCGATGAATTCGATTTGTCTGTCCGTCCATCCCTCTGTGTGAGTAATATCTCTGAAATTTCTCAACTGGAAATTAGCCAAAATTTCAGGATAGATCGTCTATAGAGAGCTAGACTTGGTAAAAATTTAGTGGATCTAGGATGAACTGCTGGTGAGTAAACGGTGTCTACATCAATACGTTGCTATTAACTCGAAAAGAATTTGTTATAAAAATAAGATTTTTTGCAGTTGCGGGTATGGAACGTTAGTGTAATGGATAACGCGTTGGCTTTCTAAACGTAAATAGCGGTGTTCGTTTACGTTGGAATTGATGTTTAAATACGGAATTATTTTATTTTCGTACATTTTGTTACTTTTTAGCGGTGTACAGTAATATCTATTTACGATAGTTTTGTGAAAAAACCGCCTTGTATAATTTGCCCTGTAATTTCTTCCTGCACTTCTTACGTGAGTCTTCAACCCATAATGGATAGAGATGGAAAAATTCTGCATATTATGACCCCATAAATTATTCCCACGCACCCGTCTCCGTCTCCTGCGTTAATTTCTTCGCGTATTTGTCTTTCCTCGTCTCAACCACTCTCCGTGGCTATTCCTGCCCGCAAATCCTCCATGTGGAGAAATCTCCGCTGACCACATCCATATTTCGTGGCGGTTCTCCTCTCTCTCGTACACCCACACACACACAAATGCGCTCATGCACGAGGGAGATGGAGGTATGGATGGAGTTGTTACGAGAGATCGTATTCCGTTCGGACTGTTGCGTGGTGAAAGCCCCTATCCTCCTCCTCCTCTTCCATCCCGCTCTCCGCCATCGATAGAAATTGCGGGACGGACGCTAATGCCACGTCAAAGCTGATTGAAGGGTTTTTGACGTAATCCGGCTTGCGTTCGCTTTTCTCCCTCTCCCTAGCGGCCCTCCCTTCTCCCCCTTCTATAACCCTATCTCCTCCTCCCCGTACCACTCGTAAGGGTGAGGTTTCCTCCCGGTTTTGGTTGATATTTATCGTCGCCGAAAAACACTTTGCGTACGAAGGATCATGAGTCACGCCCGGAGTAAATTAAGTGCCGATGGGAAGCTGCGCGGCGAAACGGATCGAATGAATCACCGTATCCTCCCTCGCGGGGTGAGGTGGGAATCGAATTGTTGATTCCTGCGAGCGAAGAAACCTTCCACCAGGGTACATAAACTGGCGCTTATGATCTATGGCAGCGGAAGAGAGTAAAGTGTTGAGAACCGGGTAAGGCTGGCATGAAAACGCTAGTCGAATCCTCGACCAGATCGCTCCCAGAGGATGGCGACCTGGTTCATCGCGTAAGGCTTACACGCCGTAAGCCAATCGGGATTTGCGGTTTCGCAGTCTAGGTAAGAGGGCTCGGCGTATCTTTTTTCGAATGCTTTCTAAATTAACTGATCAATTCGGATGTGTGCGAGGTATCGAGTGATCGCGTGGGGCCTGAATCGACTCATCCGACCCTCGTTTTTAGTGCCAGTTGGATCAAACTTCAAAAATATTTATGCGAAAATGTCGGATAGAACTCTTGGAACTAGTGATTCGCGGATATCTGGAGTTAACGGGTGAGATTAATCGAACTCTTTGAAAAGAAAAGTGACATGACGTACATGGATGTGACAGGTGAGGAGAATTTTCTGATACTATCGCTGCAGCCTTTAAATTAAGCTCAGGCACGTACGAGCCATTTCAGACCTGAATTATATCTTGCACTAGCAATAAACTTCTATGTTTTGGCAAATACTTAAACTTGCAAGCACAAAATGGCTAAACAAATTCCTTTGGTTCGCATATAAAGCGTAAATAATCACGTAATATTGTTAAGTGCAATCTTTTCATAGGGAGTGTCTGTCATTAGAACGCCATCGACTCGAACATTTGATAGCTCAAGTGAAGTATTTTTAGCCTATAGGACTTCTATTCGATGTGTATCGATCTTTTGCGATATTTTTAAGCGGAATATTAAGCCAGAATCTTACGAGACCTGCTGCACTTGAACATATTTTCTCGGACATTTTAAAACGAGTGCATTTATTCCACCTTCGAAATTTCTTATCCAATCGATAAGAAAAAGCGACGCGATACGAAAAGTAATGGCGGTCTGGAAGGAATCGATACAATTTTTTTTTGCAACCCGTCAAGAAAAGAACAGAACGCGCCTCACCGTGTTACCATAATAAAATTCGGAGGAGTAATTCAGTAACACTGCAGGAGCCAACGGGCACGGATGAAATATTTAGAGATGGAGTCTGTCGTTTTTCGCTCGAGTAGTCATTATTGTATATTTGGGGAAGAGGTATCCTCGAACGGTGGGAGAGAAGTGGGGTGGGAATGATTGAAGGGAGGGCGGAAATGTTAGGGGCATGGAGGGAGGGAGAACGAGGGCGGGAATATGTTAGAGGAGGAGGAGAGAAAACATTATATATATATATATATATATATATATATATATATATATATATATATATATATATGTATGCGTTCGTTTACCCTTTCGGAAGAGCTGCCGTGGCAACTTCGCCACTCGATGAAATATTCAGACGCCTGCTGAGAAGACAATGGCGAAAGAGCGAGACGAAGAAAGAGAGAGAGAGAGAGAAAGCGAAGGGAGAGGGAGCAAAGAGGGCACTCGAAATCCATTTCGGTTCCGTGGCTACGGAGTTAAGTCTCTCTGCGGATGGCCCTTCCATTTGAGGAGGAATAAAATGTCCGAAGGGGGAAATAAATCTGGGAACTGTAGAAGAGTAAGGCGGCCGGAAATCCGTGGTTCGAATCGTGCGATATTGATTAGAGGAAGGTGGGATGTGGAGAGAGAGAGAGGAGGGAAGAGGGTTATGGGAATTTAGGAGGGAGTAAATTTTGTCGATAATACATTATACTCCGTGGAAGAGTGACAATTTCAAGCATTTCAAAAATATCTCGCCTACAGCAATACGTGGAGTGATGCCAGGCTCGATAAAATACATATATTTAAAAAAAAACAACAGGTCAAGTTTTTTCATCGATGTAGCCTGAGGACACGCTTAATACATGTAAGATTGGTTTAGAAATCTTTTTTGTTTACTCGAAACTGATTTTAATCATCCACTTTTTGTCAACATAAATAAAGAAAATGATCTCTGCAGGTGTTGGGAGAGATGTCCCACAAGCTGGGGGAAGAGGTTCCAGAAGACATTTCTTGATAAAATTTATATATATATATATTATATACACACACACATACATACACACACACATACAGGGTCGTGCCCAGACATTTTGTCGCCTGAGGCGAGATATAATATGGCGCCCCCTTAATTTTTTTACTAAGTAATTTTATTATATGTTAGTCGAAAACGATAGGAAATAATAAAAATCTATTTATTCAAATCCATAATCACTTATATTTATGAAAAATCTCAACTATACATAGTTTAATTTTCATAGAATTTGAGTCAGAATCTATTTTTAAAATTTCTTTGGGATCAGTGAAAAAATTATTTTCTTCGTTATCTAATTGCTTATGCTTATGCCGTACTCTTAGTCTTTCTTCTGTAACAAACACTGGATCAATTTCTAGTTCTTCCGCGATTTTTTCTGCTGTTACTATTATGTCGTTGAATCCTGTCGTGCGATAATTTAAAAAAAGAATCAATAGTTTGATCAATGGCTTTAATACATTCTGAAAGGTCAAGTTTAGGGCTTTTTAGTAATTTTGAGACAGTGTTTTTTTAAAAAAGTAGCCTTTCTTTTGTGATATTCAACACCAGATAATTTTTTATGGCCAACCATCGTACGCTTTAAAAACTGTAAAATAGTAAGTTATGGCCTCTTAACTTTTTATAAGAGTAATATTGAAAATATGCTAACACTAACAATTATTTATAGTATTATATGATATTTGTACAACAAAATACATTTACTCCGTATTTTTGAGGACTGTCTTAATTAAAAAGGCACGCGATAATTTTGAAGTTATACAACTAATATATCTTTCAATCTACTATTTTAAACAATAAAATAACATAAAATATTAACACGCAAAGGTTTCCAATTAGCCCATAGTCAAGAAACCCGAAACTCGAAAAGAATAAATCTATATAATTGAAACGCAATTTAGCTCATAAAATAACGCAAGTTGACAGGGCTCAGATCTTCTGTTCGATTTATAAACGTAAAAAACATGATGTTAGTCAGTACCGCATTAAAAATTACTCTTTGCACCACCACCTATCAAGCAAAATTGTTTTATTTTTCAGTTTTTGTCGTGATTTTACCGAAAATAAAATTAATAAATATGGATTTAAAGTATACATGATTTTACTGCAAAAATAAATGAAATTGGTTTTCCTACGTCTCTCAATAAATGTTTAATATAATATGAAATACTGACACCTTTATAAACCCTGTTCCTTTCAGTAAAAGGTATTTCGTTGATCTGCTAATAGAAAACGTAGAACGTGTCACTTTCCTTCCTTCTTGGAATCGCACAAAATATTTGTATCGAACTAATTTAAGACACAGGCCAGCAGAGTGTCACGTAGCTTTTTCGCGTTACTAACAATAAGTGAGAATGGTGAGAATGCAGCATAGGGCGCGCTTCATAGCAGATTGATATTCCCCAGAATGGTTAAGCATTTTGAATATTCCAAGAAAAACAATGAAACAGAAATATAAGACACGGAGGGACGCGACGCTCTGCCTAGGTTTTTGCCGCCTTGAAGAAAGTAGACCTCGCCGCCACCAATATTTCTTGCCGATGGTCTCTTCGTTTTTCGCCCCAGGGGATATTCCCTCGGGGGCAATGCACTCTTTGACCATAATTAGGCGCGGGATGGATGAGAGGCATGCATTCCCTTGTAGGGTGGGAGAAAGGTGATTAAGAAAGGAGAGGCGGGAAAGGAAAACGGGCATCACCCCCACCGCCCTCGCCCTAAGACTCGAAAGTTCATCAGTGGGCAACATTTTCAAGGGTTCCCAAGATCAAAGAGTCTTTGGAACCTGGTCAGATTTTCCAATCCCTTCTCCGTTAGTGTAAGGCTTTGTTTTTCCAAATGGTATCTCCGGAAGTTTTCGCCTCGTTGTTACCCGCTGAACAGTGCTTTGAGGTTGCATTTTTACTTATATTTTCAAGAAGGAAACACTAACTATATCTATCGAAAACGAAATTATGTAGATATTTTTCAAATATTTGTGACTCAAATTTTCCGCCCCAAAAAATTCGGCGCCCAAAGTGGCCCTTGGTCTGCTTGTATGGTTGAGCCGGCCCTGGGCTTAGAAAGTAAATTAACAAGTTAGAAAAGTCTACAACGTATCACATATGGGCGCGTTTCGTGCATTGCAGTATTAGAAAGAAATGATATACCTATACGTAAGGGTAATAGCGTTTTAAAGTTCATTTCTTCATCATAAATAATCCATTTTCTTCCTATTTTAAAATATTGCATGCACACGTAAGGAAATTAAACGTTTGTTTGTGAGGTTGTTTATGTTAGCAACAATGAAGAAGTAACCATGCAAGAAATTAAGTTCAACTCGAATTAAGACATTCTGGTTTGATTTTCTTGATAACGGCAACTCCTACTATAAAAATATATAGGAAAAGAAATACTCTAATTTAATAGTTCTACAAGTTTCATTCGAAAAATATTTTGATATGAGCAATACTTTACGAGATATGACGGAAAGTTCATTTTTGTCACCAGTAAAGTGGTACCCCTGAGTGTCTCACGCCATTAATTTTTGCTATTTTCTTATCATCTTTGATTTTAAGTCCTTAATATCAAATTTCATGAAAATCAGTTGGGTAGAAGCCGAGAACGAACATGCGGGCGGACGGACAGACAAACAGACGGACGGACAGACCGACGACTATAGGCGCTCACGCTGGAGGCGAAACGCGCCTAAAAATTAAAATATCGTAATTAGTCATCGAAATTCTTACACGTTGTTTACTACCAAACGGCTGCAGAAAAGAAGTAAATATATTATGGGCACATTCTAGCTGTCTCTTGTCCCCTTCCACGCCTCTCCTGTTTCCAACTAGTCTCCTTCCCCTCCTCTTTCCACCGAGAAACAAGACACGAAAGAACACATCGACCGCATTCCGTCTGCTTCATCCTCGAAACCTTGAGAAGCGTACCGTATGGACGCATATATCGACGCATAAATATCGAATCTAATTTGGCTTGTAAATGAACAGAAATATAGGAATTTTTGAATGATCATTAAGTAACGGGACAGAGTATTCAATTATAATCATATGTGCGGCGAGTTTTATAATTTTCCTTCAAGCATATATTAAATGAAATGTTTATTTTTATAATTATGCAACTATTTTGTTCAAACATTTCGTTATGGGATACATCGACAGAAATGCATTAGCTTGTCTCCACACTATCTATGAAAAAAGCCGTGTATGATCTTACCACGAAATTTCGCTAGTAGGGGGCCGCCACAGAGATATCTTGCACCCGGGCGCGAAACCCCCTAGGCGCGGCCCTGATCAGAAGCTATCAAGAAATGGTTGGCATTGCTTAATAATTAAGGGAAATTTATTCTACGTATTTTTAACAACAATTTGATTTTCTCAAAAACGGCTCTAACGATTTTGATCAAATTTCGTACAGTTACTTGAGTTTACGTCTTGAAAAATACTACATAGTTCATATTTCTCAAAAAATGAATATAAGGCTAGTTTATTCTAGGCAACTTTAACAGTAATTTGATTTTCTCAAAATCGGCTCTAACGATTTTGATAAAATTTCGTAACGTTACTTGAGTATAGGTCTGCAATAATACTACATATTTCATTTTTCTCAATGAATGTATATAAGGCTAGTTTATTCTTGGGCAACTTTAACAAAAATTGGATTTTCTAAAAAGCGGCTCATACGACGCATTATTATATGAGAAAGTTTATACAATATATGTTGTACCTATTTTTTAATCTTCGTAGGAAGATTGCCAGAATTTATTTCATAAGAGCGGAGATATATTGCGCCTTTATTTTTGTAACAAAGTCGTTCACTGAACCATGCATGGTTAGGCTGAGGGTTTCTTCTACGAATATGCTATTGTCCAACTCATGGTCAACTTAATATAAAAACGAGTTTTTGCAGCATTGTTTAAAAAGGAATAAACGATGTCGAAAAGATCATGAATATACATTGTCAGCTCAGGATATCATATTTTGACGCCCGGCCAATCAAACAAACAGCGCCCCCTTTTGATATAAAAATTTCACAAACATACCGTTAATTTTTATGTCCAACTATACGCTTTGTTGTAATAAATACGAAGTTGCCGCTTCGTTAATATGTGATTCACTTTGGAATACAAAAGAGAAATTTGCAATAATGGATAGATATATAAAAGTCGTTTAAACTCTCTAACTATATTGACGCCTCGGGCGCGGGCTGGCCTTATGAATTTATTTTGATAGGTTTTCATTTTTGTCAAATTTTGGCGCCCCTCTTCGAGAGGTGCCTGAGGCGGTTGACTCGCCGCCTCACCCATCGGCCCTGTATATATATCTGAAAAACAAAAGTCTCTAGGATCCAATTACAACGTATAGAAATAAAGCTCACCCTTTTATTTCAAATAATCACAAACGAAAACAAATGAGAATTTATCCCGCTCCTCACCCCTCGTAATTGTGCGAGTGCATTAATTTTTTAATGGCCTACTCAGAGAAATAATAAAATATTAACCTCGCATAAAAGAGTTAACCCGAATCGTAATAAAAAAGCACTTCTTCACGGCATTCTTTTTTTTTCTGTAGAAAAATTTCTCACGAAAAGGTTGCTCTTGATATTAAATCCTTAGAAAGAAAATTTGCAACTTTTCAGGAAATAGATGGAGGACATATATATATATATATATATATATATATATATAGGAGAAACTAATAGTCATAAAAAAGCGGATAAACCATTTGTGCAATACAATTTTTAAATATCCTTCTTCGTTGTTCATATTAAAAAATAGAGCCAGCTACTGGCTGTCGAGTTGCGTTCGTTTTTAATGCGATGTTTTTAATAAAATAAATCAACTGATCAAGACGTTTCATTTTTATTTTAATTGGTAAAGTTTGCGAGGAGCAGGATTCTGCGCTAGTTTCGGAATGTGCTTCCTCTGAATAAGCAGGAATCCGAGAAATAGAATTTCACGCGGCATGCTGAAAATTCTCATCTCTTAACCATTCAGAAATAGCTTCCATCGTTGCGTTATTTTGCAGCATCTCTCCTAATCTAGGTTCTAATGCGATGCCGCGCTAAGACGCCAAGGTGCTCACCTTTAAATAATTTCGACGTTGATGAGAAGTTGACCCGAAACGAATTTCCATGAGCTGCGCTTCTTTTTCACGAATAATTGATCATTAAAGCGGGGCAGGAAAACAGTTCCCGTAGCTATTTTCCATGTTAAAAAAAATTAAAAGGATTGTATAAAGTACACGCCGTCTCTCGGAAAGTAAAAAGTAATCAAGTAGGCCGCCACCTTGGAAAAAATAAAAGCGCAAAATATTAAGAGGGTATAAAGTAACCCCTAGGGGGAGAAAAAGCCTCGGTTGCAGTAACGCGTATATAAAAAAAATCCTGACTAATGAGGGATGCGCTCCGTATTCTCAGGTAACGAGATTTTATTTTCATTTCTCTCTCTCTTTCTCTTGGTACTTCTGCTCGAACCCTTCTCATCAAATTGGACCAATTCTCATCGAGATACACTCCGCGCTCAGGGAAAAAGTATAAAACAACTACTTCTCTCCCTTTTTTGAATCTGAGTTTTTTTTTTTAAAAAAAAAAGACCTTCCCTCTCATCTCTCTCTCTCCATTTCTCAGAAGCACGAAAAAATTAGGTAAAAAAGGTTTCTTTTGTCGAAAAAGGCCGTTCCCTCTCTATCTCTCCGGTAACGTACTCATTGCACCATTAAAAGTGAGAACGAGGAAGAGGAGAGGGAGGGAATGGAAAAATCAAGTTAAAAAAATTGCTAATTTTATTCCATCTCCCTTACTCGTTCTGTCTTTCTCTCCTCCTTCTGTCCATCCCCTCTCTCTCTCTCTCTCTCTCTCTCTCTCTCTCTCCCTGTCTCTCTCACTTTTCTGCCCTTCTTTCTTTCTCCTCTCTTCCTCATCCATATGTCTCTCTCTCTCTCTCTCTATTTCCCATTTCTGCCTCTACGCCGAGAGTATTACGATTCAAAAGGCCAGCGAATATGCACGACATTTACGATGCCTCGGCTCCTGTCCGCTGCGTGACCTCTTTTGATCCCTCTCTTTTTCTCTAAGAGGAGAGAGAGAGAAAGAAAGAAAGAAAGAAAGAGGAGAGAGGAGGTGGAAAATTCTCTGCGTGTTTTTTCTCTCTTTCTACGCCTCGGCTATGCGCTATGGGATTTATTTTTGTTACTTACGGGTTCTTTTCCCCGTCCGGTAAATTAATTTCGTGCCTTTTATATTGAAAGGACGACGAGTTTTCTCGTACAATGGCGGTCGGCAGTGCGCTTTCTTCGTGAGAGATGTTGTATCTGTCGGGCTTTTTAAAAAAATTTATCGGGTCGAGGGGTGAAAAAAAAAAACGAACCGTAAAAACTACGCTGGGGGTGAAACTGAAATGACTACTTACTCAAGTAGAATGTGATTTAGTGTGTGCAAGTTCACACACAAACGGTCCATAAAAGTTATGAGAGAGATATTAGTGTTTGGAATTGAGCTGTTTCTCAGGAACGAATTCAGGATTTTGGTTTGAGGGCTTACTAAATATACGTGTCCAAAAAAATCCTCACAAAATACCCATACGACCGAATGTTTCTGCTTAGCGTAAGTTTAAACTTATATGTGTATACAATTTCGCTTGAATTTTAATTTTTATTATGATAATCCATAAAGTTCTTACGTGGGAGAAGTTCGAGCTCTTTACCATATTACCATATTTTTTAAAACTGATTATTTATCCTTCATGTACGACTTTCGCGAGTTGATATAAAAAATTCCGCTCAATCATCGCATTTTATCGAATAAATTTGTTTTAATCTTTTTTCTCGAGTATTCAAACGAATTCCGCTTGTTATGGCGATTGTGAGTTAGATATCGTCCACGGGTTGGCGTGCGCATGTGAGCCTGGGAAGTAATTCGCTGTGAAAGCCGCGTTACGTCCTCGATACGGCCCCGGTAGCTGTTGCTGTTAAAGCGCCGCGTTGCTTGCTTTATAAATGCCGGCTTAACGGCTGATCGTGACATCGAGGGACGTCAAAAATCGTTTCCCCGTCTCATCGCTCCCAACGGACACTTTTTAGTACGGGCGACCGCCGCGCCCGAAAGCCTTACGCGTCTTCCGCAGTCCCGATTGCTTTTGTGCCCTCGTTATAAATGTTTTTGGCGTGCAGGGAAGCGGAATGTTTTAATTACCCTTTTGCTCCGTCCCATATCCGCGTAAGAACGGTTGAGTTATTAATTTATGAACCTCGTTAATGTGTTTTTGTATTTTTTCGAACCGTTTAACCCTTTAAATTGATGACCGATTTTGAACATTTTACGGTGGTTCCAAAAGACTCGAATGTTTCGTGATTTGACCCTTTTGGGTTTACAAACTATCGTAAATCTATTTACCGTTGTCCGAAAACGAAAGTGGTCCATCTCATTGGCGTAACTCGGTGCTTTTTGGGGAGAATTTTACTCGGTCGTAATTTTTTATATTTGGATTCAGGATTTTGTTTCTCTCACGCGCACATTGATTTTCACAGTGTCAAAATCCTCGACCTTCTGAGAGAGGAGTTGACATTTCGTCTTGTTTTTACTAATTTAGCCTGATTTGTTTTCCGCCTTTCCAAAAAAACTTCGCTCCCGCCCCATTTCAATTTTTAAGAAAACGTCGTCTGAAATTTAATTCGCTAAGGGACTTTTCAAAATTAAACCGAGGTGGAATTTCTCAAAGGTATTTCGTTAATTGAAAGTATTTTCTGGTATTAGTTTCATCCGAAGAAAAAGACGAGGCAGTTTCCGTTTTAATTTGAAAAGTTTTCAGTCTTGACGTAATTGATTTTGCCGTGAAAATTTTCACGGAAAAAGTTGTTTTACAGGCATGACGAACAGCTCTTTCTGCGTTTTTGCTATAAATGCTTCGTTTGGGAGGCGGCAATACATTTTTCGCTATATATTTTTCAAAATTGAATGTAGTGAATGCGTGGAATTTTGCAATCAGGGTATTTAGTGTCATCATAATTCCGAAAAAAAGCGAATCGACGTCCCTTTTAAAGCGGACGCTTTCTTTAGAAAAAATGCACATTGCATTTCTGACTCTATCAAATTCTGAATACAGTCCTTTCCTTAGAGTCGCGTATTTTTTTCGATCCCGATTTCGACTTCATTCTTTTTTTCACGATTTCTGTTCATCGAAATCTTCCGAGTATTTTCGCGTCGTTTCTTGAGTCTTAACTGTGCGACGATCGCTTCTTCCTCCGTATTGAAACACTCGGATGCTTTAAACAAAACTCTTTGGGCGGAATGCGGCTTGGATTCCACTCTTCGCCAAGTATCGCTTCCGCCCCAGCTCTCCCATTATGTCTGTCTTTTGTTTCGCTTTTCATACATTTCTTCAACCACAGTTTCAGCCTTCTTGTTGCTGAGGGCGCTCTCTCGCGTCCTTAGGCCGAGTGAATTCATTGTTTTGGCGAGTAGGGCTGCTCTCCAGTTATTTCGCCGTTTGGCACTTGGAGGCATTCGTTTGTGAGAAAAGGGAATTATTTTTTCGGTATTTGTCCGTATGTTGGAAGTGCAAGAGAATTAGACAAAGAATGGACGAATTTAGAGATCCAACAGCGAGGATGCTCGATTGAATTGTGTTGGAGATTGGTTCGTAGGTGTTTTTTTAATGTATAATATTTTTACGCCTTGTTTAAAAATTCTCGAATATGTATTTGAGTAGTAAAAAGTCGTTAATGATCTATTTTTCTTAGCATTGCTTAAAAATAAACAAATGTCTTTACTCGTCGATGAAACCAGGCTCCACTCTGTGGAATTTACTCATCTTGGTCACAGAAAAAAAAATCATCCTCCAACTTCCTCAGAAAGGAAATTTATTAAGTAATTAATTATTAAAATGTCGTTACGGTTGCTGAATGTGTGGTAAATTTTCATAATAAATATCCGATATATTTAATTTTTCTAGTAATTGATGGCTTACCTGGGCTTGCATCGGAAAAAGAATCTCTCCTTAAGTTCAGTATACAATTATCGAGCTCATTTAAAAAATACAAAATAAATGCTTAAAAATTGATAAGTACTTACTCAAATATATATCTTCAGTAGCCATAAAAAGGTTGTGAAAAACCGTATGTGAATGTAAGCTACCAGGCAGTCGTCATCAGTCGTACAGTGATCCTAAAAGATATACCTATAACCTTTTTATTTCTATTGGAGGTACATGAGTAAGTACGTATTTTTTCAGTTTGACTTTTGATTATTTATTTAGTGTATTTTTCAGTCTACTTTTGAAATATTTTTAAATTTTCTTGTTCTCCGCTTATTAAGGATATCAAATTCTCTCTCTATCCTCAATTAATTGGAAAGTTCTAGTCGCCGCTTACATTACGTAAGTTTAATATATTTTGAAATAATATCCCGTTCCTTTATTTTTCTCTGGAAGCAGTGGCAGAGAGAATATGATATTTTCGAAAACGTTAATAGTTTCCCAAGAAATGCCCTTCACAGAAATATGATTCCAACATTTTCTTCGCCTGTAATCACGTGAAAATGAAACAGAAGAAGGACGGCGCACACCGGTCGTTATCTCACGATAGCTGAGCGATACGTCGCCGCTTCCGAGAAACGCGCATCTTCGCTTATACAAAAAAAAAACCTCGCCATTCTCGCCTCCCGCCTTCTTTCATCCGCCCGAAAAAAAAAAACGGTCACGCTCGGGTTGCCCTCAGCACTTGGTCATCGTTTGATTCCGTATCGCCCTACCGACGGAAGTGGAGAGGCTTATGGGGCCTCTCTCCGCACCCAAGGGGAAGCACCTCCGGGGTGGGTGTTCCTAAATGACATACGATATCTCCCATTCCCTCCCTTTTTCACCCGTTAGAATCCGGACGCAATCCTGGTCAGAATAAACCCTCTTTCCCTACGTCAGATTCTTCCCGCCTCCTCCCCAAACACCGTGTCTCCACCCCATCTTTTTTTCCCTGCATCCCGCCCGCTTTTGAAGACCTCACCTCACTCTCCTTTTCGCTCACTCTCCCTCCTCTCTCTCCCTTTCCAATCCATACATCACACTTTTCTTCCCTGCCACACTCTTTGCTCATTGGAAATGGATTGGAAGAGCGTTGTCTAGGTTACTGCCTCGTGGGTGTTATATACAGCCGTAGGGGAGAACCGAACTCCCTCGCATAACCTCTTTCTCTCCCTCTCTTTCCATCTCCCTCCTGTTTCTTTTCGTCCGACCTCCCCTCTCTCTTTTTTTTACTGTGGAATTCCGTTTCTTTCATTAGAACTCTCTCTCTCTCTCTCACACTCACTCACTCTGCCTTCCGAGGGCAGAAAACCCTTCCCCTCCTTTACCGTCCTTTTTCCCCCCATTTAATCTCTCTTGCCAGTTTGTTTCATTCTTCGTTCGGCCATTCATTCTCTCCTTTTCGCGGTCCGTTGTTTCTCTCTCTCCCCTCTTGTTTTTAGTCACGCCTACGGTCCGTTTCCCCCCCGTCGATTCGTTGCAGGATTTTCTTTTTTTTTTAGTTCTTCGTCCGTTCTCTATCCTTTGGGCCTCAGACTCAAATTGCATGGGTGCCAAATAGTTTGTTTCGAAATATTTTGAGGGACGAGTGTAATAATAATGTGCCTAAGTATTTTTCATTAAATTTTAAAGGATTCGACTCCGAATGGTGTATATTGTAGGTGGAAAACAAAGTATTGTTCAATTTCTAAACGTTAATTATTTTATAAAAGGCGTATTTAAATTATTTAAGTCGATTCTTGACTAAAATACCTCGGGAGTTTACAGTGTTTGTGTATCTCATATTAAATTAGGAAGTGTTTATAAGATTTCAAAATTGTAGTTAACATTTCGATTTTAATTTTAAATAATTACATGTCTTCAGTAACTTTGAAATAATAATACTATTTTGTACTTCTATCATCCGCGAATCAAGTGCGAATCATATTTTTTGGTAACCTCTTACTATTCTTTTGCTGTTTTTATTTAGTTTTTAGCTCTGGGATGCTAAATATATGGTAAAGATCTATCTCCCTTCTTAAAGTGTGTTGCAAACACTTGTAAGCTTAGCAAATTATCGAATCCAAGACTTGCTTCCTAAAGAAACGTCTAACATACACTGCATTCATATAAATACGACAAACCTACATGCTTCTCAAAACGTAGTTTAATCTCGCTAGTATATTCGTACTGTATATTAAAGGACAGTTTAAATCATTTTTTGCATGTAGTTTGGTTCGTATGCATAGGTGAATGTTTTCCCCTAACATGCTCTTTGTGAATTTTATTAATTATTGTTCCATATCTCTTTCAAAAAAGAATTATCCATCTCACTTTATGGTTGAGATAAAAATTTAAAAACTAAGTATTTCCATTGGCCGTAATAAGGTTAAATTCTACATTTGCGATGTCGATGAATCACCCTTGATGACTGCCGTTTTGTTGTCTCGAAATGCAAGTCTGAATTTCGCCATTATTTTATGTCCATATGGTTTTTCAATTCCGCGTTTCTTATTGATGCACAACCATAGCGACCGCGATGTCTCTCCCGCCTTCCTATTGCAGGAGCGAAGCAACATGAGGATCGCGCTTTATGAATCGGCGGCGCGCACGTATGGGACCTCTGCTATTTTCCTACGGGTAGGAAAATGAATTTCCAGTAATTGAAGATTCTTGGGAGGAGGGATATATATATACGGGAGGCTGAGAAATTGAGATGGGTTGACGAGGATGAGGTCACGGAGGTATATACGACTCGGTTTAATTGCCCTGAGCGAATATTGGCGGTATGTTTCCGAGTGTTTGCAAGCGTCGCCGTCATAGGTATGTGAAAGGGAATACCTGTGCAAAGTGTCTCCCTACTTAACAATATAACGTGAATGAACTCTCCGAAGGATAGTCTGGCGGTGGTTCGGAGGGCAAACTGGCATTCCCCTTCCTTTTTCTCCGTTTCTTTTTTTTTTTTTGTGATTCCGTCCTTTATTCTCCGCGCACCCGGGGCATACTTAAATTTTGCTGTCTTTCCCGATTCGCCCCCTCTTTTCTTCCTCTCTCCTTCCCTTCTCTTCACCGTCATCTATCCCTTTTCTCGTTCTGTTTTCCTCCCTCTCTTCTCTTAATTTTCTCAGTCCCTTTATTCTCTCCATCCTTTTCCCGTTCGTTCCCTCCTCGCGATCTTGTTTTATTTCTCCGGGTAATCCGTACCCCTTTTTCCTCTGCTCGTCCTTTATTTTCTCTGCCGCTTTTTCCTTTCCGGGTCGGATTCCTCCGCTCATATTCCGCTCCCTGTAAATTACCCATCTCTTCTATGTTTCCCCCTTCTCACCCTCCAGAACCTACTCTTTTTCCCCTTCTTACCCTCTTCCTTTTAACGCATTCCTTCTCTTCCAGGCTTTCTCCTTTTTATGTTTCTATCCGTTCCGGTGTTCGCTCTTTTGTGCTGTTTTACAGTCATCTTTTTTGTCGTTTTTTCTTAGCTTTTGTTCGATTCCTGTGCACATTCTGCTTTGGCGATGTATTTCTTTTCATTCTGGAGATTCACTTCTTTGGGGAACCAGTTCAATCCCTCTTTTTCCTATATATATATAAAGCAAAATAACTTTGTATGCTAATGCTAAATAAATAAATATTTTAACACTAGAGATGGGTCAGAAAGAACGGAACAGTTCTTTTCGAACTGTTCTGATGCCTAAACTGTTAAATAAAATAACTGTTCCCATAAACTTCCTCTTCTCAAAGAACAGGTAACTCTACATCTTATACACAGTGGGAAAGGTGGGAAACGACTATTCCGTAATTGGACTGCGAGGACTGATTAAACTACGCGTATTTTCCCAACTCCTACTATTGATTTGAATCAAATTTGGTACGATTGTGGAGGGATCCCAGAAATAATTCATACGTGGTTTTTGTTTCTCTCTCCCTGTTTTATTCAAAACGGCGGCCGAGTGAATTCTTAAATACCATGTATCATCTAGAATTCCGATCGGATTTCAACCAAATTTCCCCGGGCAACGCCGGGTATTTCTTCTAGTGTGTGTGTGTGTGTTTAGTATATGTGATGGACCTCATTCTATTTTTGTCTGTCTAATTCAGCATTTTTTTCTTGTATTCTTCTTAAACTTAAAACGTTCACTTTTTGTTCTTTCTCGAAAATGTTCTTCTGCTTCCTAATTCCACAACCAATCCTTTTTGTCTTAATCGGATTATCCATTGTTTCATTCGCCATTCTCTCTCTCTCGCATGTATTGCTTTGGCGATATTTTTCTTCTCGTATCTTTGTAATAATATCCCCGGGATTCTCTACTTTCTCTCCTCTCCTCCTCCTCCTCTCCCTCTTCTTGTAGAATTTGTTTTCGGTCCTTTGACCTCATTTTCTTCCCGTCCTGCCTCGTTGTTTTATCTCTCTTTTCTTTCTCTATATCCTCTTCATTATTTATCTGGTTTTACGGCCGAGGTCTCGATACAACTTCTTCATCGAAAAGCACCCCCTCATTCACGGAAACATCTTTCTTTATCGAACCTTTCAAAGCTCTCTAACTGTCTTATCCTTTTGCATATTTATCTTTGTGTTTCTCTTCTTTATTTTAATCCTCGCCTTTCTCATAGGGTCACATTTTCGCTCTCGTTTCTCGAAATTTTCTCGGTTCTCATTTTCCTCGTTGGACGCTTTCGTTACTCTTTTTTACTTAACGAATCCACTGCCCGCGGGCCGCATGCGACTCTGTCTACACTTCTCTGCGGGCCTCAAGTTACAGTTTGTGTGTGAAAAATTTATTTTTAAAATTTATAAATAATTTGTTTTCCTGCCGACAAACTTATTCGTCGCTCCACAACGCCATACTTTTTCTTAGTCATTGCTGTTCATAAGTAAAACATATTTCTCTTCATCAAGGCCCTCCTCGAGCACGTATGTCGCTAATGCGACCCTTCGGTACCGAATTTCTCATCAATATGGCCCTGATGATGGCGCGTCGAGTTTTTAAAGCATGCCTAACTTTATAAAAATAAGAAAATGAATAATCTCCTATATCCATAACAAGACCAGATTATTTTCGCCGAAGTTTCCACACATTATTAAGACAATGAAAAAACATGTTGTTTTTTCAGTTTTAATTTTTGATACTTAAAAGTGCATATTTTTTAAAATTTGTTTTCAGCCGTAATACCTACAAGCTCGATAATTCTCTAGCGAATGCCTTACTTTGTTGCTTGCCGCTCTCCAAGATTTCCCTTTCAAGTGCTCTAACTCCCTTTCATCTCTTCTTTTTCTTAAGCTTACTTAACTCTTTTCCCTTCTACTTTTATTTCTCTCTCTCTCCTGTCTTACACCCTCTCATTTCTCATGGCCTTTTTCTGTTCTTTACTCCCTTCGTTCTCCCTCTCTCATCCTCTTTCGCAATCTTGCATTTGCCCTTTCCACTCTCTTTCCCACCCTTCTTTCTCTCTCTCTCTCTCTCTTTGACCTCTACCGCCTCCATCCCTCCTTAATACCGCCACTCCCCTCCCCTCCCCCCCTCTCTCTCTTTCCTCATCCCTCCCCGCCTCCCATTCTCTTTTCAAACCCTAACCGCTGCACATAGCGGCGCCTCTCTGACTGGTGGCACCGCCAAGCCCTATCGATTCCCTTCTTCCTTTCTCTCCTCCCACCCCCACTCCGTCTCGCTCCCTCCCTCCCCCCTCTCGCTCTCTCTACGCCCCACCCTCCCTCTCTCTCCCTCCCTCCCTCCCTCTTAGTTGCCGGGGTGAGGATTGGCGTGTGACGTGCCGTTGTGCGGTGGGCAAGAGGGCGGAAAAGGATAATGGCTATGCGAATGGGCGCACTGCTACGAACGAAGAAATGTGGAAGGAGAGGAGCGTTTTGTAGCGTGGGAGTGTAGGAAGGGTTATGTATGTATGTGTGTGTGTGTGTGTGGAGGATGGGGAGGGAAGGATAGACGGAGAGAGTCCGGCGTCGCCGCCGCGAGGAATCTTCGCTCTGGTATCGGGATAGAGTGGGGAAGGGTTTGTCCGGTTGTTAACGCTCGTCGGAGGGGGTGAGTGATAGTCGAATGTCTAGCCTCTCTTTACCCCTATTTTTTTCTGGCATTGCTAATGCGGGAGGTCTTGGACACGTGACTGGAAAAAAACGGAGCCCGAGGAAGAGAAGTGAAATTTTCGGATGTTTTGGGAAGAGCGAAAAAGAGATAGTGGGATAGATAGATAATTGTCTTTATTTTCAGGGCTAAATTGGGACCATAATGTCCCCTCTTCCATTTAACCCTTCGTTATTGATCACAAGATTATAACATGAATAAGTATATATACTATATACTAGCAGAATTTCCCGTTGAATTTCAACGGATTTAGTGAAGCTACTACAGCACAACATACAATCTCTTTAAAATATATAGTGGATACTTTTTAACTTACAATTAGCTTTTCTTAACAATTAATTATATTTGCCTGTAAAAATCCTTTTCCGAGCCTATTGCATTAAAATATAACGATAATTTTATTTCCTATCATATTACTTTCGCCAAATCCAGCTTCATTTCTTGTGTAATTATGCCTCGCTGAAATATTTACTTTTATGTCTTGTATGCAACGTACAGTTGTCCATGATTGAATAAGATAGTACAGAGTTTTATTCGTCGAATAAAGCAAAAATGAAAAAAATCGGTTCATATTTACGTATTTTAATGCTTGAAGGAAAAATACCTTGCAAGTCAAGAAATGGATTCATACGTGTTATCTTATGGAAAAATGTTAATCCCCTATATAGGCAGCACTGATTAATCCCGGTTGACCAAACCTTGACCATTCACTAAGTTAGGATGTAAGGAAGAATTGTACCAAATTTGGTTATTCTAGCCTTTATCGTTTAGGAGAAGTTTCATGAACAAACACACAAACTAACAAATACACAAACACACAAACCAACAAATACACAAAGCTACAAACATACGCTTCAAAATATATTATGGTAGATGAAAACATAACTAAAACAAAAGAAAAAGTTGCGTCATATAAATACGAGAACAGAACAATAAATACCAAATTACACATTAGGCAAGTTTCTAAGAAAGATAATATTTGTGTTAAAAACCCAGGTCGAGTCAGGCATGGCCAACCCAGTAAAAAACCACGCAGGGAGAGGGAGAGAGTAGGGGGAGCAAGAGGGGATATAACTATCTCTATTCTTCTCCTCTTTCCTATTTGTCGTTGCTTTTTTTTCCACGGAGGGGGATTCATTCCTGTCGGAATTCGACCTCCATATATTTTTTTACGGCCTTGGTTCTTGTTTTTCCCTCCGAATGTCCCTTGCATAATGTTTTTTCGAGATCTTGGGAAAAAGAAAGGGAGAGGGGCGGGAAGCTCTCGCCTATTTTTTTTACAAAAGGGGGGTCCTTTCTATTTTCTCTTTCTCCCTCCTAAATTTTCGTCATTTATCGGGATTCGTCGAAAGTTTTCCTTTGGCTAAAGAGAAAGGGAATAGGGATGAGTGGGAGTGTCATGGGAGGCCCTATCTGTTCCGTTCGATCCCCCTCGATTTTCTCGATTTTTTTTAAAAAGCTTATTTTAGCCTCGCGGTTGTCATGTTAATAGCCTCTTTTCTTTTACTCTATTCCCACTCCGTCTTCCCTCCACCTCCCTATTTCTCTCTTTTTCCTCTCCCTTTTCTTCCTCCTACTCATTTTCTCTGCCTTTCTCCTCTCGTTTCTTTACTTTTTCCATGCCCCTGCCCAAATCACTCTACCTCGCTCTTTTGTTTCTTCTGCCTCTTGTTCTCTCCTCTTTCACCAGTCGTCCCGTCCTCTTTATCTCCCAATCTTTCCATTTCTCGCTTTTGTTCCTCTTTTTATTTACCATTCTCGGTTAGTTGGAAGAATAGTCTTCCCTTCCCTTTCTTCCTTCGAATTTTCCCTTCCTCTTTGACAGCCATTTTATATCTATAGCCGTACCAACTCCATCCTCTTCCTCTTTATTTATTTATCCCTTTCATTTCCCTACCCATTTCTCTACCTTTCTGTCTTACTTCCTTAGTTTTATATATTACTTTCACCTAAACTCATAATTTTATCTCCTCTCTCTCTCTCTAAACGACTTCCTTTAGGGAATAAAGAGGAGTTTGAGAGAAATCGTCGTTCTTCCTTTCGCCTAGCCATCCCTTCGAGTTGTCTTGTTAATTAAAAAATTTTAGGATGCTGTCTTCCCGAGAAAGGACTTAATTAAATTTTTTTAAATCCGTCCTCATCATTTTACTTTACGACGCTGAGAGGACTCCGTTGTTCTTCCCTTTATAAAAAAAATTGCAGTTATTTTGTCATCGTATGAATAGGAGTAGTTTATTTAGTCGTCTAATTGAAATTTTGTTAATGTTTAATAATATTTCGACGAAAACGCTCTTTTACTGCATTTTTCGAAAGGAATCTTTTTTTTTTAATTGGGCAATAAGGAGCACCTAAAATAATAAAATTGTCATTTTGATGCCACCGATCTAGTTTCACTGTAGATGTAGAAACGGTATACATAGGTAATGACAATAATCCGTTTTGTGGCTATTTTAAATTTTAAGTCTTGTATTGGGCTGAAAGGTTGTAATTTTGATTTCGAATGCCCTGATTTTTTTCCTTTATCTTTCTACACATCATGTGTTGAATACTTGCACTTCTGTACCGCATTCATTCGTCCTCTGCGACTCGTGAAAGGAAAAATCGCAATAAGTTCTGTATTCCCTCAAAAACGTTTTAACTTTACCTTGACTTTTTAAAGGCGAAAATCGCTTCGATCAAATTACACCCGTGTATTTCATGCACAACTGTAGCGTGTGACGAATGAAACCGCTCCCAATATTATCACAAAACTATCCTCCGCCAGTCGAAGGCACGTTTTGAATATCTACTTTTAACCCATCCTGTCGCGTGTTGGTTAGGTCGATGAAGCGTTCGAGGAGAAAAAATTCAAGGGGATTTTAAAACTCTCTTAGGTGAGTGAGGTGCGATCGAGTTGGGTAGGTTTTCCGTCAGTCAGGCAAGGGTACTGGGTCACGTGGTCTTCTAACTAACTCTGTTGTGTGTGTGTGCGCGCATGTGTGTGTGTTCCGGAGTTATCAGAAAGGGTAGGCGGTGGTGAAAGCGGAGAGGAAGGTTCGTAGTGGGAGGGATGGATCGGCGGTTAGTTTCGTGGGAGTAAAGTAGAAGGGGTTTTAGCAGCGTCCGCTTGGGAGAACTTCCTTCGAGAGTTTTTCGCGGATTGAAAGAGTTTTGGGGCGGAGTTATAGAGGAGGGTAGGGAGTGGAAAGGAGAGAGAGAGAGAGCGAGAGAGGAAGAGAAGGTAGAGATAAGAAGTTTAAGGGAAGGGGATTTTAGAGGAAGCGTGTAAGAGAGAGAGAGAGATAGAGAGAGAGAGAGAGGGAGGGAGAGAGTGAGAAATGCTGGTGAGAGCCGAGAGAAAGAAAAGTTCGCCTCTTGGGACTTCTCTCCGAGTGTTGTGTTGGGTGTGTAGGCGCGTTGTTACTTTATTTTTTTCCAACTGGTGCGTGTGGACGGGTGTGGGAAGAGATGAAGAAAGGAGGTGGCGGAAAGTGGAAAGTTAGGTCGGAGCGAGAATGAGGATAAAGAAGGGAAGAAGAGGAGGAGGGACACGGGGAGAGACAGAGAGAGAGAGAGGGAGTAGAGGATGAAACAGAAGAGATGGAGTGAAAAGATGAGAGGGTGTGGGAGATGAAAGGATGTCCTCCTGTCGGAGAAATTTCTGGGAGAAGGAAATGGTAATTCGGCGAGTTGGAAGGATTGGATTCGGCGAGAGGTGAGAGGAGAGGAGAGGAGAAAAAAAAGGAAATCCGAGAAATGTTTATGTTAAGGATGCAGTCGTAACTACACGGGGAAAAGGGAGTGATAGAAAAAAGGAAAATCAAACGCAAGGCGGAGTTTTCCCGTTTTATTTCACGCGAGTTGGAGTCGACGCCACGTGAAGTTAGATATATAAAGTGCACGCGGACTATCCAAAACTCTGCATAATGGAATTTAAAAAAAAATCAGGAAAAATAAGAAATCTCTCCCCCTTGAGAATTAGTTTGTTGGGTACAATTCTATAATTTGCATGAAGTTTGAATCACTTCGTCGATGCTTTCATTTGTTTGTGTGTGCGCGTGTGGAGATTCGTTCGCGATCCTTCGATCGGAGAGAAAAGAAAAGTTTACCGGCGAACCTTTTTTAAGGGTGGCGCAAATAATTTAAAGACCCGAATCGAGTAATATCGACTCGGTATCGATAAGCCCGTCTTGAATTCGTAAGAGAGAGAGAGAGAGAGAGAGAGAGGAGAGATTAAAACTTGGCGGAATTCTTCGAAACGTTTTTTTTTTGAGAGAGAGAGAGAATAGGTTTAGCGAGGGAGTAAAGGGGGATTGAATATTTCACGAGGTAAGAAAAGAGAGTGAGGCAGAGTTCTTTTTTCGGTAGAGGAAGTTTAGGGGCGGGAGGGGGGGGAAAAAGTTACTTCGCGGAGGAGGAGGGAAAGAAGAAAATAATGGAGGGGGAAGATCGAATGAGGTCGAGGGAAGGTGCGAGGTTAATGAAGAAAACGGTGTACGGAGATAATTAGGAACTGAAAGACTTGGACAAGATAGGGTGAGAGAGGGGTGGGTGGGGGAGGGGAAAAATGAAGTCTAAAGAAGATTTAGGGTGGAGATGGGGAGAAAGAGAGAGAGGGAGGGAAGGGGGGGTTTCTGAATTTGGAAAATATGAAAGGCTTCTGCATTGATGAAGATGGAAGATAAGAATGAAGAAAGAGGGAGGTTATAAAGATGGCATGTGAAAAGTTTCAGAACGGTAGGAACGCGAGAAAGGCACGGAAAAGGTGTGCCGGATCAAAATCCCCCGAGTAATCTTACTTAGAGCCGCATTAGGAACTTGTTCTCGAAAAAAAAAAACATCTACATATGCATATTACCCTTCAAATCACCTTATTGGTGGGTGGCAGGGGGTGCAGCGCACCAAAGCCTACCCAATAACTTCTCTCGCGGGCATCACTCTCATTTTATGATCCCGTTCGGTCCTTGGGAAAATGGGAACCCTGATATCGCCCGGTCCTGGTACACACTATGCAAGTATCGTAATTCACGTATTCCCGGAAATTAATCTTTAAATGTATGGCGATGGAAATAGAGGAAAAAGGAGGATTTATATGAGGTGAAACGATACCGGAAATAGCGTAAGAAGGGAGAGTGAGACAGAGAGAGGGAAGGGAAAAAGGAACATGGTGGAAAGATCGATCATGCCAGGTTCCGCGTTGGTGCAGAATGAACGAAATTGAAAGAGATGGTTCGTGGAAAGATTTGGGGCAGCTTGAAAGGTTAGAAGTTTTAAGGATTCGTGGAAGTAGGGTGGAGTTTGGAGAGGATGAACATTTCGCATTCTGTGTGTGATGAGGAATGTAGGAGAGAGACAGAGAGAGAGAGACGAGGCGAGAAAGGTCGGTGAAAGAATGATGTCGAGGTGGGAAAGGGCCGAATCCGGCCGTGAATGTCGAGGTGAGACGTGGATGAAACAAGAATGGAGAAAGGCGAGATTTAAAAAAAAGAAAGGTTTTTAGACGGGGAAAGTAGTAGCGGTGAAGATTTTCGAGAAATGTTTTTTTCTTTAATTTTCGTTTTCAGAAACAAAAGGAATAACTCGAAATGTTTTCTGGTCGATTGAAAGCGTTGAAGAGAGCCATCGCGCAGTCCATCGTATTGTTCGCACGCGATTTATAGAATTTTTAGAGTCTGGAATCTGTGAATTGCATTCATTTGGTGTTTGGATCCGTAGTATTTGCAATAAAAATTTCGCCGATGTTAGCACGCTTTAATATTGGTACTATGTGTTTTTCAAGCTCTCTCTTCCCGAAGCAAATTTTGCCAACCAAATTTCTTTTTGTCTTTTATTCTTCATTTCATGGGATCGTTAATGTTACCGATGTTATAACTAGTCTCAACGGAATGATTTGTTCTTCCCTCTTTGACAGTGCAGGACCTGCCAAATTCTTATATTTATCAAGTAATACATGCAAGCATAAGTTGACTCACTTATTCGAACATGAGAAAATCCTTTCTGATAAGATATCTACGACATCGTCAGCTTATAGTATAGCGTATATTTTTGCACATCATAATGTATTTATAAATGTTTCTTTTTCGGAAGAGGTTTAATTTTTAATGGAGAGAGAGAGAGTAAACAGAGAGAGTGATGAAAGAATCTGAGCGATATATTAAAGATGGAGGATCTGGTCCGGATATTCCGGTGATAGAGAGGGAGGATAGGAGGGTTAAAAAGACAGAGAGAGGATGTCGGCCCGAGATGGCTGCTAAGGAGTGGTCTTTAAAGATGCTTAACAGGGTACAGATAGGAATCGTTTGGAACTGGATAGAGAGAGAGAGAGAGAGAGAGAAAGTGATGGATAAGGGTATGGGAGGAACAAATAAGATCAAGCACTCCGTAAAGAGACGTGTGAGTGGGTATTTTTTGTTTTTTTTTTGGAATACGGGGAAAGTGGGGAACGAGTTAGGGTTACACTTTCGAGAAGGTTGATATGGAAGATGTGTGTAAAGGGGATGGGAATGGATGAGGACAGGAGAGAGAGAGAGAGGGAAAGTAGTGAAGGGGAACGAGCGAAGTGGTTGGAGATGAAGATTGGTTTAGGATTGGGGAGAGGGAGAGAGAAAGAGGTATGTTTTAGCAGGTAGGTGGCTGAAGAGCCCTCTCCTCCCCCTTACCACTCTTCCCTTCATCCCCTTCCCTTCCCTCATCCCCCTCCCCCTCGACCCTGATTGAACGTCAGGGTGTGCAGCGGGTGAGTCACTCGGCTGATGGCCTCCTCCACCTCTCTCCTCTCTCTCTCCCTCTCTCTCCCTCTCTCTCCCTTTTCCGTCCCGCCCCTTTTACGTCCTCCTCCTCCCCCCCTCTTCTCGTAAACCTCCGCCCCCACTCTCCTTTCTGCGTCCTCTTCCCTCCCCCCACCCTGTCGCCCTCAAATCCCTTCACCCTCAGGTTGCGTTTCGTACCCATCTCCGCCCTACCTTACTCACCCACGCACCGAAATAGACTCACCCGCGTCTCTCTCTCTCGCCTCTCCCCTCTTTATCGTTCTCCCGCCATTTTTGCCCCTTCCACCACCCTTACCCTATCTACATTCGAGTCTGAGAGAGATTTCCCCCTCTCCTACCTCTTTATCTTTCTCTCCCTGTCTTCTCATCTTTTTGTCTCTCTCTCCCTCTCTCTCTCTACATTGATCCGAGCTATATTTCATTATATCTCTATCCAATGACTCTTTCCCTCTTTCTTCGTATTTTCTATAGAGGAAATCCGTGTCCAACACGGATTTGTTTATGCGTGGTTAAAACTTATTAACCCAACATGCGTGACGCGGTGCGCCCTGCCTTTTTTACGCACGCGTGTGAGGTGAGAAAGGTTGCAGCTTATACCAACGCGTGATTTTTTCCGTAAAGTGATCAGTGATGCTTTTATTTTTTTTAGAACGTAACTCATGCGTTACGTAAGGGAATGCTCTGCTCTTTTCTCCACGTCTGTCTGTTGTACATTTACACGCTACCCCGAGTTTCGCCGAACTAGTGGGTGGCAGCGGGTGTTACGGGTAAAAATATCCCTAACAATTTATCGCGTTTGTCTTCTATTTTCTATCTCTGTTCTCCCTCCCTCTGACGTCATAACCCTGTCTCTCTCATTCTACCCCAGCCATTTTTCTCTCTCTCGTCTATCTTTCCACTATCTATCAATTTATCTCCTTTCCTTTCCATCTCCTTCTCCCAGTTCCTCTTCTTCGCCATCTTTTATTTCTCTCTCGCTATTATCTCCTCACGCAGTTTGCTCTCGCTTTCCTTTCTCTCTCTCTCTCCCCCCCTCTCTCCCTCTCCCATTGTCTTCTCTTTTATCCATTCATTGCTTATTACCTCTCCCCCTTCTCTCACGCTTAACCTCGTTCTTCCATTGTCTGAAAATTCCCTTCCTTCCGCCCTCGAAGTGTTTTTAAAATGACCTCTTCCATCTACTTCACTCCCTCACCTTAACCTTAATCTCACCTCTTTTCCTTTCTCTCCTTTTCGCTCCTCCGTTCGCCTCGTTCTCCTTTGTTTAAGTTTCCATCTCGTTTGAACAGCGTCTTTCTCTTCTCTCTCTCTCCCTTTCCCCTGTTCTCGTTCCTCCTTTTAACCTCTCCTTATCCATGGATACGATCCTCTCTCTCTCTCTCTTATCCCTCTCTTTAATGCGAGGCTTCCCTCTCGTATTTTTTCCTTCCCTCCTCTCAACCAACCTTTCATCCTCTTTTTCGCTTTTTTAAATTATTAATCCTTCGCCCTTTTCCCCGTATTTATCGCCGCCCTCGTTAGCCTGATTAAAGGAGGGTCTCGGGTTTTTTTATCACGTAATAGAGGTCTCGGGTTCGATTTCTTTCCACTCGAAAGATCCAGGGTTTATTTTTTTGGCTCGTGGTGTTTTTTAGTTTTTTTTGGAGAATGATATATTTTCTCTTTTTACGTAAACGGTCGATTTGCCTTGCATTTATAAATATTAAACGTAATGACTTGTAGTAATTAGGAGCAGTGATCAGTTGAATCATGATAACGATTTGTTATTATGTTTTATCTTTGACAGTGTCCGTAGTAAATACGGGAAAGTCGCATTTCCCTCGACGGACTGAATTCGTCTTGATTTTTCGTGATATTTTCCGCTTTTTATTCGAATTTTATCTTTATTGCTTTCGGTTGACGTGAAAAGCTCTCATGGCTATAAAATGATTCAGTTTACCTTATCCGTATTTTAACTCGCAATGCAGCCGTCTTCAGCGGTCATTTTAGCGACATTTGATCGTAAAAATTGAAAATCCCCGTTCGTGGGATGTCGTTTCGGAGTGTCACACGGGTTGGAAAAATTACAACTTACTCGTCCACTCCTAAAGGAATTTATCTCTCCATTTGGCATTCGGTCGTATTTTAAGAGGGTTACTGTCCCGAAATGGTACACTTTTCGTCACCGACCATTAATCATTATTAGCTACTTTCGTACAGTCATTAATTAAGATTTTTAGGATCGCAAAACTTCCCAAGTATGAGGTAAATTGAGCTTTTTCGAAAACGTTCGTGAGAAGGGATAACGTCTAAGAATCACGATCCTTTTCATCGAAATGTTTTTCTTTCTTTTTCGCATTTCGTATGGTAAACGTTTCCTTTCCTTTTTGGAAGTTTTCCGGAGAAGAGTAGGGGGGGAAAGGTTTGGGTTGTGTCGTTTACGCTGCGACTTAACGCTCGGTTGCTCTCATTCTCCTGTCTTAATGTCCGAAGTCCTTCCTTCTGCAAACTTTCGTCCCGACCCTCTATATATATATATATATATATATTTTTTTTTTTGCATTTGGACGCAAAACTCTCCTCTCTTTTCTTTATGTTACTTCCCCGATTTCTCCTCTCGCTTCCCGCCTCTTTTTTTTTTCGTTTCCCTCGTTCACACCTGACGTCTTGTCTCCTTCCCCTGACCCCCGACCCTTCTTTTTTGCCACTTTCTCGCTCTCCTCGCATTCTCTCGCGTTCTCGCTTCATTACCAGAAAAAGCATTAAGCCGTTCTTATTCCTTTTTTCTATTTCATAACGCGTGTATCGCTTCGCATTTATTAAGTCCGCGTTCTTTCGTTTCGTTACTTAGGGGCGTCGCGACGCGTCGTTTTGCTTAGAATCTGAGTTTAAAAAAAGTGTAAGAGCGAGAAAGCGTTTCGTTTTCAGCGTTTTTTTTAAAATACGCTTTCGTGTTTTGTTTGTCTGTGTCTGAAACGCACCAACTTCTAAACGAAAGCAGCTAGACACTGTTTATTATGGTTCGTTGTGCACGTTTTTTCTGTCTTAATTCTTTAAATAAAACTGTCATTTACTGTCTGGTTAAGCTCTTTCCTTCTTTTATTACAGTACATTTCCGATTATCCGGACTATTCGGGATCCAGTGTGGTTCGGATAATAAAATATGTGGATGATTGGACTTTAAAAATTCGATTGCTGCAGATCTTCGAAATAGATCCTGTGCGTTTTGAAAAAAATGCTTTAAGTATTTATAACGAATTAGCCGCATAAAAAATAAGATGGAGACGAGAAAAGAGTCTTATAAGGAAAAATGTTAGCTTCCGCAGTGGACGGAGTTGATGGTTCAAACTCGTTTAAATTTGTGTTAAACATTTTCAGAAGTTTCTTTATTCATTGTTTTTGTACAAGATCTTTCTAGGTATACACGGGTGTGTCCAATGCCCTGGTATTTAGGGCACATATTTTTGACATTCAGCGAATTTAGGCAATTGAAAAAAAGGAACAAAAAATGTCTAGAATCCGTTCGAACGTATATATATTTCAAGCTTGAATCAACACGGAATGCATATACCATGACAACTTCAAACTCGGTGTCCGCTTGTGAGTTCGGTGGTAAAATTAGCCCATTTTCGTTCGCGTTTATACTACTAATTAGATTTCACAGTTGATTTAATAAAATATTCAATTAAAGGCTTTGTTTTCAAAATACTACTCTTTCAGCCAGGATTTCAGATATTTAAGCCATTTGAGCTCTGAAAAAAAAAACAGCGGATTGCACGTAAACCCGAATTGGAATTCTTTGCTCAATTTGTGAGGAATTAATGTGTTAAAGTACTCTCAAAAGTGCATTCAATTAATTTGATATTCATTTTTTATCCCGCTGTTTTTTTTAACGTTAGAGCAATGTGTTTCCGTGTTTTTATGTCGGAAGTTTTTTTTGCGATGATTGTGTTGTTTAAATTATGCTCATTTTTCGTTTTCTCTTCTTTACAGGTGAGTAAACATGCGCTTGGGCTTATGCATATTCATCGCCCGGGTTATTATATCCGTGAACCTGTGAGTATTATCGGCTGTGCAATCCCACCAGCCAGAACCGATTGAAAACTTGCCACATTTTGTCGGTGATTTGGTATTTTTTGTTTGTTATTTGATGTGATTATCACTGGTGAGCCTATTGAGCCTTTTTTCGAATTAAAAAAAAACTCAGCATAGTCGCGACCATTAGTAAAATGTATTAATTGATTAAAAATCGCCTGGCTTGGTAGAATTTCTCTACGAGCAACATAGATATTGATTGAAATTCTTTAGGTCTAGATACGTATTTGTGCATGGCCGGCAGTTCAGTGTTTATGTCGAGTTAAATGTGCGATTTTGTTTAAATTGGTTTTTAAAGAAAGCGCTGTACTGGAAAATATACTCTTGGGAAACTGGTGTTAATTAATTTTAATGATCTACAGTTCTACGCATTTTAAATCCAGCGTCATCAAAAGAACTGACTTTTATTTTAATAATAGCTTTTATTTATGCAAACGAATTAAAAAATTAATTTCATTATATTTCAGAAGAAAACTGGGAGTGTTTTAAATCTGTATAAAGATCTTTAATTGAAAAAGTTCAATTGGTGCTTCGTCGACTTCAATAACTTGACCCAAGCGCATGAGTAATTGCTGTACTTTCCAACTCAAAACGTCCGCAACAGTATTCTATGTACATTCTTTCAGATTGTGCAACACAGGTCCAGTTTATATAAAAACTTTCGCAACAAGTTAATTATACAGTTTCGTGAGGGAATGTTCCTAGCAATATATTGCATTTGATAATTTCTTGGCACTGAAATTACATTTCCAAATTTTAAAAGATTTAAACAGCAGTGCTTTGTTGCGTGTGATGCCATTTTGACAACTATGGTAGCCAAGGAAAATAACCGTGTCATCCATAAAACAGTCGATAATGATCCTGGAGATAAGAAGACCTCGAATTCTGCCGTTTTTTTTTCCAGCATTTATAAGTTACAAACGAACGTTCGTTATAATTTGCGGACTTATATTAACAGCTTTGTTTACGGAAATGTTTCGCCTCGGTGAACAATGGCATAAATTACTGTGACCAACGGATGTGCTAGCTCCGTGGGTAATATTTCCGTATGGTAATTTCTTTATGCTTCGTCCCCATTACCTTTTCTCGCTCTTTTCGAACGTATCCATGGTGGGTGGATGTTGTGTATTTTTCACACGTTTACGTACCTCATCTCATCTTCTCGTCACTTCCTCTCCTATTCCTTTCGTGTCCTCTCAACTAACCTTCGCCCTCACACACACCTCGCCAGCCTTTTATATCCTTCCTTTTCTTCCTAACCTTCTGTATTCCTCCCGGCATCTCGCTATAATCCCGCGTCTTCCTTTTTTTCACCCCTATAACAGTACCTGGGTGGTGAGGGGAAGAGGGAGGGAAGGGAAGGTGTGAGTGTTCTATTTATGTAACTACTTGCATCGACCCCTTTTGTGTTTCCCTTTCCTGTTCGACTTGCCCATTCTTTCCACCTCGCCTCTTTTTAATCCATCGCGTCGGTGTTTTTTTACCTTTCAGGAACAAAAGCTCTTCCGATATTTTTTTTTTAACTCGGCCAACGTCGGATCCTTCGTCTCCCTCCGTGAACCGCCCTCCCTCTTTCTCTCTGTGTTCATGCATACGCATTTATTTAAAACCACGATGTGTGTTATTCCTTCGTTCATATAGTGTAGGTGTGTTGCGGTAGCCACCCCTGCCTTTGGGGGCTTACAGGGCGATCTTGTAAATTTAAAAACGGAATTGTATTCGTTATGACGGAGAGTTAGCAAATCCGATTCCGATTTAGTTTCCTTTTCTGCTGCGGTATGTTCAAGGACGACATTTTTTATATCTCCGCATAATCACGATTTTTTTATCGTTGAAAACTTGCACGTTGACTTGGTATCGCACTATGCTTTACGTTTCTGTGGCTTCGCCAATTTCATTCATGATTTATCTGGTCTTCATAAGATAGTGCTTTGTTTATGTAATAGGTACGATGTTTACATTTCGTAGTATTTTCAGAATTTTAATTTGACGAACCTAATTAGAGGTTTCAGGAGAAATCGTCGCCGATGACGTAACCTCTTTCGTTGCTGAAACGTCGGACCGTGACAAACTTTCAGATTGGAAAATCTCCTTAATTGCATCATTTTTTTCAATTGAACGCGAACCGCGCGTTGCCCAATGATGGCTTCGCAATCAGCGCTCAAATTACCAGCCTCTCGGGAGAATTTACAATCGCATCGCCCCTGTTAGCGCTCCCGACCACCATCCAACAAGACCGATGACTAATTTCTGTTTCGCAATCGTCCGCCTCCTATCCCAGGCTGTGAGACGTGATTGGAATCCATCGTTTCTTTTTCCCTCCGTGCTCTTAGCCCTTTTAAAACGCGTGCTATCGAGTTTTCCATCCGTCAACCGTGTCTTTCTGTTGCACGTCCGTGCGTGCACGAGCGAGTGAGTGGTCGAGCGAGTGGACTGCGTTCCGTGTCCGCTCGGATTCGTCGAAGCGAGTCCTTGTCGTGTGCGTAGACCTCGATAACCATGCTGCACTTGCGACAGCCTTTTTTGAGGCTTCGTGTTATAGCGACCCCAGCAGTCTCTCTTGGCGACGACGCCGTCGAGAGGGAGGGAAGGAAGGGGAGGTTTTTCTGAGGGTGAGGTAAAGATAGGGAGTGATGGCTTAGGAAGGTAGAGAGAGAGAGAAAGGGGAGGAGTTGGCCACCAAATTACCCTGCATACTACTTACTGCCCATCCCATCCCTCTGTCCCATGTCGCTTACTCCCTTGCCTCCTAAACACCCATATATATATATATATATATATATATATATATATATATATATATATATATATATACACACACACACACACATATATATACATATACATATATATATATATGTATATATGTATATATCTCCCTTCCTATTCCTTTCCCTACCATTACATCCTGCGCTACTTTAGCTTCAATTTTTCTCTCGCGAAGTGCTCTTCAAATGTTTTTCTCCCTTTCTTTAGTTTCCATTCCTATTCTAGTTTCTCTCTCTCTCTCTTTCTTTCTTCCCCGTCCCAATCCCTTCCTCTCACTTAGAATCCCTTTTACGAAGTCTATCCTCTCGGCTAAGTCCTTCCTAAAAACTCGTTCCCTATTCCCTCCCCCTTCCCCCCTCCCCCCCCTCTTTGCGCGTCATCTATTCGTAGGGCATTATCGCCCGTCTCCGCAGCTCTTCCTTTTTATTGCTCTTCCTGTCCTTTCCCTCTTCACTTTTTCGTCCTCTCTCTACCTCCCGTCCTGTCCATTCCAGTTCACTTATCCGCTTTTATATGTCTTTAATCCTTTTCCATTCTCCCGTCCCTTCCTTCCTTCATGCCTATACCCCATTCAGTGTTTTCTCCCTTTCCTTTATGGCTACGTATTTGTCTTACTCTTCCAGCATTCGTTCATTTTACTCCGTTTTTTATTTTTCTCCCCGCTCCTCTGTCTTTTAGTTTTCTGGTCCTGTCGTGCGTTCTATCTCTATATCCTCGTATATCTCACCAGTCCATTAAAACCTCTCTTTCTACCGGTCACTGGTCGGTGTTTTCGTTTTTATACCGTTCTCATTTTGTCCTTCCGTCTCTATTCTGAGGCAGGGGGAAAAATCCCATCGCTGTGCACACACACAAACACATACACACCGAACCCTTTTTACTGAAGCTAATTTTGAGAAAAAACTTTATTAAGCATTTTGAAGGAAATAAATAAAACAAGATTATTGGAGTTATCTATTTAAGTCTCTAAAAATTATCCTCAAAATGTGCAGTTAAAAGATAATCATAATCAATGTCACTATTATTTATTTATTTGTTCGTGATTATCAGATGATCCCCAATCCTTGATTAAAAAAAAACAGAAATGCGTCGTCTTGTAGTCAAGCAAATACTGTATGTGTGTGTATAAATGAGGAAGTTACACCACTGTCCATTCATAGTTTACTGGGGTCATCAACCTCATCTCTAACTCCTTCCATCTCCGCCAGGGATCTTATTATGTTTTTCTGGGCTGAAAAGTCCCACGTATTTTTCTTCTCTCATCCCAAAAAATATGTGTGTATATCTTATTCCTGTCTCATCTTCGTTTTATTCCGCCCATTATTTTTTTTACGGCGGGTTGTTGAAAACAGTTTATTTTCTCCCCCTCACTCCGGGCTCTCTCTTCGCTCGAGCAACAGCGTTTTGTTTCTCGCTCGTATCCGGCCGTTACTCGGTTCATTTTTTTTTGGATTACGAACCATTTTTGCTCTCGCCGTCGCGAAGTGATTTTTATTCGTCAATTAAAATTTTATGACTTATATTAGTTTGTCTTATTTCGCTTCCCGAAAAACTTCGTTTGATGTTTTTTATTTACTTCCTGGCGACGGAGTACTAATTAAGGTTTCGCATACTCTGTTATTCTTTCTATCTATTGACGATAGTTTGTCATTCGAGGAAGAATTGTCGAGGTTATCTTATTACTAACACCAAATTGATTAAACTATGTTTCTCCAATGGCTATACATAAGGTTGAGAAAACTAGACGCGCATTTCTGCTACAAAGCGGCCTCCGTCAGTGGTTATTAACCATTTGTAAAAATCTAAAACAAATCTGCGAAAGCGTATTCAGTGGTGAGTCACCGACGATAAAATCTGAATAAAATTACTGCAAAGCAGCCGTCGTTATTTGCTATTCACGGATAATGCCATAATAGAAACGCGTATCTTTTCTCGAATATTTTCTGTTGGAAATACCACAGTATTTTACCACACCTTTCTCTTCTGTATTAAAGTTCGTCGTCGCTTTGTGCTGCTTTTCTCTTATTATTTCTTCCCACTAGAATATCCCTCACGTTTTATCGGACTCGCTCGATCTCTCTCTTCCTCTGCTTCCTTCCCCATACACTTTTCCTCCAAGGCATAATTCCCCCCTCCCTCCATCTTTTCTCCATCTATACCTCCCTATTTATTTCGTGTTCTGGTTTTCGTCCATGTCATTCATTTATTCCCTCTCTCGTATCTCGATGATAAGTTCTCCCTTTGGCCGGGAGGTGGCAATATCTCCCCTCTGCGTCACTTCCTTCCTTTCGGTTTTCTATTACTTGCCGACTCTCACCCTTCTCTTTCTCTCTCTCTCTCTCTCTCCACCCCTCACCCTCCCACTCACTCGCCACCACTTACTTCTCTTTCCTCTTTCGGATTCAAGACTGCTGCCTAGCACGCGACTTGCATAAGGCTAGATAAGTGATCAAGGATTTTTTTGTTTATTTTTTCTTTCGGTTTAATTTCGATTAAATGAATGCGGTTCTCCGAATGGGATTGTTGCCTTATTTTCCGTCTCTCTGGTCGTTTTATTTCGTCAAAAAATTAGTTTTTTTTAAACAATGGATTCAGGTACCTCAAGGTTCGTTATTTCTGTCCTTTCTCCTATTTTTTCCTCGCGAGATCGCCAACTTAACCTTTTACGATGTCTTCCTCAGTTTTCAAATTACGGAGCGTTCTATTTTAACGACGGTACGTTGGAGTTCGTCTGGCGTAAAATGAAACCGTGGGCTATGTGTCGGTTATTTATCCTTCGCTCGATTTCGTATATTTCGAGCGTGAAACTCTTAATTGGTCCTGTTGAGCTGGCGTCATAAACAGGGAGGACAGTTTTTGTTTTTCGTCTAAAAAACTTGATGCTATGTACTTCAAGGATAGTCTTTCGTTTTAGTATGAGCGAACGAGTTTTTTAATTGACATTCCTGATTGTCCGCGAGAGAGCTGATAAAATGTTTAAAATGCTGCAATTATGTTTTGTAAAAAAAGAATTTTTCTAGATTGTTTTAAAATAGGCTTTGATGCGCTGCACCCCCTGCCACCCACCAATCTGGTGATTGTGTAGATGTAAATATCTCGAGCGACCGTGATCGACGCGGTCAGCGTTTTTGTTTTCTCCCCTTTTTAAATTCTAACGGTACAATTCGTTCTCTTTCATAGGCTGACTTTATCTAAGTAAGCCTTGTTTCTGGCGCACTTTACGTGAAGCGTGCTCATTCCTTTATCCTATACGTCGTCACGACCTCTCCGAACAGTATGAATGCGCATCTTAATCTAGTGTATTTTTGCCTCGGATAAGCCAGCTGCACCTATGGATTTTCTTGGCCGACGAGACACGGCGGCGCCTCCGTGTTCGACCCCAGTGTGTCTCTCTCTCTCTCCCTCGCTTTTTTTTATTCCACCTAGAGAAAGGAGATGGAATGAATTTCCTCGTGTCAATTGAAAAAAAATGACCGTGATCGCGTAGGCCCAATCAAAAGACTGATTTAATTATTTTTTCCCGTTGCCTCGACTGAGATCTCACGGGGACGTCGTGTATTCTCACCTCTCGTTGCACGAATAAGTTTCATTAGGCAGATCTTGTTATTCACTTAGTAATAAGTAAAACTTCGGCTTATTTCTCTCAGAACACATTTTTGGCTATTGCACGCTTATGGTAATGTTTAATGAGGAACGGTAGATTTTAATCGCAATTAAATAAATGCCGCGTAGTTCGGGACAGTCTTTAAATCAAGAGGTCTACACTGCGCCATGGTATTGATTTTCACGACAGTCATTCTTAGGACAGGAGTCTCAAACTCAAACTGCATGAGGACCAAATGGATAATTTTGAAATAGATGGCCGATTAAATCTGATAATTTCAATGTATATTGTCATAATAATTTTTATTTGAAACTTAAAATCAGACAACCCAAATTGTTATGTAGTATTTAAATGAAGTGTAAATTATAATTCAATTCCTAATTATTAAGACTTGTTACATTGTTTCGTATTAGCTTCGTAATCATGTCTCGTCTATGCTTTCTCTTTGATCTGCTTGCACCAGAATCATAGTTATGAAAGGGTCGCACTTTTTAAGCAGGTGAGCAACATGCGATCCACCGACCATTTGTTTGAGGCGTCCGGCTTAGGCTGTCACTAAAGAGCGCGAAATAAACTCAATCGATTTTATTATTACGTCGAAAAATAAGTTTATTTATCATTTAATATCACTTACCTTTAAGATATGCTGCATCAAAACTAGCAGTAACAGGAAATAGGATATTTTTCATCTCATATCTTCGTCTTTCGCGAGAATTTCACTTGCTGAATGTATGCTAGAAGTAAAGAAAATCCGAAATCGACTCCATTGACTCTCTTCGAGTATCATTATCTTGTTCAATCGTCGCTGTTAGGTCGTCGTCCTAATTTGGTTTTCCTTCTTCCAATATAGCTTATCCGCCTCATTTTCCCTAAACCTCTGAACCCCGCTCTTTTTGATGTAAATTTCCTCCTACTCCTAAAGCCCTCATTTAACCTCCCAAGTAAAAGCGGGGACCTTGGGTACTGGACGAGAGAAAGGAGACGTAAACTCCGCCTATTTTAGGTTCAAGGAGAGGGAGAGGCTCCTAGATCTTTCGGCGGTGCCAAGTGTTTTGCGGGTTTTCATGCGGCGTATGGATAAGAGTATGGGCTGCCTACCATGGAAAAGGGTGGGAGAGAATTGAGAAGGGGCAGAGACGTGTAGTGGGGTAGGCGTGAGATAGTGGGAGAGATATGAGGATAAGATGCGTGCTCGGGGTTTTTCGGGGTGGGCGAGAGGGTTTGGGTTTTTGGGTGGGTGGGATTGGAGAGAGAGAGAGAGGCAGCGATAGGACTTCCATGTCTCCCCTCGCGTGCCTCGGGGGAACGCCTCCTCCCCCTCTCTTCCCCTTCCTCCCTTTGTCTCTTACTTCCCTTCCTATCCTCTCTCTTTCTCTTTTTATCGTCCTTCCCATTTCTCCTAATTCATCTACTTTGCTCCCTTTCCCATACTTTTATCTCCTTCGCACTCCGCCCTCGCTCCGTCTCCTTTTCTCCCTCCCTCCCCCCCCCGCCCCTCTCCCTCATTCGTCGAACAGGAGGAGCGTGGAAAAAGGGAGACTTCGAAATGAAGGGTGTGTCTCTTTTCTTTATTTTTTTCCCCTTCGATCCTGAAAATTCACGGCTTCTGGAGTTTTTTCCTTTTTTTTTTTTTTTAGAAGGAAAGCGAAGGAGGGGTCTCTAGTTCCCTTCTCGAAACTCCCAATATATCAAAAGCGCAAGGCGATTATGAGATGGCACACCACTCTAAACCCCTTCCCCTCACTCCTCCCTTCTCCGCCTCCTCCTCCTCTCCTTTGCCCTCTTTCGCCTTCTCCTGCTCCCATCTAAAAAAAAAAAAAAAAAAAGGACCGCCTCCCTCAAACCGTTTCGATAATATCTCACGGCGTAGCATAAAGCCTCTCGATTTTTCAAATCCCTTCCTTGCCTTTTTTTTATTTTTCTCTTTTGAGGTTGACTCTCTTCTGGATGGGGGATACGCGCCAGTGGTTGCGAGGTTGTCTCAGGTTTTAAGGGAAATTGAGCAACCGCTTGTTTCAAGTGTTTTTTCCTTACTTTCGAAGGAAAATAAGAAGTATTGTGACTTAATATTACGTCGTTTTTCCGCTTCGGAAGATTCTCCTCGTCCGAAGTACCCGAGATAAACAGAGAATGGAACTGCGACATTGGAATCGATTTATTCTGGGCAGCGGAGTTGCCAAAGGAATGGCGTTAGGATTATACCATGCGAGTACTACTTCAGTGGATAAATGAAGGTGCTGAGGATGTTTTACTTGATTAGAAAGTATTCTGGCGAAGAATGAAAGAAGTAGTAGAGATTAGGAACAGAATAAGGATTGTGAAAAAGGCATTTCTATAAACTGCACGAATTTATCACATGGGGCTTGAAAGATATTATATAGAGTTTAACGAAAAGGTCGATGTAGAGTTTAGCATCGTATGGGTGCAAGACTTGGACCACGAGTAAAGAAAATGTTTTCTGTGATGTTGATATTCCGCAGAATTGATAAAATTAGTTGAATTGAGAAGAGTGGAGTTTGATTAGATGATAAAGGAGAGGCAGAGGAAATGGGTTGATTAAATTATGAGACGGACTGATCTGTTGAAAGAAGTCACAGGCAAATAAATAGGAAGAGAGGTATTATATTTATCAATAGACGAGGACGGCGATGAGAATATGATGTCTTGGACAGGTTGAGTTTGGTCAGTCGCAAACCTACCGAGCGGCAGAGTTCTTATGATAAAAAAAACACCGAATGATAAAAATTCTTGCATCCTATAAATGTTATTTTCAACGTAAATCGTATAAACGCTTCCCAAAAGACGAGAATTTTCTAATCTTAGGAAAATGTTGACGGAGAGTGAGGTGTTTCGGATGACATTAATTGTTCTCATATTTACGCATTTACTGCACATCGCTGCAGGAGATTTTTTGTCTCCTCGTTCTGCATCCCACGCTGATATGACTCTTGAAGATAGCACGCCATTTTCAAGATTCGTATTTCGTGACAGATATGAAAATTCTCTATTCTCGAGATGTTTTCGCTCCCAACTGACACACCCTCCCTCTCTCTCTCTCTCGTTCTCTCTCCCTCTCTCTCTCCATCTCTCCCACGAGTCACTCAGTTTTCGAGAAAAAACAAATTAAGGACGTTTTCACCAGCCACTTCATCTTCGCGAGCGTGCTCATTGTCTCCGTCGACGCAACCGAGCTTGTTATCGCCGCCTTTTTCCTCCGACATCTGCAGCTAGGAAGCTGCTCCCGTGTCTACAGCGAAAGAATCTGTATAACCATCGCACACGACGCCGTCCTTATCTCGCCCGCGCGTGCGAAGTGTTACGCAAAGGTATCGAAGAGCTCCCGTCGTTACGTTCCTTCGAGTTCATAATTTTCCCCTTACTTGTTTATCGGAAAGGTTGAGGAGTAAAAGGGTTGTGGAACTAGATGGGAAGAAGTATCCGGAACACATGCACGAGAGAAAGAGAGAGAAGATGGTTTCCGTAAGGCCGGCTGCGGCTGGCTAGACAATCTCTCTGCACTCTCACATTGCCCTTTCTCTTCCCCCTGTCTCTCACCCCCCCCCTCTCTGTCTCTCTCTCCGTAACCCCATTCTCTCTACATATAGCTGCGCACAGAAGCGTGTAACGAGGAAAATGCAGAGCACGCTGTTGTACGGTCGTGGCCGCTGTTACCGGTCGCGGGGATGGAAAATGCGAGTGGCGGGAATGGTGGGGGGTGGGGGTAAGGGAAGGATGCGGAGGCGGTCGGAGAGAGAGAGAGAGTATCACGGACGCTGTTGTTGTTGTCAAGTCGGGCGAGGAAAGGACGTGTGGTGAGAGGGAGGAGGCGCGGAGAGCGGATGACCCGTCGAGATAAGGGTGAGAAAGTACGGAGAGAGTGATGGAGTGGGAATGTTGGAAGAGGAGAGACGTGGAGAAAGGAGAGAGAGAGAGAGAGAGGGAGTTGCAGTAGAGAGGTAGGGAGATGGAGACTGGGAGGAATAAGTGGGAGAAGTGTTAAAGAAGGAGGGAATGTGGTAGGAGAGAGAAAGGAAGTGCGAGAAACGAAGGGGAAAATATCAGAGGAGGCAAACAGAGAGAGGGAGGGAGAAGGAGGGTGAGACGGGAAATGTTTTGGTGGGGAAGTGAGGAGGGAATGTCGAAGGAGAGGAGGAGGATGTGATGAAGAGGGGGAAGGAAGGAATCGTGGAAGGAGAATGTTAGTATAGGATGGAGAAGCGGTGAGGATAATGCTACACCTACATCTACGTGGCACCCTGCAAATCACCTTATTGGTGGATGGCAGGGAGTGTAGTACACTAAAAGTCCCCAGTTTTCCTACGTCGCCTCTTCCTATTATGTTCTTTTATAGTCATAGAAGAGGAATGTCAAGAGGAGGAAGGCGAATGCGAGAGGGAGTGAGTTAATGGAGAGGATAGGCGGAGTGGGAGGAAGGAGGAAAAGGAAAAAAAAGGCCAAGAGAGAATGAAGGAGTATGAGAAGGAAAGAGTGAGGAAATGCACGTGTGAGGATTGAGGGAGGGAGGGAGGGAAGGCGTGTTGGAGGTGGGGTGAAAAATAAAAGGTTGGGGAAGACGTGGGAGGGAGTGGGTTTCGAAGGAAGGAGGGTGTGAGAGGAGGAGTAGAGATGGAGGACATGAGTGCGGGAGGAAGTGTAGCGGGAGGAGAGGGAGAGGGAGAAAGGGGAGGAGTCGGAGAAGTAGAGAGTGACAGGAGGAGGGAGTTGGGGGTGATTCACGGCGGCTCTCTGCGGTCACGACCGCGATGCTTACGCGTTTTGTGCCAACCTGAGGACTCGCTCGGATGGAGAATATGACACGGTTGGGGTTGAGAGGCGTTGCAAGGCTCCCCCGGATATTCCCTCTCTCTCTCTTCCACTCTCCCCCACACCTCTCTTCCCCCCTTCCCTCTTTCTTGCTGTATCTCTCTCTCACACGTAGACGCACACATTTGCCCTTTTACATTCCGTGAGAACCTCTGGCGGTTCGTCCGTTCGAGTTTTTAAGTGGAAAGAAAGAAATAAAAGTCCGGGATCGCCGAAGGGGTTAACGTTTTCGGTTCGTACGGCGGCCGATCGGTCGATCGTTTTCGAACGCCGAAAACCGTACGTTTCGTGTAACGCAGGATGGGTTTTTGTTAAAACGCGTGATTTTAAAAACGTGGAGAGGCGGGTATATTTCTTTAAAGGGGGAGGGGGAGGAGGAAGGTCCGTTGCGACGATGCAGCGCTTTCGACATGTTGTATTCATTCGAGAGAATAGGCTGTTAAATTTCCCGCAAAGACAATGGGAACATCGTGAGTTACTGCGGTGATTGCCATCCGCCGCCTCGGGTGTCGCGTAATATGGCGATGTTAACGCGTTGATAACGCTCGGAAAAAGATTTCGCAACGCTGCGGATCGTGCGGTGATGTACAAATGGACGTTCCATCTTTGTACCAGGCTCGGAACGATATTTACCCTCCTGGCGTTTTATAAAGTTCTCTTTAATATTATTTATTAGAAAAATCTTCCGTCGGACTTCCGCTCGGTTCCCGCGTCGGATCGATGAATCGCGCCACAGATCTGAATCTCGTAAAATATTCGTGACAGAAGCGCGATTCACGCTACGTTCGTATCGGAATTCCGTGAATAACGCCGTGCCTATCCTTTGTGAATTTTATCCGCATGCCATGGGTCAGAAAAAAGGTCAGCTCTTTGGTAGAGAATCAGTAGTAGTCACTGATGTATTTCTTTAATACGAGCATGAATATTTTAATTCTTTTGTAATCGAATATTCCGGCTCTCGTGTCTATTTGAAATAAAACTCCTCTCTTTAACTAGTATCGAGGCGGTTCGATCATCTAAAAAAAAAGAATATTTCAAAAGTCTAATCACAAAAATGCTGCTGTATATGCGTGCAGCGTTTGATTGGAGCTTGATAAGACAACATGTAGTTGTATTACAACATTCGGAAATTATTGTAATGTTAAAACAACTCAGAAAACCAGCGAAAGTAGGTATTAATCTCGGCAAAGATCGCGTTTTCAATTTCGAACCGGTGTTCCGCTTATTTTTCTGGAGGTTATTCTCACGGTACATAACTCGATTGAATTAGGATCGTTTTTCGATCCCTATCTCGTATTTGCTGGCGAAGTGCTACCGGTCGAGTTCCATTTGTCAAGTCATATTTGGTTTAGCGGCAACACACTAAAAGGATTGCATTAGTCATTCTCGCTAACGAGAAAGGTTTTAAGATGAGATGGATTTTTATGGTTCTCCCCTTCTCTCTCTCTCTCACCTCTCCGGTCGATTTTTGACCCCATATGGTCGACTGCAAGAGGGAAGAAAGAGAGAAAAAAGATGAATAACCGCTTTGCGTGATTGCTTATCGCGAACACTTCTTTCTCTCCCTCCCTCTCTCTCTCTCTCCTCCACTTTGGGGTTTTGGATTTCGATTCCTGCGACTCACGCGAACGACATCACCTGGTCGCCATACTAGTCTTTTATCTGGGCGATCTATGACGGTGGCAGGTTAATGGTGACGTAAGACTTTCGAACCGGTCCGATGTAAAGGTGAGGGTGGGGGAGAGGGGCTGTGGACGTGAAGCTTTTAAGTTTTTGGATGCGAGTAACTCCGTTTTGATATGCCCACTCGACCCCGACCGATCTTGCGATGCGTGGATAAAGGAGCGGGATATTCCCTAAGTTGAATGTTCACCGCGGCGGCTCCTAAATTTTTTTTTATCCGTGCATTGTCGTTCGGAATGGTTAAGAGACGAGGGAGTCCCTTTAAAGAACGTATTTCTCATATTTACACCCGCAGTCACTACGAGGTTAGTCGTAAGCGTTGATGAAGTTAGAATGATAGTCGTATTTTTGAATAAATACTGCGTCGGTTTTTTTTTTAAAGAAGCAACGCTCTCCTGCATGCGTCCTGAAAAGTGCCGATTAGCGTAAATCCGTTGTTATGCGTGCCAAGCTTCGCATACAGACCCAAAATTATCAAACCTTTCTTTGTTGCAGATATATTTATAAATAGTGCTGTCGTCGGTTATCTAAGCTAATAAATAACTCTGTCCCTCTGTTTTTCTCCTGTTTCCAAACTTCCCATCATTACAGCTTATGCCTTCTTCGGATCATTCATTCCTGAATTTATAACACAGGTATTCTCACCATTTGAGAGGCTATGGGTTTTCTTCGATGTATCATCTTCTTGAGGACATCCATTGGGGCTGATTGATACTTGGTCCCAATCTAAGAAAATATTCCCGTTCTGAAAGAGGGGAATTTGTATGTTACGGTAGTTCAGTGGTAGAATATCAAACCGGCAAGTGGAAGGCCCGGGTTCGATTCCCGGTCATAGGGTATTTATTCTTTATTTATTTTATGAAATACTTTATTATCGGTATCTTATTATTCAATCAATTATTATCGTAGATTTTGTTTAGAATCTACAATTAGTGAAATGGTACTGATGAGGGCTGTTTTTCTCTCATCTAGTTATTCCAACTTTTTATGGCTATGGGAGCTATCGAATATATTGAATCACGTAGTAATATACTAGCGATTCGAACGTATTTGCCACACCAAAATGTTACTCGTCGCATTGCGTTGTAATGTATGTTAATTGCGTCACCACACTATGTGGCCGTGTCACTGCTGCAAGCCGTCTTGAAGTCTGTCTTATGGAGCATTGATTAAGGAAAATGTGAGATTATATTAGTATTATATTATGTATTTTCAATGTATTTTTGTAAAATATAATCGTTCATATTAATCGGGTTATATATAGGTACTTGAAACGAACCGAAAACCGGAACTAACCGTAATGATTTTCTGAATCGTGAACGAACAGCGAGCCAAATATCATTTTTTTATTGAACCGCGAACCGAACTAATTAAAAAAACTTTGGTTCGAAAGTTTAAAAAAAAATTAAAATATGTCCAATTTAAATACGCGATTTTTCTTGTCTTACTTTGTTCAAGTCCCTCACTAGAAGTCTCGAAATCAATCCGAAAGCTTTCGCGTGCTTCAGAGAGGTGAAGTTTTTTCAGTTGCCAATGGGCATTAATCGCGCGCGCAAAGCGATTTTTACTTAACAAAATTTATCCTGCTACGCGTCGCTCTATCATCCCATCACGTCGCATACGCGCTGCTTTAAAAACCATTCCCCTTTTCTTTTTTTTCCGGCGGAGTCATCTTTTCTCTCTCTCGAAGCAGACACAAATGGTTTCCGCGAGTAGCCAAAACGCGGCCCGAAATTCCCCTTCCGTTTCCTCTTTCTCTATCTCTATTACTCTTGCTTTTAGATTGTTCGGTGAGAATGGCGAGTAAACGCCGTTATAAAAGCCACGCTTTTCTCTCTCTCTCTCACTCGTTGCTTTGTGAGAAAAGGACGTGGATTTGGGATATGGAAGGTGGAGGGAGTTTGAGGCGGTGGCAAGGAAGTAGCAGGCAAACAGTGGTAACGAAAAGGTCAGCGGCGGTCGTTTTTGGCAGCGAACGGAGGCGTCGTGGGTGGTTAAAGAGAAAGCGAAGCGGGCATAGCAATTGAGACATGGCAAAGGTGAAGAGAGGGATTTAGAATGCGTGGGGATAGGGAAGGGGTTAGGGAACGTTCAGTTAAGTTGTGGCTGCTGCTTTTGGTGGAGAGAAGCGTTTCACGGGGATGAGAGGGAACGCGGCGGGGTGGTTCGTAGACGGTGGGATGGGTGGGGTGCTCTTCCGCGGGGTGATTTACGAGGGGCCTGCTAGAGGCTATATACGCTTTAGTTTCCGGACGATAGGCTATAGAGAATGGAAACTGTTTTGTCTACTGATCGGTCATTCGTAAACGGGAAATCCTTGATTAATTTTTTGCTCGAGGTTCCCTCGAACGTTTCGTGGCAACTTTTTTCTTTTGGTATTTGGAGAGAGCGATGCAGGTTATTAACAAAAAAAACTCGTTTATTATAACAGTTTGAGTCTGAAAAGATTTTTCTTTCAAACTTATGGAGGAAGAAATTGAAAAGTGTGTTTATTCAACCCTTTTATCGCTAAGAAAACATTTAGAATCATTTTTTTTTCGACGGACTATTTACGGTGTTAATAGTTATACGAGTTTCTGTGTTTAAGAGGGGGAATTTTTTTCCTAATTAAATTGCCTGGTGTTGATATACATGAATGTTGTGGGAACTTTGTCTTGTTCAACTATTTCAAGGTAGAATGTGAGCTGTTTTCATGAGCAGTACAACATCGGAACTTGCGTTCTCCCTTGGGCGCCCTTAAGTATTTAGATCGCATCGCTATAATATCCTCTAGGTTAATTTTCTTGGATACCAGAACATTAATTAAATTCCATGTTTTCTCTCGGAACTATTATTACCTAACATTTTTTTATGATTAAGATCCAGAATTTATATAATTTCACCTTATTCATTTTCTAAGTGGGTTTCTTCTGTTATCCGTCCAGAATGCGCTGTAGCGATTACACCCGGATAATATAATTACAAAAATAACTGCGGTAATTTCTCCTCGTCGCCGTTTCTCGTTAGCACACGTATCGACGTGACGTCTGTCTCGCTGCGTGCGAACCCGAGGATGCACGCCTCTTTTCTCTTTTTTTTTCTTCGTTTCCTGTTTAAACATTTTTTATTATAATCCTCACTCGTCCGTAGAGAGTGCCTTTCGACGAAGTTCAACAACGGTAAAGGGTGTAAATAAAACAACGGAACGGATGACGGCGTGTGGTTTTTGCGGACGTCAACTGCAGCGGACGAGTCATGTCGCGCTGTCTCATCCATTCGCGAGTAACGGGGGAGGAAGGGTGGAGGAGGAAGAAGAGGGGTCGCGGAAGAGATAGTCGGATAGGTGAAGGAGAGAGAGAGAGAGAGAGAAATGATGGAGAAAGGGTGGAAGAGAGAGAGAGAGAGAAAGAGAGACGGAAGAGGTGAGACAGCGGGCGGAATTTCGCTCGGGGGAAAAAATGCCAAGTTCTTTCGCTCCGGCTGCCCCAGATCTTTTGTCACCTGCCATACGCCATAACGGACGAGCAGATTTTCCCGTATATAACTGAGGTGCAGGTAGAAGGGAGGTGGCGGATAGGCGTCCTCTGTGTGGTGTGTGCGGAGGCTATTCTTGCCTAGGCGTGATTGATTAACGTTTTGCCCGCGATGCGTGGATTTGTTCGCGAGTGTAATATTCTGGGTAGAGCTTGATAAGTTACGAGGAACGTTCGGTTATCCGTTTGCTTCAGTGTTCTTAGTTTTATGAAGATATGTTGATACCCTTTCACGCTGTTTTGATGCATGGATTTTGTTTTTAATTTCTTATCACTGCTTCTTCATCGTTAGTTGCCCCGTTTGTAATGTAGCAGTTATTAATACGCTTGTAACTATGAATGTGATTCGTAGCTTCTTGTCTTATTATACACGGGAGACGTAAAATATTAGTTTTTTAAAATTTTTAACGAGATTAATTAAATTTTTAAAAAATGTGTGGGTAATAAAGTAGGCCGTATCACCATCGGTGTATATGTTGAGGTTCTAACGTCTTGCATATTTTCTTAAATATCCTTTACCAATTATATTACATGAAAGTCAACTGTTTCCACATATTAGAATATTCTGGTAAGTTCGTAGAAAACGTAATGCCGCGTATTGCTTCTGCGAGATTATTCTGGTTTGATGAGTGCGTTTTCTTGCTTAGGTGTGGGCTATTTTGGCATCAGGTAGTCACAGGTTGAAGAGATTTTAATTTTTTTATTGATGATGATGACTATTGTTTCAAGATCCTATTCAAAAGATCGATCTAAATGACTAGTATTAATAACATTTTGCGTCTCATAGAAGCGGTTCACATTTAAAAGGAAATCAACTTTCGCCCTGTTAAAACGAAAACTGAAAAAAATCTTTCACTCAAGGTAACAGATTTTAAAAAAAAACAAATTTCCTTAATTGACCTCATTCCGAAACATCGTTTTAATAATAAAACTTGATTAATTGTTCAACTTGCGTCACTTTTGTCATTCGTCCCAGTTTCGAGTAAATAATATCTATCGTACATCGCGTGTGCCCTAGTTAAAAACAACTGACACATGCATTATTCTCGAGCAGCAGAATAAAACAATGTCCCGCAGATGTTTTTTGCTTTATTGCATGACGGGTCATGAAGTAATAGCTTCGACAGTATCTTTATTCCCTAGCGTTTTACGACATATCTTTCCGCGCATGTCTCAATAAACCTATTAGACGAAGTTTTTTTTTTTTATTTTTTACGTCGCCTCTAGGCCCTCATCGTTCTCATTCTCACTTTTCATATGTTTTATAATGCGACTTTTCTCTCGCGTCCGTATCGCGCGAATTCCTCCGAGGGAATTCTGTTCGGTTGCGTGGCTTTAATTGTAAATCTTTCGCGCGCCGAGTTGCTGCACTCGGCGATGAATCCAATTTCGCCTGCGTTCCGTTTCTGATAACTCATCCAAGTGGAATTTTCCGAAGCAGAACTCGGATGGAACAATTAGTGGTGGAAACTATCCGCTCCGCTTAGGTGGCCCTCGACTTTACTCGCTTTACTACGTAAAGAGATAGGTATCGTTGGATAATTGAGCACAATATCATACCCGAAAACGGTTGGGATTATCGAGCGGTGCGACTCAGATAAGGCTCGGAGACAAGGAAAGAAAAATGTATTTTTATGGAAGAGACGATGTTATCTGGAATTTTCGTAACTGTTTTGGTGGCATATCTCTTCGCAATTTTTAGTCCGAATGTAATTTTTTGCGTCCTTACTACGTTTCGGAAACAACGATTTATAATAGTTGGATGAAAGTTATTCGTGTATGCATTTTGAAGAAAAAACACCATCAGTTCTATGTCATTGGTGAAATTAGTCAGTTTGAAAATTCAGTTTTTGGTTCGTATTTATGGTTATTCTCAATAATCTTTTTAGAGTGGTGTAATATATTCTGCATTATTTTCTGTATGGCCATGGAAATAGGATGGCGTCAATAAGTTTTTCGTGTCAGTTCCAACTTGAATAAAAACATAACATTCGTTTAACTACAAACTTAACATTCGTTTAACTGCTAACGTTTCTAATTCTCTCTTCTTTTTTTTGCAGATAAGCAAATTTTTTGTCTTAATGATCAAACTATCTAGTGGAACAAGTTATGTTCCCTTCATGTGTGATAACCTATATATGAAACTGGTACTATTCCTTACCAGTCAGCCATAATTAATAGGAAGTGACTATAATGGTGTCGCTAGTAGTTACATTGCGTTTCTTATGAATATTTCTTATCTTAATTGGTTGTTTTATCGGTACTGAATGCTGCTTTTGAGCCTACGACTAAAATATAAACGATTTTTTAAGATTTACTTCTGTGTAGCATTTGACTACTGTTATTGTTTATTCTATTCGTGTTTCCTCGGTTGGGAGTCTTGTTTCGTGATTAGCCGTATTTAGGCTAAAAGGAGATATTTTTAAAATCGTTTTCTAGACGTGTGCGTATAAGAATGGAGTATACAATAAGTAAAGGTTCATTTCAAATTGGTAACAATATTTAACCGTCATTCTCTATACGGATGAGAATTATGTCAACACTTAATTATGTATGTATTAAGAATTTTCTAATTACGAATACTGAAATATTCTGTAAGTGTCTAAAGCAGGGGTGCTCAAGAGGTAGATCTCTGAGACTTTTCTGCCCTGCTTACCCGCTAGAAAGAATTTTTGTGAAAAATGGATGGTCGATCCCCTCCCCTCCGCTCGAAGTAATTTTTAACAGTGAAACTGGGTGGTCGATCGCCACGTAAATGGGAAATAATAAGTAGCTCCCAAGCTTGTAAAGTTTGAGCACCCCTGGTCTAAATCAACAGCTTTTTTGTTCTTTATGCCTGACGTCTCTACCACAAATATTTTAATAAATTATACCACTGTTGGAAATCATTGACCCGGAAATCTGTATCCGTTGCTCGTATTTTAAAATGAAATCCATGTTTTTTAAAGCCCCGGATACCCACTTAAATATTTAAAATGTTATTCTTCGTCATTTGGAAAACGTAGTTCTGCGCAGAAAGTATTTAACTGAATTTAGGCAACCGGCTTATCTCGGGCGTTTTAAATTCCAAACCATTTCAAGCAAGGCTCCCACAGTTTTGGAGGAACATAAACGAATGGTATAATTGTAGTCTTAATGGAACGTTATCTTAGTTGCCATTAAGAGAATAAGGGATCAGGAATTTAAGTTTGGAAGACCTTGAACCTGTTATCGTTTACCAGAAAGTTATCGTTAGTTTTAACTCCGCGATGAATTTCAAATCGAGGAAGTAAAAAAAAACATCGGTTAATGTAGTCTTTGGAATCAAGATCACGGTCGCGTCTAAAAAACAGTATTAAAGTAAAATATTACTCTCCGATTGCGAACATTTCGTTTTTCCGTATTTCTGTAGGTCACACCTTTGCCGTTGAAGTGCTCGTGGCGTAATTTTCACTCTGCCAAGGAAAAAGAGAGAGAGAATCGGAATTTAAATGAAAAGGAGCCGTGCGGCGTGTAAAAAAAAAAAGAACCGCACACACGCGTGCTCGAACGAAGAGAAAGCCGAGGAAATTTTTGAAAATAGGAGTTTTTTATTTCTTTTTTTTTCTCGAAGTGGAGTCGAGGGAACGATGGGAGGAGTGAGAAAGAGAAGAGAGGGGGAAGAGGGCGTGAGTCAGTGAGCGAGAGGGAGGATAGAAAATGAAAGAAGTGCGCGTGAGAAAAGGGGAAAAAGAGAAAGACAGAGGGTGGAGTCGAGAGTGGCAGGAAGCAAGGCGTGGAAGGGATGAAAAAGGGAGAATATTCGTGTAAACGAGAGAGAGAGAGAGAGTTGATGGAAGAGAGGGTGGAAAAAGGTGGAAGTATTTCGTGAGGGAGAAAGAGACAGAAAGGAACGCGTAAATGCCAAAATGACTCGCGAAGGAAAAAAAGAGGGAAGGTTGAGGAAGGGGAAACGAGGTCTCTAAGTTGGTAAAAAAATAATAATCGTGGTTTAAAAGTGTGTACGGTACAGGGTGTACAAAAAGTTCCTTTATTTCCAGTTGTTAACACCGAATAGCCAAAATTAAACTCGTCGTGCTCTATTTAAAACGAGCTCCGTCACTCGTCTTTGCCCTGAAAATATAGATAGGTAATTATACAAAGAACACTAAATTGCAATGGAGGTTCGCTACATTCAGGCGTAACGTTAACCCATGGTAATTTTCTTGATCGTTATAATGAATTGTGATGAGTAATTAAACCGTACTCAGCACTAACTATAATAAGTTCTGTTTTTGGTACTGAAGCTTAACAACTAAGAGGTAGGTATATATACGAAAAATTTAGCGCACTTTCGGTATATAGCAGTTAATGGAGCATCAAAGCGTTTCATGTCACTTTGAATAAATTATGCATGCAAATAGCGCCAAACGTAAATAAATTACACGAATTTATTCACTATAACACACGAGGAATTGCATGGTGATTAAAGGAATCACGAGTTTAAATGGATGAATTTTATCAAGTGTGTTAAAATTCTGCACGTGCGTTTGCTAACCATAAAACAAGTAATTAAACAAGAATTTCATTTAGAGCTACAAAAGAGCGTGTTAGGTAATAATTCATTTACCTCCTTAATTTAAAAAATTACAGTTTGACGAAAACCGATACAAGATATAACAAGTGAATGGTTTTCGAATGGGAATGTTGAGTGATTGTTTTTTTTTGGAATAAGTACATAAAATACCGACAAATTTGGTGGAAAATATGGAAGATAGAGAGAGAGAGAATCAATAGGTGGAAGACTAAAGAATATTCGTGTGAAAAATAGAGCAACGAAAAAAGAAACAAAGACGGCTAGAGAGGCGAAACGTGTAAGAGACGCTGTGATATGGATGGAAAAGTTAAGGAGATAAAAAAGGAATGATAAAGACAGAGCGATAACCATAACATATAGTAGAACGTTTCACATCGACCGTGGATGAAAACGCTACGAATGGGACATACAAAAAAAAACACCGAAATGGATCGGCACAGAAGAAAGTAGCGCAAGAATCGTATTGATGAAAGTGGTGTTTAGCATGTAGATGAATGGAGCGATTGGGAAAGGTAAAAAAAAAGTGGAGAGAGAGAGAGAGTAAACACGAAATAATTGCTTCGCCGGAGGAGAATTACGTAACAAGCAGTTAGATAGTCCTGTTCCGCGACGATTCTCCCCGAACGCTTTTGCTCGCAGCGTTTACACCGCGGAGCACGAGGTAAAAGAGAGGAAAAAAACATCTTTTATTTTATTCGTAACGATCGAAAACCCGCCGCCACTCGTGGCCTCGTTCCAACCTTTTGCATCCACACGCTGGTTTTTTTTTTATCCCATCCACCTCCAACCCTTTCTTTGTCCTCTCAACTTCCTCCCTTGCCATCTCTCTAACTCTCTCTCTCTCTTTCGCTCCCTAAAAAATCCCGTTCCCTATCTAACCGAAACACCCCTTCACGTAGCGTCGATGTATCACGCCGAACACTCCCCCGCCTAACACAATCCCTCACGCTATACTCCCGTCTCTCTTTACCCCCTCCATGCCTCACTTCCTGTCTCGCTCTCTCCATTCCGGTCTTCCCGTCTCTCTTCTCTACTTCCTCTCACTCCCTCCCAGCTCACCCATCCCTCTTCCTACATCCATTTCTCTCTCTTTTCCTCCCTTTCTCCCTTCCCCATCTGTCCTCCCTTTCTCTCTTTCTCATTGCTTTCCTCCCTTTCCCCTCTGTCTATCCCAACCTTTACTTCCTTTACCTCCCCCTTCCTCCCTGCCTTCTCACTTTCTTCCTTGCCTTTCTCACCCCCATTCTTTCCTCCCTCTCTTCATCCATTCCTTTCCCTCTTCCTCCCTCCCTTTCTCCCCCCTTTCCTTCATCCTTTCCTTCCACCTTACCTCCCTCTCTGCCTCCCACCTTTCCCTCCTCCCCTACCCCCCTCCTTCCACATCTCACGCTCTCCCCCTCCCTCCATGTCTCCTCTCCACCGTTCTCTCTCTCTCTCAACGTCTTTCTTCCCTCTCTTTTCCTCCTTTCTCTCTCTTTCCCCCTCTATAGTTCTCCTTTTTGCCTCACCTCTTTAGCACAATCGCTGGGATGGAGTGGAGCATGAATGCGCTCGTATTACCAAAGTACGAGGGATGAGAAGTGGACGGGTTGCGGGCCAGGGAAGAGAGAGAGGGAGAGAGAGAGAGAGAGAGAGAGAGAGAGAGAGAGAGAGAGAGAGAGGGAGGGAGAGAGAGAGATAGAGAGAAGGGGTGGGGGGGTCTGGGGTGGAAGAAGTATGGGAGGGAAGATTGCTCCCTCGTTGAGCTCAGCTCGTCCGTTTCGGTGTCTAATTGCACCAGTGTTTCGGATAGGTGGGTAGGGAAGAGTAGGGTGTACTATGGGAGAGGGTGGGATGGCTGGCTAGGTGAGGTATCGAGGGCGCAAAAGGGAGAGAGAGAGAGAGAAGATGGTGAGAGGGTGGGGGTGTGGTGAGAGGGCGAAGGGATGTGCAGGCTCTGCGGAGTGGTTCGTAAGAGTCTGAAGGGTGGGTGAGGAGGGTGAGGCTCGAGGAATTTTTTGGAGAGCTGTAGGTTTCGTCGGAATGTTCAGAATTCGCGAAGAGCAAGCGGAATATTTATGTTTGCGCGCGAAGGGGTCTTTCAGTGCTTAACGCGATCGGATGCTTATCGGCATTTTCTGCGGAGTCCGCTCTGGTTTTCCGGGCTTCGTGTTATCTCTTTCTAGGCGCCGCTCCGTTTGCGGGTATCGCGTATTTAAAGGGGGAACGGTGCGCGGTTCTTTTTGTGATCTTGAGTGCGTGCGTGCGAACGTCTGCGGTTTTTTTTCCTGCTGGAAGCTTTTGAAGGTATCGGTCGCCTTGATGTTCCTCGTTCGCTAATGGATTCGTATAGAAAACGTGTTTTCTGTCGAATCATACTCTTTTGCTATTATCGGTATAGAAAGCGTGTGTTGAGGATTAAGAATGATGTGGCGCAAATTAGATTGGATTCTAGCGAAAATAATTGTCGATTAAAGTTTTGTTTTATCATATAAGCATATATCAAGTGTAAATATTTTTAGTGTTGACATTTTTACATTCAAGGCTGTTTATTATAATTTCTGTTAATAAATATGAAACTGTTCAATTTGATGATTCGCTTTACCATCATAGCTTCGCAGGTTGTACAAAACGACCTCGAGGATTGTAAGTGCCCCGCGGTTTGTAGTTTGATGGCGCCCGTTTTACAAAGATAACGTTGTAAAAGGGAAAATTTTAAAAAGGAGTTTTCAATAAATCCTTAATATCATTTGATTTGTATTATGGAAACCGATAAAGCTGAATAAATTTTTTGTCGATATTGTTTAGGAAAAATTCACGTTCTTATTGTTTGTTAATTGGTAGCTGAGAAAGAGAGAATATTTTTGGCAAACAATCTAAGAACGTCTCGAAAATCACTAGGCGTCATTTATCGAATCCTTTGAAGCCAGAAAAGTATATAACGAACTATTTACTTCTAAACTCGTAATTACTATACCGTTATTCTTCGACTCCCTTACTAACGCGTCAATTATCTGTGTCTGGAAGCATAGACGTCTTTTTTTTGTCCATCTCGTTCCACGTCTTCGACCTGGATTTGTTCCAGAGTCTTTGACAGAACCTTCCCACGCTAGTTAATTCTCATCTCACGTTCATCGCGCCGGAGAAGAATTCTAGGGCATCGGGATAGGACGGGAGTAAATAAACCGGTATCACAGGCAACGAAATCTCATTCGGATGACCTCGTTGCAGGAACCTACTAGGCGCCCTGAGAGAGAGAGAATCTGAAACTCCTCCTCTTCTGCTTACTCATAGATACTTAGCTCGTCTCTTATTCTCCCTATCTCTATTCTCTATCTCCTCTCTATCATCGTATTCGTCATCTTTAACATCCTTCCTCCATCCCTTCTTGACTCCTTCCCTCCTCCTTTCTCTCTGCAACTTCTATAGCGAGGAAGCCTTTCCCCCCTGATAAGCAGGCAGTACTGTTTCCTCCGATGCGTTTCCGGTCGTATACGCCGCAGGAGTTTGGCGTTTGGGGAAGGGAAAAGTGTTTCTCCCTCGGTGGTCTGGATGAGTCGATGGGTATGCGCGGTGAAGTTTTAGTCCTACACTCTCCGTACCCACTCTCTCTCTCTCTCTCTCTCTCTCTCTCTCTCTCTCTCTCTCTCTCTCTCTCCTTTTCTCTCCTCTCTCCCTTTCTTCGTAGTCGTGGAAGGGATTAGCTTCCACGCTCTTACGACTTTAAGGAGGAAACTGTTTTTAGGGTAGAAGTTCGGGACAAATGGACGGAGAATTTGTTAGTTTGCGGCTCCTTCGGAAATGAAGGTTTATTTTACTAGATTATGGCGTCCGTCTGTGTGTGTGTGTGTTATGGATATCTGGTGACTATTTAGTGTTTGGTTTTGCTACTCTTCGCGGGGTAATTCAGACCTTGAAGGGATACGTTTTCAACCACGAGCTGCTTGTTCCTTTAAGCTATAATATTTTATTTTTCAAGAATTAAACACTGTTGGCTCAGTTTGCAACACTTCTATTGAAATGCGTTTTCCTGTCATCCATTACTGTGATTAAATAATGCATTACTGTATTTATCTGAAGACAGATAAAGTTAATGTAAATGCTTCAAAAATATTAATACTTAAAATCGCTGCGCAATGATAATTTTCCATCTTGCCTTTTTTTCCAGCGATTATTGAGTACTTTGTATGCCAAACGCGATTTCACGTTTATAGTTCAAACATTTTCTTTATGGTCTATCGAGAAATCGAAAAATAATGCGCTATATTTTGAGCAGAAATTCAGTTCGGTTCATTTAACGGAGAAATATCGTTCGATTATTGTGGACCATCAATTTAGCGGAGTTATTTTTTTCCTACTGTGAACATACGTTTGCGTTAGCATTTTTTTCACTCCCTCCCTTTACCGCCATTCCTCTTTCGGTTTAAGCATTATGGAGTGTCATAGGCACATGCTCGATACAGAAGATAAAATTTCAGAGGAATGAAATAAAGCACCCGTCGATATCGGGATCGCACCTGCGACCATAAAATCGCTTTTATTATTTTTTTTAAATAAAGAGTGTTGCCAGGAGGGACGTTTCATCTCTTTCTTTTGGGAATTACGTTTTCGTTTCGTTTAATAATATGACGTGTCCTCCTGGCTCGCCATACTCTACCATTCTTTCAGCTGCAGCATTATTTTTCTTTCCCTATTACCTGAAAGTCTCATATATGTTATTCGTCGGGCGTTACGAGCGCGAGAAAGGATTTATATCTATCTAGCTTGCGTGTATTTTGGGTATGAGTTATATCTAGGGAACGTCCTTCCGTGTCGTCTACTGCATTATGCGATATAAGTGAAATAAATAGCGGTGTTGGTTTGAAATCAACCTTGGTTAGCTCGGGTCGCGACTTTGAATCCTGTACAAAGGCGTGGTCGTATGTGATATCGTTTACATGCTCGCTGTTAAAGGTTCTTCGTGAAACAGATAAAATAATTTAATAAAAACTATACCGATCTATATTTTTCCTCTAGATTTGATTATTTTGCATGATTTTGTTTAAATGTGTCACAAATTTTTAAACATATTATCAAATTGCCGACGTTTTCATAAACACAGCATTCAACTCAATTCAGCTCAACTCGAGGTATTTGGGATGTTGATATTTTTAAACTGGAATTTTTCATTATTTCTGCAGCTATAAAATACTCTGTTTTCAGAGAAAATATTTGCTTGACAAGTTCGAACTTTTCATCGACGGAACCAGTCGGAATTCTAAATTATCTGTCTCCGCGAAAATTTTCAATTGTCGGACCGTATTTTCTTTTTACGCGAGCTGCATAGTTTTTGGTCAAGAATTCTGCATTTATAAATATTTGCCCCTTATATGAACGTCGCCAGCCATATTTGCTTTACTCTCCTAACTCGGGTGCGTACCGAAAAAGCGCCTTGCAATATGAATGAAGCTTTACATGGTAAAAGAGGTGTTGCGTTCCGTATCTCTTTAGGCACCCTTATGACCCAAAATTCCTTGAACTCATAAATGTACAAATAAGCGTCGTTGTCTGTTATCTAAGATCATGAACAAAATACTCGAGACCTCCAAAACGTCTCTTCCTCGCTCGGAAACCTGGCTTCCCACATCCAAAGTCATATCCAACTCTGTTAATGCGAACGATAATCCGCGTTTTATGAATTTCCGGTATTAAAAAAAACAATCCGCCTCAAAAGAACCCGTATTACAGGAGGGTCAGGTGTATCGCTAGAGCTGCGGTGAACGTTAGACGCCTCAGCTTGTCTTTTTAGCGATTTTTTTTACAATTCGCTTATGTATTCACTTTGACTGTCCGTCCGACTGTACAGACGATATCTGTGAAACGGTTCAAACTAGAGAAACCAAAATTTCAGCATAAGTTACTTCATATATGAGAGCTACATGTGGCAAGAATTTGGTGGATCGGGGTCAGCTGCTGGGGACTAATTTTGCCCCATTATTTGCCAATAAGAGAAGCACGTAAATCGGTGATGAGGTTTATATATTTGCTTTTTTAAATTACCGTATATGTCCGAATATAAGGCGAGGTTTTTTCCAAAATTGTCCGTCAGATAAGAGGGTGTCGCCTTATATTCGGACCCTCGAACTTCGTTTATTCAAGTTTTTTTCCAGTTTCCTCGGTGTGAAAATGGGGGGTCGCCCTATATTCGGGGTCGCCTTATATTCGGGCATATACGGTACTTCCTTTCAAAATTCGAACTCAGGACTTGAACTGTCACAAAGTTTAGAAATCGTAGTTTCTTATTTTTGAAGGCGGAATTCAAAATCCCTTTAGATTTAGCATACATTTTTAGTTTTTATCGGAAAAAAGTGGGAGTTTTTCTGGATCTTAATAATTGACTACCATGAGCTCAGTGCTTTTATATGGATATAAGCTTTTAATGGAAATCAGAGAGATATATTTATAATGTCATTAATATTAAGGAACGACCAATGGAAGAAATGTATTTATTTGTAAAAAATCCTATTATTATATTTGCTTTTGCAGTACTTTCCTATCTTGTTTGATCTCTTTCTTTTCCTTTTGTTCCATCTTTCCCTCTCCCATTTCGTTCTTTCCTCTTCTTCCTCCGTCCAGTCTTATTGAGACTTCGCGTGCTCCTTTATTAATAGAATTCCATCGGGAATGTGAGACGCGAAAGGCCTCTTGATGAGGAGGTGGCTAATGGAGTCCTTTTTCGAAAGGAGAGAGAGAGAGGCTCAAGGACGTTTAATCGGCTGCGAGTAGTATGGTTGTCATGGGAAATGGGTGAATGGAAAACGCCTCAAGTGGCGTATTTAATGAAAGGGTGTGTATTAAGAGGAGTATCCAATGTTGCGGCGATGCGGGAAGAAGGTTTATATCACGGGAAATCGTGTCGGAGGAGGCGTTTTGTTCGGCAAAAATGTGTATTTCCTCCTCTCTCCTTTCATAGAATGTTGCTGCTGCGTAGCTTCGCAAATTTGACGTCGTCGAGCTTTGTTTCGTTGCATTTACTTGGAGTGAGGTTTGAGATGTTAATTTTTAGTCGCCATAGTGGCGAATCGGATCTTGTTTTAATGGTAAGACGGGTATCGAAGTTATCCACATTCGAGGAAATTGAAATAAGATGATGTCTGAAAACTTTAGGCGAAATGTAAATTTCAATCTTGTTTATTTTCCGGTGAGGTTAATTTTGCTTGAAGTATTAAAAAGTTTCTATTGTTCGTTCGGATGAAGATGATTTTGTTAAAAAAAAAAGTAACGGGGTGCGTCGCTCTGTATGTGTTCTCTTCTTTTCTCTCCGGATGACCTTAGTGAAAATTGTCTTTCGTCTGTGATGAGGCATTTGGCTTAGCTGCTCGTGAAGGTTAACTATTTGTTCCGTTGTTATAAGTTATATGTAATCGTATTCCGCGAAACTTGATGCTAGTTAAACATGTCTCGCGGCATTTTAGTAATTATCCTTCCAAGAACGTGTCTGTTGTGTGTGTTTGTCAGTTGACGGGACATCGTGTATATTAAATTATGAAATGAGCTCCTCTCTCACGCTGTGGAATATTATTTTGTCGCATTAATATCCTACTCTCTAAAAGGGTTGATGTTTACGACGCATCCGATTGAAAAAAGGTACGAAAATCTTCTCCAGTGCCAACCGAGGTTCAAAACTAATAACCGGGACTGTCTTTTATCGCAAAATGTTTCGTTTCGTTGCCAAGATTGTTTTTCATCGCTCTTTTTTGAAATTCCCCAGCAGGGTTGTCTGTTCTGTCTTGAACTGTTCGCTATTTTTTTTTGCATTGAATGAATTTGTCAAGGGATTTGTTTTATTAGGGTCGGGTCCTTCCAAGGGAAAACGAATATATTTTGTCATTTATCCTGTTGCTGTGGAATGGAACAGTTTCTGCCATGAAAGGAAATCGAGGAGCAAATTTTTTATCATATCGCATCGCAGTATGCATATTTTTCGATTTTTCCGGTTGTTTTTCTCTTTTAACGATTTTCAACCTATTTAAATAGAATTTAAGGTTGCATCAGCCTTCACATTATTTATAACTTAATCAAGATCTCGATAGTTGTCGAACTCGACTAATTTGTAATTTATACATAAATCATAATCCTTGCAATTCAATTTCAAGCCAAGTTACGTAATGAGTAATTAATGTCCGTTCCAATTGGTTGACAGTTCGAAAACTTTACGAAATTATTGGCTGAGTTAAGTTTTCAACACTTTGATAATTAAACTTCCTTTCCCGCAGCTGGCGAAAATTGAAGTACTCTGCTTTTTAAGTCTTTTTCATATCAAAGAAACCTCTCTCATATTCTTAATCTTATTTGAAGTGTCAAAGTAATAAAATCCATACCAGTACCCATAATTTTTTATTCGAAAATAATCCAAAACCTTTCGTAAATCCCACCCGTACGCTGGTCGGGAAGTGATGTCACAATCGAACTTAACATCTATGCATTCAGTCGTGCCTATGTTTGCAACCATACGTGTACGTAATTTTTTCCTACTTTTTTTCATTCTTTCTCGAGAAAGAGGGTTTCGAGAGCTAAATTACTAGCGTCGCCATGCAAATAACAGTTCATCGGAGGTTATTGTTGCCGCGTTTTCTCCACCCCTTGCTGCACTCTCCAATTTCACGCTCTGCGCTTTCGGCCGTTGCTATCCTTTTGTTGCCGTCACTCTAGTGCCTCTTCTTCTCTCTCTCTCTCTCTTCTGTTCTATTTTTTGCACCCAGTCTTTCGTTTCTAGTGCCAGTCATTATGGCGGTGTTCTTTTCTGGGTGCGCATTTTTACTATTTAACCTTCCTAAATGTGGGTGTATGTTTATTTATTTTTTTATAATTTGGGCGGAGATTATTACTTTGAGCGACAATTGGAATCAAGCTGTACTACAATACAATACAGATAAATTCTACCTTACGGTTGGTTTTAGACACACACCACCAAATCCTGTCTATCCAAAGCCTTTCTCTTAAAATTCTCATATCCCATCCTTTCTTTTAACGAATCTAATATTATACCTATCCTCTTCCTGCCTTTTTCCTAACATTCTTCCTTTTATGACTTCTTTCAGTAAACCGTTCTCTTTCAAATTCTGACCCACCGACCCATCTTCATTACGCATTTTTGAGTTAGGCAGTGTAAATACACTCCGCATCGTTGTACTTGCAGCGCTTTCGTTTATCTCTCGTGAAAATTTCGTTTCGGATTCGTCTTTTATATTTCTTAGACGTTATTGACGCGGAATTTCCACTTATTCTCAGTTTAGGCAGAATTCTAGATTCTAGCAAGAATTGGTTGCATTTTTGCAACCGACATCGGTCGTGTAGAGAACGCTTTCAGACATCTTTCCACGAAATCGATCCGCTGAAAATATTTTAGTTTAATGATTTTTTTTTGGCTCTCTTAACTACGATCACCTTGTCCCACTTCAAACGGCCAGGTTTGAAAAACTAATTTTTTTCTCGAAGAAATATTTTTCCCTCCAGGTTCGTGCCGCGAATGGCACTTTCTTCCTCGACAAATACAGAAGCAGTTTTTTTTTATTGGGATTTCCGTTACAAGTATCCAGACGTATCCCTCATTTACTCCGGGTTCTTCGGAACACCGTCTCTTTGTCATGTAGAGCGTTTACCTTTCCTCTTTATTCCCGTCTTTTGCTACCCACTCTCTTTTTATCTCTTCCGTTCTTCTCTCTCTCTCTCTCCTCTCTCTTCTCGCTCTCGAGAGCGCTCATGTATATTTATGTTCCTCGGCTTATGACTCTACAGTTTCTAAAAATAAAACTGCGAACTCGCGTGCCTTTCTGAAGCTATTCATTTGAAAAGCTAATGCCAGTATGAAAAGGCGATGTCTCCGGAAAACGGCTCTTCCCATTCTTTTCGTCGGGCAAAGCTTTTGCTCTGTCGACTTCGGGGCTTATTTCTCCATGTGCGTTTCTCTTTGTGCGTTTGACTCAATCGCTTCCGCTCGTCTCGGGAGTGGAAAAGCGTACGCGTACTCGTGTTGTGTAAAAAGATTGGAACCTTTTGGATCGAGTGTGTCAAATTAAAAAGGCATTAATCACGAATCGAATCGTCGTGTATTAACTGAAATGATGAACGAGAAAAACAAGTTAGGAAAGTGTAAAACGTATCCCAAATGGGCGCGTTTCGTGCAATGAAGTATTAGAAAGAAATTATATATATACCTTTACGTAAGGGAAAGAGCGTTTTAAAGTTCTTTTATTCATAATAAATAATCCATTTTCTTCCAATTTAAAAATAGTGCACAAGAAATTTTCTGTTCAACTCAATTTAAGACATTCTTGTTCGATTTTATGGATAACGGCTACTCCTACGATAAAAATGTATTGGAAAAGAAATACTCTAATTTATTAATTCTACAATTTTTATTTGAAAAATATTTTGATATGAGCAATACTTCATGAGATATGACGGAAAGTTGATTTTCATCACCAGTAAAGTGGTACCCCTGATTGGCTTACGTTATTCATTTATGCGATTTTCTTATTATATTTGATTGTAAGTCCTTAATATCAAATTTCATGAAAATCCGTTAGGTAGAAGCCGAGAACGAACATGCGGACGGACGGACAGACCGACGATAATAGGCGCTCACGCTGGAAGCGAAAAGCGCCTATAAAATGAATTTCCGAGTTCGCCTTGGAACTGAAATCAAATTGTTAAATGGTCTCCCCACTAGTCAGTCCTTTTTTTAGAATCTTCTCTAAGTAAATCGCAACTGGGTACGGCTGCTTTGTCGTATAAATTCGCGACTAGTCTTTCCAAATTTTTAATGGCTCTTGGAAAGGCATAAAGCTGTTATTGACGAGTCTCGACGAAATTTTGGTATTAACCCTTAAGCTACCTTATTCAGCTTCACCCAAAAATGTTTAAAATAAAAATTCTTATTCCTAAAACATTCTGGAAAAAATGTGAAAAATGTATATTGACGCTCTGTCCTTCCATTTTCTTTTGGAGAATTGACAATTCTAGAAACACCTCTCTGAATTTAATTACGGAGTTAAAGAGCTAAGTGACCTCCATGCAAAATATTCGAACAATTAATTCAGAATTATGTCATCAGAAATGTTACGGTTAATTGTATGTAATCTAGTCATATTTATAACAATCAATTTGTAACCGCTGAGAAATGAGTACGCTGTATTTACTCCCACTTTTTTTATAGTTATAGGATTCAGTAACTTTTAATCGGATTAAATTTTCATTATTTGGATAGCAAGACCATTTTATTTTACTTTTATTGTTTGAACTCGCTAAATATATAGCTAAATGTAGCTATATATTCTTTTATCAGTGACTATAATTTTGAGGTCCATAAGCAGCGAAGTAAGAAAAAGCATGGCGCATTTAAAGAAATGTATCTTTTCAATGGATTTTTAGTTTCGTATTTTTAATTTTCGTATCTAGAGCATAGTGCTTTCATCTGTGGGAGGAATCATTAACTTTGACCTTGGCGACCTTTCGGATGTGTTTAATTTTTTAAAACCGTACATTTTGCACGACCCTCGAATCCGGGAATTCGCTCCATTTTCCACGCGAAAGCGAAATTCGCCCTCATTTTTTCGGCCTTCCTTCCTTTCGCCGAACCCGAGACTCTGTGACCTCTAAGAGGAGGAAAAAATGAGATAAAAAACGGTGAAACAAGATCACCGTCTCTTCTAGCCAGGGTCGGTCAAGACTGTTCGTTTTCCTTTTTTCCGCTTTTTCCTCGACCCGAAAGCAAAAATTTAGTCTCGCTAAAAGTCACTGGGACATATCTCGAGTGTTAGAGGAAAGAGCGACAAAGTAACCTACGACTACACGATGTGGTTGGTAATAACGTCAAAGAGAGATAAAAATGAATTAAACGAAAATTAAATATGAAATAAGTTCCAATAGGCTATAACGAACTTCTGTGGGTTGCATTTCGTTGCATAGATAATTCGTCATAACGAACATAACTAAATATTATCTATAAGATATTATATGTAGGAAATAAAGCCTTATAATTATTTTTTCGAAAGCTTCAATTTTTTAAAATTTCTCATTAGTATATACCAGTGTTTTTCAACCTATTTTGAGTGGCGGAACACTTTGGAATGGAAAAAAAATTGGCGGAACACCTATATACATATATCTACATGTAACCTTTATTTTATGTACTCAATAAAAGTACTTTCTGCGTCTGCGATATATGAAGTTACCATGTGAGAGAAAAATAGAAAGGCTTTTTATTTTTAAATTCATTAAAAAATCAAAATATGTAGAAAAATAATTTTCGTGGAATATTTCGCGGAACGCTTAGGCAATGCTGTCGGAACACCAGTGTTCCGCGGAACACCGGTTGAAAAACACTGGTGTATACTTTTAAAAAATGTCAAATAAAATTTCGAAAAGTCTTCTTCATTGAAGTGGAGATTTTTGAAAGTAGTACTCCTACTGTGGGAAGTCGTCCGAGGCTCGGAAAATTTTCTGTCGTCACGAAATTTTCGTCATAACGGTATTAGTTGTAACGGCATTTTGCTGCAATAACATGATGATTGGGAAAGGAAAAGTAATGCGAACGAAAAGCTAGAAACGTAAAAAGCAGAACAAAGTAAATCATCTGAGAGATGTGAGGGAGTTTGGAAGGGATGTGCGAATGGAGGAAAAGAGAGAGAGAGAAAGAGAAAGAGCGAGAGAGAGAGAGATATATAGATAGGGATAGAGAGGGGGGGGGGGGGGGAAGGGGGGAGGAAAAAATCGGACTCGAAAAAAAATTAACGGATAAAAAAAATGACGGCTCTTTTGTTTCGTTTTGGGAGGAGGAGGAGGAAATCCCTCCCTTGTGCGGACGCTGAAGCAGGGAATATTCGTTCCCAGAGAGATCAAAGCCGAACTCTCTTCATGGTCGGTCGGAACCTCCAACGTTCGGGAACGGGGAGTTAGGGCACGGGGTGGGAAAGTGAGAGAAAGATAGGGAGAGCGAAAGAGAGAGAGGGAGGGGGGGAGAGGATAAAGAGATAGTGAAGTGAGAGAGGAAGAGAAAGAGGAGGGTAGGTGAGGGTGAGTTTTTTTTTGGGACGGGTTGCCTTGATAAGGACTCCGTGAGAGAGGGAGAGGAAGGGAGGGAGGTAAAGAGTAGGAAGCGTAAAGGAAGAGGCATCGACGGCATAAAAGGGATCAAGGTAGAGGAACGTATGGAGGTTGAGAGAAGAGGGAGGAGGTGGATTAAGGAGGGAGGGGAAGTGCAGAAGGAGAAGAAGAGTATAGGGATTTGGGAGCCTTCAGTTTCGAGATACAGAAAGGGAGGATGTCTGGTAAGGTGTTCCAAAAAAAAAAAAACCCCAGAGGAACGCAGATGTAGAAAAAAAATACGCAAGCAGAAGAGGGAGTGTGTTTTTTCTTTTATTTTCTCCTGGAAGGTGGAAGGAGAAGAGAAGAACAAGAGGAGTGGATTAGGAGGGTGAGAGAGAGAGAGGATGAAGGAATATTAAGATGTCGACTCTGAGAAAAGAGAGGGAGAGAGGAGTGATGTAGAGGAGCTGACAATGAGTGGGATGTTTTTTAAGCACAAAGAAATGTGTCGAGGTTTTTACGGTATTTTCTTTATTTTTTATTTTTTTTATTTTCATCTTCTCCCCCCCCCCCCCCCTCTCCCCCCTCCTCTCTCTCTCTTTCTCTCCAGCTCTTCACGGAGTTCAGAGGTTGCTGCAGCATCCCTCCATGTTGTTGTTTTCGTGTGTGTTTTGCACCTCCCCCGAGGTGCATATACGTCTCACTCACATCTCATTCCCCTCCCCATCAAGATTTTTCTTCCTTTTATTTTTTGTTTACACTCCTTATCCTCCCCCACCCCCACTAACAACCTCCTCCTCTTCTTACTCATTTTCTTTCCTTCCCCCCCTCTCTCTCTCTCTGTAAAGTTCCTTTTTTATTTATCATAAGTGTTTGTGACGTCTCCACCGTGCTTTGCTTCTCTCTTAAAATTCCCTCCCATCCTTGTTTCTATCGTGTGTTTTTGTTTATACCCTCCTCCTCCTACTACTTGTCTGTCTTACCTGGGGAATCAGGTCGCGTGTGCCTTATGCGATGGAGAGAGAAAGATTTTTTTTCACGTCGTTCGCGCCAGTTGTCATGGTTCTCGTTAGTTAACGGATCTCTCTTTCTCTTTTATTTCTTAGAGGAGGTTGGTTTGTGTTTGGTTTGGTGGGAATCTTCGGTACTCTCTTGCTTTAGTGTGAATGCGTCTCGTGACTGAGTGAATGCAGTTCGGAAGTGTTTCATGCTTCGGGAATCCATTCTCTCGCGTGTTTGGAAAATTCCTGAACCTTGCACTATAAAGAATTTTTTTAGCGGTCGCTGCGAAGTAACCGTGGAGCCCAGCGTATATTTTTTTGTATCGGGATAAGAAGTTGGTTTCTCTTGTTCCTGTGCCGTGCAGAAGATAATATTGGGCACGGCACGGATCTAGGTGAGGTATTAAAGAATGTCGAGAAGAATATCTTAAAAGAGTCGGTGGTGGCTGCTTATTTCTTCCAGTTAATTCTTACTGTCATAAAGGTTGTGGATGCCGGAGAGTTATTTTTGAGTTATTCCTTTACGAACTCGAAAAAAATATTCTTAATACGTCATTTTTGTATATTGGATATATACATATATCCAACATATATATATATATATATATATATATATATATATATATATATATATATACAAGTAAATGTGTGCTTGCATTCCGCAATCATTTTCTCTCACAATCAGCTGAAAGTAAAAATAAAAGCCTAAAAATTACTTTCAATGCATAAGTTCGCATCTCGACTCCGAATTCGTGTTTTTCTGTTTCGAAAATATTGGGGTAAAAACAACCCCTAAAATTTATAATTATAATACATTTATAGGTTTTTATCATTTGTTACGAATACCTCACATTTATGCGAAATTTCATCCATGCAGCACCTCTAAGAGTGCATTTATATGAATTTCATTGTTTAAAATTTTTTAATTTTTAACAGCCACAGCAAAAAATATTTTTAAAATTTTCAATGTTATTTACCACCGGGACATTATTTCCTAACCCTGTTAAAATTTTCAGCTTCCTGGATCTACAGAATGTACATAAACATTAGTCAATTTGTTAAACATTTGAGAATTTATTACGGCCGAACGAATAAAAATTTTCAAATTTCTATACTCCCGTTTTCATTATTTGGCGAATTCTACAGGTAGAAAAAATTTCAGCTTGATAGCGCATTTAGAAATACCTAAACCATGAAATGTTAGTAAAATTGTTTATAATTTTTAGCGGCCAAAATAATGCACATTGTTGCAATTTTCCAATTATTCCTCCAATTATTTTTGTCGGTTCACCTATGCATTAAATTCCAACTCTCCAGCTATTGTAGTTTGGGCCAGACATTAGTATCCTCCTATATATATCCTATATCGTATATCCTCTGTAAGAAGAGTCGATATAGAATGATATACACATGCGCGCGCATATATATATAAGGCAAAACCGGGTGACGCGCCGCACTTTTTGAAAATCCGTTATAAATCGATACAAATTTTAAGGCCTAAAACACGTATATGTATATATAAAAGAGTGGTCCTTGAACTACACATTTCGACTAGAAAAATAATTTAAAAAAATTATTTAGATGGCATTTACTGTGAAAGAAAAGAAGTTAGCAGACAGGGTGAGTTGCCGCATTGCCGGGTGCCATGCCGCACCCTTGAGAGAGTTGCCGCGCACATGTAAAAAATCGAAATGCCTTTCATTTTTGTGATAATAAAATAAATTTTAGAATAGAATTTGAAAAAAAGAATAAAATGATTTGTGAGAGTAGTATTAACTGTTGAAAATTATTTATTGAACACATTTTCAAAGGGAAAATTCAAAAACATTCAAGGCACTTAATCAGTTTGAAAGTGTAATTACAGAACTATGTGATTGGCCTCAACAATAAAAAAAATGATTTAATATTATCCTAATCTTCAGTTTTCAAAATTAAGAAAATTTTCAGAAAACCTTTAGGTCTAAAAATTACAACTTCAAAATTGGCAAAAGGTAAACAAAAAAGTTTCATTGTCCTCTTGATAATACAGAAATACAATTACCTAATGAGAAAACAAATAAAAATGGAAAATAACATAAATGAGAACAATAAATTAGCAGTTTTCTGATTTTCATGCCGTACTTTGGTTCTCCCACAGTTGCCACACAATTCACCATAAATTGTGCAAGTTTCATGGAGCCAATATTTACAAACTTTACACCTAATCCAATCTGCTTTGCTTTCTGTCACATAATAATTCTCCCAACATTCGAGACATTTGTTGCTATCAGTACTATTGGGTGCGGCATGTCGCCCTTAAAAAACCGCGGCAAGTGTCCCGAACTCCCGGGATAGATGCCGTACCTAGCTGATAAACTTTCACTTGTGTTGTAATGGCGGACTTTGAACGAAGAAGCATCAGCACAGCGACTATTTTCGTTTAAAATAATTAGCTACAGTAAAACTGAAAGAAGTAGTTTAGAAAACGATAAAGCAACTATGAATAAAAAGTTTCATGATAAAATTTGTGCACGTACCTAACAAAAACAAGAGCCACGACTAAAAAACACAACGGAGTTTGACCACGTGTCATCACAATACTGTTCTTCGCTCAACGGAGCTGATGCCATGGTCAGTGGAGCCATATAGCTTCATACTTAAAAACTACAGCTAGTGCGGCAACTGTCCCGGTGCGTCGCGTCACCCGGTTTTGCCTTATTAGGGCAAGGAGGGAAATTCGTCGTCCTGTCTACTAAATAAACATAAGCAAAGTCGCGTCTATGAAATTTCCGTAAGATCAACTTAGATGTAATTTAATTTAAGCTGTCGAAGTTAAAAAAACAATAAACGGAAATATTGGGTAGAAGAAATATTTTGTGAAAAATTGCTGCGTTTTAAAATAAGAAATGTATTGCTTCCATCTAAGTAAGATGCAATAACGGCCTATAAATGTTTTGACTATGATTTCCATCCCAGATGTTACGTCAGATTCTCATGCCAGGAATGTTTTAATGTAAAAGGTTTCAATTTTGACGAAGTAGTTCGTTTGTTCCATTTAGCATGCACCTGTCGATAAAATTTTCTATATTCTTTATAAATTTTCACCTTTTTGGAGCTTATGCACGTATTTGGCTGTGGTTTATCAAAAAAAAACTTTCATCCCGTGGTTCTTTATCGAGCCTCGCTTCTATTTTATTTTAATGTGCGCCCTTGCAATGCAGAAATAATGAATCCCGCTTTGTTCCGACTTGTGAGAAAAAAAATGTAAACCGCTGTGCGTTCTTTTTTTCTTTTTTCCCCCTTTGTTGTTTTTGTATTTTGCCTGCAGTCAACCCAGATTAACGATGGAATCTCTGCTCTTCAATAGGAGTTTATCATTTCGTTCAATCTTCTGTATTTGATTGCGGGATTGACTTGTGCGTAAAAAAACGTATTTGTTTGATGCTTCGCTCGACCCTGCGTTGCGACTCGTTCTCTTCGCAGAGGGAAAATTTCCGAATCATTGACGAATAATTCGTCGCATATATGCTTTTATCTTCTTACCGGAAGCACCCGAGTGCATTTCCCGACGTCGAAAAATAGAGGATGTGTCTGAACTGGTCCCCTAAATTGCTCGTTCTTCTAGCTTGCGATTTTATTACGCGATATATTTTTGTGAGGAAACCGATTTCATGGCATCTTTCATCCCTTATGGGTAGGTCATCGAACTAAGCTGGTTAGCTAGGTTCGTGGAACGAATCAATAGCCATAGATCAGGGATAGGTGATCTATGAAAATATTTTTTGGACATTCCACCTTCTGCTATTCTCCACACTCATAAAATACAGAGTGGTGCCTAGATTTAGGGGTTTGATATAAAATTCCCCTTCAACTTTACTTTAGAAACGATCTCTTCATTTATGTGGATTTTATAATAAATTTTTATATTATATATGATAATTAGATGTTTAATTAGTTATTTTTGTTTTGATAAGGTGGGTGAAGAATGGTTATGTTTTAGTAATAAATGAGTACGTTTTGCTTGAGCCTACGAAGGTGGTAGATATACATATATCATTCAAAGCTGGTAGAAATATTTATAAGATATGACAAGATTCATGCAATCTTATTCAACCATTCCCGAACACCGCACTCGTAAATTAACTGTATTTAACCGTGATAACTCAAATTTGGAACGATATATTTAAAATTCACGATCGTTCCCAATTATCTTATCATCCGACGTAACTGTTATGGAATTCATATCATTAGGCCTGGTCAGCTCAATTGTGTTATAACTTACATGCGAATTAATGAACATCACGAAATGGCGTCGTCGTGCCGAATCAGAAATCGTATCATTTGTGGTTACCGTTCGTGGCGCCAGTCAAATCAACGGGTCCTACAATCGGATTTTCCGTTTACTATTCTACCCAATTATTATTAGTATCGTGCTGCGTCGTAATCACCAAATCTATTTATTCTCTTTGGACACCGATCGGTCTATGATGCACGACTCTATGCACTTTATGACATTGCATTTTCATTTTACATTGCACAAAATGGCGGAACAAAATATGCCTACATTATACAGATAAATGTTTGACTGTGATATAGTTCCAATCGATATTTTTTCCCTAGCATTTCTATATCGCCTTTCACTAATTTAATTTGATTTCCCGTCAAATAACTATATTAATCGCCTCGTCAGCAAACGTCGGCATATTTTTATTTGCAAACTTACTCTGCCCTGTATCTAAGAGGAACAGTTCATTGAAAGTAATTTCCAATTATGGAGGGAGTTTTATTTTTTCCCCTTTACAATAAGCAACTTAATTTTCAGCCTCGAAAGGATTTTTTTTCACACTGGAAAGGCTTCTTTCTGCCTCTTACGTGCCCTGCCCCTTTTCCTTAAACGAAAGAAGCTGGGGAAAATCTTACTTTGTTATCAAATTAAATTTTGCTCTCTCTCTTTCTCGCCCCTTCATAAACGTTTCATTCGCAGATTCGAGACATTTCGGATCTTCATTTTTCGATTCGATTTTGCATGGCACTGTAGAAATAGGTCAAAGTACGCTAAAGTAACCTTTTCAGTTAGTTTCTCCGCGAAACATGGGAGATTTTTGACGGTCAGTAATTTTGTTTTAGATTTTCAGCCACCGCGTGTTTTGTGCGCTCCTTTTATTGATCCTAATGGCGTGCCCTATATTTCGCCGCCCTGCCACATTAAATACACTCTTTTGTGTATGTGGCATTATAGCATGCAATTTGGGTTTTGCTAAGACGAAGAAAAATATTCCAAACAATAAAAACGGGCGTAACGACATTTTTCAAATGCTTTCCATTGTTAACCGTCGCTGCCATTCAGGTGTTTTCAGCTACAGAATTGTATTTAAGTTCTAGTGTTAATATTGGTGGATTTTTTGCTTGTAATTTTGTCGAAGAGGCTGCTTTATTTAGTGACATCGCCCTCGCAACCCTGGGTTTTCTCGAGGCACATCGGCCTGACGATCATATCCCCGCCACACCTGCAAGCAGAATGCGGAAGTGTTTTCCCTCGCTTCCGAGGGCCGTTGAAGGCAGGATCGGGCGCCGGTCCAGCGCGTTAGCACACCGTCTAGATGCGCAAGACAACCAGATTTAAACGATTTTCCAGTGCTCGTTTTCTGGTGGGGTCGCGGTCTAGCTCCCGCTCGGCCCGAAGGCCGAATCCAACCATCAGTCAAACGGCTCATGCTTGGTTCCCGTAGTACCAGCATTTTGCACTTCGTTTCCGTAGAACACCGACACTGTTGGGTCGGCCGCTAACCCTGTGCGGATAGCCACTTATTTTCTGACAACGGTGTCCAGGGGATCGAGTGACCCAGTTTTATTTAGTGACAGCCATATGTTTTTATGGCGAAGTCTGTAAAAAAGAAAGAGTTACGTAAGGTCATAAGGTTGATGTTCATGACTGTAGTGGCCATAGGAGGGCGAAGTCGAAAAATATAATGTCAAGGTCAATGTAAACAACCATTAACAGTCCCCTGCCTCGGGGCCAGGTTTGTTAGTTTTTACCGAGTTTTCCGTGATAAATTCCATTGCATTGGCAACGTTTGGGATCAATCATGCACTCAAACGTGGGAGTACTTTTTCATAGGTTTTCCTTTAGCTTTTTTCACTCTAGCCATTCCATCTTTTGTAGAAATTGAGCACTTTAAACGTTCCCATGTTAAAACTTATTACGGTTGTCGAGAGGAAAATAAGATTTTCAAGCGAAGACATGAGCAACAATTCGGATCTCCAGAAATTGATGACGATCGTTCATTACATTGCATGAATTCCTTTTCTTTCCAAACTCGCGCCAGAAAAGTGTGTGGAATTTGGCTCTCGGCCAACCACCAAGAAAAAGAGAGCGAGAGTGAAAAAACGAGAGGTAAAAATTTTTCTCCGTCCAGAAAAAGTCTCTTTCAGGCTAGGATTGCACGGCATTCACTCAAGCCTTTCCCCCTTCGTGTAGCAAGATTTCATAAATACTGTCCGAGATATATTTATATCTTGGGTTTTCCTACCTCCCACTACAGCCATGTTCATTTTGACCCCTTAGCTCTCTCTCCTCTTCCTCCTCTCTCCTTTCTCTCATGGCATGCATCTATTCTCTGCACCCTCAATTATTTTTTTAATGGCTGCTCTCATGCTCTCTTCGCTTCCTTTTCTCGGTCACTCCCACACTTTTCCCTAGATGGAGTTGCAGTTAAGAGGTATTGGAGAGAGAGAGAGAGAGCGAAGGGTATGACGGATCTTTTTTTTCGGTAGGTTATAAGAGGAACTTGGAAAAAAAACGGTAAGGGATAGAGGGTTTGGAAGGCATGAAAGAAGTATGGAGTTAAGGAAATCAGTGGTAAAGACCCCAGGAAGGAGGAAGAAGAACGGGGAAGTAGAGACGGAAACAGCTGTAGCTACTACGCCTTAGCAGCCTACCTTGGTGTGTAGAGGTCCGTGAAGAGTCGTTAAAATTACAATTTTAAATTCTGTTTAAATAGCCATATACAAAATAGTATTTTATACCTTCCTAGGTAATAAAGGTACTAACGACGAATCTGCTCGTTTTGTTATGGTACATTTCGCATAAAATATAACATTTTTCAAGAATTCTTGTCGAATCATTGAAACTTCAGGTTTAAAGGGAGTCAAATACATTTGAGAAAGAAAAAAATCGAGCTATGGGATTAATGGCAGGAAGACACATTATATGTACCATTGACCGGAAATTCGCGTTTTAGATATTCGCCCGAGTTTACCAAAATCTCAGCAGAGGTCTCCCATAAACGATGGTTAGCGGTACCCATTAAGGATATTATTAATTTGGGTTCAGGTCTTGCACCCACGGCAACTTTCGCGCTCGGTATCATGTTTTCCTACCCATGTGTACGTTCGTGAGTTTGAACGAAGAAGTATTGGAAGACTTTAGAGTTACCCGGCCTGTGTATCTCACTCGCCGGATTTCCGCAGAAGGCTCTCCTTTTCAGAATCTCTCCCTGGGGATGGTGACGCCATCTGCGGACCCTGGAGGGCTATAGAGGGAGAAAGTGAGGTAGGGAGGATGATATCCGTTTGAGAGAGGGAGTCTTGTCTATAGACGTGTGTGTACGGGATCGGGGTGGGGGAGTAAATAAGGCAGGAAGGAAAACCCTCTTGTTTGAGTATGCTGGCGAGAAGAGAATGAAAGCGTATGTGGGAGAGGTGAGTTGAGTAGAGGCAGTGCGGTTACACGGTATGGGAGAAAGGAAAGGCCAAGGTTTATGGAGGAATGGTTCGCCATGTGTGGGTTGGAGGGAGGGGTGGATAAGGAAAGACCGAGGAATGAGCTGGGGTGGTTTGTTTTGAGTCGGAGATGCTTGGAGTTTAGTCGCAGAGGGGGGAGGATGGAGAGATGTGGTTACGGAGGTTTTCGGAAGATGGAGTTAGGGGTGGGATTTCGCCCTCGTGGGAAAATCGAAATCGCGCGAGGTCGTTGGTGGTTTTCTTGAGTATATCCTCGCAAATTATATATATATATATATATATATGTATGTGTGTATGTATGTATGTGTATATATATATATATATATATATATATATATATATATATATATATTAGGGCAACTAGGTGTTGAAGGAAACCCAGTGAACACTTACCTGAAGGAGAGCCGCTGGGGTGTTGGAGAGACACATTTGTAGAGGTTAGAGCTTTCGGGATGATCCCTTCGTCAGCACAAGAGAGACACAACTAACTGATTTGGCAGTGACACTGGGGTGAAGGTGTGGGGGTGGAAGGTCGGGGATTGGAGGATGCAGAGGGGGTAGAGGGGAAAGAGAGGGTGGAAAGAAGGAAATATTAACGGATATTGAGGCCGGGAGGAGAGAAAGAGTTTAAGATTAGGATATGGGCCAGTTCCCATTGACGGAGTTGGGGGGCGGAAGCGTCGTCCGGGAGGGCGCGGATGGCCCTCACCGTGATACAAACATTGAAACTAAGATTGTGATTATTCGCATGAACGGCCACGGGTAGCTGTCGTTTAAGACTAACGCTGTTGCTATGGCCGTTCATGCGTGTGTGTGTGTGTGTGTGTATATATATATATATATATATATATATATATATATATATATATATGTAGGTATATATATCGAGGGGTACTTAATGTTTACGTCTGGATATCGTCTTAAACGCGGAAGTGGTTGTAGCTGCTTGTCCGTTATAAGAAAGGGAAATGGGTTTTTCTGGAAGAGGAACCCTGTCTTCAATTTTGTTTTGAATGAGGAAAGTGGCTCCCCTCCCTCTTTTCGATTATCCGTCACCGGGAATATTTACTGTCGTTCGCTGCAATAGAACTGGCGTTTTTATCTTTCCGCTTCATTACGTGTCTTCGAGGTCGTGGCTGGATTGCGTTCGCGATATCAGATTCCGATACGGCAGTCGCTTATATCGGTATGAGGCGTTAAAACAGCGGGACCTGTAAAATTGCTATCATTTCCTGATGAAACCTATTCTTATATTCGAGGGAGGAAATCTTTCTTGATCTTTTTATCTTAACGTAATTTCGCTTTCCAAAAGATAATCTAAGTTTTGTTACTTATGGTGTCACTACTGAAGACGACAGCATTGTATCCGAAATGAGTAATTGATTCTACAAACCTTGTTATAGTTAGGAGATACAACATAAGTGCATACTTATTTTTTCAAGTGCTTATTCTTGAACTTATTTTCAGTCATAAGACGAGCTTGATAATTCACTAGTGAATGCGAATGAGTGTGAGATATTTTTCGTTTGCATCTTAAAATTAGTCAAAAGCGAGATAATCTCTCGCGATTTAAATGTATTTAGGTAGTGCGGGAAAATGAACAAAATTTATTTTTCCAGTAAAAAACTTGAATAACTTCCAATTTAGCTTAACGATTGATTTCAAATTTATAGATTATACACAAAATTTGTGGTTCTCGTGACCGGTTCCTGCATTATTGCCGCATTTGAGCTCTCCAAAGAATTCTACCCTTCTGTGGACCAACTGTCGAACTACAATCACTGATAGAAAACTTAAATTTGTATAGTATATGCAACGAAAATTCATTTAAAACAGAAAGGATTTAAATTTCTTTTTGAACTCATTCACATGCCAATTAACTAGAGAAAATAAATTCTTGGAATCATGGGCGGCCAAACAACGGGGGCAGCCGATTAATCCTCAGACACGTACGGTATTTTTTAACCGTAATGCGGATTGTATTATAATATATATTCTTCATATTTATGGGCTATGAAAATTTATCAAACCATGAGGCGTTTTATAATTTTTTTTGAAGAACGCCTAAAAGGGACGGCAAATGAGAGACTTGCTCATGGGCGGCCGTGAGGCATGGCCCCTGCTTGGAATCGAACCCCGGTCCTCATCGTGGATGGTGACCCGTTTCAAAACTGCAAGGACGCTGGCCGAGTGTCGAATGAAAAATCCGTCGAAATTGAGCGAAAGGTTCATTAGTTAATTACTGAAACTTTACCCCACAGAATGGCAGAACGAGATCGGCTTTTATTATAATAGAGATTTCGTCTCCTTATTTACGGTAAAAGTGGAACTACGGGATGTCAGGTGGAAAAGGCTTGTCGGATTTGCTACACCAACGACCTGGCCTTCGAGACTGGAATTACCATGTATTATTATTACGTGACCCATATTCGCAGGAAAAATTACATCATTTACCACGTGGACCGTTTTTAAAAATTTTTCTCACCTTCTCGACTTGATCTGCTCTCATATACTCCGCTTACCTCGTCACTGTAATCACCCCCACTCTCCCCTCTCGAACCGCTTCCTCGGTCGTAAACGCGATGCGAATTGCGGGCAATATGAACTAGGGTGAAGGTTAACGAGAGCATTTGTTTTGAGGATACATACGAGAAGCCAACCCTAGGTGAAAAATAAGGTCGCCAAATCCTCGAGGTTCGTTTTTCTGATCTGTAGAGTGACACCCTCATCTCTTCCAGCGACCCTCCCTTCTTCCCTGCCACCGCGCTATGGCAAAGGCTGACCGCTCTTTCTTTCAACTTCCTTTTACGTCTACTTTCCTTTCCACTTCCTTATGGGTTAAATGGAAGAAGAGGTTATCTCACAGTCTCGCCCTAATAAATACATCTATCTCCCCCTTTTCTCTATCTCTCCCCTCTCTTCCTTTTCTTTTCTCCCTCTCCCTCTTTCCATCTCTCTTTCACTCTCTTTTCCGTCCCTCTTTCAATCTCTCTTTCACTCTCTCCTTTCCTCTCTGCTTCCTCTCCCTCCCTCTTACTCTCTGGCTCTCTCTGCCTCTGTGTTTTCTTTCTTATGTTTTCTCTATTTATGCGGCTCGAACTGAAAAAATCGTGGCGATTTATGAAATGAATAGTTCTAAAATATTCCTACTAAATTGTTCATTCGTATTCAAAACAGCTTACACAGTTGGGATGCAGGAAAATGTTCTTAATATGGAATGCGGCTCGCGGATACGGTACAGTGCCTTAATATGGATTTGATGTAGTACTGCCGTCATGCGGCCCACGCATGGTTCAAGTTTTAGACCTCTGCTTTAACTTTACATTTCCCCATTTCTTTATTACCCTCTTTGTCTCCGTTATATCTCTCTGCATTACCTCCCTTTTTAATAAATGCTGTAATAACTTCCATCTCCACGTTAATATAGATGTTTGCAAGCTCATCATGTGTGCAGAAATAAGCAAAAGATGGCAGCCTGACCGATTGGCGGACAAACTCTGCATTCGAATTTTTATAAAAATATTTATAATTTAATGAAAAAAACATTAACGTTAACAAACTGGAGTTCTTTTGCGTATCTTTCCTTTTTATTGCGTTTTTATTTAGTTAGTAAAATAATCTTTTGACCACCTTTATCCATGTCTCATCTATCACTATCACGTTTCGTCTCTCTTTTCTTCCCTCTCCATTTCTTTTTCTCCCTTTTCCCCCTCTCAGTCGTCCCGTGCAATCGCCATCCAGCCAAGTGGACTAGAGAGGTGACACGAGATGGGGTTTCCGTTCATTAAGTATCCCACAACTCTCACGTTGCATTACGATGCGAGGAGGTCTTGTCCAATCGATGCCAAGTGGCGCGTCTGCGGAAATCACGTGAGAGCGCCAATGTCCCGTCTAGTACGAGTGGACGTGGCCCGAGGGATCTTTACCTATCGTGCCGAGCCACGCATTTGCGAGAGTCCTTTCCCTGCTCTGCTACTCAAACCTCTCTCGGTACTTTTTTATTTTTGCTTTTCATCCCATCAACGTCACCTTTCTCGTGATTTTCGTTTTTTTCTCTCTCTCTCTCTCTTGCGACGACTACGTCGTGCGTTACCTCTTACGCTTAAGGGCATCGGTTTAAGCCGTGCGCTTTAGATTAGTCGGACATTTTAAGTCTCGAGTCTTCCGCCATTTTGTTCTTACGGCGGTTGTTGAATCCCACACACTGGCGGGTGATGAATTTCGGAGGCTGAGGGCCAAATGTTATTTGGGGCCATTTACACAAATGGACTAAATTAAGATGAACACGAGAAGGAATTTTCTTTGAGAATGGTATATTCTTCACGTAATAAGCGTTGTTCATTTTTATGCTTAACATATTTTTTGTGAAACGAGGGTCTCTCGAGTGCCTCACATTTTCCTTTGAACCTTGCAACCCAGTGGTGGTTTGCGATTCGTACTTTGTATAAAACCCCTGTACTGTATTTCTTTTGCGTTCGTTTATTTTCTTTCTAAAATTTTCGGCGATTATTTCACCTCTCTGTGAATAATGACTTCAACTCTCTCTTCATTTAGACCCTCTTTTCAATTTGCCATGTCTTTCTTCCCATCGTGCTTCATAGTCAAGCCATAAGTCGTTTTCTGTCATTCCCTCGTCTAAAAAAAAGCCTCCTCCCACCCCTCACCGTATCTCCGACATTTCTCTCCCTACCTTTTATCCAACCCTTTCCGTTTTTCTACTCTCCTTTCCTTCACATTCTCACCCTTTCTCCATTTGACATTCGCTTTTACGTCCGTACGTTCGGACCCGTCTCTGCGGTTAACAGTCAAAGGGATCGGAGTGGAATCGGGAATAAGTCAGACCCGTGACGTAGGTTTCGAGAGATTTTGCAAAGTCCCTCTCTCTCTCCCTCTCTTTCACACACACACACACCCACTCTTCCTAGATCCTGAATGGGACGAATGGAATTTTTCGAAGGGGAAAAATGAAATTTCGGACGATTTTTCTACGCGGTAGAGGAAGAGAGATAGATGGGTTTTGGACGGATGGATACGGAGGGACTGTGACGCGCTCGGTGAGGTCGCCTTTATTTGAAACATATGGAAATGAAGGCAGTGTCCGGCAAAGATCGCTACGCTTTAGGCATGAGGGTGCGCGGAGTGTTGATAAAGTAGTACGCGGATGGAAGGGTGGACGTTTTATTTTTCGCCGGAGAATTTTTCTTTTATTTTTACGCGACGCATCGCGTTTGTGTTTTTTTCCCCGATGTGGTCCCCCGTTTCCGTTTCGGAAGAGTCGCACGCATTCATGGAAAAAATACGTCACGGAAAGGTTTTCCACAAGGTCGGATCGCGTCGAGATTATTTTAGTCGTAGACGTTTCTCTGCTGGCATGTTGCGAGCGGTAACGGTGATTTACTTTATTAGTTTTTGTAGGTAGCGGGAGAATGGCGTTGAGTTGTATTTGGAAAAAACAATTATTTCGTTTCTTAAAAATGAAAATAACATAAGGATAAGGATAAGTTTCGGCGTTTATTTCTACGTTCATTGCCATTTAAACGTCTTGTGCCTTCCCTCGTTTTAAAAATCAACTGAAACGAAACATTAAAGGCCATCTTAAAGTTAAGCAATAGCTCTCGATACATTATTCTGAACATCTTTCTTTTTTTGTAAGTTTTTAATTTTCTTCTCGAATAAAGTTGATTCTTCCGCGTGAAAATGATCTTTACCGGCTAAAAGACCTTAGCAGTCTGTCGATTTTTCCTTGCTCAAATATTCCGACTAGGAAACAAAGCCTTTAAATGAAGTTATCCGCGAGAGTTGGGTTTAAAAAAAAACCCTAGAAAAATGAAACGGAAAAAGAAAAACCCTCGACCTTGAGATGGTAAAAAAAAATACTTGCACGGAAGAGGTTAAATAGAAGAGGTACATACAATGGTAGTCACCTCCCACCACTTCGCTTCAGCATTGCGATGGGAAAGGTGGGACAGAGAGCAATTAAAATCTGTCCCGCACGGGCGACCCCTGGAGGATATCCGTTTTAGGAAGGATTTCTATCCTGTTTCAGAAATAAAATTACGGATTGCGAAAAAGAAAAGGATAGTAGAGATTAAACGAATTAGGATACACCGCGCGTTAAGGGATGCTCCCTTCCTCGTCCTCTTACTCCTCCCGCTCGGGGCGAATGCAAATGGGACCTGGTCCGCTTTAAATAAAACCTCGTTTCGGATGGAGCGGGTCGGGTTAGGGAGGGGAGAAAAGGATTCCCTACGAAAAGGTGGGATGCGGTGTTAGGGGGGGGGAGGGTTAGAAAGGGCGGGGGCACTCGGAACGGATTTTGTACTCGTAGGAGTACACGGAAGGGGCTTGGCCAAGGAAGAGACGCGGAAATATTATGGTCCAAAGGCATTGGTAAATGGAAGGATGAAAGTGGGAGAGGTGGTGTGTGTACGTGGCGGTGTTTGTTAGCCCAGTCCCCGGATAAACGTTAAGGGTGTGTAACCGTTGCGATGTCTAGGAGAGTTGTGAGCGAGACTTTAGAAGAGTTACTCGCTAATCGTTTCTGGTAACGGGAGATTTTATGTGCGATTATTTAGTAAGGTGAGTTTCTTGTGAAGGATTTTAATTGCGTTTAAAGTACGTTGAGCGTAGTTGTTCAGACGCCACGGAAATTTGTGCCTATTACTTGGAAGAGCAGTGCCTTAACCGTATGTTTTAATGAAAGGATTTTGCGAGTGTGGTTAAATTATCACGTGTTCCCCGAAAAGGATTTTAATTGCACCCTGAGAAGAGTTATTTGTAAGGCTCAAAAGTTATTTAGCCAACCTTCTAGTTTAGTGTTTAGCGAGAATACGCGCATATACAGGTTGTGCATACGACCTGCAGTTATTTGGCATCGTATTTTCTCCTGAGTTTGTGTAATTTCCGTGTTAACGTCACAAATGTTTCGCTGCTTTGCGCAGATGAGCATGTATCTACGCTTCAAACATCATGATTCTGCTCGAAGCTCTTTAGCGATTCCTTTAATGTAATAATCACATCTGATCTTCATCTGTTAGCGCTACTATGTCAAAATAAACTCAGATATTCCTCTTGCTTGCGTCATTTTAGTGCCTGGAGATTGAATTTGCGAATTCGTGACGGTGACGTACATTCCAATCTGATGCGAGAAACGCCGAGGTAATTCAGTCGCTCCAATTTTAGCAGGTCTAACTAACACGTTGTACACAATTCCTGAAGTGGATTTGGTATGCGCGGCGTGCATTCCTGGGATATAAAATGAATGCTTCGTGAATCAAAGTTGAGTCATCGATCAGAGATCGTCCTATGTTCATTTCGTAGTATAATCCCCGCTTTAAACTTTGAACACTGTTTACTTGCGAGGGTTTCTGACTTTCATATTTTAATGAATTGTTTCGCGATGTGAAAACCATTTCTAATGCTCTGTTCTTTTTTTTTATTGTAGGTAAGCGAGTTTTGTATCTACCCCTTCATTCTGCATTGTGGAATAAGGTATGTTACCTTCATAAAAATACGGAACGTGGTAATATTCCTTGCACGTAAGTTAATATTGACTGGATTGAGTTTATGGTAACAACGCTGAATGTAATAATTTGTACAGTCAGTTAGTCAGTATCGACGGAAACGCACATATCTCTTCATCGATTGGTGAGCGTCCGGTATTTATTTCAATTCATAATCTCCGCCCAGAGGAATAATGTCGTATCTAACGTCTACGTTTCTGATGTTAAGTCACAACACAGTACTTCGATACTCAAGAATTTTCATTTGCAATGTTTTTCCCCGGGGAGAAAAACCGTTCGTCAGTTTATGAAAAGCAATGGGAGGTACTAAAAAGACTCGTTGCAACCACGAAGAATGCGAGACGCGTTTTTAACATCCTCTGCGAACTCTAATATATTACGAGAGTTGACGTATCTTTTCCTTTCATCTCGCCTGAAAAGTGGCTCTCGTTCCCTTACGTCCTTCATCCTGACGAAGAAAAGAAAACAAAATATTCCTTTTTAAATCCCGATAAATTAGAAAAGAAAAAAATACGGGCGTCGCTCCGGCGGCGGAATAATTTTTTTTTTGGCGAATTCTCCAAATTTTAATCATCGCCGCTTCGCGCATTAATAAGTTTTTCCCCTCACGCAAAAAGGACGACGAAGATAAACGAAGGAAATAGTGGGAGTAATATATATATATATAGAGAGAGAGAGAGGGGGGGGGGGAGTCTCTACTTAAAAACAGCTCTTTTAATACTCGAAAATGTAAATTTTCTACGAGGATCCTCACCAAGTTACCCCTCCTTCTCTTATGAGAGCGCGTATGCTACAATAAATGTAACGAGAGGGAAGGAATGGGAGAAGAGGTGAGAAGGATCGGTTAGGGCGGGAGAAGGAGGAGAGAGCGAGAGGAAGAGGAGGAGGAGGAGAGGACGCTATTAGGTTGAGTGAGACGAAATGAATAAGGGGATGAGAAGAGGGGGAGAAGAAAAAGAAGGGGCTGCTTGGAGAGTGGCCGGTTTTGAAGGAGGAAGCGGAGAGTATAAGGAGAAGGGAAATGAATGAGGAAGATGGAGTGGAAGGGGAGTTGGAGAGAGAGAGAAGAGGGGACGGCGAAAGGCCTCTCGGAAGGAAGAGAGAAGGGATGGAGGAAGTTTGGATAGCGGCAGTAAAGAGGACGCGGTGGAAGTCGGCAGAGATGCGTGAAGGGGGAGGGGGAGGAAGAGAGAGAGAGAGAAAGGAGGATAGTTTGTTAGACTGAGAGGGATGGTGGGAAGGAAATAGTGGAGTGGATGGCAATGAGTGGTTGAGGAAACTTAGGGAGAGAGAGAGGGAGAATGGAGAAAGATTTGTGCGGAGGGGCAAAAGAGAACGTTTTTATAAACTGAAGGGGAAGGAAAGAGGAGGTGGCTGGGAATATAAGGGAGAGGTGATTTATATTCTCTGGGATAAAGGTAGTGTGGGGTATAGAGAGAGAGGGAGAGAGAAAAAAAAAGAGATTCGTTTTACTGGATGGACTTCGAGATAAGTAGCGTCAAAAGAAGTGCATATCATGGCAGGGAGATATTAACACAAAATAGGAAGGCTTGCGGGTAGATATCTAAGACTGTAAGGTGAAACGATTGATAGGAATAAATGGTGCATTCACTATTATTTGCGCTTGTTACAGCAGCATCGTAATGCAACCGTTGTAAAAACGATATAATTAAATGCAGTGAGAATTTCACTCATTTGTGTAACCGTCAACTACTTCTTCTGTATTAATAACAAGTACCACAGAGTTGCCCCACAAATGGTGTATTATTAACTTTTTCAAATTTAATAATATACCACAGTTCAAACATTACGAAATACGAAGGCCTCATTCGACGAGTTAGAACATTAATACTGGGCGGCGAAATTAAAATTTCTTGTGATGAAGTGATGAGAGAAATTGTCGCGCGTGTGAAGTCGGCGTGAAACTTGCGGCGCAATTTGTTGAATATGAACCAAGGAGGGAAATGAAATTGGATAACGGTGTGCGCGCGTGTGTGTGTGCGTGTGTGCGTTAGGGAGGAGGGTAAGTATGTAATAGTAAAGGATGGTTTAAGGAAGAAGGATGAAGGAAGGGGCAAAGGTTGGGAGCGGGCTTGGGTTAGTAAAGGAGAGAGAGAGAGAGAGAGAGGAGGGCGGGGGAAGTGAGAAGATGATTCATTTTCCCCTTTGCGGGAGGCCGGGAAAGGTTAGACGAGGGAAAGAGGAGGGTTAAAATGGATAAGGGGGTGAGCTTGAAGAGGCGGATGGAGAAGCCAGAGGCGGAAGAGAGAGAGAAGGGATGAACAGAGAGAGAGAAAGAAAGAACGTTGTTAGTCGGGTGGAAATCTTAGATTTTGAGTACAAAGGAAAATTCAGGGTATAACCATCTTCTCCTTGAAAAGGATTTGCCGGATGACGGGAAAGTATAAGGAGACGGAATAAGGAGAAAGTGAGGAAGAAAAGGTGAGAAAGATATAGTGTGCGAAAGAGAGGAGGAAGGAAATCGAAGGGAATATTTTTTTTTAAAACAACTGCGAAGGGAAAAAGGTTTGAATTGGAAGTTTGCGGTGAAGCGAAAGGGATGGGGAACGGAGCAAGGGAAGAGGTGGGTGGAGAAAGAAAGAATTAAAAAAAGAGGCGGTGAAGAGAGGTAGAGGAGAGGAAAGAGAGAGAGTGAGAGAGAGGTGGACAGAAGAGGGAGCAGGAGTGGTTTTTAGGGAAGTTTAATTGATTTGAGTGATGCGGTGAAAGGGAAGGGAGGAGGGAAAGGAGAGAGGAGGTAGGAAGAGGGAGGAGAGGGTAGTCTGGGGAAAAGGACTTAGCCGATGAAAGCTGTCCTGGGATTGCGAGAAAATGTGGGAGAGTTTGAGACGGTTTGTGTTTAGGTTTCGACTAAAAAGAGAAAGAGAGAGAGATTGAGAACCAAGAGAGGAAAGAAGAAAGGAGCGCGCAAGAGGGAGGCAGACTTCGGTTTGGATTTTATCATAGAACACACAGCGGCTGTTTATTTTAATCGAATTGGTAATTATCTCGGCTGTCAAAACCATTCGCTTCGAATTTATTTTCGGTGCGAAAGAGGTTTTATCTTTCCGCGAAAACTTTTCCGTGATTGTGGTGCCGTTTCGAACGAGCGCACTCTCTGGCGGTTTTTTTTTCTCTCTTTGCCGTATCCTAATAACATTTCCGTTAATGCGTCTTTTTGAGCGGAATTTCGTATTTTTGTGGGATTGTTTAAAACGCAGAATGATGTACAGGATGATTAAAAACGATCATCTCGATTTTAAACATTTATCGTTGAAGAAATAACAAAGGTACTTTTAAAAGGAGGCTATACTAATAAAGTCACGCTCGAAAAAGTTTTTTTTTTCGTAGAAGTTCAATGTGTGCTCCTTTCGTCGCTCTACAGACATCAAGAAGGGTATTGTGTTTCCTTCAGTACGTTTTGTGGCATATCATGCTAAACTTTTCCAACAGCCTCACGTATCCTTTCCTTTAAAAAAAAGAAGGAATGGCCCCTTCTCGTCCGATCGGACAACGCTCATTCATGAATACTGTAACCTCAATGCATAGCTTGAGCAAAACTTCTTCAGTTTTTCTTTGCAAGTATAGCTTGCTTTTCAGAGTATCTTTGTTAGTTTTTTCATAATAAATTTTTAAGATCCGGAGGATCATTTGTGATCGCCCTGCATAATTGATTGTTGCCTAAGAAAACCAAATTATACGCAGTCGAACATTAATAAGCAGAAAATCTAAAAACTAGTTTTTTATGACTTGAAACTTAACCGTACTTGACCATGTTGCTGTTTGATTTACGCTTCAATAAGTAATATTAAACTCCTTTTTATTACCAAACTGGAAATTCGTCTCCGATTGTAAAATAATGGTTCTAAGGAGTTTTCTCAGTTTGATATTGCACGGTTTCTCGGACTGACGCTACAGTTTATCATATACTGGGCAATTTTTTTTCGTAGAATTCCTTCCTAGGCAGCGCCACATCTTCCATACCACTTCTTTAAAAAAAAAAGAAACAGGAAAAAGCGCATTTCGACTATAATCTTTCATCTCATCGACGCCAAAGTAACTCGGCAGCGCCTTGAATCTTCCAGGAGGACAAAGCGCGCAAGGTTTTTCGGGTTATCCGGTGGGAATGGACGAGAAGTGACTTACGGATTACTGCGAATGAAAGGAAGTCGAAGAAGGAAGCCCCGGTGTGTGTGTGTGTGCGCGCACGTACGAGATGTGCGCTTGCCAGCAGGAGCTAGAAAATGATCTAGAATTGCTTTGGGTGATAGGCGAGGATGGGGGCTTTGTCTGCGTGTGCCCAGGGTTTTCCCACGAGTTACCACCGAGCAATACCTCGTTGCCCCGGAGGGAATAAATGTGTTTGGATGGAATTATGTCGGTAATGGATGAGTAGATGAGAGAATGAATCTCTCTCTTTCTCTCTCTCTCTCTCTCTCTTGAATTCTCTCTTCCCTATGTGATAAGCAGCTTTTCTTTCAGACGTCTATTAGCCTGCTCCTCCAACCGTACCTGATTTTATTCCAGCCTCCGAAACTTCTTGTTCTCTCTACTATCTCCTCTCTATCTCGCCTCTATCTCCCTTTTCTCCTCTCTCCCATCCCTTTTTCATTTCAGACCTCTCCTTTCTCCTCTCTATTCTCTAACCCCTCTCATTCCCTCTTTTTCCTCTCTGAAATTTCTATCTCTCATCTCTTTCTTTTTTCCTTCCTTTTACCTTTCCTCTCATTCTCACCTCTCTCGTTTCTCTCTCTTTTCTCTCTCATCTCTCTCTCCTCTCTTCTCTCTGCTGTCTCTTGTCGTTTCATGCCTATCTTCTTTCGTATCTCTTTATTCTCTCTCTGTCTCTCTCTCACTGTGCCGTTTTCTGTTTCTCAAAAGAAATGGCTTATTTCCTCTTCTCTTTTATTCGCGATGTCTTTATTTTTTGTCCTTTCCCTCCTTGCATCGAACTGTAAGGCATTCTACTCGTATTGTTGTTAGGTAATTTAAAATTAGGTGCATTTTAAGCATTGGTTTTTGCAGTGTATCAGTTCACATTTATGGTTGAATTGTGTAATTTTAATAAATTTGGAGCATTTTTACTGGCGCACTAAAATTATGAGTTGCGCACAATTAATGTATATGCCTTTTGCTGGCACATTAAACCGGGTCAACGAACGATTAAACAAACGTCTAAAGAGGCCGCGTATTTTTGAGCGAGTACTGTTTTATTTTAATGTTTTGGGGACGGATCCAATTATAATTGTGAGCCTGAAACTGCCATATTAGTCCAACCTAGCGTTTTAGTAAGGGTTCTTCTGTTTTAATCATTAATCCGTCTAGGAAAGTTTAAAAAAAAAACTTGAACTGCTACCACGCATAAAATATCTTCCTCTAAAACCAATAAAATCTTTTCCATCATGCCAAATTAAGGCGTTTTTTTTTTCATTACAAAGACTTTTTTTCTTCAAGGCTCGAGATTCCGAGTATTTACTTTGCAGCGTGGATGCGTTAACGATCTCTTATTGAGATCGCGAAAATTTCCAATTAATCCTTCGCCGATAATTGCCAGGCAAGACTCGGCATAAATTAGGCGAAATGAAGACGTCTTCTCCGGTGGAGAATGAAGCGGAGGAGAGGCAGCAGGGAGAGAGAGGAGGAGAGAGAGGAAGGAGGCAGGGGGGAGGGGAGGTTCACCCTATCATTTCATCATAGCCCTCGAGGGCATTCCCCATCTCCTTCTTACTCTATTTGCTCCCTACTCTTATTTCCTCTCTCTTGAATTTCTTCTTCGTCCTCCATTTCCCCATTTATCCTTTCTCTCTCTCTCTCAATTTCTCCTGCATGCTCCCGATCTCCCTCTTATACGCCTTCACCCCTCATAACCTTCTCGTCCAACTTGCCTTCACGGCCTCCTTTCTCTCTCTCTCTCTCACTCACTCCCACTTCAGTCTGTTTACCGTTACTCCTCTCATCTCCTCAAGGGGAGATCATGGGTAGGTGGTTTGTTGGCAGGGAGAGAGGGTGTTGAGGGGAAGGAGGTGATGGAGAGGGAACGAGAGAGGAGGAAGGAGAGCGTAGTTAGGATGATGAGGGAGGCGTCTCCGCATTTTCATAAAGTTTTAGCACTATTTAATCGCTCGCCGTTTATTATTATTTCGTTTTTACTTTCCGTCGTCGTAAAAAGAACGCCTTCACAATGCTTCTATGTTTACCTTTCTGCCGAGTTGGCAGCCAACTCGCCTTACTCCTTCTCTTTTCTCGTGGTTTTAATCTCATTCGTCTTGAAGTTTTTGGGCGAGGAGAAGGGATTCAGTCGTGTATCTCAGTGTGTGGAGCAAAGCGTCGATTCGGGGGAAAAAAGGACAATGACGGGGCGGATTTCGCTTAATTAACGTGTCATTAGTTGGTTACGGGTTCAGGGAGACGTTGGACGATTTTCATTATCCTCATAGGCGTGTTATGCGTTGAATAGTTTTTATTTATTAAAAGATATGATTTTATGTCGACTTTGCTGTTGAATGAATGCTCGAAACACACGGCAATAGATTCGATTGCAATTAACTGGTATTAATTTTGGTATTTCGTTGCTATAATAAGCATTGCCTTCTTTTAAAAATATTGATTGAGAATATCTCACTTGGATATATTTCCTTTTGAAAAAAATATAAATTGGTACGCATGGAATTTCCCTATCGACAATAGTTCATACAAAATAAACGTCCGACGTTTTTTTGGTCATACTAGGCTCGAGTACTTGTTCTCAAAGAGTTTATGGCCCATTACGCTAGCGTAGAAATAATCTTTTAATAAGGTGTGACCATTAAATAGCGCGTGTGTTCATCCCTCTTCTCCGACGATCGTCACATGTCGATTGTAGTACAAGGAAAACCCTTTTAATTAATGAAACCTTTTCTCGGACCCCCTTCATTCATAACTCATTCCGCACAAAAAAACGCGGAGTCCGAGAGAGAGGAAAAAAAAGAAGACCGAACGTCCCCGTATCCCCTTCTTCCATCCGTCTCTCACTTTCCCGACCCCGCTGTATCTCCAAACCCCTTTCTCGGCTCCATTATACTCGAAACCTACCAATCAGCTCGAGGCTGTTGGAATTCCTTTAGTGTTGAGGGAGAGGGGAGGGGGGGGGGGGGGTGGTCCCAGAAAATGCTTTTCCTTTAATCCTTTTCTGTTTCTGCACAATCTCGCTTTCCCTCTCTCTCTCTCTCCTTTCTCTTTTAATCTCCTTTGCTCTCTTCGAAAGAGAGAGAGAGGTAGAGATCCCTTTTCTCAAGCCCTACACGATCCATAAATAACCTCTCTCCCTATCCCTTTTGCCCACTACCTTTCCACCCCCTCTCTCCCTCCCTCCCTACTTCGTAGACTTATGAACTCGACACCCGAAAAATGTATGAGTTGAGGCCTTAGATAAACGTATCATCATGGCGGCTTTAAGACGCTTTGGAGAATTGCTCCATAATCGTGACTTTTTAACTTGAAAAATAAACGTTACCGTTTTTTTTTGTGGTTCTGGGTAGTTATCCCGCTTTTCTTTTTACTACAAGCGATCATAATTTTGAAATTGCTGTTGTTGATGCATAATGTTATGGAAAGTGGTGTTGTTTGGGATGCATAATGCTAGGGAAATTGGGGTTGTGTGGGATGCATAATGCTAAGGGTGAAACATCATCAGTCTGTGCCTGATAACGCAAATGGGACTGAGTTTCCACCTGTTTTATCATAAGCAATCATTGTTTTGAAATTGTTGTGAGGGGCACATAATTTTAAGGGTGCGGCATGTCTTTGCCTAAGAACTCAAATGAGAATTATCGAGCTCACCCCATGGTTAAAGTGAATTTTATGTTGGTGCAACGTGTTCTTTATTAGAATCTAATATCGGCGAATGACTGCTGCTTTGTAACCGAAATGCGTGTCTGCTTTTTCTGACTTTTTGTTGTTATTGGAGAGGCTTATTTTGTCAATTCAACACCTGTGCTAGAGTGTTTTCATTTGGATTGTTCTCGCTTATCTGCCATTTGGAAAACAGAATCTTTTTCTGTACGCTGCATGGAATGAAAGTAGTTTGCGTAAATTCGTGAAAATCGCTTGTAGTGAGAAAAAGTGTTGCAAGAAAGCTGTAATCCTTTGAATATATTATCCACTTTACTTTTGATCGTTAAAAATTCCCTTTCCGCGTGCAATTTTGCGCCAAACCGTCTAGTTAACCTCGGCGTGTTGCAGTTTTCGATCCCTCGCTTTTTTCTTTAAAATGTTCGATTCTAAAGAGATGGAAAACTTTCCTTAAAAAACCACCCGTTTTGCGTCTTTTCCTCGACTTCTCTATCTCGCTCGAGAAAAAGCGACGAAAAGAGATTTTTCAAAAAAATTAGCAAGCCTGGTTAAAAAATAGTCTAGGACGGCGTATGAAAAGGACCCAGTTTTAAAAATTTATTTCCGTCCTTCGAACGACAAAAGAGCGAGAGATACGTGAAACAAAAAAAAAGAGAGTGCCTTATCAATCCTCTCTCATGCATTCGTTACCACTCGTTTCCTCATATCTTCCAAAAAAAAAAAACCCGCGAGAAATAAATGATTCAAGGCCGCGACGCGGAATGGGTTTAAAACACCGCTCTTGTGGAAAAAATACCCAAAATGCGACACTGTGGCGAGATGTGAAGGGGTTGTTTCTCTGTGTGTGTGTGTATACGGAGGGCGTGGGAAGGGGGTGAGAGAAGGGAAGGAGATTAGTTCCCGTAACGGAAACCCACGCTAAAATAATTCGCGATAAAAATCCCCATTGCCGCTGCTCACGGAGTTGGATTTTCACTCTCATACCTCCAGGCGTGCGCTTCCCACCTCCGCTCTATTCCGTCCGCGCTCGTTTTTTCCCTTATTCCGTTTTACATTCCTTTTCTCCGTTTCTTCTATCGCTGTGTTTTTTTTGTACCCTATTCCTTCTCAATCTTCTCATGTCGTCTTTCCGTTCCGATGAAATTATAGTTATCGCGAGAGAAATCGATTTTGATGAATGTGACCCTTAAAGTAAAGAAAAGGTGTTTTTAGCGATAGGCAAGCCTGGAGTATGTTGTCTTTATTGAGCTGTATTCAATAAATAAACGGTTTAACGGAATTTAATAATATAATAATATCTCGTAAATTTTGGATATTATTTCACCCGCATTACAAGCTCTGTTGAAACGAACCGTATCGCGAAGAAATGGATTTTTTTTACGATTTTTGTTTTCCGGAATATCGATTTGCCTAGAAATGGTTGCATGGGCTTTGATTAAATATCGTTCATTTACGGAGCTTTATGCCATACACGATAATACATAAGCTATATTACTCACAAAAATAACCGAAAATTGTCGAGTGCTGTTATAGCATATCGAGTTTTAGGCCCAGTTACCTCCTAGATCTCCCCGCTCCCGCAACAGAGGAATTTTTGCTACGTGTCTGTTCCTAAATACGTATAAAATATAACCAAAGACATTATTGTGCGACGTAAAAGCGCCCTGTTACGGGAAATGTTACGCAATGTGTATTTCGCCGATTTTTATCCATGATATTCGTGAAAAATGTTTCCCACTTACGAACATACCCGTTATCTAATGCCTTTTCCCCTGCTTCTTTCCTTGATTACAATTCTTGTCGTTTATCACTCTCTCTCTCTCTCTCGCTTTGAAAGACTACGAGTCACGTTCCATTTCCCCTCCCAACCCCCGTGCACGTCGGTCTATTTTCATGCTTTGTGTCAACGTTCCTTTTTCCTTCCCCTTCCTTCTCTTCTTTCCGTCATTTTCCTATCCTGTTTACTCCCCCTGTCGGTCACGTGATCCACTTTCGTTCCCTTTTTTAAAAAAAAATCCCCTTCCGCTCTCCGCGTTCCAGCGTTCTCTTTCCCTTCTTCCATCTCTCTTTTCTTTCGCTAATTTCCCTTTCGCCTTCCTCGCGCTTTTTTTTTCGCACCCTCCGTTATTTTCGTTTCGCCTCTCTTCTTCTACCGCATGAATAATTCAGCGCGTAGCCGCTTTCGACTGGAGGCGGCGCTCGGTGTGTCTGCCGTACCCCTTTTCTTCTTTTCCTCCCTCCTCTTCCTTCTCCACCTCTCCTCCTCTTCCTTCTCCATATCTCCTCTTCCTTCTCCATATCTCCTCCTCCTTATCTTCCTCTTCTCCCTTTCTCCCATCGCTGTATATTTTGTCTTCTGTATCGTACTCTTATTCTCCTGTATTCCTACATCGTCTTTATCTTCGCTTTGACCAATATTCTCTTTCTTCTTCCCTTCTCATAAATTTCATCTTCATTTCTCTTTCGTCCTCTTCCTCATATCTCCTGTTCTTTCCTTTTTCTTTTCTCTCCATCTTCTTTTAACCCTATTCTCATTTCCCTTATTTTCTCTTTGATTTTCTCCGTCTACCTTTCTCTCTCTCTTCCTTGCTATTCGTCATCTTCTATTCTCACTCTTCTCGTCTTCTGTCCGTCCTTCTCTTTCTTCCTCAGCGTCTTCATTCTGCCTCTTTTGCGACTTTAATTTTCTTTCATTTTCTCATTCTCTTCTTTCATCCTTTCTCCTCATTCTTTCCCGTTTTCTTCGCCCTTGCCTTTTCTCTCCTCCTCTAATCTCTCTCTCCGACTCTTCTTTCCTTCCTCAAAGGTAATGAGGCCGCGTCATGCTCGGGGATTCGCGGCGACACTTCCCTCCATCTTTCTCCCCTCTTTCCCATCTTTATTTCCTCTCTCTCTCCCTCCTGGTTTATTTATTTTATTTTCGGTTCTTCTCCACTGGTGTGTAATAGAAGGAAGACGAGAATGGGTCCCATTTAGTTGGACATTAGCGGATTCCATTCCGCTTTTTTTCCCATCGCTTTGCCGAGTTTTTTTCGAGTTTGTTTTTTTATTCCATTCTTTTTCTCTCTCTCTCTCTCTCTCATTCTCCTTTGGTCACCGCTGAGTACAGATCGCAATGGTTTGCCGTGTTTAATGTCACGGAGTCGTTTTATTCCCTCTCTTTCTCTCTCTCTCTCTCTCCCGCTCTCTCTCTCGCTCTCTCTCTCCACACGCCAAACCACCACCCTCTCTCTCCCTCTGTCTACTCTTCTACTCTCGTCCTCTATACCCGATCTTTACGCTCCGGCGAAAAGATAGCGAAGAAAAAAAAGGAAGCTGTGTTGGAATGTGCAACTGGATCTTCTTCTTCTTTTTTTCCGAATAAACGGAACAATTTTATGTCCGGGAGTGCCTCGTATTGTTTTTTTTTGGGCTGCAGATTTTTTTTCTCTTAGGGTGTTCAATCTCGTGGTGGAGAGAGAGAGAGTTGGGGGAGGAGGAGGAAGATGAGAAGAGGAGAGGTGGCGGTGTTGCACGTGTCCGGATTCTCCGCGACCGCGTTTTAAATCCCTCGGTGTTGTTTCAAAGCGTTCTCTTTTTAGCGCGGCTGCGTCGGAATCTTTATTTATTTATTTTTTGTTTTCGGCGGAGATCGAAGAGAGCGAGGGAAGAGTGACGGTATGTGTTGTTATCCTCGTGTTTCAAACGCGTACTTTTTTTCTCGAAAATTTTCGTCGTAATTAGGACGGGGATGTCGCGGGAAATTTTGAATAGATTTTAAATAGAAAGACGGAATTTTTTCCTTCTAAACTGATAATCTTTGGGGAGTTTCGCGGAGTGTTACGACGTTTCTGATTTTTCACGTACTACCGTTCGCTTTTTTTTAAATTTTGGAGTGAAATTGTAATTCTAGAGGGTTTTATGGTCTCGTCTATTTGGGATTTTTTGGCGATTTAAAATCCGTCGGAAAATTGTTTTATCTCCCTTTCAAAAATGTGTTTTCAGTTTCTGAAAAATTCTCCGGGCTATGTCTGGTATGTGCTTTGATTTCTTCGTCATTTTTGTGCATTTGCATGTCTTTTGTCTTTTGATGATTTGTTTTCATCTCTACATTCTCCTACCGATGGTGCAAAACGCATGATCTGTTATCCATAAAAATTTCACTTAACATAAAGAAATCGTTTAGTTAACTGACATGGGTTTTTGGACGTTTATCGTATTTAAATCATATTCCGAAATCACCCACAAACCTTTTTTTTTCGATACATACAAAAACTTTGAAACACGCTCGAGTGTAAGTAAGACACTTCTGCTGAGTATATATTAGACGAATGGCTTTTTTTTTTAAAGTCTCCTTTATTTCGATTCTGAAGTTTTTACCTATGAGCCGAACCTAGAGAATTCTCTATTTTTTAATTGCGAGTAATCCTTAAGTACGAAGTAAATCTCTTAAATTGCGCGAAGTTTTATTTAGGTATTTTTTTAATTCTCCGCCGCTGATTTTATCCCGTGCACAGATATAAGCGTCGCTTTTCTTCTCTTTTTTACCCGCGAAAGTTTTGAAACGCTTACCGAGAAGATTCTTCGGAGAGAGACATTTTTTATTTATTTTTTTATCTCCCTGCTCGGGGGCCTCTCGCCAATTTGGGGAAAAAGCATGGATTCGGGAAGTCTCTTTTTGGCTCCATCCCAAATGCTAAATTTCGTTCATTCTATTCCTCCGAGGAGAATTTCCTCGTTTTTCCTTCTCCGACTTCTTTTTTTTTCTTTTCTCCCATTCCGGGTTTTCTAAGGCGAACTTACCTACTAGTTTCAGCGGCCATGTTTTTCCTTTTATCAAGTGGCGTTTTATGTCCGAACTTTTGGATCTTAGTTCCCGTCAACAGGATCATGTATCGCTATTTTCATTACGATAAGTGCTGGTAATCTTAAAGATGCCCGTGGAGTAAAGTGTGCTATTTCGTAAATGTATTTTTTTTACCTCTGCGTGTAATGTAGCATTATCGCAGTATTCGCTGGTGAAGCAGAAGACAATACAGTAGTGCCCTGCGCAACGCAAAGAATTTGTTCTTCCAACAGATCGTGTCGGAAAAAACCACGCGGTGCAAATTTAATGCCCTACGGAAAAAATCACGTTTTTGCATAAGCCAGTGGTTTCCAAGCTACGGCAAAATGAAAATTGAAAATTATATATACCTATATTTATATAGGTATATATAATAAGTAATAGGTATATATAATAAGTAATAATAAGTAACCAAACACTTTAGTTTCCTAAAACCATTCTTCAACTATTTTCAATTTGATGTGACCAGCGAAGAGAGCGTAAGTAGGCTATTTGGCATTCGATAAGCGCAGAAATGTGTTATGTGGCTCTCGAGCCAAAATTTTTGGGACCTTGCATGAGCTACTGGCTTTCACACCTTGAATACCTAAACTGCAGTTCATGACCTCTTATAGTGGAATTTCAACCATACATGATCAAATCACCTTTGAGGAAAGCCGTGTAGTAAGCGGATTCACTATATTTACTTTACGAATTTATGAAACTGCCGAACAGATTTATATGCAACTACGGAAGGTCGTCTAAGCGTGTGTTATAATTTCTACACTAATAAGGTGGATGAAGCTTATTACGTCATATCCACGCAACCACTTTCCTGGAAACATATTTACATATGAAAAAACCGGTTTACAGTTTATGCACTTTATCTTTTTAATAGATGAGATTCCGACGTTCTCGAGGAGGAGAAGTTTTCACATTAAAATCTCCCATATACTCCCATATCATCATCCCTTCAAACCCGATTCCGAACCTGGCTTTATATATCCAGATGGAACTCTATCTAGAAAAAAATATTAGGAAGTATCTTGCCTCAATTCCGGTGCGCGCTCTTTTTTTTTATACCGATTTTTCCCCCTCAGATTATATCTCCTCGCGATCCGATATTCGGAAAGACATCCGGAGAGAAGAGGGGAGGGAGGGTGATATGGACGGCGAGCTCCTTCAAGACAAGAGAAAAGGAGATATTCGAAACGAATGTTTCGAATTTCTTCTTTTCTCGTACGGACGATTTTCCGATGGGAAACCTTTCACATATATGGAGACGATCGCCCCTCTCCCACCCCCTTCCTCCTCCTCCCCCCGCATACATTCTTTCGCCATGACTCACGCGTATCATCCGCTCCCGGCTCCCAATCCACTCGGAGTCGCCCAACATGTTACTTCTCTTTATCTTTACCGGAACTTTTATGAGATGAACTCTCTTGCGTTTCTCCATTGACGTTTTTTTCCCTCCGCGTGCCGTTGCGATGGGGAGGAATGGAAAAGATGGCACTACCCACCTGCTTACTTCGGTTTCCATCCGCTTCTGTCTCTAAGCGCCACTTGTCGCATGGACTTCCACGTTTCCTCTTCAATCCCAATACGGCCCTTTCTCCATTTATTTCCTCCCTTCTTCCGTCGTCTACTCCAACTTTCGCGCTTCCGGTCCTCTTCTTCAACTCTGCCCCCGTTTCATGGGTTGTCTATGTCGACTCAGATGTTCCATTTGACACTGGAAGCATAGTTCGCGGCATAACGTTATCGAACTTGTTTATGTCTCCTAATGCGTGAATTTAATGTCGCAATCAGCGCCGAAAGTAATGCCTGTATGTCGCTATCGTTTCCAGATTATTTATATTATTGTATCTATTATTATTAATGCTTTTTTTATTGTTTCTGCACTTCCCAGCCGATCTCCTTTCTCGTGGAAGAAAATCTCAAATATTATTACCTATCCTTATCTCCAGACGATACTCCAACCGAGGGATTAGTGACCCCATACACTTCTCTGAAATTTTCTTCCCTCAACCTCTTTTATTCCTTAATGGTCTACCATCGTTACCACCGCGGAGGCATTAATTTTCACTCCAACCCCTATCCTGACACAAAGCTTTACCTACTCCCAAGGGACCCCCTTACGTACTCCTTATCAGGAAAATTTTATGCTCATCCTTATTTAAACGCTCTTTTTCCGGTAATGTCATCTTATCTTCGCCACGGCATGCTTCTTTTCTATACGCAGCAGCGAAAATTCCCTGGAACTCTGTGCTCTGCTGGCTGCGATGGCTGTCCCGTGCGTCTATCCAGTTTCTTTACACCCTCGGTTTACGCACCCTATTTAATCTCCTATCATTAAGACGTCCCTCGATCTCTCCCCCCTGAAGACGAAGTGATCTCTCCATCTCGTTTCTCAAACTGTGGCACCCTATATCATTCTTCCTGTAACGTCGTACCTAATAATCGTCCCTCGACACACATCATCTGTCAGTACACGCCATGCAATTTCTTTTATTGCCTCTTCAGGGCTTCCGTGATATATGTATTAGAAACTCACCCCTCCTTGCCTAGAAACCTTCCTTTCTATGTGGAATCATTAATTCTCATCCGCAGTGGATTTTTGCTCCACCCTCGCTTAAGTCCACGCCTTATTTCTCCTTCTTTCCAATCATGCTCCCATCCCCCACCCTTCGTAGACGCTGATACGGGACCCTCAATGCACACACTCACGCTCACGTTTCATCCTTGCATCAGCACCTCCCAAAATCTTTCATTTCTCCTCTCACTTCTTCATTCTCTCCTTTTTCCTATACACTCCTTTCACTCGCCATTTCTACGACCCCCTCAGGCCTTCGCTCCCCCAAATTGAAATCTTCTCTCGACTCCAACTCCCTCCCCCCCCTCCCCTGAATCCAACCCTCCCTTTTTCTCGCCCCCTCTCGTCTTTTCTCTCTCTCTCCCTCCCTCTCTCTCCCTCTCTCTCTCCCTCTCTCTCCCTCTCTCTCCCTCTCCCTCTCTCTCCCTCTCCCTCTCTCTCCCTCTCTCTCTCCCTCTCTCTCTCCCTCTCTCTCTCTCCCTCTCTCTCTCTCCCTCGTCTTTTCTCTCTCCCCCTCTCCCTCTCTCTCCATCTCTCTCTCTCCCCCTCTCTCTCCCCCCACTCTCCCCCTCTCTCTCTCCATCCCTCTCTCTCCATCCCTCTCTCTCTCTCTCCCTCTCTCTCCCCCCTCTCCCCCCCTCTCTCCCCCTCGTCTTTTTCTCTCTTTCTCTCTCCCTCTCTCTCTCTCCCTCCCTCTCTCTCTCTCCCTCTCTCTTTCTCTATCTCTCTCCCTCTTTACCATCCTCTTTCTCTCCCTACCGGACTACAGCTTGCCCTCCTGCCTCCTCGTCTCCCTTCTCTGTTCGATCTTTCATTCCCACCGGCCTTTACATCTCCCCTCGTTCCGTGTCTCTTTCTGAGCCGTCTTATTCTCCCTCCTCCACCTCTTCCGCCCCCTTTTCTAGCCCCGTTTATCCCCTTCGTAACCAGGGCGGGTCTTCTTCTTGCTCGGGAGAGGACATGGGGTCCTTTCTACTCTTACTTCTACTACTATCTACCCCTCCCTTACTCGATTCCCTCTCTCCTTATCCTCTGCTCGTTCACACTTTCTTCTCAACGTCGTCACGGATTTGTCCTTATTCTTTTCGATCGATCTTTCTCTTGCAAGAGTTGGAGGAAGGAGGGAGAGAATCTTTCTTCCTCTCTCTCTCTCTGTCTCTCTCTCTCTTTCTCTCATTCCGTTTGTATGCAAAGGCTATGAGAAATGAAAATGCGTCACTAATGGAATTAATGGCCTCTCTCTCTCTTCGCCATCTCTTTCTTAAGGCTGTTCTTCCTTTCGTAAGTGTTTCGTTTTTTAGATTGCGCGCGGGAAGAAAAAAATGTTCGGATATAAAAATTGGATTAGGAATGTGGGTAGTCTTTTTGTGATTTTATTTGTTTATATTTTTGTCGTTTTGCGCTTAGCTGCGTGCTGACATTTTTTTTCTGCTGGTTGGCCTTTTCTTTAAATTCTGCTTCCTGAAAAATAACTCCCTAACCCGTGGTGCGCAAATACCTCAAGTTTTGTCCCGATATTTTATTGCAGTTCCTTACTATGAACGAAAATGTACGCTCTGACCGTTAAATGGTTAATTACGACTTAGTTTTTCACACAGTTTAAGAGAAAAAAATGGGTAAAATGTCAGATTTATTTAATAATATTTGTTTCGACTGGCTATAGCTCCATAGTTTGTATTAATTACTATGTACGCCAATCATTAAACAATCCAACCATAGTAATTTTAATATTGCTTTGATTTCAATGCAAGCTAGATGATTTTAGTACATCTTCTCCAGTCTACTCCACTCAAAGCTCTTTCTGTTTCACCTTTATTATTATACTTCATGTAAACAGCGTGGAATCCCCATTTTCTTCCTTTTTGTGTTTCTCTCAAACATTATCCCTTGTAAGCCTTTCCGGAAGCCATTTTCTACATTTTGAACGACAGTTGGGCTATATATAATTCAAGATCGAAATCAATCAATCGAAAAATATTTTGTGCGAAAATTTACCTGCTCGTTTTTCGACCACGTATGAATATATATCTTCTTCATATTGTCTTATTCTTTATGAAAATTTCTAGTTTTAAAGTGAACAAATTTGTACGAGCTGCGTATTGCTCGTTATTTCAAAAACGTTTACCCATTTTTCCCAGAGTTCATTCCTCCCTCGAAGCTTAAATCACCGTGCGAACGAGAGGTCATATACCGAAACGATCCTGCATGAATCATCGCGTTATGGTATGGGTGAAAATCGTCCCGTTTCGGATGGACCTGTGATACTTCTCCCTTCGGACCAACGCCCATAAAGACGTCTCCATTTCCCATAGAGATCTTTTTTTTTGCTTGAGTCTGTGCGTATGAACACGATAAACTTCCGATTAACTGGATTTCGAATGATCGACGTTTCGAAAAACAGGAATTTTTATAACTTGACAAAAAAAACTGCTTTACTTATGTGCATATTTACGTTATTTACTTGTCGCATACCTAATGAATACGTTAATACGTAGTACAGTATTACTGTGGTTACTTAGCTGTTGTAACGTGCTTCTCTTTACTATTGTAATTTTTATTTCATTTTTTTTTCATCATCATGTGTATTAAAGTACGTGTAAATAGGCATGTCGATCAAACGGAATATCCGGTTGACCGGAATAAGTTCTTTCCCGAGGCATCCGGTAAATGAGGAGTTTACTGTGTATTTTAGAACTTATATATCCGTGGATTCATGTATTCAGCGTCCCTTAATTTTTCATCATCCAGAACGAATGGCCAGTGTGTTTAGTGAAATGGAATGGCTTTATTTCCGCGACCAGATATAAAAAAAAGAAAAAAAAGAAAAAAAGCCTTAATGGAGGAGGGCTGTCCGTCGTAGAGGTTTCTCCCTTCCCCTTTCTCTCCCGTCCACTCCTCTTCGCTCGCCCGGGGTGGAATTTCCCGAAAAAAATGTCCTCCAGAGTAAAATAAACCTATTATTCTTCCTCCTCCATCCTCTCACTCCACCTCCTTCTTTGTTCTTCCATTCCTCTTCCCTCATTCACTCTCCCTCCCACCCCCCTCTCTACGTCTTCCCCTCGAAAACGCTTCTTCCTTCCCTTTTAATGGACCCTTTCGCCTTTGGCTGCAGGCACGTCGTCGCTAGGGAAAGAACGATCGTCAAGATTTTCCGGCAGCCTGCGCGTATGCGGCTCGTGATAAAAGGTTTTTGTGAATGAGGGAGGGGAAGGGATATCTGGCGGCATGAGGACACGTCATGCGAGGGGGGAGGAGGGGTGGGGGGGGGAGGGGGAAGGACCCAGGGAATCGGTTTAATGTGCGTTCTGTGGCGTCTAAGTCGCGCCCATCCACCCGACCCGACCACCTCCTCCCTCGTAGTCTCCGCAGTCTCCGAAGTGTTTTGTTTTTAAGGAACGTAAAGCGCTCGCTAGCCTAAAGTATGCGCCTGCATCTCGGGTGTTATTATCCGTTTAAATGTTTGTCTGGAGTGATTACTTTTTTCGTTTATTGTTGGAATCCTTCATGGCTCGCGCTTTTCTTTTTCGGGTTAAATTTTTCATTCTGATGAAAAATAATCGCGAGGATTCTTTCGCGTGGCTTTGCTGAAGTCACGAATACATTCCGGATGGTTGTGGCGGCCTCGCGATTTGAGCGTCGTTGCTTAAATGTGAAGAGTAATTATTTTAGGATTGATATGAATAAATGAGCTCATTCGTTGGAGGGCAGCGTGTTCTTGTTTCTTCCCGATTGATGTTAATGTACCGTGTTATGCAAGCCGGTATAATGCCCTAGGTGCAAAATTTAGGTGGTCGTTTTCTTTGTACATTACTTGCCCATTTTGACAAGCATCGGATATTGTTGAATGAGGAAGCACCTTCAGTGGAATTTCTTTGGTTTTTTTAGTTTTTCGTTTTTATCACTGGTTCAGAGCAATGGTAAATGAATTTAAATCTTTGCTGAGGTTAAGAGAGCTATGGAATTTATTTTTGTGCCTCGGACCGGTACTGGGTGTACGATTTGTAAACTTTACCTTCGTGGTTTTTCTCAGTTATGATATAGATTTTTAAACACTTAAATCATTATAAGGATGATACGCCCAAGACTCGTTTCTAGGGGTTTAGAGAAAGCTCGCACTCGCCCTTGACTGCCGTCTTGTTAACAACCACGAGCCGCTTCCCTTCTCGAATAGGTTTAGGTCGACTCCATGACCACAGAATAAGTTCGGAGGCTTGATAAATGCTCGAAGTGACTCCGCATTAGCTGCGTTAACGCACACGCGGCTGCGTGGTTTCGATAACCTCCGTATGAAGTGGACGGAATAAGTTTGGGTCGAAGAGAGGCTAGTGGATCCCGATCAATGCTAATGTCTCAAGCTGGGAACGTCTGGTGAGGGGTTGTTCCTTCTCATTACGTATTCCCCCCTCCTCCCTTAATCCCCTAATTAATAAACAAGAGAAACTTCCACTTTGCTCGATTTCCTGGTGCCTATCACATTCGCGCACTCCATAATGGAAACTTGGTGAAACGTAGTTTTTATTTCGTTTTAGATAGAGAGAGAGAGGAAGAGATCCTCCTCCGGTTCCATTTCCCTCTCTCTCCCTCCTTGCTTTTCGGAATCCATTTCCCTTTCGGTCTCATTTGGGCCATCCCTTCTTTCTCCAGCCACATCCATTTCTCCTCCCCGTCCGCCCCCATCTCTTTTCGTCCCCTAACTACGGAATCTTAACCGCCACAGCCCCTCCAATTTATCGCCCTTTCAGACACTCAATTCCCTTTCCCAACACCCATCCTCCCTTTTCCATTCTATCTCTCTCTCTCTCTCGCCCTCTTCCCTTACTATACGTATCTTTCATGGATGGGGATGGGCCGAGCTCTTTAAGGGCAAAGGATTCTACGCATTGGTTGTTGTTTCGTACGGGTGTAATCGACTTCGTGATTGACTTCTTATCGTCGTTCGAAACGCTAAAAACGGTTGTTGCTTCGAGATAAACGTCCGCGTTTTTTTTTTTCCATTTCGCCGGAAACGGCGAGTCCTGGTATCAACGAGGCACGCTGGTTCGGTGTTTTACCAAGGTTTAATGATATGGTGTTATTGCTGGTTATTTGTGTGATCGATAACGCCAATAAAACGCTGGGGGTCAATAGCGTCGAACGCAGCAGATAGAACGTGCATGGAAACTAGTGGCCGAAACTGAAGTTTTAATTTTGAGGGATCGCCAATCTTACTTCCGTGCTACTAAGTATGGTCCTCATTTGTAATTTTAAGCGATGGTTCTGTTTGGTTTTGATGCATTTATAGTTCAATCAGAACCAGTAATTCTGTACTTAATGAAATATATGTTATAATAATTTTATGATTCAATTTTTTCGCTTAAGTTTGAGAAATCTAATTTTCTTGTTATTTTTCTAATCATAAATAAACGTAAAATTGCTTTAATACTTTCTGTACTTAAAAATCATCTCAATGATGTGAGATAAACTTCTAAAGTACATGCGTGTATTTACTAATAACCGTTTATTGTAGCTAATTATTAAACGATTTAAGACATTTTAAGACATTTAATTTTCTACAGACATAAAAGTACGATTCCTTGCATTTTTTTGTGCTTGATTCTTCCCACAGTTTCGTCGTATTTTCGCCTTTAATATAGGGTCAATACGGTTTTATTTTCCTCCACCGGTCATCCTTTGCAAATATCGTTCTATCCCTTTAATCACGTTCTGCTATTTCCCTCACACTCCATCGTTTTTCTCCGAAACATATTCACGTTATCCTGTTAATTAAGCATTTTCGCGTGTCGAAAAAAAGGGACAAAGAGGGAAAGTATGTAAAAACGGCGGCGCACGTGACTCGAGGTGAGAGGGACCGAAAGCCATCGAATTTCAGGAAAATCATTTCGCCCTCTGGCTCTCCACCGCAACGCATCCCTCTCTCTCTCTCTCTCTCTCCCTCCCTCTCTCCCCCCTCCCCATTCCACCGCCGTTTTGATGTTTTTTCCTTTAATTGTCGTCGTCATAATCTGCCCACTCCGGTTCCCTCCTCTCCCTCTCCCCCTCCATTATCTCTCTATGTCCCTCTCTCCTATTCTCCCTTCACTCGCATACCCACCCTTTTAATAATTTATTCTATATTTCCAACGCACTCCCGCAATTTACCCTCGTCCTCCCCCCTCCCCTCCCCCTCCCTCTCTTCTTCCTTTTCCACTCAGAGCACTCTTGACTCCTTTCGTATTCCTCTCTCTCTCTCTTTCCATTCCCTCCTACTCTTGCCTCCCTATATCTCTTCCTCTCTCCTATATTCCTCTTTAGACTCTCGTGGTCTCTCTCGTCCTTCCCATTATTTTTAATTTCGCTTATTTGAACCCCATCCGCGCTCTCGGTTACCGCCATGCTCCTATGGTATGTTTCCTTCCTGTTGGTATTTATCCACCTTCCTCTCTCTTTCTCTTCGAATTTCGCCATTTCTTTCAATTCTTTTTTTAAATAATTTCTCTTCCTTCTGCTTATTCCACTTTGTTTTTCTCTCTTTCTTCCCGTGTGTTTTCGTAATTCGCTTCATCTTTCCCCCTATCTCTTTTTCTATAGGCTTTCTTTCTTTCTCTTTCTTCATTTCTATTCAATGTAAGAGATTATCTGCCCTTGACGTTTTCTTCTTTCTTATTTTTTACTCGACATAATTTTTTTATATTCTATCTCCTGCGTCATTCCTTGCTTATATGTTTTTATACTTCCCAAGTGTAGCGTTCTTTGTCACTCCTCAGTTCCTTTTCCCCCTCTGATCTACATTTTTATCCTTCCCTCTCTCTTTTATTAATACGTTGTAATTTACTCGCATGTTATCTCGTCATATTGCTAATTTTTTCTCTTCCAAAAGCAAATTGATAGAAACGATTATGCGAATCACAGTATTTCCATTATTTTGGAAGGTAACGATGAAAGGGCTAATCTGGATCAGATAGTTTCGAGACTTCGGACGAAATGGGAAAATATACGGAATTAATACGCGAAGTTTGACAAGTTAGAATTTAAAAAAACGATAAAAAGAAAAGGATTTTCTTTATTTTCTCGAAAATAAAGGATACAAGGAATGAGATAGGTATTCTGGTAAACCTCGAAATGATAGAATGTGACTTGGAGTATAGAAATTGTAACATAGTTGGGGTAGTTAAAAAATTGAAAGGATTGACCTGCTGAAAAAATAAAATTCGCCGATGTTCTCCCTATATATCTACCTCATTAGTTTTTAAATTTTGCTGGAGCTTTATTTCGTCGTAATTCTATTACATTTCTATCCTGTGGCCCTTTCTTATCCTCGATTGCGCAATTACTCTATTTATTTTTTAACCTCAATAAACGTTGTCTTTGGCAGTCCATATCTAATCGGGTTATTTTTTTACTCTTCTTATGCCTCGCTCATTTTATCCCTCACCATTTCATTTCTTATCTTCCCTCAGCTTCGTTTCATCCTCCGAAACGCACAGATCCTGTTCGTAATTTCGTTTCTTATTCTCTCGCGTTTCTTGCTCTTCCCCCCCCCCTCCCCCCCACCTCCTGTCCCTCACCAGCTTCCCGTCTACCATCCCTTCCGTCCTTTCCCTCTTTGTCCTCAAAAACCTCTTTGTTTCGTCTCTGCTCTTCCTCTTTCCCCCGCTGACTACATGGCTTGGGGTGTGAATGGCTTGAAGTGACGATGCCGTCCGTGTCAGACGCAAGACTCACTCCGCCGTCCTTTCGCCCCCTCTCATTCCCTCCTCTTTCTCTCTCCCTTTCTCTCCTCCAGCTTCCTCCTCCCGTCTTTATCTCCCGCCCCACAAGGTCCCCGCCCTCTCTTCATGCTCTCTTTACCCCTTTCACTCGACCAGACATATCGAGTCGGCTTAGCCGGCGCCAAGTGCCATCTTTCCTCCCCCACCCCCATTGCCTTCCCTCTCTATATCCTATGCTCGATATACGCTATCTGCCATGTTCTATCCCCCTCCCCTCCCATTCCTCCCTCTTTAACTCTTCCCCGCCATCTCCTGCACCCTGAGACGAATCCACCCACGCCGAAGTGTCTGCGGTTGAGTCATGGGTTATTCCGCATTTGGCGTCTCTCGGTCTCTCTCTCTCTCTCTCTTTTCTTTGAAATAAGAGCGCCTCCACCCACTAGCATCTCTGTTCCTTCTCCTTGTTTCCCATGCCGCATCACCCTCTCTCTCTCTCTCTCTACTCCTAGACTCTTTAAAAAAATTTTTTGCCGGTCTGCTATTTCGTTTCGATGATGGAATTCCTTCGCGCCCGAATTTTTTTTTTTAAATTACGGCGGGAGATATTTTTTGCGTATGCGGTACAGTCGTCTGTTACTTTACACCCTTCCCTTTTCTCATCCTTGGTGTTTTTTTTTATCGGAAGAGGGGATGGATGAAAATGTCGAGCGTTTTTGCCGGCCAACCGGAGTTTTTTTTTCCTGGTGTTGCAGCGGGGGGGTTTTTTTTTTAAAGGATTGCGTCGAAGGAAGTGAAATGAAAATTTATGCTGGAACGATGACGGTTTTCTGCTCATTTTTTCCGGATTTTAGCTTACTTTCTTGTTTAAGGGGAAGGAACTTTATGTAAAGCAAGAATGACCGAGTGTGGGATGGACCGAATTTCTAATTTCTTTGGCCGATTTTCAAAAATGCGTACTTACGTAAAAATCATGGCAATTTCATAAATTTTGCATTTCTCTCTATATTATAAAAATAAAAATACCCGGCGTCTCCCGGAGAAATTTGGTTCAAATCTGATCGGAATTCTAGATGATACATGGTATTAAAGAATTCATTCGGCCGCCGTTTTGAGTAAAACTGTAAGAGAGAAACAAAAACCACGTATGAATTATTTCTGGGAACCCTCCATAATCGTACCAAATTTGATTCAAATCAATAGTAGGACTTGGGAAAATACGCGTAGTTTAATCAGTCCCCGCCGTCCAATTACGGATAAGGAAGTAGTCGTTCCCCACCTTTCTCACTGTGTATAAGATGTAGAGTTACCTGTTCTTTGAGAAGAGGAAGTTTATGAGAACAGTTATTTTATTGAACAGTTTAGGCATCAGAACAGTCCGAAAAGGACTGTTCCGTTCTTTCTGACCCATCTCTAGTGGTAAAATATTTAGCATTAGCATACAAAGTTATTTTGCTTTATGTACAATTAATATCAAACATTTGGGATTAAAAAGTAGCCTACGGCTTTCCTATTTGTTAAGAAAGTATCTGTTGAAAGTTTGATTACTCTAGCTTTAACGGTGTGGAAATGTATAGATGCACAAATAAACAAACAAACAAACTTTCATAAATATATAGGAGATCGTAATGGTCATCATGATACGTGAATAACTCGATTAGAAATAAACTTAGAAGCCTGAAATTTCTCAGGATTTCAGTGTTGATGAATCTCTACGTTATAACTTTTAAAAATTTCGAAAAAGATGGCGGGTTTGACTCCAGAGGATGAATGTCTTTTCCCATAAGATAAAACGTAAAAATCACCTTTTACTCTTTAAAAGATCTTAAAATTAAGTAATCGACACAAAATATGCGCTAAAACACGCCAAAATGAATGAGGATTCTTAGTCTTACCGTCGAATACTCAGTCTCATTCGAATTCGCTCATATTTTGAATTTATACTCGATTTTTGATAAATTTTTTAACATTTCAATAATAAGATTCCATAGTTACCGGTATTGTTGACCTTTGTAATTTCCGTGCATATGAACGAAAATAAAAACTTAAAGATCGAAAATAAGATTAAAACTTGCCCGAAATATCCGAAGATATGAATTTAATGGAAATAAATCGAACGCAGTATTCATGTTATTTATATTTTTTTAATCTATATTACTAATATCCAATTTCTGGTTGTCTCTCTCTTTAACGCTCCATGCCTCAGCCGTTTTTAATCTCCGGGAATTTCAGCCTTCTAAGTTTATTTTTTATCGATTTATTCAACTAAAATTTCTTAATTCGTTATTAAAAACCAAACATACATCCCTTATAAAATATATTCATTAAACTCATATTCAAAACATATTCCCGTTAAACTAATCTAAATCCAATAGGTACATGGTAGGAACGAAGAAACAGCGAGCAAGGGGGGGGGGGGGGGGTGTTGGCGAGCAGGGGGCTTGCCCCCTAGTTTAATAATATAAATGATAATTTTTATGTCAGTTTCTACGAAGCAAAATAAATGCTGCCTTTTCCTGTTGCATTTTGTTACAGTTAGAAGAAGCACTTAGAAAAATCGTCTAAGAAGGATTTTGGCTATTCTTGTGAATAAGGCTATTAATACCTACCCTGTATAATTGAACTTGGACAGAAAATTGTCTCTATTTTTTATTTTTTCTTCGCCTGTTGTGCAGTGTACTTTAGCTGCGAAGCAGCCTTCTTCAGTAATAATTCACTGATTGTTGATTCTTATAACATAAGATGAGCTCGTTTATTGATTTGAAAACGGTCCTTTTTTGCAGTTGTTTCTTTAGTTCTGAAATAGTAGTAATTAGCAAATTATATAACTCATTGAAGTGTGTTGTCGTGAACTGTTGCTATTTCGTTTTTTTAAATGCATCCTGCATCAGTAAGTCTTATGGTCTGTGGGCCAATAAAATCGGAGATACTTGCCATGTTTTATGCACATTATTGTTTTCCTAATTAAGTTTCTTACGAAAGAATTTGAAGTCCTCATTTTCAAAGTATAAGTAGTTATTAAAATGGAGAATATTCAAAGGTGAATTTTACCTATAAGTCTATGCTATTTATGGGACTTTAATGAGAAAACTTCTAAATTTATCTTACAGCCTGCTGTCAAAGTAGGTTCATGATGCTAGAAAGCCGAACACGTGAAAGTATTAATCCTACTCTCAGCTTTCAATTTCTATGCAAATTATTCCCACAGTCCCTTCCCGTTATAGATAGCTCGTGTGTTTCAATTTGCATGCAAAAACCTCACTCCCTCTCTTTCATTTGGACTCTAGCGTATCTTTGTCGAGTTATCTCGAAATACTGTTCAATCATCCTTGTGCCGAAAATTCGCCGATCGGGTTGAAAATACCACTTCGTAATTTTAATAGTGTCTTGTCGCGGGTAGTTTTCACCACTATTAGTCGCGGAACGGGAAAATAGCTTCGCTCGGAATTATTTCGAAACACCCGGGTGTGTTCCTAATAGGATGGCTTGGAAAACTAGACGGTATTAATGACCAAGAAATTACCTTGATGTAGAACAGGTGGTCTCAAATTCACATCGTGAAGGCATCGAAATGAATCCGAGGTCCGCATTCCATGTTATAAAGGATTTCCAGTCTTCATATCGTTACATATTTTCTGAAAATTTTCCACCCACCTCTACGATGGGTTTTCAATGCGCTCTTAAAAACCATTGGTTTCAAAAGTGCAAGATTCGACGTCGTGGGTTAGATTGAGATTTCAGTTTCGGCATATCATTTAACGCAAACATATGCCTTTTTCACCGCACCGTGAGAACCAGTAACTCCGACTTTATGGCGAGTCTGTTAACATTTAGGGGTATAAATGGGTCACATTAAGGCGCGATTGGTAGTTAATTGTTATCTATATCTTATCCCTCGGTTGGTCTTAACATTTGTATGCGGTGTATTCTTACACCTTGACCTCTCATTGCGAGCTTTAACGCTTCCATTCAAGGGTTTCCCTTCCCAAGGCTTATTGTTAGACCGTTGGCTTTCTTTGTGATTTTCCAGGCGCCGTATTTCATTTTTGCTCGCATTTTCTTTCCAGTAAGTGAGGAACTCTCACTTCTCTTTTCTTTAAGCTCAACCAATGTTAATTTCACGCCCGTATCCCTTTGTCTTTTTGAAATTTGTATATTGTCTAATAATTTTGTTGTGTAATGGATTGAGGAATACGAATACAGTAAAACCACTGCCATCGCGGTTATGACATTCTTAATTTTTATTATTCGCTAGGGGTGTCTGTGTGCAACAACGTGACATGCGCGACTTATAAATTTGATTACATATTCCCTGATTGAACCTGTGGCGTCCGGCATAATTTGTCTCTGGCGATACATAATGAGTAAAATTTTAACATTCGCTATGATTTCCAAGAACAACCCTCGCGAGTGTTGAGGGTCTACTGTGTATAGGGTGTGGTTATTCCTTGGGAGAATTTTATAGTTTTTCTTTTATTATTGTATTTTTGAACCGTTAATGGAATCCTGCGAGACAAAATGGTTCCCCTCAGTGAATTCTGTCAATGAAATGGACAACTTCGGTCAAAATGTTGAAATCAAGACTGGATTTCAAAGGGTAAATGCAGACTCTCATTTATGTCATGCTACTCTCTATAGTCATTCCATACAATTAAACCACGCTGATTAAAATTTTGGGTAACGAACGGAGTATTTTTTTAATCCATATTCATACATTTGAAACCGCTGATTTTTTTCAGAATCTTTCCTTGAGGTTTGCATTGCGTGATTTCTACTGTATCTCTTAATTGCTTATCTTAAAAGAATGAAGTTTCGAACCCGTTCCGTATATGCATTCCTTGGTTATAGATGCGTAGAATATATTTCATACACGGTTTTCGTTGAGGAATAACGCTTTTAAAAATTCCTTGCGATCGGAAAAAGCGGAGAAGTTGGAAAAAAACTCTCAGTGGTAGGAGGTGACGTGGCTCGCCCGGCGGTTGGTTTCTCAATTTCTTTTTATCGCTTCCTAAGCATCGCGAATTGGAAGGAATGATATTCCGCAAAGAAGAAGAAATTATTCCGCGTGGCTGTTTTTATCCTTTCCAATCTCGTTACGGTTCCTCTAAATAAAAAAGGGAATAAAAAGTAGGTTTTTTTCACCGACCTGCATGATGTAAATAAAGAAATATGGGCGATTCGCTGGTCCATTCAGCAATCTGCAACACTTCTCCCGTCGGAATTGCTTTTCATCGGATATCGCCGTTGCGTTCCCCTCCGCTTTGCATATTCTCCCGATCTTCTTATATTTTTTAGTTTCTCCCCTCTTTTTGCGTTCGAGGCGCCGCTCCATACCATCCACCCTCGCCCTCCTTTCACTCACTCTTGTGAAAATCGTCCATCCTACATTTCTAATCCTTCCCCTTAAAAGAAAAAGAGAAAAACAAAATCCTCGCGTTTTCGAGACCCATTCGTAGTTATTTTTCCTCCTATGCTTATGCTCATTATGTATTGAGCGCCGGTATGCTTTATATCTGTTTATATGGGGACGGTACTGTATCTCACTCCATCTCCTTTGTCACCGTGTCCGTGTCGGAAATGAGAATATAAAAATATTGGAAAGAGTAAAAGGTTTCTTTGCGCCCTCGGAGTTGTGATTGTTTTGCGTTTTGCAGGCGTCTTTTGACTCATGGCCTGAATTAAAAACCCAGAGCAATTGGAACGTTGAACTTAACATACAAACTCTTTGCCCTCATCCGGTAGTGCGTCTCCATGAGCCGTTGTCGCTGCATCGTGATTCCCCACAACTGAACACAACTACACGATGACTTCCTCGGAATCATCGAGTCGGTTAAATTTGTTCGATTAAATGTCTGTTTTTCGAATAGTATACCTATTCCCTCCTTCGTAGTTAGTAAATGTATTATATCGAAAAACCGTTGGTTTTTTAGTCATTCGCAGTAGTTTTTAAAGGATTTATTCTCCTGCTTTCGTAAATCGCCTATTCAGTGAGATTAACGAAAATGTAAAGGTTAACGGAAACCTGGTGTGTGTATTTGATCGATTCGCTAACTTCAACATAAAGAAGTGTTGAGTTTAGCATAAACTGTAGTTCTCAATCCCGGAAGTATAACTCGAATGTTTAATATAATTTAATGTTTTTTGTGTAATTGTTTTTTTCAATTTAATAAATGAACCTATGGTTTGCTAAATGCATTAAATATATGCTCTAAAATTGTACAAACGAGAAGTTATTATATTTATAAGTTTGAATTATTGCTACCTTTTCGGAATTCTTCCTAAATTTTAATGAAATGAAAGCTCCGTATGCCTCTTATTATACGCGAAATTAAAAGTCTCATTGCATTCTCTAGGGCAGTGTTTCCCAACCTGGGTGCCGCGAAGTGTTCTGAAGGGTGCCGCAAAAATTATTCTGTTTTCCCATTTTTAGCCTCATTTTGCGTCGTCGGCTTTCAAAAATGCAAACCAGAGTTAAGTCGACCTTCATTTCGTCGCAAAAGCACTTCGAAATGAAAGGAGATACGGAGATTGGAGTTAGGGGTTCAACTTCACCACGATTATTACTGACGGTGGTTAGGGAGGGGTGCCGCCAAATTCTGAAAAGTCGCTTATGGGTGCCGCGACTCCAAAAAGGTTGGGAAACACTGCTCTAGGGATATGTTATGTTGACGGTTCAGGAGAAATCGGGGAGGATGCATCTGTGATGCCTGCAGGTGTCGTCTTAGTAATTTCTTTTTCTTTGTTCTGAAAAATAGTCTTGGATTTTGGATATGAAATTTTACCCATCCTTTCATGATTTTAGAGCATTAACTTTTGTTCAAGTCGCCGCCCTTTCAAAATACCTTTAGAAATTAAGGGGCGGTATTTGATATGGATTTCACGCCGTGTGAATTCACGCAGAACCTTTTAATTAGGCTTCGCATTCACGACGCGATGAATACTCGACGTTAATATCTCCGCATATGACTTCGCTATTTGTGTAACAATGGCGGGTCTCCTGATTGAACGTGTTCTTACGGCATTCTTAGAAGAGAGCATATAGCTCCTCTCCGATTGTTCAAAAGGTTGAATAATTATTCTTCTTACGTGATGCCTCGCTCCCAAGCCAAGCAGGCTAAGCTTTTTGCGTTCATTCGTCATCTTTTATCTAGACTCCACCGAGACAGTCATTGTCTCACGTATAATGTTTCTTCTTTGAACAATAATTAATATCCAAGTTCATTTTATCTATTGAATTTCTTCCGACGAAGCTCCGATTTTTTATTAGGTCGTGACATAACCGTCCCAGAATAGAACACTAGGAACGGATTACTGATATTCGTTTCAAAGGCGAGTGAAATATGTCTTTTGAGATCACCTTAGTGTTTGTTGATGCAACGCCTATACGTAAAGGGGTTCTTTCAAGCTCGGTCGGAGACGGTTGAAATATAATGAATCTCCATTTCCATTCGGTAGAATCCCGTCGGATTTTTTTATTCAGGGTTTTGCTTTATCGAGATCCGCTCCAAAGACCTTTCGCTGTTCCTCGAAAAAAAAATGTTCCCTCGCATTTTTGTATCCAAGAAAGCCCTTACGTCTCTTCCTTCGAGATCCGTTCCCTCGCGTCCGCTTTCGTTTTTCTTTTTATTTCTCTTCTTTTTCTCTTATCTCGGGTTTTTGCGTGATGGACGTTGGGGGGAGGGAGAGGAATAGCGGAGAAAGAGAGAGAGAGAGAGGAAGTGAAAGCGCATGTATCCATTTGAGGGAGCAATTCAATATTCAAGGCGAAAATAGAAGGTTTGCGGTCTTTCCTCTGACGTCTTCTTTCCTCTCCGAAGCTTGGGGGAGAGAGAGAGAATGGTGATCAATAAAAAATGCTAAGCCTCTTTTTTATTAGGGAAACGGGTGAGAGAGCTGAAAAAGTTGTGTAGTTTATTCTGTTGCTGCATCTTATTCGTTTCCTCTTTTTAGCAATTCGACGTCTTTTCTCTCAGGGCGTAAAGAGACGATTGAGCGAGCGTGATATTTATATGTATTTATTTGTGTGTACTCCCGCACGCATATACATATATACATATGTAAATGTACAGAGTAGGACCAAAGTGCCGGGGATATTGGGGACGCTATTCCGTCCATCTCTCTGCACATCACTTGCAAGTGAATAACTGTTGGATATCAATTTATATCGCGGAACAGTTTGCAATCTTGATGGAATCCCTTTTATTCTTTCATTATCAATAATATTTCCGTAGCAAAAAAATAAATTACCATATACTTTTTTAAATATCTAAATAATGATTTGTGGAAGGATGTTTCTCCCCAGAATATCCCGAACCGCTCCTGTTAATATAAATAAACATACATATGTAAATATATATGCACATCTATATACATATACATGTAATGAACTAGACATTGGTATGTGTGTGTAGATATGTTTGTGTATATATATCTATATAGTCCTGTACAGACACAAATAAAAGATATACGAGGACCTAGAGAATATCACCCCTCCCTTTGTATGGCCTACCTCTCACAAGCTCTCGCGGTTATTCCTGGAGCCAGAGAAGAAGCAAGTGCTCGCTCCGTCTGACGAGCCCGGTTGATTGTGTTAAAGCTTACCTCCACGGACTGAATATTGATGGACCGAATTCCAGTTCCATCGAGAAAAGGGGGAAGGGGGAGGTGGTGGGAGTGTGGGTATCCGGGTTCCGAAGAGGGAAAAGGAGGAGGGGGGGGAGGGATGGGATGGGAGGAAACGCGTATTTTGGAATGCCGCACCTTTCGCATTCCGCGCCGAGATTCTGCACGGATGCGCCGAACGCCGAGGTTTTGTTATGGAGATGGTTTTGGAAAAAAAAATCGTATCTTCTTTTCAAGGTTTGGCCACGCATTTTTCGTTTGATTTTTCCAGTATTTCTGCAATTTTTTGCATTGTTAATAGGTGTTTTTTTTTGTTAACCCTTTCACTCCTTACGTGATTAGCGTAAGGCAGGGTTTCTCAAACTTTTTTTGCCGCGTACCCCTTTGAACTCTATCAATCTATTAAAGTACCCCCTTATAAAATAGTACTACAAGTATTACACAAAATATATTGATTTAAAAACGAACGAATTTACATATAATGGATACGAAAATCCAGATATGTACATCTCTACGTTGTAGGAAAAGGAATCAGTATTTTTATAGTTTTTTTTTTAGCCACTTCCCCATACTCGTTTGATAATTGCGTCTAGAAAGTAATCAAAGATATCTTCGAGAATTTAATTTTCAAATCGCCGTCTGTAGAAAAGTCCATGAGGTTTTCTTGTTCCTTTCCTGTTGAATGTGGAATCCGAAAAACCACATCAAATTGATTACGCACCCACTTTGAATCGTCCGTTTCTGGAAAGTATTCTCGTAATTGCTCCGTGAGTCCTTCCAAATTTCCCTTCATATCTGACAAATCCAAACAGGAATAGAAATTTGTACGTATTTCAAATTCGCCGGTTTGGTTACATGGCTTAGTCCGTAGCACATTTCTTGTCCCGGAAGCAAACAAAATACATATATATATTTAAGCCACCGCCCTAAGTGATAAAGCTGCAGTGTACTGTTATGTATGAATTCAATATTTTTAGAAGCAAGACATACTGTATTGTTTATGTGCACACATAATATAGAAATTTATGGTAAAATATATTCTATAACAACAACAAAAAAAGCCGATTTGTAGTGTCCAGTGTCATAATGTCAGTCATTACATAAATTTTCTCAAGTACTCCCTAGTTCCTTTAAAAGTACATCCAGGGGTACGCATGCCCCACTTTGAGAAACCCTGGCGTAAGGTAATCATTAAATATAGATGTTTTGTGAATTTTGGGATTAATCCATGTCGGTACTGTCGTCAAATATCAAGTCGAATGAGTAATAATACGTTATGAACGTATGTTTTGAAATTTACATTTGAATTGGAGTTTTCGGAATTTATATGGAGCTTCCTTTCATCTTTGGCTTTTTTTTTATAAATAGCTAAATCGATTGAAATTCGTAATATATAGGATAAGGTTGCACATTTTAAATTAATGCGAACCTGCCAACTTTTGCCAAATTTGAGTGTCTTTTAAAATTTGAGTAGCGTCTACATTACTCTGGGTAGAAAATCGGTGAATCAATTCGTAAAATGCTCGCAACATTTCAGATCAAGTTCGAGTGCTTCAATTTTGCTCTGCGCCTTCCCATGTACCGATAACCTGAATTCCTTTGCTTCCGACTTAATATCAAATCCACCTCGCAGTCTCCTTCTATCACTGCTCTCTCTTTCTCTCTCTCTCCTACAGTCAAGTCGTTGAACTCTTCTTTCTCTTTTATCCTCCTCTTCCACAATATTTCACCTCCTTTTAGTCTCTTATAGACATTGACACCTTTTCGCTCGATTTAAAACCTTATTAAACTTGCTTAAACCCTTAAGTTTTTCATGAGTGGTTTCCTAGACTGTGTTCTAAAATATCACGACCCCTGAAATTCGTGCGAGTGAACGAATGGAAGCCTTCCGACCGAGTTCGTTTTTGATGGTAAACCTTCGAGGCGCTGCCGCATCTCGTGCATTTCTCTAGCATTTTGAGAAGGTTAGAGAGATGGGGAAAACTTTATCAGTTTCTGAAAATATTTGTCGGATTCTTGCCTTTCCATTCGCAAATAATTCTGGGCAGTTCTTTCGATAAACGAAGGGTATGTTCATCCATCTCTTTAAGCCTTTGCCCCTCATTTAGTCTTTTTTTTTTAAACCTATTATTTGGCGTATTTTTCCTTTATTAGTTTGGTGTCGTCCATTCCGCTTACTTTTAAAAAAATGTTGGAGCAGCGGATTCGAAATTTCGATTTCTTTTACGTAAAGTTTGTAGATTTAAGTTACTAGTTGGTATTGCTCTTTCGTTCGAAACTTATTGTATTTCTGCATCTTCGCTTGAATTTTTATCGACAGAACATAGGACGGAAAAACGATTTCTTATGAGGATAGAGATATTACGGTTGTGTGATGTATTTATCTGGTTTTATATTTCGGGGTTTTTATCACACGACTCTCGTTTTCGAGAATATATATTTTGCACGATCCGTGAGGATTCTTCTATTAGGAGGATCCTCTTTTCCTGTTGACATCACGCGTATCATCTCGCGTCCCCAATTCTCTTCGGCATTCTCTTGTTCACGTACGTTGGTCGTTATTCTGAAAAAAAATCCCTCTCTTCCCCCCCCCCCCCCCCCCCCCCTCCTCGCATGAGCGAAGCGTTATCCTCCTTCCCTTGATTTGTGTTCGGGGACGTTATCTGGAGAAGACTTGGGCGAAAATGCAACACGCAGAAAATATGGGAACGGTGGGATGAGGTAAATGTCATCGGAGAACGCGGATTTTTCGAACTTTTTCGTATTCTTTAATCTCGCTATGGCGAGGTTTTTTATTAGCGACTTTCGACGTATATAACTCATTCCTTTACGTTCGTCTTTAATCCCAATCTTATTTTCCCCGTCTCATTCAGAAATGCGTTATTTATAGCGTTTTCCCAGTTTTTATTCACGGTTTAAACGCCTGTTATTTTAATTAAATGACGTTTGAAAGTAATGTCAGCCAAACGCTTGATTTAATCATGTACGTACTAAAAATGCGTTATGGTTTTCTTCAGGCTTATTGGAAAATTTTAAGTTTTATTTTAATGCCCCCGCGGTTTAATTTTAAGTCTGTGGGAGTTAATAATTGGTAGGGATCGCTTATATCATTTAAAATTTAAATAATGGAAGCGATGGACCGAACTAGAGTTATAATTTTTAATACGATTTATTTTATTAATGTGAAAAACCTTAATAAATGCATGCTCTATTTATTTTGTCTGATATTCTAGGAATTATTAGCTTTTAAATCATTAAATCTGTGTTCTAAATTTTTTTCACTCTCCTCAATCGATAGCTATACAAAAACCTATGATTAAATACGGCAGAATAGACTAGAATGAATCAAAAACAATAAAACCTCCTGGGTTTATGGCCCAGAAGAAGTGATAAAGTACTTTCAGTAGGATCATCCGTCTTCGTTTCGTCGATTACCCTTAACAGTATTAGGTTTCTCTTCAGAAGGTATAGCGACTCGCCAGGGAGATTACAGTATACCTAAGCTTCTAAGGACTTCTTGGGGCGAAGACGGATGCCTCAAGAGTAATTCTCTTTAGAGAATGGGAGGTAGAGTGCGCTTATCTATCCGATAGCCGCGTGCAAAAATTACATTCCACTTGGCGACCAAAGATTTAAACGTGGGCTAAGAGTCGGTTTATCTACTTGTGTAGAATTAAGTTTTTTTGTGTGAAATTGATAACGATCACGAGATATAGATGCACATTTCGTGCTTGCATACATGCAAGACAGAGGCGTTCTTTACGAATTATGTTATCGTGTTAAATAACTAATTCTACAACATTTCTTGGAAGTCTTTTTTTGATATGGTTAAAAAAAAATATTTCTACAAGACTTGAAGGAACATTCATTTTTTGTTCATACAAAGGTGGTATCGCTGCTTGGTTTATGTGGACCATTAATATTTTCTTATTGCCCTTTGCCCAATATGTTCTTACTACCAAACGCCATGAAGATCCACTCAACAATTTTGGGGATGTAGCATGCGGATACACGGGGACCCACGTTCCTAAGGCTTTAATTATTTTTTAAAACTTGTTGTAAAAAAAAAACTCGTAAAAATGGTTGGAATAGCAAAATGAAGAATACGGTTCTTGAATTACATGTGTCGCAGAAAAGTAAAATGGAGCAATTCGATTTCAACAGAAGATCTAGTGATGCCCATCATCTATCACCCAGGCAACGCATTGGAGGGGAGCATATACTATATACATTCGTCGTTTTATTAAAGGGATTTCCTCGAGAAGAGAGGGTAATTTCGTCTTATCTTAGGCATTTCCTTTTCTCTTATTGTTTTAGACCTGTTTGCTCCTTACTTATCTTCCTTGGAAGGTTATATTCCTGAGGCAATCCCTACTACACTAACCCCGCTTATTCCTACGGGCTGAAATGTTTTACGTTGTGCAAAGGATTGGTGCGGGGTGGAGGTGGAAGGAAAAGGGGGTGGCAAGACATAACTGAGGATGAGAGCTCTCGAGGGGCAATAAAAACGTGATGTATAAGTCGAGAGATATAGAGTACAGATGCAAGTATCCTCGCCTTGTTTCTTTCTCTTTCTTCTTCCTTAGAGATCCCTATCCCCCACACCTGCTTCTATCTCGTCGTCTTTTGTTACTTTCTTGTTTCATTTATTTTTGCCTCTTAAAATGTTTTATGTCGCTCCTCCCCCTCTGCCTATCCCTTAATCCTGCCCTTATCTCTTTTCCTCGTTCGATGACCCATGTCGCCTCCTACGACGACCTAAAATTCCAACTCTCTCTCTCCTTCTCTTTCCCCCTCCCTCTCTTTCCCCCTCCCTCTCCCCTCCCTCCCTCTCCCCCTCCCTCCCTCTCCCCCTCCCTCCCTCTCCGCCTCCCTCTCTCTCCCCCTCCCTCTCTCTCCCTCCCTCTCTTTCTTCCTCCCTCTCTTTCTCCCTCCCTCTCTTTCTCCCTCCCCTCTCTCTCCCTACCTCTCCCTCCCAACATCTCCCTCCCTACATCTCCCTCCCTCCTTTACAGTCTCAATTTCGCCCTAAATAAAGTCGTTTGTCTGTCTGTCCCTCTCTTTCTCACGCGCAACCGCTGTCTCTCTAAATAGTATTTTGTGATTTTCATAGCCTATATAATTTGAACTTGTGGAGACACCTATACCTTATTCTTATATATTGTTCATTTAATATAAAATCGGAACCGCGATTAACCCCTCCTTTGATATTTTCTCATCCCATTCCCGTCACGGTTCTACAGTAAACGGTTTTTGGATTTTCGTTGGAATTCTCTTCTCTGTTAAAATGTTGTAAATGTCATGTTAATTTCATTTATGGTATAACTGGTGTTAATGTTGTTATCTCATATTATTTCATCCCATATAACACACTAGGATTATTGGATGTTTATTGGTCATTCTTGAATGGTTAAAAAAAATAATGACGAAAAAAAGTTCGTGTTGTAGGACATCGACGCAATGTGTAAATGTACTTGTGGAAAAGATAACCTCTTGAAATTCTCTAAAGTTGTATGTATGGAGTCAAGAACGCATTTATTAGTTCAGAAAATTGCTTTTTCCTTTGATATTTTCCCCGTCGTTCCGTCCATATTCGCTGTCTCTAATTTTTCTTTAGATCCATTTATTTATTTAGAGACTTACTGTCTCCCTAGTTACTACTCCATTGTCTGCGCAAATCGGCGTGCCAGCAGATGGCGCTGGGTGAAAGGGGGTGATGTCATTTAGAATCGCTAATGTTGTGAAATAATTTTTTTCTAATGCCATAATATTTTCTTAATTAGGTGTAGAGGATAAAAGTTCTGTTAAGCTATCAATGTTTTTTCCTTGGAAAAGTTCTAGGTTATTAAATACACCCTTCGAACCTACATTGTTTTCCTTAAGCGTTCGGTTGTTTTGCGTAGAAGTACAGAATTTGCTTCACTTTGCCGTCAATTCATGGTTCAGAAAATCTGTCATCGGAGGAAAAGCGTCAAGAGTTTAGATGTTTCCTCTCTTGCTCCTTTTGCAAAACGAAACTATCATAAACAGAAATTTACGCTTCGTTTTTTATCCCGAAAAGCTCACTCGTATCAAAAATGACGCGTTCAAATTTCATCTCGACGTCTCAGAAAAAAAATCTCTCCTAATTAGTTATTCTCGTGTCGCGCGATAATCATTTTTTAACTTTCGGGATATTTTTTTTTGCTTGTTGTATTCCTCTAGCCTTCTTACAGCATTAATTCGTCAGCTTTGATCTTCCTTCCTCTGTCACGATTCCGCGTTTCTTTTTTTATTGTTTTTTTTTTAGAGAACATCGATTTCGCAAGAACGCCTTCCGGCGCCTAGCGAAAATTATTTCGAAACCCTTGAAATTTATACTCCCCTCTCTCGCCATATCACTGTCTCGTATCGTTTCATTTTTTTGCATCCTCGCAATTAATTCGTCTTGTCTCCTTTTCCTCTCTTTCTCACGCCCGCGAATATATTCAAGGAAAAAAGGAAGCCATCTCTCGAGGCGCTTTAGATACATTTTTCCGCCATGTTTTTAATTCGCGAACTCCTTTTCCGGCACTCCTTTTTTTCGCTTTCTTTTTTCTTTCTGGCGCTTCCCTTTCATCTCCAAGAGGAATCGCCTCTCTTTTCATCTACATATCTCTCTTTCTGTTTCCTCCTTACTCCTCCTTAAAGCGTTTCTCTTTTCACCATTTTCCTTGTTTTTTTTTTGGTCGAGTCCTTCGCTCTTCTCAGACTTTTAATCTTTCCGTCTTCTTCATCCACTTTCGTAATTATCTCTCCGTACTGTCATTAACATGTTCTGAAATTCGTCTTTTTCCCATGTCTCGCTGCTTCTCGGCGCTGAGCTACATAATACATAGGTTGATTAAAAATGATCTTCCCGATTTAAAAAAAATGTTTCGTGAAAAAGCTAACAAGATTATAGTGAAAAGCAAACTATACATGCGAAGAAAAACCGAAGAAGTTTTAGTTAAGCTATTGATAGTTGACGTTTTGTCACAATGAGGTTACGGCATTCCTGAATGAACAATTACCCGATCGTTGATCACAGGCTTGGGTCAAAGTGCAATTTTATCAGCAACGGTTACTATATTGCACTTCCTCCCAACAAAGAGTTTTGCAAGTGAAAATAAATGAATAATTTTCGAGAAGGAACAGTTTCAAAAACGTTTATTTAGTCATTTCTTTCAAATGCTCCATTGCCCGAATCACGTCCATTTGTGGTACGCTGTACACTTTCCTAACTTGTCTTTACTAGTATAGCTTGTTTTTCAACATATCTTTGTTATTTTTAACAATATTTTTTTTAAATCGGGATCTTTTGAAATCACTCTGTGTACACACAGGAAAAAGGTAAATTAAAATACTATATCAGTTCCATAGGAAGTAAATTCAGCGGACGCACTATCAAGCAAAAAGAGTCAATGGTGATAGACTATAGTTGTTTCGCTAAGCGCTTTGCACCCAGGAGGTTCTATGTATGCATAGGGTGTTTCGGAAATTTGTTACAATATTATGAATGAGAATTAAGAAGGTGAAACTGAAGCAAAACTTTCCTATCAGGACGAGCTACCGCCTCTTTGTGTTGCCTATGATAATGTGAGAAATGAAGGCCAATATCAGTAGAACGATCCATTTATTCATATCCACGTGTCACTTCAAGTGTTCCTCGTGTTAAAGGTGGGTTCACACGCTGGAAAATTCATGGATAAAGTGTTGCATATGCTGCCATAGCAGCAATACCTCTGCCAGGAAGCGTATGTCGACTCATGTTGATGGGAACTTTTTGCCTCTATATGACCTCTCCTGAGTTCACACTGTGAATTATGAAACACATTTCCGAACCACACTGTATGTATATGTACCTATATGGTTGCCAATTTGCTGCTGCTAATTACGACAAATAACTGAAAATTCAGTTGATTTAATGACTTTATTTGCCGTCAAAATTTCCCTTGTGACACACATTTCAAAAATATTTCATTGAAGCAACGGAGTATTTCGTTTCTCCCGCTAGATTAATGTTGCCGGGGCTTCCTGTTCTTCCCCTGTACGTGCTTATTTTTCTGCAAATAATCATTTTTCTATGGGATAATTAAAGACAGCACGAAATATGACTCGTTCGAAATGAATGTCTTCTTTGAATGGCGCATGAGAATCGATGCCTGTCCTCCACGTCTTATAAGGACCCGCTGAAGGGGCATCGTTCGTTTTCGCCCGACAGAAAGTTTCGTTGCCCCGTCACGTGAATTCTAACCTCTGGAAAGGCATTTCCCATTGTAGGCCCAGGGAATGTCCATCACTCGTTTGTCGGGAACGGAAAGGAGCATCCGCACGGAATTCCCTATCCCTAAGGTTGCGATGGAGATGTAGATGGGATGAGGGAAGTTGGGAAATATATGTATGTATGTATTTGTGTGTGCGCGCGCGCGCGTGTGTGTGTGTATATATATATATATATATATATATATATATATATTTCCTTCTTGTATCTCCCTCTGCATAGTCTTAACTCGTATCTCCCTCTGTATAGTCTTAACTCTTTCCCACCATCCATACCACGCTTTTCTTCTCTAGCTCACAGACGCCTCCCTATCACCCTAAGCTTTCACTCACCGTTCCCGCCCATATCATCTTCTCCCTCCCTCCCCTGTATATCACGTTCGCACACGCGCCTATTTCTCTATCTCTCTCTGTCTTTCCTTCCACTTCCCTCTCTCCCTCATTTCCTCCTCTCCACAGTTCCTCTCCGCGTCCAAGGTTGCCTGCTGTGTGTTATTGATCGGGATGGAAGCAAGCCAAAGCACCGCCTACCTCTCCCTTCCCTATACCCTCTCGACTCCCTCCTCCACCTCCTCTACCTTCCCTTCCATCCCTCTCTCCGCTCCATTCCCTCCCTCTCCCCATCTCTCTCTCTCCCTATGCGTTATATCCTCTCCTCTCCGTCTCTTCCTCTCCCTATCCTTTTATTCTTACTTTAAGTATGCGCTTTCGTTTTTTAAATCTTTTTATCCTTTGGTTTATTCCTCTCTCGTTATTCTTTCGGTTTTCTTCATTGCATTTCCTCTCGTTTTCTTTTTTTTTCTTCGCTTCCTATCTATCTCTCTCTCTCTCTCTCTTCCAACCTCGTGACGATACGCGCTCGACGCCGCCCTCTTTTCATCTCGCCCGTTTTTGTCTTGTTTCTCCCTTTTTTTTGTTTCTCGCGTCCCTTTTCGTCATTTTGCCCTTTCTCGTAAACTCGTCGTAGCGATCCACTTATCCGACTTTGCCATCTCTTTTTTTTTTGGACGTTTTTCTTTTTTTCTCCGTCTTTCCACGAGTATTTTTTTATTCTTCGTCGCGAAATCCTTCCTTTCATTTCTCTTCCTTTCTTCGATTTTACTAAAAAAAATTGTGCCGTTTCGCCTGTTAATTTTTCAACTCCCATTCGTAGATCAGAGCATTTGTGTTTGATTGCCAAAAAAAAGGAAATATTAAATTCATCGTTAAAAAATTGAAAACGTAAACACTTGTCTTAGATACCTCAGATGCTCCTTTTGTGAAGTAGATTCTATAAATAAAAGATTTAAATAGAGATGATTGCGCGTGTAGAACCACGGACATATATAAGGATAGAAAATTAGGATAGAAAACTATGATTCCTCCGTCTGTTTTTGTTTTCTCAGTTCCATTCGTCGGTGCTGTTCTTTTTGCCGCCTCCTCGTTTCTTCTTTTTTCCCTTCTTATTTCCCTTTCTCTGCCTCTTCCTTCTCTATCTCTTCCTTCTCCCCTTTCCGCAGTGAAGCATTATCCTGCGATCCCCGAGTTCTTCGAGTTGGTGGTGGGTTTTATGCTCGGGTATGCGTGCCTGTACCTGTCAAGTGTCTCTTTTTATGTCGTTCCCTTGTCGTTCCATCGCGTGTGTGTGTGTGCGTGCGTGCGTGAGTTGAGGGTGGGAGAGAGGAAAGGAGAAGAGCTTGATGAGACTCCATCATATGCAGTCATTTTCAGTCCCTTTTCTCTCCCCTGTCCTCTCTCTCTCTCCCCTCTTTTCTATAAAAAAAATGCTTTTATCCTTTTTGGTTCTCCCTTTTCCAACATACCTGAGGTCGCTTCTTTTCCTGGATCTTTTTAAGCGTCCCATTCCTTTCATACATTTTTCGCGCTCGCTTTGAGTATTTTTCCGGATATAGTTCGCCGGGTGATGCCGACGGTACTCCACATGTTAGAAAATAATGAGTGCAGTAAATGAAACTCGTACGCGAAATTAGTTAAGCTTTTCGCCTATTTTCGTCCATTCAAGATGGTGACAACGATTCGAGACTTTTAGGAAAATTTTAAAATAGGCTTGCATACCATGTCCCGTTTACTGCATCTTTTCTTACAGTTTTTTTTTCGGAATTTACAGGAAATGAAGCTTTTTTTTAATTAAACGGACCTTGCGGTGGCTCCTTTCGCGATATCACGAAGTATATATTTTTTCTCTATGCCGCATTTTCGCGATATTGGTTTTTGTGTATAGTTATCTCGTTTCGCACTTCGCGTTGAAACACTCGCCTTTGTTTTATTTTTTTTTATCGTCGCTAGTCGCTTTTCCGTTTCGATCTAATCACCCCGACGTCGACGCGTGAAATTATGATGTCCTCGTCCCGATTGTGAAGATAATTGAGGCAATTGCCGCTCGTAATTCGAGAGAGCAAAGGCGCGTGTCTATTTTTTTAAATTTTCTCGCCCAAAAAAAAAACGATAGCGGCGTCAAAAACTCTCACGCTGCGGCGCGAAATGGCGAGAGGGGAGTCCGAATATTCGTCACCACCGCGAGCGATGTAATTACGGAGAATACATCGTTGCCCTCGATATCCGATGAAACTAGCCAAATTATTCAGGCTGTTTTGGCTTTTGTTTTTAAAGGTTTCCTTTTTTTTTAGTCGTGAAACGTGCGGGTTTTGCACTAGTATCGGTGGGTATAAGATTCATCACGCCCTCCCTCCCTCCACCCTCTCGGTAATTGTTTCATCATTGGCGGCACAGCTGATTTTCTCCGATACTTTTCGCCGCTCCTTTGTGAAAACGTTTTATTCTTTTCCGAAAACAAAAAGCTTAGGCATCAATTATTTCGAAATGATCGGTAAACTCGCCACACTCTCGGGAAGTTGGCCTGGCAACCACCAAACTTTTTCACCCTCCTCCTCATACCATTTAGGCAGGATCCATATTGAATTATAATTCAGTTTTAGTTGAAAGGGAATGTGGCATCCATTGTGACGGAGGGGATTCAATCTCGTCTCTCTCTCTCTCTCCTTCCCTCTCTTCTTCTCTCCTTCCCTCTCTTCTTCTCTCCTTCTCTCTCTCCACTCTCCCATCCAACATTTCAGCACCGTATTTTACGTATAAATTTATCCCCCTTCCATTCCCCTCCGTTCGTTCGGTATGATGTAAAGGAATGCCGAAGACGGAAGAAGAATCCTCCTCTCCGCATTGTTCTCTCTCACATGAAGTTCTGGAGAAATTTTGGCGGGAAAGGGGGGATGTGGGGAGGCAGGTTGGTAGACGCGGGAACATGTAGGAGGAAAAGAGGGAGGGGGGGGGGGGGTCGTAGAGGAAAAGGTTTGTTAGGTGTCGGGAGGAATGAATCGTAATTGAAAAAGTGACTTTTCATCCCTCCCCCCTAATCTTAACTTGTCTTCCTCTTGCGATTCTCAGATTCTTGGGATCACGGTAAAGTTTCTTCCCCCTGGTAACATTTAATATCCCTTCCCTTTCCCTACACGCATACATACGCATCCTGCGTTCGGGGAACTTAAAATTTGACGGTTCTGTGCCTTTTTTTTTTCCAAACAACCCCTACTCCGTTTCTGTGGAGTCATTAAATAGTTTGTTACAGAATCTTCGTCTTTTGTGGTTAAATAGTGTGGAATTTCACATCGTTGGGATCATTTATACACGATGTAAATTTGTTTTCGGATTATCCTTTAGTTTAATGTTGCGCTTTTATCGTTTAAACGTTTTCTTTGAATGTTTGTTATATATTTCATCGTTTTCGTTTTGTGTAATTATGAAATACACTATAAAATAAGTTATAGATTTCTAATTTACTGAAGTCTAAAGACGCGTAACAGTGAATGAATCGTACTGTATTGAGTATTTAAAAAGTATATGAAATATTTTCGCCTAAATCGATGTAGAATGGTATTGGACTAAAATTATTCTTGCACACATTATGAACGTTTAACCTACATAGTACATGTAGGAATCTGTGAAACTGTTCTCTTAATCAACATAGTTATTCTATCTTTTGGTATGTTTTCGGCTCATCCAACCCAATCTGACCCATCCAAGGTTTCTAGTCTGATTTCCGAAGTCTTTTTATTTCTCTTCGGCCGATCCGTTGTCATGAGATATTTCGTGGGATGTTGTTTGACGCAACACCAGTCCTAATAGGCACGGTTCCTTAAACCTCGTGAATCAAAATTCTATTTATGAGCTGTGCCACGATGCTTGAGATAATGTTTGAGGCGGTTTCCAGTTACTTTCCTCAAAGGTGTTTTTATCGTGACACCATCACTTAATTAGACCTTCCCACTGGGTAGAGAAGCCCTTTGCATCCAAGTCACCGATTAATCGACACCTTGTAGACTACTCGTAGTCTGGTCCTTTGCTATTGACCTTTCGCTGGCATGAATGACCCTGCCAAAGAGCAGATTCTCCAGCCAGTGTAGCTCTGAAGGTCTTCGCAACACTCAAGCCCTTCTTTCCTGAAAAGTCTGTAGTCCAAAGAAGGAGTGTTCTGATATAAAGTAATTAAATCGTGATATCCTTACGTAGTATTTTTTATTTAACATTGCCCTCATACTGACATAACAGCTTTTTCTTGCACGAAATCTAACAATGTCGGCCTCATTATCCTGATTAGGATGGTTAACCTCGCTTGGAATGTATAATCTACGTTTTTCCCTTGACGTTTTTGTAGCTCCCCTCTTCTCCCGATCTCAGTATCTTTCCTTATCTCTCCCTTCTTAAATGCCTCTCTTACCCTTTCGTGGACCGTATCCAACCTCCACTACACCTTGGCTCCATCCTCCATATTGGTCTCAAAGAGTTCCTTACCTCTCATCCCAGCCACATAGCAATCGCTCCTTATCTTTCTCTCCTTCAAAGGACCCATTGTCCTCCTTATCTCTGCGCCATTCCCGATTTTCCTTCCCCTGTGCGTCGTCAGTCAGACTAAGTTTCGCTCTCTCGAGCTCGCTCATAAAAAAGTCATTGATTGTTGTTCATCCGAGCGCCGTGCCATCGCGGATTTTTTTCCCCCGGTTAAGCAGTTTATGAGGGCGTTGCCGTCTGATTGTAAAAGGACATTTATCTTTTTCACAGCGGCGCAATAATGTCTTTTAGATTAGGTTCATCGCGCTTATAATATGTCGTCTCCGGTAGGGATGAACAATTTTGATGAAGTAATGAACGTTCTTAATAAAAATCACCGGCTAAATTCCAATTTCGTTCACGATGAGAAATAATAAAGAAATCTCCAACTTTTGGTTTGGCGAAATCAAATACCTTCTGTATGATTAGATAAAGGCAGAATTGCCGAGCTCATGTTAATGCTGGAATCGAATTTACTGTCTAGGTTTCTCCAATAGCCGTAAATTTTCATGACTGCCTATCAGAATACTCCTACATTTGAATATACCGTCTCATTTGTCGAATAACTATGGAAATTCATAAGTTTTTCTATCTGATCGAATATATCTAAGAGATACTTTCAAACCTAGGCTTTAAAGAAACGAATACCATATTATGGTCGTTAGATTTATTTTATTTTTTACATTACCTATTGTTTAATCTCACACTGTTTAAGTTAATTCAGAATCGGAAAGTTAGAGCGACCATACCGTCCTTTATATGGTCGCTCTAACTTTTTTCAGATGAGTTGTATCTTTTGATGCTGATGACAGTATTTTTTATCCAAAAAAGAATTGTTACTGTTCCGTCATTCATTTGTTCTCAATTTTGTAACATCTGTTTTTTCTGTAGAACGTCACTAGTGAGCAAAGTAAATGGGACGAAAAAAGATCTAGGAAATGATTATAATTAAGTGCTATATACGAGATCTTTCTCTTCCGAGAGTAATTTTAGTTCGTATCTGCAGCGGAGAATGCCGCAGGAATTGTATTGCGCTACATGACCAGTTTGACTCTCTTTTGATAAATTTCATTGACATTCCTTTTTAAAGTATGCTCACTCAAATAAAGAATTGTGACTGAATGTTCACGTTTAAATATAATATAAATATTTTATTTCGTATCTGCAGCGGAGAATGCCGCAGGAATTGTATTGCGCTACATGACCAGTTTGACTCTCTTTTGATAAATTTCATTGACATTCCTTTTTAAAGTATGCTCACTCAAATAAAGAATCGTGACTGAATGTTCACGTTTAAATATAATCATCTCTATGTGTAGCGAATGTTCAGTTTTCCACTGACCCCATCGCGTGATAGTTCTATGATCTATTATTTATGTAAATATGTGTCAGTACAATAAGCGCATATACGCTTATAGTATATATGTATGCATGCATGTCCGCGCGTGTGTATGTGTATACATACACTCATATATACGTACAGTTACATAATTATGTCGTATAATTATTTTATTCTTTCAAACCTAGAAAAGTAGAACTCTGAAGAAATCACGCGGTTGGCCATTCGCCGCGACATTTCATTCGTGACAATTGTAACTTCTGGATCTCAGGTTTTCCGGGAGAAGGACTTTCATGTCAGATTTTTTTGTCTCGTCTTAATTTTCTCCCGGGAGATTTTTTTTATTTCGGGCATGCCCTTTTGTGGTACCTGCAGCGGGTTTTTTTTTTTTTTTGGAGTTGCGGTTAGGTAGAAAGAGTAGGAGGGCAGGCAAGGAAGAGGGTAGAGGTATAAGAGGAGTGGAGAAGAGTGTGGAGGAGTGAGGTGTTTTGTTCGCGGGGATGGAAAAGTTTGGGGACGTGACTGCCGCCACCAGAAAACGGCCCCTTCCTCTTCACCCTCCACCCCAACCCCTCGCAAATGCTGCGACAAGGAGAGAGAGAGAGAGGCGTGGACGAAAGGGTTGGAATGGAGGGGGGGAGGGGAGAGAGAATAACGGGACATGAGCGTGGTTGGATCGATATATATCGCTCGGTTGATTGCCCTTTTCACGAGAACCCGTGTTCCGTTGCGAGGGGTGGAAGATGGGGAGGGGGAATGGAAAAAGGGAGGGAAATGGATGGAAGGGTTTTCGGATGATCGTGCCACCACGTGCCTTGGTTGGAGCTAGAAGGGTTGGGGGAGGAGTCCCATCTTCCCCGAGTCTTTTATTTTTTACACTCTGTTTTCTTGGTGAGATCCTTTGACCGACAGGTTACGTTACTATTTTCGGTCGCGCGTAATCGATTCGTGTTATGCACGTCGACGCGTTTCCCGAGGTTTTTGGGGTTTAATTTTTACATAAATTTTTAAAGTCTACATAATATATACATAGATTATATATATATATATATATACATAGATTTTATATATATATATATGTGTGTGTGTGTAATTATATTTACTGTTGTATTAAGATGGATATGACTAGGAACATAGACGTAGCGAGGTATAGATAAAAATAGAAAAACACTATCAAAATACAATCTAGGGAAGATTGACACGAATACAGTTGTTCTTTCGTTCTTTTCATTTATTGGTAGTTTTTTTACTTATCAAATAAATAAATTTGTGATTAAATGGCGTAGCTCAATAGCGTGCTCATCCGATTTTTTTCACTTTCTCCTGTTTTTATGTGTCGTGTGCTCGGAATGAAGTTGAAATTTTTTGTGCGCGGAATCTATAGAAATGAAATTTCCGGAGTTAGGTTATTTTGATTTCTCTCTCGATGAAATTTCCATTTATTTGGACGTTCTTATTCAGTTTTTTTCGATGGATGCTATGGTTGGCATCTTTGGGGACAGATAAAATATTTCTGTTAGATATCCTGTCTGCAAATAATCACATTTTTACTTTATCACTATTTTCATTTGCAGACAATTTTTCAACGATAACATCCAATTCACTGAGTTCCGTGGGGTGGCATCAAGAATAGTTACGTTAAGCAATTTAATGTTCATATTAAATTCTAAAGTCTTTTAGCAACAATGTTAATTGACATTCAAAGGACAGAGACATTCATGTACTTCACGAGTTTAATATTGTGTCCCTCTTTGACATTTTTAACCAATATTTTTAGTTAACTATTGCTTACATTAAGGCCAAAATAACAATAGTTGGGCCCCCGATTTCGCGAACTTTGCCTACTCTCACAACCGACCCTGTCTACCGTATTTATTTTTCTGGTCATAAATAATTAATAAATCGTAAGGTCAATCTGCTGTAAGGACCTTGATGCGTCGATCCCAATTTTATTACCGTCCATTTTTTTCCATCATCGAGGATCGAATGTTTTTAGCCTTCGTAACGTATTCATACGGAAAAAACCGCTCCCGATATCTCGATACCGAGACAGTTTTTTTTTCGCAATGAATACTTAAAAAAACGAATAATTGGTTATTTCGAAGCGGTTTTTTTAATTTTATTTTTAAGTGCCTTGTTGACCCGCTTAAAATATTCACAGTTGAGTGAGAGAATAGCTGGATGTCGTCTGCATGGGAGAGGGGATGTGAGTGGCGGCGGGATCGCATGAAACGTTGGGATCGACATTTCTATATAGCGAGATCTGCTCTTGACACCGCTTGTAGGTGGCGCAAATCCCTATCCCTCCCTTCCCTAGGCCCATATCACCCCTATCCTCCCCTACTCTCGCTATCCATTCTATTGCTACCCTTCTCTAAATGAGTATCGAATCACGGAGGGAAAACTATTTTTTTTCTTATATTCGGTGGCGTTAGGAAACGGGAGAATTGGCTTCGGCGTTTGCCGTATGTTTTCGTAGACGGAGGGCGAAATTATATTTCACGTGTGCCACACGGTGAATTTTTGAACACGTCCCGAAATTATCTACGAGAAGTAATTTTATAGATTTTTGTTTCCCGCGTGAATTCTGAGTGTACGAGGGCGAGTCAAAGTGCATCGGTTTTGATAATTTTAACAGGAGGAAATTTTGTAACAATTTGAAAGATAGAGAAGGATTTCCGTCAACGGACGGCCACGAAATTCTCTGCGCTTCTGCTTGATAATGGGGCACGTTTTCGATTGGCTTGTTGGACGCATAAATAAACTGAAAAAAAAACGCGGTCGACTTGTTTATAACGTAACAACTTTGGTATCGGCCGCCGCCAGAATGTGTCGTCCGTGCAGTTATTAAAAATTTGTTTCCGTAGAAGGAACGTAAGAAATAATTCGTAGGAATGGAACGATGGAATGCATTTAGTCAGACGTCACATCGGGATTTCATTTAAAAAAAACAAGCGAGGGTAGAATTGCAGAGCAAATTACGAGTCTATTTTTCCATTTTTTTTCACAAACCCTATCGTAAATAAATATTATTGTGTCCTGCCAGAAAGCAGCAAAGAATTTAAGGTTTAAAATGTTCTTGCTTAAAAATGAATTTTGAATACCCGAATCTCTATCCATTACACCAGAATTTCAACGACAGTTTCAACATTTAGAAAAATATATTTTTTCTTTCTTGCATGAATTCTGTAAGATTCTGATGTAGACACCGATTACTCCCCAGCAGCCGATCATGGATTCATCTAATTTGTACCATGTCTGCCTCTCATATAGACCAACCTATCCTGAAATTTTGGCTCCTCCTGGTGCAGGTTTATAGGGATATTGGCCACAGACAGACGGACAGACAAACTGAATACACAAGACTCTTTATATTGCGCAAAAATCTTAAAGTAAGGGAAGCTGCGTAATATTCTTCCAGAATTTTTTTTGTCGTAGCAACGATAAATTTTAGTAGCGTCCATGCTATCGAATTATACCTCATGTCGCATGGGAAAATGAAATTGGATCCAAGGGAAATGAAAATATTGACTCAAAATCGACGCTAGATTGAAATTTATCGCGATTTTTTTTAGAGTAAATTGACGCAAAGGCACGCCAAAAAATAAAGATAAACAATTTAAAAATTTGCCAGAAATAACGGCGTACGCTTCGAAAAAAAATATCCTTTTAAACAAACAGGAGGTACCGATCTCCCGGAAATAATTTCATAAATGCTCGTAGACCCAGCGTATTTTTCCCCTGTCTAATCTTCGACACGAGCGAAATTTATCGACAGGTTGAAGGCTCGGGCGCTTTTCATTTTTTTTTTCGAGAGAGAGAATTTAGAAACGACGCTTCAGTGCCACTTTCGCGTTCCTTCTTTTTATTACGAAACAGTCTCATTCAGTGACGGAACCGGAATATTCATCTGCTAAGTGGTTTTTGCAATGAATCAGCTTAGTCTTCTGTAGCGAGCGAATCCACTAACGTTTTAGATATGGAAGTGCTGTTACGATCTCTCTCTCTCTCTCCTTCTCTTCCTCATCTTTCTTTCTTTCGTGATATTTTCAGTCGATTATAATGCCTTACAATTTTTGGATTCCTCGCTTCTTTCGTCTTGATGCGCGCTCGGCGTCAATCATTTTTTTTTGTTATATCACTTCGAGGCTTAACGGTAATAGAGAGATTGATGGGGAGGTCGTGTGCGGCCTCCTCGGAATGCCATTGAACTCGAAAATAAAAAAAATGATTGCATTTCCGTCTCAGTTTCCGCTGTCTGTAAATTGAAACGACGCGCACGTGACGTCTCTTGACGAGGAATTTAGCGTTCGTTACAATTTTCGTCGTTTTTTTCCGGATTCATCGAGTGCTATCATAGAGGGGCCTTTGGCAAAAAGTCGATTAGGTTTTACTATTTATTTCCAATTTTGGTCCATCTAGTTTCCGTAACCGTTCCTTCGTCAATCATACGTTACACATTTGTGCGTAAATTTTCACCCACTTTTCAATAATGTACATAAACACGCCCAAACCAGGCACACGTCCCGCCTCAACCAGTAAAAGGATATTCGTTTCCCCACGGACGCAAGAAACAGCGACGTTCACCATAGATGCCCCAGTTGAACAGAAAAATCCAGAAATACGTGTAAATAAATAAAAGCAACTTTTGGTTTAAAAAAATTATAACGCTGGAGTAAATATGAATCCGTTTTTATTTTCCTCCGCTTTTTTTTTTTTTTTAAACGAGCGCTTGGAGACTGTTTCTTTCGGTTGGTATGTTTATAATTACGACTCCCTGCCGTTATGTCCTCTTTCCCCCTTCCTCTTAACCCCTTTGCTCCCCAGCCCAAACTTCCCGCCTCATATAACACCCTTCTCATCCCCTTTTCTCAAAACTCCTCATACCGATCCCAGCTTTCCTCGCCTGACGGTCTCCAAGGGTTACGACGGTGTACGTCTCCTCTCCCTCCTCCTTCCCCCTCTCTTCTCTCCCTGTCGCAGTAGGCTTCTGCTAATTGGAGGACCTTCCTGGGGAGGGCACCTGCTACGTCAACATCCGCTCTTCCCTCTCTCTCTCTCTCATAACCTCTTTCTATGCCCTCCTCTCACCTCCCTCTCTCTCTCTCTCCTTTTCTTTTATATTCAGGATCGAGCGGGCTATTTTTTTTACTAAAAATTTCTCAGTCCGATTCCCCAACCAAGCTGTTTTGAGATCCAAAACTAAATATCTTCATTTTTTCTCTCACCTTCTGTATCTCTCTCTCCGTCTAGGGTTAAATGTAAGAAGGGACTATGTAGTCTCAATTTCGCCCGAAATAAAGTCGTTTGTCTGTCTGTCTGTCTGTCTTTCTTTATTCCCCCCCTCTCCCCCTCTGTCCTGTGCGAGTTTCCACTGTTTCGAAAAATTAAACCTCTCTCCTCGTAATATCTTTAAAGTTTGTTTCCCATACTCTACCGCCTTCCTATCCCTTCGAGGTTTATCTCCCAGGTGAGATGAGATTAGATGATGTTTTCCGCAGGGTGTTCCTTTTTTTGGCATTTTGTTTCCCTAAAGAACTAGGTATTTTTTCTCGATAAATTCAAGTTTACTCGCCTTGGTAGAAACTGTGTTTTTGTAAGTCACAGCGCCCGAAGGATTTTCTTAATTCTAAAGGACGGAATAGAGTTATATTCATGGGATTTCATCAGGGAATAAACGTAGCATATTTTCCTTTTTAGCGTTTTGTTTTTTAATAGCAAATGGTTAGGTGTTTTGGCTAAAATATGGGAAGTTTCTGTTGCCATGAACCGATTGAGTAAGCACCGTGAGTATTTTAATTGATGAGTAGACAATGATTACTAAATCACTGACTGTAGATTTTAATTTGACTTTTAAAAATATGATGCAGATGCTGTTTTTAAGTATGTAAATACAAGCAGTCGGAACATTTTTTTCCGTTCTGCATTACTAATCAGGGACCTTAAACAATAATTGCAATCTATGCATTCATTTGCATTAATTGGTCATTAAATTGGCAACATAATGTTAACGTCTTTTTAAATACTATTAACGTCATGTTAGTGGAAAGATTGAAATTTTTTAAAGCATCAAATATTTTTATGTTACCGACTTTTTCTTGTGTTTTATAATTGAAACGCTGTCTTATAATCGGTCTCTTATGCGATTGTGTCTCTGTGATCTGCTTTAGTCGTCTTCCATGGTATATTAAGCAACATTAAGGAAAACTATGCAGAACTGTGGCCGGATTTATTCCTCCCATTTTCGGATTAAATTTCTTCCTCGTCGCTGCAATTAATCTGGTCCCATTTTTTCCGGCTCGATTTGCATTCGCGGATCCGCGTTTCTTAATTAGTCCTCCGCGATGAAAAGACGTAGGATTTACTCTTACGTATCGAGGGTTTTCCCTTTTTTCAGGGAAAAAATAATTTCTCGAATTCGCGTCGCGCGCGGAAAGAGGACGGATTTAAAGAGCGTAAAAAAAAAGAATGGAAGAAAGGCATGGCTGGCGCAATCCCGCCCTAGTTTTTGCGATTGAAGTCAAGCTAACTTTTCGACGATGTTTTCTTTTTTTTCCTGTGAGAAGTGTTTCCCGCGATTTTTAATCGGCCCGTCCTTGCATTCTGAATTTCGTTTCTCATCTGTCGCCTGAGCGTTGGGGTGCACTTTTCACAAAGCGCTGAGTCAGCAATCCCCCCCATCCGTCTTCCTTGTTCTCTTTCTCTCGACCTGGATTTTTTCTCTTTTCCTTCTCACTATCCCTTAAAATATTTACCTCGTTTCCTGCGAATCCTCATCTCACTCTCTCTTAAATCCCATGGACCATTTACTACTCCCTTGAATTGTCTTCGCTCGCCCGGTATCCAAGCAAGGCTGGCTGAGCGGGCAGAGGGGAGAGATAATTGTTTCTCGCATTAAAACTCTCCGTTTCTCTATCCCTCTTTCTCCCCACCTCACTAGATCGATTCCTGTTTCTTTTTAATTTAAACACACCGTTTAAATCATTTAACAATGAAGACAACTTGGGTGTGAGATAAAAAAAGAAAAAACAAAGTTATAAAAAATAGGACCATTTCTTTTCCTCTCTTGTATTCTCTCTGGCTATAATTTTTACTCTCGTCGGTTGTTGGATTGTCAAACGGTTTTTGTGGCAATTGTGGGAGGTTTGCCTTTCTTGAATAATACAACGTAGTTATTATTTTACCTTTTAATGTTGTGCATTTGATCCTTCTCTGTAAAATGAGCATAATCTATATTTAGTTAGAATTATTGAGAAATACACGTTTCTTTGAGTCCTTTTGTCCGGCATATTTTAAAAGTTTGGAGTCTTTAATTAGTGGTACATATTCTCAATATTTACGCTGAGGCCACGGCATTTGCAATTTAAATCGTACGCTTTCTTTATAGTTTAATTCTATAAACTGAAGTAATTTTAAGTTTATTTATGTATAGTAGTTGATTGTGATAAAATCTTTCGAATAACACCATGTTTTTCCTGTCTTTCTAGGTAAGAAATGGAATTATGAATCATCCTTAACAGATACGCTGCATGTAAGCCGTAAGTAACGTGCATCTTTTTTTCACATCGGCCGTGTTGCTTCTGTTAATAGGCGAAAACCGCGAAATCTTGATCACGCAATTATAACATGAATTACCAAACGCGTACATGTATATTATGTGCGAGGAGCAATTACTAAATTTATATAAATTATTATTTAACTTATCATATTGACCCTGTGATGCTTATTTTCCCCGTTTATAGGAAACTTTCACGCTATATTTTTTCTGCTAACCTTGCACATTTTCGTCTCTTTCTGCGACTGCCTTGATCACAATCACTACTCATTGCGCTCGACCAATCGGTTTCCACGTTTCATGCGTGGAATTATCGGGGTTAGCCGAATGGTAGTTTGGCCTCGTCTCTTCGACCGCTCTGCGGTCTGTTGATTACCCGGGCATGGTATGTACGTAAAAAAACAAGGAGAACGAATGCGGTGTTTCTAACTGGAAGAGGATGAGGGGAAATTCCGGCATGGTAGGGTAGTTTGAAGGGAGAAGTGAGAGGGATGAGTAATGGATGAAGTGAATGATGTGAGGATTAGTCCTTGTTGGCGTTATTAGAGCTTGACGAAGGAGGGACGGCATTAATTAGCGTATGCTTTATATTTTGACATCTTTATTCTGCTACACCGTTAGACACTTTATGAAACGGAAAATGCGCGCGTCGAAATCCCTGCGAATGTTTTAAAAAGTATACTTCCAGGTGGAGTTTTTATTACCCTGACTTGCTCGGGAATTTTCTTCTTTGGCAGGTGTTTAATGGGTGGTTGTTTTTCAGACTGTATTTCGAATACTGTGCAATATATATTTCTATATTATGCCCAATTCCATATGGAATTGTTTTTATTTTTGTACACAATACAAAAACGAATCAAGAGGTATTTAATGAATGAGATTGTTCTTATAATGATGACGTATTTATTTCGTCATCTTAAAAAAAAAAACTATTGCAGGGGATTGATCATTATCAAGAAGGCATGTGAAAACTGTTCATCCTTTCTTAGTTACCAAATAAAGAGTAGGACAATCCAAGCAGGTAACGCTGATGGCGTTAAAAGAACGAAATAATAGCTGGGTTATAGCACTTAATTCAACGGAATAGTTTTCTGAAGAGATTAGATTAAGATAAAATCTAATAAATACAGTTTTGATGTGCTCATTTGGTGCCTGTTAGACGTAATGGTATTACAGCCGAACCTGTATATCAACATGAGGAGGCCGAAAAAAAGTATCCTTAAGAATATTCGACATAAACAGAATTTTTAGAACGGTGTATGCCTAGTAACGGAAAAAGATTTTTTTGTTATCTGAAAGTCGCCGAGTTGAACATGTTCGGTTGTTTGATGGGAGGTATTCTTGGGTAAAACAGTGCGAAACCTATGGCTCTGGTGCATCGTTTTTATGGTGTCCATATTGTCGAGGCCATCGACATCCCTGCTTGTCTCCTTCCGCATGATTTAAAGGCCGGTTTCACCGGGTCAGGTAGAATGTGCGCACTGCTGAAGGGTTGGTTAGATAGGAAGAAGGAAGGGTGAGATTAAAAGAGGGGGTTGGGAGAGAGTGTTGGAAAGGTATGGAGGGTTTGAGGGAGGGAGAGGAGAGAGGCGGAAACTTCGGTGTTGTCGGTAATTGGTTTTACGGGGCTGTTTGTATCCGCATAATTGAACTCCAGACCTTCCCTCATTGGTGAATTCCTCGTTCCCTTCCAATCAGATGGAGCTTCCGCCTCGTGGGAATGGTTGGAAAGAGGGGAAGGCGTTTTATGAATCGATAACTCCAGTATGATGTTAATATCTGTGTTTTTTTATCGATCGTTTGCCTTCTCTGGTCGGAGGAATGGCACTTCTTCCTGGTGCGCTGTTGGGAGGATCGGCTATCAGGAAAATAAAGGGGAAGTCCGGTGATAAGGTTTTTGACGCTTTTTATTTTCCCTTATTATGGGATTACGATATCGTTAAATATTTCGTCAAATTTTAATCATTAGGTGGAATTACAAAGTTTAAGTGGGAATTGTATTATAGGTTTAATTTTCAGAATTCGTGCGTAGGCGATCTTTTCCTTTCCTTGAGGAAAACAATCATAACAGTAAAACGTTTGTCCACCACACACCGTTTACAACGTTACTGAAAAACCGATGTTTAACTACCGCATAAAACGGTAGAATTTTAGTCTTTTTTCTTGTATTATACCATATACCGGGGTGACGAGCCTATTTTTTTCCTCGCCTGTCAAAATCACACAAAACTGGCTTTACTTTTATAACTTGTGTGCCCATATAAAGTGCATCCAAAAGTAATAATTTTTGTGATTTAACTGTTAAAATTTATTCTCTTAAACCTTAGAAAACGATAGATTGTTTACATGTAATTCAATTTATCATCTAAAAAGACACATTGTCCCAGATCATTAATGGGCGAACTACAATTATGGAGAAACAAGCATCACTTTCTCGGAAATAAAGTCACTATTAGTCAGCTACTTTCTCAACATAATTGAAATTTCGCAATAAATACTGTTTTATATTGTGCTGTGAACGGAAAAATATTTTTCTGTTGCGTCCCTACCGAAATCGTCTCGCGTGCCAATTGTGGAACGCGTGCCAAAGCTTTGCTATCCCTTCCCTTTACCAGGCTCCATTTTGTTGAATTGCAGGGTAACATGTTTAGACTTTTCATACCGTATTTGCGAATGAAAAATTGGTGACGCATCGATGAAACCGCTTTTTCGAACCTTCGATGCATTACGTTCGTATCGCGGTTTGACGGGAAAATCTCGACCTATCGAACAAAGACATTTAAGCTCATAAAAAGATAACCTTTCTTTGTGACCTTTTTATAGTCGTGGAATATTCTTGACCCTCTTTTATCGCAGTTTTCGGCTTACCACCTCCTACAACTTCCTAGATCGTTTCCCCCCCCCTACCCTCCCCGTCTCTCTTCACTCAACTGGAATGAATACCTCTTTTGTCATCGTAAAGAGGAAAGGGTTGGAAATGGATGCTGTAACGAGCCGTTTACGATGTTCCACTCGGCATTTAGAATCCTCATCCGTTCCGGATGTTTGTCGAGTCCTGGAGGGAAAATGGTTGGTGGGTGGGTGGGGAGGGAGGAGGAGGACCCTTTCTCCCGCGATCGAATTTTAGGTTCAGAATTCCAATGGTCAAACGATGTACACAATCCCGTTCATTCTCTCTATCTCTATTTCTCTCTCCCTCTCCCCCCCCCCCCCCTCTCTCCCTCCCTCTCTCCCTCTTCATGTTGCTGGATTATCAGATTTTCTCGGCTCTCGGAGGTAAGGTGACTTGGAGCCCCGAGGATCGAAAGGTTTTCCGGCGCCATTTCCTCCGAATTCGGACAGTTAATTGCCCGCGAGGCTAAGGGCCAAAAAGGGGTCGTTATCAGGATATAGGGTGTGGATCGGTAGATTTCGCTGATTTGTCCCGGGTTTTTTGTTTTTACTCGACGCTCGATGTTTTGCGTCGTTAGGGGATACTCGGCATCCCAAGGCTTTGAAACCATAGAATAAGAATATAGATAGAGTACTCTTCCTGGCTGAGCAGTGAGGAGAAAGTTGTCCCAACATAAGGAATCACGTGACTTAAAGGCAAAGGGGGCGCGAATTTTGAAAGTGTAACGTGCCGCAATTCTTCTAAGAAAATGAGTGCTCTTTTCTTACCTAATTTTATGTAACGGGTATTGCCAACTTGTCGCTAACAACTTAAATAAAAAAACATTCGAGAAAAATATGCATTCCACGAGGCGGTAAGATTCTGCAAAAGTTAGATCACAGCGTAGTCACTCTAAAGTTAAGTGAAAGCGTCAAAAAAAAACGTAAAACGAATTCGTTCAGATTTAATGAGCGGCAAAGGAAATCGAAGGAACATTTGCGTATTGTAACAATGAAGTCAGAAGTAAATTTAATGCCATGCTATTTGTTGATGTTAATGTAGCTACAGTATGAACTCTGCCGAAATCGAAAAAACTGATTAACATCTTCAAAGACCTGAAAGTATAACTACATTTTCATTTTTCAATTTCGTCAACTACGATTGCTGAGTAGATAGCTCGTGCCTTGGGGCGGCCCTGCTTACGTTGTTCTATTTAATTGTTATCTGCTAATCCTTCATTAAGAATGTTAATATGCTTATCTTTTAATTATGGCTAGCTACTGGCATAGTAATATTTTGAATATGAGCATCTACAAAATTTATACAGCTGGATATTTAATATCCAGTTGCATAAATATTTTTGTTGAAGCACGCTGAAGCCTGATGCCTTAAGTCATGCGACCTCTCAACGTTGGAACATATGCGCAGTAGACAATTCACTCTCTATCTGTATTCTTACTCTATGTTTAAAACGCTATGGCTCCATACCGTGCGCCCGACCGTTAACAAGTATATTTACGTTATGTCGGGACAGGTTGTGGATTGTCTATGAAATTAGCTAATTTTATGATTTCTTATGGTATCGAAGAGGATAAAAACATTCTTTGCCCTGTTTGTATGAAAAAAACGATTCGAAATAAATACTCGAATGCCTTCAATTTTTCGATCACTTGTTGAGTTCGTCAGCGGATTGCCGTGGATTGAAAGTCTGCCGGAAATTGTTCCCCCAGAATCATAATGTTCGGAAGTTATGTTCACACATTATACGTACATTTAAAAGTTTCGGTGTTGGTTACTTTTCACTTTAAAATTCGTGAACTAATTAACTTTTCAATCTTTTTGAGTCCCTGAATTTTAAACGAGTTGCTCGTTGATTATTGTTATGTATATATATTTTATAAGCCTCAGTAGCCTTTTATAAATTAACTAATTATATAGATCCTATGAATTAATAAATGGATCCAATGTGAAAACTGAACTGGAACTGTCACGTTCGTTTTAATTGTGTTATGATGGTCTATCATCTCGGCTAACATAATTAAACAGTAGTTTTTGTTAAGGTAATCTACGTTTCCCGCGGAAAGTAAGTTACTTTAGTTAATTTAAGTAACTATCAAACTTAGATTTTCTTTAATTCAATATGAAAATTACCGTCATGTTTCTTACAAATTAGGCGAATGTTTTATGGAACACTAAATTGTAGAAAACCAGAAGTGTCGTGTTTATTTGAATATTATCGCCTTAGTGATACCGTTGACTGGTTTAAAAAAGTCCCATTTTAAAGAATATCGTCGTTACCGTTGTATTTTGCTTTCTGTTGAGAGATACATTCCCCATGGTTTGCGAACTTTTTCCTTATACTATCCTCGCCTTGTTCATTATCGTTAACTAATGTCACTTGAATTGACCTCCAATGCACAGTCTTTTATAAGTGCTCTTTCGTTTTCGCCGCAGTATAGCATTTATTTTAAGAATGTATAAGTCACCTCATCATTTAGCCCTCGTGCACCCGAAAAGCTTTTCCGGAGTAATTATAGGGAGCGTGGTAGAAGTGCTTAAACGCTCCGCTCAAAATTATGCACCCTTTCCAAGGGAAAGGACTATATATAACACCTCTCGCGATAGGGAGGAAGAGAGCGGTGGTATAAGAGGGGGGTGGGGGGGTTGAAAACTAGGGTGAGTAATCAAGGCGGGAGGCGTGAAAGATTCAAATAGGGGAAATAGATATGTATAAGAATGCGGCTTTTTCGCAGAGAGGAAAATGTAAGGGTTCCTTAAAGAGAGAAAAAAATACATTTCGCTCTAATCTTCTTTTCTTTTCTTGCCCCCCTTTTTTTTTAATTCTCGGGTCCTGGCTCTTTAGCATCTTTTCCGACCACACCCCGCTTCGCCATCTTCGCCTCCCTCCCCCCCTCTCTCCAGCTCTCTCGGAACTGATGCTTCATCCGCCCACTCCTCGGGAAACGGTCGTTTTCATTAATCTTCGCAACTAGTCCCTAATTTTTCCGTTTTCTCTTCATCCGAACTCTTACCGCGAACCTCGCCCTTTCTCCATCTGCTTTCCCATTTCTTTTTTTTTCTCTCTCGTTCCGGATTTTCCTCGCCCCTTTTTCTCCTCCTATTTATTTCTGATTTCCGTCTTCTTTCTGCCTCCCTCCCCGCATCGCTCACTCTCTCTCTCCACCTCACTCTATTTAATTCTCTCTCTCCCTCTGCCGAAGCTCTCTCTCCGTTTCTCATATTTCTCTCCCTTTTCCTCCATTTTTCCTGCTCTCACTTTCTCCCGCTCTCTTCTCTTTCCCTCCTTTTTCTCTTCTTTTTCTACTTTCTCTCCTCTCCCTACCTTCTCCTTTCTCCTCCCTCTCTTATCACCTTCCCCTTTCGTTACCTTTTTCTTCCGTTGCTCTCCCTTTCCATATATTTCTCCCTCCACATTTCTCTCCCATCCTCTCTCTCTCTTAATTGTTTTTTTGTATTGTTCTTTTTTCATTTGTTTAGTTTCAGGTATTTGTTTTCTGTTTGTATGTTTATGTTATTATTTTTATTGTCATTTGTAATTCATAACGTAGGGTTAAATGTAAGAAGGGACTACGTAGTCTCAATTTCGCCCGAAATAAAGTCGTTTGTCTGTCTGTCTCCCTCCCTCTCCGTCTATTTCTCTTTCGTATTCCATCCCTCAAGGCTTCTTATATCTTTTTCCCCTTCCTTTGAAATAAAAATGTTATATGAAAAACTCTGCCCCTTTCTCTCTCTCTGACTCAGAATTACCAAGTCGATTTTTCCCTCTTTCGTTTTTTCTCCATTGATTCACGGTGCATAATTTGTTCGGCAGCCGTCGAAAATTTTGAGGAAAACGTAGGGAATTTCGGGGAGTGAGTCGTATTGCTTCCTTATTGGATAGTGAGTGAGTGAGTGGGAGGAAGGGGGAGGGAGGGAGAAAGAGAGACTGAAATTGGAAATTGGGGTAATTTCTCCGCGATGACAATGAAAAGGAATTAAAGGAGGTTTTCCTCTCGGGTTTCGCGAAGCGGTTTCAAAGTCGAGTTTTTTTTTCGTTCCGCGGATTGTAAGGTTTTTTCTCGTAATCCAATCCATTCGGTGTGATGAAAATCGTCTCGTCTAAATAACGCAGTAATTATAATTTTGTTTATTTGGATCATATAAATAAAATTCTCTTCATTAAGGCTTTTAAAACTTTAATCTTTGCGAGCGTTTCATTCGAATCTTATGTTAGTAAAAGTTGGTATTTTGTTTTCAAAGGATACATTTTCTTCGGCATAAATTTTAACAACTAAACCAGACTGAAAACATTATAATATTTGACAAGAATTAACATTATTAAGCGAACGATTCTGGAAGATAATCAGTTAAGGTATTTTTATCGCGACTTGGATTAGACGAAATGCCAAGTTGCTAGGCGATTTGACATTTTTGCCTTTAAAAAGTTTCTCTGTTAATCCGATTGAAAATATTTTCAATTGTTTATTGCAAGTTGTACTGCGATTTCTCAAACTAGTACGCATTATAACCGTTTCTGATTGAAACATCTCGAAGCTGTAGATTACTCTCTAATCATCCCAGGATACGTCTATTAGGCTAAAGCCTCTGTCATTTCTCATATTTTAGTTTTGAAAGGGCGGTATTTGGTACGAAAACGTAATTTTAATTTTTTGAATTGTTCCTTGAGACAGAGCCCTGCCGTCTGTATATAATCGTTTTTATCTCTTTAATTAATGGGCGCCAATTCAAAGTGTTTTTTTTAGCCACGTGACTTCATGCGAGACTAGGCTGTGATAAATGTTTGAATAAAATTGACGCAGCCACCCCATTTCCTCCCGTCTACTTTCCATATTGCTTTATAACCCTCTCTTCCTCTTTTTTCTCTCTCCAACTCCCTATTTTTCATCTTCCTACCCTCCTCTGCTTCCCTCACCTCTCCCATTTCAGAATAAAGTGGTCACGTGACATCCATCCCCATTCCCTTCGATTCTGGAACATTATTGCGCGGCTCTGGGGGCCATATAGATGTCTCTTCACGCACACATACTCATCCCTCTCACCTCTTTTCCCTCCCTTTCCCCCTTGTTGCCATATTTCATCCCCTTTTGCGCTCTTTCTCTACTCTCCCTTCTATTTCTCTCTCTCTCCCCTCTTCCCCTTTTGCCTCCCCTCCTTTTCCCAGCGCTTCGTTTTGAGTGTTTTATTCATTTTTTTCATCGCCTCTTATTGACCCCATGCGTTTCGCTCTCTTTTTCTCTCTCTCTTCCCCCCCCCCCCCCACCCCCCTCTCCCTTCAACTGCTCCCACCCTTCCCTTGTCTCATCCACGAAGCTTACGTCATAAATAAGGACATGATGCGGACGGTATGAGGGTCATTTTTTCCTTGATGGACGAAAATGAGGTAGGTGGCGGCGCGAACACTATTATAAAGTTTATGGACTGCCCTTCAGGGACTTCTATTTTTTTTTAGAGTTAGTTTTGCTCGCGCCGTTAGAATTAAGTGCGGTGACATGCTGAGTGGATTTTTGCGTTGATCTCGTCGTGAGTTTATAATGCTTTCGTTACCTTGTACGGGTCGTTGTTGGTGTAGTTCGAATTGATTTTCAGTTCTCTTTAAGGTTGTTCTGTATAGACGCGTTTGATTCGAAAATTATATTTTTTTATAAAAATTTAGTTACATTCGTGTTTTTCTTTTAATTTGTGAAAAATTGGTGGTTAATTTTTATTCAAAGTAATCTATATTGTTTTTAACTAGATACGTCTGCACATACGCAAGTTATTATATACAGAGTTATACAGGGTGAAAAATGAGGAAGTACTACGAAGAATAGGAGAGAAGCGAACGATTATACAGACTATCAGAAAGAGGAAGGCAAAATTACCTGAGGAGAGAGTGCATGATTAAAGAAGTGCTAGAAGGAAAACTGGATGGAAAAAGAGAATGAGGTAGGAAAAGGTTTCAGCTGGTAGACGACTTGAAAGGGAAAGAGAGATATCAAGACATGAAGAAAACTGCGGAAAATAGGAGTTTAACCATGAATAATCACGGACCTGTCAACGGACAGACTACCTATGATGATGATCCTTTTTATACCAATCGATAGAAATGTTTAGAGTGCACTCACCTATCCTTTCTTGACTATGGATTCATAGTGAGTTACGGTCTTCATGACAAGTTTTTGTTGATATAAACAAATTATTTGTGAGAGAAAATTCGTGAGAAAAAACCCTCGATTGCTTTATTAAACTAATGCTTATGACTAACCCTATTTAAAAGTGATATTATTATCAATCCCTGCTTGATTAAAAGTAATACATATATATGTTGTACGGAATTGGTGAAGCATATTGAATTTCTATGTGATTGATAGTTCTTTCTCGTTTAGATTTCATGGACCAAGTATTAGGATATGTACGCGTAGAGTGCTTATTTTTACAAATAATTGTTTCCTAATTAATTACATGCATATATACGTGTACATGTTACATGTGTAACTAATGACAACTATTTTCTGAATATATATAATCATTTATTTTATATTATAGCTTATGCATTGCAATTATTTTGAAATTTTCATTAAAAGGCACTAATTAGGTTTAGTTGTGACCGATTTAAAATGCCCTTTCTTTAAATCCAATGCATTTTTAACGTTGTTTTCTTCTACGTCCAATTAGTTCTCCTGTGGTCAGATGCATTCACCAATGGAAACTTCCTGTTTCCCTCTTTATTTTCCAATTAGGAATGGGTAATCGAAATCAATCGGACGATCCAACCAATTATTTCAATTTATTGAATTTGTGGTCGATGGCTGCGCTCTAAGGCATCAATTCGGAATAATTTCGCTCACATACCTAGCTGAAAATGTTACACCGTGAGGATAGGCATGTTGAAGAGGGTACTTTAAAATAATTGTCCTCTTCTTTTGCATGTCGATGTGCTGGTTCATATACTTAAAGATTGGTCTCTATATTCAGGGTTTATCATCGATTTATTTCAGAAATGTTTGCATTGTAGGTTCAGAGTTTTTAAAACTTGTATTGCGTAACACGTTCAAAGAATCGGCCGCCCTATCAATGTCTAAAATTCGCAGTCATTAAAATAGCCATTCAACAATTTAAACATTGAAGAAATACATCCAAATATAAACCGTGTTCTGTATTACATATTATAATCCGTATTTCTCTTGAACGTAAAATTCAAACTGCGACTACAGTCTCCTAAAAAAATAATACACTGGCAATATATCCCATTCAGACAGCAAATAAACCACTTGTGGACTAAACCTTTCTCCCTGTCGTTCAAGAAGATCTTTTTATTTTAAGCGCCAACGATTGTTGAATTACCTCTATTTAAAACGATAGTGTAAATGTAATTTACATAACGGCGGTTTTTTTTATTTGGAGTTGCCAATACTTATTTCGTTAGCTTGTTTTGTATAGTCTTTATGCCCTAAAAATTAATTCCAAGCGTCCGATGTCGCTACATCGAAGTTCTCCTTAGTAGCGGGAGATATAGCACAAAAGGATACTGTCTATTATATGCTCGGGTTCTACGTTTGGGGTTTCAACGGGCTGGGTTAATCGCCAAAGCGTGTCTCACAAAAGAGGTCGTAGCAAAGCCCATATAAGCCGGAGAACTTTGGGAGAAAGTAACTGCGTCTCCCCAACTTAGTTTGAGAGAATGGTTGTCCCGCGAGTTTTTCTTTTCGTTCTAATCTATAATGCGGGTTTCATTCGACCTTCGCCACTGAGCTATGGACACAGAGAAGAGATTTAGACTGATCGTCTAAGGGTTTAATGCTCGCAAAACTTAATAACCGGCTTCCATGCATTAATTGCGAACTCTCTCTCTCGCTCACTCTCTCTGATGGATTTTGCAAGTGGGAGGTAATTTAAGACATATCAATGCTTGTCACTTAAACGCCTGTAAATGTGTTATGCGTTCATTTTAATGTGATTTTTCAAAGAGGAATAATTTTATTCATAATTTATATGCATTATTTTTACTATGAAATCGTATCTGGTGTCACTATAGCATCCTTTCTCAGCCAACTTCATCTGTTTTTCATACAAGTTCTCCTGATAAAGTCTTGTCAAGTCGCCAGATTGGGAGCTGGCGTTTATATGGTCGCTCAGTTTGTCAAGTAAAAGTTAGGGTTCATTATAGTTGATATTTTTGATAAGACGGAATAGCAGAAACTAAGATTATTCGAGCATTTTTTATTAGATCTTCACCAATTGGCATGTGGAGTTCAGCGTCTTTCGTATGATTCTGTACCATACCATTCCTTAGGTACCGTCTGGTAGTTACTAAACATCCCTTTCCTTGACAAATAATACGATAATTTTCTGTTGAATTAAAATGTGTAGTATTTCCAAAAAAAAGGTTCTTTTTCAAAATCTGCTATCGATGAATTACTACTGATGACGACTGTTTTGTAACAAAAAACTTGCACAAGTTTTTCCAAACCTTTTTATCGGTTTTAGAGAGTTATAGTTTGTCAGTGTTATTTTAGTCATGAGGTGATTTCAATTATCTATCGTAGATTGAAAATGATCTGTGGTTATATCTTTGTCTTATCTGCCGTTGTCCTTGTCAACGCCGATCCAAATTCTTCTCCATTATTGGGAAAAGTAGGTATCCATGTCGCGGTCGTGGGTTCTCTCTTCTTGGGCGATTGCTGGAAGTGCAGAATTTCCTAATTTCTAATTCGTGTCGTGCCGTTCGGCTCTCAGCGCCGACAAAAAAGTGGACGTTTCAGCCCTGCATGACAAACAAGGAGTTAATTCTCTACTCGGAAGTCCTTTCCCATCACTTTCACTGCTGCCTCCCCATTCTTCTCCTGCTCCTCATTTCCCAAACCCCATAGCAACTTGTCACTTCTCGGGAACACCCGTGTCTCCACTTACCGTTTCATCATTTCCTCCCTTCCGTTCCCATTCTTTGGCGTATCTCTCCCTTTCTCTGCGCATCTATCTCGTCTTGTCTGTCTGTCTCTCTCTCTACCTACATCTCCCGTCGCCACTATTCTTCGGTTTTCTCTAAGTTGTCTTTCGAAAATTTTTTTTCTCCTCGTCGCATTTTATCGTCGATCCACTCTTAACTTGAGCTGTAAGAGCCATGTAAAATTATTGGGGGTACTCTTAAAAAAAAAAGAAAAAAAAGATCTGCAGGCAATCACTGGATAGTAGCGTTGCCGCATCGTGCACAACCCTCCGTCCCTGCCTTTTCATTCGGTCCCTTCTAGGGTTGTGACTTGGCAACGTCGCTCCCTTTCTCACTTCTCATTTGTCAGGGCTCAAAAGTTGAATACTTCGATTACAGTACCGAATGGTTCTGGCGGGTCTTTTCTAACTTGATTACATTCGCTCGTAAATGTCTTTCCCTGCCATTTCCTCCGCTTTCTCAGCCCGATTCGAAAAATGTATACTCACGCATTCTCATACTCCATCCCGTCATCTCTTTGAGTCGTCTACCCCCGTCGCTTTTTTTTGCTCCCTTTCTCAATTTTTCACCTCAACCCAATCCCGCGAACGAATACTTTCTGCGCTATATATATGTATATATTTTCTGCCTCTTCATGTTTTCTCTCTCTTTGCGTCGTTTTATTTTTTTCCTATCGTAAATCTCCGTATTCGTCCATTTTCGCTTTCTCATCCGACCCTCTCGCTTTCTCGACCGCTTTTTGTAACTTAATCTCTCTGGATACGTCCCTTTCCTCTCTCTCTCTCTTTCCTTCCTTCCCTCATCTCCCATTCGTTTCGTCTCTTCCTCTATCTGCAAAATCTCACCTCTTTAGCTCGTTCTGTATGTTTCTCAGTACATAAGCCTCTCTCGCACAAATACCCATATATGTACATACATGTGTGTGCGTTCTCAAAGAGGAAATTAACTGCGTCGTAGCGAGGCGCGTTTAGAACGAGAGGGGGGTATGGAAGGGAAAGGAGAGGCGGAGATGAGAAGCGGGTGTGTGATGGAGAGAGAGGAGTAGAGGTAGAGGAGTAGAGATAGAGTAGGGAGAGAGAGAGAGAGTAGAGAGATTAGTCACAGAGAAAAGGAGAAAGGGACTGCAAGAGAAATAGGAAGGGTAGTGAAGAGAGAGGAGAGGGATTAGGTCGGGTCGAGGGAAATGGAAATTTCTCTCTCCCGCACGATTTATTCATTTCTCTTTCGACTTTTCTCTCTCTCGCGCGCTCTCTCTCTCTCTCTCTCTCTCTCTCTCTCTCTCTCTCTCTCTCTCTCTCTCTCTCTCTCTCTCTCTCACACACTCACACACACCTAGAGGGCGCTTTTCTCGTGTCCCTCCTCTTGGCACCCCTTACTTCTTCTCCCCCTCGCATCCTTTCCTGCAAACAAGCCCCACAGACGGACCTTCTCGCGTTTTATACACATTTTCCCCTCGGGGGACGTAGAGGGCGTGAGAGGGAGGGAGGGAGGAAGGAGAGTGAGTGACGAAGTCCACTTTACGGCGCATTAGGAATAATAGGAAGGATGAGTCCGTGACAGTTTGCGGGATGATGAATGGTTGCGGATGGCCTGGGATTGTGTGTGTGTTTGCGCGTGCGTGTGTGTTTGTTTGTGAGGGCGCATAAAACGTGGAAGAAAGGAGCGGTCAGACCGAACGGTATTATCGTGTGCGTGCGTGTGGTTTTTTTTCGTGTGTCCTCGGTGCTTGCGTGTGTGTGTGTGTGTTTGCGTGCGTTTGTGCGGTTTTCTTATATGTAGAAATCGAGGCGTTTGCTTTGCTTTCTGTTGTGTTGCCTTCTCTCTCTTTTTTTTAATATCCTTATCACCTTGTCCTTCTCTCCTGTGCGAGGGGGAAAAATCGCGGGTGGGAGAGAAAATAAAAAGGTAAAAAGGAAATCGAATATCGATCGAGGAATGAAATGAGTTTCTGATGAAGTTTTTATCACCCGTGTGTATTTTATTTTTAAACCTTAATTTTGGTCTCTTTCGTAAAAAATGTTACATTCGTGTGACTGAGCGAATTCTCTATTTGAAAAAAAGACTGATGAAAAGCAGTCCCGTTTCGTCGCTGTTTTTTTTGTCTGATTGATGTTACGTATTCTATGTCATGCAACTATACTGGGACATAATTCAGTCTTTTTTCGCTTATTTATCTACGCCAATTGGTACTTTAACATACATATTCGTATTCATTAATGCAAATCGTTTGTCTATCAAGAAAAACCATACTCATTTATCGTTTGCACGTTTTCGCTTTGCACGTCTTCACTTTAGCACGATTTATTTTTTTTTTAGAGAACTGGACGGCCATCAATTTCACTTCAGCGAGGTTTCGGAATGGTATCCAATAATTAAAAATCATACAATATTTCAATTCGACTCAGAGGTTATAGTAAAGAATAAAGAATTCTGACTACAATATATAAAAACCAAACTGTTTAATGTTGAACCCAAGACGGCGCTCAAGTGTGGCCTCATGCATTTTTATGGAGAAACCTCTCCCACTTTGCATAGTTTCGCTTCATGCGGTCATTTCCAGAATCGCTTGTAATCCAAGCCAAGCGAAGGATTGATGCAGAGACGTACCTAGGCGATATGTCGCCCGTGGCGAAATTTTAGGAAACACCTTAGTTACGTAGGGTATAATTTTTTCTGCATTTCAGTAAAGAATAATAGCGTTTTTATGACATATAAATTAACGTTTGAGTATTGAAATAATATTTATTTATAGGAAAATTGACTTTTGGCACGTTTTTGGGAACGCTTGGCGCCTTTTGCAAACGGCGCCTACGGCAAATGTCACCTTCGCCATACCCTAGTTACGGCATTGGATTGACGTATGACAAGTAGTCTGAGGGTTTCTAATACGTATGATTGAGTCATGGAGACTCGGTTGAACAGTCTTATTTGATAATTTGAAGATCACCCTGCAAATTTTTACGTTGCCGTTCTAACAATTCCACTTGCGTGTTACCATGCTATCCGCACCAGATAATCGAGCGGTCTGCTTCTTTTCTACGTGGTTGCGTATTCACGAGCCCTCGAGACACAAGCGATATTTCAATTTGGAATCGCATTCGTAACGAAAAAAGTCGATCCCTCGAACAAGAGAAGTCATTTCTCTTAAGTTGTTTCCGAGCGACGCATCTCCGGCGGAACGAAGAAAAAAGAAAGAAACGTTAAACATTCGCAATTCGGAAATAATGAAAAAACATATGAATCTCCAAGCTCGCGGGAATAAAATTGTTATTCATTTGCGTTCTCCTTCGTTTCCGCTCGAGAGGGGGGGTTGTCTTCTTTTGCCTCATCACGCTCCCGAAGCTGAGGGACGACTTCGTTTTCGTTAGCTCAAACATTGCCGTTCGGAATGGGAGAGAAACGAGATTGCGGACTGGGAAGAGAAAGAAAAAGGGAAGATCCTGTTTGAAAACTCTCTCTTTTTCATCCTTTTTTGCGGCATATTTTACGTCATCTTCGCTCTCTCTCTCTCTGTTCCTCTATATCCCGCAAGTTTGCGCGCGCACCGTTGCAAATCTCCGTCGGATGACTTAGCTCCCTGGCATCAGAAGGGGATTTGCCCAGGAAGACGAAGGTGGCGGCTTCTGTTGCGTGGATAAGCCGAGGATTGAATGAGATATGCTGCCTTAAACCCCATGCGAGAAAGATCCTACCAACTTCGTCTGATTGTCTATGCTTTCACCCCTATACCCTATATATTTTCTCTCTCTCTCTATTTCTCGGTGCTTTTCTTTGTCCTAATACCTCCGTCGCTCTGCCGAAATTCGACGCCATGACGCGAATGTGGTACGGCAGTGATTATTTTTTAGATTTAGAAAAATGATTCTTTTGTATTATAGGTTTTCAGTCAGCTAGAGGAATATTATTTATTTTAAAATTTTCTCATCCGATTAATTACTTAAATTCAATTTCGGATTTGTTAGAGAGTTATGGAAACGAAGTGGATGCGGTCGGACGCTGGATATCTGTTTTTAAAACCGGGCAATGATGATTAAAATTTTACGAGATATATCTTTAATATTATTCAGGGAAAACTCTTTATTTCCTAGTTTTTCTTTTAATGAAAAACTAATGGCGCGTTATATTGCCGTTCCTCTAAATCAAGCAGATTTTTTTCTTTGCCTTGGAAATAAAAAGGTAATCTGAAAGCTACATGAGAAATATATTTGCGGAATCCTTAGTGCCGCAAACCATCTCACCTTTTTTCTGGCTATTTTCATTACTTGCGCCAGAAACGTTTTAATTAAGTAAGAATTTCTTCGTAATGAATGAATGGTAATGGAAAAACTTGCTTTAAACTAACCTAGTTTTAATTTTTCGCGATTCTCTCCTTCCTTTGTGGCTCTCCCACGTCTCCTTTGCGTTTCCCTAAATGCGCTTTTCTTCACCGAACCGAGCCATCGTGATTACATTTATCATTATTTACCAATCCGTTCTCTTTTCCGGCTCGGTTATTTTCTTCGTTTTTCGCCCTTAAACTCTTTCGCCGCGGCATTGATTTTTAGGAAAAATTCTGTGAATACGGACTAGAAGTTAGGTATAAAAAAATTATTCACGCTCCCAATGTACGTGGCGCTGCATTTTACTCTATTTTGAAACATAATAGCCGAAACGTAAGCATTCGTTTAAAACTCAATGCCGCGGTTAACGCTACTTCCGCGCGGAGAAGATGGTAAGGCGTGATGAGAAAATGCAACGAGGAGAGTTAGGTAAAAAAAAAATTCCGGCGTGAGTTGTTTGGGAAACGAAACAAAGCGTTTAAGCCTTGTAATGCCTCGACATGCCTTCGTCGCGAGTTCTGAATGTTCCCCTTCGGAAGTGGGTGAACTCACGCGGAGTCGTCGGACTTTCACCGCATATGAGAACATCTGCTTCCCTTTCTACCACTCGGCCAACGTTAAGCGCCTCGGCTGCCTCCAACTCCTGTTGGAACCGAATAGGAAGGAACCTGTTAGACTGTAGACTGCGTAGCATCGGGAGATGGCTAGTTGTTGCAGCGTATAGGAAGGCAGCTAACTACATCCCTGTCCCTGAAAACTCTCGCTTTTGACCAAAGAGGAAAAGGAATGTACCAGAAGCTTCTCCCGATGCCCCATCTCTTTTAACCGTCGCCGTAATCCTTTCCTAATTACCTCTTTAAACCACCTATCCTACTCCGCCTCTTTGAAAGGCGAAGTAGAAGAGAATTAGGTGTCGGAGAGGAACGGGTGGGAGAGTCTAAAGGTAAGAGGAGGAGGAGGAGGAGGAGTTGGTGGTGGGGAAGGAGGGCGGTTCCCAAGGAGGAAGGGACCAGGTTCTTGCGGCCTCGCCAAATGCGGTGTGGTGTAGGCGCCTCCTTCCTCCCCTCCCTCTCTCTCCGTGTAGCAGGGCTGGAGCGGGTAAGGGGAGGAATAGGAAGCATAAACGCCGCCCTCTTATTTGCATGGAGGAATCGCTACCGCTTTTGCGGCGTGCCGATGTCGCGCCACCGAAACCTCATTTGTCGAGGGTTCATCTTATGGGGGCGAGGTCAAACGATTACCTCTATCAGGGACTTCTCGTATGACTCTAGGAACGAGAGAGAGAGAGAGTGAACTTCTGGTTTTGGTGAAAGGAGAAGGAATGAGGCGGTCTCGTATCTCTGGTAATTAAGGTGGCGCGTCGTCGATCGGTGTCACCTGAACCGATTTGGTTTCCGTCCTCTTCGAAGATGTTTCGCGAAACGTTGAATACGACTGACTTGAGTGTGTCTGAAAAAATATATTAAGGTGTTTTAATGTGGTTGATTATTCACGGTGATGTTTTGGGTCTTGATATTTGGGTATTTTTATGGAACCATTAATTTTTTGCGTTCCTTCGATGAATTTGAGGAAGAATGGAAGACGCGATGTAGCGCAGGCTCCTGTAATTAATAAAATGCTGTGCCACGAATGGAATTTCTGTTGATTATGTGTGATTGGCAGTTGTTTTTGTGTTTATGCGTTTTTCGTGTGATTTTATTAATAGTAAGAACCGTGAAGAAATCCGAAAGATCAATGTGGTGGAGAAAATAGGTTGAACATACTCAGGTGCCACTTTTTGTAGGGCCATTATTATTCAAAGAAATAAATTACACAATTTCCACACAACTTATGCAAATTCACTTAATGTCATGCGGAAATTATGTATATTTATTTTTTTAAATAATAGTGATAGAGGAACTTTAAGATACAAAATTGAAAGAGAAGTATTGAATTTATATATCTCTCTGTATTATAAAATCGTAATGGTCATGATGCGTAACGCTCTAATTTTGTGAATAACTCGATTAGAAATAAACTTTGAAATTTCTCAGGATTTCAGTGTTGATGAATCTTTACGTTATGACTAAAAATTTCGGAAAAGGTCACGGGTTCGACTCCAGTGGATGAATGTCGTTTCCCATAAGATAACACGTAAAAATCACCTTTTTGGTTTGAAGGCTTTCATTCTTTTACTCTTTAAAATATCTTAAAATTAGTTATCGACACGAAATTTGCGCTAAAACACACTAAAATGAATGAGGATTCTTATTCTGACCGTCGAATACTCAGTCCCATTCGAATGTGTGTGTGTGTGTATAAATGCTTAAATTAATGGAAAGGTAATAATAAAGGTGGCAACAAGGTGTTGGAGGAAACCCAGTGGACACTTACCTAGATTGAAGAGCCGCTGGTGGTGCTGAGGACACACGAAAAACATATATACACACACACACGCTTATGTACATGTCTCTCCTTCGCTGAAGAAGGGCTTCAGTTGTTAGTTGTTTTTGTGTTTGCGTTTTTCATGTGTCTTCAGCACCCCCAGCGGCTCTCCAATCTATATATGCCAGATTTTATCCGTGCGTAAAATCCGAGAGGGAACAGGAAGAAAATTCCGTTTTTGAGTGAGAGTCGAGCTCGGGCTTTCCACTTGCCGATCAGAATTTTTCTTATACTCTCTTTGGAACTCTAAAATAACTGGGGCCAACGCGCTTTTTTTTAAAACTGGCGATACTAACTATAGACACAGATTAGTCTAGCGACGTTTTTACGGAGCAAAACGGCAAAGGATTTTTTTAAGGGCACACTTAAATGAAAAATGCGAAAGACAGGCTTAGTAATTTTTAAAAATACCCGAATACGTAAATCATGATTACGTGACCGAGGTTTGTAAAATATTCCTCGCGGTTCTTTGACTGATGTTAGAAAGAAGAAAAGCAATCCTCCCAGCAGGAAATTTTTTCTTCTCGAGACATTCATACACCGACTTCCGAACCCTTCCGTGAGTTAACGATCTAGGGACACGTAAAAACCGACGTAATTCAAGCCGATGAAGCATTTTTTCTTCAATTTTAACGAAAGGAAATTTTTTCAAGTGCGGGAAACGCACCATCAATCATTTTTCCTTTTACTTCCCAAGGTCCTTTTCTCCCTCTTTTCCTCCCTGCCTCTCTTTCTACTTCCTAAATATTTTTTTTTAAATGTGCTTTGGCAAGGATTTTTGCTTTTATCCTGGAGAAAGTAGGTGCACGTGAGGGCCGTCTTGAAATCATCGTCATTACAGAAGAGAAGTTGCGGCAACCTCAGGATATTATCCCCTCATGCGTTGTTATTTTGTTCTCCTTTACGATTCTCTTTCTGTTTAGGCGACAAAGAGGGCATCGACGCTCATGACCGCGTATTAGTAGTATCCCAGCGTGTTTCGCACGCGATGTAATATTTAGCGATCGCGCCCTTTTCGCTCAATAATTCGAACCTTTGTGTTTTTTCCCCTACTTCAATCTCTCGTTCCATTTCTATTTCTCTTACACCTGGAAAATGTTTGCTTCTGTTTATGCTTGTTTGACTCCACCTTTTTAAATGAATTTTTTTTCTTTCAACTTCTCCATTTTCGCGTTTCGTCTTCGTTGTAGGTGACATGTCCGTGGACAGGTCTTTGACTGTTATTGAGCAAATCTGGTTCCCCGCATACCTCTGCTTTCCGCAATCTTCTTTTTGTGTCGATAGATCTCATAACCTTTCATGTCGTTTATCAGCTTAAACTTTTTAATTCCAATTTTCCTTCTAACACGTCTTTATTCGTGCTCTCTTTCTCTCTCCTCAGGTAATGTTCGATCCAGTTGGCCTCCTATTTCTTACAATCGATGTGATCATTCACTTTTATCCGTTCTTCTTTGTATTTCCTCGTATTCCATCTTATCTGTCCTTTTGTATCTTTAACATTCTTCTCTTTACCCACATTTCGGAAGTTTCCTAGTACATATTTCATATAATTTTTGGTAAATTTACGTGTACCTCCTCATTTCTCTCCGCCTCATTTACAAGTAATTTTTTGTATTATTCTGTCCCATCTCCTTCGTTACAAACATGCCTCTATTATCTTCCTACTGCGACACTAAATTCAGTTAGAATCGCTCGCATTTCATAAACGGAAATTTCACGGAATTAAGAACGTATCATTCGGGGCAAAATAAAAAAATCGGATCCAGTTTCGTTTCTTATTTAAGATTCCGCGAACTCCAGTTTTAAATAAATAAGAGTAAATACATACCTTAACTAAAGATTTCCGCCTTGGTGAAAGTATAGGAGGGGTTGGGAGTTGAAGCCGAACTACCCTTTGCTTGGATACGATCGTTACCAGCGTAGAAGCGATTACTGTTCTTGGAAAGTTAAATTTCCTTCTACTGTTTTTTTAAAAAGAATAAATTAAGCTTGATCGCGTTGTGGTATTTATTTTTATTACAGGAAACTTTTAGCGAATGCCTCACTCTCGAGTATAAATTTTCCCTCATTTGAAATGCGCGGGTCTGTTTACGTTGAAAACTCAGATCATCGGAATTCGATATCGGAACGGGAGGCTTTTATTCCTTCCCCCATAATCTCACGGCTAAGGTCCGCAAGTTTCGCTCGCCTTGCGATAAGTTTTCTTTCGAATCTGCATACGGCCTTAATGGCGTAAATAATGGCTTTAACTTGTGGAGTTTTGGTATTGACGTCATCGCTCTTGGTGCCCGGATTTTTCTTTATTTTTTCGGCATTGTCGCGTTGGATTCGAAGAATGACCTTTGATTTATTTTTCTTATTATTTTCTTTCGAATAATGAACCTCAATAGCTTTATTCGTTGTATAAATTTTTTTTTCGAGAAATGCGAGGGGGTAAGATATTTTCTTCTTCAAAACTCACGAAAGTTCGTTGGAATTGGCTCGGCTGCATTTTCTTTTTCATTTAATAATTTCGTATTTAAAATTATAATGCGAAAATATTCTGTTGTATTTTTTCTTTTCCAAAGAAATTAAACTTGGAAAATAGATCGATGGAATTTTGTATTTTATCTTTCTCTGTACTTCTCCATCTACAGTTCTATCTGAAATACCTTAGCTAACTTAGATTCATTGTATTTTGAATTTCATACTTTTTTATTTAATGCATTAAAATTTTTCAGCGTGTCGTAAGGATTTTCTTTCCACGGCTAGTTTCAGAAGCACGCATTAAGGCGTAGTAGGATGTAATTTTCCCTTGTCAGTATCTTATGGAGGATCATCCGTCATCAAACTTCGTACCGCGTCGTTTATAGCATCTCTCCATACTTACTGAATTAGAGATGCGTGAAGCCTGTTCATCGTCTCGGGAGAGAGGGAAATTTTTGGCGGTTCTTCAACTTCTACCGAATATTTCGCTCTTTTATAAGACGTTTCTTTCCTTTTCGTGAGGCGTTTTCCGGAATTACTCAGTTTGTCGCTGCGTTGCGCGTTTTTTTTTCACGATCCCGTGAATTCGTTCGAATTACTTCGAGAATGAAAATTGTCGCGACGGTTCGTCGTCGCATTTTCCGTCTCGTCATCACTTATTCGCAGGCGCAAAGTCGATCCGTGCGTTGAATCGGAAATTTTCCGATCGAGACTTATTTCACACTCCCGCGAATGGTGATTGATGGGCATAGAATTCTGCAAACTGCCTCCTAAAAAGGCTTCGTTGGTGTCGAGGATCACCAACCCGCATCGAAGTTCGCCTTAACCCGCCCTTGTTAATTCCGAGGGGAAGCTTTACTATTGCTTCTCATTCGGTCGATATGCTGGTAAAATATCCTGCTTCTCGATTGCGCGGAGAAAAATTCACTTCTCAAGATGGTTCTCAATCGTTGAGTGATAAGCTCTGTTAACATTAAAAATCCATGGAACACATATAAACGCAATCGTATCTCTGTTACTCGAATCTCATGGAATGCACATCAATTTAACGTATGTAACGAATACGTTCGAATGATTGGGTTTCGGGTGTAAAACTGTAAATGTATACAGAGATGGAAGAGGAATATTTTCTTGTCCAAATACGTAATTGTATCACTGAAATTTGTCCTCTCGATAATAGCGAGAATGTTATTGAGATAAGACGCATTTATTAGTTAATCATGTAAGTAACATGGCAATGTAACGTTTTTGATGACTGTTTCATATATAATGAATAAAGAATATCCTGTGTTTTTTCAAACGCAGTTGAATTCTTAAATTAACCGTTGACAAAATCGCCCGTTTTAACGGCTACAACATGATCCGCCATTTTTAAATCTTCAGAAAAATACTATAATCATTTCCGGGAAACTGTCACTTTACATTATTTTCTTTTTACTTAAAAATAACTAATTGTAAGATTGCGATTTACTCCCAAGTGACATAAGTTAAATCTCCAAGCATTGCGCTGGCGCACGCCAGGAACTTGGCAGGTTCAGTTTAAGTGATCATCGACCCGCGCCAAGAAGGATAATTATTGACTCCTGAAGGGCATTATGTAAATGTAGTCATGGGATGGAATTTCCACCTCGGGCGATGTTAACCTCATCCAACCAGTAATTCCAGCTCTTGACTCCTTCCTCCTCATCCTCGCCATCTTCATCTTCGAAGAAATCCATCTCGCGCTATTTCTCCCTTTGTTGCTTCACCTCAGCTATCAAAATCTTTCCTCTCAAAGGCTGATCCAGACTTCATCCTTGGTGGAGATGTGTAATCAAAGATGAAGAAATGAACCATTTTTTTTTAAATCTTCAAAATCATACGTATTTTAATATGTAAACAGGTATTGGATAACATTTTGTGCGACAGAATCAATGTAATTCGAAATGTAATTTTATTAAATTCTGTCGGTGTTCTTAAACACTGGGGGAATAATTACTTTCCTAACCCTAATTTTATTTTTGTCGACTTCTGCTCTCCGTTCGGCCGACGCGGCTTTCCTTTCTAACCCTCTTTAACTTTCTCCCTTTCTCCGTAGCTATCCGCATGTTCGCTCACGTTACGTCCGTTTTGTCCATGGCTGGCTTGATTACACCACCTTTCAACGGACTTAATTGGCGGTATACGGCTCGAGCGGGAAGAGCAAGTCAATTGCATCAGCGGACGGGAAACGAGGGTGAAGAATCGAGCTGAATTGAAGAGAGGAGAAGATAGGGATAAAAAAAAGGTCGTTAAGGGGAGAAAAATAGCTAGTGTGTGTGTGTGTGTGTGTTGCGCGGAGTTTATTGGACGTAGACGCAGTCTGAAAGCGAGAGTGAGGAGCGGTAGAAATGATGTTCGGAGAAAGGGAGAGGTGAGAAAAAGGGTCTTAATGAAACAAGAAAGATGAGGGTAATGGCTATCCGGATGCTGTAAGGTCTTGAAATCGGATATCAATAAGTGATGGGAAGAGGATTAAGAAGTAAAGGAGATAGGAGTGGAAAATAGGAGAGGGCGCGAGGAAGAAGCGATAAGAGGAGTGAGGTCGAGGAAAGTTACGGACGTAGGTGAAGGAAAAGAGAGAGAAAGTGGAAGAGAGTGGGGGCATGGGGGAAAGAAAGGAATGAGAATTTTAAAATTTCACTTAAAGTAAAACCTCGGTCACCTGTAGTAATCTGGATGTGGTCAGCACGGATGGTTGTTAAATAAACATTCGTAGAATGAAATTTTAAAGGCAGAATTCCGTTAACGGACGTATTAAATGGCGCAAATTTATTTAAGTAAAATAACCAGCGTGTCCGTCCGAATGAATGCTGTTTCCATGTACTACAATTAGCTGTTACTTTATCAAATTTTTATTAAAATTTCCAAGCATATAATAGTAAAATAAAAATTGAAGTTTGTGATCTAACGGCATACAAATAAATATATTTACCGAGGGACAAGAAAATAATGGGATCTCGAATAGATCTTATCAAGGAAGATTTAAACAATCCAGAAAGCCGGGGGTCGTCCGGTTAGACCGACCACGGATAATCGATGGTTTAACGCATCGAAATTTTTGAAAACGGAGAAATTTTCGCGAATTTAGGAACTAAACTCGAAAATCTTCCCGTTGCGAAACGTGAAATCCACGGTACTTCACATTTCAAAGACTCGCGTCAGTGTATTTCTCCCGTTGCAGGTGTTCTTGTTCCGTCTTCTTCACCTCTTTTTTTTTAATTTCCCTTCTTCGCTCTCACGGTGAAGTCATTTTTCTCGTTTCGTTCTCCCCCTCCCCATTCCTATACTTTATCTCTCTCTCTCTTCCCCTCCTTCTCTTTCCCCCCCTCCCTCTCTTTCCCCCCTCCCTCTCTTTCCCCCTCCCTCTCTTTCCCCCCTCCCCCTCTTTCCCCCCTCCCCCCTCTCTCTCTCGCTCTCCTCCTTTGCTCTTCCTTACTAAAGGAGGAAGAAAAAGTGTCAGCTGCAGGATATTGCGCTTTCTCCCTCATCCTCCTGCCTCGTTATTTTTTTTCTCTCTCTCTCTCTCTTAAAAAAGAAGTCTATTTTCCCGCTCACGTCCTATGTCTTATTTTTCCCTCGCTAATTCTCTGCCAGCGCTTGTCTCCTTTTCCTCGCTTGCCTCCTCCTTTTTCTCTTCCTTTCAAGATCTCCTTCCTCTTCCAACGTTCCCTTCCTTTCCGCCCAACGGTGGGTTTTTCCCTTCTCCTCGCCCGTTCGCTCTCGCTCGACTATTACGGCATTTTTCTTTTTTTTTTTGACGCCGAGTACCGAAAATTTTTGGCGCATGCGGCGTTTTATTTTGTCGTATTTCGTGTAAATTGGCCACCAAGTGACGTCATCGTCGCTCTGGAGGAAGGATTAGATATTTTAAAATAGGAGGGTGGTTTATTTGGAAAGTTGTTTTCAGGAAAGGAAAATTTGCGGTTTCGCTCAAAGTGGCTGTAAAGAAATAATCTCTTAGCGTTTTTTTTATGAACGATAGAATGGATTTGGATAAAAAATTCACTGTCTGCCAAGCGAATGTCTAGGATTATGGACAGGATATGACTTTATATTGCATGGAAGCTAAATTTTCTATTATCAGAGCGAACTTCAGAGGCGTCGGGCTACATTTCCATAAGTGCATGTGCTTTTTTAGTGTTTCATTTGAAGTTAAATTTTTATGAAGTTTTTAAATACTATTCCAATCCTCATTCTTACATATATTTGCAATAGAAGTTTAGCAAAATTGCAATAATTGATATAATAAATATAATAAATATTTGAGTAAATATTAACATTCTTATCGCGATGTGGTTTCCACAACGTTATATGGCCTGAAATCTTGCGCTTTAAATTATTTTCCATAAATTACCATCAGAAACGGCTTTTAAAACTACTTTTTTTGGACCACCTTTGTTCTTTTATGTTTTATTTATTCGCCTGGAGCGTTTTTGAGGACGGTGTTTCGTCTTTTTTTTCCTGTATTTTCAGTTAGCGAGCGCTCACTTCCTGTGCAAAGGTTTTCCCCTTTGAATTGCCGTAAAAAAATCCAATAACACGTTTTTGAAGATGGAAAGCATTTGTTACCGCGACTCCTTATGTTTATTTTTGTTGCGCTCTTTTTAGCATTAAGGGGAACTTTTTCGTTTGAAATTTGCACGTCGAAACTGTTGTGTTTTATTCGCGATAACTACCTTTTAAACATGCTGAATAAAATTGCTTATATCAAACGGCGTGAGGAACTCGTTAAATCAGATGTCCAAAACCCGCTGCTAGCGATGGTGTCCCTTAATTTCATTGGTTGCTCTTCAACCATTCAGACAATAGCGTACGATCTTTGTTATTGTTGCCAGCTTGATTTTGTTACCGAACAAAATATATCCATTGCTTGACGCTATTAATTTTGTGTCCTGTTTTGTCGCATGAACAGGCATCGCCATCATTACGTTTTTTTACACGTTGCAATTCTCATTATGTGATTTAGGTTGCGGCAAACGTAACCTGTCCTTTGGCTTCATCAGTTGCGTAACTCAGTTTATTTACTATCAGTTTTATTTATTTATTATTGATTTTAAAATGATCTAATGATCGTGCCATTTATTCATTTCTCTTAATCGTGAGAAAGATTGTGGAATCATCTGTAATTTTGTACCCCGACTGAATCCATCTGTTGCAAATGAACTTTTTCCGTTTGAGAGTTTGAGAATGAATAATTGGCATCCTTTAATTATCATATATATTGTTACGATTTCTCAGAAATTTTCGTCACATCTTGCTTACTTTTACGACCGATCAATCTATATAAAAGAAAAATTTATTGCAGTTTTTGCAGTAACCTGGTTTTAAGTGAAGTGGTCACTTTCTCATTTTATACATTTATTAATTTCGGGTCTGCATTTGATAGGGGAACAATTTCGAACAGGACTTTCCGATATCCGAAGGGTTTGGACTCCGTTTTATGATCAGAGAGACACTCGTTATAGCTTGAATAAATCGTGTGTAGAACAAATATTAATATTTCCATTCCATTTGTAACACACCTAAACACGTCATTTTGAAACTTTTTTATTTTGACGGTAAAGTTTTTATTCTTTTTACTTTCAACCTCCGTTTAACGTGTAATACCTCTTGAAATTTTATTGCCTTTCAAATGCAGCTTGTTTTGTTTTGCACGACAAAATACCATTCATTTCTCGTCGTTTTTTTTTTTATTTACAAGTCTTCCCGTCTTTATCGTCCGTGTTTTGTTATCGTTTTACGAACGATCGCCGTTCTATTGATTAATGAACGGCTTTTATTTCGGCTCGCTTCATCGCTCATGTCGCGTGCACGCTTTGGGAAAATATGTCGGAATCTCGTTTTTCTCGATTCTTTATCGAAGTCGGCGACGGATAATTTGTTGTATAACGGCGGCTCAAAAGGTCAATTCGCAGAAGGGGCGCGTGATTTTAAACGCCGTCCCGAAAGCCTTCCACCCCCACACCTTACGATCTGCGTTGATTTCTCTCCGTCATAAATCGTGGCTCCAAGCTCCCCCTTTCGCGTCTCCATTTTTCACGCCCTTTAATTCCTTTTTCTCCAGGTAGAAAGAGAGGAGAAAAAACAACGCACGGTCGCTCCTTTTCGTAATCTGAGGAAGTTTTATGCGTGCCGTTAAATCGCCCGTCTATATAACGCGCCGTAAAAATATGACGCCTTTCTGTTTTGGAGCCCATCGATGTTCCGATGCATATGCGAGCGTAGAATTGGATGCGATTTCGTATAAAAGGAAAACGTCGGCCTATCGGTGCATCTAACTTCTCGCGATATAAGAGAAAAGCGATTGACTTTTTTTTTAAAGGCACGCTAGGTAAATATATTTTCGCGTGTATTCTTTTCACCCAACAGGAGAATGGATCGGTGACTATCGATTGTATCGCGTGGATTTAAGGGGGTTATTTTTTGGTAGGGGTCGACGAGAGTGTTCGAAACAGCAGGACGCGTCCGATTAAACACGTTGTGCACGTTTTTATTTCAACAAACAAAGGGGAAAATTGTTCGGGTACGTGTTTAATTTAAATTTTTGTGGATGTCCAATTAAAATTGTTTTTTCTATCGAAAAGATTTTATGCTGTGGTCGCGTATTTCAGTGTCCCTCTGCAGCGCCGCGAAACGTTATTTCAGGTTTAATTTTGTACGAGAAAACGAGAACTACTCGCTATGCTTTTCATTATATTAAATGATACATCCAACAGTGGGACGTATTTAGGGGAAGATTCCTCTTATTAGCCTAAGCATCTTGTCCTCTTTGGTTTTTGAATTGTGGTATCTAATTAACAAAAATTTTCGAAGCAATATTTAATGCGTTTTGCATTTGTTGTACATATCGGAGTACTTGGCCCACTTTATTATTAATGGTTTAAGAGATTTGAGTAAATCTATACAGCCATTGGCATGAGTTAGACGCAAAGAACTATATCGAATCAGCTCCATATCTACGTCTTGTATAGACCTGTTACATGCATTTACTTGCATCTGCGTTCTTCGATGAAATGCTTCCGGATTAACTCGTAAATAAGTTTAAAAGTTTTGTCTCCTCTCCCAATGATTACGTACATACGTTACTTCATTCCAATTTTATCATTTTAAACTAAAATTTGCAATTGTTTGCATCGGTATTATGCATACGTTGTGCCAAACCACATATAAAAAAATTCTTGTTTGGTATTAATCAGGAGTTTATGGGTTTGTTATATTTAACTGAAGAATGTAAGCTCGTTATATTTTGAAGCGGGTTTTCAATTCTTTAGTTACCTATTTTTATACTTAAAAGTACGATTGGCTCTGGCGAAGAAATCAATTTTCTGGACGAGTCTGATTGGAGCATTCCCTCCTATTTTTTTCCCTCTCTCTCTCTCTCAAACGCATACCTAAAATGAATTTGATATTCATCGAGTCGAGTCTTTATATCTTACCCGTTTTCAGTTTCCGATCGCTTTTCAATAATGTAATCGACTCTATTTCGCTGCTCCGTCTCTTTTCCATGGCCACGCCACCTCCATTTCCATTCTCATTGCGTAGCAATAAAGTTCCCTTCGTCCATTTTTTTTCCTTCCGCGGCCTTTGTTTCCCATTTCCTTCCCGATCCAATTTTTTTATATAAATACAGAATCTCTCTCGTCCTTCCCTTCATTTAACTCCAGAGGAATTCCTTTCATTGTCGCTATCAAGTCCGCGAGGGATTGAATTCTCTTTTTCTTTTTCGACCCTCTTTTCACCTCTCTCTCTCATGAAAGGGAGGCTGAGGAATATTTATGGCTTTGCGAAAGGCGTAAGGAAGGTGATTGGATGGAGGAATAAGAAAAAGTCCCAGCGAGAATTTTTCCCCGTTCTCTGAGGGTCCTTCCAGACACGCGCATCGCATAACTATATCGCAAGGTTTACCGGTATGGAGCGTCGTAATAAGACCTTGGCTATTTTGCTCCGTCGCCAAGAGAACGTTTTTTTTTTACGCTTCGTAATATGAAAATTTCCTTCCTGTGATGTTTCTACTCGACAAATTAAGACGGGTGTTATATTCTTCGTTTCGCTGACTTTTCTCGGATAATAATGCGAATAAAACTTATAAATCTGCATTTTTCAAAAGCGATGAAATGGTTGCGAAAACCAACTGCGCAATACGGTTCCGATGCAGCCCATCATAAGTGGTATTTCACCGGTGGTAGACGGTGGAACGAATCTAACTTGTTCTCGGTATACTTATTTTTTTATTGAGACGGATATTTAGTTCTTTTTAATTACTCCACCTAATTTTAAACGCTTAGATCGGAGGTCCAAAACCCAAACTTCAAGGAAGCCAATCGTAATAATGAAATATATTGTGGATCACTTGTCACAATAATGAGCGTAATTTTTAAAACTCGTACATAACGTTAACAATTGCATATAATTTAATTACATTTTAAAGTATTTTAACGATTCCTGTATATTAAATGTCTTAATATTTTTAACACAACTTCACCATATTTTCATTTTTTCCATGACGCCTTCCACCTAATTGCTGTATAATCACAGTTTGTTTAGTTGGTGGACCGCATGCGGCCCAAGGGTGTGCGCGTTTCGGACCCTGACCAATTTCATCTTCAATATGAGTATTCGAATCCACGAATTTCTTAACATAAAGAGAATAAAGATTTCTCTTCGAAATACTAGAACCAACGTTATTTCCGCTTGGAGCATCCCGAGAAATGCAAAATTAATTTTATCCTATTCTAGTTCCGAATTACATTTCCCGTCGCCCCAGTTGCGAGAGCGGGAAGCTTATCTACCTATCAACGGCGCATTGCGATTCCTCTTGCCTTAAAATCTTCGGCAAATTAGCGAGCTGCAAAACTTTCCGCGCTTCTCTCTCTCTCTGAGGCTTTTAGTGCTCCTCAAGGGGGGTCCTTATTAGAAAAGCTTGCCTCCCCTCCATTATTTGCTTCGGAAATTAGAAACCGTGATATGCATTAATACTCCGCGACGCTGTTTAACTTTCATTCGGTTTAAGTTTTCATTGTGTTTGGCCCTGTCATATTGTCTACTTAGCACTGGAATCTCCGCGAACCTTAGCAACCCGATTCTTGCTCTGTTAGACAGTCTGTCGCCCTTAAATACTGCCTTTTTATGTTCTCCGTGCAACGTATTTTAACTTGTTTGCTTAAAAAAAAGGATACATAAAGGGCGCACTTTAAATTGGTTGTTTCCTATTACAGTTGTGGTGAGTAGAATTAAGGGTTGTTACATAGGGTTAAAGTTGATGAAATCCTGTTAATCTAGAACGAGAATGGAAATAGAAGAGTAATCAAGTCAAGCTCGAGTGAAACTGCCATGTGGCCCTAGCCACATTATAATTGCGCCAGATGTAGGATGTAATTTGCGTTCTGCCGGGATACGTTCCGTTTCCGTCTCAACTAGAGGGAGTTTGCCTGATAGATCTCCATAATATACGCCTGGTACGTTAATGTAATTTTAAGACCGCATTACGTTTTGTTGTGGTTTCATACGAATTTGGTTGATGTAAGGAATTGCTTCCGTGGAACAAATTTTCTATTTTTTTAATAATAATAGATGTTCCGTTAAGCTTTGAATTATCATTTTTTATATTTATAAAATTTATAAAAGTATGTATAAAGGACAGGAGTGAAATTACCTACTACATGCACTTCCATCTTATCGCCCAAATTAAGAGGCGAGTTATCAGCATCGTTTTTTCATGACACAATTGAAAATGGGTTTTATTTAAGAGAATAACTTATTTTTCATTCTTGTTTGAATGTAATTCATTAACAGCCACAAATAGGGCCACTAAAATGAACTTGAGCAATCGAATAATAAAATAGAACAATTACATAAAAACAAAACAGTAACAAGTTAAGTTTAAATCGCAATTTTGTATCCCGTGAAGAACGCTCCCTTCCCAAAGCTCCAGCAGAAATCCTTCGAAATATGCGAAACTTGGTTCTTCGCGTGTTCCTCCTTCCTAGGGAGAATCAGTTTACCGGGTATTTAATCAGAAAAATGGTTATCGATCAGCTCGGATGAATATTGAAGCGCAAAATGTATTTAAGAGATACAGAGAGAATCTCTTTAGTGGAACTAAACGAATTTCGGGAAATAAGGATGGGTTTTAAAGGGGTTTGCTCGCGAACGTGCGTGTGTGAAAGATTATGAAACATAGTTGCCAATTTAGCGATTTTTTTAGTGTTTAGCGACATGTCACTAACTTTCCGATTTTCTACTAATCTAGCGACAAATTTAAATGTTGCTTTATGTAAGCAGAAATACATGCAATATACAACATAAACCAAACATACTAATTTTATGACAGCTTTATTAAAACCCATACAAGTTTTAATAAACCTTAAAATATTTCTACAGGTACTTCCCCAGTTATTATATTTGAAAGACATTTAAACTAATATTGAAAGATCTCATTATAATTTACGTTGACGAATACATCATAAAACGCAGTTAAATTACAGAAAAAATTATTTCTATTACAAATTAAAGAACGTATTCTTCTCGATGTAGAAATTAGACATCGATTTTTGTTAACACCGTAAATACTCAGTCGATGGGGATTTTGATGATTATTGGACGTCCGCCTCTTAAATGAAGCTTACTTTGTTCCGAAGATCCAAAAGTTTTACTCCCCTTATTAAAAATGAGGACGAATGTAAGTTTTTATAGATTAATTTATCATATCGCAATGATATTGACAAGGTAACGCAACATTTTCGCCGATAAATGGTAAATAAGTGACTGATATCAAATTATAGGAACGAATGCTTGCCATGCGCGGGCAGGGCCTGCCCAAGGCACCGGCGAACCGGGCGGCTGCCCGGGACGCCAAGATCTTGTGGGCGCTGTTTCGACCATCTATCTATGCATTACTTGCAAGTGAATAAATATTGGATAACGATTTATATCGCCGAACAGGCTGCAATCTTTATGACATTCATTCTTTTTTTCCTTTATCTATAATCTTTACAGTGCGATGAATGAATTAATATTTACTTCGTATTTATCTCAACAAACATTTACGGAGGAGAGTAATATTTCGCCCAGAGCGCCAAAATTATTCGTGCCGCCCCTGTGCGCGGGTATATAAAAAAATCATTAAATATGAGGCGTCTTATACGCGGGTGTTTACTGTATTTTATTTTTCTACTTATAAAATAAGCTTTACCTATAAATGTTAATAGTATCTATTCTATTTTTTATTAATAAAAGGCTTGCAAAAATTCTCCGTTACTTAATACTAATAATAAAATATTATCTTAATTGATATTCATTTATAAAATAGATAATAAGCATACTAATTAGATTAATAACAATTATTTGAAGTATTTATGCACTATTTTATTTTAACGACTTTTTAGCGACATTCTCCAGGACTAAAGTACTCCGGGACTACCGCTAGGCGGCACAAAAGTGGCGAATGAATACCGTTTTAGCCGAAACGCCGGACTAACTTCCTTAGACCGCCCTTCCACCCGGACTAGCGATTCTATGAATTCGGCCGTTTGAGTTTAGCGACTTTTTTAAGCTACTTTTTAGGTTGGATTTAGCGACATTTTCATATTTATTTTGGCAACTATGGTATGAAGGACAGGAGGGAAAATGGAGGGGATGTCCTGAAGAGGACCGTCGCGCGTCGCCTGCAAGTTTGGGAATTTCGCTCTTGAAGAGGGCACTCGACATTAGTCGACCTTGGAACGTGTGGAGTCCTACCGCATTCATGACTCTTTATTATCGTCTCAGATTGTGATTGACTCTCCTACCTTACTTAAGTTCGTTCTATTTGTAACTTTATAGGTTTATGCTATAGTTTTAGTCTAAATTAGGTAATTTAAAAGATGTAAAGGATGGCGATATATGTATGTTTTTAAAAGCACCGTCGTCCTTTAAGCAAACTGATTCGTGGTATTTATTTTTTTAAATTATATAGAGTGCGTTATTATTATGTTGTCGAATCGTTATAAACTCAGTTTTTTTATGCACAGCCGATATTCCTTTTTATTACTTTGAATAAATTGAAGATTGAGGTCTTGCTGGATTTAATATTAATAATTCATTTTAATTAAACGCGAGAAATATTTAAATGTATACAGTAAGTCATTGTATAACACGGGTTTCACCCGTCACGGATTTGATTACACACGTTCCTGAATTGGTCTTCCGTGAGCAACTTCGTAGCTTTAACAAGCCGGTAATTTTTTTTTGCATAAGGTATTAAGTATGTGCCAAGCGGTTTTGCTCAACGCGTCCTTTTCCAAGAACGTCCATCCCGCGTTACACAGGAGACTACTACTGTATTTTGCATTATCCTAGATTTCCGTACCTTTAGCCTCATATATACGTATGCTTTAGACCTCTGCACGTAATCTCCGTTCCCGTCTCTATAATCTTCCTCTAAACTCTGATGGTTCTAATCCTCTCAACTCCTGCTGACCAACCCTTTGTTCTCTCGATCCCAATGCTTCTCTCTCTCTCTCTCTCTCGCATCCTCAGTCCTTTCATTCATGTCTCGGAAGCTTAGCAAACTGAAGTGGAATGTACCGTTTCGTTCCTCGAGATGGTCTAATCTCGGCACCAAGATTTTCGGCCGCTTTTCCTTTGAAAAGGATTCTTTTCATCGCCGTGCCACCTTTCGTGATGGATCCCTAGGTTTCAATTGTTAAAATTCCGAGTTCTGTTCCGCCAAAAATGTAATATTCTCCCTCAGGTTCTTGGTTCTCATCCCATCGCCTTCTTTTTTCCCCTCTCTCTCTCTCCTTCTCCCCCATAGGTCTGTTTCTACGCCTTTAAGAACTTAAAAAAAAAAAACTTTATCCTGACGCAGCGGCATCCCGATCGACCTTCTCGTTCTCGAGGTGATTGGCTATTCCTTTTCCTCCTTCGCGTCCGTCTTCTTTTCTTGGCGTTTCTCTCTTCCCGTCTTCATTTCAGGCGTTCTTATTTGAATTTCGCTCGTCTGTCTTCCTATTTCGTGTCCTCGCCCTTCTTTCTCGTTACGCGGCCGCCGTCTTTCGCGGTGAACCCTCTCTCCCGATTTATCTCGATATATTCCCCTTTAGTTTTTCCCGCGTCTCTTTCATCCTCTGGCGTCTCGTCTTACTCCGACGTCATAGACCGAGATATTAAAGTTTTCTCCCTCAGGCAAGAGTTTGAGGATGTTATAGGAGTACTTTTCGTCCGTAGTGACCCTTAGCTCCGGTGATGGCTTTTTTTTTCTCTCCACTATGCCCTTGGGTTGTCGTATGGATCGTTTTAAAATTAAACTTGTCTTCTTCGTCGTTTTTTCTTAGTCTGGCTTTCTTAAATTTCTTTTCTACCTTCTGTACACAAGGTCGTTTGACAGCCAATATTTATACTTTTCGATTTTTTCCCCCGTGATAATCAACTCCACGATTAAATTCTTCCCGTTTCTTTGTAATAACCTCAGGCCGTTTACGAGTTTTTTGTCCTTTCTCATGGCAGTTCGTCCTCCCATTTTGATGACAGCCAATCTTTAGTTTTCGATTTCTCTCCGTGATAATCAACGCCTCGATTAAATTCCTATCGCGTCTTTGTAATAACCCCGGTCAGTTTACGAGTTTTTGTCCTTTCTCGTCGAAGTTCGCTCATGATTATTACTTAAATAAGGTGCGAAATGGAGGAAAGACGTTGATTCATTCTTCATATTAACTTTCTAGCTTTCCCTGAATCGTCGTTTATATTTCATAATAATAACAGTATTTAATGTACTTTTTAATGAGGAAATATATTTCTTAATTAATTGAGCGATTCCGTGATCATTTATTCGTAAATGTGAAGTTAGAGAAGGAGAAAAATTCTGGACTTGACCGGAAATCCGGAATCCGGGTCTACCACTTGCCGGGTAGGTGCTTTACCCAACTAAGCTTTAACTAACTAAGCTACGAAGACAATATAATCCTCCATTCTTGATTTGGGGAGACTCGGGTTAGATTCCCGGTCAAGTTCACAATTTTTCTCCTTCTCAATCTTCACGTTTGTGGTCAGTGTTAGTCACTCACGCGTAAGTTAAATTTCCATTCTTTCACTCTTGTTATTTAACATCTTCTACATTTTTAGATAAAGTAAGGGTGCTTTCCGCTGCGCCTCAGTGAGGACATCTAATGTGGTAGCAATTTTTTATCCTGAACTTTAACTTATTTCTCAAAAAAAAAGAATGCAGAGTACTACATACTTCATTATTCTCTCCTTTTCTGTGCACTATAAATCTTTCGATCGTTTAATCTCCATATATATACGAGTATCCTTCTTCTCCCGACGTTGTAACGGAGTTTATCTTACCGTACATAAATCGCCGTGAACAAATTTTGTTTATGTAACGATCGTCCGCGTCCCGCCCTTGTAAATCCCACCCTATCTTTCGCATAACAGCCTCTTCCCTAATCTCTAAGCGCGCGCACTTAGCACACCATCCTCCCCCCTCCTAAACCTAACTCTCGCTATTACTCCCTTCTGCCTCCATTTTTCCTACTCCTACATTTTCGCCTTATCTCATCTTCATCTCTTTCTCTCGTCGTTATCTCGTTTCCAGAGGAAAAACCGGTCATTATCTTTTCGCTCTTTTTCGCTTTCTCTCTCTCTCACTCTCCCTCTTTCTCTCTTTCTATTTCTCTCTATCTCTGCCTTTTCTTATTATCCCTTTCGCATCGGTTTTTCTGTATATTTTTTCCCCCAATTTTCGTCCCAAGTTTTCCTCACTACTCACATTTTCTTCTACCCATTGTTACCAATCTCTCTCTCTCTCTCTCTCTCTCTCTCTCTCTCTCTCTCTCTCTTCCCACCCTTTATATCTCCTTCTCATCCTCTCTCTCTCTCTTTCTCTCTTAAACGTACCTCTCTGATCCTTCCGCGTACAAAAAAAAAGAAAGACGACTCCCGAATCTATTCGGATATCTTCTCTCCTTTTTATTATTAAGTCGACACTAACGCGCGTTTTCTGTTTATGACGCAGATAAGGTTGAGTTATTGTTTTTTTTTCGTGCGTAGCGAGTCAGACGCCGGTTCTGGTCTTTTTTTTTTTAATGCGCCGCTGTAATTCCTCTCATTCTTTACCGTCTCTCTCACACCTTTCTCTTCCTCAACCCGCGTGAACATTTAATAAAAAATTTTTTTTCGCGTTTCCTTTACTTTCTCTTTTTTTCGCCTCTCCTCTGCGCGTTCATTACTGTCTTCTTTTGCGAAAGTCTATTACACTAACCTTGCTTGGAAAAAAAACTGCTTCTCTAATAGCCGCAGACGTGTGGGGAAACTGGATGGGATTTTCGGTTACAAATTAGCCCTCATCAGTGGTGTGATTGGTAGCAGTAGGTAGTTATTTCTTCGACTAAATGTGCCCCAAAGGTATATGTATATGCTTGATATTAAAGGAATCCTAAATGTGTGCTATTTCCATTTTCAACTATAGCCATTGCGCTCAATTTCAGTAAAGCAATTCATCGTAATATTTTTCACACTTTCTTTACGCAGCATCACGCACTTAGTGGTTCTTACATACTTTAATATCCTATTCGTTTCAATTTCGCCCTCCCTTCATTTCTCGCTCTTAAACACCTTCCTTTCTTCCCTGGCGTTGGTCTTTTAAACTGGCTTCCTTCATCCATCCCTCACTACCTGTTCTCTATTTTCCCCTAATTCCTTTTTTTCTCTTCTGTTAACCTCGCATTTCCCCTCCGGTCCATTGTCGCACCCCATTCCTTTCTTCTCCTCACGTGTATGCCGCGCCATTTCGAATCCCTATATATACTACCTCCGTTATATTCTCCATTGTCTCTATAGGGTATCTACTTTTCCACCCAAGTGTCGTCTCTTCCACACTCCTTTCCCTGCTGTTCTATCTCACTTTCCATATTTGTTAATTCTCTCTCTGTTTCGATTCCTGCTTTTCCTCCTTTCTTCCTGTTTCTCCTCTCCGTCTCTACTGTCAACTTGTTCCGAATGTTTTCCCCTTCTCGCTTTCTCCCTGTTTTGTCTCTTCCGTTTCTATTCTTACCACTTCCGCCGTATTAGGGAACCGTCTATTCAAAAACTGCAGCCCTTCGTAATTGAATTCTACCTCGTGTGGGTAACCGAAGAGGAAGCTTGATCGTGGGGTGACATGTCAGTACTGAACGATAGTAAAATAATTCCGTGTTAGTTTGTTTTCGTAAAAAAATCGAATATATGTTGTGGCGTGTCATAGTTTATATTATGTATAATATTTAGCCTCATTATTGTTGCATCCGGCACGCCAAGTTTCGAAATTATTCATTCGGCCCTTATGCAATTTGAGTTCGAGGACCCTTCTCTGAACCTAAATTTAAAAAAAAAACTCGTTACATATTTTTGGCACGCGCGCCTTTAAAAAAAATGCAAATTTCCTCTCTCTTCCCGAGTTTTCCTCTCTTCTCTCCGGCCGGTGTTGTGGTCTTGCACTCGCGTGACAATGTTTCCGGGTAAAGAGGACACTCACGAAAAGCACCGTCTGCAATTGTTACGCCTCGGCGTTAACCAAAACTAAAATGGTGCTAGAAAGTTGGTGGGGTTTCTCGAAGATGAGTAATATCTTTTATTTTTTTGTTATTCGGCTCGATTTCTATCCTGCTTTCTATTTTCTCTCATTAACCTCTTCTCCTCTTCTTCCGTTCCCACGGCTGCCTGTTTCGGTTTTTTTCGTTTCCTCCGTGGTCCCGCGCGCATTTCTTTTTTTTACTCGCAAATTTCGTTTCGCGGTTTCGAGATTGTTTTATTTTTTTATACTCTTTTGTTTCATGCATACCCTTCCCAATTAAGCTTGAAAAGCGTGATTGCATTACGCTCTTGCGCTCGTTATGTAAAAAGGTTCCTCCTCTCTTTTTTTCTTGTTTGTTTCGTTTCGAGGTCGGAGCTAGAATAGAGCAGAAATTACAATGATTTTTCGCGTAAATCTGATATATAAAGTTGGGTCGACAAGCACCCAAGTTTTTCTTTATTTTATTTTTCACTTTATTTATTTTTTGGCTTTTCTGAAAACTTCACGTGCCGACCAATTTGTCGTATAATGAGCTGGAAGGATTTATTCGAAAACAATGCAGCGGGAAAAACATTTCGGAAATGAACGCTTGTCTCGTTTTTTGTAACTGAATCGTATCAGAATTTGAGTCGAACGATATTTAATTCAGTTTAATTTCGTCATCTTCCATTTCCTCTAACTACTAAGTGGATTGTGTTGATATCCGCTAGCTTTATGATTGCCTCATACATGGTGATAGTTGCGTTTAACTTTTCCCTTAAAAAATATTTAAACGGAAAATTAAAAAGCGTTATTATGTATTATTTGTTTCGTCTTTATTTTTTTTTCTTTGACCTATCGTCGCCCAAAACCCGTTTTTATATAAAACCCGCGCTAAAATAATACCTACTTCGTCGAAAATTGTCTCCGGTCTTTGTTACGCCATTCCCTCGGGCCACTTTCCGAAGGACTCGCGCAAAAACCGTCCTCCTAAAAATTCGCAATTTTGAAATTTTTTGGCCTCTTAAAACGCTATAGCGGTATTTCTCCTCCGCGTAAATCCATGCATTCGCACGAAAAATCTCCGGCCGTAGCTTATTCGATTACGGCGTTCACCGACGTCATCCGCCCCCCACCGGGTCCGCGTTCTCTTTTGTTCCTCGCCTTCTATCGTTTTTATCCTCTCCTTCTGTGCTCCCGTTCCGTGCTCTCGTGTCTCTTTTTATCTCGCTGGAGGTCTTCTTCCAACTCTTTTCCTTTGGACTCATTGAATTATCCCTCTTTCTCTTTCTGGTTGATACCACGTCTCACATATTATCTTCCTTTTTTCCGCGTTCGTTTTTCTCTCTATTCTTCTCTTATTTCATCTCTCTATCTCTCTCTTCGTCCTCTCCTCAGCGGCATCCTCACCGCCATTTCTCTCCCTCTTTACACGCTCGTACTTGCTTTTTTTATCACGGGAAATGGAGGAGTGTTCCCCAATCCCGCCTCGTAAGCAAATTTCGCTTTGTTTTGCGGTCATCTCTCTCCTCTGTCTATCTCTGTCTCCGTACAAGAGGGACTAATTTTGAGACCTGAAGCTTCATCCATTTCTCTATCTCTCTCTCTCTCTAACCCTCTCTCTCTCTCTCTCTCTCTCTCTCACCCTCACCGTCTCCACCCTCGCAACCCTCAGCGTTACTCCTATTGCTATGGGCTCTTAACGGAGATATCCTCTTTCGTGCGCATCAAGCCTGTTCGCCAATGTCATATTACTCATTCGTTTATTTTCTCTGTACTTCATTTTTAATAAGACGAAGAGAAAATATCTGAAGGAGTATAGCGGAGGTTAAAGTATGTTCTGTTTTCAAGACGGGTTCATTTGAATTGGTTTATTTTATGAAATTAGGCAATGTTTTTGGAGGCAGGGGTAGTCAGTTTTTTCTCCGGTAGGCTTACTTACGCTGTTAGTTACTTCTCTCCTTCATGGAATTTTAATTTCGAATGAGTTTTAAATAGTTAGTGTACGCCTCCAATGTGTGGGTTTGAATAAGATACTTATAAGAGGAGTATATATTATTTACTATAAGTTTTATGCTATAAATATAGGTAAGAAAGATTAAATGAGTTGTGGGTAATGACAGTGTGTTGGAAGAAGCCCATTGGATCCAAACGAAGAATTTGGAGAGCCGCTATGGTTATCGAATATACTCAAAGAACCATTTTACTTTGGAAAGAAGCCTGTTGGAATCGACGAAACTATCCGACTAATTATATTTCCAAAATTAAGTATGGAAATTTCAGATAATTTTGCTCAATTATTTTTTCGGTAATGCATTTAATTTAATCCTCGTGTTTTTATCAACTTTCTTTCGATCTTTTTGCTTCCATCAGCCTTACTAATGATTTTTTTTTACTTATACGATAATCACTGAAGGAAAAACATTATTGTAGAAGACGACCCATAAAATTTTCAGATTAATTAGGATTTTAATTTTTAAACATATTCTTATATTTACATTTCGGAAAATAACTCCATTAATCGTTTGACAGTGTGTTAATTACATCCATGGTCGAACCTCTAAAGATTCTAATTATTATTCACGCAACATATACGGATT